>CM060928.1:198075921-200575921 GCA_030765085.1 Allium cepa | reverse complement strand
AGCTTGTTATGTAATGAATAGAGTTATGATTAGACCGATTCTTAAGAAAACACCTTATGAGCTATGGTTCAAAAATAAACCAAACATTGCATACTTTAAAAATTTTAGGTGTCCGTGCTGTATTCTCAATACAGGTGATCAATTAGGAAAATTTGAAGCAAAAGCTGACGAGGGCATGTTCATGGGATACTCTTCTAGAAGCAAAGCTTATAGAGTCTACAACAAAAAGACTAAAATAATTGTGGAGTCAATTAATGTGAAATTTGATGAAGGAATCAATGATAAAAACAAGGAAACAATCAAAAGCAATGTTAAAAAGGAGAATGAAGAAGACGAAAATGAAAAACCAAAAGAAACTACAAACATAAAAGAAGTCCGAAGGAATCCGGATCTAAAGAGATTGAAATTCAAGGCAGACCATCCTCCAGAATTGTAATAGGAAATCATATCACAGGTGTTCAAACTCGTTCCTCCTTTAGAAATTTATCTGATTTGTGTCTATATAGTGGATTTATTTCAGAAATTGAACCCATAAAGATAGATACAGCTCCTAATGATGAAAATTGGATTATCGCTATGCAAGAAGAGCTAAATCAATTTGAGTGAAATGATGTTTAGAGTCTAGCACCAAGACCTAATGATTATTCAGTCGTAGGAACAAAATGGATTTTTAAAATTAATATAATGAATCTGGAAATGTGATTAGGAATAAAGCTAGGTTAGTTGCTAAAGGATATAATCAAATTGAAGGAATTGATTTTGATGAAACCTTTACATCAGTAGCTAGACTAAAATCCATTAGGATATTGTATGCTTTAAGATAAATGGATATTAAAAGTGCTTTTCTTAACGGAATTATGAAAGAAGACGTATTTATTGAACAACCTGAAGGTTTTAAAAGTCATGAGTATCCTAACCATGTATATAAATTTAAAAAAGCATTATATGGATTAAAACAAGCCCCTAGAGCTTGGTATGAATGTCTTAGTACTTATCTCCTAGAAAATGGGTTCAAAAAGGGCTGTGCAGACACCATACTATTTCTATTGCATGAAAACGATGATCTTTTGATTGTTCAAATATACGTTGATGACATTATTTATGGTGCCACTAACAATTTTTTGTATGAGAAATTTGAAAAAGTTATGCAAGAAAAGTTTGAAATGAACTTGGTTGGAGAGTTAAAATTCTTTTTAGGATTTCAAATCAAACAAAGCGATAAATGTACATTCATTTCTCAAATGAAATATATTAGGAAACTTGTCAATAAATTTGGATTGAAAGATGCTAAACCAGCAAAAAACCCCATGAGCACAACAATTAAACTTGGCAAGGATGAAAAAGGTAAAGTAATTGATCAAAAGCAATATCGAGGTATGATTGGATCACTTTTTATCTTACTGCTTCTAGACCTGACATCATGTTTTCTGTCTGCTTGTGTGCACGGTTTCAATTTAATCGAAAAGAATCTTACTCAAAAGCTATTAAAAGAATTATAGGATATTTTTTGCACAACCCATGTTTTGGTATTTGGTATCCAAGTAATGATAACTTTGAATTAGAAGGATATTTAGATGCAGATTATGCGGGAAGTCTAGTTAATAGAAAAAGTACTGGTGGAACGTGTTTTATATTAGGACATTCGTTAGTTGCATGGTCAAGCAAAAAAACAAAATTGTATTGCATTGTCCACCACAGAGGCAGAGTATATTGCTTTAAGTGGTTGCTCTTCTCAAATTTTATGGATGATACAAACTTTGCAAGACTATGGTCTAAATCTTAAATGTGTACCACTAATATGTGATAGCAAAAGTGCAATTGATCTCAGAAATAATCCTGTACATCACTCAGAACAAAACATATAGATGTTAGACATCATTTTATTAGAGATCATAGAAAATATCTGCATAAATTTCATTTCAACCGATGCTCAATTGGCAGATATTTTTACAAAACCCCTTCCAGAAAATAGTTTTTCTAAACTTCGTCTCAGTTTAGGTGTTTTAGAAATTTGATTTGATTTTTTCGCCTATTTTAACAAATCTGCCTCCCGATAGATTATCAAAAAGATAAATAGTGATTGAAAAAAAACGATTGTTGATGTTAATCATATATTATAGCTTGAGACAGTATACTTAGTAAATTTCCTTAAAAAATTTAAACAAGATTTATAATAACTCTTGTTTGGTAAAAACTCCTCGACCATCTCTATTTCTATCATGTTTCTAACGACCATCACTCATCAAAATTCAATATAGTTTGTCAATATGTGGTATTTTAAGCAGTAAATCATTCGTTTTTTTTAATATTTTTAGCAATAAAAACATCCAAAGTATTCACTCTAATTTAAAGTCCACATGGTTATGCATGGGTGAATTACTTGGAATTTTTGATTATGTGCTTTCATGCACATTTAAAATTCCTCATGGTTATGCATGTATGGAACACATCAAAATTGATTGATTAAATAGACAAGTTAATTCTAATCCCATTTAAAATTCCTCTTGGTTATGTATGGTTGGAAGATACTTGAATTCATTTTCTGTAAATTTGGAATACTACTAATCTCATTTAAAAGTCCTAACGGTTATGCATAGTTAGTGGACATTCAAATTTGTGCTATAAGTATACCATAAATAGACACAACTATATGATTTTATATATCGACATCATCCCTATCACTCAAAAGTGGAATATGCACCTAGCATGAGTGTTTATGATTTTTGTTTTATTTTTTATTGAAATTTAATATTTATGCTCGATTGGGTATTAATGTTGTATTAATGTCTATCACTTTATCTCTATTTTTGTAACACAACTGTTCTTTTGCTGATAACAAAAGGGGAGAGAAAAGTTAAGATTTTGGCAAATAAAGGTCAAATATTTTATTTTATATTTGCATCTAGGATCATTTGCATATTTTTATTTCCATGCATATATAAAGGGGGAGCTTTTGTTGTAGAGAGGAAGCATTCAAATAGGGGGAAGCATATAGAGTCTATCAATAATAAAATACATTTAATAAATTCAAAGCCATAAATATATGTTTGTTATCATCAAAAGAAGGAGATTGTTGAGTATGCTAGTGTATGATTTTTGTTTGATGATAATAAACATATATACATTCATTAAAATGTATTTGTTATTGTAATATTTTTTTTCACATAATTAAATAAATATGTGTTGAATAAAATAAATAACACAGAATTTAAATTCAAACAAATATTTTGTTGCAATTTTGAATAGTACAAATTTGTGCTCTCACTATATATACAAAATTTCAATTACAATATATTTCAATTTATACAACTGTCCTCACTACATATCACTCATTCACTCGTATTTAATCTTCAACTCTATTCTAGATTGAATCCAGCATCTGAGTTATCTGCAAAATAAACAGTGACATGGTAAAATTGAAAAAGAAATATTTGTGCGGTGTAAAATAAATTGTGTGTTTTTGAAAATATTATTTGCCTCAGTTATTTGGGTTGTTCAACATCGTTTAATTTCGAATTCATCATACATGAACAACTTGTGACATACACAGTGTATCACCATACATGCCACAAGGCCGTGCACACTGATATACACTTGATATAACTGCAGGGACAGGTGAGCACAAGGTCAAACCCAATCAAAAGCAAGGTTCAACTCAAGTGCAGTAGAATAAAAGTCATGACGTGAGCACAAGATCAAACCCAGGCTATAAGCTGGATTCAACACAGGTGCAATACAAAAACAAAGTACACTTGAAGAACCATAAGTGCACAAGAAATAATGAAGTAGAAACCAGACTTCAACGATTATATACAAAATGTACACATGACACAATTTCACATGATTACCTATAAAAACTAAGTCAGTGCACATCAACCCAATGCAAACCAGAAATGAGTCAAAACAATGCAATGGCCAGAACATAAAATAAACTTCAAATTAGAAATATACAATTCATGATGGAGTATGAAAGACAAATTCCAAAATTATCAATACAATGAACTAATGAAGCAACACTAATGATGAAGGCATATTCAAGTGCATCGAACCACACAGCAGTGACAACCAGACATACACATGATGCATGACTCAAGAACAAGACCACACGCAACACAAATCCAAGTGAAACAGTATGGTCAGACCCACAATTTCCAAATGAACAAGTTCAATTGAAAACCAGAGATTCAAACCAGACAGACTCAAGTGTATCAATCCAGATTCAACTTCAAAACAAAGTATGCAAGTGTACACATGGTGATACACATTCGAGAGCTAGCATATTAGACTGCAGCACTACAACAACACAAGACACAATGCTATGGAGACCAGAGAACCAAGGACATATGCACTGACAACAGACCACAATGAACTCAATAAAGACAGTTGTGACACACATGTATACAATAAACCAGGTTGCGGTAACAAAATTAAATGATTCGATCTCAAGCAATTATCAGAAGCTCAAAGACATAATGGTATATAACAGTTTCAATCGAACAAGTTTAATCAAATCTTATATATATTTACTTGAGTCACGATACAACTACAAATGCAAGCAAGTTAGAAAATCAAGGCATGTTCAAGTAGTAATTTCAAACAAAGTCAATAAGTCAAAGCTAGTTTGAAGCAACAAAAATATTATCACAATGTTAAGTGTTGAAATCAAAGATGTCACAGGAGAAAAGAACAGAACCATGACCAAAGTCAAATTTAAATGCCAGATAATTCAAAGCCGTGGTGACCAAGGAATCGAGCAAGTTCAAAATCAAAGCCGTAATAATCAAGTAAACACAAAATATACGAATTTGAACAAGTCAGCACAAGTCACCAGCGTTCAATCAAAAATCAGTGGCCGAGAATAATCAATTAATGAACTCAAAAAAAATATTCGAACGAAATTATAGGAATTTGAAACCAATATAAACCATTAACATCATCGGCATAAAGGCAATTGAATTTAAGTAAACTAACCAGTGAAGAAAATAGCATAAAACACATACAAAATTCAATTCAAACTCGATCAAATTAGATCGACCGAAATCATCACAACTAGAGGATCAATTGTCCAAGCCAAACAGTGGAGATAATCACTGCGATTGATCGGATATAGGTGGCGAATCAAATTTCACAGGTACCTTAATTTTAGATCGAAAAAGGAATGAGCAAAAAGGAAGCGGCCATTTTTTTTGAAGAAAAAGGATATGGTCGATAGTATAAAAGAGAGAGGGGGAGTTTTTTTCATCTTTGTATTTTGTTTGGGCCGGTTTCTTTTGTTAATTGGGCTTTAGTTTATAAATTAGGGTTTTTATTTTTTAAGTTGTTTTTTAATTTGTATTTCTCTTTTAAACATTTGTAAATTCTAGTCGTGTGACTAGGAGACGAACTACAGTGGCGTAGTTCGAGAATTCGCAACTCATTGGCTGAGTTATGGTAGGGGTTAGAGCGTAGAGTTAGGTTAGTTGATAGCGGATGTTGCGAGTTTACATGTGTAAGCGTATGACTATTTAATTTCTAGTAGAAATCTTGGGGGAATCACATAAGCAGGGTTTTGCCGAAGCAGGGTAAATCTGTGCTGTTCTGTTTCTTTTTTCGATTTTCTGCTGTTAGTTGTGCTACTATTATTCTACTATTATTTGTATTGCAATATTTTATACTTTCGCATTAAATTTTTATAATTATTAGTATCCATTATTCACTCTCCCTCTAGGGTGAAATTGATCCTACAAATGTAGACAAGAACGATAAAGGAAAAAGGAAAATGAACGATGAACGTAATATGTCAAAAAGGCAATGGAGAGAGCCGAAATTCTCTTCTTACATGGACTTATCGAACCATTAACAAGGATTTATTTGGATACTCAAAGACGCCGTTAGTATCGAAGGCCGGCGAAAAGGGAACCCATCAAATATGAGCGTGCATTAGGAAAGCATAGCCTATTCCATGAGCTAGATGGGCACAATGCAAATGATTGTAGGCATTTGAATGACATCATTGAGGACAATGTAAGGAATGGACGGTTACAATAGTATATAAGGACTCAGGCTGTGGCGGTGTGACAAGAGTAGCCACCGCTCACCTTGAATGAAGGTGGAACTGGATCAAGGCACCATCATTAACTTATCATTAATTGATTAGATTTATGACATGGATTAATTAATAATCCCCGTAGTAATACATCTAAGTCACTTACACGTGTACGGGATCGAGGACGGTCCCTAGGCATGCTCTGAGATGATGATGAACCATAGTGCTCGGTTCTGTGAAATTTTTTCCCTTTAACTCTGGTTTTTCTGATACTATGGCTATTTATTTTTTTGGTTGTATGGACTTTTATTTTATATTTTACCAAGTGGACTTTGGAATGATTAAATCTGGATTAATGAAATGAATAGCACAGATCATGGTTATGGCCCCAACTGGAGAGACGGGGCAATAACCGCGAGTTACGAGTCCCTTCGTCGGAGAGCGATAGGATGGACTCGTACATGGGCATGTCCTCGACCGAAGAGTTTAGAACGGAGTATGATACCCATGAATTAATTCCTTGACTGGGGATCGAGGTCGGAGTAGGATATCCCATGGATTAAGCCCTCAACCAAAGAGCCGAAGCTAGAGAACAGAACACAACAGATCGTCGGGCATGGACTGTGCCAGGCAAGGGGTAGGCCGCTTCACCGGAGAGTAACAGGATCGGCCTACTCATGTCTTCGAGTACGGATAATTCTCGGCAGGGACCTGAAGTGGTCTTGAGTTTGGATAAATTGACCCGGAGAGGTCTATAGATTTGGATTGGGACCTGGAGCGGTCCTGGATTTAGATAAAACAACCCGAAGAGGACTGTGTATTTGGATAAGGACCCGGAGTGGTCTCAGATTTGGATAAAACAACTCAGAGAGGTCTAGGGATTTGGATTTAGATTCGAAGCGGTCCCGGATTTGTATAAAACAACCCAGAGAGGTCTAAGGATTTGGACCCAGAGCAGTCCCCGATTTGGATAAAATAATCCAGAGAGATCATTGATTTGGTTGGATTTGGGATGGATTTAGAATTGGATATCGACTCAGAACAGTCATGGATTTCGCTAATGATATGGAGAGATCAAGGAATTGGATTGGCAACAAATTGGATTCTGGATTGAAAAATATGGAAATCAATGGATTACAGACTTTGAATTTTGAATTCAAGGCAATTCAAGAAAGCCTTCCTATCGCAAGGCATGTTTTGGGAAGCAAAGTGTTAACCTGCCTTTTGGCAAGGCCATACCGAAGCAAATTTAACTCAGTAGACATCATAATTATCGAGGCCGATGAGTGCGAAGTGATGATTGTGGGATCCGAAAGTCAATTACAGATAATAACATGAATCCAGGATTAAACATAATTGATAAGTAAATGATGCAAGGTGCTTGAAATATGATTAGTAGCTTAGATTGGCATAGCTTGGATTGGCATTGTTCATGGTTAATGGATCGGCCCTAATAGTAATCTAAGTGGTCAACATAGTGGAGTTTCCTGATATGGATCGGTATGGTACATACTAGATATAACGACTCATAAATTTTTGTGGTCTTATTAATTTAATTAATCGAATTTTTTTTTAAATTTAAAACAATAACATTTTGAAATAAAAATTTGAAATTTGGAATACGTCTAATTAAATATAGCAAATAGTAAATTTTCAGTTTATAATATGGAAGTTTATTTTATTGTGTAATTTGATTTAGATTTACATCAGTTAGAATTTGATGGTAATAAAATATTTTCCTAACCTGAATATTTTTATACACTAAATTTTTAAACCATCTTCTGAGTGAGACATCATATTTCGTTTCTTTAGATTTGGACTTCTCTAGCCCAGTTTATCTTATTTTCAATAGATTTGTAGCATTTTCAGTACCAATTATTGACTTTTGATAGGATGATCATACCACTAATATTTGTATACCGTTTTGATCGTCTCGTCATGTTGATCTTTACGGTATATTCATTTCTGTGTTTTGAAATTAAGGTACACAGCGAAATCTATGAGACGATTAGTCATACCGGTACATGTAAACTTTTGGCTTTCTTGTGTCTATTCACTTACCCACTGGTTCAAATCAATCAGCCGATTGCTTTTATTAAATTCTGAATTCTCGTGAGTGGCTTTTTCTATTCCCTATGGCTAATAAACGTTGGTTCGTTTTGTGTTCTAACCGGTGAAAAAAATATAAAATATAGCATGTTATATTTACCACTACTCATTCATCTTCTCCTCTCCCATATTTTTTTCTTTTGCAAGAAATTGGATCTCCTCCACCTTTGTTTGCCACAACAGCCGTATCCACTTTTTCTCCCCTTGCTTCCACACATGCAGCTGTCTTTATTTCCACCCCATCAACAGACTCTCCCTTCCTCACGCTTTCCTCCTCTAATGGCAACCATTGGCCGAGCTTAACCTTGTTGCCAAGCTTGCAACCCATCGCACCAACAACCATGATCTACCCACTCATCTCCACGTCAGTACTTGGCAACATCACAACTCACTCTTCCTCCCAGAGCCACGTCAGCCTACCTTGTGCTTGCATGCAAGCTTGTGTCGTGCTCCTCCTTTGCTTGCAACCTGAATGCATGTTTCAATCTAGGTATTTTATTCAACTGCTTTACCTTCAATTTAGATTAAAAAGTGGGTTGATATTGGTATAATTAATCTGTAATGTACAAGTTATTTATATTTTTCAAATTTGATTTTTTTTTTGTAACAACCAATATATGTATTGATCTATATATATGTAACATTCCCGTTTTTCAATCAAATTGGAATTGAAAATAAATTTAATTTTTCGAATTTAATTATGGTTTAATCTGGTGTTTTCCAAAGCCTAATAGATATTTGTTTGTCTGTTCATGTAAATGAATGTAAACATGATTTTTAAATAGAATTTTTAATTGGGAATTCTGAAATAAATATTTTGAATAATTTTTAATTACAAATTTAATTAAGAATTTATTTGGAGATTTGAATAAACATATATATATATATATATATAAAGATTTTAAATAAAGGAATCAATAAAAAAATTCAACAGATTAATGATTTGTAATTCAAAAGTGAATATTTTATAAATAGATTATAATTTGAAAATGTGAATTTGAAATTCAAAATGTTATTATATTGGAAAGTTATATTTTTAAATTTAAATAGTAAGAGTTGTTTAAAACCGAATTTCATATTATTTAATATACATATCTCTTGAAAATAAATAAGGATTAAATAAAGAAGTTTACATACCTTCTTTTAAATTTGTTTGAACTAAATTGTAAATATAATATGGTTTTGAACAAGGTTAGATAAAAAGTTTTTAAAATATACATATGTAAAATATTAAGATTTTAAAATAAAAATTATAAATTAAATCAAGACAATGTTTAAAACACAATTTAAATTACATTGGACATTTGCGAATTTTTTTTTAAAAACATGATTTGTAAAATAAAATAAGATTTAAATATAAAGGCTTGCACTCAAAAGTATATAACATTAAAACAAATATACAATTAAAAGGGTTTTTGAACAAAATTTATAATTAAATTAACTAAAAGGTCTTTACATAATTTTGTTAAATTCAACAAGTGCTAAAAATAAGCCACAAGTATAAACTAAGTGGCATGAAGATGTACAAGTGGCATTTTATTTTGAATAGAATTTATGAAAACAAGGCTGCTCAATTTTTTCTCAACTAAAATCTGAGAAAAGAAAGAACAAAACAAACTACAAAACTTGGAAATAAAATTAATAACAAATTCTCAGTTTTGAAACCCAGTAAATTCAACAACACAGAGCTTTAAATCAAATACCAGTTCAGATTTAAAGACAACAGCAGATCAGAAAGCAAGCTGATCAAAACATGAAAAAATATATTCTAAAACCTGAAATCAAAGTTTGAGGCAAATTCCAAGATCATTTCAAAGTAAAATATGAAGCTTTGTAATAGGAAATCGAAATCTGGGAGCAAGGTAACAAATCAAAAACAAATGCAAGCTTCAAATTCAAATCAATTACCAGGATTGATGCAAGTTTAAAAAATCAAAACAACTGCAAACCTGGAATGTAGTTGAATCTGCATGCCTGTAAATCAAGTTTCAAGTGAAAATTAAACCAGGAAAAATCAAAGTCAGAAATGAAGATCAAAAGGAATCAATTCAAATCAAATTAAAACTAGAAAAGCATTTCAGAAATGTGCTCTGCTTCCAAAAAACAAAGGTGAGCAAACCATTTACCCTTGATTTTATATGGAAATCCTAAAGTGTGAAAATGAAATGTGTTTGAATGATGTGTATATTGGCCTGCATGTTTTGTATATCTGAGTGCATTTGTCTGTACATAGGAAGTAGGTTCTGTTCTAGTTCACAAGGTTTTGAAACAAGATAAAAAGATTCATATCTTTTTGAAAAATAAAATTTAGATCATGAATTCAGAATAAAAATTGTTTGCAATGCTACAATTAAAATTTTAAAAATATTTCTAAGCTTTAAAAATGAGAATTTCTTTGTCTGGAATAAGATTTGCAGTAAAACCCAAAATCATGTCGAAATTCAAGTATCACATCTTGTTGATTCATCCACATCACTGTGTTAAACATAAAGAAACATGATTTTTAAAAGAAATTTTAGAACTTTTAGTTCGTTATTGGATGTAAAATTGCGAGATGAATGGGAAATGTTTCTCGGTCAACTGCCATTGATTGAGACCAAATTGGGGCTTGAAATTTATGTTAGATGAGGCTCATAGTTCGAGGATGACAGGAAAAATACTCATTTAATTTATTAAAAACCATGGTGGAGGCACGGTGAGATTATAGGGGTTAAGGTGAAGTTTTTGGTTAGCATGGTTCTCGTGCTCGTGTGGGGTCCGTAGTTGATCTAGCTTGATGAAATTCAGGTAGACGTTAGCTGGGAGGTTGTTGAAGGTGTGGTCGGAGTTGTTGATGCTCCGGTGCTCGGAGGCGTTTGGGCGAGGTTGTTTTAGGTTGGGTTATGAACTACAGATTGGGTTTTAATGCTCGATTTCATTCTGTCATCATTTTCTTCAAGCTGGGAGGTAGGCTAGCTTGTGATGGTCATAGTTGACTTATAGGTGGCTTCGGCATGGGTCGGAGGTAGCCAGAACGTCGTGCACCGTGCACACGTGGGTTGGGTGTATATGTAGATTAGGGAGAAGAAGAATGGTGGAAGAAGAAGAAGTCTCGTGTTCAAGAACGAGGGAACAGGATTTTGACTCGAAGCCGAACTCGGAGTAGGGTTTGGTGTTAAGCGAAATACTTAGAAAAAAAATTTAAAATGTAAAATTCCAGGTCAGTCGGGACAATTTCTGGAAATCTCGAAGGAGAGCTCGAGTACGATGGGGTTTAGCACGGGGAACACTCGGGTGGGCTGAGAATTCTTATGTTTTCTAGTTTTGAAACTTTAGTGAATTTGTTAAATGAATTTCTGAAACAAATTTCTTTTTGTCAATAATGATTTATTTAGTAAGTAGAAAGTATAAATTAAAAGTTCTGAAATACATGATTTTTTTAACAATTAAGTTTTAAATTTATATTTGCAACGAGTTATTTTAAGTAAAACGTTACGAGTGGTTTAATAAAAAGAAATCAAACATTTCAAAATTTTAATTTAAAAGTGAATTGATGTATATCGTTAATGATATCATGTAAGTAATGATTTGTAATTAAGATTTATTCATTAATAATTAAGAAAATCAACTAAAGGATAGTTAGTTATAATTAAGATTTAATTAATCAATAATTGAAGGTTTAGAAATTAAAGTAATTATTGACTGAAGATTGATTTATCAAAAAATTAAGAGTTAATTACTTTAAGGAACAGTTAATTTATGAGGTTTATTAATTAAAGTAATTAATTTAGAAATAAATTAATTAATAAAAATAATTAATTTTTAATTTATTAAAATTAAGGGTTAATTAATTGTTGTAATCAATTAAGAATTATCAAAATGGTTTGAAATTAATCAATGATTAATTAACCAGGATTAAATTTTTTTTATTCATAAGTAATTTATCCGATTTAAATAAATCAGATAATTAATTTATCTCACTCATGGATGTTAGAATTCTATGAGTGCTTTGAATTGATTGATGTCCTTGATTTTTTATAATGTGTGATATGAATTATTTTGTTTTATGAACTGTGATGTGATTAATTCTGCGATGAAATTAATTATCTGTGAAGTAATTTATTATCTGTGATGAACTTATATTATTCATCCATGATCTGTAAATATAGATAAGTGTTATAGACTATACCTCTTATCGATATTTCTATGTTTGAATCTGTAATGGTTGATGTTGTTGCACCATTGTGTGAAAAACCCTTGGACCACACCATACACACACAAATATGGATTTCACGAGGAAATCAGTTAAGTCACAAATATTTGAATTTAATATTTTGAAATAGTTTTAAAATTTAAATTTTTAATCCAAATGATTTTGGAAATGAAATAAGGTTGAAATTTAAAAAGTATTTGAAAAGGAGTTTTGAAGATAAAAGTTATTTTAACTTATTTGATTTAGTTTGAAATTTGAAATATTTTGATTTGAGTTTGAATTCAATATTTGAAAATGGAATTCAATGAATTGGAAACGAGTTTGAAAACTATTAAACCTTTGTTTTAAAGTTTGAATGAGTTGGTCCAAACTGAAATGGAAACTGTTTTGGAAACTATGGACAAACCTTTGTGAAAGATTGATAAGCTTTGTTTTGGAATCGAAGAGGATTCTAAATGGTGTATCTTTTATATATATAAAAGATTTGAAACGAGAATTGTTTTGAAAAGTTATGAATGAATCTTTGAAATTTGTTTTAAAAGCTATGAAATGAGTCTTTGATTTAAAGACCGGACGAGTTAACCCAATTTAAAATGGAATTGTTTTGAAAGGCTAGCAATGAATCTTTGTTAAAAGATTGATGAACCTTGTATTAAATTGAAAAGGGGGGTTATTAAAGATAAATCTTTTTTAAAGGATTAAAGTGTAGAAATTGTTTAAAACCATTGAAAGTTTTCTGGAAGTAAATCTTTTTGTTTAAAAAGATTTGAAATTGTAATTTGGTTTAACCATTTAAATGAAATTTTTTGGATAATAAGTTGTGATTTAACTGAACTCCCATGTCCATATATTTTTAAAATATTGCGCTCGTTATTCGGTTTAGCTGGGAGAGGACCTTTGTGTCATATAACCCATTCTGAATAATGATACGATAATATGGATAGCATTTGAAGACCGGTGGTGAAGACCGGATATTTTTCGAAAACGAAAGGATAACCGTCGAATGTCTCTACACCGACTGGTCCCCGGTATAGAGATTTGATCACCCATTGTGATGGGAAGTCTGGATGTGATTAAGGATTATCCGGATTTGCAAGGGCTTCTTCGGAAGTGCCTTCGGTTCTGTTCGGACCTGGAACAGACTTGTATGGATGTGTGTCTGACGTTACACTTTGAGATGTAAAATTAGTTTCTATCAAATACATTTCTGTTTGGTGGCAGAGATTTATTCTCTTAGCTTAACACCCTTCTCTGTGACGTACGAGCTCTGAGATTATGTAGTTGATGGTTACTAGTGATACATTCCCAATTTGGTAATGTGATATACGAAGTGCTGCTGATCATTTGTTGATTAAAGCGTGCCTTTTGTGAAAAGCGTAGCTTTGTGGATGAGACTTCGTCGAGCCTCACAACCCGGTAATGGTCGAAACAGGAAAGATGCAGCAAGGTTTCAGGGGAAGTGCCACTAGGGTTTGACCATTCCTTCTGGAAAAGAGTAGTATCATGGTATGAAGCCCAGATACTTACTCATGTAGGCACTGTAGTATATTTATTACTATGTGATGATGTTGGTATTGAGGATCCTCGGTTAAAGGTCCCAAATGACCGGGAATGGCATATCTTAGGTTTTATTCCCCGGAAAAGGGGTAGCCGGCCTTGTGTTAGCAGAGAATTGAGGGATGGTTCTCGGGGCGTCCCTCCAGAGGCGTACCCATGTGGCAATGGGAAGTTTCTTGGCCTGACCATTTGTTGGAAAATCCAAAGAAACAATACACGCCCAGTACGGTTTTAGTTGTATAACCTGCCATGGAATGTGGCGGTAACCTGCTATTGAACATGGTAGCTAAGTAGGCATAGTACGAAATGTCTATGCTGGCTAAGATTAATATTATACTTTCGAAATGATTTTCTACACCGTGCACTTATAAAAATAATATCAAATGTTTTCTCGTATCAAGCATATTTGACTATCATAAGGAGAAATCTCCTCCAAGTCTGCGTTTGCATGGTGTGTGTGGCGGAAGGCCTTATGGTAGTTTCATTTTCAAAAAAAAAAGCATTGCGGATTTCAAATTTAAATTCTTTTGTTTGTTTTAAAAGTTAAAACTGTTTTCGTTTGCTCATACCAGTCCCATGACAGCCCGGAGTTTATTGTTCCTTTCCTAAACTCTGGGTGCCCACAATTTTCGACACGGCCAGTCTAGAGTTGGGTTTTTCAGATAGTAGATATCGATTTAGTAGCTTTTAGCATTCTCTCTGGCATTCTTTGGAAATCTTGGATATTGGAGTCTTTGGATTCACGGACGGGACTTGCTTGTCCTGGTGCAACATGATGGTGGTTCGAGCTAGTGGCTTGGAGTTCTTGCTTTGGAGCATTAGAATGGTGATCTTTGGAGCTTTTGTTTCCGCTGCTATATCTTATTGATATTCCGCTATAGCATTATTATCTTGTATCTATGATATTGATTCATATTGTATCATTGTTGTATCGTATGTTGTATATCAATGATATTCATATCTTTTTCTTCCGCTGTGTTGTTATACTTAATTGTGTTATAAGCTCCGACGAACCAGATTCGACGTTTGGATCTGCAACATTGGAATACGAGTGTCTTATTCAGTGCCGATTTTCGAAGGTCGAGTCAGGGTCGTTTCATTTGGTATCAGAGCTTAAGATTGAAACTTTATCTCAGGAGTATAACACATTAAGTAACTCATTAGAGATAGGGTGAAGTAAACCCTAGAATGTGTATATCCCTAAGATATCCATCTGAATGCCTCAGTAAATTCTCTTACTATCCACTGATGGTGAGTATGAGTGCGAGAAGAGAATGAGATAGAGGACAGGCAAATACGACTGCAAATGGTCAATACCCTGCAATAGCGGAAACAACTTTCTCTATCAATATGCTTTGATTCGTCTTTCAATTCTTTGATGATTCCTGGCAGCTCCAGGAAGTAGCTTTGATATATTTGCATGGGACATAAACTCCAGATGGGTCAGAATTGTTTATTTGGATGAATTGTTTTTATGGTTGATAAGTATATTTTGATTGTTTAAACTAAAAGTTTTGGGATTGCATCCATATATCTGTTTATTCTGTTGGGTCTCGGTATATTCTACGAGTGGTTAATTATCTTTCGAACTAACTGATACCTCTGTATATTCGTAGATCTGGTGACCTGAGTATCTTGATTCATTCTTGTATCCATTATTGATATTCTGATTTGGTAAGCCAAATGCAGAATAATTGTTCAGTTTGATCGGGTAATTCATCTCTCTATCTATCATCTGTTCTTGGTTATCTCCCTTTCAAATTTCGAGGATGAAATTTTCTAAGGGGGGAATCTGTAACATTCCCGTTTTTCAATCAAATTGGAATTGAAAATAAATTTAACTTTTGGAATTCAATTATGGTTTAATCCGGTGTTTTCCAAAGTCTAATAGATATTTGTTTGTTTATTTATGTAAATGAATGTAAATATGATTTTTAAGTAGAATTTTTAATTGGAAATTATGAAATAAATATTTTGAATAATATTTAAATTACAAATTTAATTAAGAATTTATTTGGGGATTTGAATAAACATATATATATATATATATAGATTTTAAATAAAGGAATCAATAAAAAAAATTCAACAGATTAATGATTTGAAATTCAAAAGTGAATATTTATAAATAGATTATAATTTGAAAATGTGAATTTGAAATTCAAAATGTTATTATATTGGAAAGTTATATTTTCAAATTTACATAGTAAGAGTTGTTTAAAACCAAATTTCATATTATTTAATATACATATCTCTTGAAAATAAATAAGGATTAAATAAAGAAGTTTACATACCTTCTTTTAAATTTGTTTGAACTAAATTGTAAATATAATAAGGTGTTGAACAAGGTTAGATAAAAAGTTTTAGAAATATACATATGTAAAATATTAAGCATTTAAAATAAAAATTATAAATTAGATCAAGACAATGTTTAAAACATAATTTAAATTACATTGGACATTTGTAGAAAAAATTTTAAAAACATGATTTGTAAAATAAAATAAGATTTAAATATAAAGGCTTGCACTCAAAAGTATATAACATTAAAACAAATATACAATTAAAAGGGTTTTTGAACAAAATTTATAATTAAATTAACTAAAAGGTCTTTACATAATTTTGTTAAATTCAACAAGTGTTAAAAATAAGCCACAAGTATAAACTAAGTGGCATGAAGATGTACAAGTGGCATTTTATTTTGAACAGAAATTATGAAAACAAGGCTGCGCAATTTTTTCTCAACTAAAATCTAAGAAAAGAAAGATCAAAACAAACTTCAAAACCTAGAAATAAAATTACAACCAAATTCTTAGTTTTGAAATCCAGTAAATTCAACAATTCAGAGCTTCAAATCAAATACCAGTTCAGATTTAAAGACAACAGCAGATCAGAAAGCAAGCTGATCAAAACATGAAAAAAAATTCTAAAACCTGAAATCAAAGTTTGAGGCAAATTCCAAGAACATTTCAAAATAAAATATGAAGCTTTGCAATAGGAAATCGAAATGTGGGAGCATGCTAACAGATCAAAAACAAATGCAAGCTTCAACTTCAAATCAATTACCAGGATTGAAGGAAGTTTAAAAATCAAAACAACTGCAAACCTGGAATGTAGTTGAATCTGCATGCCTATAAATCAAGTTTCAAGTGAAAATTAAACCTGGAAAAATCAAAGTCAGAAATGAAGATCAAAAGGAATCAATTCAAAATCAAATTAAAACCAGAAAAGCATATCAGAAATGTGCTCTGCTTCTAAAAAACAAAGGTGAGCAAACCATTTACCCTTGATTTTATCTGGATAATCCTGAAGTGTGAAAATGAAATGTGTGTGAATGATGTGTATATTGGCCTGCATGTTTGTATATCTGAGTGCATTTGTCTGTACATAGGAAGTAGGTTCTGTTCTAGTTCACAATGTTTTGAAACAAGATAAAAAAATTCATATCTTTTTGAAAAATAAAATTTAGATCATGAATTTTGAACAAAAGTTGTTTGTAATGCTACAATTAAAATTTTAAAAATATTTCTAAGCTTTAAAAATGAGAATTTCTTTGTCTGGAATAAGATTTGCAGTAAAACCCAAAATCATATCGAAATTCAAGTATCACATCTTGTTGATTCATCCACATCACTGTGTTCAACATAAAAAAACATGATTTTTAAAAGAAATTTCAGAACTTTTAGCTCGTTATTGGATGTAAAATTGCTAGATGAACGGGAAATGTTTCTCGGTCAATTGCCATTGAGTGAGACCAAATTGAGGCTTGAAATTTATGTCAGGGGAGGCTCATAGTTCGAGGATGATAGGAAAAATACTCATTTAATTTATTAAAAACCATGGTGGAGGCACAGTGAGATTATAGGGTTTAAGGTGAAGTTTCTGGTTAGCATGGTTCCCGTGCTCATGTGGGGTCCGTAGTTGATCGAGCTTGATGAAATTCAGGTAGATGTTAGCTGGGAGGTTGTTGAAGGTGTGGTCGGAGTTGTTGATGCTCCGGTGGTCGGAGGCATTTGGGCGAGGTTGTTTTAGGTTGGGTTATGAACTACAGATTGGGTTTTAATGCTCGATTTCATTCTGTCATCATATTCTTCAAGCTGGGAGGTCGGCTAGCTTATGATGGTCATAGTTGACTTATAGGTGGCTTCGGCATGGGTCAGAGGTGGCCAGAACGTCGTGCACCATGCACGCGTGGGTTAGGTGTAACAGTAGATTGGGGAGAAGAAGAGTGGTGGAAGAAGAAGTCTCGTTTTCAAGCACGAGGGAACAAGAATTTGACTCGAAGCCGAACTCGGAGTAGGGTTTGGTGTTAAGCGAAATACTTACAAAAAATTTTAAAATGTAAAATTCTGGGTCACTCGGGACAATTACTGGAAATCTCGAAGGAGAGCTCGAGTACGATGGGGTTTAGCTCGGGGAACACTCGGGTGGGCCGAGAATTCTTATGTTTTCTAGTTTTGAAACTTTAGTGAATTTGTTAAATGAATTTCTGAAACAAATTTCTTTTTGTAAATAATGATTTATTTAGTAAGTAGAAAGTATAAATTAAAAGTTTTGAAATAAATGATTTTTTTAACAATTAAGTTTTAAATTTCTATTTGCAACGAATTATTTTAAATAAAACGTTATGAGTGGTTTAATAATAAAAAAAACAAACATTTCAAAATTTTATCTTAAAAGTGAATTGATGTATATCGTTAATGATATCAAGTAAGTAATGATTTGTAATTAAGATTTATTCATTAATAATTAAGAAAATCAATTAAAGGATAGTTAGTTATAATTAAGATTTAATTAATCAATAATTGAAGGTTTAGAAATGAAAGTAATTAATGACTGAAGATTGATTTATCAAAAAATTAAGAGTTAATTACTTTAAAGAATAGTTAATTAATGAGGTTTATTAATTAAAGTAATTAATTAAGAAATAAATTAATTAATAAAAATAATTAAGTTTTAATTTATTAAAATTAAGTGTTAATTAGTTGTTATTTAATTAAGAAAATTTATCAAAATCGTTTGAAATTAATCAATGATTAATTAACCAGGATAAAAAAATTATTCATAAGTAATTTATCTGATTTAAATAAATCAGATAATTAATTTATCTCACTCATGGATGTTAGAATTCTATGGAGTGCTTTGAATTAATTGATGTCCTTGATTTGTGATAATGTGTGATACGAATTATTTTGTTTTATGAACTGTGATGTGATTAATTCTACGATGGAATTAATTATCTGTGATGTAATTTATTTTCTACGATGAACTTATATTATTCATCCATGATCTGTAAATATAGATAAGCGTTATAGACTATACCGCTTATCGATATTTCTATGTTTGAATCTATAATGGTTGATGTTGTTGCACCATTGTGTGTAAAACCCCTGGACTGCACCATACACACACAAATATGGATTTCACGAGGAAATCAGTTAAGTCACAAATATTTGAATTTGATATTTTGAAATAGTTTTAAAATTAAAATTTTGAATCCAAATGATTTTGGAAATGAAATAAGGTTGAAATTTAAAAAGTATTTGAAAAGGGGTTTTGAAGATAAAAGTTATTTTAAATTATTTGATTTAGTTTGAAATTTGAAATATTTTGATTTGAGTTTGAATTCAATATTTGAAAATGGAATTCAATGAATTGGAAACGAGTTTGAAAACTATTAAACCTTTGTTTTAAAGTTTGAATGAGTTGGTCCAAACTGAAATGGAAACTATTTTGGAAACTATGGACGAACCTTTGTGAAAGGTTGATAAGCTTTGTTTTGGAATCGAAGAGGATTCTAAATGGTGTATCTTTTATATATATATATATATAAAAGATTTGAAACAGGAATTGTTTTGAAAAGTTATGAATGAATCTTTGAAATTTGTTTTAAAAGCTATGAAATGAGTCTTTGATTTAAAGACCGGATGAGTTGACCCAATTTAAAATGGAATTGTTTTGAAAGGCTAGCAATGAGTCTTTGTTAAAAGATTGATGAACCATGTATTAAATTGAAAAGGGTTTTTTTAAAGATAAATCTTTTGTTTAAAGGATTAAGTGTAGAAATTGTTTAAGACCATTGAAATGTTTCTAGAAGTAAATCTTTTTGTTTAAAAAGATTTGAAATGGTAATTTGGTTTAACCATTTAAATGAAAAGTTTTGGATAATAAGTTGTCATTTAACTGAAATCCCATATCCATATATTTTTAAAATATTGCGCTCATTATTCGGTTTAGCCGAGAGAGGACCTTTGTGTCATATAACCCATTCTGAATAATGATACGACGATATGGATAGCATTTGAAAACCGGTGGTGAAGACCGGATATTTTTCGAAAACGAAAGGATAACCCGTCGAATGCCTTTGCACCGACTGGTCCCCGCTATAGAGATTTGATCACCTATTGTGATGGGAAGTCTGGACGTGATTAGGGATTCTCCGGATTTGCAAGGGCTTCTTCGGAAGTGCCTTCGGTTCTGTTCGGACCCAGAATAGACTTGTATGGATGTGTGTCTGACGTTACACTTTGAGATGTAAAATTAGTTTCTATCCAATACATTTCTGTTTGGTGGCGGAGATTTATTCTCTTAGCTTAACACCCTTCTCTGAGACGTACGAGCTCAGAGGTTATGTAGTTGATAGTTACTAGTGATACATTCCCAATTTGGTAATGTATCATACGAAGTGCTGCTGATCATTTGTTGATCAAAGCATGGCTTTTGTGAAAAGCGTAGCTTTGTGGACGAGACTTCATCGAGCCTCACAACCCGGTAATGGTCGAAACAGGAAAGATGCAGCAAGGTTTCAGGGGTAGCGCCCTTAGGGTATGACCATTCCTTCTGGAAAAGGGTAGTATTATGGTACGGAGCCCAGATACTTACTCATGTGGGAACTGTAGTATATTTATTACTATGTGATGATGTTGGTATTGAGGATCCTTGGTTAAAGGTCCCAAAGGACCGGGAGTGGCATATCTTAGGTTTTATTCCCCGGGAAGGGGGTAGCCGGCCTTGTGTTAGCAGAGAACTGAGGGATGGTTCTCGGGGTGTCCCTCCAGAGGCGTACCCATGTGGCAATGGAAAGTTCCTTGGCCTGACCATTTGTTGGAAAATCCAAAGAAACAATACGCACCCAGTACGGTTTTAGTTGTATAACCTGTCATGGAATGTGGCGGTAACCTACTATTGAACATGGTAGCTATAGTAAGCATAGTACGAAATGTCTATGATGGCTAAGATTAATATTATACTTTCGAAATGATTTTCTACACCGTGCACTTATAATAATAATATCAAATGTTTTCTCGTATCAAGCTAATTTGACTATCATAAGGAGAAATCTCCTCCAAGTCTGCGTTTGCATGGTGTGTGTGGCGGGAGCCCTTGTGGTAGTTTCATTTTCAAAAAAAAAAGCATTGCGGATTTCAAATTTAAATTCTTTTGTTTGTTTTAAAAGTTAAAACTGTTTTCGTTTGCTCATACCAGTCCCATGAATGACCCGGAGTTTATTGTTCCCTTCCTAAACTCTAGATGCCCACAATTTTCCACACGGGCAGTCTAGAGTTAGGCTTTTCAGATAGTAGATATCGATTTAGTAGCTTTTAGCATTCTCTCTGGCATTCTTTGGAGATCTTGGATATTGGAGTCTTTGGATTCACGGACGGGACTTGCTTGTCTTGGTGCAACGTGATGGTGGTTCGAGCTAGTGGCTTGGAGTTCTTGCTTTGGAGCATTAGATTGGTTATCTTTGTAGCTTTTGGTTCCGCTGCTATATCTTATTGATATTCCGCTGTAGCATTATTATCTTGTATCTCTGATATTGATTCATACTGTATCATTGTTGTATCGTATGTTGTATATCAATGATATTCATATCTTTTTCTTCCGCTGTGTTGTTGTGATTAATTATGTTATAAGCTCCGAGAAACTAGATACGACGTTTGGATCTGCGGCATTGGAATACGAGTGTCGTATTCAGTGCCGATTTTCGAAGGTCGAGTCAGGGTCGTTTTAATATATATGTCGCTTTTATATGTTTTAATTTATATACATATAGTTAGTTATATAAGTCATTTATATAATGTTTATATCATTGAATTTTCTGCAAACTTTGAAATATTTTTTTTTATAAATTCTCACGACTTTTAGTTTTATAATTTATGTGAACGGTTGTTTTATATATATTTTTATAGTTTGCAGTTATATACATTTGTTATACAAGTTTTGCTACGATGTGTCTATTGTATTTATAATATATATATATATATATATATATATATATATATATATGAGTTTACGATCTCTTTGTTATGAGTACCCTTGTTTTTTACAGTTTTATATGAAGGTATGTGTATATATTCCAGACTTTTGTGAATGAGGTATATTTTAAAAGTGATAAAAAAATATGTTTGATATATATAATTCAGGTTGATGTGACTATATATAAAACTGATTTATATATGTAAGTTCTGTAAAAATCCATGCCTATGTAATAAATACAATCGATCCGACTTTATATATTTATATATATATATATATATATATATTATACAAGCTATATGTATATGACGATGTTCGTATAAAACATAAGTTATACATTGGTATTATATTGGTTTTATAAGGCGGTATATATAACTATATGTTTACTTGTCTGGATTTGTAAGTATATTAGTTTTATTAATATTATTTTATTTATGTAAATTTGTAGACATATTACAGTAAAATAAATTAGTATTTTATTAATATATGTTATATACAAAATGCTCAAGAAGCTGTTTATATTGGGAAGCTTCTGATGTGTTCTGAAAAAAATGAGATTTCAAGACTTAAGTCTTAGTCTTTATTTCATAGATTTTTGTTTTGACAATTCTATACCATTTTCAGTTGTATGTCATATATCAGCTATATATATTCATTTTATTTATAGTGCTTTAAAATTAAATGTTGATTTTATAATAACAACAACAATATATATATGTATATACTGTTATATCAAGTTGATTGATTTATTCCCATCGATTCTATTTATTAGCTTTGATCGTTGAATTCGTGCCAATTTTGCTTTGTTTTTGAATTCGTGCTTGGATTCGTGGCTGATCTCATTCTCGTTCATCTCTAATCTCGAAAGGTGAGCAATCACTCACGATTAACATTCTTATATTTATTAAATCTAATTTCAGATGAAACGACAACCGAAATATGCTGTTGTAAGTTACTTACATTGCTATATATATGCTATCTGTTCACCTGTAACATCTGACACCATTATATGTTATTTATATTGATGATATATGGCTGTCATATTATTATCATATCTGTTATCACTCTACAAGTTCCCTTTTAGTATAGAATTCACTATGGGTTGAAATGATACATACCTGAACGATTTGTAGAATAGGAGAAAATCGTTGTGGGTTGAAATGATAAACCAAAGCGATTTTCATTGAATTGAATCTGGGATTGCGGGATGAAACGATATATACCTGAAAGTATTTAAATTACGGATTGAAATGATAAATATCTGTATCGCTTGACCATAGGATAGAAAATTATATACATACACCGTTGGTCTATATATAAATATTTTGAAAATGATTTCTATTGTTTTAGAAAGAAACATATGGTTTAATAAATATTGATTTTTAAGATATACATACATACATACATATATGTATGTATGTATGTATGTATGTATGTATGTATGTATGTATTTCGTAAAGTTTAAATTCTTGATTTTAAATTTTATGTTAGGAAATTTTAAGATTATAAGTTAGTTTTGAAATTATAAATTTTAAGAATTTACTTATAATTTTACTTTTTTTAAATATGTATAAATTAGTTATATATATAATAAGTTTAATAATAATATTTAATTTAATAAAATTTTATTATTTAATAAGTAATATGTTCAAGTATTCATTTAAAATTTATATTATAAAATAGATTTTTATAATGATTTTTATAAGTTAAAGTTGGGAAGATAAATCTGAATTCATTTGAAATTTGTAAATTTATTTAATTAAATTGATTTAGAACTTATTGAATTTGAGATTTTGAAAGGATATGATTTTATAACATGATTTTGGTTTATGGTGATTTAAATGATATATCGAGTTTAAAAAAATTGACGGAATATTCAGTTATCTGAAATTTGAAGTTTTATTTGAATGATATTGGATTTATTAAATAAATATTTCAAAATTAAATAATAGTAAGTTGAATTTGATATATATATATATATATATAAAGTTATCAAATTTGGTTTTGAAAATGTGGAATATTTAAAGCTTGAAATATACTGAAATTGAAATGGTTTATTTTATGGTTCTAATCTATTTTGAGATCGATATAATTTGGAATGGTTTATTGAGAAACTAAATTGAATTGAAATTGATGATTTGAGATTTGATTAAATTTGAATTTTGAATTTGAGGTTATTTGGAATCGATTAAGGAAATTTGAGGAAGCTATTTTTATTATATAAAGTATTTTTAAATTATATTTAAAACTATTTATATATTTTACTTTATAAATTATTATTTTCATATAAACTATTTTTAATATAAACGATTTTAATATAAACTATTTTAACTTATAACTATTGTATACAAACTATTTTGCTTTATAAACTATTTTATTATATATACCATTTTGATATCAAAACCGGTTAAGTGGGAAGTATTATGATTTCAAAGTATTATGATTTCCAAAGTGATGATTTCCAAAATATTATGATTTCCAAGTGTTATCATTTCAAGTGTTTTGGTTTCGAGGTGTTATAACTTTGAAGTGCTATGATTTTTGGAAATGGATATATTTAAAATGGAAATGATATCGCATTGATATGATTTTTGAAATGGAAATGATATTTTGCTTTTGAGCATAAACTATTTTGAAATGACCGCGGTGTTATAATAACGTTTGGTTGTTAGAGAGATCAGGATTGGATATTGTCATACTCTCTGCCAATACCGAAAACCACTTTAACAACCGTGTATGAGGTGGAGATTGCAGAATGAAGTAGGATGGTGGAGACGATCCTATATGAGGTGTATAGGTTGACCCGACTCCCGTGAGTTGGCATAAGGTGGCTAAAACATGAGCAATCGACGGGCCAAGTGAGATAGCTCCTCCGATCAGGCACACTCCTTCATATGCCATTCTATTACTTTGTGATTGATTTGGTGTGCACCTTTGATTTTTTGGGAGTGTGGCTCGAGGTGGGCGGTAGTGGCTACTATGCGTTACCACCAGCCCGGAAGTGTAATTGGTATATCTACCCTGACATTGCCTAGTGATGCCGTGTCACCTACCCTAGCACGCCTTGTACGAGTTTGATTTGTGTCATACCTATGGAGTATCCTCTGGTAGCCTCCCGATTTGGAGGTATTACGTTACTGTATAGACTATTGGCACTATAAAATGTGTTAAGAGGGATATGGGTAACGCCTTAACGCTATTTTTAAATAGTTTACTTTACTTTAGACATTATTATAATAGCGTATATTACTACGTAGTAGATAGTTTAACAGATCCTTAGGGAACGGTTATCCCAAACATCCCTTAAGTTACTTGTATTTCAGTTGTTATTTCACTTGAGTTGGATTTATTGATATAAGAATGTTAATCCTTACTCGAGTATTTTGTGTTTTCTTTACGCTTGGGTCAGACTGAGTGTCACAGCTTTTAAGACTCACCTTTAGAGTTGGCTTCATTTGGAGATCCATCTACGTCTTTTCAGCTTGTAGTTATTAAGTTGATTCCTGTGATGTATTCTGATCTTGATTTGACAATCGTATTTGAGAATTCTGTTGTATCTTATTTAACTCTTTTATATATATAGTAGCTTCATGAACTACTATTCTTTTGTTTCCGCTACAGATTGTATATTACTCTATGTTTGTGATTATGTGATTATTTATTTACTGTATATGCTGAATTTTGCCAAATATAAATTAACAATCTGGTATTTTGAGCAATTCAAATCTGTCATGTGTGGATGCGAATGGTTGAAAATATCAGACTGTTACATGTGGCATCAGAGCTTTGGTTTTAGGAAAAACTTAGCATATAGAGTAAATTTAATTACATAACCACTTTCATTCGATCTTGAATTCCTTCCTTTTCGATTCGGTCTCTTTTGAATTTTGGAACTACCCTATTCGTTCTGAAATCCATTCTTGTCTTCCCATATCCAAATTCTTCTTGATTGTGGAGTATCCCATAGCTCCACTGAATGATTGTAAATGGGTGAAACTCCTTTACAACAAGCATTGATTCACCGAAGATTTCTACGTCCTCGATTTACGATGTTATCTATCTCCTGCTATGCCTGAATTCTATCTCTTGCGATCGAATGTCTATTTGCCTTAGAATTCTGCATCAATCTTATTCTTGAAGTCACGGTTGACCGGTTAAGATCGCCCGCGATTAATATTAGTATATCCCTCTTCCTATTTTTAAATTTGATTAGTTTATCTCCCGCTCAAGCATAGTTAGAATCTGTTTTGATTAAGATACCCTTGAATTTGAATCTTTATCATTGTTCTATTATCTATTTTGTGTAATCGAGTGAGGGAGTGTATTTGCATTAATATATATAATATTATATATATTGTATTGTTTGAGTTGCCAATGTTGATTCGGGTTTTCGATCGATCCATCTGGTCAAGGCTATCGATAGGAATTCCAAAACACTTTAACAGAGCAAACCGACACAATATTGTTTTCAAATTTGATAAATGGAATAAATTTTGTACGACTATATATTATATATAAGAAATTTCTGAAATCAAATAGTTGATTAAATTGGATGTTTAAAATAATAATATTTGATTTTCATTTATTGTTTTGTAAACCATTGATTTTACCAACATATAAATAATTGAATTATAAAACATAGTTTGTAAATTGATTTGGAATTTTGAAAAACATGGTTCATAAATTGATTTAGAATTTGAAATGAATTTAATTTAAGAATTTGAGAATTAATTTTTGGTAATTTCAAACTTGGGTTTTAAAGTTTTAAAATGTATATTATGTAAAGTATTTTCGAATATAAATCGTTTCCAAAGAATTTTAAAATGTTTAAATCAATGCTCTCCTCTTTTGTCGTTGGAAAATAATTTCGGTGATGGTGGCCGCATCATCACCATTCATGTTCGAGTTTCGAAGTGAAGAGACCACTCAGTAGCTTTGCTTCATTTTTGTTTTGAAAAATAAATTGATTTAAATTTCTTAAGTATAATTTGATTTAACATAATTATATAAGTATATGACTTTAGATTTGATTTGATTTGATATATATATAGTATGCATCTATATTTATCCCTAATGGATTGAAGTGAATCAGAAATATAATTCTTAAATTTTATGATGAAGATGATTTCAATTATAAAATGAAACCAGAGTTTTGAATAAATATTTAAACTTGAAATAATTGAATTGGGAAAATTTTACTTGTATAATACTCAATTACATTCCAATATAACTTACCTAAATCATTAGAGGTTGAATATGTAATTGAATAATTTTCAATGTAAATCAATGTTAAAGGAATTTATAAATTGAAACTAAATCAACTTATTAAAATGTTTTGACTTTAAAATAAATTATTGAATATTAATTAATTTAAAATTTTGAAATCTATATGGTTTAAATTAATTGATTTATTTGTTTTTCAATGTCTTTTCTTTCTGGTTGTTTATATTCTCCTATCTCCTTCCTTTTCGGGGACGAAAAGTTTCGAGTGGGGGAGAGTGTAACGACCAGTAAAATTTTGTGGTTTTATTAATTTAATTATTTGATAATTTATGAAATTTTAAAATAATAATATTTCAAAATAAAAATTTGAAATTTGGAATACGTCTAATTAAACATAACAAATAGTAAAATTTCAATTTATAATATGGAAGTTTGTTTTATTGTGTAATTTTATTTAAATTTACATCAGTTAGAATTTGATGGTAATAAAATATTTTCCGAACCTAAATATTTTATACAATAAATTTGTAAACCATCTTCTGAGTGAGACATCATATTTCATTTCTTCAAATTTGAACTTCTCTTGTCCCGTTTATCTTATTTTCAACAGATTTGCAGCATTTTCGGTACCGATTATCAGTACTCGGTAGACCACAACCCACTCTTCCTCCTAAAGCCATGTCAGCCTACCCTATGCCTGCGTGCAAGCTTGTTCCGTGCTCCTCTTTTTGCTTGCAACTTGAATGCATGTTTCAATCTGGGTATTTATTCAACTCCTTTACCTACAATTTACATTTAAAAGTGGGTTAGTATTGGTATAATTAATATGTACCGTACAAGTTATTAATATTTTTAAAATTTGATTTTTTTTTTATAACAACTAATATACGTATGGATCTATATATATGTCAGTTTAATATGTTATAGTTTATATACATATAGTTAGTTATATAAGTCGTTTACATAATGTTTATATCAATGAATTTGCTGCGAACTTTAAAATATATTTGTTTATAAATTCTCATGACTTTTAATTTTATAATTTATATGAACGGTTGTTTTATATATATTTTTACAGTTTGCAGTCATATACATTTGTTATACAAGTTTTGCTAGGGTATGTCTGTTTTATTTATAATATATATATATATATATATATATATATATATATGAGTTTATGATCACTTTGTTTTGAATACCCTTGTATTTTACAGTTTTATATGAAGGTATGTGTATTCCTGACTTATGTGAATGAGGTATATTTTAAAAGTAATAAGAAAAATATATATGTTTGATATATATAATTCAGGTTGTTGTGACTATATATAAACCTGATTTATATATGTAAGATCTGTAAAAATCCGTGCGTATATAATAAGTACAATCGGTCCGACTTTATTTATATATATATAGGCTATATATATAAGCTGTTGTTCTTATAAAACATAAGTTATACATTGGCATTATATTGGTTTTATAAGGTGGTATATATAACTATATGTTTACTTGTTTGGCTTTGTAAGTATATTGGTTTTATTAATATTATTTTATTTATATAAATTTATAGACATATTATAGTAAAATAAATTAGTATTTTATTAACATATGTTATATACATAATGCTCAAGAAGCTGTTTATATTGGTAAGCTTCTGGTGTGTTTTAAAAGAAATGAGATTTCAAAACTTAAGTCTACGTCTTTGTTTCATAAATTTTTGTTTTGACAATTTTATACCATTTTCAATTGCAAGTTATATATTAGCTATATATATATATTCATTTATTTATAGTGCTTTAAAATTAAATGTTGATTTCATAATAACAATAATAATATATACATACTATTATATCAAGTTGATTGATTTATTCCCATCGATTCTATTTATGAGCTTTGATCGTCGAATTTGTGCTAATTTTGCTTTGTTTTGGAATTCGTGCTTGGATTCGTGACTCGTCTCATTCTCGTCCATCTCTAACCTTGAAACGTGAGCAATCACTCACGATTAACGTTCTTATATTTATTAAATCTAATTTCAATTGAAACGGCAATTGAAATATGCCGCTGTTAGTTACCTACATTGCTATATCTATGCTATCTGTTCACCTGTAACATCTGACACCATTATATGTTATTTATATTGATGATATATGCTAGTTATATTATTATTATCATATCTGTTATCACTCTGCAAGTTCCCTGTTAGTATAGAATTCACTATGGGCTGAAATGACTCATACCCGAACGATTTGTAGAATAGGAGAAAATTGTTATGGGTTGAAATGATAAAACCAAGCGATTTTCATTAAATTGAATTTGGGATTGCGGGTTGAAATGATATATACCAGTATATATTTAAATTGCGGATTGAAATGATAAATATCCGTATCACTTGGCCAAATGATAGAAAATTATATACGGACATCGTTGGCCTATATGTAAATGTTTTAAAAATGATTTTTATCGTTTTGGAAAGAAATATATGGTTTAATAAATATTGATTTTTAAGATATATGTATGTATGTATATATGTATGTATTTTATAAAGTTTAAGTTCTTAATTTTAAATTTTATGTTTTGATATTTTGAGATTATAAGTAAGTTTTGAAATCATAAATTATAAGAATTTACTTACAACTTTACTATTTTTTTAATATGTATGAATTAGTTTTACATATAAAATAAGTTTAATAATAAGATTTAATTTAATAAAGTTTGATTACTTAATAAGTAATATGTTCAAGTATTCATTTAAATTTAAATGCTAAAATATATTTTTACAATATTTTTATAAGTTAAAGTTGGGAAGATAAATCTAAATTTATTTAAAATTTGTAAGTTTATTTAATTAAATCGATTTGGGACTTATTGAATTTGAGATTTTGAAAGGATATGATTTTATAACATGATTTTGGTATAAGGTGATTTAAATGAATATATCAAGTTTAAATAAATTGAAGGAATATTCAGTTATTTGAAATTTGAATTTTTATTTAAATGATATTGGATTTATTAAGTAAATATTTCAAAACTAAATAATAGTAAGTTGAATTTGATATATATATGAAGTTATCAAATTTAATTTTCAAAATGTGGAATATATAAAGCTTGAAATATATTGAAATTGAAATGGTTTATTTTATGGTTCTAATCTGTTTTGAAATCGATATAATTTGGAATGGTTTATTAAGAAAATGAATTGAATTAAAATAGATGATTTGAGATTTGATTGAACTTGAATTTTGAATTTGAGTTGATTTGGAATTGATCTGTGAAATTTAAGGAAGCTATTTTTATTGTATAAAGTATTTTTAAATTATATTTAAAACTATTTACATATTTTACTTCATAAATTATATTCATATAAACTATTTTTAATATAAACTATTTTAACTTATAACTATTTTATATAAACTATTTTACTTTATAAACTATTTTATTATATATGCTATTTTAATATCAAAACCGGTTAAGTGGGAATAATTATGATTTCCAAATGGATGATTTCCAAAGTTTTATGATTTCCAAGTGTTATCATTTCAAGTGTTTTGGTTTCGAAGTGTTATAACTTTGAAGTGCTATGATTTTTGGAAATGGATATGTTTAAAATGGAAATGATATCGTATTGATATTATTTTTGAAATGGAAATGATATTTTGGTTTTGGAGTATAAACTATTTTGAAATGACCGTGGTGTTATAATAACGTTTGGTTGTTAAAGAGACAAGGATCGGATATTGTCTGCCAATATAGAAAACCACTTTAACAACCATGTATGAGGTGGAGATTCCAGAATGAAGTAGGATGGTGGCGATGATCCTATAAGAAGTATATACGTGGACCCGACTCCCGTGAGTTGGCATAAGGTGGCTAGAACAAGAGCAATCGATGGGCCAAGTGAGGTAGCTCCTCCGATCGGGCAGACTCCATTGTATGCCATTCTATTACTCTATGATTGATTTGGTGCATAACTTTGATTTTTTAGGAGTGTAAATTGAGGTGAGAAGTAGTGGCTATTATGCGTTACCACTAGCCCGAAAGTGTAATTGGTATAACTACACTGACATTTCCTAGTTGTGCTGTGTCACCTACCGTAGCACGCCTTGTACGAGTTTGATTTGTATCATGCCTATGGAGTATCCTCTGTTAGCCTCTCGATCTGGAGGTATTATAGTACTATATAGACTATTGGCACTATAAAATGTGTTAATGGGGATATGGGTAAAGCCTTAACGCTATTTTAAAATAGTTTACTTTACTTTAGACATTATTATAATAGCGTCGATTACTATACAGTAGATAGTTTAACGGATCCTTAGGGAATGGTTATCCCAAACATCCCTTGAGTAAAATGTATTTCAATTGTTATTTAACTTGAGTTGGATTACTAATATAAGAAAGTTAATACTGACTTGAGTGTTTTGCGTTTTGCGTCATGCTCAGGTCAGACTAAGTGTCACAGTTTTGAGACTCGCCTTTGGAGTTGGAGCTTCGTTTGGAGATCCATCTATATATTTTCAGCTTGTAGTTATTCAGTTGATTCCTGTAATGTATTCTGATCTTGTATTTGACTATCGTATTTAAGACTTCTGTTGTATCTTATTTAACTTTGTTATATATAGAGCAGCTTCATGAACTACTATTCTTTTGTTTCCACTGCATATTGTATATTACTCTATGTCTGTGATTCTGTGATTATTTATTTACTGTATATGCTGAGTTTTGTCAAATATAAATTAAAAATCTGGTATTTTAAGCAATTCAAATTCGGCATGTGTGGATGCGAATGGTTGAAAATATCAGGATGTTACATGTGGTATCAGAGCTTTGGCTTTAGGAAAAGCTTAGCATATATAGTAAATTTAATAACAGAACCACTTTCATTAGATCTTGAATTCCTTCCTTTTTGATACGGTCTCCTTTGAATTTCAGAACTCCCTATTCGTTCTGAAATCCATTCTTGTCTTCCCGTATCCAAATTCGTCTTGATTTTAGAGTATTCCATAGCTCCACTGAATAATTGTAAATTAGTGAAACTCCTTTACAACAAGCATTGATTCACTGATGATTTCTGTATCCTCGGTTTACGATGCTATCTATCTCGTGCTATGCTTGAATTTTATCTCTTACGATCGAATGTCTATTGCCTCAGAATTCTGCATCAATCTTATTCTTGAAGTCATGTTTAACCGGTTAAGATCGCCCGCGATTAATATAAGTATATCCCTCTTCCTATTTTGAAATTTGATTGTTTTATCTCCCGCTCAAGCCTAGCTAGAATCTGTTTTGATTAAGATCCCCATGAATTTGAATCTCCGTCATTGTTCTATAATCTATTTTGTGTAATCGAGTGAGGGAGTGTATTTGTATTAATATATATAATATTTTTTATATTGTATTGTTTGAGTTGTCAATGTTGATTTGGGTTTTCGATCGATTCATCTGATCGACGCTATCAATAGGAATTCCAAAACATTTTAACAGAGCAAACTGACATAATATTGTTTTCAAATTTGGTAAATGGAATAAATTTTGTATGACTATATATTATATATAAGAAATTTTCTGAAATCAAATAGTTAATTAAATTGGATGTTTAAAATAATAATATTTGATTTTCAGTTACTGTTTTGTAAACCATTGATTTTACCAACATATAAATAATTGAATTATAAGACATAGTTTATAAATTGATTTGGAATTTTAAAAAACATGGTTCATAAATTGATTTAGAATTTTAAATGAATTTAAGTTAAGAAATTGAGAATTAATTTTCGGTAATTTCAAATTTTGGTTTTAATGTTTTAAAATGTATATTATGTAAAGTATTTTCGAGTACAAATTGTTTCCAAATAATTTTTGAAATTTTTAAGTCAGTGCTCTACTCTTTTTTCGCTAGAAAATAATTTCGGTGATGGCGGCCGCATCATCGACATTCATTTTCGAGTTTTGAAGTGAAGAGGTCACACAGTGGCTTTGCTTCATTTTTGTTTTGGAAAATAAATTGATTTAGATTTCTTATGTATAATTTGATTTAACATATTTATATAAGTATATGACTTTAGATTTGATTTGATTTGATATATATAGTATGTACCTATATTTATCTCTAATGGTTTGAAGTGAATCAGAAATATAATTCTTAAATCTTATGATGAAGATGATTTTAATTATGAAATGAAACCAAAATTTTGAATAAATATTTAGATTTTAAATAATTGAACTGGGAAAATTTTACTTGTATAATACTCAATTACATTCCAAAATAACTTACCTAAATCATTCAGAAGTTGAATATATAATTGAATAATTTACAATGTAAATTGATGTTAAAGCCTTAAAGGAATTTATAAATTGAAATTAAATAAACTTATTAAAATGCCTTGAATTTAAAATAAATTTGTGAATATTAATTAATTTGAAAATTTGAAATCCATATGGTTTAAATTAATTGATTTATTTGTTTTTCAATCTATTTTCTTTCTAGTTATTTCTATTCTCCTACCTCCTTCCTTTTCGGGGACGAAAAGTTTTGAGTGGGGGAGAGCGTAACGACCTGTAAATTTTTGTGGTTTTACTAATTTAATTTTGTGAAATATTGTGAAATTTTAAAACTATAATATTTTAGAATAAAAATTTGAAATTTGGCATACATCTAATTAAACATAGAAAATAGTAAATTTTCAATTTATAATATGGAAGTTTATTTTATTGTGCAATTTTATTTAAATTTACATTGGTTAGAATTTGATGGAAATAAAATATTTTCCAGACCTAAATATTTTTATGCAACAAATTTGTAAACCATTTCTTAGTTAGACTTCATATTTCGTTTCTTCAAATTTGGACTTCTCTAGCCCCGTTTATCTTATTTTCAACAGATTTGCAGCATTTTCGGTACCGATTATCGACTTTTGATAGGATGATCGTACAACTAATATTTGTATACCGTTTTGATCGTCTCGTCATGCTGATCTTTACGGTATATTCATTTCTGTGTTTTGAAATTAACGTACACAGCGAAATCTGTGAAATGATTAGTCGTACCGGTACACGTTTAAACTCTTGGTTTTCTTGTGTCTATTCACTTACCTATTGGTTCAAATCAATCAGCCGCTTGCTTTTATTAAATTCTAAATTCTCGTTAGCGGCTTTCTCTATTCCCTATGGCAAATAAACGTTGGTTCGTTATGTAATCTAACTGGTAAAAAAATATAAAATATAACTTATTATGTTTACCATTACTCATTCATCTTCTCCACTCCCATATATTTTTCTTCTTCAAGAAATTGGATCTTCTACACCTTTGTTTTCCACAACAGCCGTATCCAAATTTTCTCCCCTTGCTTCCACACACGCAGCTGTCTTTCTTTCCACCCCATCGACTAACTCTCCCTTCCTCATGCTTTCCTCCTCTAACAACAACCATTGGCCGAGCATAACCTTCTTGCCAAGCTTGCAACCCATCGCACCGACAACCATGATCCACCCACTTATCTCACGTCAGTACTCGGCAGCACCACAACCCACTCTTCCTCCTAGAGCCACGTCAGCCTACCCTGTGCTTGCATGCAAGCTTGTGCCGTGCTCCTCTTTTTTCTTGCAACCTGAATGCATGTTTTAATCTGGGTATTTAATTCAACTCCTTTTCCTTCAATTTGGATTAAGAAGTGGGTTGATATTGGTATAATTAATCTGTAATGTACAAGTTATTTATATTTTTAAAATTTGATTTTTTTTGTAACAACTAATATGCATAAGATCTATATATATGTCAGTTTTATATGTTATAGTTTATATGCATATAGTTAGTTATGCAAGTTTTGCTACGGTACGTTTGTTGTCTTAATATATATATATATATATATATATATATATGATTTTATGATCTCTTTGTTTTGAATACCCTTGTATTATACAGTATTATATGAAGGTATGTGTATTCCAGACTTTTATGAATGATGTATATTTTAAAAGTAATAATATATATATATATATATGTTTGATATATATAATTCAGGTTGTTGTGACTATATATAAACCTGATTTATATATATAAGATCTGTAAAAATCCATGCTTATATAATAAATACAATCGGTCCGACATTATATATATATATATATATATATATATATATATATATATATATTATAGGCTATATGTATAAGCTGCTGTTCGTGTAGAACATAAGTTATACATTGGTATTATATTGGTTTTATATGGTGGTATATTTAACTATCTGTTTACTTGTCCGGCTTTGTTAGTATGTTGGTTTTATTAATATTATTTTATTTATATAAATTTGTAAACATATTAAAGTAAAGTAAATTAGTATTTTATTAATGTATGTTATATACAAAATGCTCAAGAAGTTGTTTATATTGGTAAGCTTCTGGTGTGTTCTAAAAAAATGAGATTTCAAAACTTAAGTCTAAGTCTTTGTTTCATAGAATTTTGTTTTGACAATTTTATACCATTTTCAATTGTAAGTTATATGTTAGCTATATATATATATATATATATATATATATATTCATTTTGTTTATAGCATTTCCAAATTAAATGTTGATTTTGTAATAATAATATAACAATATATACACTCACTGTTATATCAAGTTGATTGATTTATTCCCATCGATTCTATTTATCAACTTTGATCGTCGAATTCGTGACAATTTTACTTTGTTTTGGCTTGGATTCGCAACTCATCTCATTCTCGTCCATCTCTAACCTGAAAGGTAGCAATCACTCACGATTAACGTTCTTATATTTATTAAATCTAATTTCAATTGAAACGACAATTGAAGTATGCTGCTGTTAGTTACTTGCATTGCTATATATATGCTATCTGTTCACCAGTAACATCTGACACCATTATCTGTTATTTATATCGATGATATATGCCTGTTATATTATTATCATATCTGCTATCACTCTGCAAGTTCCCTGTTAGTATAGAATTCACTATGGGTTGAAATGATACATATTCGAACGATTTGTAGAATATGAGAAAATCGTTATGGGTTGAAATGATAAACCCAAGCGATTTTCATTGAATTGAATTTGGGATTGCGGGTTGAAATGATATATACCCGTATGTATTTAAGTTGCGGATTGAAATGATAAATATCCGTATCACTTGACCATAGGATAGAAAATTATATACAGACACCGTTGGTCTATATATAAATATTTTGAAAATGATTTCTATTATGGAAAGAAATATATGGTTTAATAAATATTGATTTTTAAGATATATATATGTATATATATATAGTATTTTATAAAGTTTAAATTCTTGATTTTAAATTTTATGTTTTGAAACTTTAAGATTATAAGTTAGTTTTGAAATTATAAATTTTAAAAATTTACTTATAATTTTACTATTTTTAAATATGTATAAATTAGGTTTATATATAAAATAAGATTTAGTTTAATAAAGTTTGATTATTTAATAAGTAATATGTTCAATATTCATTTAAATTTATATTTTAAAATAGATTTTTATAATGATTTTTATAAGTTAAAGTTGGGAAGATAAATCTGAATTTATTGGAAATTTGTAATTTATTTAATTAAATCGATTTGGAACTTGTTGAATTTGAGATTTTGAAAGGATATGATTTTATAACACGATTTTGGTTTAAGGTGATTTAAATGAATATATTAATTTTAAATAAATTGAAGGAATATTCAATTATTCGAAATTTGAATTTTATTTCAATGATATTGGATTTATTAAGTATATATTTCAAAACTAAATAATAGTAAGTTGAATTTGATACATATATATGAAGTTATAAAATTTAGTTTTGAAAATATGGAATATTTAAAGCTTGAAATATATTGAAACCAAATAATTTCAAACCAAATATCAAAGTATTATGATTTCCAAAGAGATGATTTCCAAAGTTTTATGATTTCCAAGTGTTATCATTTCAAGTGTTTTGGTTTCGAGGTGTTATAACTTTGAAGTGCTATGATTTTTGAAAATGGATATATTTGAAATGGAAATGATATCGCATTGATATGATTTTTAAAATGGAAATGATATTTTGGTTTTGGAGTATAAACTATTTTGAAATGACCGCGGTGTTACAATAACGTTTGGTTGTTAAAGAGACCGGGATCAGATATTGTTTGCCAATACCGAAAACCATGTTAACGACCGTGTACGTGGTGGAGATTCCAGAATGAAGTAGGCTGGTGGCGACGATCCTATATGAGGTATATACATGGACCTGACTCCCGTGAGTTGGCATAGAGCAATCGACGGGCCAAGTGAGGCAGCTTCTCCGATTGGACACACTCCTTCGTATGCCATTCTATTACTTTATGATTGATTTGGTGCGCACCTTTGTTTTTTGGGAGTGTGGCTCGAGGTGGGCGGTAGTGGTTGCTAAGCATTACCTCCAGCCCAAAAGTGTAATTGGTATATCTACCCTGGCGTTGCCCAGTTGTGACGTGTCACCTACCCTAGCGCGCCTTGTACGAGTTTGATTTGTGTCATACCCGTGGAGTATCCTCTGGTAGCCTCCTTATCTGGAGGTACTACGGTACTATATAGATTATTGGCACTATAAAATATGTTAAGGGGGATATGGGTAACGCCTTAACACTATTTTTAAATAGTTTACTTTACTTTAGACATCATTATAATAGCGCATATTACTACTTAGTAGATAGTTTACGGATCCTTTGGGGATGATTATCTCAAACATCCCTTGAGTTACTTGTATTTCAGTTGTTATTTCACTTAGTTGGATTTATTGATATAAGAATGTTAATCCTGACTCGAGTGTTTTGTATTGTGCTTTATGCTCGGGTCAGACTGAGTGTCACAGCTTTTGAGACTCACTATTGAAATTGGAGCTTCGTTTGGAGATTCATCTACATCTTTTCAGCTTGCAGTTATTCAGTTGATTTCTGTGATGTATTCTGATCTTATATTTGACTATTGTATTTGAGACTTCTATTGTATCTTATTTAACTCTATTATATATATAGCTTCACGAACTACTATTCTTTTTTTTCCGCTACATATTGTATATTACTCTATGTCTGTGATTATTTATTTACTATATATGCTGAGTTTTGCCAAATATAAATTAACAATATGGTATTTTGAGCAATTCAAATCCAACATGTGTGGATGCGAATGGTTGAAAATACTAGGATGTTACACTGGAAGAAATTGGATCGACACAATATCCTTGAGCATTAGGGATCGACATAACATCCTATGTGCTATGGATCGGCATGCCCTAGAGGGGTCGGTATAATTTCCAGGCTACGCTAAGAATGAATCGACATATCTTCATGGGAAAAGAAGGATTGGCTTATCTTCATGGGGAAGGAAGGATCGACATTTCTTCATTGAGGATGGATCGGCATAGTATATTGGAAGAAGATGGATCGGTACAGCATATTGGAAAAGGAGGGATCGACATGAAGGACCCTCTAGAAACGATTAGCCTTGGATTGGAAGAAGGAAAACTGATCGGAGGAAGGTTGGCCGGTCCTTTTTAATTGACAAATCACACATGCCGATCGTTATGGTGGGCCCATATGGATAAGAAGGCCCAGCGGCCGAAGTTTCACTATAAATACAACAGACATGGCTTCAGAAGGGGATCTTCTTTCTACTTCTCTTCATCTTCTACCTAGGATACACTCTGCCATTTTCGGACTTTGGATTGTAACTGTAATCAAAATTCAATATAATGAAGAGAATTATTCTGGAGTGGATGCAGGCCGTGTTAGGAAATCAAATCTACGGTTTCGATGACAACAACTATACAATGAAAATCGAATATACATATATATTTATATATGTAGGTACCTGCTAGAACAACATTACGAGTGGAAAAGAAAGAGGCTCGAAGGACACGACAAGAGACTACAAGTCGATAGGAACAAAGAAGCACAAGAACACAAAACTGATATGCACAATATCGGACGTCTGGGTGCACAAGCTAGATGTCTGAATCAGTTCTCTGGAACAACTTACGGGCAAAACTAGACGTTTGGTAATAGTACTCAAACGTCTTAAAATCTACTGTATACAAAAAAAATATAGTATTAGACGTATGAAACAAATACCAGATGTCTGAATTCAAACTCGGGCTTCAGATATGAACTTCAGCTGCCACATACGAATGGACATCTTCGCTCCTCTTCGCCGCAACTCTTAATCATCAACAGAAGCAACTTCAGAGCATTCATTAATGGATGCATCTACTCAAGATATTTATCTACAACTATATATAGCATCAAGAATCAAGAGAGCAACACCCAATTACTTACCTTACTTGCTTACTTTCTATCTCTATACTCTATTCTTGATCTCTGCACTCTTGCAATTCTTACTTATATTCACTCTCCCATATACATAGTTTCTCATAAATAATATTCCTTAAAGATATATTGGAAGCAATCACACTAATCGGTCAACATCCGTGTTATATTAGAACACACATTTGACAAGAACAACTTATTATAACCAAGCATATTCCTTCATGCAAAGCGAGGGTGTTTGATAGTAGAATTTCGAAGGGGAGCTTTGAGATTGGACTTAGGATGGGAGGTCCGGACCAGTATAAATTCTTGATGTGCTTATTCCATATTTTTTAAAATTAATATTGTTTTAGTTGCATCATATATTTTGTCACATATACTTGCATATACATACACGATCCACCCCATAGACTTTCAATTGGTATCGGAGCTAAGGTTTGATCAAAGTACAGTAACACGTATTTGAATCATTTTAATGTAGCAAGTATTTTTCAAGAAGGAAAATCCACAATACGTCCCCCACTTTTTAATGGTTCTAATTATGCATATTGATCAACACATATGAGAATTTTTATGGAAGCTAATGGATTAGAAATTTGATCAGTCACCCAAAATAAATATGAAGCACCTGTTGCTGCTATGAACATATGAAATGATGCATAAAAAACTGCAACTTCTAATAATGCTAAAGCTATGAATGTTTTAATTTTTTGCATTAGATAAGAACGAATTTTCACGTGCCATGTTATGTAATACTGCATATGATATTTGCCGTACCTTACAAGTTACACACAAAGGCACAAACAAAGTTGAACAAACCAAAATTTCAATTTTACAAAATCAATTTTCATCATTTAAAATGAAACAAAATGAATCTATAGTGGACGTGTACTCTAGATTCCAAACTATTCAACACGATTTAATGGCACTTGGAGTCAAATTCGCAAATTTTGATTTAATATCTAGAATACACAATTCTTTAACTCCAGAGTGGAAAAGAAAAGTATTAACTATCGAAGAAGCTAATGATATCTCAACACTCTTAGTTGAAGAATTGATAAAAAAATTAATATCCTATGTAGCTAATTTGCAGGCAAGAAAAGAACGAAATTCAGAAAAGAAAAACATAACATTTCCAGCAAAAATGAAGACTCTGACTTAGACGAAGAAGAAATCGTATTTATTGCCAAAAACTAAAACAAATTCCAGAAGTTTAGGAAAATGACTAGATTTCAGAAAGAAGGAAAATCAAGCTCAACAAATCAAACGTCGATCAAATGTTATGCATGCGAACAATTTGGACATATGAAGAAAGATTGTCCCAAGCTCAACAATGATAAAAAGAAGACAAATTTGAAAAATTCAAAAAGAAGAAAGCTTTCAAAGAAACATGGGATGACTCGAATTCTTCATCATCATCAGATAGTGACAACAATAGTGACGAAGAACAAGCTAGTGTATGTTTTATGGTACAAACTAATGAGGTATGTCCCAAACTTAGCTACGATGAACTATTAGAACTTTGCATGGAATTAGATGATAAATTTAGACAAATTAAAAAATTGAATAAAGTACACATAGCCAAAATAAATATATTAGAAATTGAAATAGGAATGTTAAAAGATGAAAAAATTATTTTAGAGGAGGAACTAGAATTATCTCAAGAAAAAAATAAAAGTAATTTAGTTGAAAACGAGACTATATCTAATGATTTTGGAAAAAGTAAACTAGAAAAGGATAACTTGTTAAAGGAAAATATCAACTTGAAGAGTAATATAGAAACATTGAAAATTGAATATTTAGAATTAAAAGAAAAATTAGATAAAATTACAAATAATGTTTCAAAATTTAATAAAGGAAAACAAGATTTGGAAAATCTTATCAAAACTTCAAAACCATCAGGCAATAGAAATGGAATAGTGTTTATAAATATTCCTAAATAAAAAGGGAATAATATTAAGAAATATAGTTTTATCTATCAAAAGACTAAAAATTCACCCAAGTCTAATAAGAATAACAAAAATATAAAAATTTGGAATCCTAAGACAAATAATAATTTGACTAGACAAAAACAAGTCTAATAAGAATAACAAAAATATAAAAATTTGGAATCCTAAGACAAATAATAATTTGACTAGACAAAAACATATTAAGAATTTTCTAGATAACGTAGTCTATAGTAAAAATTATGCTCATGAAGGTACCAAACCTTCTTGGTATGGCTACCTGCTCCTCCTAACATCTAGGACCCTAGCAAAGTATATGTGTACCAATTAAATCACCTTTTATTTTGCTGGTACCCAAAATAAAAAATAAGGAGAAATCGATACTTGATAGTGGATGCTCTAAGCATATGATCGAAAACTCAAAAATGTTATCAAATATAACATACATCGATGGAGGAACAGTAACTTTTGGAGATAACTCAAAAAGATAAGTCGTTGGCATCGGAGAAGTCATCAACTCTGGTATTTCTAACTCTCGAATTATTACAAATGTTTTGTTGCTAGAAAATTTAAAAAACAACCTACTTAGCATTAGTCAATTATGTGATAAAGGTTTTCAAATTAATTTCGAAAAAGATAAATGTAATATTTTCGACAATAACAAACAACTTATCTTTAAGGGTTTTAGAAACAAAAATATTTATGTCTTAAATATGAATATAAATCGAAATTCAAACTTATGCTTAATCGCCAAACATGACGATCAATGGTTGTGGCATAAACGATTATGTCATGTTAATTTTAAATATATTAATAAATTGGTAAAATATGAGCTAGTTAGAGGTTTACCTAAAATAAATTATAAAGTAGAAAATTATGTGACGATTGTCAAATCGAAAAACTAAATAAAAGCTCTTTTAAATCTAAAAGTAATATTTCTACAAAAAACCATTAGAATTATTACATTTAGATTTATTTGGTCCAACTCAAGTACGATCTATAAATCACAGCAAATATGTTTTCATAATTGTTGCCGGTTTTTCAAGATATACATGGACTTTATTTTTAAAACATAAAAGTGACACCTTTGGTATGTTTAAAAATTTGCTAAAAGAATTAAAACTCAGTGGATTTGAAAATTAAGAATATTTGAAGTGATCACGGTGGAGAATTCGAAAATGATCTTTTTACTAATTTTTGTAATAAAAAGGGAATAAGTCATAATTTTTCTTTTTCCCGCACACCACTACAAAAATGGTGTAGTAGATAGAAAAAATCATATGTTACAAGAATGTGCATGAACACTATTAAATAGTAGTGGTTTAGTAAAACATTTTTGGGCTAAAGCTATTGCTACGGCTTGTTATGTTTTGAATCGAGTAACCATACGACTTATGACTAAACATACTTGTTTTGAAATATTTTTTGGAAGAAAACCTAAAGCATCATACTTTAAAACTTTTGGATCGAAATGTTTTGTGCTAAATATAAAAGATAATTTGGGAAAATTCGACCAGAATTACGATGAAGGAATCTTTGTTGGATATTCGGATCGCACCAAGGCGTATAAATTTTTTAATAAACGTACTAATATAATTGAAGAAAATTTACATCTTTCATTTGATGTAAATTTTCTTAAACATCATATTAATGACGATGAAGAAATAATTCCAATAAAAAATACAACAAACTCTTCTAATATTGAGACAAATGTACAAAATAATACTTTAGTGTCATCTCCTAGAATTCTAAAAGATCGTCCAAAAGATAATATAATTGGAGATCTTATCTCCAGAGTAACTAGAAATCAACTTAACCAAATAAGTCACATACCATTTGTGTCAAATTTTGAACTAAAAATTATGAAGAAGCTTCAAACGATAATTTTTGGATAATAGTTATGCATGAAGAATTAAACCAGTTTGAGTGTAATAATGTTCGACAATTAGTGCCAAGACAAGAAAATCAATCAGTTATTGGAAAAAGATGGGTATTTGAAAACAAAGCAGATGAAAATGGAAATATAGTTAGGAATAAAGCACATTTAGTCGCTTAGGGTTATAATCAAGAAGAAGATATCGACTACGATGAAACTTTTGCTCCAGTAGCAAGAATCGAGGACATACGTACATTACTTGCTTTTGCAAGTCATCACAATTTTAAATTGTTTCTAAATGATTTTATTAAAGAAAATGTATATGTTGAACAACCTCCATTATTTGTTCACGAAAATATACCGATCATGCTTTTAAATTACACAAAGCCTTATATGGTTTAAAGAAAGCTCCTCGTGCCTGGTACGAACGTCTTAAGAATCATTTAATTGCATCTGGTTTCCAAATAGGTAAAATTGATACAACTTTATTTATTAAACGAAAAAATCACGACATCTTAGTTGTACAAATTTATGTGGACGATATTATTTTTGGTTCAACTAACGAAATTCTTTGTACTTAATTTTCAAATATTATGAAAAACGAATTTGAAATGTCTCATATGGAAAAATTAAATTTCTTTTTAGGTTTACAAATAAAACAACCTGAAAATGGTATTTTATACATCAAGAAAATTTTTGTAACGATCTATTACGTCGTTTTGAAATGGATAGAACTTCAGCAAACCAACACCAGTATGTACTAGTGTTCACTTATAAAAAGATGATAATGGAAAAGATTTTGATGAAAAATTATATCGTAGTATGATTGGCTCCTTACTTTATTTGATGGCTAGTCGACCTGACATTATGATGAGCGTATGTCTTTGTGCCCGATTTCAAGCAAAACCAAAAGAATCTCACCAAAGAGCTGTTAAACGTATCTTACGATATCTATCTAGTACTAAAGATTACGGTTTTTTTTACCCTATGGGATCATCATTTGAACTTGTTTCATATAGCGAACCGGATTTTGGTGGATGTAAAACAGATCGTAAGAGTACTAGCGGGACCTGTCACTTTACTGGACAATCATTAGTTTCATGGTTTAGCAAAAAGCAAAACTGTGTTTCCTTATTCACTTGCGTAGCCGAATATATTTCAGCGGCTCTAGCATGTGCACAAGTGATATACATGCAACAAATGCTTAAGGATTTCGGCAAAGTTATCGATAAATCACCAATATATTACGATAGTACAAGTGAAGTAAATTATCAAAAAACCCTGTAAATCACTCACGTACTAAACGCATAGATATATAACATCATTTTTTATGCCACAATATAGACAAAGAAAATATTACATTTGAATATGTAAATACGAAAAATCAAATAGCAGATATTTTCACAAAACCACTAAATGAACAAACGTTTGTTAAACTGCGATGTGATTTAGGAATATGTTCTCTTAATGATCTTCTCAGCTAATACTACATTTTCATTATATTTTTGGCTAAAACAATTTTATCCACAAATCAAAATTTTTAACACTAACCAACAATTCTTTTGGAAATTTATTTTCTGAAATTACTTATGTATACCCTTTAAAATCATGTATAAATAGCCTTTCTTTTTACAAAACAAAAGGTAAAGTATATATAGATTTTATATCCCTTTTTACAAAAGAAAACAAAAGCATGTCTTCCGACAACTTTCATCTCTCATTCTCAACACCAACAACGGATAGTTCAGCGGATACACCTCATCGCCTTCCTACTCCTGCACCAGATCAGGAACTGGCCTATAAGTGGTCCTCCTACCATACGGGATTCCCTCCTGATAAAAAGAGGTCCAAGAAATCTCTATTTGTCTCTCCTAACACCATGGAGAAAATCGATGAGATACATCACTACCAAAAGCAACAAATATATTAACAACGAGAAATATACTTTGAACAAAAGGTCACTGCACGACGACTAAGTTTTCTAGAGCAAGTAGCAATCAAATTTTGCAATTCACGTAAAAAGGATGTACATGAACCACTTTCGATTCCTTGCAGTTCTCCAAATCCTTCTGCATCTTATCATACACCTTTGGATCCGTCACCTAGGCAATTTTCTGATTCTCTGAGAACCAACAAACGTCGAAATATATGGTCTCCATTGAAGCCATGGAGGGATATCACCTCTGAAGATTGCAATGTTCCATCTTCATCTAAATAAATTTGCTTATTCTCATTGTATTTTTTTTATCTTTGTATTCTTTTTCAAAAATAATAATATTATGTTTTACTAAAATAAATCTCTTGAAAAATAAGCAACACCCTTCAAAATAAGGCTATTTTAAGACAAACTGGATATTTCAGACATTTGAACAGTGCCATCAAACGTCTGATACCCATGTATCACACAATTTTTTAACATTGTGCATATATCAGACGTCTAAAAATACTTTCTACCTCATAAATAAAAATCCTATTTCAGACGTCTAAAATTGGTTCCCAGACGTCTGAATAAAGTTTCAGCCTTCTCACCATAAAAACAATGCAGATTTTAGAAGTCTGATTTTACTTCCTGACGTCTGACGAAACTCTCTCCTTTCAAAAGTTATAAATCGATCTATTTCAAACGTCTGCCATCAACACCCAGACGTCTGATTCTATTTATGTCTTCAAACTAGGTTAAATCAGACATCTGATTCACCTTCCATACATCTGAAATTCAATCGACACTCTTAAGTACCCTGATAACGTCTATTTTTTACTTTTCTCACTTACATTTCATTTCGTTTCTACTGCAAAGTCGATTCCTTAATTCTCAAAGTCACTTTCTCCTCCAAATACGCTTAAATCTCATGGCTCCTAAAACAAAAAACCCTAAAATCTCTAAGCGCAAGAAAGACCAAGCTACTTCATCCAACCCGCAAGTTTGCTTTGACGATCAAATTGAGAGATGGATAAATCGCGTACCACATTCAATCAAAAGATATGAAGACATTCAAAAGAGGAAGCTTCATACAGGTCCTTTCTACAATTTGCTCAACTTTTCTATATACGACTTGGATGAAATATGCGAAAATGTGGGATTACATCAGTTGATCTCCTTCAACTCGAATAATATCCAAATAGACCAACTTGCGATATTCCTATTCTAAGCTAATTTAGATTGCATAGCCGTTTGGAATACCAAAAACAATGATAATTAGCTGTGGTCAAGTGTTTACGTTAACACTATTAGACTAACTCTAGGGATCATAAGTCAAACTCTCGGATGTTCCGACGCTGGAGAAGACTTATATAATATTTCGGATATGCGTCTCAAACCGAGAAATAATATACGAGAAGATGAAATGCCTAGATTTGCATCAAAATACTTAAAACCTAAGGCGAAACTTCTCACTAGAATGATTGTCAACACTATCATTTCTTGCCTTGGTGGTCATGAGCAAATCACAGAGTTAGAGCATAAGGCTCTATATGCTATATTCAGTGGAGCAAGGGTTAATTCAGCGAAATTTATATTTGATGGGCTCAAACATTATTAGACTCGATCACGCCCGTCCATCATCTATCCTACATACATCATGCGTCTTCTGAGAGCTCACAACATTCCTTCTTACTTATCAACTTTTGAAGAGATTTCTCCAAAGTATGCCTCCATAAAGTTTTATCTCTTATGCACTTACCAAAAAATCCTCCGGATTTTATATCATTTGAAGAGTGGATGCAACGTCGTCAAGTCGGACAAGCTAGGCCTCCACCCCAACTACAACCTGAACCATCACAAGAGGTAGAGCAACATCGTGAGAATACTCCTCCTCTTACACCTTTTGATTATTCATGCCAAGATGACATTTTGGAGACTCGCACTGAGATAAATCAAAATGAGAGTGTTCGCGACTTAACTCTCTAAAATCAACTTATTCTATCTTGAAATCAAAAATTATTGGCTAAGCATATTGATAGTTTTGAACATCTTTTACTTCTCACCTAGCCACAATTGAAGCATCGCTTTCAACTACATTATCCGTTCTAAAACAGATTCTTCAACGAGTTCGTGATACTACACACCTTCGGAAGATTGGCAAACTCCAGTGCCTTCTCCTCCTCATTCAAAACATTCCAAACTTTCTAACGCAGAAAAAGAACCTCTTGAACACACCCCGACATCTTCTAAAAAACAAGCTAGCTCTTCCAAGAATGACGATGAAGGGGATGATCAAGCTAAAGCTTCACCAAACGATCCTTATATTTTTTAGGATTCCATCTTTTGTATTAAAATGAATAAAAAAATTACGCATGTAATCGATTAATATGATTAATGAAAATTGCTTTTTGGTGTGTTATTTCTGCATATATTCATGTAACCGTACAATGATTGGTAAATATTAAATGGTATGAACATGATGTCTACAATTAAAAATTATTAATGCTTTTTGATAATGACAAAGGGGGAGAAACAATAAAAAGTACAATAAATAATGGAAAGCACATATTCAGGGGGAGATTTATAAAATTATATATAAGTACATTGTATAGTTGTCATCATCAAAAAAGGGGAGATTGTTAGGAAATCAAATCTACGGTTTCGATGACAATATAATGGAAATCGAATATACATATATATATTTATATATATAGATATTTTCTAGAACAACATTATTAAAAAGACAAAAAAGAGGCTCAAAGGACACTACAAGAGACTACAATTCGATAGGAACAAAGAAGCACAAGAACAAGAATACAAAAACTGATATGCACAATATCAAACGTCTAGGTGCACAAGCCAGACGTCTGAGGCAAAACCAAACGTTTGGTAATAGCACTTGGACGTCTGAAAATCTACTATATACAAAAAATATATAACATCAGACGTTTGAAACAAATACTAGACGTCTGAATTCAAACTCGGGCTTCAGATATGAACTTCAACTGCCACATCCGAATAAACATCTACGCCTCTCTTCGCCGCAACTCTTCATCATCAACAGAAGCAACTTCAGAGCATTCGTTAATTGATGCAACTACTCAAGAAATCTATCTACAACTATATATAGCATCAAGAATCAAGAGAACATCGCTCAACTTACTTACCTTACTTATGCTTTCTGACTCTATACTCTATTCTTGATCTCTGCACTCTAGCAATTCTTATTTGTATTCAGTCTTCCATATACACAGTTTCTCATAAATAATATTCCTTAGAGATATATTGGAAGAAATTGCACTAATCAATCAACATCCGTGTTATATTAGAACACACATTTGACAAGAACAACTTATTGTAACCAAGCCTATTCCTCCGGACGAAGCGAGGGTTTGATTGTAGAATTCCAAAGGGGAGCTTAAGTACTGGACGTAGGACGAAAGGTCCAAACCAGTATAAAATCCTGGTATGCTTATTCTATATTTACTTAGATTAATATTGTTTTAGTTGCATCATATATTTTGTCACATATACTTGCATATACATTACACGATCCACCCCGTAGACTTTCAGACCGGAGTTAGCTGGGCCACTATAAATCTTGTCTCTTTATATTTGATTTCATTTTTAATTTGTTTATTCTTCATATTATATTCTCCACATTAGATACTGCCTGTGATTTGTGATTGGATATTCGTGCTTTCATACAACTGGGTGTTCGGTCACAAACACATAACATGTGCAACAACAAAAATTACGTGGATACAGTCATCGCTAAGTGAATTGAAAGCAAACACAAATACAAAACCGGTATAATGGAATGATAGTTTAAGTGCAATTTCACTCTCAGCCAACCCAGCATTGCATTCTAGAACCAAATACATGGAAATAGATTTATACTCATTCGTGAGCAAGTGATAAAAGGAAAAATGCAAGTAAACCACGTACCTTCAACTTACCAAATCGTAGATGTTCTTATAAAATCATTATCGAGAAAGAATTTACCAGATTAAAGATTGAGCTCAAGGTTGGAGAAAGATCTGAAACTCTTGAGCCAAATCAGACTTAGATCTTAACCAATTGCGACAAATCAATACATGAAGAGACACATCTACAATCCAAGTCAGAGTTCCACTAGCTCAACATCAAATCTTCCTCAACTCACACAATTCGTCTTCAATCATATGTATAAACAACGATCTGAGAAAAACTGAGCATAGCTATACCCAATTAGCCGATTTTCTAAATTGTCAACTGTCAGATCTAGGATCAGCTTGAATCTTTGCAATCTCTCCATATAGATAGAAGAAAACATGACGTATTAAAGACAAGGAATTAATTTTTGCTCAAATTCAATTTATTACGAAGATATAGAGACATCGCACCAGATAAAAATAAAGCCACCATTAGAGCAAAAACCCTAGAGTTTTTGTGGAGGCATGATAACAAATGAAAGTTTGTAGCGGTTGTATTATTATTGTAATTTTTTTTGAAGAATGTACTTTACTAACAAACATAAAGCACGTATACTTCTATAATATGTCTTGTTAAAACCTTACAACCCCCTTAACCTATACGGGTATCTTGCTAGGAAAAAGAATACAGATTATGTCTGCATATTAACAGTACAAGTGAATGTAGCCGAAATCCAAGTTGTCAAATAGATAGAGGAGTTAAAGCAACTAAATGACACACTCAAAACCATTCATACGAACAATTTGGGGTTATAAATACGTAAAAAAAACAAATACAAGAGAAGAGACCAAACTAAATACAAAAACAAAACAACAAGACAAGACGTGAAGCCATAGGAGAGCGGCACTTCAGCATATCAATTAAATAATCCAAGTGAAAAGGCTTCACTCTGCCAGCTACGGGTGAAGAGACATAATAAGCAGATCTGAAAGCTTCTCACTTGGCTAAGAATGGCGAACAGGAAGAAATCGAAAATCTTATACACACCTTATAGTTGTTTTAATTGCATATCTCAAACAAATTAGAATAGTGCACTGAAAAAATGTTATACACACCTTATATAAAATATGAAAATATAAGATGAAGATTTTCCAACATCGAAAATCTTTTAGTTTCAAAGATTTTCCAACATCGAAAATCTTTTACTTTCAAAGAAATATTGAATAGAATCGAGTTTATGTTTTTTTTAAATTTATTTATCCTCTATTTTTGTTAGCTAATCCACCATTTACATGGTAGTAAGTTATCTACATTTTCTTTTAGTACATCCACGTGTGGCGGATGAACTTATTAATTGTTGCTTTGTAAATTTTTTTTGAATATTCTATTTGTGTTCTCGATCATGTATATTCTTCAAATACAGTAATGCATTACGATGATTAAGTGAATTAAACATATGAAATGAATAAGAAGTGAATGCCATATGATCGTCCATTTAATAATTTTAATTCACACAAGAGAATAATCCCTTTCACATTGCTTTGAGTTGGTCTGTTGAGGTCCAAAATGAGAACCGACTGTCTAATAGTATACTTTTTTTTTTAAGATTGTACCTGTAGCGACCCGACTTTCTACCACTAGAAAGAAGCATCACTAATTAAGGAAGAAAGAGATAGAAGAAGAAAAGAAAGAGAAGAAAAAGAAACAACACATCAGAATCTCACAAGGGAACGAATGAATTATAATATATAACATATACTTAGTATCATATACATCAGAGTACACAACTATACATCTCAATTTAGACAGTTATAACATCTCTGTCTAATACAATACAAGACATCCTACAGAATAACATACAGCGGAAACTCTATCTATATATCTACACGCTGAAGCCTCCTGCTCCAAAGCTCCTCCAGAATTCGTCAAAGATAACCTGAATCACTTGACTATTCATACATAATATGAGTACCCAAGAGTTTAATAAAATAGAAAAAAAACACTCGGGTCAGACAGGGGTCTGGTGTGAGTAAACGGGTTAAAATTGCTTAACTTTATAAAATCCTTTGAAAAGAAAAGGTATCACGTAAGACTTCCCACACATAAACATGGAAAAGATTTATCTTACGCTAACCAAAACATTTAATAGGAAATCCTGTGATATTATAATAGTGTCTAGGGTTTTCAAGTAAATAAGGAATAGCCAAAACTGTTACATGGTTAAATTCCAGCTACTAGCCACAAAAGTGGGTATTACAACCAAAACCGTAGGGTCTCGTAGGAAGAATTGGTTTCCAATAATGGCAGGGCTACTGGGGTACCGCTCATCACAGTACGTGGCCTAGATCACCGTACCGAGGAGTACGCCCGCTCCCCTGCAGCACAAGGCCGGGACCATTCCTTGCTGAATAGTCCCGAACAAGACCACCCCGCAGTTGGCTGCAGATCCAACTGCCCACAAAGCCGAAAATAAAAAGGGACATCTAGACAGGGATGAATCTTGCCCTCCAGTGAGAGCTACACACGAAGCCTTGCCGCACCTCCCCTGGTTTAGCCATTCTCGGTTGATGAGGCTTGAGGCTGCGATTACCTTTATAGGACACATTTATCTAAGAATGCTCATCGTCCACCTGACAATGTTTTGAAAGCATTCAATCCATACAAGTCCGTTCCGGGTTCGAACGGAATCGAAGGCGCTATCTCGTTGCACTCATTTTGGAATCACCCTCAGAGTCAACGACCATAGCCCTTGCACTCTGAATCACCATCTCGAACCTATAAGTACTATTCCGTCAAACTCATTACGGAATCACCCACAGAGTTTATACTGACGTATAGTTCTTATACCTCGAGTCTTCACTCCACTTGGATTCACAACCTAACGTTTATTTTGGATCGGCGTGGTTTTCGGATATCCAAATATGGAAACCCGATCCCGGTCTCACCGAATCCAAACGCCATTTTAAATGTCCAAGTTGTACTTAAGGGATTTAAACAATAGATATTCAGAAATATCACTTAACATAAATAGATGATTCACAACACACAGATAGATAATCCACTATTATCACATTCATCCATACATATCACAAAACAACATATATATATATATATATATATATATATATATATATATATATATATCACATGTCGGATATATCACATTCATATCATCACATATCAACCAATGATATCCAATATCATTAACTCATCCAATGATACTTATCAACCAATCAATAATCACCCATACACAAGGTTGATCCAACTTAATTAGTTTAATTAATCCTTAATTAAATTGATTCTTACTTAATCACTTGGATTATCATCAATCCATCTTACTATTCGTTAATTAATTACAAATTAATTAATTAACTTCACTTAACTATCCAATTAATATTAATCATCCCTGATTAATTATTACTTAATTACTTTAAGTAATTATTCCATAATTAAAATTTTAATTAATCATCTTGATTAATTACTTCTTAATTATCCAAGTAGTTATCTCTTAATTACTCTTTTAAATTAATCACACCTGATTAATTATTATTTAATTACCTTGATAATTATTCCTTAGTCATCTTTATATTAATCATACCTGATTAATTATTTTTTAATAAATCACACTTAATTAATTACTCTTGATTAACTACCTTTAATTAATCACACTTGATCAATCATTTATAATTAATCATATTTAATTACTTTTCTTTAATTAATCACATTTGATTAATTATTTTCAATTACATTTAGTAATTAATACTTAATTATAAATTCATTATCCTTTAATTATTAATTAACAATTAATTAATTATTTCCATTAATTAATGATTGCTTTCATTAATTAAAACCTTAATTAATTACTTAACATGTAATTAATCACTTAATTAATTACTCTTAATCCTTTATTAATTAACCATTAATTAAATAATTTAAACCTTTAATTAATTTTATTAATTAATACTTTAATTAATAACTCCAGTGATTAATCCTTAATCACATCCACTTAATTACTTTTATAAAGTAATTATCTTTTACTTAATTTCTTCCTGTAATTAATCACTTGATTATCAAATTACTTCACCGTGTAATTATATTAAATGAACCCATAAGTGATTATCTTAATTAATCATAAATTAATTACTAATTAATTATTATTTAATCATTTAAATCTAATTAAATGATTCTTACCTTTTTATATTATAAAATCTCTTAATTAAGAAAATTATTATCTTAATTAGTTCATTTATATTAACCAAAATACTTTGATTATTAATAAAAATTGAACTATCTTAATTATTTTCACAAAACTTATTTATCTTCAATTAAATCAAAATTCTAAATTCTCATAAGATAATTCTTTATTACTGATTTCCAAATTCTGATCATTACACTTTATTTGAAATAAAATATAACTTTTTAGAAATCAATTTATAGTTAAACATATTTTAAATTACCTTTAAATCTTTAAAACTTTTCCCAAAGTTATTTAATAAAATTTAATACTAATTTATTTCAAAATTCACTTATCTTATATTAAAACTTTCATAATTTTATATATAAAACATGTTTAAATTTTAATTTTTGAAACAAATCTCATTTATAAATAAATCTTGTTTCACTTTTGTTTTAAAACTTTCATCATCTATAAGCCATATTAACTTGTTAAAAACTTTTAAAAAAATCTTACAATTACATTTCAAAATTTAAAACTGTTAAATTTTAAAAACTTAAAAACCGCTGAATTCAAAATAGCACTTTGCTCAACAAACCCGAGCAACACCTTGCAATTACTCGCGTAAAACTCGAGTAAAACCAAAGAAAACCCGAGTATCCCCAGACCCTAAACTTAGCTTCGAGACAAAACAGCAATTACCCGAAGAATGCTTCGAGTTCCAACCCCCTCCTCTTCTTCCCCCCAAAAACCATCCCCCAGATGCACACAGTCGTGCACATCAACGTGCACGACCATGCCGGTCGACGGCGAACCCCACGCCATCTTCCACCAAGTCACGAATGACCTCGACAACAACACGCAAGACCCAGCAACCTCACTTCGATCGAGCTCCAAAATACGACTGTCGAACCCAACTGAAAAACCAATTGCTACCCAAAAACGATCACCTCCGACCATCCCCTCTCTCGAGACACCTTGCCACCTCAACCCTAGCTCCATCTCACTCCCCCGCAACTCCAGAACCCTACGCGATCGTCTCTGGTTGCATCACGTCGTCGCGAAATCGAGATAAACATCGTCAACATCATCAGGTTGCAAAACCCTACACGCCCAATTTTCGGCCAACCCCTTCACCAATAATTTTCCCAATTAATTTGCTGATGATCATCGTTGACCCCTCCACCTTCATGCTCAATCACGTCGACGTCTATGCCGTCGTTCGCTCCAAATCTGACGAAATGCCCGAAACAACCGAATCCCAAATTCTCGCATATTACTAACCTAAAATTCATGATTCAAATTTCAAAAATCATGTTTTCTTATTTGCAATATGATTTTAAAATCAAAACTTAAGTTTGCATCCAAAAGTTTTTAACCCAAATTAAAGATTTACTGTAAATTCAAAAATTCCTAAGCCAAAATTCACTTTAAAGTCCTGTAAATATTTTAAGTGATAGACTACTTGTTTATAATCAACTTCTGTTTACACATCAAAGGCCAATACAAATTCAAAATGGGATTACTGATTTTAATATGAAATGGGAGCCTGTTACATTACACAGAACATATGTTTTACTTCTCAGGCAAATCAAAGATTCAAAATTCAACATGCATTCCAATTTAAATCAAAATAATTCATCAGCATCATGATGATCAATCACAAGATCAAGATGAGATTCAAAAATCAAGAACTGTTTTTAAAAGAAATCCATTTACTCACCTTGTTTGCAGAAAACAGAAAGTGTTTTTTTTTTCAGATTTGATTTCACTGCATTCTTCTAGAATTGATTTGCATGTTGAAGAATTCTCTGAGTTGTTTGATTCCAGATTGCATTGATGTTGAAAATAATTTGCATGCTGAAATTTCCCAATTTTACTTGATGTTGAATGTCCAACATATTTCTTTCCAGGTTTTACAGATTTCAGTATTTTACTTCTTTTGATCTTTGTTTGGTTTACATTTTTTTGAAATGAAGATAATATTCAACTGAAAGTAAAACTTATTTTGTACTTTACAATTTATTTTTTAAATTTTATTTTATTAAAAGAAAGACATTTGTCATTTTAATGTTTTAAGGATCTTACACATATGCATATGATTAACAAGTGTCTTAATATGTATACTAAATGTTTTACAAGTGTTATTATGTGTTATTATGTATTTACAAGTGTTATTTTCAAATGTTTTATTAATGTTTTTAAATGTTAATTCCTTTTTAATAATTTATTTAAGCTATATACATGTATTTATGTAATATTTAGATAATTATAAAATGTTTTTATCTTATAAAAATAAACTTTAGACTTTAATAAATATTTCAAAAGCAAATTCATATAGGCCTTTATAAATAACTTATATTTTAGATCCAATTTAATATAACATATATTTATAGACTTGAAAATTTTATTTTAACTTTCTATGTAAAATTTTAGAACAATCTACCTTATGATAAAATTAAAATGAAAGAATAATAAAAACAAATGAACTTTTTAAATTTAAATCTTATTCAAAACTGGAGTACAAAATATATATGTATCTATATTAAATAAGAAATTAATTTTTTTATAGAAATCTAAATCTCAAATATTATTTCAAACACATTAAATCAAATTAACGTTTCAAATACAAATTATATATTTATTAAAGTTTGCAAATACTTATTAAATTCAAATTAATAAAATTCCTATTTCAAATATATATATATATATATACACAAATATATATACACATTTCAAATAGAAAAACATTATATTTGATAATTGCTGTATTAAGTCTTAAAACAAATTTCAAATCACAATATATATAAATGTATTCATATATATTATAATTTGAGTAGTAGCTTTTATTACTTAAAAACTTCCTATTTACAAGATATATCAATATATATATATATATTATAAATAGAAAATATTTTTGATTAGCTTTTGAAAAATAAATCTTACCAAAATTAAATTGCCAAAATAAATATTTCCAAATTAAAATATTATAAATTTTCAAAAGAATTAAACTTACTAATCTATACTTGTTAAGAAAACTGTTGATAGATATCATCAAATTATTATTATCAGCCTTTAAAATAATTTTAACTTGTCAATTTATAATATAAAATAATCAAATCAATTTAATTATTATCAAAGATTATTAAATTGATATTGCTCAAAATTCCGTGTTGCCACATTCCTCCCCATTAAAAGAATTTCGTCCCCGAAATTTAAAAGCAAAGATAATTTAATAACGCAGCAAAAGAATTTAAATTTTCAAACAGCAATCACACAATCAATCATAGCAACCAATTCAAACAAACAATTTTATCTATCCAGACAAAATTCTGAATAGAACTTCCTAATATTATCTAGAGTTTCCAGGCACCTATACCGGAATACTCGCTCTATAGAATCTTAAGTAACTATACTAATATAACTAAGAACTCCCTCATCTGATCCTACAAATCTGAACAAGATATCAGACTAAAATCAAAACCAACTCAACCACCAGATTCTTCTAAACTGCTGATTCTATCATTCGAAGAATCATACACATATTCCTCAGAGATATGTGAAATACAATGAATTCCAGTTATCCGAACTGGCAATTCAATCCTGTAGATCAAAATCTAATCTCCAGAGAACACAGGAAAACTCAAAATACCTCCGGAGCTAGCTCTCTAGTTTTACCACATCTTATATCTCTTTTGATCGGATAAAACTAAAACAATATCCAAATTCCGCTTCATATTCCAAATCTCCTTAATTCTTGACTACATAACTCTTCTGATGCTCTGAGTCACCTCCAATATCCCTGATCAGCTTAACCCTTGTTGATTGCTTCATGAAACAAACAGGACCAAAATCAAACTAATCACCTGATCCTACTCAACAAAATGGCTCTCCAAAAACTTGCTGAAATCTAAAATACAACTCTATTCCACAAGCATCAGTGGACTTCAAACCTTCATCTCTTATCTGGAATAGCCAAACGGTTGCACCTGACAACCTTACTTTTCAAATCCTGAAAATTCCTTCATACTTGAATTTCCCGTAGAAATCCTTTACTGCAACTTCCGGCTGCTCCCACACTAAAATAATTGCTATCCCGCTTTCGCTGCACAACTCTGATCTGGAATAGATAACAATGCTATCGAAGAACACAAGCACAATCTTTCTCCATACACTGTTCATCCGACTCATAAAATCTTAGTGACCCTTTCCATTTGGTCAAAACATCCCAGCAGTATCTCAACTAGAACTACGTGGTCAATCCTTCTCCAAAGAATCCTGAGCTGCCTCACCAACTCTTCTCGCTCTAAGAGTCATCCCTCTACTAGGTTGAATCATCGGTATTGCTCCTAGAATCCAAGTTGATAGGAAAACTCAATCTCCGATTCGGGTAGACTTCTGATTTCCTAAAAAACATCTAGAGAATCTCCGACTACTTTCATAGCTTTCACCTCTACTTGAGATGCCTCAATCTCAAACCAAAGAATACTCAAAGATTTCCAAACTAATCGCAAGTCACTTTTGTGATCTTACTCAGTTCAGATTCCAAAGAACTATCTTCACTAACTAGAACAGCTTTTTGTAATCGAGATTAATTCTTCCAGAATGACTTATCTACCAGAAAAACCGATAGATCACTCCCAACAAATATCCTGCTCTGCTGAGCCGCCCGAAGAAATGGATAAGCCTTCACTAACTGCCTGGTCTGCTGATAGTAGAATCCCAAAGATTACTGAATCATCAAAGAAACAGATCCATGTTGCTGCTTCCAAACTTCACTTCAAAGATACTGCTAAGCCAAAAGATCATCCTTAACCACAAGCTTCTTGAAACACAAAACTAACACCCAATTCCACCAAAGATCCTTAAGTCGAGTAGACGTCTTCTCAAGAAACTCGGCTCCAAACCAAACACCAATCACTTGTTCTTCTTAAGGGAAAACAAATGAAACCATGTCCGAAATGAGGTAACTCATCGACCTTAGTCTCATATTTCAATGTAGATAAGACAACCACCCTTACTTGAGATCCAGAAAATCCCTAAACATCTGAATCTTTCCTGAAGTAAGCATCACAGTTCCTTCAACACCATCTAAATCTTACTCCAAAAGAACATCTTCAGAACCATCTATGGATACTGCATCCCATCATACAGCTATTCCTTTCTGAAGTTATCGAGATACCATTACCTGCTTCTACTCAGCTGATAGATTCAACTCTTGGAAATCCCACTCACTCGAGAGCAAATCAACCTCACATCCCAAAAATATACTCCAATTCTTGCAAAGACTTCCTCTGGAATCCATGAAATCCTTTCACCAATCTTCAAAGCTTATTCAAGACGGTATTAGGTCTACAATCTCGACAGACACACCTCCTACCACAACATATGAGCCTCTTCCATTAGTGGTAGTCGTGTTCCACACACTCCTACCTTATCTACCTCTATAGCCTATGTTGGAAAATCCAACCAGATAACCCAATAGATTAGGTATATATATATATATATATATATATATATATATATATATATAAATTACAAGTACGCTCTCTTAAGATAGACACTACTCCAGAGCCTAGGTATTCACTCAACCTAATGCTCTGATACCAACTGTAGCGACCCGACTTCCTACCACTAGAAAGACGCATCACTAATTAAGGAAGAAAGAGATAGAAGAAGAAAAGAAAGAGAAGAAAAGGAAACAACACATCAGAATCTCATAGCGGAACGAATGAATTATAATATATAACATATATTTAGTATCATATACATCAGAGTACACAACTATACATCTCAATTTAGACAGTTATAACATCTCTGTCTAATACAATACAAGACATCATACAGAATAACACACAGCGGAAACTCTATCTATATATCTGCACGCTGAAGCCTCCTGCTCCAAAGCTCCTCCAGAATTCATCAAAGATAACCTGAATCACTTGACTACTCATACATAATATGAGTACCCAAGAGTTTAATAAAACAGAAAATAAGCAATCAGGTCAGACAGGGGTCTGGTGTGAGTAAATGGGTTAAAATTGCTTAACTTTAGAAAATCCTTTGAAAAGAAAAGGTATCACGTAAGACTTCCCACACATAAACATGGAAAAGTTTTTACCTTACGCTAACCAAAACATTTGATAGGAAATCCTGTGATATTATAATAGTGTCTAGGGTTTTCAAGTAGATAAGAAATAGCCAAAATTGTTACATGATTAAATTCCAGCTACTAGCCACAAAAGTGGGTAATACAAACAAAACTGTAGGGTCTCGTAGGAAGAATGAGTTTCCAACAATTGCAAGGCTACTGGGGTACCGCCCGTCACAGTACGTGGCCTAGATCACCGTACCGAGGAGTACGCCCGCTCCACTGCAACACAAGGCCGGGACCATTCCTTACTGAACAATCCCGAACAAGACCACCCTACAGTTGGCTGCAGATCCAACTGCCCACAAAGCCGAAAATAAAAAGGGACATCTCGACAGGGATGAATCTCGCCCTCCAGTGGGAGCTACCCATGAAGCCTTGCTGCACCTCCCCTGTTTTAGCCATTCCCGGTTGATGAGGCTTGAGGCTGCAATTACCTTTGTAGGACACATTTATCTTAGATTGCTCATCGTCCACCTGACGATGTTCTGAAAGCATTCAATCCATACAAGTCCGTTCCGGGTTCGAACGGAACTGAAGGCACTATCTCGTTGCACTCATTTTAGAATCACCCTTAGAGTCAACAACCATAGCACTTGCACTCTGAATCACCATCTCGAACCTATAAGTACTATTCCGTCAAATTCATTACGGAATCGCCCACAGAGTTTATACTGACGTATAGTTCTTATACCTCGAGTCTTCACTCCACTTGGTTTCACGACCTAACGTTTATTTTGGATCGGTGTGGTTTTCGGATATCCAAATATGAAAACCCGATCCCGGTCTCACCGAATTCAAATGCCATTTTAAATGTCCAAGTTGTACTTATGGGATTTAAACAATAGATATTCAGAAATATCACTTAACATAAATGGATGATCCACAACACACAGATAGATATCCACTACTATCACATTCATCCACATATATCACAAAACAACATATATATATCACATCTCGGATATATCACATTCATATCATCACATATCAACCAATGATATCCAATATCATCCAATATCATTAACTCATCCAATGATACTTATCAACCAATCAATAATCACCCATACACAAGGTTGATCCAACTTAATTAATTTAATTAATCCTTAATTAAATTGATTCTTACTTAATCACTTGGATTATCATCAATCCATCTTACTATTCGTTAATTAATTACAAATTAATTAATTAACTTCACTTAACTATCCAATTTAAATTAATCATCCCTGATTAATTATTACTTAATTACTTTAAGTAATTATTCCATAATTAAAATTTTAATTAATCATCTTGATTAATTACTTCTTAATTATCCAAGTAGTTATCTCTTATTTACTCTTTTAAATTAATCACACCTGATTAATTATTATTTAATTACCTTGATAATTATTCCTTAATTATCCTTTAAATTAATCATACCTGATTATTATTTTTTAATCAATCACATTTGATTAGTTACTCTTGATTAATTACCTTTAATTAATCACACTTGATTAATCATTTATAATTAATCATAATTACTTACCTTTAATTAATCACATTTGATTAATTATTTTTAATAACGTTTAGTAATTAAAAATTAATTATAAATTCATTATCCTTTAATTATTAATTAACAATTAATTAATTATTTTCGTTAATTAATGATTACTTTCATTAATTAAAACCTTAATTAATTACTTAACGAGTAATTAATCACTTAATTAATTACTCTTAATCCTTTATTAATTAACTATTAATTAAGTAATTTAAACCTTTAATTAATTTTGTTAATTAATACTTTAATTAATAACTCCACTGGTTAACCCTTAATCATATCCACTTAATTACTTTTATAAAGTAATTACCTTTTACTTAATTTCTTCTAGTAATTAATCACTTAATTACCAAATTACTTCACCATGTAATTATATTAAATGAACCCATAAGTGATTATATTAATTAATCACAAATTAATTACTAATTAATTATTATTTAATCATTTAAATCTAATTAAAGGATTCTTATCTTTTTATATTACAAAAACTCTTAATTAAGAAAATTATTATCTTAATTAGTTCATTTATATTAACCAAAATACTTTGATTATTAATAAAAATTGAACTATCTTAATTATTTTCATAAAACTTATTTATCTTCAATTAAATCAAAATTCTAAATTCTCATAAGATAAATCTTTATTACTGATTTCCAGATTCTGATCATTACACTTTATTTGAAATAAAATATAACATTTTAGAAATCAAATTATAGTTAAACATATTTGAAATTACCTTTAAATCTTTAAAACTTTTCCCAAAGTTATTTAATAAAATTTAATACTAATTTATTTCAAATTCACTTATCTTATATTAAAACTTTCATAAATTTATATATAAAACATGTTTAAATTTTAATTTTTGAAACAAATCTAATTTATAAATAAAACTTGTTTCACTTTTTTTTTAAAACTTGTATCATCTACAAACCATATTAGCTCGTTAAAAACTTTAAAAAAAAAATCTTACAATTACATTTCAAAATTTAAAACTGTTAAATTTTAAAAACTTAAAAACTGCTGAACTCAAAACAGCACTTTGCTCAACAAACCCGAGCAACACCCTGCAATTACTCGCGTAAAACTCGAGTAAAACCAAAGAAAACCCGAGTATCCCAGACCCTAAACCTAGCTTCGAGACAAAACAACAATTACCCGAAGAATGCTTCGAGTTCCAACCCCCTCCTCTTCTTCTTCCCAAAAACCATCCCCCAGTTGCACACAGTCATGCACATCAACGTGCACGACCACGCCGGACTACGTCAAATCCCACGCTATCTTCCACCAAGTCACGAATGACCTCGACAGCAACACGCAAGACCCAACAACCTCAATTCAATCGAGCTCCAAAATACGACTATCGAACCCAACTGAAAAGCCAATTGCTACTAAAAAACGATCACCTCCAACCATCCCTTCTCTCGAGACACCTTGCCACCTCAACCTTAGCTCCAACTCACTCCCCCACAACTCCAGAACCCTACGCGATCGTCTCCGGTTACATCACGTCATCGCGAAATCGAGATAAACATCGTCAACATCATCAGGTTGCAAAACCCTACACGCCCAATTTCCGGCCAACCCTTTCGCCAATAATTTTTCCAATTAATTTTCTGATGATCACCGTTGACCCCTCCAACTTCATGCTCAATCACGTCGACATCTATGCCGTCGTTCCCCCCAAATTTGATGAAATGCCCGAAACAATCGAAACCCAATTCTCGCAAATTACTAACCTAAAATTCGTGATTCAAATTTCAAAAATCATGTTTTCTTATTTGCAATATGATTTTAAAATCAAAACTTAAGTTTACATTCAAAAGTTTTTAACCCAAATTAAAGATTTACTGTAAATTCAAAAATTCCTGAGCCAAAATTCACTTTAAAGTCCTGTAAATATTTTTAAGTGATAGATTACTTGTTTATAATCAACTTTTGTTTACACATCAAAGGCCAATACGAATTCAATATGGGATTATTGATTTTAATATGAAATTGGAGCCTGTTACATTACACAGAACATATGTTTAACTTCTCAGGCAAATCAAAGATTCAAAATTCAACATGCATTCCAATTTAAATCAAAATAATTCATCAACATCATGATGATCAATCACAAGATCAAGACGAGATTCAAAAATCAAGAAATGTTTTTAAAAGAAATCCATTTACTCACCTTGTTTGCAGAAAACAGAAAGTGTTTTTTTCTAGGTTTGATTTCACTTCATTCTTCTAGAATTGATTTGCATGTTGAAGAATTCTCTGAGTTTTTTGATTCCAGATTGCATTGATGTTGAAAATAATTTGCATGCTGAAATTTCCCAGTTTTACTTGATGTTGAATGTCCAACATATTTCTTTCCAGGTTTTACAGATTTCAGTATTTTACTTCTTTTGATCTTTGTTTGGTTTACATTTTTTGAAATGAAGATAATATTCAGCTGAAAGTAAAACTTATTTTGTATTTTACAATTTAATTTTTAAATTTTATTTTATTAAAAGAAAGACATTTGTCATTTTAATGTTTTATGGATCTTACACATATGCATATGATTAACAAGTGTCTTAATATGTATACTAAATGTTTTACAAGTGTTATTATGTGTTATTATGTATTTACAAGTGTTATTTTCAAATGTTTTATTAATGTTTTTAAATGTTAATTCCTTTTTAATAATTTATTTAAGCTATATACATGTATTTATGTAATATTTAGATAATTATAAAATGTTTTTATCTTATAAAAATAAACTTTAGACTTTAATAAATATTTCAAAAGCAAATTCATATAGGTCTTTATAAGTAACTTATATTTTAGATCCAATTTAATATAACATATGTTTATAGATTTGAAAATTTTATTTTAATTTTCTATGTAAAATATTAGAACAATCTATCTTATGATAAAATTAAAATGAAAGAATAATAAAAACAAATGAACTTTTTAAATTTAAATCTTATTCAAAACTTAAGTACAAAATATATATGTATCTATATTAAATAAGAAATTAACTTTGTTATAGAAATTTAAATCTCAAATATTATTTCAAAAACATTAAATCAAATTAACATTTCAAATTACAAATTATATATTTATTAAAGTTTGCAAATACTTATTAAATTCAAATTAATAAAATTCCTATTTCAAGTATATATATACAAATATATATACACATATCAAATAGAAAAACATTATATTTGATAATTACTGTATTATATCTTAAAACAAATTTCAAATCACAATATATATATATATATTCATATATATTATAATTTGCGTAGATAGCTTTTATTACTTAAAACTTCCTATTTACAAGATATATCAATATATATATATATATTATAAATAGAAAATATTTTTGATTAGCTTTTGAAAAATAAATCTTACCAATATTAAATTGCCAAAATAAATATTTCCAAATTAAAATATTGTAAATTTTCAAAAGAATTAAACTTACTAATATATACTTGTTAACAAAATAGATATCATCAAATTATTATTTTCAGCCTTTAAAATAATTTTAACTTGTCAATTTATGATGTAAAATGATCAAATCAATTTAATTATTATCAAAGATTATTAAATTTATATTTCTCAAAATTCCGGGTCGTGAGAGTACCATGCATAGAAAATGAATACACACACACACATACATATATATATGGGACTGGCTATTTGAACACAAAATTAAACATAAAATGGTGACACAAAAGATCCAGACCATTAGACTTTTTTGTCTTTACGGAAGGGTGGAATTCAAAGGGCAATCCAATAGTGGAGATTCTTTGTGTCACCAAATGTGTGTCCATTTTGTGTCTAAATAGACTTTATATATATATATATATATATATATATATATATATATATATATATATATATATATATATATATATATATAGACACACACACACACACACGACCAAAATCCATGAAATTTTTATGATAATTCTGTATGACATAATGAATAGGGGAATGATTTGGAGCACAGTGTTTTTTTACTCGGCAAATCATTGTAAACAAAAGGGAATTAACTTATTGAATAATTAAGGAATGGACAATCGCATACTCATACAGAAAATAATTAACCATAATTGCACACTATCCTAAAGGATTTCCTACCACAAATTCATACATAAACTACGGTTACATATTGATTTTTGAGCTTTTACGGTATTATATAACATTCATACAAAGCACATAGTAAGAGGGGCATATGGCTAAGTGAGATATGTTTCACAAAACAAAACTGATGATTAAGGCTTGTTGATACAATCAATGTATACTGTGACGACCAAGAATTTTCAGCAATTTAAAAACAGGATAATTAAAGTGATTTTAAGTATTTAAAAAAATTAATTTTAACTTGAATTCAAGATATCAATATTTACTTGATAATTAAATCATTAATTATATGGTTTAAATGTTGAATCTAATAATTGAAATTGGGTAAATCGTTGAATCTGAGAGTCTAAGCCTATTTAAAAATATTTTGAAGGCTTATAACATTTATAACGATGATACTGAAGATAATAGAATGTTGAAATTTAATTTAAAGTTGATTTGTTCAGTTTTAATAATATATCGTCTAAATTGAATATAAAAATAGCCTTCCGAGGCACAGTCTCGGAATTCGACAAAACTAGTTCCATTGGATCCGTAATAGTTAGTTATTATTGGATTTCAATTTTCGTAGCAATCGGAGTTGTCGTTTTACCCTGGCAGCTCAAAACGCTTAGAACTATTTTAATCGATTTAATTCAAAATTGATCGTTTTCTCCCTTAACTTGCGCATACGATCAAATTAGCTTCCGAAACACGTTCCATCGTGTCCGGAATACGGGTAAAACCTTATAAACGTCTGTCGGCATGTCTGATTCGGGGTTCGGAATTTCGCGTTATACAACGAGATATTTTCAATATTATTTTATTTTATAAAGCGTACTCAGGAAGCTTATCCTCCAAATACATATTTTTCCATCCCCTCTCCTTCGAACGGTAGAATCGCAAAAAAAAAGGAAGAAAAAAAAAGTATGGCCGAAGCCTTCGATCTTAAGAATCTATATGATTCGAATTTATATTACCTCCTCCCTCAGCTAAAACATATAGAACCGAAACCTGTTCCTCTCTCTCAAATCAACATAACAAGGCGACGTTTCGATTCCTGGAGCTAGCAACAGCCGCGCGCGCGTAGATTAAAAGGGGGAAGAGGTTACAGCAACTGTCGCGGTCAGGTTAGGGTTCGCGCTTCGAGATAGATGAGGATGGGGGGAAACTCGAGCTTCGAGCTCGTACGCCAGAGCAGGGGGATTTAGGGTTCGCGTTCGAATTAAGGAAACGACATCGAGGTCGCGTTCGATTTTGGCGATGCTGAGACAGGAGGTGACGTGCGCGTTTAACGAATGGAGGAGCGGTTGCAAAATGGGGTTGCTCGAAGGGTTTTGAGGTGGAAATGGTTGCGATGGCGCATGTGACAGTCAGTGTTAGAAGCGAAGCTTGGCTATGACGAGGTGAGGTTTAATCTGCCCTATGTTAATTTAATTCAATAAATGTATATAAGAAAAAATTATGGTGGCCTGGGAGTTAGTTCGGAAACAAAACCTATTTTGTCTCAGTTAATGATAGGGATTAGCAAGTATTTAAGTTAAAACAAAATTTAAGTTTGATACTAAGTTTCCTTAGAAATGATTTCCTTTAATAATGGATTTAAGAGATTGGTTAATTAATTAATTAATTAATTTAGTGGTAATTAATTTAAAATAAGATAATTCACAAGTTAAGTGTCAGTAAATTTAATTATAATTGAGACTGGAATTGATAACCAATGTATTTCAAATTTTCTTATACGAGGTTAAAATCGAATGGGAATGGACTGCATACAGTAAAACCAAAGGTGAGTAAATCTTACTCTGATGAATTTTCTATTTGAATTTCAATGGTTAAATTTAAATATATGGTTGAATGATTGAATTAATTTGATGTGCACTGTGAATTGATGATATGGTGCTTGTGATTTTGGATGATTCTCGAGTTAATTTTGATTTGACTCGAAATAGTGGGGTTTAAGTAGTTTAGACTTAAATCATAAAAATGAATTGTTTCCATTTTAATGTTAATGAGGATTTAATGATTTGTGATTCATTCAATCAATTAAGGATTTGAGTGATTAATTTAGTAATTAAAGGTTTGAATTAATTAATTAAAGTTTAAGATAATCTATTAAGTTAATTAATCTGGAATAATTAAGAGATGGTTTGATAAGAAATTACTTAATGTAATTAATAAAATAGAATTACTTTGTGTAATTAATCAAGAGATTAATTGAAATAACAAATTACGGAGTAATTAATTTAATAATGAAGCAAATAAGAAGTTAGTTAATTACAGGTTGAGGGTGATCGAGAATGATTAATATTGTGGTCGAGTTAAAGTAAAATATAATTAGAAATCTTTAATTTATATAATGAAGTAATTAAAGATTTGATTAATTGAGATTAATTAATTCTTAATAAGTGACCTATGAGAAGTTAATTAATATAAGTAATTAAGAATTAACGTAATTGATTATAGTAAATTTATTTGGGAAGTAATTAAAGATTACTCATTGATTGGTAAGAGTAATTAATATCGTGGAATTAATTAAAGAGAATTACTTGAATGGAATTGGAAGATAATTAATTCAGGGTTGTTAATTAAGATGAATGGATATAGAGGAATTGATTACTTAACAGATTTGGAATTAATTAATAATCTAAATAATTGGGGTTTGGAATTCAATTAGAATCAATTGAATTGGCTTGTATGAGATTAAACTCTAATTATGGATGATTGAGTGGTATTGGATGTTTGAAATAAGGTGATATCTCTGATATGAAAGTTGTGTTTTTCATTTGGATGACTTGGGATAGGATAGCATGAGTTTCGAAGAGACCGAGGTCGGGTGTTGGAAATACCCGAAACCACTTCGAATTTTATAAATTGATTTGAGAAATCAAAAGGCTGAAATGGGATGGTTAAGTAAATTGGATTGTTTTATCTAAGTTTGGTACTTAGAAATTCATATGCGAAATAAACGTTATTTATAGCAACTTGTGAATTGATATAAGTTACTCCGGGTTTATATAAGTTGTTTGATTGGTATTCCTTGTTAGTTGGGTTTACTCACACTGGTTTCCAGCCTGACCCGGGTGTTACTTTGATGTAATACTCGGGTCAGACCGAGTATTACAGATTTTCAGGTGGGTACGTGCTGGAGCTCAGGAGGTGAGCTGAATGGCAGGAGCGTGTAGAGTATTTCCGCTGTATTTATATTATTGTTAATCTGGGACTTGATAATTGTAAATATTCGGTGACTATATATAATGTGAAACTCTGATGTATATTAAATGTAATCGATAGATATAATATTCTTTTGTAAGCTATTATTATTTATTATCATATTTTATCCGCTGCGATTGTGAGATGTTTTGATGTATCTGTTCTTCTTCTTCTATCTCTTTCTTCTTTTTATAACTATCCAAAAATTTTGGCTTCGAAAATTTCGGGTTGTTACATTTGGTATCAGAGCTGAAAGGTTAAGCGAGAACCTTGGCTCTGGTGGGGATTACTCATTGAATACTTATTCTAGAAGAGTTGAGTGTATATATATATGAGCGTGTACTTGTTATTTGCTTATAATGATTTTATATAAAATATATATTTTGATATATGAAGCAATATTTTCTTCTAATAAATATTAAGGTGATTGGTTGTGAATTATTGGAATTAAAATTAAGAAGGAATATAATACGACCAAATTGAAACTTATAACCAAGTTGAAGAGTAAACTTATATAACAAAATGAAATTCTAGAATTAGAACTCAGAAATTAGAATTGTTTGAAACTTTAAATGAACAAAGTTAAATTTGGTTTAAAAAGGTTAAAACAATCTTTGAGATTTTAGCTCGAATTATATAATTCGAGATGGTTTAAATTTAAAGTTGGAATTGAACTCATTCAAATTGAATCCAATTTGAATTAATTGGATTTGGGATGGAAGATGTATAAGTTCACAAATTTAATGGAAGATATGAATTGGATGGATGGGGAATTTGGAATTTTTGGGAAAAATTTAGAAATTCCTTTGAATTTGGAAGTGGTTTCCAAAGGTTTTGGAGAAATAATAGTATTATTTCGTAAATATTTTTGGTGTTGAATTGGAAATCTGGAAGATTTGAAATTAAAAATATTTGGAAATGTTTTCAAAGAAATAAAAGCATTGAACTCTTTCGGTCACTGGAAAATAACGTCGATGATGACTGCAGCATCATCGATGTTTATTTTCGAGTTTCTAAAAGAGAAATTGCTACCAAATTGTTTTAAATTGGGTTTGATTTTGAAATGCAAAGGGATAATTGAATTTGCCAAAGAATTTTGGATATAGTTGCATTCTAAGGTGATATTGAAATTTTGGAAATTTGTTTAAACTCTGGAATCTTGATTAAATGTTTATGGAATAATGAAAAATATATTGGCTAAATAAAATGTATAAATCTGAGTTGAAAGTAAAATGTGAATGTAATTGATTATAAATAGAAGATGTAAAATTGAAATTATATTTAAAGTTGTACAAATTTAAAGATCAAATGGAATTTGATTTGAAGTTAGAAAGGAGTTGAGAATCAATTCAATTTGAATAGGGAATGAATCAAGCCCAATGGAAATTGGAGTTAATTAAATTGGAATTGGGTTAATTTAAATGGAGTGGAAATTTAAATTGGATTGTTGGGGAAGTGAACAGTTTTGACTCTAGACCATTTTCAATGTAAATTGTTTTAATATGAATAGTTTTAAATCTATTTTCTTATCTATTTACTATACAACTTTCTTTTTAAAACCTAAACTATTTTATACTGGTTTTGCCACTACTTTTGGAACTCTTTACCTATTTTACAACTGTTTTATATACTAATTACTAATTTTCAACTAAGTTACGAATTAATTTCTATTTTACAACTATTTCGCAATTATCTAAGATTTCTATATCTATTTAACTATTTTCCAACTCTTTTACAATTAGTCAATTATTCTACAACTATTTTGCAAACTATTGATTATTTTTCAACTACTTATCTATTTTTCAAAATTTCAAGCTATTTCCTAAATATAAACTGGTCGGAGTTCAAACTGTTATTGATTAAATACCCAACTGGGATAAGAATTTAGGTGATAATCCAAATGGGGATTAAGGCAAATGTGAATAAGTGAATGGAAATTTAAGTGAATGTGAATAGAAAGGAATTGATATTGGAAAGAGTAATCAAATGTGAATATTTGATTTTGGGTAAACAAAGTTATATCTTTGTTATATATTCTTCCCTTGTTGAATCTACTGTGGGAAGAAAAAGGATTTTGGAAGTGTTTGAAGTATAAAAGGAATCTTATACGAGTTTAAAGTGATCCAAGTTTTTAAAAATTATATATATCTATATATATAAAGGATCTTATGAGGATTTTGGAAAAGGTTTTGGAAACCTTTGGATTTGGAAAGGCTTTTGATTTTTGGGTAGAATCAATATTGAATTTGGAAAGCCTAGTTTGAAGAATTATCGATTTTGGGATAATCGATTTTGTGTAAAGGAGCTTGATAAAATTCATACTAGGTGTATGATTTGAAAGATACTATATGTGTATAGTATAAAGTGTTTTGATGATAGCTCTGGGGAAAAAGGCGCTCCCTTGGAATGGACTTCTCAGGAGTGCCACCGGGTGGTGCTGCCTTGAGCCCCAAGGGGGGGTTCTAAAGTTGATCCTGTAAGGAGTCCAGACAAAACTAGTTCCTGAGGATTATGAGTTGAGTTTACCATAGCGTAAGTCGTGTGTGCCGCGGAGAGCCAACAGTTACATGGACTTTTGTTGCGATGGCAACGTAACCCAGGATGTAACTGCGACCTATGGTAACATTGCGGTTGAGTTTATCTCGGTAGACTGCGACCTATGTAGTAGTGGAGAAGTTTCATTTCGACAGCGAAAATCAGAGTGCCGCGGAGAGCCTGCGGTTACATGGACTTTTGCTGCGACGGCAACGTAACCCTGGATGTAACTGTGATCTGTTGTATGGGTTCCATGGCGTAATCGAGAGTGCCGCGGAGAGCCTGCAGTTACATGGACTTTTGTTGCGACTGCAACGTAACCCTGGTATGTAACTGTGACCATGGAATGGGGGTGATGATTTCTAGAGCATCCTCACTAAAAAAAAAAAAAATATTTCCTCTATTTTCAAAATTGTTTTCTATATTTCCAATAAAATTATTTTCCAAGTATTTTCACTGGATGTTGAAAACAAGTTTGCCAAGTACTTATAGATTTTCAGTCCTACGCCTGATCAACGTATGATTGAATTTCAGTGAGAACAAGGATGGACTGGTTGAGACATCGAGTTATGAGAAATATTTTATAAAAAGCTATTTTAATTGTATTATCCGAATTTAAGGCATTTCTAAATCTTCAAGTAAAAAAGGAAATCCAAACTGGAATTATAAAACAAAACTGAACTCAGGAAAAATTTAATGAAGTGATTTTTGTAAATTAAGTTGGAGGGAAGCTAATCAGCTAAATAAATTATTTAATGGAGTATGTTAATAAAATTTAACTTTGGTTAATAAATGGACTGTAAATTAATAATAGAGTTTGGAAATGAATTCAAACTGTAAATAGAACTCGACTTGGATTTAGTAATGAAATAAATTAGAAGAGATGTTGTAAAAATAAAATAGGGTTGGATTGAAAAAGAAATGTGATGGTTTGAATTATAAATAAAATTCAAGGGTGATTTGAATAATATTTAATGAGATTTGCAAGTAGAATGGATATGAGAGAAGTGATTATAATAGAAATAGTTTGAGTTGCAAAGCAAAATCCAAGTAAATAGAAATAAATTGAGAGTGGCCTTGTATTAATAAAATAAATTCGATAACGAATTAAGTAAGCAATTAAAAATTTTAAATGGGTTTATTGAGTTAAATAATAAATGGATGAAGTCTGATAGAATAAAAACTAAATCAAAATTGTGATTGGAATAAGATTCTCAGACTGAACTTAAATTTGGTGGTATATTAATTTAAAGTATAAATGAGATAAGTAGGTGGTTGGACATTATTTTGGAAATCGTGAAGGTGAATTTAAAATCAAAATTTAAAATGGATAAGTTAACTAAATTTAATGGAAGTTGCTTAAATGAGAATCAAATAGAGGCAAACCTTAGTTTAATGTTGGAATAAATTGAAGTAAATTAATTTAAGCTTAAAATTATGGAAGTTTGGCTTCGAATCAGAGTGAAAGCCCATTAAATAAAGCTTGGATTGAATTAATTTGGGAATGGCTAGTAGTATACAAGAATGGAATGTGTCAAGCTAAATAAAGGTACGCCTACGCAATTAAAATAGGAAATATGAACTGTTTTTGTTTTTTCCGACCGTATGGGTCGATATATACATATTTATATCTTTTGTCAAATTGCAAAAGCTCCTCCGTACAAAGGAGACTCCGCCAAAATTTTCTAAAAATTTTGGGAGTTAGAAAATTTTTGAAAATTTTTATTAACGAAAAAACAATTTCAAATTTGAAACCAAAGTAAATCAATAAATGAAACTAATATGAATAAGTTATAAATGTAAAATAAAATTTAATATTCATAATTGAAGACGTATTAAATTCGCATGAAATAAGGAAAACTAATTTGCATAGAAGTATATGTGAAAACTCCTGTAAGAAAAAGTATAAATGATTTGAAAGGTTACGATTGAATATTGTTGCTCAGTAAAATATGCAGGTATAAAAAGGTAAAAAGAAAGTTGGATTTGATTTCCAAAAGATAAATGTGAATTGCCCGACAAAAAGGTATGTATTTAAAATTCTGTATGAAATTGGATTGAGTTTTTGATGTAGCCACTTGGCTTTTGTTTTCTTTTTGGTATTTGGGAACCCGTAGAGGCCTTTTGTAGTAGTACCGAGCTAGCCGCGCAAAGGAGACGCTGGCAAAAATTTTCGGAAATTTAGGGTGTTAGAAAAATTTTGAGATAATTTTGATAATTCGAACTATGGTTTTAAAATTGAAATTTAAATGATTGAGAAGAGGGTATTATTTAGTACTATAGAAGGTTTTGGGAAGTTGGTTAAGGTGATAGTGGGTCTTTCATAAAGGATAGTTGGAAGGAAGTTGAATTGTGAGTTTTGGGAAAAGTAAACGGGTATTGGCCCATTCTTCCTAGCTAGTAATTTCGGGGACGAAATTTTTTTAAGGGGGGAGGAATGTGACGACCAAGAATTTTCAGCAATTTAAAAACAGGATAATTAAAGTGATTTTAAGTATTTAAAAAAATTAATTTTAACTTGAATTCAAGATATCAATATTTACTTGATAATTAAATCATTAATTATATAGTTTAAATGTTGAATCTAATAATTGAAATTGGGTAAATCGTTGAATCTGAGAGTCTAAGCCTATTTAAAAATATTTTGAAGGCTTATAACATTTATAACGATGATACTGAAGATAATAGAATGTTGAAATTTAATTTAAAGTTGATTTGTTCAGTTTTAATAATATATCGTCTAAATTGAATATAAAAATAGCCTTCCGAGGCACAGTCTCGGAATTCGACGAAACCAGTTCCATTGGATCCGTAATAGTTAGTTATTATTGGATTTCAATTTTCGTAGCAATCGGAGTTGTCGTTTTACCCTGGCAGCTCAAAACGCTTAGAACTATTTTAATCGATTTAATTCAAAATTGATCGTTTTCTCCCTTAACTCGCGCATACGATCAAATTAGCTTCCGAAACACGTTCCATCGTGTCCGGAATACGGGTAAAACCTTATAAACGTCTTTCGGCATGTGACGCCCCACCTCTATACCCACGCTAGCCAAGAACACTATGGAGTAATGCTGTCAACTACCACGGAGAATAAGGCTGTTGAGGAGCGACCATCCATGTAATTTCTTTGAGCGAGCACCGATATGTCAGATAGTATAACATGCATTCTATTTCAAAAGGAAATCCGACATACCGATACAAACTCAAAGCTACTACACAGTGGCTATATGAATCCTTCGGAAACAAATATAGAAATAAACATAATATAAATCAGTCACAGATAATTCATATCACAAAGGCGGAAGAAGATATGAATATATATAACTAACACATGAAAGTGTACATCAGAGTAGTGGTCAAAAAAGATCTACAATAATACAAAGGAATAGATGCAAGTGCTAGACAAAAATATGTACACATCAAGGAGTCTGTATCTCAAATGTATACAACAAAAACTACCAAACTAGAGTAGTTAGCCAAAAGTCAGAAGATGGTTCCAGATAGGAAGCCATGAGGAAGCACCTGTAAAATCTCAGTCTGACCCGAGTATTATTTAAGAAGAAAATAATAAACGGATCAGTCTAGCTATAAATATCAGATGAAGTGATATATAATAAGAGATATGACATAAACATATAATAATCACAATGCCAAGCTGTGATAAATAAGTAATTGAAAATCAACAAGAGATTAATCAATATCACAATAATCTACTCAAGATAAAAAGGAATGTCATACTCCTAATTTCATTCACCAAGCCACAATAATTGACATATATATCAATACCCATCGTAAAAGTTGGTGAAACATAAATTCCAGAAATCAACACAGAAATCCAGAAATCACAATAAAAAGGATGGCCAATCCATAAAAATGAGCCAGAGCTCCTCCAGACAGGGTATAGTCCCCCATTGTGGACATTGAGCCGAAGCTCCTCCTGGTGAACCGAAGTTCCTCCTGACAGGGTATAGTCCCCCATTGCGGACTTTGAGCCGAAGCTCCTCCTGGTGAACCGAAGTTCCTCGTGACAGGGTATAGTCCCCCATTGCGGACTTTGAGCCGAAGCTCCTCCTGGTGAACCGAAGTTCCTGTTAACAGGGTATAGTCCCCCATTGCGGACTTTGAGCCGAAGCTCCTCCTGGTGAGTCGAAACTCCTCCTGACAGGGTATAGTCCCCCATTGCGGACTTTGAGCCGAAGCTCCTCCTGGTGAGCCCAAGCTCAATAAAAACGACGTACAGTCCTCTACGTGGACAAAGAGACATCGCACAATGCTAGTCTAAACCATAAAATGATCGTCATGATCAAAGAGAAGTGTCAATTACAATAAGCTAGTAAATATATGAGCTTAGCTTCATATCCCATAACCACTAGCTTAACTTAAATATTTACGAACAAATTGTAGATCTCCACTAGAAAATTGTCACAAGAGATTCAATCGAACAAGTCCAAGAATTAACCAACGAAGTAAACGCAAGCGTTTCATACCACTTGTTTTACTAAGTCGTTTAATTAGATTTCTCATACGAGTGAGGTAAAGGTTTGTATATACTAATAGATTGGAAAACGGTTTAAGAAAAGATCATTGTTATTGAAATAATGTTGAAATCATTTGAAGAAAGTGTTTTGATATTTACTACTAGCATAGAAAACCTTTATATTTTTAAAGTGACAAATCACAAAGAAGATTGGAAGAACAATCAATCACTAAAATTCACATTCGAAGACGTGAATAAAATCCAAAGAAACCGATAAAGAATCCATCGAAATGGATATTCAAAAATTCCTAAATAGGAGTCATCAAAGGCATAATAAATGATAACAACAAATAGGATCATCACGAATCGATTTAAAAAGGAATTCTCAAGCGAATAGGCAAATAGGCAAAATAGGCAAAACACAGCAGTTTCAGACGTCTGAAACAAGTGGTTCAGACGTCTGAATCTAGAAATATAAAAATATCCAGAACACAATTCAGACGTCTGAATCAAGTGTTTCAGACGTCTGAAATAGGCATATTTTAGCCTATTTCCTTTCTGGTTCCAAATGAACCAATTCAGACGTCTGAAACCATATATTCAGACGTCTGAATTTGGGAATAGAAAACTTCGCAGAACAATATTCAAACGTCTGAATATCACGTTTCAGACGTCTGAATGGAGGGTTCAGGGAATTCCCTGAACCTAGGCCAAAAATGGCCAAACGAATATCGGAAACGATTGAACGAGCAAATGGCGATGACTAAGGAATTACGTCGAACGACAACCCAGCCTAAACGGCTCTTCGATACGCCTCAAATATCAATGTCCAAATATCCAAAATAGGATTTTCACAAATTAGACCAAAACACCAAAAATTGGAATATACACGAAATCGATCCAAACCAAAATCGATTGCACACGAATAAATGTTAGGAATTCATACCTAACAATCGAAGATAATTATAGACTAAGATGTGAGATAAAATCTCACCTTTCTACAAAATCAAACAAGAAGAAGCTTGAAAGCAAATGGAGAATCAACCTCTCTTCAACACAACCCAAATGAGCTTGAATCTATGCTCAAAACAAGAACATTCCCAAAATTAGGTTTAGGAATTTCTGAAATTGGTAAGAGAATAAGTTGGAGAAGAAGAAGAGGATGCTTACCAATGGGTTCTCTTGAATTTGGAGCTAGGAATTTGAGGTTGCAAGAGGAACTAGGGTTTTGGAGTTTTAATTTCCAATCTCTCCCACCATTGTTGCTAAAGCTTGAAGAGTTAGGAATAAGAAATGAAGTAATGAAGAGGAGAGGGGGATTGGGACTGAGTTAGTAAGTGGTTAATTGGCTCAGCCCAAACCAAAGCCCAAAGCAAAAAGTAGCAAAAATCAACTTTCTCCAAACATATCGAAGCTTATACTCAAAAAGGTCGCAAACGGCATTTTAAACTCAATGGGAGTGGTCTCGAGTCCTAATTCGGCTGTATGCAAAAAGTAGCTTTTCGGACTAAAATCCGACTAATGATGAAATATTTAAATAAAATATTTAAATATAAAATCGATAAATATGCGGGTTGTTACACGGCATGTCTGATTCGGGGTTCGGAATTTCGCGTTATACAACGAGATATTTTCAATATTATATTATTTTATAAAGCGTACTCAGGAAGCGTATCCTCCAAATACATATTTTTCCATCCCCTCTCCTTCGAACAGCAGAATCGCAAAAAAAAAAAGGAAGAAAAAAAAGTATGGCCGAAGCCTTCGATCTTAAGAATCTATATGATTCGAATTTATATTACCTCCTCCCTCAGCTAAAAAATATAGAACCGAAACCTGTTCCTCTCTCTCAAATCAACATAACAAGGCGACGTTTCGATTCCTGGAGCTAGCAATAGCCGCGCGCGCGTAGATTAAAAGGGGGAAGAGGTTACAGCAACTGTCGCGTCAGGTTAGGGTTCGCGCTTCGAGATAGATGAGGATGGGGGGAAACTCGAGCTTCGAGATCGTACGCCAGAGCAGGGGGATTTAGGGTTTGCGTTCGAATTAAGGAAACGACATCGAGGTCGTGTTCGATTTTGGCGATGCTGAGACAGGAGGTGACGTGCGCGTTTAACGAATGGAGGAGCGGTTGCAAAATGGGGTTGCTCGAAGGGTTTTGAGGTGGAAATGGTTGCAATGGCGCATGTGACAGTCAGTGTTAGAAGCGAAGCTTGGCTATGACGAGGTGAGGTTTAATCTGCCCTATGTTAATTTAATTCAATAAATGTATATAAGAAAAAATTATGGTGGCCTGGGAGTTAGTTCGGAAACAAAACCTATTTTGTCTAAGTTAATGATAGGGATTAGCAAGTATTTAAGTTAAAACAAAATTCAAGTTTGATACTAAGTTTCCTTAGAAATGATTTCCTTTAATAATGGATTTAAGAGATTGGTTAATTAATTAATTAATTAATTTAGTGGTAATTAATTTAAAATAAGATAATTCACAAGTTAAGTGTCAGTAAATTTAATTATAATTGAGACTGGAATTGATAACCAATGTATTTCAAATTTTCTTATACGAGGTTAAAATCGAATGGGAATGGACTGCATACAGTAAAACCAAAGGTGAGTAAATCTTACTCTGATGAATTTTCTATTTGAATTTGAATGGTTAAATTTAAATATATGGTTGAATGATTGAATTAATTTGATGTGCACTGTGAATTGATGATATGGTGCTTGTGATTTTGGATGATTCTCGAGTTAATTTTGATTTGACTCGAAATAGTGGGGTTTAAGTTGTTTAGACTTAAATCATAAAAATGAATTGTTTCCATTTTAATGTTAATGAGGATTTAATGATTTGTGATTCATTCAATCAATTAAGGATTTGGGTGATTAATTTAGTAATTAAAGGTTTGAATTAATTAATTAAAGTTTAAGATAATCTATTAAGTTAATTAATCTGGAATAATTAGGAGATGGTTTGATAAGAAATTACTTAATGTAATTAATGAAATAGAATTACTTTGTGTAATTAATCAAGAGATTAATTGAAATAACAAATTACGGAGTAATTAATTTATTAATGAAGCAAATAAGAAGTTAGTTAATTACAGGTTGAGGGTGATCGAGAATGATTAATATTGTGGTCGAGTTAAAGTAAATTATAATTAGAAATCTTTAATTTATATAATGAAGTAATTAAAGATTTGATTAATTGAGATTAATTAATTCATAATAAGTGACTTATGAGAAGTTAATTAAGAATTAACGTAATTGATTATAGTAAATTTATTTGGGAAGTAATTAAAGATTACTCATTGATTGGTAAGAGTAATTAATATCGTGGAATTAATTAAAGAGAAATACTTGAATGGAATTGGAAGATAATTAATTTAGGGTTGTTAATTAAGATGAATGGATATAGAGGAATTGATTACTTAATAGATTTGGAATTAATTAATAATCTAAATAATTGGGGTTTGGAATTCAATTAGAATCAATTGAATTGGCTTGTATGAGATTAAACTCTAATTATGGATGATTGAGTGGTATTGGATGTTTGAAATAAGGTGATATCTCTGATATGAAAGTTGTGTTTTTCATTTGGATGACTTGGGATAGGATAGCATGAGTTTCGAAGAGACCGGGGTCGGGTGTTGGAAATACCCGAAACCACTTCGAATTTTATAAATTGATTTGAGAAATCAAAAGGCTGAAATGGGTTGAGTTAAGTAAATTGGATTGTTTTATCTAAGTTTGGTACTTAGAAATTTATATGCGAAATAAACGTTATTTATAGCAACTTGTGAATTGATATAAATTACCCCGGGTTTATATAAGTTGTTTGATTGGTATTCCTTGTTAGTTGGGTTTACTCACGCTGGTTTCCAGCCTGACCCGGGTGTTACTTTGATGTAATACTCGGGTCAGACCGAGTATTACAGATTTTCAGGTGGGTACGTGCTGGAGCTCAGAAGGTGAGCTGAATGGCAGGAGCGTGTAGAGTATTTCCGCTGTATTTATATTATTGTTAATCTGGGACTTGATAATTGTAAATATTCGGTGACTATATATAATGTGAAACTCTGATGTATATTAAATGTAATCGATAGATATAATATTCTTTTGTAAGCTATTATTATTTATTATCATATTTTATCCGCTGCGATTGTGAGATGTTTTGGTGTATCTGTTCTTCTTCTTCTATCTCTTTCTTCTTTTTATAACTATCCGAAATTTTTGGCTTCGAAAATTTCGGGTCGTTACATATACATTACTTAATCCATTACGACCCTACCAAAACTGAATTTGTTAGGTTTTAACAAAGAAAATTAACAGTGACCAATAAATACCTTATATATGCACTAAAATTCGCTATAAATTCAATTCCTAGTTAAAAAGTTTAATCCAGGTGTTGTATGACGGATTATAAATAGGGAAATCAAGAGAATTCATTCCAGAACTTTCAAGAGAAAACAAAATGACATCACGAGAGAATTTGAAGACGTTCACGGTTAGTCATAATATCAAAACTGCAATGAATGAACAAAGATATAGCAAAATAAATTTCGTTATGAATCATAATAAATAGGATTAATGGCGAATGAGCTATACGTGGACGATTGAGGCATTCATGAACAAAGATCTAAATAGATTTTTATTTCACTAAGGATAATTCTACTTAGACGCATGGTATTCCTTAGGCTCCGTTTGTTTGTTTAAAATACCGAATTTGGAATTCTGATTGTTGAAATCTGAAGTCTGAATGCTGATCGCTGAATGCTGAATTCTGAATAATCATTTACTTGTTTGTTTTCATTCAGCATTCAGAACAAAAACAACATTCAGCATTTAGAACAAAAAATAAGCACTAAAAATTTTTAAATTATTTCGTCTGAATATATAGATTTATTTAAAACATTGATAAAGAAACAAAAACAAAGAAATTCTGATTTTTAAATTAGAACTTGAATTCAGAACTTCTCATTAAAAAGAAACACAGCCTTAGTAACCCTCTTAAATTAAAAAAGAATCTACGACAAAATTACATTTTTATCATTCATTCATGTTTTCTTCTCACATCATATTTTCATTCTTCTATTCCTCTTATCAAATTAACCATAATAATCAAATTTTAGGTAAATTCTCATATCTTATGTGTGAACCGATGGATTGAGATGCTACTAATACAAACCTAATTAAATAGGTAATACTTGAATTTTATGTTGTTTAATTTTTTATTAAATCTGAAAATGCAAACTTTGTGTTTATACTAAAATTGGGCACAACACTCTTCGGAAGTATTTGAAGAGATAAAATGAAGAAAGTAAATGTAAAAAGAGGATTATCTAACAAACACTTCAAAAACATATAAGAAAAACATGCAGAAACACAGAGATTTAGAGTGGTTCGGCGTATGGCCTATGTCCACTATGAAATTGGTGATTTATTGATGTTTGTATGCTGACTACGACTAGTTGCAATGGATTGCAACAGTGGATTTCGAGTACAACAGTGATCTTTAAGTATAAAAATGGTTTCGGCAGAGTTTGGATGTAGGAGAGCTCCAAAGTCCCTTTTCTGTAGACTCTAGGATGCTATTTATAGGCCTAGGATGCAAATATCTCACTCAAATCTCAGGAGATCTCTTCTGGCACGTGAGTGGGCCCACGAGATCGATCCCATGTCTTTCACACTCGGTCTGTGATTGATATGAACGAATTTTGTATCAATCATGATTTTATCCAATCGAGTCAAAATTGAGCATGAATATTCTTTAGGTTGTACGTAAACTCATGTGAAAATTTGGTGGCATTTGGACTTGTAGATTGTGAGTGATGACCGATGCAAGTTTGGGCTTTTCCATTTCCATTCTCTTCGTATCGATGCTGTTCGAATCGCATCGATGATTATGCACGTGATGCCAGTTGACGTGGCGTTTGCTTTAAGGATCGATCTAAAGTTCATGCCGAATCGATCGAGTCTTACCAATGTTTTCGCCTCATTCGTATCGATCTGACTTGGTCTTATTCATATTGATTGCAGTTGCATTGTTCATATTGATTGCAGTTGCTCTGTTCGTATCGATGGTAGTTGCTCTGTTCGTATCGATGGCAACCACTCTGCTCTATTCGTATCGATGGCAACTTCTTTGTTCGTATCGATCACTGGCCGATCAATGTGAAGTAGTGGGTTTGCTTGGATTTGATGGATACGAAATGGAGTTGGTTGATCGATGTGAACAGGCTGGAGATTTTGGATGCGAAGAAGACCGCTGTCTATGGATACGAAGTGATGCTCATTGATGGATACGAAGAGCTGAAGCTTGATGGATACAAACAACAGATAATCGATGGATAAGAAGAACACGACTCTCCTAATCGATACGAAACCGTGCACATCCGATCGCTTTGAACCAAATCGATACGAAGTTGGGTTTTTCTCTGGTTGCTCGATGGATACGAACAAGGTGACTGTTCGAATTACATCAATCATATCTTGAGCATACGACCTTCGATTGACTTGAAATTTGAAATATTGGCTTTCATAGCTTTGCTTATCATGTCATATCAACTGTAGCTTGATCTGGACTCGGAAAAAATTTACCGACATCCATAGTGAACTTGTGTATAACCGATCTTAGGATGAACCGATTTTTGTTTCCAGTCAATTACTTGGTGTCATGGCTTTTGCAAAAGGCGGGATAACATTTGCCCCCCAGAGTACGTCTTATGAGAGCATGACATGCTTTGAAATTTTGCCATTTTTATTTTGAAAAGTTCTATCTGACTTGTTGAACGATTGTTGTCTTTTTGTCGAAAGCTGTAATTTTTAACTGATCTTTAATTGATCAATAGAAGCATAAATCATGAACTGTTGACTGCCAATTGTTGTACCATGTATTATAACTGAGTGCTGTATGATAGTGATCTGTCATTTGTCATTGTAATCATCACTATACAAGTATTCAATTTATGTGAATTTCAAAAATTGGATGTTAGTCCAACATACATGTAAGTATGTTAGCCTGACTCTTGTTAACGTTTGCATGTTCACGGTTTGTTGTCGGGCTTTTTTAGTCAGTTTTTTATCGCGAATTCCGTATTGACCCTCTCCTGAGTCAATGTGAAATTTGATTTGTAACAACCCTTGATGGTTGTATTAGAGTATCATTTCATATCGATCCTCTCCTGGATCGATGTGAAAAGTTAAAAAAGTCGTTCTTTGCATCGATGGCGATCGATACGAATTGGTTGGTTCTTTGAATCGTCTCGTATCGATGGATACGAAGCCAAACGATTTCTAAAACGATGGACGCGGAGTTGCCACTTCGTATCGATGGATTGATAGATGCAAACAGCTTCTTCGTATCGGTGGTAGTTATAACCGTTCCAACCGGTACTTGGCTACTGGGAGAGTTTCATCTCTTGCTTGGGTTCGAACCATATAAATACATTTTGGACTTAGAGAAATTTCATTTGCTTTTCATTTCTTCTGCCTTCGTATCGATCAGAATAAAAAGAATGAAAACTGTCTTTGTATTCAAACCGATCCAACCGCTAATCTCTTGAACCACATCTTTAAATTAGATAATTAGTTGAACTAATTCATCTTATAATGATGAGATTCGAGTTCTTACGCCGGCTCGCTCATAATTATGGCTGATTCAAGTGATGCCAAGGCTGGAATTAGGCCGGAGCTTGGTCGAGGAAGGTTGTGGGGACGTTCTTGTTGATTGGAGAAGAAAGGGTGTGTAGGGACATTCATCTTCAGTTTCGTATCGATGAAAGGATGTGGAAGATTTGACTTCGTATCGACCCCGAGTGAGGGATTTGTATAGATCAGGAATCAATAGGTGAAATCGCGGGTTTCAAATCGATCTTGTGTCGTGAGAATTTATATCAATTTAAATCGATTGATATGAAATCAAGGAACCTATGACAGATATGGAATCCTCGGTAGGTTATCGATATGAAGTTCCTGGATGGGGATCGATATGAAGCTAACGGTACTCGATCAATACAAAGTTCAATGTAAACCGATCGATACGAAGTTTATGGATGGGGATCGATACAAAGCTAACTATACTCAATCTATACGAAGTCCAATGTATACAGATCGATACGAAGTTAACGAATCTAGATCGATACAAAATTAAGGCTTTTGCGGAACGATCTGAGTTTTAATTTTGATGGACAGGAAACTTTTTCATACTCAAACACTTGACTTCGACGAGCTTCAGATTTGCATATCTAGACTTTAACTATTAAACTGCATATTTGGCTGCTCTTCGAAGCTCGTCGATGGAACTGTAGCTTAACGAAATTTTAACGAACTTTAACTTGGATCGGTCTCTATTGCCTGGATGGCATGGTTGTGACGGTCAGCGATGATGGTCACTCCAGATGAAACTCGAAGTCTTATCCTTTTAATGTTCTTCCAAACTCTATAGAATTTATCAAGTAATATGTAGCACAGTACTACACATCCACACACTTCACACTGGTGAACACACGTGCTTATTATCATCTAATGATGGTTTTTGATAAGTTGATTAGCTATGGAATCCATAAGTTCTCAATACCAGGAAACTCGAAGTTCATCTCTTCCAATAATAGAGTTACCGACCATCGCGACTGAGGTCATCGATCCAGCTCCGGACGAATTGCCAGGAGCAAATTTTTGTGAAAACACATAAGATTTTATGTCATCCTACGTTTTCGAAGATATGTTGGGACGGATATGCCTAAGGCACGGTTTGTCGTTGGACGACGTCTTATTACTAGGTCTGAATGATAGAGGACATGCTCCCCTAGAAGCGTTTACTGCCTTTAACATGCACTTGTGCACAGCTGGGACGCTTCCTCCTTTTAATCAATACATTCGAGAAGTGTCGGCTTTTCTTGAAATTGCCCTGTCGCAATTACACCCGAACGATACGCATTGCTGAACAGTTTGTTCGTTGTTTTCATGGAGCATCTTTTCCCACCCTTGACTCCGATCGAAATTAGATACCTATTTAATGTTGAGAGTTGGGGAGATGGTCCTTCGTTGACATTCTTGGAGGCAGTTAGGAACTATCAAGTGGTGACAGGCTCTTGGACCAGGCTCAGCTATTTTAAGACAAAATGGTTCTATGTCTGACGTCCTCCAGGATTCACCAATCAATGGTTAGCCAGACGTAAGTGCTACAATTTTCTTCAGCAATTCACGAATTTGTTGTAACCGATGCTGAATCTTATATCTTCTTTCCTTTTACAACCATGATTCCATGACCTGAAGGCGCACATTTCAAAGAAATTGTATGGGTCCTTCAAGAAGTGCCGAGCGAAGTAAGGGACATAGACTCGGTGCTAACAGACAAAAACTTAAGGACCATCGGGCTAATCGAGCGAAATCAGAGCATTTGGCTTAAACGGACGCTGAGGGCGGCTTTTGTGAAATGGGCTAAACGTAGAGTGTTAGGGATCGTAATAACCGAAGAGGGTGAGGAAGAGAATACACCCACCGATGACGAACCTGTAGCTAGGTCTTCTGACAGCTTTCAAAGTCTTGAGGGAAGGAGAAAAGGCAAGGCTGTAGCGCATAAGCATCACAAATCTTTGAGATGGAAATCTGTAATCGTGTCTTTTCCTGTTCCTAGTATTAGAATTTCAAAAGCTCCTCCCTCGCAAATGGAGAACCTTTTCGAAGGACTTGCCGATATCCCAATTTCGGATTTTGTATCACTTCAATATGACGCCGGATTGGAGGAGCTTTAGAGTGCTTTATACTTAAGTGAGTCTCTTCCCACAAGTGCGGTCAACATTTTCCATTGGTTGGGGGTTCCACATACATATACACTTCACGGCATTACATGATTTCTAGTCTCGAGCTATTCACTTCTAGAGATCACTAACTCTATTGTTCTTTCTTCTTTACAGATACAATAACGAGAAGAAAATCTATGTTGGGAAGTCTCTGCTCTCCAAGAAAATCATCGAGCTCATATTACGAGTCCCATCGGAGGGAGGACGATAGAAACCATGATCGAGCCAAGAACATCACGAGAGAAAGAGAGGGATATGGTTTATAGATATCAATCTTGATCGCGTTCTCCTCCTCGAGTCCATATACAACCTTCGGGCCATAGAAAACCACCGATAGGGCCTCCTCACCAAAAATCATCTTCTCAGAGCTCTAGGCCTGAACCACGGCATTGTGGACATGAGGGCAAAATTTCCATTACTACTGAACAAGCTATCACTAAGCCTAATGGGGAAGGGGCTATTAAAATTGCTCAGTTAAAGAAAGATTTTCCAAATATATGCTTTGACGGCTTTGTCTTCCCTCCTCACTTAAAGAGAATTCCATCAAAGGCAGAGAATACAATGCATGATTATATTCATGATATCTATACCCCGTACAAGGAGTGGGTGAAAGCTACAAAAAAAGCATAGAAGGTGGCCTTCGAGCGGTGGAATACCATTGAGATATTAGAAATCGAGCTCGATCAAAAGGATCAGATTATTCAAGTGCTTAACGATGAGGCCGAATCCTCTCAAAAATTAGAAATAGAGGCCACCTAGAAGGCCGACGAGGCAAACCTAGCGATGGAGAGGATGCAAAAAAACACATTTTGCCTTGGCGGAGGAGATGGGCCACCGAAACACCACTGTCACAGCCGAACGGGAAAATGCTCTTAATGAACTCAACGATCTCAAAGCCAAATTTTTCGAAATCATCAAGGAGAGGGATGATGCAAATAGTGTAGCCCAAGAGGCATGTGAATAGGCTGTAGTGCTTCAGGGCGAGAGGGATGCGGCAACGGCTAAGGTTCGGGAGGTGGGGACTGAGGTCGAGGAGAAAGTCCAAATGGCTGAGTTCAGGCCAGAGGCTGACACTGAAGATCTCCTCATCACTTATAATGCTAACGTGTTGAAGCATAGGAACCTTTCCTGGCTCGATAATTATCCGTCACATCTATACAACGCCTAGGGCCGACTAGTAGGAGATGAAAAGGCTACCTATTAGGGTGAATCGGTTGATGAATTCGAGCTTGAGAATGGAGTGCCGAATGAAGACGAACGAAAATTTCTCCATGATTCCATGATTTCATATGAAAAGGAGAAGCTTGGAGCCTAGCACTCGGAGGTCAGAGAAGTATCTGGTGTCGAGCACCATGACTCAAGTCCCTAAACTCTTATGCCGACTCAGCCTGAAACGACTTCTGCTATTTATTCTCAATCCGTTGCTGCTTACAATCCGAATCAGCCGCAGTTATCTCAAGATAGCGAGCAAATTTCTGAGGCCATTCAACCGCCAACAAGTCGAACTGAGGAAGGTACTCTGAACATATCTTATGCTTGTTCACGGTAAGATGCTTCACTTGAAATATATAATAACAGATTTCCTTTGTCTCTTTCCAGTGATTGGATCCACATCAGTCGCGCCTCCTACAACACAAGAGTAGCAACATGCGTAGGAGGCGATAATTACGGAAGCGACCACGACATCGGCCATTGCACCTACAAATGATGTAAAAGGGAGCACACTTTCATTTAATGAACAGATGATGGAAGAACTTCTTAGTCATCATAGTGAACCTTTCTCTGACTTACCGTTTGTCATGAGTGGAGTAGCGCCAGCGATCAGCTCCTCAGTCCTAACAACAAGCGTTTTCGATGATACACAAAACACTTCATGAGGAAGAAATTATAGCCGAGATTAATGCAGAAATGGAAGCAGCTCCTCGGGCCAGCAGCTTTGGAGGTGGAATGGCGGGCCTTGGTCTGGCTCCGTTACAAATGATATCTCCTAGTGACACTGTTGTTGACACCCGCGTGCTTATTCCGCCTCCTGTAGTGGACCCAACCCCTCCAACTCCACCTGTTGGTAGTATTCCCATGCAATTAAGTTTGAAGGAGGAAATCGATATAATGCCCCCCAAAGGAGATCAAACTTTGAAGGGCATAGCTTAAAGATGAAACCCAGTGGCAGCTCGATTGGGTCTACGTCGGAGAAGAAACCAAGAAAGAAGAAATAGTAGATATGCTTTTTCGGCTCATTTTTGAGCAGATAGGAATTTCTTTAGCTCTTGTTGGCCGTGTATAGATGCGAGTTCGGCCCCTGCTAGTAGGATTTTTGGAAATAAATTGTACATAAATTCCTTCCACAAATAGTAGAAATGAAATTCTATTTTTTCTTCAACACAATTATCGTTTATTTGCTTAAGTGTTCCAGCATTTGAATTCTTGTTCAATATACTTGTGAAGTTTTGACCTTTGGATCGGGTTTAGAGTTTATTTGTTAAGTTATGAAATCACGGCTACGAGTCATGACCGGACACTATACTGAAATCCGATGCAGCACTGCTTCAATCAATGATCGACACTTAAGTTCTGCCCTCTAGGGATGAGTTGTAAAGATCAGCTAGCGATTGCATTTCACCCCCAATACATTAGCTTAAAGTCGTTGAATTAATGCTAAAACAAGTAAAGGTCCAGTGGTCGAATCATACTTTCTCACTTATTGATGGTCACATTCGCATTCTGGGGATTTGCATTTGTGCATGGGCGGTCGGTCATGCCTGTTTAAGTTTTAAGTATATGTCCATGCTCCAGGGACTTAAGTTATTTTATGGGTGGTCAGTCACTATCGAGTTATGTTTATACTTTGACCATACTCTAGGGACTCAGAGTTGTGTTATGGATGATCAATTCGCATCCAGTTTGTGTTTAAACTCTAATCCGCTCTCTGGGGATTTAGGTTAGTTGATGTTTATTCTCCAATCCGCGCTCTGGGAACTTAGAGTTAAGTGCGGTCGATACTCCAATTCACACTCTGGGAATCCGAAGTTAGTCGATGTTTGTACTCCAGTTTGCACTCCGGGAACCTGAAGTTGGTTGATGTTGACACTCCAGTTCACACTATGGGAATCCGTAGTTAGTTGATGTTTATACTCTAGTTCGCACTCTAGGTACTCGGAGTTGGTGTTTATACTCCAATTCACACTTTGGGAATTTAGAGTTAGTATTTATACTCCAATTCGCACTCTGGGAATTTGGAGTTGGCCAACAGATGGTCAGTCACATCTATTTAGGCTTTTGAATTTCGTTCTCACTCCAGGAACGATGTATTTATCAGGATCGTGGATGGTCGATTCACATCCACCCTGAGTTAACAAGCGAGATCGTTAGATGGATGGATCCATCCTCCTCGAACTTGATTCGGATACGGATGAGGTCGTTAGACGGATGGATCCACCATCCTCGAAACCGCATTCATAAATTTATTCTTCAGCTCGCACTCTGCAAGAGTGGGGTTAGTTAAAGGATTGTCGTGTGTTAATCCTTTTTTGGCTTCAATGTGGTGACTTGCTCCTAAGCTCGAGTTTCTCTTAGCGAGTAACCGGTCATATCACAGTTACTCCCTATTTAAATAAACCCCACATCGGGTGGAATTAGCTCTCCGTGCATAGTGATAGTTGTATGACGCATTCAATAAATCACAGCTTTGGCTCGAAGAGATTTCATTTTATTCCTGAAGTAAGAGAATACGACAAAGTCAGTTGCCTTATTACAAATTCAAATTTCGAAATGTAGAAACAAATTGCAAATGAAAGACAGACTAAATAAATAAGCCTGTTATGTGTAGTAGCGACGAAGACTCTTACTGTTCCAGGCTCTTGGTAGAGTAAGGCCGTCAACGGTCGAAATTTTAAATGTGCCATCTTCGAGCTTTCATTCAATTACATACGGCCCGTCCCACGTTGGTTTCATGTGCGAAGGAACCGGGTAGATTCTTTTGAGAATAAGATCACTGACTTCGAAGGTTTGGGGTTGGACCTTGGCATTGTATAATCGGGCGACTGGCTTTGATATGTGTCTGCCCTCAAATAAGCCTCTTCGTGCTTCTCATCCAATAAATCCAAGGATTCAACAAGTAATATAGCATTTGTCTTCGGATCATAGTATGTCACGCGATGAGCAGGTACTTCCATCTCGACTAGAATAGCGGCTTGTAAACCATAAGAAAGAGAGAATAGAGTGTGGCCGGTCGTGGATTTGTGGGTTTTTTGATAGGCCCATAAAGCCATAGGAAGTTCATCGACCCACTTGCCCCGGGCCTTTTCCAGTCGTTTCTTCAAAAAAGATTTCATAACTTTATTAACCGCTTCAACCTGTCCATTCGCTTGAGGGTATGCAACTACAAAGAATTTCTTTTGAATGTAGAATCGTTAACAGAAATCCTTGAACTCAACGCTGTTGAATTGGGTTCCGTTATCGGTGATGATGGTATGCGGGAGACCAAATCAACAGATAATGTTGCAGACTACAAAGTTGGTCGGGTTATTTCGGTAGGAGTGGCTCTAGGAATCCAAGCGTGTTTTTGACATCGGTTACATTTTCTAATGTAGTCTGAAGCGTCACGATTCACGGTCAGCCAATAGTATCCATATAGGAGTACTTTCTTAGCTAGAGCTTGCCCCTTGTTGTGATTGCCACATTCTCCTTCGTGTACATCATGCAATACTCATTTAATTTCATCGTGAGCGATACACTGAAGTAAAGGGATAAAGTATCCTCTTTTATACACGACTCCATTCTAAATAGTGAACCGTGAGGCTTTTCGAAGAACTTGTCTTTTTCACTTCTGCACTCTGGCAGTGTTCTATGCTCGTGATAATTTATGAACGGAGTCATCCATGACTCCTTATCGGAAACTACCCCAAATACCCAATCTGTCTCCATTCGATCGATGCTTGGGGAAGACAATGTTTCCATAGGAACGATTCCCATTTGTTGTGCTTCACCTATGCTGGCTAGTTTAGCAAATGAATTAGCTTTTTGATTATGTTGTCGGAGGATGCAGTAGATAGCATAATAATCTAACTGATTCAGTATCTCCCAGACACGAGCTAGGTAAGCAGCCAATCTTCGATCTTTGGCCTGGTATTCCCCCCGAACTTGACATACGACCAGTTGTGAGTCACAATAAATCTCCATAGCAATGACTTTTAAGTCTCGGGCCAGTCTCAATCTGGCAATTAAGGCTTCATACTCAGCTTCATTGTTGGTCGTACGAAAATCAAACTTCAAATCATCGCATATGGATCGACCTTCGGGAGTTTCAAGTACAACCCCGGCACCTGAGCAACGGTCATTTGATGCAACATCAGTATGCAACTTCCAAATAAATTTGGGAGATTCACTGGTTTCAGACTAGTCCTCTAAGATGGTAAATTCAGCTATGACATCTGCTAGGACTTGTCCTTGAATGGCTCGCCTTGGAGTATACGTAATATCAAACTGATTTTACTCGATATTCCATTTGAGTAAACTACCAGACGTCTCAGGCCGCGTGAGGATCTGTCGTAATGGCTGGTTGGGGTAAACGGTGATAGGATGAGCTTGGAAATAGAGATGGAGCTTCCTTGAGGCAATAACAAGACAGTAAGCCAACTTCTCCTGCTTTAGATAATTTCTCTCAGCTCCGGTTAATCATTTACTAATATAGTAGACCGGTTTTTGCACTCGACCTTCCTCCCGAATTAAGGCAGCACCGATTGTGTTTTCTGATACTGCACAGTAAAGGTATAATTTCTCATGATCGATAGGCTTTGACAAAATTGGCAGTGTGGAGAGGTGTTGAATTAGTGCTCGGAATGCGCCCTCACATTTCATGGTCCATTCAAAGTTCTGTTTCCCTTTTCGGATCAAATCGAGGAAGAGAATACCTTTGTCAGTGGATTTTGAAATGAACCTGCTCAACGCTGCTACCTTCCCATGAGGCTCTGGACTAGCTCTATATTTCTTCGAATCTCAGGATTTCTGATCGCTTCGATCTTTTCGAGATTGGCTTAAATATCTCCCGCGTTGACGATAAACCCAAGGAATTTTCCAGATGTAACCCCAAAATGACATTTCAACGGATTGAGCTTCATTCTATATTCTCAGAGGATATTAAATATTGACTCCACGTCTTTAATATGATCGGTGGAGAATCGTGATTTCACTAGCATGTCTTCCACATATACCTCCATGGTCTTCCCAATATGGTTGGCGAACATTCGATTAACCAATCGTTGGTAAGTTGCACCGGCGTTCTTGAGTCCAAAAGGCATAACTTTGTAGCAATAGAGTCCCAGATCAGTCACGAAGATGGTGTGCTCCTGGTCGGGCAAGTGCATGGTTATCTGGTTGCAGCCTGAATACGCGTCCATGAAGGATAGGAGTTCATGTCCAGCCGTTGAATCTACAAGCTGATCGATTCGAGGAAGTGGAAAACTGTCTTTGGGGCAAGCTTTATTCAAGTTTGAATAGTCAACACACATTCTCCATTTCTCATTTAGCTTTCAAACGAGTACAGGGTTGGAAACCCATTCCGGGTATAATGCATCTCGAATAAATCCATTCGATTTAAGCTTATCTACCTCTTCCTTAAGGGCAGCAGATCTCTTTGGATCCATACCACATCTTTTTTGTTTGACTGGGACGTACCGCGGGTCAATGTTTAATGCGTGGCTCGCGATGCTCGGGGAGATCCCACACATGTCAGAATGTGTCCAAGCAAACACATCAAGGTTTGCTCGGAGAAAGTCAACCAATTCCTCTTGCATTTGTTAACTTAACTAAGATCCAATCTTTATCATTCTAGTGTCGTCGCTATCGTCAATCGAGACATCGATCATCAGTTCGATCGGAGAAGCTTAACTGTCTTTACTTTCATGTTCGCTTTCATTATCTCTCGGGCCAAGATCTCTTTGGAATTGGCTAGGATACTTAGGCCGGGGCCCAGGGACTAATTGTCAATTTTCAACAAAACGGACGCAGAGAGTTTCCTCTACGCCCTTCCCTTTCTCCTTTCGCTGTGCCTCGCACAGCTTAACAGCATAAGTGGCTCTCCTAGCAGCTTGATCTCCTTGAATGACTCCAACTCCACGATCGGTGGGAAACTTTAGAGTCAAACGCCATGGGGCAACGACAGCCCTGAACTCAGCTAGGGTCGATCGGCCCAAGAAAGCATTGTACAGCGAGTCGATGTCCAGCGCAAAAAACTGTAATATCCTAACTCTCCGGCGTTCTCTGGTTCCTAACTCCACTGGAAATTTCACCACTCCATTGGGTATGGTTGCATTCCCGTTGAAGCCATGAGACTGATAAGGCTTCAAATCTTTAGCCACCATTTTCATCTGGTCATAGGCTCACTTAAACAATATATTCACAAAACTTCCACCGTCGACTAAGATCTTCTTCATCCAAGCAGGACCTACTTGAGCTGTTATGACAAGTGGATCGATAGTGGAGGCTACGACCCTGTCGACGTCTCTATCTCGGAACACGATGTCGTCAATCATTTTCTTCTGTTTTTTGGCCGGTGTCTCATCTTCCAAACTGCTACAACACTCGAAGTCTGCATGTCTAATAGAACTAGCATACGACTCCATTTCCCTCCAGCTTTGGTCTGTTGGATGAGGACCACCACTAACAGTATTTATCACCAATCTCTTGCCGGTATGAGCGAGTTCCTCCTGTCTTGCCTGATTAGAAACACACGATTTTGATTTGATGGGCCCGCACCTCCAGACAGCGGCGCCCAAACAAACTGCTCCAATTTCCTTTCTCTCGTCAACTTTTCAATGAGATCCTGCAAATGAAGGCACTCATTCATGTTATGACCATAGCTATCGTGGAATTTGCAAAACTTTCCCGTTTGGATTTGTTTCTCTGAAGATGGTCTTGGGGCAAGTTCTTATATTGAATGGTATTACAAGTCCGCAAGTACACATTCTCCAACGACGTATTCAAAGGAGTGTAATTATCAAACATGGGAGCCCTACGTCATGGACCACAATTCTGATCACATTTCTTATTTCGATCTCCATTACCTCACTGCTAATTCTGTTTATTTTGAACATTCAATTGCACTTTTCTTGAGCTCTCCCCGGATTGTTTAACAGCTACATTACTCTGGATTCCTTCCACAGTGGGCCCTACGTCTTCCTTTTTCCTAGACTATTCCGCATCCTCCCTTCTCAAGAATTGGGCTACCCTGGAATAGAAACGGTCCAATGATGCAGGAGGTTTTTTGGCTAACCAGTTGCCGAATTCTGAATCAGGATCAATCCCCTTAGTTAGTGCCATCAGAATAGAGTTATCATTGGAATTGCTAATCTCAGCACACACTGCGTAAATCTTTCTAGATAACGCCTGATTGTCTCTTCAGGAGCTTGAGTGACATTAGACAAAGTTTTAACATCCTTCGGTCTCGTTTCATGCATTCGAAACTGCTCGACAAACTTTGGCGCCAACTGGTCAAAACACGAGATAGATCGAGGTGGATAATGGGTAAACCACATGGTAGCTATGCCACCAAGAGAGATTGAAAAACTCCGGCATTTAACTGCATCATCGGCTCGTGCAACATTCATCAACCATTCGTACTTTAGAATACGCTAATTAGGATCTGAGCTCCCTTTATAGATGGGTAGAGTTGGCATCCTGAATCACCGAGGTGGTTCAGCATAGAGTATATCATCAGTGAAAGGGGTATGACTCTAGGAGATTCCCCAGTCATCATTAGTGAGACCCTGACTTTCATGGATCATATGACATATCATCATCGGTATATCTGGCATATGGACATTTTGGACACGCTGGGTCAATGTGTGGTCGGGTTTCACAATGCAAGGTTCGGCCGGACGTGGTCGACGGTCCAGATCTCGCCTCCTTGGTTCTAAGTCTTCAGGGATGTAAGGTTCGGGAGTATGTTGACGCTGGGTCGGATTTGTCCGGTTTCGAGGATCAACTCTCAGCTCAGCAGCAATGGCGGTTGTGCTGTTTTTTGTAACTTGATATGGTACAATACCTCCTCGAGAGGAGGGTCCATTCTGATGGCTGGTGGATGGGCCAATTCTTGGTTGCCCAAGGCTCAGTGCGTGCTGATGTCCGGTAGCTTAGGTATAACTCCCATCTAGCCATGGGCGCGCAGCTCTGCGATGATAGTCTAAAGAAGCTAAACTCTCAGTAGATGAATAGGAAGGTTGATCCCTCCTAGATCTCCTATGCCTTTAGTGATTCAGCTGACTGGTCAATTCTACATAGGCACACAGCTATTGAGTAAGTTGTTGATGGCTTTGTGTCAGCACTTGCATTAGCATCTGATACTCTTCCCAAGTGACAGGGCCTTGCGGATCTGATGGTCCAGCAGCATTCTGATCTGTCGAAGGTAGTTGCATGGGATTCTATCGATCCCATCCTTTTGGATCTGCAGCAGTGGAAGTGGTCCTTGTGTTTACCAAGATGAATAGCAAAGCGTTTTTCCTAGATTTGATGCAAATCTGGATAGGATGGAAGAACTTTGAACTTGAGATCTGGATCTTCTCCTTGGATTTACGCAATCCGATATCTATAGTAGATCCAACGAGCAGGAGAAAAACTGTGTTTTCTCAATGAAAACACCAAAATGTCTGTATCGAAATTGGGCACAACACTCTTCGGAAGTATTTGAAGAGATAAAATGAAGAAAGTAAATGTAAAAAGAGGATTATCCAACAAACACATAGAAAACAAATAAGAAAAACACGCAGAAACACAGAGATTTAGAGTGGTTCGACGTACAGCCTACGTCCACTATGAAATTGGTGATTTTATTGATGTTTGTATGCTAATTACGACTGGATACAATTGTAACGACCCGCTATTTTCAACCATTCGATCCTCACGTGTCGGACTTGAATTGTTCAAAATACCGAATTGTAATTTAAATTTGGCCAAACACAGCATAAACAGTAAATAAATAGTCACAGATCACAGATATAGAGTAATAAAATGCAGCGGAAGTAAAGAAATAGTAGTTCATGAAGCTACTATAAAAATATACATCAGAGTTAAGCAAGATACAACAGAAGTCTCAATATGATATCAAGTACAAACAGAATCCATCACTGGACTCAACTGAATAACTGAAATCAACTGGATAACTGAAAGCGAAATAGATAACTGGGTTTCCAAGTGAAGCTCCAACTTCAGAGGTGAGTCTGTAATGTTGTATCACTCAGTCTGACCCAAGCGTAAAGCAAAAAACAAAACACTCGAGTCAGGACATACATACTTATATAATGTAATCCAACTCAAGTGAACTGTAATATAAGGTACAAGTAACTTAAAGGATGCTTGGGACCGCCCATCCTCTAAGGATCCGTTAAAATATTTACTATATAGTAATATTTTGCTATTGTAATAATGTCTATAGTAAAATAAACTTACTTTTAAATAGCGTTAAGGGGTTACCCATATAGCCCTTAACACGTAATAGTGCCAATAGTCTATACAGTACTGTAATACCTCCTGATCGGGAGGCTACCAGAGGATACTCCATAGGTACGACACAAATCAAACTCGTACATGGCACGCTAGGATAGGTGACACGGAACAACTAGGCAATGCCAGGGTAGATAAACCAATAACGCTTCTGGACCGATGGTAACGCATAGCAGCTACTATTGCCCACCTTGAGCCACACCCCCAAAATCTAAATGCCCAAATCAATCATAAAGTAATAGAATGGTATTAAAGGAGTGTGTACGATAAAAGGTACAACATTCTTAGCCCGTCAATCACTCCTGTTTTATCCACCTTATGCCAACTCACGAGAGTTAGGTCCATATATACCTCAAAGGAACGCCGCCACCATCCTACTACATTCTGCAAAACCACTAATATATCATTTCCCATTCAAAAACCAATAATATATCCTTTAAATTCCAAAGACCAAATCAATATCTCATTTAAGTAAAACCCAAGTTTCCAAATCATTGAATATTCCTTCAATTTATTAAACTCGAAATATTGTTTTAAGTCATATTAAGCAAAACCACTTTATAAAGTCATATTCTTAAATCTTCAATTTCAATAAATTCAAATTTATATATTTAAAGACAATCCAGAATTAAATAGAATTTCCAAAAATTTCATTTCCAAAGCCATTTTACTCACAAGTTATAACAACTCTGAAAACCAAACACTTTGAAACCATAATACTTTGAAATCCTAATAATTTAGAAATGTTATCATTTGGAATTCATACTGCTTAAAATTACAATACTCAGGAATCATAGCATTTTTGGAATGTAATACTTTCCACTTTAACATTTTATATAACCAAAGTATTTATATACTTACAAATTTTAACATGGTCATTTTATCATAGCCTTATAGTTAAATAAACTTTGTTACTGTAATATACAATTTAAAGCTGAAATTCTTATGTTAAGTTAAAAATACCTTATTAACTTACATTATTATTACAATAAAGAAACTTTATTATTTAATCATTTAAAATATGCCATTTACATTAATTACAACTTACATATCAAATGTACGTTTTAACTTACATTTATTACAATAAAGAGCTTTTATCATTTTAATCAATATTATACTAATTAAAACTTACATTATCAAATGTACATTTTAATTTATACTTCTATTACAGCAAAGAGCATTTATTAATTTAATAAATACCACACTAATTAAAACTTTACATGTTTCTTTCATTAATTAGGACTTTACACGTTTTTTCATTAATTAAAACTTACATGTTTCTTTCATTAATTAAAAACTTTGCATGTTCTCTCATTAATTAGAATTTTACACGTTTCTTTCATTAATTAAAACTTTACATGTTTCTTGCAATAAATAAAAAAGTTTACATGTTCTCTTATTAATTGGGACTTTACACGTTTCTTTCATTAATTAAAACTTACACGTTTCTTTCATTAATTAAAAACTTTACATGTTTCTTGCATTAATTAAAAATTGTACTTCATTTTCTCAATTCAAAAATTCATCATTTATTATACAACCATATTCAATTCAAAACTAAAGATTGATTGCAATTATCAGGTTAGATATTAAAATTCCATATTAATCAACTTTAATTATTAAATTATTTACTACAAATAAAAATCTTTAAATTTCTATTTAAAACCAAATAAAGATTTTTAAATTACACTTTAAACCAATTATCAGCATATAACATTTTAACTTATAAAAACCGATATCTCTTTATATTTAAAATATTTAAATCAAATTTTAAGTTAAAATTCCATATATTCCAAAATTTCAAAATACTTAATAAATTTTTAGGAAAATATTATTTTGAAAATATTAACCATGGGCCTGTATAATATTTTCTAACCTAGGTCAAGTGACACGGATATGTATCATTTCAATCCGTAATTTAAAAAGGAAAATCCGGGTTCTATCATTTCAAACCCGCAATCCCAAGAAAATAAATACAACAAAAAATCAATAAAAAATCACTCAATCCTATCATTGCAGCCCATATTTCCTTATCCTAAAGTCCATTCGGGTATGTATCATTTCAACCCATAGTAATAGGGAACTTGCAGTGTGATAAATAAGAAATAAATATAACAATATAGCATATAATATCATAACAGATGTTGTAATAAATATATAAATAGCATTTAACATCATATAGTCAATCATAGGCATGTATGAACATAGCATAATAATTTCTATAATTCACTTGTCATCATTTCACAATTATAAAAGTATGTTGTCTAGAGTGAAAAATCTCATCTTTTTGAAAGCTAGAATCAAAATCAAACACACATCCAAACTCCGCAAAGCATGAAAAGGCACGATAAAGAACGACTATATTTTTTTGAGTGGATGAAGAGTCAGATTCGAACTTGTAAATAACACAATACATAACATATATAAGCAATGATTCAATACAAAAGAATATAGATAAAAACAATGAAAAGATAGAAATTGAAATGACCTAACCTTGATAAATCAAAGCAAGGTGATCAATACATGGCTTTGGTGGCAAGGAGGAGGTGGTGTGGTCGGCAATAGGTGGAGACCAAGCCATGCTTGAAGAAGAACAAAAGAAAAGAGAACAGAAAATAGAAAAAGAAGAAAAGAAAGCCATGTAATAATTAGAGCTTGCTGTATTTTTTCTTCACGCAAATGATAATGAGGAGTTTTGAGAATTGCTTGTGCGTTAGCTATCAAAAGAAATACACGGCTAAAGATGGAATAAAAAAAGAAACGGCAAGGAGGAGTAAATGATAGGAAACAAAAAGGCATAAGATAAGGAGAAATAAACTTGCATATATTTTATTCTTAAATGCAAACGAATATGAGAAGTGGGAATAAATTTTTGTACATGAATTGATAAAGTTTCTTACGACTAATAGATGGAGTGGTTTGGAAGGCAAGCAAAGAAGTAAATGCTAGGAAACGGAAAAGACATAATTAAGGAGAAAGGAACATATACATTTATTCTTATCTGAAAATGAAAATGAGGAGTTTGAAATGAGAAATAAATCTTCTTGTACGTGATTTGTGGAATGGTTTCTCATAGCTAGAAAAAAAATACACGGCTATGGTAGGTAATTAAATAGATAGGTAAATAAAAGGCAAGAAATAAAGCAAATGTCACCTATGCCTAATTAAACAAAGTTACTTACATCTAATTAATTTGTTTCCAAGCCATTAAATAAAAGAATATACACAAATAAACTCCAATAAATACAATAAAAGCTTAGACAAATAAAAATAGAAAGATAAAATAGGAAAAATATAAAATATGTGTATAATAAAAGTACAGAAATTTATTGCATGTAAAACGCTGTAATTTATCCAGTTTAAAAAGTATAAGTTTTAAATTCCCAATAAATCCATATTCTTAACTCCATCTAGTTATTCAATCCATTTCATTATACGGTATAATTCTCATGGTTTATACCATAGTACATTAATATTCCTATTTTCTCTTAATTTCAAATAATGTAATATTTAATTCCATTTACTACAATAGATCCAATTATTAGATATTGAATTTCAATACATAAATTTGATTTAATTACAAATCTTTTTATTAAGTCCATTACTACTCTACGAACCTAGAACCTAGTTAACCATTCATTCCTTAATATACTCCAATTTAACAACTTCTAAACATTGTATTACATTTCACATTAATGTAACTTTTGTTTATATTTATTAAAAATTGACGCCTCATTTCAATTTAATAGGCTAAATAAATATGTAACACATAATAATTGTCACTGTTTACTTTTAACTACATTTATAAGTTTATTGTCTATAGACCAAAGTTACAATTACTTACAGGACCATAGTGTTATTTAATTTCCATTTATTATATTATACCTCATTCATAAAATCAACATTTACATTATTTCAATTTATTTTGATCCCCTTCAAGCTATCAATAATTTAGCTTAAATTACACTCTTTACCAGTCAAATTAGTTATTACATCCACATTAAATAACCAATTTTTATTTATTTTAATATTTTAATTACAAAAATGTTATTAAATCAACTATTTTTAATTACCAAAATTTACGGATTGTTACACTCTCCCCCACTCAAAACTTCGTCCTCGAAAAGGAAAAAAGAAGGGCAAAAGAAAAAATTTAAAGAAAAAATACATCTTATTCAAAAAACACTAACTTTATAAACAAATAAATTTACAAAATTAATTAATTTGAATAAAATATACCAATTTATTTAAAAATTCCATTAACAACATTTATACTATATATTATTCAATTAACCTTTTTATTCTATTTACCTCTATTAATCTTTTATATCGAAAATTTAAGTGTATAATATTTATTATAACCACTCGAATTTACTTATAAAATCTTTTTATATTGTATATTATCTAATTACATATTCAACTTCTGAATAATTTAGGTAAGTTATATTGGAATGCAATAGAATATTATACAAATAAAACTTTTTAATTCAATTATCTTAAGCTTAAATATCTATTCAAAATTTTGATTCTCTTTTACAATTGAAATCATCCTTTAAGATAAAATTTAAGAATCAAATATCCGATTAACTTCAACTATTTTAGAGGTACATAAATATATATACTAAATATATATCAAATCAACTTTGAAATCATATACCAATATATGTATTGTCAATCAAGTCATATTTTTTTGAATTTCAAACCAATTTAATTCTCTAAAGCAAAACTGTAGTAAAACTACAGGATAGTCTCTTCACTTTGAAACTAGAAAATGAATGCCGATGATGCTGTAGTCATCACTGAAATTATTTTCCAACGACAAAGAGAAGAGCACTTCCTTAAAACTTTAAAATTCTTTGAAAACGATTTCTATTCGAAAAATACTTCAAATAATATATCTTTTAAAACTTTAAAACCAAAGTTCGAATTCATCGAAAATTAAATCTCAAATTCTTGATTTAAATTCATTTTAATTTCCAAATTAATTTATAACCATGTTTTATAGTTCAATTATTTATATATGAAACAAAAGCTAATGGTTAAAAGCTATATACAAAGTCAAATATTATTCCTAAACATCCAATTCAGTTAACTAACAAAATTCAGAAAGTTATACTTATATATACTATAATTATACAAAATTTATTCATTTACTAAATTTGAAAACAATACTGTGTCAGTTTGCTTTGTTCAAGTGTTTTGGAGATCCTATCGATGGCGTTGATCAGACGAATCGATCGAAAACCCAAATCAATATCAACAACTCAAACAACATAAATATAAAACATTTTAAATATAGGTTTACAAATACACTATACAGGAATAGATTTTCAAAGCAAGGATAGAGATTCAAATTCGATTAACTCAAATCAAAGACAATTTTGATTTGAAAATAAGTTTGAACAAAAGATAAGATGATTAACTAACCGAATAAGGAAATGGGTAAGCTTATATAAATCGCGGGCAACCTTAACCGGGTCAACCGTGACTTCAAGAATCGGATCGATGTGGAATTCTAAGGCAAGTCTAAATTCGATCTCAAGAGATAGAACTTGGGATATCAAGAGACACTGGCATCTAAACTGAGAATATATAAAATCTTCGGTGAATAAATGCCTATTGTAAAGGAGTTCCATCCCTTTACAAGCCATTTGAAGTGGAGCTATGGGATACTCCAGAATCAAAAGAATACGAATAGTGAGGGATAAGAATGAATTTCGGAACCGAGGGAACGTTCCGAAATTCAAAGGAAATCGAGTCAAAAAGAAAAGAATCAAGCTCGAATGAAAGTGATTCTGTAAATAAATTCACCTTATATGCTTAGTTTTTCCTAGAGCCAAAGCTCTGATATCAAATGTAATGACCCGCTGTTTTTAACCATTCGCATCCTCATATGTCGGACTTGAATTGTTCAAAATACCGAATTGTAATTTAAATTTGGCAAATCACAGCATAAACAGTAAATAAATAGTCACGGATCACAGGCACAAAGTAATAAAATGCAGCGGAAGTAAAGAAATAGTAGTTCATGAAGCTACTATATAAATATACATCAGAGTTAAGCAAGATACAACAGAAGCCCCAATATGTTATCAAGTACAAACAGAATCCATCACTGGACTCAACTGAATAACCGAAATCAACTGGATAACTGAAAGCGAAATAGATAGCTGGGTTCTCAAGTGAAGCTCCAACTCCAGAGGTGAGTGTCTAATGTTGTATCACTCAGTCTGACCCGAGCTTAAAGCAAAACACAAAACACTCGAATCAGGACATACATACTTATATAATGTAAACGAACTCAAGTGAACTGTAATATAAGGTACAAGTAACTTAAAGGATGCTTGGGACCGTCCATCCTCTAAGGATCTGTTAAACTATTTACTATGTAGTAATATTTCGCAATTATAATAATGTCTATAGTAAAATAAACTTACTTTTAAATAGCGTTAAGGGGTTACCCATATAGCCCTTAACACGTAATAGTGCCAATAGTCTATACAGTACCGTAATACCTCCTGATCGGGAGGCTACCAGAGGATACTCCATAGGTATGACACAAATCAAACTCGTACAAGGCGCGCTAGGGTAGGTGACAAGGCACAACTAGGCAATGCAGGGTAGATATACCAATTACGCTTTCAGACCGGTGGTATCGCGTAGCAGCTATTACCGCCTACCTCGAGCCACACCCGCAAAATCAAAAGGGCTCAAATCAATCATAAAGTAATAGAATGGTATCAAAGGAGTGTGTCCGATAAAAGGTGCAACCTTCTTAGTCCGTCAATCGCTCCTGTTTTAGCCACCTTATGCCAACTCACGGAAGTCGGGTCTACGTATATACCTCAAAGGAACGCCGCCACCATCCTACTTCGTTCTGGAATCTCAACCGCGTACACGGTTGTTAAAGTGGTTCTCGAAATCGACAGAGTAATTAACTAAACTGAGAAAAAAGACTCAAATTCAAAATACTACTTAACTAAAAATACTACTTAATACTAATTAATAAATACTAATAATTTTTTTTATTAATTTTAATATTCTTTCATTTTCATATTTTATAGTATATTTTATAGTATTTTCTATACTATTACATTACTAATACTAAGAAATTACACTTGGAATGGAGATAAAATTTGTCTTTATTGTTACTTCAATAACTTCAATAACAAGTATCTTTCATTTGATATAATAAAAACAAAAAATGAAATCATTTGATCTATGAAATGATTGATTCATCAAAAGTGATGTAATAACCCGGCGTGGTTAAGTACTGGCCGGGGGAATGCCCATATCTGATCCCAGTCTCTTTAACAACCAACCGTTATTATAGCCCATGGATAATTCTATCAAAATCATTTACACTTTAAAACCAAAATATCATATCCATTTCAAAACTAAATACTATATTATTTCCTTTCAAAATTAAATCAATATATCATATCCCATTTCAAAAGCCAAAGTAATAATATATCCTTTAAATTCCAAAGACCAAATCAATATCTCATTCAAATAAAACCCAAGTTTCCAAATCAATGAATATTCCTTCAATTTATTAAACTCCACATATTGTTTTAAATCATATTAAACAAAACCACTTTAAAAAATCATATTCTTAAATCTTCAATTTCAATAAGTTCAAATTTATTATTTAAAGACAAGTCTTAATTAAATACAATTTCCAAAAATTTCATTTCCAAAGCCATATTACTTTCAAGTTATAGCAACTCTGAAAACCAAACACTTTGAAACCATAATACTTTGAAATCCTAACAATTTAGAAATGTTATCATTTGGAATTCATACTGCTTAAAATCACAATATTAAGGAATCATAGCATTTTTGGAATGTAATACTTTCCACTTTAACATTTTATATAACCAAAGTATTTATATACTTACAAATTTTAACATGGTCATTTTATCATAGCCTTATAGCTAAATAAACTTTGTTACTGCAATATACAATTTAAAGATGAAATTCTTATGTTAAGTTAAAAGTACCTTATTAACTTACATTATTATTACAATAAAGAAACTTTATTATTTAATCATTTAAAATATGCCATTTACATTAATTACAACTTACATATCAAATGTACGTTTTAACTTACATTTATTACAATAAAGAGCATTTATCATTTTAATCAATATTACACTAATTAAAACTTACATTATCAAATGTACGTTTTAATTTACATTTCTATTACAGTAAAGAGCATTTATTAATTTAATCAATACCACACCAATTAAAACTTTACATGTTTCTTTCATTAATTAGGACTTTACATGTTTTTTCATTAATTAAAACTTTACATGTTTCTTGCATTAATTAAAAACTTTACATGTTCTCTCACTAATTAGAAATTTACATGTTTCTTTCATTAATTAAAAAAATTACATGTTTCTTTCATTAATTAAAACTTTACATGTTTCTTGCATTAATTAAAAACTTTACATGTTCTCTCATTAATTAGGACTTTACACGTTTCTTTCATTAATTAAAACTTACATGTTTCTTTCATTAATTAAAAACTTTACATGTTTCTTGCATTAATTAAAAACTGTACTTCATTTTCTCAATTCAAAATACATCATTTATTGCGCAACCATTCTCAATTCAAAACTAAAGATTGATTGCAATTATAAGGTTAGATTTTAAAATTCCATATTAATCAACTTTAATTATTAAATTATTTATCACAAATAAAAATCTTTAAATTTCTATTTAAAACCAAATAAAGATTTTTAAATTACACTTTAAACCAATTATCAGCATATAACATTTTAACTTATTAAAACTGATATATCTTTATATTTCAAATCTTTAAATCAAATTTTAAGTTAAAATTCCATATATTCCAAAATTTCAAAATACTTAATAAATTTTTAGGAAAATATTACTTTAAAATTATTAACCATAGGCCTGTATAATATTTTCTAACCTAGGTCAAGTGATACGGATATGTATCATTTCAATCCGTAATTTAAAAAGAAAAATCCGGGTTCTATCATTTCAAACCCGCATTCCCAAGAAAAATAAATACAACAAAAAATCAATAAAAAAACAGTCAAGCCTATCATTTAATTCCATAGTGATTTTTCTTATCCTAAAGTCCGTTCGGGTATGTTTCATTTCAATCCATAGTAATAGGAAACTTGCAGTGGGATAAACAGGAAATAAATATAACAATATAGCATATAATATCATAACAGATGATGTAACAAATATATAAACAGCATTTAACATCATATAATCAATCACATGCATGTATGAACATAGCATAATAATTTCTACAATTCACTTGTTTTCATTTCACAATTATAAAAGTTCGTTGTCTTGAGTGAAAAATCTCACCTTTTTGAAAGCTATAATCAAAATCAAACACACATCCAATGTAACGACCCAACTTCCAAAACCAGGAAGTTGCATCGCTAATAAGAAAGAAAGGGATAGAAAAGAGAAAGAAAGAGAAGAAGAAGAAACAACACATCAGAATCTAAACAGTGGAACGAATAAATTATATTAATAACATAAAATATTACATAGTTTACAAACACTATCAGAGTACACAGATATACAACACATACTAGACAGTTATAAACACCTGTTTAGTATTTACAGCATAATACAATCTCAGAGACAACACAGAACACACAGCGGAATACTATATATCTAACGCAGAAGCCTCCTGCTCTATTGCTCCTCCACAATTCGTCAAAGCTAACCTGAATCTCTTGGCTACTCGTAAAAATTTGAGTACCCAAGAGTTTATGAAAACAAAAGATAAACTTTGGGACAGACATGGGTCTGGTGTGAGTAACAGGTTAAAGTTTCTTAAATTTCAAAAACCTTTTGAAAAGAAAGGTATCACGTAAGACTTCCCACACATATACATGGAAAAGTTTTTACCTTACGCTAACCAAAACATTTGATAGGAAATCCAGTGATATTATAATAGGTCTAGGGTTTTCAAGTAAATATGAAATAGCCGAAATTGTTACATGATTAAATTCCAACTACTAGCCACAAAGGTGGGTAATACAATCAAAACCGTTGGCACTTATTGGATTTTGGATTCCATACAATAGCAGGGCTACTAGGGTACCGCCCGTCACAGTACGTGGCCTAGATCAACTTACTGAGGAGTACGCCCGCTCCCCTGCAACACAAGGCCGGACCCATTTCCTACTGAATAGTTCCGAACAAGACAAACCCGCAGTTGGTGCACATATCCAACTGCCCACTAAGCCGAATAAAAAGGGACCTCTAGACAGGGATCAATCTTGCTCTCCAGTGGGAGTTAACCACGAAGCCTTACTGCACCTCCCCTGTTTTAGCCATTCCCGTTTGATGAGGCTTGAGGATACGATTACCTATAAAGAACACATCTCTTAGAATGCTCATCATCCACCTGACGATGTGCTGAAAGCATTCAATCCATACAAGTTCGTTCCAGGTTCGAACGAAACCGAAGGCATTATCTCGTTACACTCATTTTGGATTCACCCTCAGAGTTAATGACAGTAACCCTTGCACTCTGAATCTCTATCTCGAGCCTATAAGTACTATTTCCGTCAAACTCATCACGGAATCACCCCCAGAGTTATACTGACTAATAGTCCTTACACCTCGGGTCTTCACTCTTCACATAAGATTCACGACCTATCGTTAATTTGGATCGATGTGGTTTTTAGATGTCCAAATATGGAAACCCGATCCCGGTCTCATCAAAATCCAAAGCGTGTTTTTTAGGTCCAAGTTGTTTTATAGTTTTAAAACAATTTAATAACATTATCTATATACACACAAATAGATAATTCAAAAGATTCACAACAGATAATTACCATTATCATAACTACAGATAATTCACATTATCACTATCAAACGATAATCCATATCATCACAATTGCAACCAATGTATCCATATCAAACAACAATACTAATCTCATAGTTGAGATTTCCAAACCATTCCAGACATCTTTATCATCCATTCATAAGCATTGACCTATAATCATACTATTTATAATTAATTTAAAATAAATTAAATTAATTACATTATCTATAATTATTTAAACTGAATTAAATTAATTATTATCACAATATAAATTTTGCTTACATTATCATTAATTAATTACAAATTAATTAATTGATTAACCTCTAATTTATCATCTTAATTAATCAATCTTGATTATTTATACTTTAATTAATTTCACAAAATTAATTACCCTAAACCAAATACAGTAATTAACCTTTAATTACTTCATTAATTAATTAACTATAGTTAATTACATTTAACCTTAATTAATTACAATTAATTAATTATACTTAATCACTTATTAATGATTAATTAATATTAATTAATTAATCTTAATTACATCATTAATTATATTAATTAATGATTCTTAATTATATTTAATTAATTACTCCATTAAATTAATTACTTCCAGTAATTAATCTCACTTAAATTATAATTATTAGTCACTTTGATTAATCTCAATCTGTAATTAACTACTTTAATTACTTCATTCCACTAATTATTCCTTAATTAATTTTTGAATTAATCTCTTGATTAATTTTATAAAATAATTTAATCCAAATTATATTCACAATTCAAATATTATCCACTAATTACATCCTGTAATTATCTCTAATTACTTAACTGAGTAATTCCATTAATTACATAAAGTAATTATTATCAAATCCAATGTTTAAAATTAATTAAACTTAATTAATTAATGTAAACCAAACTCAATAAACTTCATTAATTACATTAAGTAATTAATGTCTTAATTACTTTTATTTAAGTAATTAGACTTAAATAATTTTCATAATTTATTAACATTAATTAATTAATCTAATTAATTATTGAAAATTAATCATATTAATTAATTACTAAATAAACCTTAGTTAATGACCGTCATTAACTATTATTAATTCTTTAATTCCTTTTCTCTAATTGCTTCTTAATTAATCTCTAATTTAAATTAATCCAAATTTATTAATTATAAATTAATTAAATAAGTCACTCCTTAATTATCCTATTTATTTAATTATTTTAACATCTTAATAATTTCTAAGATAACCCATTTCTTATTTATAATTATTTGAATTTAAAACTTGAAATAAACTTCTGATTTGAACCTAGATTTTAAAACTCTTCATTTAAATTCATTTTTAAAACCAGAAGATTCAAAAAATTTATGAAAACTAAACTTAGATTTAGATTCAAACTGCTGTTTTGAATCATGATTCAGTTTTCAAAATGAAATTTAAACTTACAGAAAACTGTCAGGTTTTATTATTATTTTCTTTTCAAACTGAAAACCACTTTTAAATTTTAAACTTGTAGGATTCAAAATCATTTGAAACTATAATACAAACTAGATTTAAACATAACTCAGATTTAAAAACTTTATTTCTATTTGAATTCAGGATTTAAATTTTATTTTAAAATTCAAACAGAACAACAGGTTTCTGTTTTAACCCTGTACTATACTAAACCCTTCCCTGCCAAATTCTGCTTCGAGTCATCAGACTCGATTCTTCGAGCAAACTACCAATGTCACGAGTAAAAACCCGAGTCACTGTTACCTACACAAACCCAATTCAACAGAACTTCCAAGATGCACGGTGCACCTGCACCGTGACTTTGGCCATCTCCGGCCATCCATCCAAAATCCAACATAACGCCTATATTTCCCAGCTACGATTCCGAACATCATAATCCATCACGTCCACTTAAATCAAGATCGAGCAGCAACCCAAACTTGGAAAACCAAAATGCGACAAATACCCAAACCTGACAACACTTCAACCACCATCCTCCGACCACCGTAAGGCTTGCAACTTTGACCACAACTTCATCGTCACCCAAACTACCATCTCCTAAAATATCAATACACTCGATCCACAATAGAAGACGAGAAGGATCGATCAACCTAACCTAGTTAAACTAGGGCTATAGACAAGAAATCCACACCGCTGAAACCACGATGAAGTTCATCGCCATCCAACATTTTTCCAAGCTTCACTGGTCATGCCTCCCTTTACTAGAAGAATCCCAATCCCTAAATTTTCCTAAATTACCCAAAAACTCAAAAATCCCCTTATCTGTTCTAACTAGGTCTTAATGTTAAACCTAGCTTTAAAAATTGTGAATTTAGTTTCAAAAATCATAATTTTGAATATTGTTTTAGATCTTATTCCTGAAACAATGAATCAATGTGTTTGGTATTTCATTTATATGCAATTTAGTCCTGTTACCCTGAGTTTCCAGAGACAGTTTCAAATAATTTTGATTATTTAATTTGAACAAAATTTTAAACTATGATTCCTGATTCTACAACACATTTGTGTGATCCTTGAAAACACTAACATATATTGTATTATGTGTTAATGGTGTTCGAACAGATTCTTGCATCTGGAAAAGAAAATACAGAGACATCATGATCAAGTTACTCAAACACTTCTACAGAAAACAACTGATACAAGTGCATATATCATTCATACTGAAACAAGAAATTCAACAAGCAACATTCTAAAATGCTTAAACTTCGTTAATTAGGATGTTACTCACCTGAATTGGATGGGCAGAGTAGTGAATTTTGACAAAGATTTTGCTTTATAAAACTGGAAATTCCTTTTCCTTAAAACTTTGCACTCTTCTTTTGAAAACAGCCTTCATATGAAAGTCCTTTGATTCAGGAACTTGAATTGCTATGGAATTTATTTTTAAAGTGGAATGCAAGCTTCTTTTTATTTGAAACTGCAGTTGTCTGCATCCCAGATGCTAAATGATGTATGCATTCCATATTTTGAAATAATGCAGGTATGCTTTAATTGGTTTGAAGACAAATGGTTTGCATGCAGGCTAATTCCAGAAATGCAGAATTTTCTTCTTGATTTCTAAATGGTGACAGATATGCTTTTAAACTTGAAGATGTGGGGGCTTTTGAAGATGATTTTGTTTTAGAAAATGTTTAACAGATTTTTTATTACAGATTTAGATCTGGAAAAAAAATGGTTTTCAGATTTGTTTTGCAATTTGGTTTTAAGATTTATGTTTGGCTTTTATTTTGAAAAAGGAAAGAAATGAAGAAGGAGATTTATTTATATAAGCTGAAATTAAACTTTATTAAATAAATAAATAAAAGAAAACCAAATTAAATGACACTTGTCCCTACATATTACATTTGTCAAGTAAGTATGTAAATTAATTAACACATGCTCATTTAATTTGTAAGATGTTTACATTTGTCACAAATGTTAATTAGTTAAAATTAAATGTTAATTAGTTATTTATTTAGATGTTAATACAAGATAAATGTAAACATATGTTTATATAAATTAGTTAATCATGTATGTATATAGACTTTAAAATGAATAAATCAAATTTAGTTTATAAAATGAAACTTACACAAATAATTCAAATCAAACAAATTAAAAATATTACACTTTAGAATTTAAAAACTTTGAATTCAAGTTCAAATTAATTTTGAAATCAAGTTTATTCAAATATAACTACACAATTTAAATTTGAAAAACAATTATTTTTATCTAAAATTTATTTGTTAAAACAATGTGTTATTATATTTTTAGAAATAACAATATTTAATAACCATAAATAACTATTAAAAGAAATTGTCTTCTTATTAATAAGTTATTTATTTTATCACATTATATTTTAAAAAATCAAAATAACCTCATTGTTATTTCTTTAAATTTTAAACTTGAGTTAAACATTTTTTTTAAATCATTCAATATTTATCTTAGCTATTTAAAACCATATTTTATTTATTACATAGCTTTAAAAAGTTTAACTTTTAAATAAAATCATAATTTCCAATTTTTACTAAAGATATAAATTTTAGAAAACAAGATTTATTTATTAATTAAATTTAAAACAAGATCTATTTACAATATATACAATATCCTATATATATATATATAAATAGAAAACAATATATTAAATTTAAAAGGATAAAATCTATCAATTAACTATTTATTTTATTGGATTATTAAATTAATTCAAATCTTATTACAAAGATTATCAAATCAATTTAATTTTTATTTCAAATTATTAGATTGATATTGCTTTAAAATTCCGGGTCATCACATCCAAACTCCGCAAAGCATGAAAAGGCACGACAAAGAACGACTATATTTTTTCGAGTGGATGAAGAGTCAGATACAAACTTGTAAATAACACAATACATAACATATATAAGCAATGATTCAATATAAAAGAATACAGATAAAAACAGTGCAAAGATAGAAAATAAAATGACCTAACCTTGATAAATCAAAGCAAGGTGATCAATACATCGCTTTGGTGGTGAGGAGGAGGTGGTGTGGCTGGCAATAGGTGGAGACCAAGCCATGCTTGAAGAAGAACAAAATAAAAGAGAAGAGAAAATAGAAAAAGAAGAAGAGAAAGCCATGGAATAATTAAAGCTTGCTGTATTTTTTTCTTCACGCAAATGATAATGAGGAGTTTTGAGAATTATTTATGCGTGAGTTATCAAAAGAAATGCATAGCTAAAGATGGAAGAAAAAAAAGAAACGGCTAAGGAGGAGTAAATGATAGGAAACAAAAAGGCATAATCTAAGGAGAAATAAACTTGCATATATTTTATTCTTAAATGCAAATGAATATGAGAAGTGGGAAATAAATTTTTGTACGTGAATCGATAAAGTTTCTCACGACCAATAGATGGAGTGGTTTGGAAGGCAAGCAAAGAAGTAAATGCTAGGAAACGGAAGAGACATAATTAAGGAGAGAGAACGTATACATTTATTCTTAATTGCAAATGAAAATGAGAAGTTTGAAATGAGAAATAAATCTTCTTGTACGTGATTTGTGGAATGATTTCTCATAGGTAGAAAAAAAATATACACGGCTATGGTAGGTAATTAAATAGATAGGTAAATAAAAGGCAAGAAATAATGCAAATGTAACCTATGCCTAATCGAACAAAGTAACGTGCATCTAATTAATTTGTTTGCAAGCCATTAAATAAAAGAATATACATAAATAAACTCCAATAAATACAATAAAAGCTTAGACAAATAAAAATAGAAAGATAAAATAGGATAAATATAAAATATGTATATAATAAAAAGTACGGAAATTTATTGCATGTAAAACGCTGTAATTTATCCGGCTCTAAAAGTATAAATTTTAAATTCCCAATAAATTCATATTCTTAACTCCATCTAGTTATTCAGTCCATTTCATTATACGATATAATTCTCATGGTTTATACCATAGTGCATTAATATTCCTATTTTATCTTAATTTCAAATAATGTAATATTTAATTCCATTCACTATAATAGATCCAATTATTAGATATTGAATTTCAATACGTAAATTTGATTTAATTCCAAATCTTTTTATTAATTCCATTACTACTCTATGAACCTAGTTAACCATTCATTCGTGAATATACTTCAATTTAACAACTTATAAATATTGTATTACATTTCACATTAATGTTACTTTTGTTTATATTTATTAAAATTGATGTCTCATTTCAATTTAGTAGACTAAATAAACATGTAACACATAATAATTGTCACTGTTTACTTTTAACTACATTTATAAGTTTATTGTCTACAGACCAAAGTTACAATTACTTACAGGACCATAGTCTTACTCAATTTCCATTCATTATATTATACCTCATTCATAAAATCAACATTTACATTATTTCAATTTATTGTAATCCCCTTCAATCTATCAATAATTTAGCTTAAATTACATTCTTTACCATTCAAATTAGTTATTACATCCACATTAAATAACAAATTTCAATTTCTTTTAATATTTTAATTACAAAAACATTATTAAATCAACTATTTTTAATTACCAAAATTTACGGATTGTTACAACACTGGATTACAATAGTGGATTTCGAGTACAACAGTGATCTTTGAGTAAAAAATGGTTTCGGTAGAGTCTGGAAGTAGGAGAGCTCAAAAGTTCCTTTTCTGTAGACTCTGGGATGCTATTTATAGGCGTAGGATGCAAATATCTAGCTCAGATCTCGAGAGACCTTTTTGGCATGTGAGTGGGCCCACGCGATCGATCTCATGTGTTATCCCACCTTTTGATCAAGGCTGGAATATCAACAAAGTGGCAAGAAAGAATGGATATCGGTCGACATGTATGCGGACATATCGTTCGTATTGATCGGCATGGATATGAACATGTTGTTCGTATCGATCAAAGAAAATGATTCAATATGGGCACGAACACGTCGTTTGTATCCATAGTGGAGAATAATTCGGCAGGCATACGAACGCGCTGTTCATATCGGTCAAGGAGAGGGGTACGATGTGTCTCGACTCTGTGAATATGGACTTGGATTGAATAGATGGGCGCACGATGACTTGTTCAACTTGATTAATTCGTATCGATTAGGATGGAGCATAGCAGTATACTTCGAATCGATACTATTCATATCTATCAACGTAGTTTCGAGTCGATAGTGTTCGTGCTGGTCAGGATGGAGATGGAAGCATACTTCGAATCGAAGGTTTCGTATCAATTCAAATGGATACGAAGGCAGAACTCGTATCAGTCTTCTTCTTATCGACCCATGGCAATAGCCTGATCGATAAGAACAAGGAAGCAGCTGATGGATATGAATTGATGGACACAGATGGACCCGATGTACACAGATGGGTACGAATGAGTGGTTACGAAACCGAAGAGCACGAAGCATGGATGCGAACGAAGAATATGCATGATTCGAGGGAAGAAACATTCAACACGACATGGAAAGTGGATCGAGCCTTGAAAATAGAGCTACGCCATAACCGTGCATGTGCATGGTGTCGATACGAACAACTATCGACACGAAACGATCGATGCGAACCAAGGACACTACATTTCGTATCGATCATATCTCGAGATGTACAAGTCCAAATGCTATGAAATTTTCACAGGAGATTACGTACAAGACAAAGAAGGTTTATACCAAATTTCGACTCTATTGGACAAAATTAAGATCGATACGAATTACATTCGTATCGATGACGGATCGAGTCAAAACCGCCTGGGATCAATCGCATGGGCCCACCTACATTCCAAAAGAAGTCTTCCGATATCTGAGCGAGATGTTTGCCTCCTACGCTTATAAATAGAGCCCCAAGGCCTATAGAAGAAGATCTTTGGCTATCCGACGTCCAAACTCTGCCAAAAACATCTTTACCCTACAAAGCTGTTGTTGTACTCGAATTTTATCACTATAACTTGTTGTAATCAATTATAACCAGCAAGGAAAGTCAATAAAAGATTAACTTTAGAAGTGGACATAGGCCGGAGATAGCCCAACCACTATAAATATTGTGTCTTTGTCTATTTCTTTCCGTTTTAAGTTTATTATTCTTCACCTTTTTATTCAGTACATTACTTAGATCTATGATCTGTAATTAGATACTGCTAGTTTGTGTTCATATACTGGTGCTATCACGATATTCGAGGTTTGTGACCAACTTTGACGCAAACACTTTGGTGTTTTCACTAAGAAGGACTAGCACCCACTATACCAGATTTGGAGTTCAGCTTTGAAGGCTTAAGGATTCAGATCTAAAGAGCTATGATAAGGCAATCAAGTAGAAGACAAAGAGCCGAGAGAAGTCAACATGAAGGAAGCCAGGAGGCATCATCAAGGGCTAATCATACTTCGACATTCATCACCACAGACGAGATGGAGATGATGATGGGAGAAATGCATGAAGAGTATCTGGAAAGACAAGAGGAAATGATGCAGAACCTCTTCAGACAGTTTGGATAAACAAGAACAGCTGGAGCTTCAGGATTTCAAATCCATGGAGCTATAGTAGAAGGACCCAACGGGCAATCGAACGGAATAGCTTAGCAACGCGCGACCCCTAACCAGCACACAACTACTATTCTGGACGGATCCAGGCTCAGGGGAACACCACCTGGAAATAATGGACTAGTTCATGGTGGAATTCTAGGTGATACCACACAACAAGATGCTGGCAGGGATTCGAAAGCGCGTGATGAAGAGTATGTATCAAAATTCCCTCGGGGACTCGGGGGCACCCCTTGGCGGACAACGCTAGATTGGTTGAGATTATTAGGCGAACTATGCGCGGAGGTTTGACAAACAGAGATCTAGAAGGAGTAAACAGGAGTCCGGTTATCCATGAAATCAGAATGGCTCGAAACCTACTAGAGTTCAAGCTACCTACTTTAGAAGCATGCAATGGCAAGGCTGACCCTACTAATCATTTGATGAGGTATATGAGACATATGGAAGTGCTGGGGGCATCAGAGGAAGTGATGGCCAGATGTTTCTCTTTGTACTTAACGGATATAGCTGCTATGTGGTTCAGATAGCTGGAAGAGGGATCTATCAGGACATGGACAGAATTGGTGGACAGATTTTTGAAGTAGTTTCAGATTCATATAGAAAGGCCGAAGAACGTAATGGCGCTAACATCAGTAAAACAAAGGACAGATGAATAGCTTAGAGCTTTTTTAACTCCGTTCATAGAAGTGGTTGCTTCGGTGGATCGGCCGGATCCATCATGGTTTTAATGGCAGCAGTATCAGGAGTCAAAGAGAATTCAGATTTCAAAGTGTCTCTAATACGGGACCCGCCAATGGATCTCGGGGAATTCTTTCACGAAGCCAAGAGATTCCTTCGGCAGGAAGATACATGTTTAGATATGAAACTAAAGGACATGAATACGGCTAAGGATGGATGGCCATCTAACGGAGGCTCGGATAAAGATAAAGATAAAAGGAAAAAGGAAGCTGGATGATGAATCAGAAAAAGCTAGGAAGCAGTGGAGAGAGCCAAAATTTTCCACTTACACAGGATTAAACGAGACGTTAGAACAGATATCCATGGAGTCTCGGAATTGCCTTCCATACCGAAGGCCTGCAAGGAGAGAACCTTCTGAATGCGAAAGGGCATCAGGGAGGAACTATCTTTTTCACGATTTGGACGGACACAATACCAATAGCTGCACGCATCTAAAGGACATAATTGAGGAACATGTAAGGAATGGACAGTTGCGACAATATGTCAGGGCTCGGAATGCAGCGGTGGAACATGAGAAAGCACGTATACCCCAAACAACAATGGAGCGAGGCCAAGGAATGATGGTCGATTGGTTATCAATTGACAGGGATGATATGAAATAAGTAGCGAACTCTGAGAAAACGGTCAAGTCATTTACTCATGTACGGGGATGGAGATGGCTCCTTGCATGCTCTGAATGGTGATAAACCACGACGCTATGGTTTGTGAAATCTATTTTTTCTTCTGGCATTGGACATTTGCTTGTTCTGCTTTGGTTTTGGAGTTTGGTTTAAACTCCTGGTTTTGTTTGTTTTCCGGCTTAGACTTTTATTTGGATGGTTGTTTACATGTTTGGACATTGGTTTGGATTTTTGATGTGGATTTTTGGTTTTATGATTTGATCTGGATTTCGGATTGGCTTTTGATTGGATTTTTATTTGTTCTTTGTAAATGGTCGTCGGGTATGGATTATGCCTTGCAAGGGGTAGGTCTCTTCATCCGAACGCGGCGTATTGGCTTATTAAGGTCGTCGAGTATGGACTATACTCGACAAGGGTCCGAAGAGACCAGGATTCGGTCTAGGACTTAGGCCCTATATTATCAGTTACTATTTCAGGTCACTGAGTATGGCCTCTGCTTGGCAAGGGTCCACAATGACCAGGATTCAGCTTAGGACCTAAGCCATGGTGTTACACAACGTCCAGGGACATTGGACCATGGATACCAAGGCATTGTTTGGCACAGGTCGCTGAGTGTGGATTATGCTTGGCACGAACTCGGAGAAGTTATGGATAAGAATATCGACTATGAACAGCTAAGGATTTGGATATCGACCCAGAGATGTCCTAGATTCGGTTATTGGTTATTGGATATGGATGCAATATGGACTTCAGATATCGGAATCGGAGCTATTAAAAACACGCCTTCTTACCATAAGGCATATTTTGGGGTGAAAATGTTATCCCACCTTTTGATCAAGGCTGAAATATCAACAAAGTGGAAAGAAAGAATGGATATAAGGATTGAAGATTGATTGGAAACAAGGCTATGATCGATATCTTCAAAATCTAGCTGAGCTCTAATCAAGACAGAATCGATTGTGAGTAATGACCAAGGCTGGGAGAAGCTATGTTTCAAATTTCAAACCAAACGGTGTTCATTTGCTCAAGATAATTGATGGATACATGCATAAGGATGTTTTCGTTCGATTGATGCGAGTTCGTATCGATCGACATGTATGCGAACATGTCGTTCGTATCGATTGGCACAGATATGAACATGTTGTTCGTATCGATCAAAGAAAATGATTCGGCATGGGTACGAACATGTCATTCGTATCCATCGTGGAGAATAATTCGGCAGGGATACGAACGCGCTGTTCGTATCGGTCAAGGAGAGGGGTACGATGTGTCTCGACTCGATGAATATGGACTTGGATTAAATAGATGGGCGCACGATGGTTTTTTCAACTCGATTAATTCGTATCAATCAAGATGGAGCATAGCAGTATACTTCGAATCGATTCTATTCATATCGATAAACGTAGGTTCGAGTCGATAGTGTTCGTACCGGTCAGGATGGAGATGGCGGCATACTTCTAATTGAAGGTTTCGTATCAATTCATATGGATATGAAGGCAGAACTCGTATCGATCTTATTCATATCGACCCATGGCAATAACCTGATCGATACGAAGAAGGAAACAGCTGATGGATATGAATTGATGGACACAGATGGGACAAATGTAAATAGATGGGTATGAATGAGTGGTTACGAAGCGGAAGAGCATGAAGCATGGATGCAAATGAAGAATGTGCATGATTCAAGGGAAGAAACGTTTGGCACGGCATGGAAAGTCGATCGAGCCTTAAAAATAGAGCCACGTCATCAGCGTGCACGTGCATGGTGTCGATATGAAAAACTATCGACACGAAACGATCGACGCAAACCAAGGACACTACATTTCATATCGATCGTATCCCAAGATCTACAAGTCAAATGCTATGAAATTTTCACAGAAGCTTAAGTACAAGCTAAAGAAGGTTTATGCCAAATTTCGACTCCATTGGACAAAATCTTCATCGATATGAATTACGTTCGTATCCATCACGGATCGAGTCAAAACCGCCTGAAATCGATCGCGTGGGCCCACCCACGTGCCAGAAGAAGTCTCCTGAGATCTGAGCGAGATGTTTGCCTCCTACGCCTATAAATAGAACCCTAGGGCCTACAGAAGAAGGATCTTTGGCTATCCGACATTCAGACTTTGCCGAAATCATCTTTGCACTACAGGGTTGCTGTTGTACTTGAATTTTATCACTATAATCTGCTGTAATCAGTTATAACCATCAAGGAAAGTCAATAAAAGATTAACTTTAGAAGTGGACGTAGACCGGGGATAGCCGAACCACTATAAATCTTGTGTCTTTGTCTATTTCTTTCCGTTTTAAGTTTATTATTCTTCATTTTTTATCGTCTACATTACTTAGACCTACGATCTGTGATTAGATACTACTAGTTTGGGTTCGTATACTGGTGCTATCATGATATTCGGGTTTTGTGACCAATGTTGGCATAAACACCATGTCGTTCGCACTCGATCCGTGATCGATACGAATTAATTTCGTATCGATCGAGATTTTATCCAATCAATGCAAGTTTGGGTTTTTCGGTTGTCGTTCTCTTCGTATCGATGTTGTTCGAATCGATCATTTCGCATCGCTGATTATGCACGTGATGCCAGTTGACGTGGCATTTTCTTGTAGGATTGATCTGAAGTTCATGCCGAATCGATCGAGCTTTTCCAATGTTTTCGCGTCGTTCGTATAGATCTGACTTGGTCTTGTTCGTATGGATTGCAGTTGCTCTGTTCATATCGATTGCATTACTCTGTTTGTATCGATGACAGCCACTCTACTCTATTCGTATCGATGTCAACTGTTTTGTTCGTTTCGATCGATGGTCGATCGATACAAAGTACCTGCTTTGCTTGGCTTTGATGGATATGAAATGGAGTTGGTTGATCGATGCGAACAGGCTAGAGATTATGGATGCAAAGAAGACCGCTGTCTATGGATACGAAGTGATGCTCATTGATGGATACGAAGAGCTGAAGCTTGATGGATACAAAAAATAGACAACCGATGGATACAATAGACACGACTCTCTTGATCGATACGAAACCGTGCGCATCCAATCGAACCAAAAGGATACGAAGTTGGGTATTTCTCTGGTTGCTCGATGGATACGAACAAGGTGACTGTTTGAATTGCATCGATCACATCTTGAGCATATGACCTCCGATTGACTTGAAATTTGAAACGTTGGCTTTTATAGTTTTGTTTGTCATGTTATATCAATTGTAGCTTGATCTGGATTCGGACAAAATTTACCGACATTCATAGTGAATCCGTGTATAACTGATCTTCGGGACGGACCAACTTTTGTTTCCAGTCAATTCCTTGGTGTCACGGCCTTGCCAAAAGGTGTGATAACTCTTTGCAATTTGAATTTTATGTTGTGAGGGGCTACTCAGCAACTTTGAGGTTTAGATTGAATTATCCAATAATTTAAGATCTAGCCAGGGTTTTGAAAATTTGCCTTGCTCTGTATGCATAGTGGCGATTTAGATGTATAATTTATAAGCGAGGGTATTCTATCGAACAACTCGTTTGTTCGGTATAAAAGTAACAGAGTAAGATTAAGTGAGGTGATACGTTGTTGGTAACGTTGTTAAAGGATTTCCAGGATAAGTTGTAATGAAAGGAGTGAGTTCAGTAGACTTTGTCTAATCATTTGTATGCTCATATGTGTGAAACGGATTGCTACGGAATATATAGAAGAAATTGTTCCAAAATCTAATCTGATTCTTCTCTACCTTCCTCCTCCTTTAATTCCTGCTGCTCCTCTAGTTTTGATAAAGTAAATTGCATCGAAGCATCCTTGCATGTTGGTGGTATACTTAATGTCATCGAAGCATTGGGATCACATATTTTGAATTTCGAGAGAGAAGCTGGCATACGTGGATCAGAAAATAACAGGTTTTTCTTAGCCTGAAGTGGACCATCTCCCACTGAGCAAAGAATTTATCACGATCATGGTGCTTTGGCAACTTTTGTACAGTATCCTTCATTCGGGAAAACACAAGATGTAAGAAGCAGTTTCTTATTACCGTGCACAAATAGACCTCTTGCTTTTTTTTTTGTTATTCTAATTATGCATCTTTTTTGTAGCAGGCCCCAGTATATGCACAACTTTTATGTGACTCAGCACTATGGCCCATTTAAATAATTAATTTTTATTCGATTAATAAATAAAAATAAACAGTTATAAAATAATTATAATTATAAATTTTTACGTTTTGAAGTTCGATAAAAATTAAAATTTTAAATTTTGATAATTTGATTTTCATCAAAATACAAATATGATAATGTAGTCTGTTATTTGCTAAGTGCAACCGTTAAATAACATGAAAAACTATAGCACGCATTCACAAGATGAAACATCCAAGCGTTTAATACTGTCCGTAATTTAGAGGAGAGTTCATTCGTCATAGTCTCCTTTAATTCCGAGTTAGTATGAAGAACTTAGTACACTACAAAAAAAAGCGACTTCTGCTTCGGTGAAGTTCGAATATGGGGATATAGGATGTTATTTCTAAGTATAACTTTTAGTCGTGATGGAGAACAACAACATGCTTTCACAAGATGAAGTGCGAGTGGTTCACATTGTCCGTAATTTAGATGAGAGTTTATTGGTCGATGCCTCGATTGATTAAAAGTTGGTATGAAAAAGTTACTACAGTTTGAACAAAAAATAGCGGTTTTTACCTAGTCGGAGTTCAAATATAAGAATATAGTCTGTTATTTGTTAAATGCAGTTGTTTGTCACTACTAAGAAGTACGGTATGCGTTCACAAGATGAATTATTCCAGTAAAAAAAAAATTAAATTTTCAGAAAATTTATTTTCAAAAACCATATTTTCAAATTTATATTTTTTAATTTTACGTTTTTGACAAATATGTAAATGATTATCTATTTATAACTTTTTTATAAATGAATCAATCGGTTTATGATCTATTTAATAAAGATTCATAAAGGAATCGACCCAATTCATTTATAATTCGGATAAATAGATTGGGTTAAATAGATTATTCATATTTTGGCGGATCTACCTACTTAGAGTAGCCGACTATGAAGGTACATTTTTTGTTGGTTTACGCAACATGAATGATTACGATACATTCATCAGCAAAACAAGTCCAATTGTCCATCTTAAAAGGCTTCATCAACTCATCACTTTACTTACACTATCATTTTGGAATTGTTATGCACGAAACTTTTGGTTAACAAATTAAAACCATATATGTTTTGATCTTATTCGCTCCAAGAGAACATGACTAAATAGCATGAGGTGGGTTCTTTTACAAACCGAAAATGTTAAATGAAAGGGCCAAACGAAAGGAGTTGAGAAAGGAAAAAGTTTGCGAAAAGAGAATGAGTTCTTTTTACGAAAGTAGCAACGCGAAAGAGACAAAGTTATTATTTTATTTACGTTAATTATTTTAAATAAAGAATACAAAATACAAATGCAAAAATAAAATTCATAACATTACAAATGCAGAAATAAAATTATCGAATAAAAATGCATAAAATAAAATACATGTAAAATAAACTACATTCTTCTTCTCAACTGCATAACAAGATAAATTACAGTCTTCCTAAGCTGCTCGGGTTTGTCCAAAAGGGCATGCAAAGGATCGACACATTTGCTATCATAGTCAGCCGAACAAATCACGACCTCTCATTTTTCATAATCGTCATCCTTCTGCTTAACTTTCATACACCTAGCAAGAGTCAGATCATGCGATGAACTGCCAACAGACCTAGAAGAACTACTAGTTGGTCATTGCTGTCTAGACGCTCTGCGACTGGTGATCTCCTCAACATCATCCCGAAGATTGTCGCCAAAAAGCTGTGCATCGAACTGTAGCTGAACGTAGAGATTTTGTGGAATTATGAACTGATATTTGTCAGTTTGGATGCAACCATCAAAAAGCACGTCCAACTGCCTAAAACAAGCATACGAGACATGTCTGTATTTGCAGCACCTGCTGCAGCTGCATCCTACCACTCCTCAGATCCACCGACCGTGTTCTGTTCTTCGTTCCAATAGCCACTTGGAATCTATAGCAACTTGTTCCATTCGCTCCACTCACGTTTCAGATTATCAAACTTGTTTTTCATTTGCCCAACGTTGTAATCCAGACCAATTCTTTCATTGAACATGACAGTAATTTCTTCGTACCACTATGCAACACAATGGACACACGTACTAATGTTTTCGAAACAAACATCGATTAACGCGTTTGTCCTGTCGACGTCCAGTTGACGATGGTGCGGATAGAAGAAGTAGCAGGTAGCTAGACATTCTAGAAAGAACGATTCAAAAAATAATTCAGAAAAATCGAAAAATATATATATGAAAGATAATAATACGAAAAAGGCAAATGTACAAAAATTACTAAAAAAGTCGACGATGAAGCTCGTAAAATTGCTGAATTTTTGAATTGTATGAAATTGTTTTGGTGATTTGGGAAGGAAATGTGTGTGCGCGCACACACATAGAAATGAAAGGGAATATGACGGTTGGGGTGAACCGATCGCGTCAGACAGTATCCGAAGCGTCTAATGCAAATGGTTTATTCTCAACCATTGCTTCGAACTGAGCAGCAAAGTGGGGCACACGCCAGACACGTCCGAGGCATCGGACGTGGACACCAACTTTGACTTCCCTGCTCAGCAAAACAATGGTACCATAGCATTAAAACCACTAAATAACTTCCATTGATGAGTTCATTGCGTATCTGTATCCTATTCAAAAGCACGTTATGAACATAAATATAATGTGAATAGAGGATTATATCCCTTATTTTTGTCAAGCTCAAGCATTCAAGTGTTTAACCTGATTCACACTGAAGTAACGTTCATGGTAAATTTGTGAATGCATGTCTAGTTATTCATAATTATTCATTGGGAATGATGCTGCATTTCTGATTTTGTTTTTTATATGCGTAAATTCAAGCCAGGCCCGTAAGCATCTGGATAAGATCATAGCTCGAATACTTGTGTAACATATAAAATCAACATAGTTTTTGTAATTTATGAGAGATAATAGGAGTGTTATGGCACGCCTTCGCGTGTGATGATCATACGCACTTTGTACGTGAATTGTTTTTTATAAATTGAATATGTTTAACATATTTAAGAGAAATGATTTAGGTAAAAATTATATCATATTTTTGAGTTGAAATCATATGCAGTTAGTTTGAATTTTTTGTTGTTGCAACATCAAATTCTTTTTCATTAATTTGAATTATTATTCCTATTAATTTGTAAAAAAACGTTTATTTGTTGGATCCTATTTTTAAATGATATTAAGATTTATTAATATCTGTAGAAAGAAGTTTTGAATTCATAAAAGAAGTTTACTTGTTATATCCTATGTTTTTATTTAAGTGACACTAAGGTTAATAATATTTGTAGAGGTTTATTTGTTAAATCTTATGTTTAAGTGATATTAAGATTTAATAATATTTGTAAAGAAAAATTTGGAATTTTTAAAAGAAATTAGATCCTTATTTTAAGTGATATCAAAATAGAGGGGCATTTTGAATTTGTTAGATCCTATTTGTAAGTGATATTAAGATTTGATTTTTTAATATGAATAGAGAGGTATTTTGAATTTGTTAAGAAAAAATTGTTTGTGAGATCCTATTTGTAAGTGATATTATGATTTGATTTGATAATATTTGTAGAGAATTATTTTTGCATTGGTTAAAATAAATTTATTTATTAGATCCTAATATTAAGTGATGTTTGAGATTTTGATATAATTGTAGATGAGAATTTTCGGTAATTTACGATGACACCAAAAACGTGTGGCACCGAGGAATAGAAAAAAGAAATGTGGGCCGTACCCGGGGGGACTAAGACCCACTCTTCTCTTTCATCTTTCTAAAAGCAGAAGCATCTTTCTCTCCTTTAATTACTTCGCACCTTTACCCAATAGTCAATCTTAATTGGATTACAAACTTGCCTTAGAGGTAGTTTTGAGTGGATTAGAAGGAGTTATGAGTGAGTACAGGGTCGAGGTAATCTTGAATGAGTAGCTACTCTTGCTACTAGGTATTACAGCTATTACTAAAGATATTTATATATGTGGCATAATACGGGAGAAATTGGAGATTTTTAAATTTTATGTAACAACCTGAAATTTTATCGTTTTGATTGAAAATATTTAATTAATTTTAAATATTTTAATAACCTAATTAATATTTAGATAACCTAATTAATATTTAAATAATTGGGTGCTTTCCTGTGCCTTTCCAAAGTCAATTCTTTTCCTACACTTTTTGAAGCTGTTTTTTCCCAACCCTATTTTGTTTCTGACATCATCTCAAAGAAAAAATTTCTATGACATACCAATATAAAATTTTCTACTGCCACATTGCGCCTTGCCAATGCAATTTTTATGATTTTCTATGCTTTATCGACACTTTTTTTGTAGCAGTTTACAGCATATCAACTGCACTTCTGAATCTCAAACTCAACATCTGATAAAGTCATTCGAATAGTGTTAAAGACGCAATTAAACATTTATATAATAATTAAAAAAATTATATCAAACAAAACATTATAAAACAATAAAAATAATAATTATATAATCGATGGGGCATTAAAATAACACAAACATTCATAGTACCATCCGATAAAACTTAAACTTATGGGGGTAATTTTGCAAAATTGACTGTAAATCAACCCAAATAAACGTGAAAGTAATAAGATCATGTTGTAGTTCGATAGAATAAACAGCAATAGACGAATACAAAACAACAAATGACATAAAAAATCAAATAGAGAGTTCACACATGGATTTACAGTGGTTCCACTATCATGAGATAATCTACATCCACTTTGGGAGGAAGAGATTTTATTATTTTTTAAGAAAAGAGAAATTTACAAGATTGATATCAAAGGCTAAGAAGAAGAATAAGAAATATAATTTGAGAGAATGATTCTAATCTCTACAAAATGACTATATATTTATATAAAGATTATTACTTTGGTTAAAGTAATTGATTTATGATTACAAATCATTGCCTCTTCAATTCTCTTATTCATATGGGAAACATTTATCCATTTGACTTTTCCTTTTCCTCAAATTTGCATGGTCGGATAAAATTCCTTCTTAATCAAATAATTAGGAAATTGTTTGATTAGTTCAATCTTCCAAATCATTCTCCTTCTCATGAAAATAATTCATTGCCCTCTTTAATGCAATAAAAGAGGGAATACATTTGAGTTATTATCTCAAATATTTTTCAAATCATTTTTACTTAGAAATATCGTATCACCAAAATGAAAAATATTTTCCAGATCTTCTCTAATATGAAAATATTATATCATCGAAATCTAACAATCTTCACGTTGACACTATAATTCCATCCAAGCCTGCCAACTCTACCTACATCATTTTAGTCCAAGCAACTCTGGACAACATACCGTGGATACTTTCTCAATGAGCTTTAGCATGTCCATCACCCATTGCATTTTGTCAATGGCAAGACCACCACCACCAACAAAGTGTTGAAAGTACTATCTCTCTATGTAGGACCTATCAATCTCCACCAACATCTTCATTTACTAACTGGCTCTCCTCTTTTTCCACCAAGTGGCACTTAGCACTTTAGTAAGCAAATCAAATTCAAGCAATGCTCGAACTTCACAACAGGCAAGGACTTAGTGAACATGTCTTATGCATTCTTCTTGGTGCGAATCTTCTGAAGATATTCATGATTTTCTTCATTCTTAAAGACAAGGAAAGACTTTTTTACCTCTATGTGCTTCTTCCTTGATCTAAATGCCAGATTCTCTACAAAATGTATTGCGCTTTGACTAATGTGATTTACTACTATACTTCCATGAACAAAACCTAAATTATGCTAAAATCACTTCAATCAAAATGCTTCCTTAGCTACTTCAACAACAGCTATCAGTTCTACCTCTATAGTAGACAAGACAACTATAGTCTACAATCTCGCTCTCCAACTAATAGTTGTCTTTCCAAGTGTAAAGACGTAACTTGAGGTTGACTTCCTTCAATCTCTGTCTCCCGTGTAATTAGAATCACAAAATCCGACCAAGCTGAAATCGTTCTCCTTGCTGTCAAAAACAAGCCCATAATATGTTGTTCCTCTAAGATACCTCAAAATATAGTTCACTGCTTCCTAATGCAGTCTCCCTGGATTAGCCCCATAATCCTCTCGATTTCCTTGAGGGTAGTACAATTTCCAATTCTTCTTCGACAAATCTATCTTCTCCTCTATAGCATGCATCCATTTCGAGCTAGCACTCGAACTCATAGCTTTTCCAAGGTCGAATATGTAGTGCGTAGTCGAACTAATCATCAATGCTAAGATTTGCATAGTTCCAGTCCCCATACCTATTTGGTGGCCTTCTAACGCTATAGCTAGCCTGAATAGGTGTAACTTCACCTAAGCTTCTCTTAACTCCACCTTGAGCTGGACTATCACCATCATTACTAAAGGAATTTTATGGAACTTCACATGATGTGTCAACGACTGCAAGTACCCTGCCTTCTTTTGTAGCTTTGACTCTACAACTAGGCTGATATGTGGGAACAATTCATCTCCTTATGCCTTTAAACTTCTGAATCTACCGAATTAAGCGAATTCTCCTTCGGCTTGAACATAGCGGACTCTTCAGATGTGACATGTTTTGAGTGCACTACCTTCCTATCAACATGGTTCCAAATGCAATACCCTTTGATGCCTTATGTATACCCCAAAAATATGCCTTGATAGACTATAGCCTTTAACTTGTCATTTCCTATATGGTGAACACACGCAGAGCTACTAAATATATGAAAATAACAGATATGTATATATGTACCTATCCACCTTTCCTCTAGAATTTTCCCATCAATGGTTGAATATGGAATTCGATTAATAATATACACTACAGTCGATAAAGCTTCACCTAAAAGCCTCTAGATTAGCCCGCCGTCAATCTCAAACAACGGGTTTTCTCCAGTAAAGTCCTATTCATCTTTTCAGTGCCTCCATTTGATTGTGGATCTTCGGATATAGTGAAGTATTTTCAAATTTCATATTGCTTACAAAAATCTACGAACTCCTAAAAAAACAGACACACCGCCATTAATTGTCAGATCTCATCACCTTCAACCTCCTTTCGACTTCATTCTCTACCAGTGCTTTTCAAGTTTTGAACTTCTTGAACGACTTCGCCTTAACTTTCATCTTGAACAAATAAAATTTTTGAGACTAGTCATCGATAAAAGATATAAAATACTTAGCTTCTCTAATAAAAGTTATAGCTACAAGTCCCTAAAAATCCATATGGACATACTCTAGTACTCCTTTGGACTCATATCTATCGACACCAAAAGAAACTTTCATCCGCTTCCCTAACACGCACTCTTGGAAGAATTCTAAACAGTTGAAGCTTTCACCCTTGATCATCTTCCTTCTATGAAGCAGCTCCAAGCTCTTCTTTAAAACATGACCCAATCTGAGATGCCAAAGTGTAACAACCCGCATATTTAACGATTTTATATTTAAATGTTTGATTTAAATATAGCGTCGTTATTCGGATTTTGGGGTCCGAAATGTTACTTTCTGCAAATGGCCGAATTGGAGCTCGAAACCATTTCCATTGAGTCCAAAATGGCGTTTGCGATCTTTTTGAGTATAATCTTTGATATGTTTGGAGTTTGTGAAATTTTGGCTACTTTTCCTATTGGGTTTGGGGTTGGGTTCAGCCCACTAGCTCACTTAACCCCTAGCTCAACCCTTCTCTTCATTTCATCTTCATTTCATTTTATTTCTTAAACTAAAAACTGAAATGGGGGAAAGGAAAGAGAAATAGAAATTAGCAAGCCCTAGTTTCTCCTTTGTAACTTGATTCTTGCTCCAAAATCAAAGAGAATCCATTGGTAAGTTCATCTCCACCTTCTCCATCTTTTCTCCTCTTCAATTTCAGTAATTTCCTAACCCTAACTTAGGAAATACTTGCTTTTGATTCTAGATTGAAGCTTGTAGTGTTGAAGTGGAGTGTAGTTGGTTGATCCCTTGCAATTGTGCTTCTTCATCTTCTTTGTTTTGTGTAAAAAGGTGAGTTTTGAACTCACATCTACTTCTCTTGATTTCATTGATGTTAGGTATGAATTCCTAACACCTTGTTCATATGCACTTACAATTGGTTTGGGTTGAATTGGGGAATATTCCAATTTTTAGTGTTTTGGGTTCAAATCCTTGAAATCCTAACTTTGATGTTTTAATCATGTTTTGGTGATGCAACGAGGAACATATAGGGCCGGGTTGTCGATTGGCATAAGCCCTTAAAGCCAATGTTCATCCGATTGCATTTTGGGAGCGTTTGCTCTTCATTTGAATAAGGCTGAAAAACAGCCCAGGCATGATTCAGTCGACTGAAAACTCTGTTCAGTCGACTGAACCTAAAACCCGAGAGTTTTCAGGCATGATTCAATCGACTGAAAAACTCTGCACAATCGACTGAACCTGGAAACAGAAAGTTTCCTAAACCTGGAAAATTTTCCAGGTATAGGGTCAGTCGACTGAAAACTCTGTTCAGTCGACTGAACCTGCTGTTTCAGCCCACTTTGCCTTTTGGGATTGAATTTTCAATTTGAATCGATTCATGATGATCCTATGTATGATTATCAATTGTTTTGACTTTGATGGTTCCTTTTAATTTTAATCCACGGATTTTTATAAAATAATCTCTCGAATCGCATTTAAAAGTTCGTTTCTCTAATTTATAAATTCTATTTAAAACACACACACTTTCGCACTTCGAACGAAGTGGAAGGGTGATTAAATGGTTGGGCAAAACACGGACCATGAATCTGTGCGTTTATCTTTTCGATTAATCCTCGACCTATTCGATTGATTGTTTTGACCTTCGGGTTTGGTTTATCGATGATATGAGGTAAACTTTGTACTGCTTTGAGTGTGAAAGGTACTGACGGATAGTAAACCGTTTAGTGCGAACGAGTGGTTATGGGACATACGTTAACACTTTTCGGATTCCTTTTCGAGAGTTGTGACACATTCCGCCAGTTAGTGGTGTCCAGTACTGGGTCTTCGACCTTCACCACTACGGTTTGTTGCCTCTGGGATAGTGTCTTCGGACTGTCTCCCTAGGTTTGTCGCCTTCGGGTATGTTGCCTTCGGGTGTGTGCCTTCGGGTTTGTTGCCCTATATAGTTTCGCTCTGATGTTGGCCTTATGTGCCGCATGGGTGATACTTGGGTTTGGAGTCTTCGGGCTCATGGATCCTTGTTTGTACAGTACTGAGCTCGAGCAAATTTTATGATGTTTCATTGGTATGTATATTCCCTTGGTATCGCCCTTCGGTATTGGTCTTTTTGAGCCGCATGGAGTATAGCGTTTACCTTGTGGAACTTGTATACCTTATTGGTATTTGTTGTTTGCCTATTGGCTTGTTTTGGGATATTTGTATCCTTTGTTTCTATATGTTGCCGATGATATGAGGCTTGTCCTATATGATTCATCTCTTGTTGATGATTGTGTTATCTCCCCTAGAGATATTTATTATACTGTATGACCTTGCAGGTTTATTAGTGTTCAGTTTATCTAACTGATTTGTTATCTAGGCTGACCCGTGTATTTTATACTCGGGTCGGACCGAGATGTTTCAGGTTAGGTGCTTTTGGGGACTTAGCCTATTTTGCTTCCGCATGGACTATTCGCTAGCTTCATTTTGTTATAGCGTCTTTTGTAGTCCTTATCTGTTATAACTCTGATTTATACTCTTTCGTCTCGTCTGTATATGGTGGTCTCCTGTACCACTTGACATGTATTATTTTGTATACTCTGTGGTGTATCTGTGTATGTGTATATTATGATCGACTGTTCTGTGATGTATATTACATTTGAGTTGTTATATTTTCTTCTGATGGATCCTATAGCCATTGTAGTTTTGCTTTAAATATTTATTGAATAGGTCGAATTTTAATGTGTTTCTACTTTTCGACATATTTAGTGAATAGTTAAGGTAAGATTGCACATGGTCGCTTCCATTATACTCTATTGTCCGCGTTAGCCGACAGTATTATCTATGTAATACTCTTTGTTAACGAGGCTCTCGGAGTGGGGCGTCACAACGTGGTATCAGAGCGAGGTTCAGAACAAAATATGATAAACACAGAACAGATGCACATATTATGGTACATCAAAGTGCACAAGTGATACAGATCCTTGAATCATCGTGTCTCTTTATTCCATCAAGGTTAGATAGATATTGGAAATACGTCTAGGAATGCATTTTATTCCGTAGTATCCCATATTGTAATATCTACCTTGTGAATAATCTTGTTCTTATCTTACTTTCAGCTTATGTCTGGAAGAGGCAGGGGTCGACGTTCGGATGCTGGGCAATCTAGTGGCTCGCATCCGGATGGCGTATATATGTCTGCCGATCAGTTTTTGGAATTGTTTAGGAGCACTCAGCCTCCCGTTCCTCCTCGAGTGTCTCCACCTCGCAAGTCTGCTTTTGCACGTCAGTGCAGTGATTTTGCTCATCTTGGAGGAAAGTCGTTTAAGGGCTCCGAGTCTGTTCTTGAAGTCCAAGCTTGGCTTCGCACGTGCGAGCGTATTTTCTCTCGCATGGATCTTTCTGACCATGATAGAGTTCTTGTAACTTCTAGCTTATTACAAGAGCGTGCTCTTGACTGGTATGAGCTTCTTGTAGCTGAAATTGATGAGTCTACTCTTTCTTGGACTCAGTTTCGGGGACGATTTGAACTCAAGTTCGTTCCTGAATCTGAAAAAGTTTTATTGACCCGTCGCTTCCTTGAGTTGAAGCAAGGGAAATCTTCTGTTTCTGAGTATGTCGCATCGTTCGAGGCTTTATCTCAGTATGGTCTTGAATTCATCAGCACTTCTTATAAGAAGAATTTGAAGTTTGTTTCTGGCCTTAAGAAATATCTTAATAAGTCCTTGTTGCTCCAGTTTAAACTTTCTTTTGAGGAATTGGTTGATTCGGCGCTTCATCTCGAGACCGTCGAGAAGGAGTGTGATAGTGATGTTGATGTTGAGGTTTCCAGAAACCCCAACAAGAAGCATTTTCCAATTCAGAAGAAGCCTTTTCCTTATAAGAAGAAGAAGATCGGTGGTCCTAGCTCTCAGCCTCAATCTTCCGGAACACCTTTCATTCGAAAGTGTTTTAATTGTGGTTCTCCGGATCATATTATTCGAGCTTGTCCAAAGCCTCTCTTCTGCCGTAATTGCAAGAAGGAAGGTCATCATGTTTCTGCTTGTCCTATTGCTCCTGCTAATGCAAAATCTGGCAAGCTCAATGTGGCTAATGCTTCTAGAGGTCCTTCTCAATCCAAAGGTATGACTCCATCTATTTTGGAGGGTTCAATTCTATTTCATGATCATAGTATACGAGTTCTTTTCGATACGGGTGCTTCCCATTCTTTCGTATCGAAGAAGCTTGTAGATGATTTATCTTTGGATGTTTCTTATATGGTTACTTCTTTAAGGATTGCGAATCCTATTGGGGGATCCACGACCCTTAGTTTGCTTTGTGATGATATTGAGATTGTTTTATGTGGCTTTTCTTTCCGTGCGAATCTGCACGTTGTTTCTCATTTGGGTTTTGATATGATTTTTGGTATGGACTGGCTAGTGAGGTACGATGCCAGGATTATTTGTTCCGAGAGAATTTTATATCTTTGTCATCCTGATTCACCTTCTCAGTTATCTCTTGTTCTTCGGGATGTGGATAATTCCGAGATGGCTTTGTATTCTCTTGATTCGCGAGATGGTGATGATGTATCTCGTATTCCTATTGCTTGTGACTTTTCTGATGTTTTTGAACCTGTTTCGGGTTTGCCACCCAAACGGGCAATTGAGTTCCGCATTGATCTCATTCCAGGCGCGCAGCCAGTTAGTCGTCCTCCCACGAGGATGTCTACAAAGGAAAATGAGGAACTCAAGAAGCAGCTTTTAGAGCTCGAGTCCAAGCAGTTGATTCAGTCCAGTTTTTCTCCGTGGGGATCCGCGGTCGTTTTTGTGAAGAAGTCTGATGGAACTCTTAGGCTTTGCATTGACTATCGCAAGTTTAACGAGTTGACCATTAGAAATAGGTATACATTGCCTAGGACCGATGATATGTTCGATCTATTGAGTGGTGCCAAGGTCTTTTCTCAACTTGACCTTGCTACAGGTTTTCATCAGTTACGAGTCGCGGAGGATAGCATACCTCTTACCGCTTTCCGCACTCGTTATGGTTCTTTTGAGTGGCTCGTTATGCCGTTTGGTTTGACGAACGCTCCTGCTTTCTTTGTTGACCTCATGAATCGGGTATTCCGGGAATATCTCGATAAGTTTGTTCTTGTCTTCATTGATGGTATCCTTATTTATTCTAAGTCTGAAGCTGAGCATGCTAATCACTTGAGAATTGTCTTGAGTACTCTTCGTTGTCATCTGCTTAAAGCCAAATTCTCCAAGTGCTACTTTTGGGAGAATAAGGTTAAGTTCTTAGGCCATGTTGTATCTTCCGATGGCATTTCTGTCGATCCCTCAAAGATCGAAGCCATCTAGTATTGGAAGAGGCCTGAGAATGTGCATGAGATTCGTAGTTTCCTTGGATTGGCGGGTTATTACCGGCGGTTCATTAAGAACTTTTCCCGTGTTGTGCTTCCTCTCACAAGCCTTACTCGGAAAGGCATTCGTTTTATTTGGTCCGACAAGTGTGAAGCTTCCTTTCAGACATTGAAAGAACTTCTCACTAATGCTCCTATTCTTGTGGTTCCCGAAGGGAATCATGATCTTGTTGTCTACACCGATGCTTGTGGTAGTGGTCTCGGTGCTGTGCTTATGCAGAGAGATCGGGTAGTTGCTTATGCTTCTAGGCAACTGCGTCCGAATGAAGTTCGCTATGCCACTCATGATCTTGAGTTAACCGCCATTGTCTTTGCCTTGAAGATTTGGCGACATTATTTATTGGGAGAGCGCTTCATTCTCTATACCGATCATAAATCTTTGAAGTATTTGTTTACTCAGAAGGAACTTAATATGAGACAACAGCGTTGGCTCGAGTTTCTTGCTTCCTATGACTTTGATATCCAGTTTACCCCTGGTAAGGGTAATCGTGTTGCAGATGCGCTTAGTCGTAAACATTCGGCTGTTATTTCTATGATGCTTGCCGAATGGAATATTCTTGAGACTCTATCTTTTTGTGAAATTCGTGATCGAGGTTCATCTTCTGATTCTCCTATTCTATTATTTAGTTTGGGAGCTCGACCTATTTTATTGGATCGTATTGCCGATGCTCAGCGGCGTGATCCTGATTTGTTGCATTTTATTCAGCTTTGTGAGTCTGGATCTTGTGATGAGGCGTTGCAAGATTTTAGCATTGATTCTCATAGGTGTCTTTGTAAGAAGAACCGTCTTTTTGTGCCTTCTGATTTTGCACTTAGGCATGACATTCTTGATGATTGCCATCGTTCTAAGTATACCATTCATCCCGGTAGTAGTAAGATGTATGCCGATATGCGTCGTCTTTATTATTGGGAAGGCATGAAGCGCGATGTGGCGAGTTATGTGAGCAACTGCATGACATGTCAACGTGTGAAGGCCGAACATCAGCGTCCTTCTGGACTTCTTCAACCTCTTGAGATTCCATTGTGGAAGTGGGATCAAATTTCTATGGATTTTATTGACGGCCTACCTCGTTCGAGATCAGGTCATTCTAGTATTTGGGTTATTGTTGATCGCCTCACCAAGTCTGCTCATTTTGTCCCTATTAAGTCTAATAGGACAGCTTCGCATTTGGCCAAGTTGTATGTCAAGGAAATCGTGAGACTTCACGGTGTTCCTAGTTCTATTGTGAGTGATCGTGATCCTTTATTCACGAGTCATTTTTGGAAGAGTCTTCAGCAAGCTTTGGGAACAAAGCTTAATTTTTCTACAGCTTATCATCCGCAGTCTGACGGACAGACTGAACGGGTGAATCGTATTTTGGAAGATCTTCTCCGTATTTGTATTTTTGATTTCGGTGGTTGTTGGGAGGATCACCTACCTCTTGTAGAGTTCTCCTACAACAATAGTTTTCAGTCTAGTATTGGTATGGCTCCTTTCGAAGCCTTATACGGAAGGCCATGTCGATCACCTTCTTGTTGGTTGGAATCTGGGGAGAAGCTTATTCTTGGCCCGGACTTTGTTCGTCATTCTTCTTAGAAGATTGATCTTATTCGATTGAGGATGAAAGAGGCACAGAGTCACCAGAAATCCTACGCGGACAACCGTAGGAAGCCTCTCGAGTTCTCGATCGACGATCTTGTTTTTATTCGTGTTTCTCCTTTGAAAGGCGTTATGCGTTTCAGTGCAACTGGAAAATTGGCTCCTCGTTATATAGGACCATTTTCTATTACTGAACGTATTGGCCCTGTGGCTTATAGAGTTTCACTTCCAGCTCATTTATCTGGCATTCATGACGTGTTTCACGTCTCGCAACTTCGGAAGTGTCTTTGAGAATCGGATTCTGTAATTGATTCTCCTGATTTGCAAGAGCTTGAGATCTCTCCGGACTTATCTATTGTACAACAACCTATTCGCGTGCTTGACACGGAGGTGCGACACCTTCGGAACAAGGACGTGCCGCTCGTTAAAGTTCAATGGTTCGCTAATCCCAATGACTGTACTTGGGAAACCAGAGAGTATATCGAGCGATCTTATCCAGGTTTTCTATCCTTGCTTCGTAATGGTAAGTCTATTTCTGTGTCTAAAGTTTATTCTTTCTTTTGTATGTTGTATGTATGTAGTTGTTACAAATATCGTCTCTAGGAATTGCGGGGACGCAATTTTGTAAGGAGGGGAGATCTGTAACAACCCGCATATTTAACGATTTTATATTTAAATGTTTGATTTAAATATAGCGTCGTTATTCGGATTTTGGGGTCCGAAATGTTACTTTCTGCAAATGGCCGAATTGGAGCTCGAAACCATTTCCATTGAGTCCAAAATGGCGTTTGCGATCTTTTTGAGTATAATCTTTGATATGTTTGGAGTTTGTGAAATTTTGGCTACTTTTCCTATTGGGTTTGGGGTTGGGTTCAGCCCACTAGCTCACTTAACCCCTAGCTCAACCCTTCTCTTCATTTCATCTTCATTTCATTTTATTTCTTAAACTAAAAACTGAAATGGGGGAAAGGAAAGAGAAATAGAAATTAGCAAGCCCTAGTTTCTCCTTTGTAACTTGATTCTTGCTCCAAAATCAAAGAGAATCCATTGGTAAGTTCATCTCCACCTTCTCCATCTTTTCTCCTCTTCAATTTCGGTAATTTCCTAACCCTAACTTAGGAAATACTTGCTTTTGATTCTAGATTGAAGCTTGTAGTGTTGAAGTGGAGTGTAGTTGGTTGATCCCTTGCAATTGTGCTTCTTCATCTTCTTTGTTTTGTGTAAAAAGGTGAGTTTTGAACTCACATCTACTTCTCTTGATTTCATTGATGTTAGGTATGAATTCCTAACACCTTGTTCATATGCACTTGCAATTGGTTTGGATTGAATTGGGGAATATTCCAATTTTTAGTGTTTTGGGTTCAAATCCTTGAAATCCTAACTTTGATGTTTTAATCATGTTTTGGTGATGCATCGACGAACATATAGGGCCGGGTTGTCGATTGGCATAAGCCCTTAGAGCCAATGTTCGTCCGATTGCATTTTGGAAGAGTTTGCTCTTCATTTGAATAAGGCTGAAAAACAGCCCAGTCATGATTCAATCGACTGAAAACTCTGTTCAGTCGACTGAACCTGAAACCCGAGAGTTTCCAGGCATGATTCAGTCGACTGAAAAACTCTGCACAGTCGACTGAACCTGGAAACAGAAAGTTTCCTAAACCTGGAAAATTTTCCAGGTATAGGGTCAGTCGACTGAAAACTCTGTTCAGTCGATTGAACCTGCTGTTTCAGCCCACTTTGCCTTTTGGGATTGAATTTTCAATTTGAATCGATTCATGATGATCCTATGTATGATTATCAATTGTTTTGACTTTGATGGTTCCTTTTAATTTTAATCCACGGGTTTTTATAAAATAATCTCTCGAATCGCATTTAAAAGTTCGTTTCTCTAATTTATAAATTCTATTTAAAACACACACACTTTCGCACTTCGAACGAAGTGGAAGGGTGATTAAATGGTTGGGCAAAACACGGACCATGAATCTGTGCGTTTATCTTTCCGATTAATCCTCGACCTATTCGATTGATTGTTTTGACCTTCGGGTTTGGTTTATCGATGATATGAGGTAAACTTTGTACTGCTTTGAGTGTGAAAGGGACTGACGGATAGTAAACCGTTTATTGCGAACGAGTGGTTATGGGACATACGTTAACACTTTTCGGATTCCTTTTCGAGAGTTGTGACACATTCCGCCAGTTAGTGGTGTCCAGTACTGGGTCTTCGACCTTCACCACTACGGTTTGTTGCCTCTGGGATAGTGTCTTCGGACTGTCTCCCTAGGTTTGTTGCCTTCGGGTATGTTGCCTTCGGGTGTGTGCCTTCGGGTTTGTTGCCCTATATAGTTTCACTCTGATGTTGGCCTTATGTGCCGCATGGGTGATACTTGGGTTTGGAGTCTTCGGGCTCATGGATCCTTGTTTGTACAGTACTGAGCTCGAGCAAATTTTATGATGTTTCATTGGTATGTATATTCCCTTGGTATCGCCCTTCGGTATTGGTCTTTTTGAGCCGCATGGAGTATAGCGTTTACCTTGTGGAACTTGTATACCTTATTGGTATTTGTTGTTTGCCTATTGGCTTGTTTTGGGATATTTGTATCCTTTGTTTCTATATGTTGCCGATGATATGAGGCTTGTCCTATATGATTCATCTCTTGTTGATGATTGTGTTATCTCCCCTAGAGATATTTATTATACTGTATGACCTTGCAGGTTTATTAGTGTTCAGTTTATCTAACTGATTTGTTATCTAGGCTGACCCGTGTATTTTATACTCGGGTCAGACCGAGATGTTTCAGGTTAGGTGCTTTTGGGGACTTAGCCTATTTTGCTTCCGCATGGACTATTCGCTAGCTTCATTTTGTTATAGCGTCTTTTGTAGTCCTTATCTGTTATAACTCTGATTTATACTCTTTCGTCTCGTCTGTATATGGTGGTCTCCTGTACCACTTGACATGTATTATTTTGTATACTCTGTGGTGTATCTGTGTATGTGTATATTATGATCGACTGTTCTGTGATGTATATTACATTTGAGTTGTTATATTTTCTTCTGATAGATCCTATAGCCATTGTAGTTTTGCTTTAAATATTTATTGAATAGGTCAAATTTTAATGTGTTTCTACTTTTCGACATATTTAGTGAATAGTTAAGGTAAGATTGCACATGGTCGCTTCCATTATACTCTATTGTCCGCGTTAGCCGACAGTATTATCTATGTAATACTCTTTGTTAACGAGGCTCTCGGAGTGGGGCGTCACACAAAGTCTAGTGGTATCCAAAACTCTTGAACTATCAACTCCAATACATGACTCTCTAAGAACTATAGATCATTTCAGCAGACAAAGATTTTGGACCATTACTTCTTTCATCAATACAAGAGCGCCACATGTCACCTTTATGCTATCCGACTATATCGTAATCCTAAAACCCAAAGATGTTAATAGACTAAAAGAAGAAGATATTTCCATAAACTTAGAACATAGCAGACTCTAGTGATAGTGTGCATAACGCCATCGTGCATGCGAATGCACACTGATCTTTCTCCTAATGACTTGCAAGTAGCATCGTTGCCCATTAATATGGCGCTTCCCTTCTTACCTTCATAAGAACATAAATATTCCTTTCTGGATGTCACGTGGAAAGATGCCCCAGAATCCAGTACTCAATGATCTGATACATCGAAAACAGATGCAGTCAGGACATCATTAGAAACAACCTTTTCCACTGTAATAGATGAAGAACCATTCGCTTTATTTATCTTCCTCAAATCTAGACAATCTTTCTTCTAGTGGCCATGCTTCTTACGATGACGACAGATGTTGTCTTTCGACTTGCCTCTCTAACCACTTCCAGGCTTCCTCGACTTGGAACACCCTTTGAAATTATTATCCTTCTTCTCCTTTCTTCCTCTCTACAAATAGCCCTTGACTACTACTAACTTCTACACTTTGTCTTATAAGCTTCATTTGATCTCACATCTCTTCACTCGGGATTCTCATCTTCACATCTTCTAATGTCAGCGTGCTTCTGCCATAGATTAAGCTGTTAGTGAATTCGCTTTGAAAGAGAGAACAATACCACCATAGCAGTTTTCTCTTCATCCACATTCAAATCAATATCTTTCATCTTCATCATCAAGTCGTCAAAGAAGTTAAGATGTTCTTTTAAAGAGTACCATCTCGCATCTTGTAAGTGAAGAAAGTCTTCAATAAAATTTTCCTATTCGTGAGCGACTTCTTCATGTAGAGATCCTCCAATTTCTTTCACAAGCTTCTAGCGGTAATTTTACTACTAATCTATGGGACGACATTCTCACCCACGGCCAATTGGAGAGTAGTAAAGGCTCATTCTTCCATCTCCTTCCTTTCCAATTCTTAGATATCTGCTACCAATGAATATGCATCAAAGTCAAACCGATAAACATGATTTCTTCTCAATACCACCTTCAACTTGCACAGCCACTTCTCAAAATCATTGTCTCTATTCCACTTCTCTACAGACAATTGCGAACCGGATGCTGCATATGAACCTATAGTGTAGGGTGCATACTCCTGGGCAGGCCTAACCACATTCCCATCTCCAAATGTTGCCATCTTATTGATCACCTTCTAGCTCTACATTTTAGCAACAATCTTCAAAGCTCTGATATCAGACGTAGGTGTATTTTTTGACTATAAATCAACCCAAATAAATGCAGAAGCAATAATAATATGTTGTAGTGCGATAAAACAAACAGTAATAGGAGAATACAAAACAACAAATCATAGGAGTAAGCAAATAGAAATTTCACACATAGATTTACAGCTATCGCGAGATAGAGTATATCCACTTTGAGGAAAAGAGATTTTATTACTATCTAAGAAAAGAGAATTTTACAAGATTGATAATGGAGGCTAAAAAGAAGAATAAGAAATATAACCTGAGAGGATGATTCTAATCTTTATAGAATGATTATCTCTATATAAAGATTATTACTTAGGTGTGAAGTAATTGATTTATGGTTATAAATCAATGCCTTATCAATTCTTCTATTCATAAGGGAAACATTTATCCGTTTGACTTTCTAGTTTATTCCAATTTGCAGGTGCCTGATAAGATTTATAACGACCCAGAAATTTATCACTTTAAAATATACGTATAATTTTAAATTGTTCAAATATGAAATTTTATATTTTCACAATAATAGATGATGGTAAACTTGATTTAAAATTATATTAACAAATATATATATTTGGGATTTCCATCAAAAAGCGACGAAAATCCGTTTTCAGTAAAATTAAGATTTTCTTAATATTAGAACATAATAAATTGGATACATACACTTATTTCTCCATTTAAGAAAGATATGTAATAAAATTATTTATTTTATTTTTGGAAATAAAATGTCTTTATGACATCCTTATTGATGTCATCATTTTTTAAATTATTTATTTTTAAATTTAAATTGAGTTTAAATGATATAATAATTATTTTAAATATTAAACGAGCACCTTTTAATTATTAAATAATAATAGAAATGTCATTTTCAAATTATATATATATATATATTAACTAAGAAGTAATAATATGACCAGAATTCAAATCCCGGATTCACCAGGGTTTAACGAATACAAGTTGTATCAAAACATTGCAGCTTGATTTGTTAAAAATAAACATAAATGCACCCATACACATGTACATAAATAGACGTACATTTACATATATATATATTTACCATTTACATTTACTAACTTACTTAAGGTATATATATGAAAATCTAGATATTTTCTAAGCAAAACAATATAAAACAAAACTCACCGTCACTTACAAGCGCATAGGGTGGTATATAGCAGGAGGGTGGTTCGGCTGTGTGTGGGGGGGGAGGGGTGATGGTGTGGTTATAGCACATGGATGATGGGAATGGTGGTGATGATGTTGTAGATATTATGCTAAAAAAGGCTATAAATACATGTCCATATCCTCTCATTTCCTTACACCAAAATTCTGAAGTTCTTCTCCTTCTTATTTGTATTTCAACTTCTGACTTCCTATTTGGATTCCCATATAACATACATATACGTATCTATTAGAATTTGGATTAGAAAGAAGATATTTAGGTTGATTATAAATTTAGATTCAGGTTTATAGTTTACCACGATTATAACAACTTGATTTGAACCTATTTTTCTATCTCTATCATCTTTTACAATCCTCCAGTAATGTATACATGCAAACTAGCAATCTAGAACTACCTTTTCAGATTTTAAAGTTGTGGAGAAGGAAAGAAAACGACATAGCTTCAGCACCTGTTAGAAAATTATGAATTGGAAATGAAGGCCTAGGTCTGTATTTATAGAGGTTCAAACCAATGCCAACCATTATATTAAAATGTTTTAAATCTAGATGGTTTAGGCCAAGGTTCATTTTCGCTAATTACACAGAGCGGGTGGACCGCTCAGGACCCTAGATCAATCACTACCGGTCAGCCTACATGCTTCTTGGGTCGACCTCTGCCATGTAAATCTGGTTAATTATCTCAATTTGGAGATTTTGTTAATTACTTGCTTATTTTAATTAATTTCCTTTATTTTTTCCCCTAATCTCTTACTTAACATTTAAGCTACAATTAGGGTCAACGGTTTTAATTAGATTAGTGTTAATTATTTACTAATTATTTCCTTGATTGCATACTTAATTATTTCTGATTCTGAAATTCTAAACATTAATGACTTTTTCATTTGAACTCCAATCAGAAAAGTTTATATATGAAAATTAATCAGAAAATTATCATGAACTCAACTGTACAAGTTTTGTAACCAAATTCTAACATTTGCAAAAATCCAATTTTTAACATTACTACTTATTTATCGCATATTTTATTAACTAGCATTAAAATGGCGGGCTATTACTTTCTCCCCCTTAAATTAATTCTGTCCTTCAAATTCCTCAAGGACTGAACAATGCAACATAACATATAGCCATTCTAAACTAAAATTCAATTAGTGTACAATCATATACAAGTGCATGGTGTATTACAACATATATAACATGCATACTAAGCAATTTTAAATCAGCGCCTCCTATATGAATGCATTCTTTTAAAACAATTTTCGAAAACATGGTTCACACATCCTAAACATAATGGAAGTTCTATATGCATGAAGCTTTTGAAAACCAAAAAACTTGCTTTTATATCCAAATTTTCCTACACTTTTATGAATAGGAGTATAGTTCAATCGATTACGCATTCAATATCTGTCATCCAAAATCTTAGCACACAATTGCTAATATCTAAATTTGGAAAAGTCTAATTTTTTAAACCTATTTTGTTATGCTACGGAAGGGTCTAAATGGAAAATTCTATATCTTCATCTTTCTTTTCTTGTGTACCTAACTTCCCATTGTACTTTGGAACCATCACTTATGCCCGGATATATCCTTCCCAAATTTCCATGTACGGTTCGCATAGTTAATTTTTAATTTAAAGTTTCAAAATGGGGCTCGTTTCAAAAATCAACTTTTTGTTTGCCTATCGACAAGGCACAAAGGAAAAGATCCCGCAAATAAAACAACTTTCTCTTCCCCAACCTAAATTTTATATTACTGCTACTTCTACTACATAGTAAAATCTATAGTAACCAACTTGTTGACTATTCCCCATATCAAGTATATGGCATGGCATTTTCAAATTTTAAAAAATTATCCTTTTCGAGTTGAAAATGTTTTAATATTACTTTTTAAAATATTAGTAAAAATCTTAATTTTCTTTAAAAAATCTTTCAAAACATTTTGCAAAAACAACTTTATTTTTCAAAAGTGTATATATGTATAATTTCTTTTCAAAACAAATTTGTCCACATTTCATGAAATCGTGGTATAGTTAACAGTCCAATGTTCATAGTGAACTTTATAAGTAATTGTAATTAATGTAATTGAAATGTTTCAATTAGAAGGGAAGAAAACGTTGATTATAATCAATAGATTTAATAAAAGAACACCTTTTATGTTAAACAAAAAGGATGTTTTAATGAAAATAAAAGATCATTTTGAGAAAACTAAATTGAACGTTCTCATTTTTGTGGTAAGCAATTTTATTTATTATTCATAGATTAAAAAAACTAAATGCGTACAAATTTGAATATTATTTGAGTTGATGAAGTTAATTTGGTACATTTCACAAATTGAATTTCAAAAAGGTTATGCGATGTACATGGTCCCTTCGTTTCTTTTGTTATTAATTGTTGCATGTACGTTTTAAAATTGTTATCTCATTATTAATACTTGATCCTTTCATTTCTTCTTCTGTTATATAAATAAGCCTGGACTTTTAGGTTGTATTTAATTCTTGCCATCTCTTTCTCGCATATATAAAATTTCACTTACCTTTGGTTTGCAAACTTTTCCATTTCTATGTACATTTCTTTATGCATTATTAATGTGTGAAGCTTTCAAAATAAAACGTGACATTTATTTATTTCTCTCTACCTTAATTTCCTAATTATTAAATAACCTACAACTTATTTCTTTCAGTTGCAGCGTATATTTGTGTTCTATTTTTTTTGGCTAAGTCTTATTGGGTTTGTTAGACTAATGTGCTCCATCGTAAACAAAGAGACCTTAGGAACCATAGGAGACTTTGGATCCTTTCTTTTCTCACACATTGACCTTCTATTTTCCTATCTGACTAAAACCAAGTACGTACAAAAATTCCTCATTCGAGAAACTTTCTACGTACTCTTCTTCTTTTTCTTCCTCAGATATACAGAAAACTCCAAAGCCCAAAACTCCTAAATCTCCAAATAAAATTCCATCCTTCCTCCTTCAAAACCCTAGCCTACCTCTCTCCTCTTACTGCCACCCACCTCCATCACCACCCACAACCCATAGCAGTAACCCATGGCCATAGCCCCACCTTTCCTTTTCTCTCCTTTCTCTTTTTTCCCTTCTTTTCCCCTTCCCTTTTCCGTCTTCCTTCCCCTTATTTCCGTGGCTTCTATATTCCACTAAACTACTCCAAATCAACTTTTTTTGAAACCTTGTATAATTTCAATGGCAACAACTTGTTGTTGAACCCTTCTTCCCATTCTGAATATTTTTATATCAAAAACTCCATTTTTCAAGTCCTTTCTCGGGTCTAGTTTTGGACGAAAATACCCCATATTGTGTCAATCATATCTCTTCAGTAATGAACCAAGTTGTGTGGTTCTTTTATTCAAACCATTTATTTTTATAGTGGCTTCAACTTTCGTTTAGATCGGTTCTTCAAATTCTTAATTTTCTATGCCAAAAACTCCAATCATTTCGAAGTATATTTGAACTCAGATTTTCAACTCAAAAAGCACTTCTGTTTGTTTTGATCATAACTTCCTCAAGACAGAAGCTTTTTAAGTGATACTTTTTTTAAAGTGGAGAGAAACAAATTTTCAACAACTTTCTAGAAATTCAATTTTATAGATTCAGTAATATGCTTGTCCGTATATTTTCTTAAAGATGGCTTAGTTTCTGGTTTGTCCGTTGTTCAAATTTGGGCATTTAATTGGATTTTTAATCGTCGACAAATCAAAGGTGAGTGTTTTAACCCACCCACAACTACTAAATTATCTTATGTTGGTTAATTACATTTATAATGTGATTGGAAGTTTATTAATTGTTGTTTGGTTTTTTAATTTGTCATAATTTGAATTGATATTGAATTTCATAGCCATGTAATTAATATTGAATATAATTTCTAGTTAACGCCTAATAATGATATCCAATTAATTGTCGTGATTTATTTGCTAATTTGGATGTTGATTGTGATGGATGTTATTGGTCGAAATTTTGGATGATTAGATATTTATTTATGCATATACCTCTGTTATCACTATGGGTTGAAATGATACATACCCGAATGATCTTATAGATTAGGGAAATCGTTTTGGGTTGAAATGATAAACCCGAGTGGTTTTCGTTGATCTAAAAATTTTAATTTTAGATACTGGTTGAAATGATATATACATCGATACATTTTCTTGAATTTGGATTATGTATTGGAATTGAATTATTTAAAAGGTTTAAGTAAACTTCGAATTTTTTTAATTAAAATAGTTAAAATTGATACCTTGAATTATTTGAAATCTTTTAATAATTATATTCACGTTCTACACTTGATAGGAGATGGAAAATCCCATAACATATCTGAAGCTATTGCATTCACATTTTATTTTAGATTAATTTGACTTACATAAGATTTTTTATTCTGACTCGAGTGTTTTGTTTTCATTACGCTTGGGTCAGTCTGAGCTTTTCAGTGTATTGAAGACTATTTCCTGGACGACGAAGACAAATATTCGGTATATTATTACTATTTATTATAATTATTCCACCACATCATGTATTCCGCTGCATTATTTGTTTATTCCTGCTGTATGTATAATTTTGATTTGAATTGTAAAAGTGTAATCACATGTTATTTGTAAAACAGCTTCATGAACTGTTTATTTGATTATCATATTTTATCATTTCGCTGCGAGATTTTGTGTTTTATTTTTCCTTCTTCTCTTTTATTTTCTTATTTACTCCATTAACAGTCCTTCCTTTTGAATGGTTTGAATTAGACATGTGTGGTTTATTGGCGATTTAAACCGTTCAAAAAGGTGGGTTGTCACATAAGTGGACAGGGAGTCTGTAAATGTTTAACTGGCTATTAGTTAGCCTATAAAAGCTATAAGGTTAATAGTAATCCTACAAGCTATAACTATGACAGCTAGTCAAAATGAATGGAGATGGGTAATCCGAAATTGATTGAGTTGTTTTGCATATCATCACATAATAAAGTTTTGAATTGATTTAACCATTGTGGGTGCAGGAGCATAGAAAAATGGCTCATAAAAGTTTTTAAAATACTAGTAAGGGGAAACCCATTCCGCTAAGCGGCGTGGTCTCACTAGATATCTAAATGATTTGAGATGGTAAATTATTATTCATATCGGGCTTTATGTTTGACCCGAAGTTTATTTTTTTCCCTTAAACTCTCGGGCACTCAATTGATTTTGAGTAGCTTCAGATTTGAGGTTTTCGGCTACCTCTTAAATGAATAAGCTTCTGGAGTCATGCAGGAGGCATGTAGTTATTTGAGTTCTTTCTCATGTGATCCCGCTGTGTCGTTTTGTTAAGGCAAAGTTGTTTATTTCCTATTATACACTCTGATCACAAAGGGGGCATCATCATATGTCGCTTTTGAGGTATATTGTAATAATTATACTTTTCTAAACGTGGTTAACGTTGTGGGATTATGTAAAAAATGTTAAAATGGTTTCTAGACTGGAATGAGAAAGTTGTTTTGAAATTTTAATCATTTTCCATATCCATGTGTTTTTGGTACATCAATTTATCTAGCATTACCGGATTTGGTCACCGAGGATTAATAACTATGGATGACTGCAGCATATGTAGTCGTTTGGTTTGGGCCTCTAAGTGGGGGATGTTACAGGAATGCTGGACATGAATTACTATGATTTATGGATGCCTACTCGAGATACAACCAGATCGTGATGTATTAAACTAACCGGGAACATTCAGACCAAAATAGGAAGGGCCCTATGTGATCGGCCTGAAGCTGGGGGGATGACATATTCAAGCTAACAACCGTTGATGGAACCCAAATTCGTCGAGCTTGGAATAGAGAATCGCTGCGTCATTACTTTATTTAAGACTACCTTATGTATTTCCAATTTTCTACAAAAAAGCCATCTTGGAATATCGAAGGCATTGTAAATAGGCAGAACTTGGCCAACTTACTAATGAAATTGCTTTGCTTTTTTAACCAATAAAACCATGTTCACAAAAGTAACATGCTGAGTCTACTGGGTCAAATCGACTCAAAAGCATCCAATCGCTGCTTGAGATAATGGAACAACGCTCAAATACGCTCCATCCACTTGCCAAGTCGAGGAAGGAAATCAACTCAGATCGTTGGATCGACGGAACTCGATCCCTGCCTTCTAAGAACTAGTGTTGCTCCGACGACACCGAAAATGCCTAAATAAAAGTCGTGCATTTCGTAAGCCACGCATCACCTCTTGGATTGTGGAATCACATCCAAGTAAACAAAATTACCTAAGCCATGCATCTCGTAAGCCTTGTATTGCTTCTTGGTTGTCAAAACTATGACCAGGCAAGCCTCGATCTCGCTATGTGCATTTTGTAAGCCGGACACTACTACCTAGATCAGCAAAATTTCATCCAAAGATGAGGAACTATCATATTGCATAAATCACGTACCACACCAAAAGCCAAGAAAATAGCACTCCAAGGAGCGATACATATACATGATGGCCTGAATGTCAGCATTGTGTTGAAATCACTTAATTAGTAATCAAGTAATCGATGTTGCTCTGGCGTCACCATTCACTTAAGTAGTAAATTACTTGAGTGTGTAAACTACTCACCATGAGGCCACTAAAAAGCTTCACGAATATCTCAAGCCAGAAGCTCCCAAAAATAGGAGTTGTAGTATAAGACCCGACTGGGTGCGTCCAAAAGATTACCAGAGGCACCCAGCTTCGTATCAAGTGTTCGGAGTAAACAGTTTCATGAAATAAGGGAAACACACACCAATACTCAACCAAAGTAGCAAATACTTCACAGTTCTATTGCATGAAACAAAGAATTTTGGCAGCATTTACGGGAATAAATAAAATAGTGATGAATAAAAAAAGAGTGGCATATAAAGGCAAACTGGATGGAACATAGTTAAGTAGACAAGTGAAGTTATAGTCAAAATTTCAATAGTTTTATTACTTACAATGTTTTTCATGTACAACAAAATCATCGGGGGTTGTGCCAGCACAATATCGGCTAAGAATAGAAAATTACAAATGCCACTATTACAATAAAAAGAAGAAGTGTTAAGTTCAAACTCTGCACTTGTACAAAAAGCAACCAAAAAAGCAATAGACAAATCATGACTTCTTGGCACTGCTTCTCCTGTCGCCTTTCCCGCCTCTGATTGGTAACTTCTCAGGCTTCTCCCCTTCCGGGGTGATCTCACTCTCTAAAACATGGCCACCGGTGGACCCTTCTTTAACTTTGTGCTTTTATGATATATGAGAACATTTTCACGACCTCTTCTCTCTTCAATCTTCTCCTTCTTCACCACTATCATCTGCTGCTTAGTCATCATATGCTCTGCCTCTGCTTTATTTGGTTGGCTAGCTTGATCCGCCTGCTCCTATAAGTCAACAATCGCCCTACAGAGGGGTCATCAAAATCGTGCGCCCCCGTAATTTGCTCGGAGTGCAAACTGGGCTGTGAACCAGATGCAGAGACGATGATTGATGCGGTCAGAATAGAGATAGATCCAGCACCGTGATGAAGAGGTAACTTGTTAGGAAGAGAGGGCCGATCTATAATACTATAATAAAGGGCGGCTATCTTGTCAATTTTATCGGACGTAAATTGGAAGTCTTCAAGCACAAGAGAGATAAGAAAATTACCTGCTACGGGGGTTTGCTCATGCGCTACAACTTTGAAGCCATCTCTGTTCCCCTCCTCTGATAGCTACAAAATTACGGGAGATGTAGAAACGATCCCCTCATTAGCATGGAGATGCAAAGACGGCTCACCAAGGCCTGAAGGAAAATTCCCGCCCGTAGCCTTACCAGCGGCTGCGACATCAGTAGCTTCCTGTTCCTACTCTAGTCTCAAGATTTCCTGGCCCTTTACAAAAGCTTGGCCGGTGTCTTCATTCAAATATGCCTAAATTAACTGTTTTTTGGTATAACCACCACCCATGTCTTGAAATCAGGCCAGAATCTCCTCACAGACTACGACAAGCATATGAGGGAACAGTAGATCCAAGTAGCAGAGACTCCCCTGATGTAGCACTGAGTTGACATAGAAGCCCAAAATAGTAGCATCTAAACCTTCCATCTTCTTTGCAAAGGTATCTTGAAGCTCTGAAAAGCTAGCTTCTGTGCTACCCTTCTCTATCGCAGTTGCTTTTCCTAAGCATCCAAAGTCGAAGCTTGTTCGCGAAGAGAGGCAACTTCTTGAGCCTGTTCGGTGATGGTTTTCTTCTGCATCTCAACCATCATCTCACTTATCCTCAGGTTTTCTTTTAAATCTACCGCATCTCAGCTTGCTCCAAACCACTTTGAATCGCATGGAGATAGAGTGAATAATATTCGGCACGAATCATCTTCAAATTAGGCTTATCAAGCACAACCCCCCCATAAGAGCAAGTTAGGAAATGCAACTTGCAGATGCTGGGGACCTGCGGGATGAATGTAAGGCGCACACCTAGAAATTGGATGAGAGGCGGTCATAATAGCATGAGTGGAGGAGGTCATGAACCGAAAGCAGGAACGTTTATCCCAATGGAAGTAGGAAGCTGTGAAGCAGGTACTCGCTCTTGGTCTATTTTAAGCCTCCATGGCAAATCTTCCCGCTCAGTCGGGCTCTTCCTATTTTCATAGCACTTCCTCTATCACAGTCTTGATCTTTCTCGGTACGGTGATGCTCTTCCACCTCCCTATCCATCCTCCTCTTCCTTTCCCCATCAGTCTCCTAGGGAGCATGGTATCTGATGTGCATGTAAATGTGCATAATTTTACTTCCATATTTCATCGAATTTAATTAAATAAACGAGCATATAAGGTATTTTAACATGTTTAAACCAATATTTCAATTATTTTCAAATCATCATTTATTCATCTTCATATAGGAGCAAAATGGTCATTCTTGTGCATATATTAATTTGAAAAAATTTACTTGGGCTTTCTTGCATTATTTTTGTAGGAATATGGATTCAAGTGGAAGAGGTTTTCGTGGAAAATATGCATGCACAAGAGAATACAAGCAAACGAAGATGGAAATAATTCATTTCATGACAACATGGAGGACCCCACCTACCCACCTACCATGATGTACAATTAGGAGCTAATGCACAATCCAATAGAGCTTAAATTTTCATGCACATTTAAGTGAAGGATTAATACATGCTAATGATAACTCTGTGGCCACACTTCCTCAATCGTAGTTTGGGTAGTTCGCAAAAATATGGATTAGGGTTTTATACATGTATAAATACCCTATATGTTCATGTAATTAGTACCTCCTCTCTTAGCCCTCTTAGCCTCCTTTGAGCCTTCATTTAATTATTTTAGTTTGAGGTTCAAATATAAAATATAAGCTCTCTTTCTATTTCATGGCTACTTAGCCATTTTCTTCTTCTTATATAATTTTCTTCTTAATGCAATTTTAATTCTTGCCCTTTTTTTATTTACATGCTTTTTCCTTTCATGTTAGTAGTGTAGATCTTTTTATTTATGTTAGTAGCTTAGATTTTATTTTATGCAATTAGATTAGTTCTCACTTTATTTTCATTAGCTTGCATTTTTTCTCTTATTTTTGTTTCATGTTGCAATCTACATTTGTTAAAATGATAACAGATATAATAGGCTAAACCCCTTCAAGTTAGGGAAAATGAAGCTCTCTTAATCATGTAGATTCAACATTTTGATAATTTTTTATCTTTTTTGTGCTTATGGAAATGCTTGAATGGGTTAAACTTTGTTGTTTTAGCTTTGAGTTTGATAGCTTATATTGTTGACACCAAATAGGCTATGCTTAAACAAACAAAAACAAAAATTACCTCTTCATTTACATATGATTATGGTAATAAAGTGAATGTTAAAATCAAAATTTGATGGTCTATATTTCTAATCAATAGCTATTCGATCATGCTTAGAATTGATTTTATTTTCAAGTTCATTAACATTTTCATGAGTGTTAAAAAGTGGTTTAGTGGTTGTGTTATAGTTTGACGGTTTATATTGGGCTAAATAATAACATAAATATTCTATACATATGATAAGCACATCAACTAAATTCACTAATGACCAAAAGAGAGATCATAATTTCATTTTGTTGATTTATGTGATCATGAGAAGAAAATTACCTCAAAATTGGCTTCCACTGTCATAGTTTTATCCATTTTCTTTTGTTGGTTTATTTAAATTTTCATTTCTAGCTTATTAACACTCTCAACTTTGGTTAATGTGATTCAATAGAAATTTTAAAATCTAAACAGTTCCATGCGGATCGACCCGTACTTGCCACGTACTAACATTGTATGCCGTGCACTTGCAGTTAATTTAATTTTAAATTTGATCGGCTATTTTCTAATCCGATAGGAAATTAGCCATTCGAACAGTACTTGGAAGAGTGTCTCTGCAAACGTTGAGACTCCAATACTCAATCAAGATCACCATAAAAGCCAAGAGACATGATTCCTACAGGAAATGATGAAATGACTTTAGGGAAGTGGCATTTGATGAACTAAAATATCCTAGAAAATAATAATAATATAAAGTGTGTGATCCTACCAAAGTGTGTGTTGTATTTTAGTGACCCTGGCAGAATACTCAAACCAGGTCAATCACTGACTAATGTCAGGACATTGATTCTTGCAGAGATGATCTGAGTAAGTTAGGAAGGAAACCCTTTCGAAGTGAAGTCATCCATCAAGTCACCTATATTCACAAAAATGTTGCTCGTGTCACCCAAGTCAATATCAGAACCTTCCGGCAAAGAGTTGGATACAGGTTCATTCATGGGAGAAGCTGCTTTAATGGGATCTTTCAAAAGAGGTATGGGAGCATGTCCAGGGCTCAACCTCGAGGCCTTATCACCTAAGTTGACCTCACCCTCATTGGTGTCCTAATAAATTTCTTCCTTATCTAGATGATGCTTGTGATGCCCCACCTCTATACCCACGCTAGCCAAGGACACTACGGGGTAATGCCGTCAACTAGCATGGAGAATAAGGCTGTTGAGGAACGACCATCTGTATAATTGCTTTGTGCGAGTACCGATATGCTAGATAAAAATATAACTTTTCACCTCAAGAGGAAATCCAACATACCGATACAAACTCAAAGCTACTACACAGTGGCTATATATAATCTTCGGAAACAAATATAGAAATATCATAACACAAATCAGTCACAGAAGTTCATATCTCAAAGGCGGAAACAGATATGAATATTACACATAAAAGTGTATATCAGAGTAGTGGTCTAACAAGATCAACAACATCACAAAAGAATAGTTACAATTGCTACACAAAAGAATAGGTATACATCATAGAGTCCATATCTCAAATGTATACAACAAAAACTACCAATCTAGTGTAGTTAGCCAAAAGTCAGGTAATACTCCCAGATGGGGAGTCAAGTAGAAGCACCTATAACATCTCGGTTTGACCCAAGTATTATTTAATAAGAAAATAATAAATGGATCAGTCTAGCTATAAATATAAGATAAAATGAGATGGAATAAGAGATATAACAAAAAGTATTGTAACAATAATGCCATACTATGAAAAGTATACATTTGACAACAACAAAAATCATACAATATCTCAAGAAATCTCATAACATCAAAAAGAATGTCATATTCTTTAGTCTGTTCACCAAATCACAAATATTGACATCATATTGATGTCAATCATAAAAATTGGTGAAACACATATTCTAGAAATCATCAATTAGAAATCCAGAAATCACAAAAAGAGGGAGGCCTATTATAAACGGGAGCATGTAAACTCACCAACACGTGTATCACAAACGGAACGCTATTCCATGGTCGCTAACCATAAATTCGAAACATCGACGCAGTACAAACGGTACGTCCAATGAATCGAAAAGTCGGGACATCGATGTAGTATGATAACGGTACATTCGATGAACCCAAACTCAAACAACTCGAAACATTAACGCAGTATAATAACGGTACGTCCAATGAATCGAAAAGCCGGGACATCGACGTAGTACAATAACGGTACATCCGATCAACCGAAATTCAAACAATTCGAAACATTGACGCAGTACAATAACGGTACGTCCAATGAATCGAAAAGCTGCGACATCGATGTAATACAATAGCGGTACATCCGATGAACCGAATATCATAAAAGAACATGGGTCGCTATCTCATAAAAGAAATGAGACGAAGCTCAATAGGACGAGGTACTGTCCCCCACGTGGACAAAGAGACATCACACATTGCTAGTCTAAACCATAAAATGATCATCATCGATCATCAAGAAGTGTCAATTACACTAAGCTAGTAAATATATGAGTTTAGCTTCATGTCCCATAACCACTAGCTCAACTTAAATATTTACGAACAAATTGTAAGTCTCCACTCGAAAATTGTCACAAGAGATTCAATCGAACAAGTCCAAGAATTAACCGACGAAGTAAACGCAAGCGTTTCATACCACTTGTTTTACTAAGCCGTTTAATTAGATTTCTCATACGAGTGAGGTAAATGTTTGTATATACTAATAGGTTGGAAAATGGTTTTGTAAACGAGTTTGATATTAACATAGTGTTAAAATAGTTTTGATGAAAGTGTTTTGATATTTACTCTAGTATAGAAACCTTTATATTTTTAAAGTGACAAATCACAAAATGATTGTAGAAACAATCAATCACCAAAATTCACATTCACAGCCATGAATCAAATCCATATAAATCGATATCGAATCCACCAAATGGATACTCTTAAATATCCCAAAAAGGAAAAGTTATCAAAGTCAATAATAAATGATAACAATAAGTCGGATAAACACGAATCGATTTAATTTGGAAACTAAGCAAAATAGGCATAAATAGGCATAACAGGAAAAATAGGAGCAGGCCAGTCGACTGATTCACTGAGTCAGTCGACTGAATACAGACCCTGAAAATTCTCGGGTTTCAGCTCAGTCGACTGACCCGGAGGGTTCAGTCGACTGAACACTGTTTTCCTGCATTCCTAACCTATTTTTAATTGAAGTGCAAACTCTCTCAATTTGCAATCGGACGAGCAACGGGCTCTAAGGGTTTACACCAATGGACAACCCAGCCCTATAGGCTCCTCGATGCATCACCAAAAGCATGATCAAACATTAAAGTTATGATTTTTAAAGACTTGACTTCAAAACACTAAAAATTGGAATATTCATAAAAACCAATTCAAATCAAAAGCAAATGATCATCAATAAGTGTTAGGAATTCATACCTAACAACAAAGATAGATATAGACATAGATGTGAGATAAAAATCGCACCTTTAAACCCAAAACAAATGAAGAAGAAGCTATTGAGCAATGGAAAGGACAATCACACTTCAATTCTAACCCAACAAGCTTGAATCTAAGCTTAAAAGAGAAACATTTCCAAAGTTAGGTTTAGGAATTTCTGAAATTGAAAAGAGAACGAGTTGGAGAAGATGAAGAGAAGGCTTAACAAAGCTTCTTCTATGAATTTGGAGCTAGGATTTGAATTTGCAAAAATGATTAGCGCTTGGAATTTAAAAAGATGCATCCAGATAGCAATTCTCAGCAAAGTCATCAAGCCCAAAATATTTAAAGAAAAGAAATCAACAAGTTCTTTTGATATAAAAATAAGGGGATGAACCCATATCAACAAGAACTCGAATAGGATAATCACAAAACAAATGTCATCAATGATTGAATGAGAAATACCTTGATCACGAGAAGTGTTACTAGGCGCATTTAGCTTTCCCTCCCTCTTGCATGGAAGTTTGGGACATGAAGATAAAAGATGACCCAAACTTTTGCAATAACGACAAAAGAGAGGCTTCGGACACCTATTAGCATAATGGTCCGTGGAACCACAGTTGTAGCATTGTCTCCGATTAGATGTAGGAGTCTTTGTTACCGGAGTTTCTTGCTTTCATTTCTTGTTGGGATTGGGGCCTTTGAATTTAATAGGCCTCTTCATGGTATTGTTGAAGTTCTGTCTGGCACACACAACTTCAACATCACTCCCATTATCCGCTTCTTCAAGTCGAAGAGCGATATCAATAAGCTGATCAAAAGAAACTTCTAGTTTCAGAAGTAATGGCTTCTTGAGGTTCCTATTCAACCCATAGACGAACCTCTGATTTTTCTTCAATGGGGTATTAATATACTCGACCCCATACTTAGAGAGGGATTTAAAAGACGCGACATACTCTGTCACGGAAGATTCACCTTGAACAAGGTCAATAAAACGCTGGGCCAAAGTTACCTTTTCAGCCTCCGGCACAAACTTTGATTGATAAAACAAGGCATTATAAAGAAAATAGGATAGAACGGGTCCAATGACTCGATTTAAATCCTAAGGCACGACTCCTAAGAAGGACTTAGGACGATGATCCTTGTTAAATTATTCTATATTGTTCCGAAGTTTGGCTCTGATACCATGCTATGATGCCCCACCTCTATACCCACGCTAGCCAAGGACACTATGGGGTAATGTCGTCAACTAGTATGGAGAATAAGGCTGTTGAGGAGTGGCCATATGTATAATTGCTTTGTGCGAGTACCGATATGCCAGGTAAAATATAACTTTTCATCTCAAGAGGAAATCCGACATACCGACACAAACTCAAAGCTACTACAACGTGGCTATATATAATCTTCGGAAACAAATATAGAAATATCATAACACAAATCATTCACAGAAGTTCATATCTCAAATGTGAAAACAGATATGAATATTACACATAAAAGTGTATATCAGAGTAGTGGTCTAACAAGATCCACAACATCACAAAAGAATAGTTACAAGCGCTACACAAAAGAATAAGTATACATCATGGAGTCTATATCTCAAATGTATACAACAAAAACTACCAATCTAGTATAGTTAGCCAAAAGTCAGGTAATACTCCCAGATGAGGAGTCAAGTAGAAGCACCCGTAACATCTTGGTCTGACCCGAGTATTATTTAATAAGAAAATAATAAATGGATCAGTCTAGCTATAAATATCAGATAAAATGAGATGGAATAAGAGATATAATAAAACGTATGGTAACAATAATGCCATACAATGAAAAGTATACATTTGACAAAAATAAAAATCATACAATATCTCAAGAAATCTCATAACACCAAAAAGAATGTCATATTCTTTAGTCTATTCACCAAACCACAAATATTGACATCATATCGATGCCAATCATAAAAATTGGTGAAACACAAATTCTAGAAATCATCAATTAGAAATCCAGAAATCACAAAAAGAGGGAGGCCTGTCATAAACGGGAGCATGTAAACTCACCAACACGTGTATCACAAACGGAACGCTATTCCATGGTCGCGAACCATAAATTCGAAACATCGACGCAGTACAAACGGTACGTCCAGTGAATCGAAAAGCCGGGACATCGATGTAGTACAATAACGGTACATCCGATGAACCGAAACTCAAACAATTTGGAACATTGACGCAGTACAATAACGGTACGTCCAATGAATCGAAAAGCTAGGACATCGATGTAGTACAATAACAGTACATCCGATGAACCGAAACTCAAACAATTCAGAACATTGATGCAGTACAATAACAGTACGTCCAATGAATCTAAAAGCCAGGACATCGATGTAGGACAATAACGGTACATCCAATGAACTGAATATCATAAAAGAACATGGGTCGCTAGCCCATAAAAGAAATGAGACGAAGCTCAATAGGACGAGGTACTGTCCCTCACGTGGGCAAAGAGACATCACACATTGCTAGTCTAAACCATAAAATGATCATCATCGATCATCAAGAAGTGTCAATTACACTAAGCTAGTAAATATATGAGTTTAGCTTCATGTCTCATAACCACTAGCTTAACTTAAATATTTACGAACAAATTGTAAGTCTTCACTCGAAAATTGTCACAGGAGATTCAATCGAACAAGTCCAAGAATTAACCAACGAAGTAGACGCAAGCGTTTCATACCACTTGTTTTACTAAGCCGTTTAATTAGATTTCTCATACGAGTGATGTAAAGGTTTGTATATACTAATAAGTTGGAAAACGGTTTTATAAACGAGTTTGATATTAACATAGTGTTAAAATAGTTTTGATGAAAGTGTTTTGATGTTTACTACTAGTATAGAAACCTTTATATTTTTAAAGTGATAAATCACAAAATGATTATAGAAACAATCAATCACCAAAATTCACGTTCACAGCCATGAATCAAATCCATATAAATCGATATCGAATCCACCAAATGGATACTCTCAAATATCCCAAAAAGGAAAAGTTATCAAAGTCAATAATAAATGATAACAATAAGTCGGATAAAAACGAATTGATTTAATTTGGAAACTAAACAAAATAGGCATAAATAGGCATAACATGAAAAATAGGAGCAGGTCAGTCGACTGATTCACTGAGTCAGTCGACTGAACACAGACCCTGAAAATTCTCGGGTTTCAGCTCAGTCGACTGAACACAGACCCTGAAACCGGTTTCAGCTCAGTCGACTGACCCAGAGGGTTCAGTCGACTGAACACTGTTTTCCTGCATTTCTAACCTATTTTTAATTGAAGCGAAAACTCTCTCAATTTGCAATCGGACGAGCAACGGGCGCTAAGGGTTTACGCCAATCGACAACCCAGCCCTATAGGCTCCTCGATGCATCACCAAAAGCATGATCAAACATCAAAGTTATGATTTTTAAAGATTTGACTTCAAAACTCTAAAAATTGGAATATTCATAAAAACCAATTCAAATCAAAAGCAAATGATCATCAATAAGTGTTAGGAATTCATACCTAACAACAATGATAGATATAGACATAGATGTGATATAAAAATCTCACCTTTAAACCCAAAACAAATGAAGAAGAAGCTATTGAGAAATGGCAAGGACAATCACACTTCAATTCCAACCCAACAAGCTTGAATCTAAGCTTAAAAGAGAAACATTTTCTATGTTAGGTTTAGGAATTTCTGAAATTGAAAAGAGAACGAGTTGGAGAAGATGAAGAGAAGGCTTACCAAATCTTCTTCTATGAATTTGGAGCTAGAATTTGAGTTTGCAAAAATGATTAGGGCTTGGAGTTTTAATTTCCCATTCCTCTCTCCATTGTTGCTAAAGCTTGAGTATTAGGAAAATTATGAAGGAATGAAGAGAAGAGGAGGTGAAGCTTGGGTCTAATGGGCTGAAACCAAACCAAAGCCCTAAGTGAAAATGTGGCAAAATTCCCCTAACTCTAAACATATCGAAGTTTATACTCAAAAAGGTCGCAAACGTCATTTTGAACTCGATGGGGGTGGTCTCGAGTCCAAATTTGACTGTTTGCAAAAAGTAGCTTTTCGGACTATAATCCAACTAACGATGAAGTATTTTAAAAAAATATTTAAATATTCAATCGTAAAATATGCGGGTTGTTACAATGCTCCTTACTGATCTCTCCTTCCCCTATCCCTTCAATCAATGGAGCCTTTCCCTTTCGTTAAATAAACTCTTCTTCTTTCTTTTTTCGGATCGGTAGCATTTTGAGTGGACTATCGTCCCCTACTTGAATATAGATCTCCTTAGAGGTCTCTGACCCATCGGATGAGTCACTTTCTTCTTCCTCGTCATCATCATCATCTTCACTAGAGTCGTGGAAAAAGGAAACAGAATTGTTCCAAACTCTAGAGGAGGAAGGAGTGCTGATTAATCGAATGGACCTCTTAAGGTATAAAAGCCTACATCGGCAAAGATTTTCATATGTAAGCAAGAACCTAATTGTGCGCTCTTGAGCATCGACCGCTTTCAACGGGCTAAGAACTGTGCCAAGTTCCAAATCCTTGTTAATCTTTGTGAGAACTACAAGGAATATCTAATCATTCAAAAGACTTGTAGCAATTAAATAAAATTCCTAACATGATGAAAGAGACTTACCCCCCATGGTCCATAAATGGGTGAATCCCACTGGACTTTTAATGAAAAAGAAGCAATTATTGAATGAAGGAACTTTGCTGTGAAGATCTAGTATAATTTTTCGGCTACATTGTGCCTCAATATAGGAAAGTGATGAGTTAGCCTCTATCTTTTTGAATAATAAAAGATACTGTAACTTAGTGAAACTCGGGGCATGATTGAGCGTGTGTATGAACAGAACATACAAGCACATCAGCATGGCATATCCATTTGGAGGACTCTGGAAGGGGGGCAACCTTATGTTCTAAAGTGTTGTCATTAAAAAGTGATTATGTGAGGGCACTACACCATAAATGCACAGTATCAATGGCAAGCCACATATTAAGAAGGTGGCCTATGAGAAAATTCTCCTCTCAATGGCAGAAGCACATCATCCTCAGGGATACCTTATTGTGAGCAAATGCTACACAACATCTATGTGTAAGGATTGAAGCTTTCTTCGGAGGATCAAGCAAGACTTTGAAGTTAAGAGGAGTGCGATAGATGATGGGATCGACTAGAATCAGGCAACCAAATTGACCTAAAGTTATGTAAATGATGGATCTAGTTAGGATCGACGATGACTCCGCTTTAGAAAGAGGTGAGCTTCCCTCAACTGAATTGCACCGAGAAGATTTGCACATCATTCTATATAAGAAAGCCTTTGTTCAAAACGGTCAGGTATACTTAATCTCTAAACTATAGACACTAGCATAGTTGATACTTGAAATTCGAAAGATAATTGATATATACCAACCATCGATCGAATTCCAAGTATTAACCAGGGGTGTGTGTGATGATTAATCTAAGTGAGAATTGGTTCAGTGTCCTAAACCCTGTGGAAAAACCATTCTATAGATTTCCCAGTCACATTGGAAAGTGCAATCTGCATCACCAGTTAGTTTCTATTCTTCTATACTTACCCGTTATCGATCAACGATCGATAAGGGATCCATTGTTCAAAGCGAGACGAAGCCCTTTCTATTCCAAGTACATTGACAATGTAATGACATGAGCAATCCAAAGTGAGCAACTATAGAATTATGGATCTGAATCAAATAGAGAATGCTCAACATAAGTCGATTTTAGTTTTCTGGAAAGTGATAACAGCACGAGCTGCATACAAGATGCTACCCTAAGCTATTATCATCTCCCAAAAAAACCAAAATCAGTTCGCAAGACGCTGTGCTGGGATCGACTGTGTAAGTTAGTGCAAGTTAATTTTGACTCAGTGGATGAAGATGGAAAAATATGTCAAGCACCGAGGGAAAATCCTAACTTCTTTCCGTAGAAAATTCAAGACTCGATTTGCTATCTTCTTCCACAAAGTCACAATCTGCTAGAATCTTCCACTATATCTGTCACCAACATAACTTCATGACCAATCGCTGATGTAATAATATGTCAAAATCCACATCATCGGCCTTCGAAATTGAGAAAAGTGATTTGATCTCTTATTCAAGACAACTCAAACTAGGGTATTGGATGGATTAGATCGGCAACACCTCTAAACAGGTGTAATCTCAACGGTGGGACTCGCTTAGAATGGCGATAGTGGCACCAGGAGGTAGTGGTTGATGATGCTAGTGGTGAAGATCAACGGTGGTGGCTCTTTGGCATCTGTAAGTTTTGGATCGACGGTGACTTGGGATGGATGGATCAGCTTGGCTCAAAAAGGTAAAATGAGAAAGGAGGAGATCCGACCCCTTATATTTAAAAAAGAGAAAGTGAGGTGTTCGAAAAATTTGTTCAAGTACTTGGATTAGTACCGATCTGATCTAATTGCATCAGTATTAATCCAAATTTACACCTTTGAATGGTATCAAAATTTCCCTATTCGACCTAATGTTCGTGTTCATTCTAGAAATTATATATAAAGTAAAGATTACTCCATAATTACAAACAATGGAGATTCACAATAGGGACAGGACAGTTAGTCGGTACATCATAGATAGCTTTTCTAGATGGCCAGATATAACCAATGACACTCCTTAAAACAGAAATCCAAAGATAAACAATTACATAGCACACCTTGTTTTTAACGAAAGCATACTATATGGGCAAATGTTAACCAAGTTTTTAACCATACAAAATTCAATGGGAGTTACAACATGCAGATTAAGCTAAAACTCGAAACTTGATCGAAAAGCCTAAAAATACAAGACAAAGGACCTAAAGAAGTTTGTCCAAAAATATGCCATCTTTTCGAATCGGCACCGTGTCCAGTTGGATTAGTACTGATCTGATCTCATGATTCTAGTGAACCTAATTTCTTTGCATCATGACTGTATGCCTCAACCAAGCTCACCCAACAAGTTTGGCAACATTCCAAGCATTCGAGTTCAAGAAGTAAAGGTTCATCTTGTTCAGAATACGGTTCAATTTGGCCCATAGGTGACTCATCATCAAAACAAGTCAACAACTAAAAAATTATATAGAAGGCTTCTCTAAGAAGCTTGACCAAACAAATCAGAGCCAAAAATTGGCTAGGGATTCGGATCGATATCGATCCAAAAAGTTGGCCAAATTTGGCTCCAAACTTTCTAAGCTCTCTCTACATAAAGACTATGGGCTTTTACAAAGCAATTCTTAGCCTAAGAGCTTTCCAACCCGTATAAATACCATCTCATCTACAATATAAATGGGATCTTCTCTGATCTCTACTGAAACTCTATCATTATTTCTTCACTCTTCTTCTCCCTTACAATAGTCGTTAAATGGCAACTTAGATCCTTCCGGATGTCTTTAACAAGATGGCTTGATCTAACTTAGAAAAGAAGAATCATATTGTAATCCAAACTCCTTCGTAACTGTAGTTGATCAATAAAAGCTACAAAGTGGACGTAGGCTTCATTAACAGCCAAACTACTATAAATCTCTTGTCTCTTTACTTTTTCTATGATATAATATGGCCTTTTCTATTTTATTTGTCTTGACAAATAGGGCCGGTGCTTTCACACTTTTTGGATTAACAAAAATCTAAACATACATTATACAAGACTGGACGTAGGATTAGTTAATCCGATCTGGTATAAAAACTCATAATGTTATCTCTCTTACTTTTACTATGTTTATATATAATGTGCGCGTGTGTATGAGACTACCTATTATCATATATTTACGATTGGTTATCTTTGTTTGATTCAAATATTGAAATAAGTCAAAAGTTCCATAAAAGTTATAAAACTCTATTCAATCCCCATTAGTGTTAAAGTAGCCTTAAGATCCATTCATAGTAGTACTACTGTTTCTAACAAAAAGTTCGAAGATAAATCTTTAAGCTCTGACATTGGAATAAAAGTTGCAACATGTCTTGAAACATATTCAGAACCAATTTTGGCATATCCTCCTTCAGTAGCCACCAAGGATATGGAGTTCCTTTTTTAAAACCAAAATATCTTCCGAGGTTGTGTTTAAATCCAAACCATAAAATTAAGGAACCGTTTCTAATCTTTTTTATGTCAAGGCCCTATATTTCGGGTGTTGTTTTGATAATTTTAGAAATTCTTAAAAACTTCATCTTAGTCTTGCATGAGAATTTTAAGTTGGTCGGTTGAAGATAAATTGGCTTGTCAACCTAGAAGCCTTTTTTAAGGGATTTTATAAGATTAGCATAAGTTTTATTATGTGAATCCATCACACCTTTAAGATGATTAGCTAAGTTAACATTACCAATCTACTTACATGAAGAAAAGTTTTAGGAGTGCTAATAGTTTTCAACAACTAATAGTTTTTGCTCTTGTTAAGATTCCATAAAAATTTATGATGTAAGACAAAAACCAAGTTTTCCTTCTTTGGCTCAATCTAAATAAAAATAAAGCATTTCAATAGCAGGGTAAAACAAAATATGACCAATGAAAAATAAAAGCATCCAAATAATCAACACGGTTAAAAGGAATGTCAAAGGTACACAAATATACTGACAAAAAATTAAGATTGTCCAGCATTGATTTTATTAACATTATCATTAGAAGAACTGTTTGATTAGGGACGTCAATAGAAGGAGCTTCATTCTTCTTGACTTTCTCATACTATTGGCCAAAAGTTATCTTAATGAATAAAGCATTCCATCTAAGGAAATCAAAGTTAAGAGATAACCCTCGTCTCGACTTTCAACATAGGCGATGATCAAAACACCGAAAGCTTCAAGAAAGCCTCTTCTTAAGATTTATCCAAAGTCATATAATCTTCGGCTTCTTCTATCATCTTAACCATCTCCACCCTTAGGACACTGTGATCCTCCTTAAGTTTGAGCAATTCAACATTGACAATTTTAAGGCTATACTTGGACTCTTCATCTTTGTCAAATGCAGCCTTGGCTCTCCAAGCATCCCTTTTTAAGGCCTCCTTTTTTCTATCAAAGGATGTCCACTTCCTCTTTGGCAATAGAAGCTCCTCAAATTATTCCTTTAAAACATTCAAAATAGTGAAGAAGAACAGAGAGTTTAGTAGTTGCCTGACCATATATCTATGTATGCATGTACAAAAATACATACATACTTGAGCACAAATGTTAGAAACAAATAAAAAGGAAACAAAAGATAAAGGTATTTACCCTTAATGAATCTTGGAGACTATAGTCCAAAAATTTCTCAAAATCATTAGATAACTCAAGAATTACGTCATAATTCTCATATATAATGGCATAAATCCTAGCTTTGATAGCCTCTTTATACAAAAGCTTGGTGCTTTGGCATTGAAAGACGAGAATAACTTAAAAAGAAGGAAGTATGGAACCTCCCGATTTAGGAGAAGCGCCTATAGGAGATCCTTAAAGTTCACTCTCGATAACATTTATCTTCCTCTTCTTGGTCATATCTATTATTTCTTCAAAAACTTATTTCGATCTTGAAGAATTTTTGATATTGGATTTTCTTTTAGACAATAAAAGGGTATCTAGCTATTTCCTTGTCTTAAGATCCATATCTAAAATAAAATACAGAAATTATGTAAAAACAATCAACCTAAAGCCAAAGAAAATCATAAAAGCAAGCTATCCATAAATATAGAAAATTCCAAGAATATAGGGTTAAGCCCAAGGTCTACCCAAGCTTTCAATCATGAAAGAAAAAGAACTAATAAGGATATGGAACTATCCCCTTCTTTTATACTCAATTTCTCCACTAGCACCTTGGGAAAAGCTTTTGAAACTCTTGGTTATGAATACCCCATGAACACATCATTGGGAGCATCAAACCAACAGCTTTGAAATTATCAGTTGTGAACACTTATTGACATTGTCATTGACTCGCTAGAAGGTCAAAGATATTCTTAGAGAAAGCTACAAACTGCTCTACCTGCTATGTTCTTTTCGGTCACCCTCGTAACAAAAGAATACCAAAGTCAGAACTGGTATCTTAATTAATAAGTAAAACCATTCAAGTATAAGTCCAACATATAGTCTTTAGGAAAGAAGTGATGACTCGAATAGCCATAATGAAGAACCATTTCTTTACAATAATCTTACTGATAGGGTGAAATAATAAGCGTTTCGTTCAAATGTGCAAGTAATACACCGGGATAGAGGCAGTTTGCTTTAAGTCTTTTAAATCAAACAAAAAATTATCCTTATCATTAACATATTCATGTATCCTCTCTGAAAGTACATAACTTTCAATGCCAAAAGGGTGTTATAAGACATTGGTAGAAGCTGATAATGATCGAGATTATAGAAATTTAACAATTCAATAAGAAAAGGGCCAACGGTAAATGTTTTCCATTTGATGAATATTCAGTGGCCCATGGGAATCACCCCTCCAAATGAACATCCCAAATATCTTTCGATCTAGGAACTATAGCTTCAATTCCTGTAATACCATAGTCGTATAAGATCCTATGTACAAGAGGTTGTGAATCTACAAGAAACTTATTTTTGATCTATGAAGACCAAATGCATCAACAATATAGCTTAAGATAAACAAGTAAAGTTAGACCTTAACATTATAATGAGTTTTAACACTAAGCAAGTGTAGTCTTAAAATTCTAGCTACAAAACAAGCATTCTAACAAAACAAAAGTAGATTTATGTTCAAAAGTCAAACGAAAATCCAAATCTAAGGTTATAAATCTCTATCATGATCAATGAATCACAAAAGTTCAATTACAGTTTATAAGAGTATTTCCAAGCTAATTTAAGATCCATAAAACCAAATTATAGCTAACTAAGTTTAAAAGACAACCAGAAATCACTCTTTGATTCAATAAATATGAACAATTAATAGTTCATATTATTCAGTAAGGCAAAAGCTCATTATACAACAAAAAATGTGACAAATGTCAAGAAGAATAATAACGAAAATCGAATTATAGTTCAACAAAATTATGAGATAAGCATTGCAACCAAATGTGAAAAGAAAAACACAAAAAGACATGCTAATTATGTTAAAGATACAAGAAATTTCGAGATTTTCTATGAGCTTCAGTGGTAGAAGAAAACTCCAGTGAGATAAAGTGAAGGAAGAAGAAAGATGATTCTTTTATATATTGCTGGTAAAACCAATAAAATAAGAGTTTCAAAACTCTTGGTCATACAATCAAAACGGTCATTATACAATAATATTTTCAAATAGCTACCATGTCAGAAAGAAAATTGTCTCTACGTGGTAAAGAGACACCACTTTTTCAGAAAGCCTAATCAATTAACACCATATGGCCACTACATTTTGATCTTTGCATGTCTTTCATCCACTGACTAAGAATACTTTGGACTACTATAAATAGGCTTGTATAAGGGTTATTCTAATGAAAATTGAGCAAGGCTATTATCTTAAGGTTTTGGATATGGAGATTTCTTCTCAATTCTAAGGCTTTTTCTTTGTAATCTTTTGGAGGAATTACTAGTCTGTTTAGAGGAATCATGTATTGTTTTTCTTCACTTCCTATCTCTTCAAAAATTTAACTGTACTTGAATCCTTAGGATAACCCTACCAGTTGGTATCGTTGCTTCTTAAAAGAGTTTTGTTATAGAAAAGATAAGTGTTAAAAAATTAAATGGAAGAAATTAGGGAATATGAAAGGCAAATATGGAGGTTGTTCTACATCTCAGTGATCTTCATCATCCATTGAAGAACAAATGGGAGAATGCTAATGGTGTAAGTGAAGCAAACTAGGAAATTTTGGATAATAAGGCTGCAGTGGCTATTTGACCTTTTTTTAGAGATTATGTTATTTCATATTGTTGCTAATGTAACATATATATATTCGATTAGGAAGGAATGCGAAGAACTCTACAAAAAAAATGCTCTTCTAATGAGAAGATTGGTAATAATTGGTAATCCGAAGCTCGAGGAAGGTAGGTCAATTGGACTTTAATGATTTTTAAGCAATTGTGGATCAAATGGGGGTTAAGAATTATAAGGTTGATGATAACACACAAACCAAGGTGGATCAATTGGACCTTAATGATTTTCAAGCAACTGTGGATCAATTGACGGTCATGAATTATAAGGTTGATGGTCATGAATTATAAGGTTGATAATAGCACACAAACCAAGATTTTGACGGGTTCATTACCAAAGACTTTGGAAATGCTTGTAGTTGCATTAAATTGCTCAAATTCAGATAGAATTGTTTCAATAAGGTCGGTAGTTAGTTCTTTCTTAATGCACAGATGTGGAGGATGAACCTAATGAAACGGAACGTTAAAGAAGAAAGAGAAATGAAAATCCGCTTAAAGATTTTCATCTTACAAGGTGGTGTAACCGTCCAAATGTTGAAATATGATAGAATAGAGCAAACATAGTAAAAGAATTCATCTGCTATTAATATGAAAAACCAAGTTAGTAGTAACGGTGTACTCTGTGTTGATGAAAGCAAAGGAAGCGAGTTGGTGCTTGAGTCAGGTGTGTGTTTCCATATATGCAACCAAAGGGGCACTCATTGACTATAAGGAGCAAGTATGCAAAGTGGAATATGCTAACAGTAGAGGCTTGCATGATAAAGGTATAGGTTTGGTTGGACTGAAAATGTAAAATGGAAGAGGGGTGAAACTTATGGGAGCAAGGCATGCCTCAAAAACTAGAAAGAATCTTATTTCAATAGAACAATTGAAGGGAAAAAGCTTTAACTTTTCAACTTGAGGTGGAGCCACAAAGATTTGGAAGGATAATAGGGAGGTTCTATGCACAATCGAGTAAGAAATAACATATACAAATCGATGGAAAAAACAATGCAGAATAAAATGAGTTGTAAAAGTTGTGTTGGAGAGACTAATTTGTTTGAACCAAGGTGAAGCCATCAACGGAAAGCCACAAAGTCCACATGGAGGGTTTTGTGGTTTTACAGGCATTTCTATTTTATTGATGATATGCATGTTCGATTGAGGGGCATGCATAATTTGGTAGTTTGGATGTTGGATAAGTATTCTTTTTTTAAATTGAAGACATTTGTTTTCATGGTGATATGTGAGATTGCTTGGAGCGTGGGATTGCAGGTGGAGTTTTGGCAACTTTATGGAAATATAGTACCAAGTGGAGATAGTTGAAGTTAGTGATACAATATTTCCAAACAAAATAAGATGTCACGTCGATTGAAAAAGCAGAGATTTAGCAAAGACAAAGGAATGAAGACAAAGAGGAGAGATGAAGCATTGGAGGCTTGTAAAATAAGCTATAGGCATCCAGTTGATTGGTAAATGCTACTAGTTGACTGGAACCTTTTCCGACCAATGGATATCCTTTCTAGTTGACTGGATTTTGAGCAACGGAAACACAAAATCAAATTTGTGCCTTCGATCAACTGGAACTGTCTATCAATCGTCGGTACCAACCCATTGATGATAACTTTAGTTGACTTTATTGGGAATTCTGGAGTAATTGAACTGCAAATTATCGAGGATTGCAAATTTTCAAGGGCAAGTTTTCTTTTTAGGGTATTTTCAAGTTTCCATTGTAGATCTCTACATATATTTGATCAAATGACTGAGATTTCTTTAGACTACTATAAATAGGCTAGTATAAGGGTTATCTTACTGATAATTGAGAAGGGTTATTATATTAAAGTCTTTGGGATTAATATTTCTTCTCAACTCAAAGGCTTTTTCGTAGTAAACTTTGGAGGAATTGATAAAATTTGTTTGAGGGAAATTATCTATGTATTTTTTCTTGGCTTCTTATTTTTTCTAAAATCTAATTGTGTAGGGATCAGGATAACCCTAATAGTATTTCCGCTGTAAAATTATAACCAAGGATGGATATGTTAATTCTTTTGTAGATAGGAATCTATTCAAGCATAGTAATAGTGTTTACAACATGTATATAAACATATTTTCACATTTTTCAAGGCTTTATAACCATATATCATACCTTGTTATAATAGGGTAGTAAAAATAAAATTTTGAGTACCGGTTTGATTATAAAGCATATAGTAAAGAAGTTAATTATACAAGCATAATAGAATATATACTTTAGTTATGCTATGTAGAAGTGAAAAGGTTACAAAAAAAGATATGGAAAAAATTAGATGTTAACAACGACTAGGAATTTGTACAATCTTATTCAGCAATTTTTGTGTAACATATCGGAAAGAATCATCTCTAACCATGCTTCTTGTGTTTCTTTTCAATTCCATAACCTGGTTCAGTTTTCCCTGTTCCTGCAGTTATTAAAATTGTTGTCAGTTGACAATATTTGTTAAGTTATATACTTACGATCATGATAATTTGTAACAACCTGCCTTTCGACCTTAGGTCCAACGCTCGAACCAACGTCAATAACTTAAGAACAGAAAGGTCGAGTTGTTGGGGGTGAGATTATACACATACATACATATAATTACAAGCATAGACATATATCATATGCAAATATAGCTAACACTATTTAATAACTACTTTCAGAATCTCATGGTAGAAGGAAATAAAATATAATACATGACCAAATACGATAGTAACATCACCACAATATGTCTAAAGGTCGAATACATACGTTTGAATAGTACAATTACAACCCAAACCATACACAAAGTCAAATCCAGGCACAACATCTATACACAATACATGACAAATTTCCATATCCGTTACCATCCCAACACTAGACTCCATCATCCTGGATATATAAATAATATAATAGGAGCAAGTCAAACATAAGTTTGATGAGTGAGCTATGCTCTACTCTACATATACTTAAAAGTAATACTATAACATTATATGAGTCTGTCGCTCGACCACCACACATTCTGTTGCAATGTTATATCTAACCGTCATATAAATCTAAGCACATCACATCACATCTATGCGGACTCACTTCTTTGGACTTGCCTTGTGCGCTATAGGTTTGCCTATTGTCCGTTGTTACGTCAATCGCATATAGGACTCACGTCCTGGGCTAGCCTCATGCCATATAGGGTCGCATGTTATCCTTATGATACCTAATTGGACTCACGCCCTGGATTAGCCCTAGATTAGCACTATAGGGGAGCAAATCGCCATGCCTGGATAATCTACTAGTGTCGTAAGACCTTGTTCATATCTATATAATCACTCAGGGTCGTCTATCATGTGCCTCAGGCTCATTTACTTACATGTTCATCACCATATCATATTTCAATATTGGAACAACATATATAACCTCTTCAAACAATTCATCATACTTATTCATTAATCTCTTAATGTCATCATCCGTCTTGTTACTAGCCTTAGATCACCTTCTAGTATAGAAGAGAAACAAGAGTCAAATAATTCATTATTTATTTATATAGGCCCTTTTGGGTCTAGGTTCAACTTATGCCCTGAAATGACTACTGGTGCCTAGGTCCAAGCCTACCAGTGGATCGATGGACGTATTTTTCTAAAATTTCAGGTTTTGGTAATTTTAGTGTTTCATCATCATTTCTACCTATGGCCGCCTCCATTCTGCCTTAATCATCTGAAAACATACCCATACCCTAGCCTTAAGTTTCTAAGTCATGTTTTATCATTTATTTCATCAATTCAAGTGTAATTCATTAGATTAAATTACTTATGTGAAAACTTATTCCAATTTCACTATTTATACACATACTCCTCCTAATTCCCATTTAATCTGAATTTAATCATCTATAAATGTTTATCTACTCTATTGTAGCCATCGTGTCATGATTAGAGGATAATATTTACATGATATGAAGAAGAGAGCACAAATCACTCACCAAAATGCCAATTCCTGTCCAAATCCTCCGCTTTCTAAGATGATACATCTCTTCTCTTCAGATTTTGCCTCCAAATAACTAATGGTACGTAGCCTTGTCTGCTAACTTATAATGCTTTTACTTTCATTCAATTCGATGGAGTTTTAAGTGAGAAATTTAAATTTGATTCTTGGTTGGTTGAGAGGAAGATAAAGGAAGAAAAGGAAGTGTCAGGGTGGGTAGTTTCTAAAATAACTGCATGCATTTTTCTTTCTTACGTAGTTGGAGGGAAACAACTACATGCCTGATTTCAAATTCGAATTCAAATCCTCTGGCATCCATTTGACTTGACAACATTTTTGACTGTAACTCCTCTATACGTACTCCAAATGAGGCAAACCAAAATACTACATGATTCGAAAAAACGAGGAGGTCACAATGGCATTGGTTTTATCACCAAATTACAAAATCTTAAAATGATCATTTTGCCCCTCCTTATATTTAACTTATTTAATTAATTAATTCCAAGAGATATTCTGCAAATCAATTCTACATTTCTTATAGTAAATAAATAAAAACTTGTTGTATATAAAATAGAAAAAAAAAGATAAAATAAAAAATAAGCATTTAGGTATGCGTAAAAATAGGTTCTAATCCACGCCGCTTTTATTTTCGTATTATCATATTACTAGTATTTAACTAAAATATTTATCAATTTTTATTAGTGTTACATTCCCCCCTATAAAAAAATTCATCACCGAAATTCCTAAGGAATGGAAAATATAATATAATGTTCGTTCACTAACGTACATCGACGAAGTCATAAACATAACATACAAATTAAATCAAACAACAATATTTATAAAATTATATGAGCAACATATAGGTATAGATATCACGAACTTATAATTTCTAACCATAGAATGCATAAATGTAGCTTATGCATCCTATATAAGTGCGATAGGGTGGCATATTAGGCATAGTGCACAATATCCTAATATAAGTGTATATAAATTCTATATGAATGCAAACCAATCATACATAAATTTTAACAATCAATCTATCCAAAGCATCCAAATCATAATCCTAGAATAGTCTGACAAAAGAAATCAATTCAAAATCGGGAAACATACCAAAAGGATCTGGGGATGAATATCCTTCATCCTCTCTTCAAGCTCCTACACGCTCTTCGTCGAGTCATTTCCCCACTGCGCTCTAACCAATTTCACCGTCTAATTTCTAGGTTGTTTCTCCCCATTTTCCACAACATAGATCGGGTCATGGTATGAATTTGGCTCATATTCTAACTCCACCACTTCCAATTGGCTAGGTGCTATCGCGGTTATCGGATCACGTATACATTTTCATAAATATGACACGTGAAACGAACTATAGACTCCCACCATCTTCTCTAGTTGCTTCACTCTATATGCCAAGCTTGATATCCATTCCAATACTAGAAACTGGTTGATGAATCTAGGTGCTAACTTTCTTGAACTCCCGAATTTTACCACCCTCTTTAATGGAGAAACTTTAATAAAAACCGAATCTCCCACTTCAAACTATAAATCTTTCCTTCTCTTATCTGCATATGACTTCTGTCGATCCTTTGCAGCTTTTGTCCTCTTTTTATAAGCTCCACCTTCCCTGTCCCTAATTATCTCCAGACCCGAAAGAATCTCATAGGTAGACTCCCATTAACATGAAGGTGACTTACATGGCCTTCTATATAATGCTACAAATCGTGTCATGCCTATACTAGCATGATAGCTATTATTATACATGAACTCAACTAAAAGTAAATGACCTTCTTAAGAACTTTCAAATCCAATATACAACCCCTTAGTAAGTCCTCCAACACTTTGTTCACTCTTTCCATCTGTCTATCGATCTGTAGTGGATATGCAATGCTCATATTAATTTCATTCCCAACGCCTCCTACAAACTCCTCTATAATTCACTTGTAAAAAGTGGATCCCAATCGCTCAGTATACTGGCTGCAGCTCCATGTGGTCGGACCACTTTTTTAATATATTACATTGTTAAAGTCATTATGGTTCTCATACTTAATCAAAATAAAATATGGGCTCTTTGTAAGATGATCCTCTATAATCCCTATGCTCTCATTTCATCTTCTACTTCAGGGTAATCCATCCACAAGGTCCATAAATGCACACTCCCACTTCCACTATGGCACATATAATGGAAGTAATAAATGGCACATATAATGGAAGTAATAAACCACTCAGCCTTTTCTATTCCTCATTCACATCCTAGCACGTCATACACTTCGCCACATACTCGGCTACTCATCTCTTCATTCCTGGAAAATAGAATATCCTTTCACATCCCAACACATCTTATCTTCTCCTGGATGAATAGTCATCCTAGAGCGATGACACCTACCAAAGACCTGCTCTATCAACTCCTTAGCTTGTGTTACACATAGACTTCCATCTCTTCTCAAATAAACCCTTAGCTTGTGTTATGAATTCTGGAGAAAAAGAATATACGACATAAAATAAAAATGGCAGAGACTAATTTCAGACGTCTGAATTTATGTATCGGACGTCTGGATGGTCTTAGACTTCTGGAATGCCAAATCAGACGTCTGGGAAGTTTTCTGGAATATTTCTAGAAACCAAATCCAGATGTCTGGATTAACCCCCAAACGTCTGGAATTGTTCAGTTTTGCTTATTTGCCTATTTTTTGAGTAAATTTCCAATGTTTATCGATTTATGTTGATTCAGTTAGTTGTTACCATTTATTATTGACTTTGATGACTTCTTTTCTAGATTTTTAGAAATATCCATTTGATGGATTAGATATCGATTTCTATGGTTTTGATTCACGTCATTGTATGTGAATTTTTGGTGATTGATTATTATTTAATCATTTATGTGATTTTTCACTTTAAATACAAAGGTTTTTATACGAGTAGTAAATATCCAAACTCTTTTACAAAAATGATTTCAACACTATTTTTAATACAAAGCTTGTTTTTAAATCCATTTTCTAATCTATAAGTATATACAAACCTTTACCTCATTCGTTCGAAAAATCTAATTAAACAAATTAGCAAAAAAAGTAGTATGAAATGCTAGCGTTTACTTTATCGGTTAATTCTTGGACTTGTTCGATTGAAACCTTGTGACAATTTTCGAGTGGAAATCTACAATCTGTTCGTAAATATTTAAGTTAAGCCAGTGATTATAGGACATGAAGCTAAACTCATATATTTACTAGTTTAGTGTAATTTACAGTTATTTTCGAGTGAAAGTCTACAATTTGTTCGTAAATAATTAAGTTAAGCCAGTGGTTTTGCGACATGAAGCCTAACTCGTTTATTTACTAGCTTAGTGTAATTTACACTTGTTGATCTATGATGATCATTCGGTGGAGTTTCGGCTCAATTTGGTGGGGTAGCGATCCATGGTCTTGGGGACGTTTGGGGAGCCTCGGCTTAAAGGTCTTCGGATCGTTTGTGGAGCTTCGGCTCAAAGGTCTTCGAATCGTTTGTGGAGCATCGGCTCAAAGGTCTTCGGGTCGTTTGTGGAGATTTGGCTCAAATTTAATGTTTAGCAACCATGGAATAGCATTCCGTTTGTGATACACGTGTTGGTGAGTTTTCATGCTCCCGTTTGTGATAGGCCTTCCCCTTTTTGTGATTTCTGGATTTCTAGTTGATGATTTCTAGAATTTGTGTTTCACCAATTTTTGTGATTTCCATTGATAAGTTTTTTCAATATTTGTGGTTTGGTGAATAAAATGAAGAATATGACATTCTTTTTGGTACTTGAGATTTATGAGATATTGTATGATTTTTGTTGCTATTTAATGTATACTTGTCACCGTATGGCATTTTTGTTATCATATGTTTTTATCATATCTCTTATCCTATCTCATTTTATATTATATTTATAGCTAGAATTATATGTTTATTATTTTCTTCTTAAATAATACTCGGGTCAGACCGAGGTATTTCAGGTGCTTCTGCTTGACTTCTTATCAAGGTCTGTCATCTGACTTTTGGCTAACTACTTAGCTTATTTGTTGTATACATTCGAGATGGAGACTCCTTGACGTATACATATTCTTTTGTCTTGCACTTGTACCTATTCTTTTGTGATGTGCTGGATCTTACATGGCCACTACTTTGATGTACACTTTTATGTGTTATATTCATATATGTTTCCGCCTTAGCGATATGAATATCTGTGACTGATTTATGTTATGTTTATTTTATATTTGTTTTCGAAGACCACATAGCCACTGTGTAGTAGCTTTGTATTTGTACTCGATATTTCGAATTTCCTCTTTAAATGAAATGTGTGACCTTACATTTGGCATATCGGTACTCAAACAAAACAATTACACGGATGGTCGCTCCTCATCAGCCTTATTATTCATGCTAGTCGATGGCATTACCTCGTAGTGTCCTTGCCTAGCGAGCATAGAGGTGGGGCGTTACAGATATTTCAATAAAAAGGGATTGATATTTAAATTTTAGGAATAACTTTAGAAGAAAAAATACCACAGACATCTATGACAATACCATAAACGTCTGTCAAAGGTTTCGGGAAAACATTTTTCTAAAACCACAGTCTATGGGAAACTCACAGATGTCTATCATATCTTTATGTTTATTTTTCCTGAAACCATAGACATCCGTGGAAAACTTATAGACGTCTGTCATATGTTTCTGTTTATTTTTTATTGAAACCACAGACGTCTATGATTCCTCCATAGACGTCTATAGTTGCTCCAACCTCATATTTCCAACAGTCATATATAAGTGATTTTACCCTAAATTTCACTTTTACCTCCAATCTACTTTCCCGAAAGCCCAAGCCTCCATCAACTTCAAATTCAACAATCAATGGCTCCAAAGAAGATGACCGTTTCTAAAAAGAAAAAACAAAGACAATCTTCCTCCTCTTCTCCATCACCTGTTACCAATCTGACATAAATCAATGGCTCCAAAAGAATCCCACTGCCATCAATCGATTGGAGGTACTTTCCAAGAAGAAAATCGATGTTGGTCCATTCTATTGCCTTGGAAATGTAATAGAATATGATATTCAAGGATTAACAATGGATGTTGGTTGCCGCGACCTAATTTGTTATAATGAAAACAATGTAAATATCGATCCTCTCGCTATCTGTCTTTTCTACTCCAACTTATGTAGTGCGGAAATTTGGAATCCAGAAAATGAGGATGGTTGGTTGTCATCAAGTGTTTATTGTAAAGAAATCAAAATTGATGTATATGACATTGGACATATACTAGGATGTTCTTATGAGGGAATCAATTTAACAGACAAACCAAATCATAGTCTTTTACCCAGAGATGAAGTTACTATCAAATATGGGAAGATAGGATTCCCTAATGGAAATCCATTTACCTACGACTACGTGCTAGACTACATAATTGAATGATAATCAATATAATCATTCCACGTCTAGGTAGCCACAAATAATTTTATCTCAATGACCATCGAGCTTTATATGCAATATTTGGTCGTCTCTCGGTAAAGTGGGCAAAATTTGTTCGTGACCAAATTAAAGGTTTTTCGACTCAGCATCGTCGAACAATTGTATATGCTCCATACATAATGCGTATCTTTTAAGATCTGGCGTTCCTTCGTACTTATCACAATACGAAGAAATTCCAACAAATGATAGTGGTCCAAAATATTTATCATTGATGCAACTTCCTAAAAACCCACCTCCCATCATCCCATTCGACCAATGGATTATTCAACAACAATAACGAGTAAATCGTAATCCACAGCCTACTTGCTTCTCAACATGCTTATTTCCCTCGTTCTTCTCAACAACTTGCCTTCTCCAGTCATACCATCGAATACTATTCAGATTCAAAAATTCAAGAAGCCCGCATTGAACCGATGCGAAGTGAATCACTTCGTGATTAGCACTTAAAATAAAACTAATCACGATCAACCAAAAAGCTTTACACAAAAATGAATGGTTTGGAACGTTCTTTTACTACAAGGATGACTAAAATAAAAAGGACTTTAGAAAAGGTTGTTTCCACCTTAGGAAAAGTTATGAGAAAGGTCTGCGGCAGATCGTCCTCTCTCTCATCATCTTCCCGTCACCGACACCACCTCCTCGAGCACAGACACCGGTTTATCGACCTCATACTTCTCCTGAAGGATTTTCTTATGACAGAGGAAAGACTCCTATGCAAGAACAACCTAAGTAGGAAGAAGTTAATGATGATACATACATGTTTGATACTCCGCAATTTCAACATCAATCATATATGGCGTTCCAAGGGCTCTCCATTCAAAAAGATGAGGAGTATAACCATTAAACCAACTGGCTAGGAACATAAGACTGAGATACTTCGTCTTAGTGGGAATATTATGAAAATTATGGAAGCCTTTCTTACTCTTCCAACCAGTACAACTAGCATCTCTTTTTCAGTTATCTTTTAGCATTTATTTTTATGTTTGTTTATTTAAATTTTAAACTCCTCCTACATTACTTAAGTCTCTATTTCTACTTGGACTTACATATTTAATTGTTCACGATCTTAAAATGCTATCATCTAAATATTCTATATCCTCTCTTCTATTTTGATAATGACAAAGAGGGAGAAAATTATGCACATACATTAGGGGAGACAAAATTTAGTTTATGCGAAAATTCTCTATTTTGGTTAATATTTCTTCTAATTTTATTGTATAGTTGTCAATATCAAAAAGAGGGAGAATGTTTGAACCTCCATCCAATGTTCCAATAAAAACAATATACAGTCATATATATTATATACATCTTATCAGGATAATAGCTACATACTATAAGAAGACATCATGCTCGAAGACAATTGGGACTCGAAGGCAAGCAAAGATCTATCGACCATACTATAACTAGTAAGGTTATTCTAGTGTAAAAGAGTCTTAGATAAAATGTTGTAAGGTCTCCTTGAGTATGTACGCACACATGATAACACATAATTTCATATACACTGAACATAAAGTGAAAAACTATATTTAACATCCACAAACATCTGAAGAAAAAATCATAGATGTCTGTGACAATCCTCGGGAAATTATTTCCTGAAGTCACAAACGTCTGAGGTTTTACCATAGATGTTTGTCATCTAAAAAATTGCACAATTCTGAATAGACACTTCTGTTGCATGAATAGTAATTAACTCTTCGTCGCAAGGTTGAAGCCATTAAAATAAATAGATTATCCAATAGTAATAACTCTTCATCTGCATCCCTTTAAATCTATAAATACTATCATGATTGAGATTTAGATATTAACTGAATTAAATTAATTAAAACTACTCTTTCTTGATTTATTACTCTCTTTATATACAATTACTTACATACACTCAATCTATTATACCCAAAATATAATTTTTGTTAAACCACTTCCTACAACACAAAGCATTCACATTCACATACTCAAAGGAGATCACATGAAGATTTATACTATTGGCCAAAATCCGTTATTTGGAACACATGATTGTTACAGATATACTTTTATATTCGCCTATTCTTCCGGGCGAAGCGAGGGTTAGTTGGTTAAAGAAAATATCGAAGGGGATCTTCGAGACTGGACGTAGGACAGGATGTCCGTACCAGTATAAAATATCCGATGTGAGCGTTTTTATTATTTATCTTATTTATATTTCATTACTATTCTCCGCTTAATATTGTTAGTAATATACATCCTCACACGCATATATATATATATATATTGCATTATTTGTAAAAATCCTATTGACTTTCAAGCTAAAGATGAGTGCTGTTTACTATCCATAAATGGTCAGGAAAAACGAAAAGAGTTAACAAAGTTCTTAAAGATTTGTTAAGGGCTTGTGTACTAGACTTTGGAGGGTCATGGGAGGACCATTTGCATTTAGTCGAGTATTCATATAATAATTATTATCAAACTAGTATAGGAATGCCAACTTTCGAGGCTATTTATCGAAGGTCATATAAATCACCAAAAGTTAGTTGGAGACCGAAGGCAGATTGATTTTTGGTCCAGATATGATGGGAGAAGCCATGAAAAAGATTGAGTTGATTTGAGCAAGGATGAAGGAAGCTCGGTCTGGATAGAAAAGTTAGTAGATAAGAGGCTAAGGATTTATAGTTCACGGTTGGAGACTATGTTTTCGTTAAAGTATCACCGACGAAAGGTGCGTATGGTTTGGGAAGTCAGGGAAATTGACACCAAGATATATATCAGTCTGTTCCTATCATAGAAAGAATCATGAAACTCGCTTTGCGAATAGATTTACCGAATAGTTTGGTAGGAGTCCATAATGTTTTTCATCTTTGGAAGTGTATGCATGATCCAAAGACTACTATTGCACTAACGATATTTAGTAGTGGAATCAGATTTGACTTTGGTTAGGCAATTAGTTCGTGTTGTAGCAAGAGATAAAAAGAGATTAAGGAACAAGACAGTCAGGTTAGTAAAAGTCCAATGGAATGAAAAGGAGAAAGAATGTACTTGGGAGACAGAAGACAAGATTAGAGATATTTATCCTGAGTTGTTTTGATGACATGTTCCATATTTGTCATATAGACCTTTTACTTGTATGACATACTAGTATTGTTGTTATGTGTCTATCACACATGTTGCATGATTGATATGCTTGTTGTTTTTCTTATCATAATTTTGAGGATGAAATTCTTTAAGGTGGAAGCCATAATACCTCTATTATTTGTGTAGCACTATTTAGGAGATTTACTTAGATAAACTAAATAGAATAGTGTATGGTGTGATAAGGAGAATGAGTTTTGTTAACTAATATGAGTCGTGCCTTAAGTAATCAATTAATAAGATCGATTTGAATATAAAATAGAAAGAAAGTTATGAGAGGGCATAATAGGAATATCTCATTTATTCATTTCCCTAAATCCACCTTCTCTCATTCATTCTCATTTCATTTTAAAAATGAAAAACAAAACATATGTGAAGGCAACTATTGCTAAGGAAGAAAAGAAGGGGAAATCTAAAGGGGATTAAAGGAAAAGCTTAAGGGAATTAAGCAACATCAAATCTCAATTTCCATTATCCAATCTATGATGAATAATAGTATCCATCTAATTTGTTTATGCTTGTTTTCGGATCTTTTAATGATTTCTGGATTGATTATGAATGTATGTCATGCGCTGATTGATGATTATCATTTTTTATTTGGGTGATAATTTATTAAAATTTTATAGGTTTTAAACGGAAAACCTAAATTTTTAATCTCTAATTGACTTGAAATTTAAATATGTTGTGTAAAACATTATTTAAAGATGGATTTTCAATTCCAATAATTTTCCAAGTTCATATGAACATTTTATGAATTTTCTAAGTGGGTAAAGGTGTTTATTTAATGTTTTAATTATTAAAAATAATTTAACTAATATTTTGGTCCCAAAATTTTTATATAAGGAAGAAGATGAAAAATCAACTTTTTGGTAATTTTTAGGGATTTCTCCATAATAATTATGCTTTTCTACAAATTTATTATTCTACAAGAGTGTTTAATTAGTATAAGATAAATATATTAATTACAAGGGTTTGTAAAGATATTTGAGAAGGTAACCATAAAATTTTGAAAAGAATATGTAAAGCATTTTGTTATTAAATAATAATTTGACATGGGGCAAGAATTGGTGGAAAGTATTAGCTTAACAAAACAAAATAGTTCTGAACTTATTTACTGAAATGTCATTGTAGGTACTCGGCACTCTGTTATATTGATTTTCAACATTTATAATAGAAGATACCTAGAATAACTACTTTCTAGTTATATGAGGTACGAAATTTATAGGTTCAGCATCTATATGGATTGATTCATGCGATGTCTACGTAGTAGATATGTGGTGTACCCGCTTATACAGAAGTTCGTCACCAAATATTATAAGGGTTCGATATCTCAATGTTTCAGAGGCTTGGCAACCTATGGTTTTTGAGACTCGATATTGTTCTCTTTAAAGGTTTGGTGCCTTCTTTGTTTTATGGGTTCGATGCCTTCAAGTATTCAAAGTTCTAACACCAACAAGTTTAAGTTTTAGGGGTTCAACACCCTTGAGTTCTTAAAGGTTCGATAACCTTAATTTTTTAATGGTTCAAAACCTCTTGTCTAACAATGTGTTTGATACCTATTTTTTGTAGCATGGCTGTCATATGTTTACAAACTTGATATCCATGTTTTATAGGTGCGATAGCCTTATGTTTTGCAAACTAGGATGCTTTGTTTAGTGGCCAATAGCCTTGTGTTTTAGAGTTTCGACGGCCTCGTTTTTTTATATCGAAAGATCAAAAAAGCTATTTAAAGATGGTTGTGTTTTGGCATAGAATTTTGGCTAAGTATTGGTTTATGTTTTCCTTGTCTTAAAGAATGATTTTAAATGGTTGATCGTTTATAAAGGTAAATTTTTTCAACAAAATAAAATGGTGTTTTATCCCAAGTTTTATATGAATTTGCCAATGGAAAGTGTTACTTAAGATTAAGTATGCCAATGACTATTGATTAAACATATGTTAATGAATTATGCTATATGTTCTTGTTATCAATTAATCGACTAAATCTATACATTGATCATTGTCATACTCACATCATTATGACCCTACATTGCATCTTGGGATTTGGGAGCAGAATTACCAGTTAAGTTGTCCCGGTAGTAAGTATGGTTAGACTAAACTCCTGAGTGATTAGAATTGCATAAAGGAGATCGGTAGATCAATTATGTTAGGATGCCTTAAACTGATCAAAAGAGATATGACTCATGGACTTAATAGCCAGTTAGGTTATTGGTTGCCCTGCAAAACTCTCAGGTTCATAGTAACCCTAGGAAAGCTATGACATATGAGACAGATAGTCCATATGTTTCTGGATAAGGTTTATTAGTTACCTCTGAAAACTAGTGGGTTTATTATAACCTTAGCAAAAATATGATTTCGGATAAGGTTAATTAGTTACCTACAAAAACTAGTATTTTCATAGTAACCCAAGGAAAAATATGATACAGGTACGAATAATCTTCTGATTCAAATAGACATTCAAGTTTACTTCTAATCGTATTTGAGGATTTTGGAATATCTAGTTAAAAGTTTTGGCCTAAATCTACCCTATAGGTTATTGGTTGGCCTACAAAAATATTAGGTTCATCGTGACCTCATTAAAACTATGATTTGAAATAGATAGTCTATTTTTGAAAAGGGTAAACCTTGGATGTGCATAACCCTAGAATGACATACTAGTCAAACTTACCCATGTTGCATGCATTTATATGATCATGTATTTTTTGTTCTAACCGTTGTGGTTGCAAGTGCATGATTTTTGAATGATATATATCAGAGAGGAGGAAACCCATTTCTCTTAGTGGTGTGGTCTCACTAGATATCTATTTTGGTTCGAGGTGGTACATTGTTATTCACATCATACTTTTTGTCTAACTTGAAGTTTTCGCTTTTCCCCTTAAACTCTTAGTTACGCATTTAAGTAGGTCAGGAGTAGGGATTTTCAGTTAGACAAATAAGCATTCGAAGACGTGCAGGAGGCAAGGTATCTATCCACCATGTGGTTTAAAGTCTATGCTATGTTGAACGGATGTAATGACAGAATTAATAAATGTCATATAGTTAGACTCTGATCATCCAAGGGGGATCTTCATATGTTGCTCTTGGAATATATTTATAATTATTATATTTTCTCCGAATGTGGAATCGATGGGATTATGTAATTGATTATAATGGATATGAAAGTTTATTAATGAAACATGTTTTGAAATTTTCAAATTCTTGTGCTCTAACCGATCTATTTTGTCACTAGAAAATAATACGGTGGAGAACTGCAGTATCAGTAGTGCTTTATTTGGGGATCAAAGTGGGGGACGATAGAGAAATACAAATCTGTCATTGGAGAAGAAGTAATGGTGCAGAGATGAAATGAATAAGCTAAAGTTAAAGAAGCCTATAGCTTCAGATACAGGCTTCCAACCACCAACGGAAGGTACAAGTCGACTGGAACTGTTTCCAATTAACTGGTAAAGCCAACAGTCGACAGGTGTATGGGTCATTTTTGAACAAAGAACATATCTATATTTAGGGTTAACTCTAAGTCTTTTCCTATTTCCTAGTCCAAAATTTCCAATCGATTTGTATATAGTAAATTATGAAGAATTTTGGACGTAGGGATTCAGAGGAAATTTTTTCGTTTATGGGATATTTTGGAGTTTTTACCATAGATATTTGCATGTCTTTGATCTAATGATTGAGGTTATGCTAGATTACTATAAATATATCTTTATATGAATCATTGTAAATGTAAGGATAAAAGAGATAAAAGAGATAAAAGAGATTATTATTCTAGGTTTTTGGAGGTTGAGATTAATTCTCAACTTTTAGGCGTTTTCTTTGTAATCTTTTGGTGGAATTAATAAAGTTCTGTTTTGAGGAAACTGATCGTCTATTGTTTTTCTTCGCTTCTTATTTCTTCTCAAATCTAAAAGTGAACAACCCTAACAAAGGGAGATGGATTTTGGGTTAGGATTTAGGATAAGGAAGTTATTTTGAATGTAATTTAGGTTCTTATTGCATTGAAAAATGTGAGGTATTAGGAAGCAGGTAGTCATATTTTGTACGTTGGCATTAGTTGTACGAGTCAAAAGTGTTTTCTATTAATGGTTAGTTAATGATATTCAAGTGGTCGACTAGCTTTTTCAATGGACATGGAGTACACTGTGTAAATTCGCATGTTAAAATGATTATCAATCAGTTGCATTGTTTACTAAGTTTTATAACTATATTTTTAGATAATAACAACATCAATTAAGTAAACTACATAGTTTTATATTTAGCCAACTCAATAGCTTCATTATATACATGTTAAATTCAATTCATACATCATATTAGCTCAACTTACTCAAAAGAATCAACAAGTTAATTTACATTATAAATAGATTATTCTACATAACTTTTTTAAAATTACCCCTAATGTCGTCGTATAATATTTTCTCTTTTTCAAAATTTTAACTCATTTACACATAAAATCTTGAAAATTTAAGAATTAAAATATATCGAAACTCGAGAACAACTTGTAGAATTTTTATTTCTTTCTGACATAGTTATTGATTTTTAACAAAATAGAAGTTATTCCAAGTTTTTAAAAAGAGGTTAAATTAGTTAGAAATTCAAAGCAAAAAATAAATAGGTTTGTTATGGTAATAGTTACCTTTACCATTTTGAAATAATGATATCATTTTGACTGATAAGCAAAATAGCTCACCGTTATCACTACTGATTAGCTTGTATATCGATAAACAAGTAAATATTACTAAAGTTAAATTATCGTTTATTATGAATTCGGTAACTTGACATATATTTAAAATGTAATGATGCTTTATTATGGATTTCATCGTATCATTTAGTAAAAGAACATCAACCAAAAAGAAAAAAGTGTATTTAACATCATTTGAATTGAACTAGGAAATCAATTTAATCCATCGTTTTCTTATAAATGCATATAATTCAACATATTACATAAATATCCATGTATTATAAATGAATGGGTAAATTCCCATTACTAGTATAGTAAAAGCATTACCGGTATTTTACTATAGAAAAAGGTAAGTCTATCTTAGCATACTTATTATACTAACATACCGACTTTTCGAAAAAATTATAATCGATTGACTGGTAATGATATGATAATGGAAAATTTACCATTAGCATAATAGTCCTACAAATAAGAAATCTATGTTAGTTTGTACTTGTATGATTTCTTAATTATAAAGTTAAATAACTTATTCATCGAAACGTATATGATTTCGTTTCCAGGATTTTAGCATAAAAGGTTATAAAGTGATATGTCAGCATTGTAATTAAGAATAAAAAGGACAATTTTACCATATATTTCATCAAAAAATGAATATGAATGTTGATTGATTATTTTTGGTGTTGTACAAATAGAAATATGGTACCACTTAAATAGTCATTGATTAGTAGGCATAAGAACTAGTTTATATTAGTCAACCATTTAAATGATGGGTACAATGAGTTCAAGATTTCATGCAGCTATGAAAGCGATTCAATTAACCAGTATGCATAAGCATAGTAAGGTTAAAAAAATGAGGTTCATTATTATTTATTTTATCTCAAAGAGCTTTCAAAATCAGTAAACCAGAAAGTAAATATAGCATATAATGCCTTTAACTTAACCATAAGTTTATACTAGGAAAGGTGTATGTACTATTAAAATGGGATAGTTAGTTTTATTCAATATGCAAGTGCAAAATATCTCATTCAGAGTGAAATTTTAAAAGGGGTTTCAGACCTTATTGAGCATAAGGTAGGAACCGATGGCGATGATATTGATATTAGTAAACTAAACTGGTAACCATGGTGCAAAAGACGTATAATATTTTTTTATTTTAATAATGTTGCCAAAGAAGCAAATCACTGGCATAGATTATAGAACTATGCAAATAATTATAACACAATTAACAATGGCTTGTTCAGTTAAAAAATGGACTAAACTAGCCATAAAGTAACTAGATATGGCTTATTTAATGAACCGTGGCTAGCTCAACTTGTCTCAGTGGCTGGTTGAGTGAACAGAAGATTGGTTGATAAAATGGCCAATCCTTTGCTATTTAAGTGTAAAACAATAATGTCTTTTCCGTTCTACACTTAAAATGGCCAACGCTTCGCCGTTTTGATTACACTGATAAAGTTTCAAAAAGGGTAATTTTAATGGCTATGTAATATCAAACGTTATATTTTATCATTCCACCTTTCATTCGTCGCACTAGTTATCTTTTAACATATTCTTCTTCTACTATAAACGTATGTTACGATAGAAAATTCAAAAAATTCCCAATGGCAAATGAAAGTTGGACTCCACATGATTATTTATTGTTGATAAATGCATATATAGATAATGATCTTAGATATATGAAAGGGGAGACTGAAAAAGATTTGTGGATTACTGTTAATAAAGTTTATAACAATCATTATGTGTATAGGTTAAGGTGAAGGAATTTGGATTTGAGGAGTACTTACGACTTGTCGAAGGTACGTGAGCATTATAAATGAGCGATAGAGGAAGACATATTTAACTTGTCTCATTCAATATTTGATTCATGAAATGTTTCGAAATATTATGTTAACTTTATTGTGCATGTTGTATACGATGGGTTAGTTAGATTAAAAAATTTGAGTGATTTTCCTTGTATCGTGCTAACTTTATTAGGCATGTAACATTAATTTATGTGTAATATCTAAATTTGTGTAAGTAAAATAGGTTATGTGTTTTCAAATAAACAAATGCTATAATAAATGTTACAATAGACATTACAAAATAATTCGAAAGGACCAAAAATGGAAACAAACATGTCAGCAAACGCTAAAAATAAGAAAACACCAACGAAAGCCAAAATTTCATAGATCAAACCTATCTACAACCACCTAGAAATGGATCGAACTTAACCTATTATAAAGTATTTCAATTTTATCTTTAATTTTAGTGACATAAAAAATGGTTCGAAGAGGTAGTGGATCGTCAATCCATTGTCATAATCCACAACCCTTTCGAATGTTGGGGCATATATAATGGTGGCTACGTGCCGACCAACGTCATCTTCATTTCCTACAATGGGGAACATAACACAAGGTATAACACCCCTGTTTTCTTTATTTCACATTATGCCAGATATTTAATTAGGAAATAATTAAATAAATAATAAGGAAGAATTTAAATATGTAGATGAGTGTGGATAACTGCCATATTAAGCTTAAGTGGAGAATTGGTTTATATGAAAAAATTAACATGATCTTTAATTATATATGAAAGGAATAAAAAAATAAAGATAATATACATGAGTTATATCCCCAAACATAACCCTTCTCCTGTAAAATTGTAACAACCCGAAATTTTCGATCCCGAAAATTCCAGATAGTTAGGAAAAAGGAAGAAAGAGATAGAAGAAGAAAAAAAAGAAAACACCAACATCTCACATTCGCAGCAGATCAAAATATAATATCAAATAATAACAGTTTATAAAAGAATACTATATCTGTCGATTACATTTTAATATATTAGAGTTACACACATACTCAAACACTGGACATATACAAATCAACATGTCTCAGATAATCAGAAATATTTTACAATGGAAACACTCCATATGTTTCTGCCATCCAGCTCGCCTCCTAAGCTCCAGAACGTTCTTACCAGAAAATCAGTAATACTCGGTCTGAACCGAGCATTACACCAAAGTAACACTCGGGTCAGGCTGGAAACCAGCGTGAGTAAACTCATCTAGCATGGAATATAAAGCATACAACTTATATAAAACCTGAGGTAACTCGTATCAATTTTCAAATTCACAAGTCGTTATAGACATCATTTATTTCACGCATAAATTTTCTAAGTATCAAAATTTAGATTAAATAGTCCAATTTACTTAAATCATTTCGTTCACGCCTATTGATTTCACATGTCAATCTATAAAGAATCGAAGTGGTTTCAAGTATTTGCTAATACCCGACTCCGGTCTCTTCGAATCCAATGTCGTCTAAACCCAAATTGTTCAATTGAAATACAATTCGAACTTTAAACAGGATGTCACTTTACACAGTAATACATCATCGATAGACAACCACATCATCATTGTTCACCTAAAAATCATATCACAAATCATGTTATAATAGAGATATCAACCAATTCAAGGCATTTAATCATCATTATTCAATCATTCATAAGCAAGATTGAACATTTTTATTAATTACATTAATTAATGATCCTCTAATTACTTCCATTAGCTAATTATTCTTAATTTCATTTAATAATTAACCCTTAACTTAATTACATTCATTAATCAGCCTTGGTTAATCACAATCAAAATTAACTGCCCTTAATTACTCCATCAATTAAGCCAACTCATTGATTTAATTATTAATTAATCCTTTAATTACACTGAGTAACTTATCACTTAATTTCTTCCACCAAGTAATTATCCTTTAATTACTTCCCATCAAGTAATTTCCTTTAATTAATTATATCCAGTAATTATTCCCTAATTACTCCACTAAGCAATTATATCTCATTAATTAGCTTAAGAAATTTTACTTAACCGAACATCAAATGATTACCTTTAATTAATTAAACTTAATTAATTAACTAGTATTAACCACTATAACGTAATTAATTACAAAAATTAATTAACCTTACCCATACACATTGATCACATTGATCCATAATTAATTACTCGAATTAGTTATTCTATAATTACTTACACTTATTAATTATCCTCTAATTAATCGTCCTCGTTAATCAACTAACCCTTTTATTAATTCTCTTTATTAATCAATCCTTTAATTAATTACACTAAGTAATTAATCCTTAATCACTTCCTTTAAGTAATATTTCATTATAACAAATTTAGGTTTAAAAACATTTTTATGTTTTAACAAACTTAAATTAACCATCATACTGTTTCTAAATTAAAGTTTAAGAATATTTTTGAAGTATAAAGGGGATTTTAGCAAAGACTTAAACACACAACCATTTTTAACTTCAAACTTTTATTTTGTAAAAATCTTTAAACATGCCTAACATTCCTATTCCTGCTTCGGGTTAAACCCTAGTATTTCTTGAGTTCCTCCCCGAGTTTCCCTTTCATCTTCTACTTCTTCTATTATAACCTGATAAAACTTCCAACTCAAACACTACTAAACTCACGCGAGCAGCTTGATAAAATACCCGAGAATCACCCCGAGACCAACATTCTTTCCCCCGAGCTCCCACCGAAGCAAACTTCCTCACTTCCACACCCAATCTCCAATGTACACGGAAACTGGTGCACGTGCACTGGTCCACAGCGGCGCTCCGGCGTCTTCGACTACCTCTCACAAGTTGACTTAAAAATCCAAAAACCATCGAACTATTCAACATCTCGATCGAGCATCAACGATAAATTCGAACTCAACAACCCCTCAGCACCCAATTCCGTTTGCCCAAAAAAAGGCCTCGACATGACACTCCGACCATCAGAAACTCCCAATTTTCCGGCCATGGCTCTGTCAACGATCAAGCTTTCCTTTCCCCCACGACCGCATACTTAACCAACTACCTCGATGCCACAATTTAACGAGTAACTGACCATGACCAAAACCATAGATAAACCCTAGTTCACTTATATCTGATCACCTCGGCCAACCAGAAAATCAACCTGTAGTTTTCCTACCATCAGCAACCTCCTAGCCACCTCCGATTACGCCCTAGCCTCCATTCACTATGCCGATCATCGCTAAACAACCGATTTACCCAAAACAATCATCTCAAGAATTGGCACTAATTCCCAACCTAAAAATCATGATATATACCTTAAAATTCATGATTTCCTATAATGAATTTAGCCATGAAATCAAAACTTAAAATGTAATCTATCAAATTTTTCACCCATTTACATTTTCACTGAAAATTTTAAAATTTCAAGACAATTTATCAATATAAATTCCTTGGATGATTTTTAGTATTGATATTGAATGATTTCAAACACCTTTTATTTATAAATCAAAATCTAACAGAAACTTAATAATGAGTTATTAAATTTATTAAGAAATCAAACCTGTTATCACCATACATGGACTATATTATAACTACACAGGCATTTAATCACTCAGATACAAACATACATTCAATTAATTCAAGTATTTCAAGTAACAACAAGATTTTTATTCATAATATCAAAGTGGAATCCAGGATTAAAACTTTTTTTAGATATGTTCACTTACCTGTTCTTGTAACAGCAGAGAATAGAGCTCTTAAATTGAAAAGCTTTAGACCCTTAAAACTGAGTTGCTTCTTTGCTTTGCTTTTGTTCTGATCTTATCGCACTTGAGTTGTTTTTTTCCCTTTTTTTATGAACTCAAGTGTATGAGGAGGTAACTAGGCAGTGTATATATAACATAGGAAAGAAGTGTTGAAGAAGCTAAGCTGAAGTATGGGTGTGCAGGCTTTAGCCTCTTTCTTTGACTTGACTAGATTTTCTTTTACTAAGTGAAATGATTTTTCAACATTTCGAATTGACTGTTGTTTGCACTGAGATGATAGTATTTAATGCTAATGTTTCCTCTATGTTTACATCCTTGTCCTATTTTGTTTTAGTTTTGTTTTTTATATGTAGATATTTTGTTTTGCCTTGCATATACACAAGTATGTCCATAGTATAAATATAGATTCTAGAGTTATCTTATGTTGATTCACACAATAACCATTTAAACATTTATTGCTAACATAATTTCCTATTTCTTTCTGTTTTAAACTTAAGCTTATCCAAACATTTAATTTATATCCTATATTTTATTTTATACATATATTTAATATTGATAGGATTGATTTTATCTTAAACATTATCGTCTATATTACATCCATATACATTTATCTAGATTAAATGTTAATAAGATAAAGCATTTTAATTTAATTAAATAAGATAGATTTTTTTTTAAATATTTTTAAAAGACTTTATTTTGAATTTTCAAATCAGAGCGTTCTTTCAAAATACATATGTATGTAAATAAATGACAAATATTCCAAAAGTCTTATTCATTTTTAAAATGATAAGTTTACATTTTATTTAATTGGATTAAATATTTATTAAAATAATGTTGCCAAAATCCTGGGTCGTCACATTCCTCCCCTCTTTGAATCTTTTCGTCCTCGAAAAGGAACGAAGCCAGAATTATTAAAATACTTAAAATCAGATAAATTTTCCTTAATCATTTTTAAACTACTTTTAAAAAAATCTATATAATATTACTAAATAGTTTTTATACAAATACTTTTATAACTCGATGTTTCGACAAGTCCATCCTTGTTCCCATAGAAATTCGATCATACGTTGATCAGGCGTAGGACTGAAAATCTATAAGTGCTTGGCAGACCTGTTTTTAACATCCAGTGAAAATACTTTGAAAAATAATTTTATTGCAAATATAGAAAACAGTTTTTGAAAATAGAGGAAATATCTTTGGTGAGAATGCTTTGGAAATCATCACTCCCATCCATGGTTGCAGTTACATTCCAGGGATACGTTGCCATCGCAGCAAAAGTCCATGTAACTATAGGCACTCCGCGCCCCTCGATTACGCCATGGAACCCACAACAGATCACAGTTACATTCCAGGGTTACGTTGCCATCACAGCAAAAGTCCATGTAACTGTAGGCATCAGCGCCCCTTGATTTTCGCTGTCAAAATGAAACTTCTCCACTCCTACATAGGTCGCAGTCTGTCGATGTAAAATCAAACGTAGACTGTTGGCTCTCAGCAGCACACACGACTTTCGCTATGTTACCATAGGTCGCAGTCTACCGATATTAAATCAAACGTAGACCGTTGGCTCTCAGCGGCACACACGACTTTGCTATGGTACACACTACTCATAATCCTCAGGAACTAGGTTTGTCTGAACTCCTCACAGGATCAACTTTAGAACCCCCTTGGGGCTCAAGGCAGCACCACCCGGTGGCACTCCTGAGAAGTTCATTTCAAGGGAGCGCCTTTTTCCCCAGAGCTATCATCAAAACACTTTATACTATACACATATAGTATCTTTCAAATCATACACCTAGTATGATCTCATACAAAGCTCCTTTACATGAAATTGATAATTCTCAAACTAGGCTTTCCAAATTTCAAAATTGATTTTACCCAAAAATCAAAAGCCTTTCCAAATCCAAAGGTTCCCAAAACCTTTCTCCAAAATCCTCATAAGATCCTTTATATATATACTGATATATATAATTTTTTTTTAAAACTTTGGATCATTTCAAACTTGTACAAAATTCCTTTTATACTTCAAACACCTTCAAAATCCTTTCCTTCCGGCAATAGACTCAACAAGGGGAGATTTATCTTATATAACAAAGATATATAACTTTGTTTATTCAAAATCAAATATTCAAATTTGATTACTCTTTTCAATATCAATTTCATTCTAATCTGTATGATGTACACTTATCATCTGTACTCTACACCAATCTAATCGCTCGCTCGATCACACACTTTCACTTCCAAACTAGTATGATCCACCCGACTTCCTAGTGCGGACTGGGATCTGGCTTCTTGATCAAAAACCGTCATTCTCCTTGCATAGCCTAACTATGATAGAGAATATCCAGAACCAATCAACAATCCATATCCAGGTTCGCCATCGAAAATCGAGTGAAAAATCCCGACTCGGATCGATATAACTACCTCAAAATTCTGTACTAGAATTTGGATCAAATCACTATGCGAATAGAATAATATACGTACATCCTACGTATTTAACTTCATTGATTATTAGCCAAATCAATTCCCTTTCTATTCACATTCATTTAGATTCTACCCACTTACTCACGTTTGCTTTAATCCCCATTTGGATTATTACTTCGATTCTTATCTCAGTTGAGTATTTAATCAATAACAGTTTGAACTCCGACCAGATTATTTTTAGAAAATAGGTTGAAATTTTTAAAAATAGACAAGTAGTTGAAAAATAGTTATTAGTTTGCAAAATAGCTGTAAAATAGTTAACGAATTGTAAAATAGTTGGAAAATAGTTAAACATTATAGAAGTTTTAAGTAATTGCAAAATAGTTGTAAAATAGAAATTAATTATAAAGTAGTTGAAAAATTATAATCAGTTTATAAAATAGTTGAAAAATTGCTTAATAGTTCCAAAAATAATTGTAAAATAAGTATAAGATAGTTTGGCTTTTAAAAAGAAAGATTGTATAGTAAGTAGCTTGGAAAAATAGATTTATATTAAAACAATTTATATTGAAAATAGTCCAGAGTCAAAAAATTTCACTTTCCCATCAATTCAATTTAAATTTCCATTTCCATTTAAGTTGACTCAATCCCAATTTGAATAACTTCAATTTCCATTGAAATTGATTTAACCTCAATTCAAGTTGAATCAATCCTGATTTCTTTCCCAATTTAAATCAAATTCCATTTGATTTTAAACCTATTTAACTTTAATTATAATTCCTAACTATTCCAATCAATCTGGACTAATATCAGTTGAACCCACTTCAATTTCAAATCATTTCAATTTCTATGAATTAGTCCCAATTCCCATTTGAATTTGAACTCATAAAATCTTCGATTTTATTTCAAATTAATCCAATTCAAATTTTCCATTTGAATTTCATAATTATCATCTTCGATTCTAAGTAATTCAAACTAAATTCAATTTGAACCAATGAAATCAAAATTTCAACTTTAACCTGTCTCGAATTATATAAATTCAAGCTAAATTTCCAAATGTTGATTTAACCCCTTAAATTAAATTAACGCTATTGTTTTAAATCAATAATCCAAATCTTTAAACAATTTAATTCTGAGTCCAATTCTCAAAATTCCATTTTAAATTATCTTTATTTACTTATTTCAAAATTCAAATAAGAATTCTGAACAAAAAAAAATTATCGTAAAAATTCAACTCATTACCCAATTTTATCTTCCAGTTTTGAAACTAGTTCTTAAACAAGTTTAGTTTAGAAATTCAATTATTCAAATTTTCAATTCGAAGTAATCTCTTATCCTTAATTTCAAATTAAAGTTAGATTTTCCTTTTATCTCAATAATGGATATATTACCACACTTCATTTCTCATTCATTTAAACAAATCCGATTTGCAATTTAAAGATTTTTAATAACAATAGAATGATATCATCCAATTTATTTTAAAACATCCATTTTCAATCTCCAGATCTTAAACCCTTTTTGAGATCACACAAACTCTTCATTCAAATTAACCATTTAATTTCCCAAGTTAAACCCAATTTCATCTTGAAATTTCCAATTCAGGTTGCTTGTTAACTTATTTAACTTTCCCAAAGTTAAATTCAATTTTGCTTAATCCAGCCAACCTTACCCAATTTGAATTCCCATTTCAAAATTTAAAATTCTTTCCCTCTTATAAGTTCAAAACTTATATCACTTTCGTTTTTTACATCGCACTTCAGGGACAAACAAAAATCACACCTTAGAGTTTATTTCAAATTATCTTTGATATCATATATATCCATACATATATACATATTTATTTCCTTTACACACGAGGCCATCTTTAAATTTTAAACCACTTTGGTTTTTAATTCAAATCAAATTTTCAAACAACTCATTGTGTTGCAACAAGTCCCTTTTATTCAAATAATACTTATTTATTATTTCTTTTAGCACTTTGAAGTAATTTTCAAATTTCTGGACCTAGATTTAAAATTTCACAATTTAGGTATTTTCAATTTCAATTTATAAGTCATACTTTACCCTAATGTTTTACTTCTTTAAAACATTTCATTTTGCTTATTCATCAATTCACATCTTATTATTAAACACACAACAATCATTTATGATAATAACCAAGATTATCATATCTGAAAACCAATTCATTTTTATCTTATTATGGAACCTTCCTCCAAATTCAAGATTTAATTTCAGTTTGAATCCATTTCAAACGTACCTTTATTTAATTTCAATTTGGTTGTATTTCTATTACCTCTTAATTTAATTCCAATAATTTAACAACCAATTACCTTAACATTTATTAGTATGAAATACTGCTTCATATATATATATATATATATATATATATATATATATATATATATATATATATGTGTATCAACATATATACTTATATAAAATCATTTAAAATCTCTATATAAGAAAATAACAAGTACGCTCTCATATATATATACACACACACACTCAACTCATTCTAGGGTACTATTGATCCTATCCTCAATGAGTACACGCACTAGAGCCAAGGTTCTCGCTTAACCTTCGGCTTTGATACCAACTGTAACGACCCGAAATTTCCAATCCCGAAAATTCCAGATAGTTAGGAAAAAGGAAGAAAGAGATAGAAGAAGAAAAAACAGAAAACACCAGCATCTCACATTCGCAGCGGATCAAAATATAATATCAAATAATAACAGTTTACAAAAAATACTATATCTGTCGATTACATTTTAATATCTCAGAGTTACACACATACTCAAACACTCGACATATACAAATCAACATGTCTCAGATAATTAGAAATATTTTACAGCAGAAACACTCCATACGTTCCAGCCATCCAGCTCGCCTCCTAAGCTCCGGAACGTCCTTACCTGAAAATCTGTAATACTCGGTCTGACCCGAGCATTACACCAAAGTAACACCCGGGTCAGGCTGGAAACCAGCGTGAGTAAACTCATCTAACATGGAATACAAAGCATACAACTTATATAAAACCCGGGGTAACTCATATCAATTTTCAAATTCACAAGTCGTTATAGACATCATTTATTTCACGCATAAATTTTCTAAGTATCAAAATTTAGATTAAATAGTCAATTTACTTAAATCATTCCGTTCCAGCCTATTGATTTCACATATCAATCTATAAAGAATCGAAGTGGTTTCAAGCATTTGCTAATACCCGACTCCGGTCTCTTCGAATCCAATGTCGTCTAAACCCAAATTGTTTAATTGAAATACAATTCGAACTTTAAATAGGATGTCACTTTACACAGCAATACATCATCGATAGACAACCACATCATTAGTGTTCACCTAAAAATCATATCACGAATCATTTCATAATAGAGATATCAACCAATTCAAGGCATTTAATCATCATTATTCAATCATTCATAAGCAAGATTGAACATTTTTATTAATTACATTAATTAATGATCCTATAATTACTTCCATTAGTTAATTATTCTTAATTTCATTTAATAATTAACCCTTAACTTAATTACATTCATTAATCAGCCTTGGTTAATCACAATCAAAAATTAACTTCCCTTAATTACTCCAGCAATTAAGCCAACTCATTGATTTAATTATTAATTAATCCTTTAATTACACTGAGTAACTTATCACTTAATTTCTTCCACCAAGTAATTATCCTTTAATTACTTCCCATCAAGTAATTTCCTTTAATTAATTATATCCAGTAATTATTCCCTAATTACTTCACTAAGCAATTATACCTCATTAATTAGCTTAAGAAAATTTTCTTAACCCAACATCAAATGATTACCTTTAATTAATTAAACTTAATTAATTAACTAGTATTAACCACTTTAACATAAATAATTACACAAATTAATTAACCTTACCCATACATATTGATTACATTGATCCATAATTAATTACTCGAATTAGTTATTCTATAATTACTTACACTTATTAATTATCCGCTAATTAATCACCCTAATTAATCAACTAACCCTTTTATTAATTCTCTTTATTAATCAATCCTTTAATTAATTACACTAAGTAATTACTCCTTAATCACTTCCTTTAAGTAATATTTCATTATAACAAATTTAGGTTTAAAAACATTTTTATGTTTTAACAAACATAAATTAACCATCATACCATTTCTAAATTAAAGTTTAAGAATATTTTTAAAGTAGAAAGGAGATTTTAGCAAAGATTTAAACACACAACCATTTTTAACTTCAAACTTTTATTTTATAAAAATCTTTAAACATGCCTAACATTCCTATTCCTGCTTCGGGTTAAACCCTAGTATTTCTCGAGTTCCTCCCCGAGTTTCCCTTTCATCTTCTACTTCTTCTATTATAACCTGATAAAACTTCCAACTGAAACACTACTAAACTCACGCGAGCAGCTTGATTAAATACCCGAGAATCACCTCGAGACCCACATTCTTTCCCCCGAGCTCCCACCGAAGTAAACTTCCTCACTACACCCAATCTCCAGTGTACACGAAAACTGGTGCACGTGCACTGGTCCACAGAGGTGCTCCGGTGTCTTCGACTACCTCTCACAAGTTGACTTCGACATCCAAAAACCATCAAACTATTCAACATCTCGATCGAGCATCAAATGACAAATTCGAACTCAACAACCACTCAGCACCCAATTCCGTTTGCCAAAAAAAGGCCTCGACATGACACTCCGACCATCAAAACTCCCAATTTTCCGGCCATGGCTCTGTCAACGATCAAGCTTTCCATTCCCCACGACCACATACTTAACCAGCCACCTCGATGCCGCAATTTGACGAGTAACTGACCACGACCAAAACCATAGCTAAACCCTAGTTCACTTATATCCAATCACCTCGGCCAACCATAAAATCCACCTGTAATTTTCCTACCATCAGCAACCTCCTAGCCACCTCTAATTACGACCTAGCCTCCATTCACTATGCCGATCATCGGTAAACGACCAGTTTACCCAAAACAATCATCTTAAGAATTGACACTAATTCCCAACCAAAAGATCACGATATATACCTTAAAATTCATGATTTCCTATAATGAATTTAGTCATGAAATCAATACTTAAAATTTAATCTATCAAATTTTTGACCCATTTACATTTTCACTGAAAATTTTAAAATTTCAAGGCAATTTCTCAATATAAATTCCTGGGATGATTTTTAGTATTGATATTGCATGATTTCAAACACCTTTTACTTATAAATCAAAATCTAACAAACACTTAATGATGAGTTATTAAATTTATTAAGAAATCAAACATGTTATCATCATTCATGGACTATATTATAACTACATAGGCATTTAATCACTCAGATACAAACATACATTCAATTCAAGTATTTCAAGTAACATCAGGATTTTTATTCATAATATCAAAATGAAATCCAGGATTAAAACTTTTTTTAGATATGTTCACTTACCTGTTCTTGTAAAAGCAGAGAAAGAGCTCTTAAATTGAAAAGCTTTAGACCCTTAAAACTGAGTTGCTTCTTTGCTTTGCTTTTGTTCTGATCTTATCGCACTTGAGTTATTTTTCCCTTTTTTTTATGAAATCAAGTGTATGAGGAGGTAAATATATATAACATAGGAAAGAAGTGTTGAAGAAGCTAAGCTGAAGTATGGGTGTGCAGGCTTTAGCCTCTTTCTTTGACTTAACTAGATTTTCTTTTACTAACTGAAGTGTTTTTTCAACATTTCGAATTGACTGTTGTTTGCGCTGAGATGATAGTATTTAATGCTAATGTTTCCTCTATGTTTACAGCCTTGTCCTATTTTGTTTTAATTTTGTTTTTTATATGTAGATATTTTGTTTTTCCTTGCATATACACAAGTATGTCAATAGTATAAATATAGATTCTAGAGTTATCTTATGTTGCTTCACACAATAACCATTTAAACATTTATTTCTAACATAATTTCCTATTTTTTTCTATTTTAAACCTAAGCTTATCCAAACATTTAATTTATATCCAATATTTTATTTTATACTTATATTTAATATTGATAGGATTGATTTTATCTTAAACATTATCATCTATATTACATCCATATACATATATCTTGATTAAATGTTAATAAGATAAAGCATTTTAATTTAATTAAATAAGATAGATTTTTTTTAATATTTTTAAAAGACTTTATTTTGAACTTTCAAATCAAAGCTTTCTTTCAAAATACATATATATGTAAATAAATGGCAAATATTCCAAAAGTCTTATTCATTTTTAAAATGGTAAGTTTACATTTTATTCAATTGGATTAAATATTTATTAAAATAATGTTGCCAAAATCCTGGGTCGTCACAAAAATTTTGACGGTAACATAAAGAAAGAAAACAAAACACAAAACTAAAGAGCTTACTGTTAAACGAATTCAAGAAGAAGAAAAGGAAGATAAAGCTAGGAAAAGATTCAAGGCAATTATCTCCACACCAAATTAGATCAAAGTGATTAATATTTCCATATTTTTGATTTTGTATGTTTAATACGGGTTCAAGGGTAAATCAAAATTATGATTAAGGTTTATCACATATATAGGGTTAGATAATCATTTGTACGAGTTATGGCTATCATTTGAAAATTTATGGAATTTTCTTAAAGCGTCTTGATGCTAAACCTATGTTTTTGATCTTCTAATATTGTGTATTTTTTATATGATATTTTGGAAACGGGTTTTAAGTTTCATATTTTTTGAAATCATTATGAATTTGCTATGAATTTTATAAGAAAGAAAATGGGTAATTTTGGAATTTAATTATTTTAAGTGTGAAAAATAATTATTTTGCTCCAAAAGTTTTATATGCTATTAAAGAGGAAAATTTTGATTTTCGAGGAATATTTAGGTATTTCTTCGATGTAAATAAAATTTGATATAATTTTTTTTCGAAGAGGGTTTAATTTGCACAAATGTAAATAAAAGGCAAAACTAAAAGAAATTAATATATTGGAAAAAAGAGAAGATTTCTCTTTGATTTGCTGCAAAACTTTTTAAAAGATTTTGACTACCTAATAAGAATTTGATAAAGAATTTGGTTTGGTAAAAAGCCATTACTTTTAAAGGAAGTAAATTAGTATTGCAAATAATTAAAGAAATAACATTATTTAACTTCTAAAATCCCTTATTTATTAGTGTACGATAGCCGTGTTTTATCAACATGCGATAATATTTGGTTTCCAACCTTGATAGCCGCCACTTTTTATTTACTTATAATAACTAGCGAATTTTTAACTTGCGTACATTTTATTAGCTTGCGATGGCAGTCTTTTATCAATACGCATAGCATGTGTTTTTTAACCATGAAAGCAACCACACTTTGTTTACTTATAATAACTATCGAATTTTCAACTTGTGATAGCTATTTCATCAATTTAGAGCAGCTAATATTAACAACTTTGGAGGGCTATAATGTATGAACTTGTGATGGCCATGTTTTGTCAACTTGTGTTAGCTATTATTTTATCAACCTGTGATGGCTTATGCGTTTTCAACTAGCAATAGCTATATATGAATTTTTAATTTGCGATGGCTTTTTTTGGGTTGATACGCGATAGCTATAGAAGTCAATGTGTGAAGGCTACATGTAGTGTCAGCATGCGATAGTTATAATTTACTTGACATGCGATGGCCAACGTTTTCATTGTGTGACAACATCATATGTTTCAATGTGCAACGACATAAGTTTTTAAAAGGAAAGGTGGCTATTTCAAGACACTTGACAATTTTTTAACTCTATGTCTGGCTAAGTTTTACCTAAACAAAAAGATGGTTTTGTTAAGTAGTTTCAATAGTTTTCAAATAGCCTTTTTGTTGTCTTGAGAAAATTAATATAGGTTCATAGTCTTCGTAGGAAAACTATACTATTGTATGGACCATTTTTATGGGATTGGGTAATGATGGGAATGTGTGAGAGTTAACCCTAATGAATGAGGAACTATTCATTTTAAACCATACATGCAAAATATAATATTGATGTTATGATTATGTTCTAATCATTTTGGTTGTAGGATATCTTATGGTTGACATATTATTAGATAGGGTATTAGCAAGGAAAAACTTGTTTCACTCAACAGCGTGGTCTCACTAAGTACCTATATGTTGGTTTGAGATAGACTAATATTATTCACACCATACTTTTTGTTTGACTTAAAATTTTTAATTTCCCCTTAAACTCTCACGTACTAAATTGGGATTGGGTAGGTTGAGAGTAGGGTATTTCAAGTTTAGAAGAATAATCTTTCGGAGAAGTGAAGAAGGAAAGCTTTTAGGAGTATTATTTCCAATATGCAGTGTTAATCACTTTATTTACTTTGAATGTATGTGATTCAGGGTATTGTAATATTCAAAGTAGTTAAAACTCTGATCATCCAAGGGGGCTTCATCACATGTTTCCCTTTACATTATGTTTGTATTTGTTACTTTTAATAAAAACAATGGAATTGTGGGATTATACAATGTAATGAAAATTGGAATGTGGTAATTTGCAAATTAGTGAATAGAAATGTTTCATTAAAATTTGTAAATTCTTATGTTTTTGATGTTAATGATATAATAACTGATCTTATTTTTAACACTAAAAAATAAAAGGATCGCTGTAGCATCAATATTATCTATTTCTGAACCTGAAATAGGGATGCTAGATTTTAATGCATAAGTTTGCATAAAGCTTATTAAGATTTTTGAAAAACATAACCTAAAGGAAATAAGAAAGAATAAATTAGGATATGAGATAGCATTATAATAATATATATGTTAAAATCTATACATAACTATGTATATCTGCCTATACTCTTCCTTCTGTCTTAGATCATTCTTCTACATCTCATGAAGACCCGTATATGGATTATGAGAAATGGATACTATAAGTAGAAGGCTAAAATTGGGAGGTGAAAGTAACACAACTGATGGAAATTTTTTGGTCAATGCTAGATTGCTAACTAAACCACCAATGCTAATACTAATGTTAATATGGGTGTTGGAGTCGCACCAGTTGATAAAGACGATGTATTAGTTATTTGTCAATGTCATGCAAGCCAGAGCAGTGGTTGGCTAATTAGAGGTAACGTTCACAATGTGGGAGATGCAACACTAGAAGTGGCTGCCTATACTAATCATGCCATGTTAAGTTTGGATTATACTAACTAGGGAGAAAATCAATTCTTAAGAAGGGAGAATGCCATTGAGGTAGAGGATTATCTTCTTCAGCGTAAGAGGATATTTGCTGATCTGGGATTGAATGATGATCATAAAAGGAGGTTGGCATCAAGGCATTTACAAGGAGATTCTCTCTACTATGAGAATAGTGTTACTATGGGGGGTTCCAATGGAAGATCTTACTTGGCCTGACATTTGAGAGAGTTCTGAAGTGGATTTTCTATTTGTAGTAGCTAACTTGACTTTGTTTTGAAATTTTTGAAGTTAGAATAGGGTGAGATGACCGTGTTAGATTATGTCACAAAGTTTGATAAGCTGTCAAGGCATGCTTAGGCCAACAGTAACTGTAACAACCCTGGTTTATGGATTACATGTATATATTAAATTATAACGGAAGTTATAATTTAATATTGTAAATTAAAATATAATCCAAAAATTTAAATTGTTTATTTGGAATAAACAATGAATTTTGTAAATAAAATGATAAAAATAAAGTTTGGAACTCTATTTTGTTTATTTGGGTATAAATGTGAGACTAAATATTGGTTGGACAAGTATTTGGTTTAAATAAATTGAAGTATATTGGGTATTTATTAGTTTGGGGCTAATAAATTAATTACGTGATGTATTTCAACGTTAAATTTTTGAAATAAATCTAAATTAATTAAATTAAAGTTTAAAAACTTTATTTTGAGAATTTGAGTAGAAAATAATCAAATTGCAATTTTATTTGCTTAAATACAACAATATTGAAAACATTGTCAATATTAATCTTTTATTGAATTTAAAATGAGAAATATGAAGATATTATGTATTTTATTAATATAAAAGATGGAATATGGTTTAAAAATAATATTTTGATGATTTAAAAGAGTTAAAATGATTTATTGTAATTTATTTGACAAGAGAACAATTTTTGTACAAATTATTGATTTAAAGATAGTGTTTTGTAATTAAATAGTGTAAATTGCAAAATATTGTTAAAAATAAGGTTTTATTTGTAAAATTATCTTTTTATTGTTGTATTAATTTTTATTTTGGTTATAACAACAATTTTATTTCAATATAACTGGATGAATACATTTTATTTGGCAATTAAATGATGAAAGTGTGTATATTGTGTTAAATAAGAGAAAATGTGAACATACCCTTATAATTTTTACTAATTATAATTACTTTTGGCCTTTTGGGTTAGGTTTAGGTCCATTAGCCATTAATTTAGAGGCTTTTGGTTATTGAGAAACTAACTGTGTGTTAGTTTTCTCCTTCGTTCTCAACAAAAGTTTACAGTAAAAAATAGAAAAAGAGAAAAACCTCGTGGCTTCTTCAAATTAAAACCAAATTTCACATAATTTTCTAAAAATAAAAGAAGAGAATCCGTAGAATAAGAAAATAAAAGGTAATACCTACCAATAAAAAAGTTATTTCATCCAAAATATTAGAATCTAGGTACAATTGTCTGTAACGGTTTTTTTTGTTGTGCATGCTTCCTTATTAGCTTTTACAGGTTATTAGAGCTCCATTCTCCTCAAAAGCTTGCAACATGCTATCAAAATCATTACTAAATCACCGAGGTGAGTTAAACACTCATAAATTCTAACCAAAACTTGAGTTACTATAAGAAATTTTGCTCAGAAAAGCTTTTGTTTATGTATATTCCACTGTTAATTGTTTTAGTGAATTTCTCGTTTCTAGTTGCTACTTTGAGCACCCATAATTTCTTGATTTTATTTTGAATTGCTTTCGATTCATTTTTGTAGTGTAGTTTAGTTTTTGATTTTATTGCATGCCAATTTTCATTGAAAAATATGTCCGTTTGATATGTCAAACTGCTCCCATAAAATCTATACGAATAAGGTTTGCAGCAAAAAATAGTTCACGTAGCATAGGTCGACCTCACTGTCGACCTAGCTACCCACCTAGTCGAAAAGCCTACCGACTAGGCTTCTCTCTAAGTCGACTTAGAGGTTGACAAGCCCAAAGAAGGGTGTCAACCCCCCTGTCGACCTGTGTACTGATGTTCTGGGCCGTCTTTTCCTTGTTTTTTGCATCGTTTGGCCTTCTTATGCTATGTTTTGCCACCATTTCTTTTGCAATCTTGTGATGTTTTTGAATTTTGTTGAGAGCTACGATGTCCATCAGTGGATAGCCAAAGGTTTGGTGGAATTTGAAATTTAAATTTTATTTAATTTGAATTAAATTTGAATATCGGTTTTGGAGTAATTTCGATGTATTTCTTCAATTTCAAGCACTGTTTCTTCCAAACGAATTTTGAGATAATTTTGAAATTATTATTATATAATATTTTTAAATTATTTTTAAATTATTTTAAATTATTTTAAATATATTTATTTCCTATTATAAGGAGATATTTCAATCAATTGCTTTCAAAATGATTTTGAACACTTGTTTAAAAATCCCGTTTTCTCTAGAAAATTATTATACAAATAATATATACTTTTTTTTACACTTTTCAAACGTATGAGGAAGTGAATTAAACTATATAGTAAAACACGTGGTATGGGACATGTGCGTTTACTTTTTCGGTTAATTACGGACTTGTACGATTGAAGCAATTCTGGGATGTTGATTTGAGATGATTTCTAGGATTTTCCATTTTATGGCGTGTTTTGAGATTTATAGTTCCTATTTTTGGGAATTATCTGAGATGGCCAATATTTAATGAGATTTATAGTTCGAGATCTCCAAATTTTGGAGTTATAATCTATGAGAACCCACTATATTATTTTACTTGCTGATGAGGTAAGGCAAGTCATGAGATTTCCGAGTTTTGAGATTTTTGATGATTTTATTTTCTAATGAGGCATTGACAAGTGGTTAGGAAATTGTTAAGTGAGAACGTGTGGTATGGGACACACTGTTACCACTCCTTAATTTCCTCTCTGGGAGTTTGTGACACATTCTAGGTTTACCAGTACTATAGACCTATAAATCATCTGAGTTTACAACTTCGGTTGTTTGGGATTTATGACTCGGTCGTCTGGGATTTACGACTTTAGTCGTATGATTTTTACGACTTCGATCATCTGGGATTTACGACTTCAGTTATCTGGGATAGTTACCTAAATTATATATATAGTATTAGTCTAAGCTTGGCACGTGCAGCGTTGCTTCAGTATGCAATCGAGGATCTGGCCAATACGGGTTTTTTGAGTTTTTTGAGTTTTATTATGATTTCACCATTCGAGATATCTTTTGTACATCAATAGCCTAGAGCTATATGAGATGTTATACATATATGGTGATTTACTTGCATATTTAGGGAAGAGTAAGTCTGTGGGAACTACGAGTTTCCAAGGCACAAAAAAGTTCTTTATCGAGAAGAAAGCTTGGAAGAGTGGGACTCTGAAAAAGGGTAAAGCTGAAGTGACTTGCTACATATGTGATAAGAAGGGGCACTTTGCTAATGAGTGTCATTCTAGTGAAGGTAAGAAAGGCATGAGGTGTTATAACTATAACAAGATGGGGCATTTCAAGAGCGAACGTCTTGAAATAGGGAAACTTAAAAGTAAAAGTTTTTCGCTTTAGAACCTATTCTGGACCGAATGCAAAAAGAAAAGAAATGTTAGTGTGTTGTTCGATGCTGTAGCGTCACATTCTTTTAGCTGTATATGTTTGGCAGATAAGTTAGAAGTTAAACCGACATAGCTTATTGCTTCTTTGAAGGTTGCAAATCCGATAGTGGCTATGGAACTCTTGGAATGAGATGTGACCAGGTAGAGTTTGATTTATTAGGTCATTTGTTTTCCTGCAATTTTTATGTATTTGACTTTATGGGTTTTAGAAATAATTCTAGGTTTGGGTTGGTTAAGAAAATATGATGCTAAAGTATTTTTCCAAGATAGTATATCCTTAAAACACCCTAATTGCCATGGCCAAATTATATACTTACTTGAAGAGTCAAGTTTCAACGTCTGTGAAATGTTGGGTGCTATGGAAGGCGTGGAGGATGAAATTAATTGGGTTTTCGTAATAGGAGTGTATGTTAGCATTTTTGAGCCTGTTACAGGATTACTGCCAAAATGTGCCATAGAGTTTCAAATAGATCTCGTACTTCCAGCTGAACATATAAGTAGATGACCTAACAGAATGAAACATGCCAAGATGAAGAAGCTAAAGGTGCAGCTAGTGGAATTAGAAGGGAATAATTTTACTAGACTGAAAGTTCAACTTGGGTGGCTATGGCAGTGTTCATGAAGATACCAGATGGGTCATTTTGGTTGTGTATTGATTATGGAAAGTTAAATGAGAAGATGATAAATAATCGAAATCTTTTGCCTCGAATAGATAATTTGTTAGATCAATTGAGTGAAGCCAAGATGTTCTTAAAGTTCAATTTAGCAATGATTTTCCATCAATTAGAGTGGCAGAGGAAAGTATATCTTTAACGATATTTCAAACAAGATATGATTCATTTGAATGGTTAGTCTTCCCCTTCGGGCTGACCAATGCACCTGCTCTCTTTGTAGATCCGATGAAATGGATCTTCCAAGAGCATTTGGATAGATTCATATTGGTGATTATTGACGACATTTTGATGTATTCTAAGAACGAACAAGAATAAAGTTCATCTCAAAATTGTTCTAGATACGTTGAGGCAACATCAGCTAAAGGCATTATTTTCAAACGTCTTTTTTGGAGGGAAAAGATAAAATTTCTTGGACATGTAATTTTAGAGAATGGATTACTTATGGATCCATGAAAGGGCAAAGCTATTAATACTTGGAAGAGAACCGACACCATGACTAAGATTAGAAGTTTCTTGGGGTTGGCTGGCTAGTGCCGAAGATTTATTAAGAATCCTCTCGTATAGCGGCATCAATGATGAAGGTAACAAGAAAGGACATAAAGTATGTTTGGACTGATAAATATAGAGAAGCATTTCGAAATCTAAGGCATTTATTTACCAATGCCCCCATGTTAGTTTCCCAGATGAGAATTAAGATTTGGTGGTGTATACCGATGCATGTGGATCTGGGTTAGGGGACGTATTAATGTGGAGAGGTAGAGTAATTGCCTTTACTTTTTGACAGCTTCGACCGTATGGGATTAGATATCCTACTCATGATTTAGAGTTGGCGGTAGTAATCTTCACATTGAAGGTATGAAGTCACTATATAACGATCCTGACTCGACCTTCAAAAATCGGCACACGTACTTCACTTGTACACAAATGCCACAGATTCAAACGTCGAATCTGGCTCGTCGGAGCTTATAACACATTAAGTATAACAACACAACGGAAGAAAAAGAGTAATATATCATTGATATACAACAGTATTTGATACAATATGATACAACAAAATCAGAGACAAATATACAACAGCGGAAAGACAATGTCTTCAATGCCAAACTCCCAAAACTCCATCTCCAATCCAAAGCTAGCTTGAACCCCCATCAAGTAGAACTTGTAGCAAATGCGATCCCGAAAATCCAAAGACTCCAACAATTTCCAAAAGCTATCAAACAGAAGGCCGATGGCTATCGAATCTACACCTACTATTTGATTATTTGAAAAATCCAACTCTAGACTGCCCGTGTGGAAAATTGTGGGCACCCAGAGTTTAGAAAGGTAACAATAAACTCCGGTTCAGTCATGGACTGGTATGAGCAAACAAAAACATTTTGTCTTTAAAAAAAATGACAAAAGAATTTACAAACATTGAAATCCGTAATGCTTTTTGGAAAATGAAACTACAATAAGGCCTCCCAGCACATACACCATGCAATCGCACACTTGGGGGAGATTTCTCCTTATGATAGTCAAACATAATTACTATGCAAAACCATTTGATATTATTATTAGTGCATAGTGGAAAACATTTCGAAAGTATAATATTAATCTTAACTAGCATAGGTACCATTAAATTATGCCAGCTATAGCCACCACCTGAGGTGGCAGGTTATACAATTGCAATCGTAAAGGGCTCGTATTGTTTGATTGAATTTCCAACAAATGGTCAGGCCAAGGAACTTTCCATTGCCACACGAGTATGCCTCTGAAGGGACGCCCCGAGAACTTACCCAGCTCTCTACCAACACAAGGCCAGTTTCCTCCCTGCCCAGGAGTGATACCAAAAGATATGCCACCCCCGGTCGTTTGCGACCTTTATCTAAGGATCCTCAACCACAAAGCAACATCACACAGTAATAAATATACAGTGTCCACATGAGTTAAGTATCTGGGCTCCATACCATGATACCACCCTTTTCCAGAAGGAATGGACGTACCCTAGGAGTGCGACCCTTGCAACCTTGCCGCATCTTTCCTGTTTTGAGCATTACCGGGTTGTGAGGTCCTGATGTAGTCTCGTCCACAAAGCTACGCTTTTTCATAAGGCCATGCTTAGACCAACAAATGATCAGCAGCACTTCGTATGCCACATTACCAAATTGGGAATGTATCACTAATAACCATTAACTACATAACCTCTGAGCTCATACGTCTCATAGAAGGGTTTAAGCTAAGGGAATAAATTCTCCATCACCAAACAGAAATGTATTTGATAGAGACCAGTTTTACATCTCAAAGTGTAATGTCAGACAAACATCCATACAAGTCTGTTCCGGGTTCGAACAGAACTGAAGGAACTTCAAAGAAGCCCTTGCAAATCCGGATAATCCCTAATCACGTCCGGACTTCCCATCACATATGGATATCTCTATACCGAGGTTATTTGATGCAGAGACATTCGACGGGTTATCCTTTCGCTTTCGAAAATATCCGGTCTTCACCACCGGTCTTCAAATGCTATCCATAACATCGTATCATTATTCAATGGGTTACATGACACAAGGTCCTCTCCCGGCTAAATCGAATAATGAGCGCAATATTTAAAAGCATATGGATATTGGGATTTCAGTTAAGTCACAACTTTAAAATCCAAACTTTTCTTTCAAATGGTTTAAACAAATTACCATTTCCAAATCTTTAAACAAAAAGATTCAATTCACAAAGTTCACCCAGCTTCCACAAAGACTCATTCATATATTTTAAAACAACTTCCATTTCAAATCGTTTACAGAAAGGACACACATTTAAGATCCCTTTTCAATTTGAAAACAAAGTATATCAATTTTTAACAAAGATTCATTCATATTCTTTCAAACAGTTTTCCTTTCAAATTGGATTAACTCTTTCAATCTTTTAACCAAAAGATTTAATTCATAGCTTTCAAACCATTTCCAAAGATTTATTCATCACTTGGAAAACCATTTTCATTTCAAACTTGAAATCCTTTTAACACAAATTAGAAATTCTTTCCTTATATGAAAGCTTTTATTATTTGAAAACAAATAGTTTTCGTTTCGGAAAAATCCGATTACATTTATACAAGTTAAAGCCCTTGTGTTAAATTCAAATTCAAAACAATACATTTAAAATGGTTTAAAACCCATATAAACACATATATAACTTGTATAGCCTTTTTAAATAATAGTTTCCGTACATAGAATTCAATTTCAAAATTTTGAATTCAAATTCAAATTAAATTATTTAAATTTCAAAATTTAAATGAGTTATTCAAAATAAATTTTATCTTCAAACCCCTTTTCAAAAGCTTTCAATTCCTCCAAAACTATTTTGGATTCAAAAGTTCAATCTTTAAAATCATTAAAAATCTGTGACTTAACCAATTTTCTCGTGCAATCCATATTTATATGTGTATGGTGTAATCCAGGGGTTTTACACAATAGTGCAATATCATCAATCTTCACATATTCAAGCATGTCAAAATCGATAAGCGGTATAATCCTATAACGCTCATCATCATTCACAGATTCACAAATAGATATGTAAATGCATCACAGATAAATATATAAATACATATGGATAAATAAAATAGCTCAATCAAAACAATCCACATCACAGAATCATCATAGATCAACTCAAGACATTCATACAATTCATACATCCATAAGCAAAATCAATTAATTATCTAATTAATTCAAATTAGATTAATTACTTATGGATAAACACTAATCCTGGTTAATTATCATTACTTAATTACAAATCGTTTTAATTAATTATTCTCTAATCATTTATTAATTAACCATTAATAATAAATAAATTAACCTTTAATTAATTAACCATCCTTAATTAATCACATTAATTGATTATCCCATAATTAATTATCATTCCTTAATCACCTTCACTAATAAATTAACCTTTAATTATCAATTAATGAATCTTGATTAATAAATAAGTCAACCTTTAATTATTAAATAATTAACCTTTAGTTATTAATTCATTGATTAATCCTTAATTAATTGTAATAATTAATTAATTAATCTTTAATTAGTAATCATTCCTTAATTACTTTTATTAAGTAATTATCTTTAAGTAATTAATTATTATTTTTTAAACATCAATTAAGGAATTAATTAATTTTTCTTTAGTTTAATCTCAAATTTATTTAATCTTAATTGAATAACACAAAGTGATTATCTTTTAAATTAATTTCATAACGTAATTAGCTTTAATTTAATTACACAAAGTGATTATCAATTAACTTTAAAACATTTAATCCTTAAACCTTTAATCTTTGAAACAGAGTTATTTTGAATTCATAAATTAACTTGAGACTTTAAAGTCAAATAACAATTTTGAAACATTTTTTTTCTAAATTAATTAATTTCTTAATTAAACCGAAACTCAATTTTTAAAATAATTTACTTAAATCCTAATCCCAAAACTAAATCAAAACATTTATTATTCTTCAAGAATGAATTGGAAAAGATTTTCAACTTGATTTAATTAAAATTTGAATAAAAACTTGTTTTATTTTAAATTTTGAACTGTAAAAATCTTCAAACCCGAGATGACTTGAGTTCTTACCCAAGCCAAATACCATTCTTCTCGAGATTAGCTTCGAGCCTCCCTATTTTCTTTGTTTCAAAACCTATTTTTGTTTTAATTTTTTTCTTCTTAGACCTGTTATACTGTTAAGCTCACGCAAATGTCCCAGTACCAAACTCGAGCCTACCCTTACTTTTCTCGAGCTATTCTTCGAGCAAATTTCCTCCTTCAAAAGAAAGACATTCCCAGACAAAAATTTTTGCTCATGCACATGCACAGCAATTCCGATGAACTTTGATCGATGCCGTGAACTTTAACGAGTCGGTGATAGTCTCTACTAGCCATCAGAGCACACAGTTCGATGTAAACGATAGCAAATCGTATTTGAGCCGTTCAAGCTAGAACTGGAACCTATCCTGGACAAAGCTGCGATCAAACAATCACCTCGCCCTGCCATGTTGAGCCACCAGTGACCATGGATCTTCGACTATAAACTCATCACGCCACCACGCAACAATTTCCCCATGACAGATCGCCAGAAACACCCTGACGGCGACGCGGCTCTTCTGAGAACAGGCTTGACCAAAAATGAATCTTAAACCCTAATTTAAACTCGTTCATCTCCTACGATTAATAAAAGTAATTTCGAACATTTTTCCCATGCTCCCATGCACGTCAACTTCCTTCACCATGAATTTCGACGCCTAGATCGACGTGGATCACCAGAATTCGATCGTTTTGCATTTTCCGTTCAACTTGAAATTCCCACCTCAGTACAAAGCTAAAAATTCTGATTTTCATCTTAAATATCATAGTTTGCAAACACAAATCCACTTATATAACCAAAATTCGATAATAAAATTTTCGAATTTTCAAGTTTAAAATATCTTACTGTAATTTCCAAATTTCGAAATATTTCCTAAGTATTTTCTACTTAGAATTATTTTTAAAATTTAAATCAGATCATTACAAATACTTTTCCTTTAAAGATTATTACTTAAATCCTTCAAGATTTTGAGATATAGAATTTTTTCTTGAATTTTGATTATCCTGTTACTAACGGAACATATATGTATACACATACAGGCATGCACACCCGTTACATATATATATATATATACACACACACCACGTGCAAGCCTATTTAACTACTCAAACAACATTTTTCATAATAGGTCTAAGCATCAACCACAAACATTAAGATATAAGGGGAGATTAAATGAGTTTGCTCACCTGATGGGTTGAAGACAGAGGACTGGAAGTTGCATTTGACCTTAATTTGACCTTGTATTTGGTTATAGGCTTATTTCTAGGCTTCCAATTTGCATTTGCAACCTGATTTTGAATCGCATGCTTGAACTTGCTGTTTAAATTTGACCTTACTTTTGTTTTTGATGCTTTCAGATTTTGCTTTCTGTTTGAATCTTCCTCTTTCCCAGATTTGAAGACTAAAACTTGATTTTCAAATTTAGACTTTGATTTGAATTTGCATGCTTGATATTCCTGAAGACTCAATACAGGTTGAAGGCTGAACTTGATTTCTAGATTTAGATTTATTTCAGGCTTTTGAATGGTTTGAATCTGTACTTGATGTTTTCAGATTTAAAGTGCACAAAATTGTCGCCTTGATACTTCAGATCTTGCTCTTTATTTTTAAACTGAATCCAGGTTTTGGTTTTGTTATTGATTTTTGATTTTGTTTTCTTTTCTTACTTCAGATTTGAGAAAAGAAGAGTGTAGTTTAGTTTTTTCTTTTTATATTTCAATATAAAATTTAATTCATTTTAAATAAAAATAATGCCACTTGTTTTTCACATAAACATTCTTACTTAACACTTGTAAAAGTGCGTGCCTATCTCTTCGCACTTGTTACACGTAATAAAAAAAATTGCGTTTAAATCCTTTATATAAATTATTTTATACTTTTTATTTTAACCCTTTATGCATATAAAATTTCATATCTTAACATATGTATTTTATTTTATTTACACTTGTTATAACAAATGTTTTTATATATATATAATTTCTATTATTCAATAAATACATTCTCCTTTATAAAATCTTAAGAAAAATTGAATTTTAAAACAAATTATACTTTAATAAACAACACACATATGTATATTATAAAATTTAACCTTTTGAACAACTTTTAAACTTTTACTATATTTTAAACCTTACAAATAATATTTTAAATATAACTTAATATTATATTTCTTATCTAAATAAATACATTCCTTTATTAATCATTTATAAAATCCTTTAAAGCAAAAATGGTTATTAAAATTAAATTGCACATGAATAAATATTTTAGTATTTCATTCCAAATTAGCCTTTGCAAAAATTTATCACATTCAATTCAAAACTTCATTTTCAAATTATAATGCATATTTAAATAATTTTTCTTATTATCTTAAAAATAAAAATTTAAATCCAATTTATTTCCAATATATTTATTTCTAAATCCAATTTTTATTTATAAAATACTTATCCTTAATTTCAAACCAAAATTCTATTTATAGTCTAATATTTTTGTTTATTCAGGAAATTCTAATTAATTCATAAATAATTTCACAATTTAATTCCAAAATTAAATTAATTGTCAAATTAAATTTGGTTAAAATTAGGGAATGTTACAGATTTCCCCCTTAAGAGGGAGACAACCTAGGACAGATAAAAGATAGAGAAATATCTTTTCAGATCAAATTGGATATCTATTCTGCATTTGGTTTACCAAATCAGAATATCAACAATAAATATGAGAACAAACTCATTCAATATTTTACGAAGTACTCGGGTCACCTGATCTACGAATATGCAGGGGCACTGGTTAGTTTGAAGGGATAACTAACCGCTCGTAGAACATATTTGGACCCTATAGAATAGACAGATATGTGGATACAATCCCAAAATTTTTTAGTTTAGAAACTAAAGTATACCTATCAACCTTAGCAACCCAAGCAAACAATTCATCCAATAATCAATTCTGACCTACCCGGAGTTTATGTCCCATACCGACACATCAAAGCTTCTCTCTCGAGTTGCCACAAAGCAATCAAGAATTTGATATTGAATGATGAATAAGAGAGATTGATAGAGAAAAGATTGTTCCTTGTTATTACATGGTATTGACCATTTGTAATTGTACTTCCCTATCCCTTATCTCGTCCTCTTCTTGCACTCATGCTTACTATCAGTGGAAAGTAAGAGAATTTACCGAGGCATTCGAACGGATACCTTAGGGATACTCATTCTAGGGTATACTTCACCCTATCTCTAATGAGTTACCTAATGTGTTATACTCCTGAGCTAAAGTTTCAACCTTCAGCTTTGATACCAATTATAACGATCCTGACTCGACCTTCGAAAATCGGCACCCGTACTTCACTTGTACTTGAATGCCACAGAGTCAAACGTCGAATCTGGCTCGTCGAAGCTTATAACACATTAATTATAACCACACAGCGGAAGAAAAAGAAGAATATATCATTGATATACAACAATATTTGATACAATATGATAGAACAATATCAGAGACAAATATACAACAGCGGAAAGACAATGTCTTCAATGCCAAACTCCGAAAACTCCATCTCCAATCCAAAGCTAGCTCGAACCCCCATCAAGTAGAACTTGTAGCAAATGCGATCCTGAAAATCCAGAGACTCCAAAGATTTCCAAAAGCTATCAAACAGAAGGCTGATGGCTATCAAATCTACACCTACTATTTGATTATCTGAAAAACCCAACTCTTGATTGCCCGTGTGGAAAATTGTGGGCATCCAGAGTTTAGGAAGGGAACAATAAACTCTGGGTCAGTCATGGGACGAGTATGAGCAAAAAAAATTTTTTGTCTTTAAACCAAACAACAAAAGAATTTAAAAACATTGAAATCCACAATTCTTTTTGGAAAATGAAACTACCATAAGGCCTCCCGGCATACACACCATGGAATCGCACACTTGGGGAAGATTTCTTCTTATGATAGTCAAACATGATTACTACTCAAAACCATTTGATATTATTAATAGTGCATAGTGGAAAACATTTCGAAAGTATAATATTAATCTTAACCAATATAGGTACCATTATATTATGCCAGCTATAGCTACCACCTGAGGTGGAAGGTTATACAATTGCAATCGTAAATGGCTCGTATTGTTTGATTGGATTTCCAACAAATGGTCAGGCCAATGAACTTCCCATTGCCACAAGGGTACGCCTCTGGAGGGACGCCCCGAGAACTTACCCTGCTCTCTGCCAACACAAGGCCGGTTTCCTCCCTGCCCGGGAGTAATACCTAAAGATATGCCACCCCCGTTCGTTTGCAACCTTTATCCAAGGATTCTCAACCACAAAGCAACATCACACAGTAATAAATATACAGTGTCCACATGAGTTAAGTATCTGGGCTCCATACCATGATACCCCCCTTTTCCAGAAGGAATGGACATACCCTAGGGGTGCGACCCCTGTAACCTTGCCGCATCATTCATGTTTCGACTAATACCGAGTTGTGAGGTCCTGATGCAGTCTCGTCCACAAAGCTATGCCTTTTCACCAAGCCATGCTTCGATCAACAAATTATCAACAGCACTTCATATGCCACATTACCAAACGGGGAACGTATCACTAGTAACCATCAACTGCATAACCTCTAAGCTTGTATGTCTCAGAGAAGCGTGTTAAGCTAAGTGGATAAATTCTCCGTCACTAAACAGAAATGTATTTTTTAGAGACCATTTTTACATCTCAAAGTGTAATGTCAGACACACATCCATACAAGTCTATTTCGGATTCGAACAGAACCGAAGGCACTTCAAAGAAGCCCTTGCAAATCCGGATAATCCCTAATCACGTCTGGACTTCCCATCACATATGGAGATCTCTATACTGGGGCCATTCGGTGCAGAGACATTCAACGGGTTATCCTTTCGCTTTTGAAAATATCCGGTCTTCACCACCAGTCTTCAAATGCTATCCATAACGTCGTATCATTATTCGGAATGGGTTATATACTCTCCACTAAACCGAATAATGAGCGCAATATTTAAAAGAATATGGATATTTGGATTTCAGTTAAGTCACAACTTTAAAACCTAAACTTTCCTTTCAAATGGTTTAAACAAATTACCATTTCCAAATCTTTAAACAAAAAGATTCAATTCACAAAGTTCATCCAGCTTTCACAAAGAATCATTCATATAATTAAAAACAACTTCCATTTCAAATCTTTTATAGAAAGGACACATCTTTAAGATCCCTTTTCAATTTGAAAACAAAGTATACCAATTTTTAACAAAGATTCATTCATATTCTTTCAAACGTTTCCCTTTCAAATTGGATTAACTCCTTCAATCTTTTAATCAAAAAGGTTTAATTCATAGCTTTCAAACCATTTCCAAAGATTTATTCATAGCTTGGAAAACCATTTTCATTTCAAACTTGAAATCCTTTTAACATAATTTGGAAATTCTTTCCTTATATGAAAGCTTTTATTATTTGAAAACAAATAGTTTTTGTTTCGGAAAAACCCGGTTACATTTATACAAGTTAAAGCCCTTGGGTAAAATCCAAACTCAAAATAATACATTTAAAATGGTTTAAAACCCATAAAAACACATATATAACTTGTATAGCCTTTTTAAATCATTGTTTCCAAACATAGAATTCAATTTCAATTTCAAATTTAAATTAAATTATTTAAATTTCAAAATTTAAGCAAGTTATTCAAAATAACTTTTATCTTCAAACCCCTTTTCAAAAGCTTTCAATTCCATTTCCAAAACTATTTTGGATTCAAAAATTTGATCTTTAAAATTTAAAAATATGCGACTTAACCAATTTCCTCGTGCAATCCATGTTTGTGTGTGTATGGTGTAGTCCAGGGGTTTTACACAATAGTGCAATATCATCAATTATCACAGATTCAAGCATATTAATATTGATAAGCGGTATAATCCTATAACGCTCATCATCATTCATATATTCACACATAGATATGTAAATGCATCATAGATAAATATGTAAATACATTACTGATAAATAATATAGCTCAATCAAAACAATCTGCATCACAGAATCATTATAGATCAGCTGAAGACATTCATACAATTCATACATCCATAAGCAAAATCAATTAATTATCTAATTGTTTTAAATTACATTAATTACTTATGGATAAACACTAATCCTGGTTAATTATCATTACTTAATTACAAATCATTTTGATTAATTATTCTCCAATCATTTATTAATTAACCATTAATAATAAATAAATTAACCTTTAATTAATTAATTATCCTTAATTAATCACATTAATTAATTAGCCCTTAATTAATTATCATTCCTTAATCACCTTCACTAATAAATTAACCTTTAATTATTAGTTAATCAACCTTGATTAATAAATAAATCAACTTTTAATTATTAAATAATTAACCTTTAGTTATTAATTAATTCTTTGATTAATTATCCTTAATTAATTGCAATAATTAATTGATTAATCCTCAATTAATAATCATTCCTTAATTACTTTTATTAAGTAATTATCTTTAAATAATTAATTATTATTTTTTAAACATTAATTAAGGAATTAATTAATTTTTCTTTAGTTTAATCTTAAATTTATTTAATCTTAATTGAATTACACAAAGTGATTATCTTTTAAATTAATTTCACAAAGTTATTAGCTTTAGTTTAATTATACAAAGTGATTATCAATTAACTTTAAAACATTTAATCCTTAAACCTTTAATCTTTGAAACAGAGTTAATTTTAATTCATAAATTAACTTGAGACTTTAAATCAAATAACAATTTTAAAACATTTTTTTCTATATTAATTAATTTCTTAATTAAAGTTAAACTCAATTTTAAAATAATTTACATAAATCCTAATCCCAAAACTAAATCAAAACATTTATTATTCTTCAAGAATGAATCGAAAAAGGTTTTGAACTTGATTTAATTAAAATTTGAATAAAAATTTGTTTTATTTTAAATTTTGAACTGTAGAAATCTTCAAACCCGAGATGACTCGAGGTCTTACCCGAGCCAAATACCATTCTTCCCAAGGTTAGCTCCGAGCCTCCCTATTTTCTTTGTTTCAAAACCTGTCTTTGTTTTTTTAAAAAAATTTCTTAGACCTGTTATACTGTTAAGCTCACGCAAATGTCCCGGTACCAAACTCGAGCCCACCCTTACTTTTCTCGATCTAGTCTTCGAGCAAATTTCCTCCTTCAAAAGAACGACGTTTCCAGACACAAAATTTTGCTTGTGCACATGCATAGCAATTCCAACGAACTTTGATCGATGCCGTGAACTTCGACGAGTCGGCGATAGTCCTTACTAGCCATCAGAGCACCCAATTCGATGTAAACAATAGCAAATCGAATTTGAGCCGTTCAAGCTAGAACTGGAACCCATCCTAGGCAAAGCTCCGATCAAACAATCACCTAGCCCCGCCACGTTGAGCCACCGGTGACCATGGATTTTTGACCACAACCTCATCACGCCACCACGCGACAACTCCCCCATGACCGATCGCCAGAAACACCTTGACGGCGACGCGGTTCTTCTGAGAACAGGCTTGACCAAAAACGAATCTTAAACCCTAATTTAAACTCGTTCATCTCCTACGATTAATAAATAAAAATTGAACACTTTTCACATGCTCCCCAGCACATAAACTTCCTTCACCATGAATTTCGATGCCTAGATCGACGTGGATCACCAGAATTCGATCGTTTTGCATTTTCCGTTCAACTTGAAATTCCCACCTCAATAAAAAGCTAAAAATTCCGATTTTTATCTTAGAAATCATAGTTTGCAAACACAAATCCACTTATATAACGAAAATTCGATAATAAAATTTTCGAATTTTCAAGTTGAAAATATCTTACTGTAATTTCCAAATTTTGAAATATTTCCTAAATATTTTCTACTTAGAATTATTTTTAAAATTTAAATCATATCATTACAAATACTTTTCCTTTAAAGATTATTACTTAAATCCTTCTAGATTTTGAGATATAGAATTTTTTTCTTGAATTTTGATTATCCTGTTACTAACAGAACATATATGTATACACATACAGGCATGCACACCCATTACATATATATATACACACACCACGTGCAAGCCTATTTAACCACTCAAACAACATTTTTCATAATAGGTCCAAGCATCAACCACAAACATTAAGATATAAAGGGAGATTAAATGAGTTTGCTCACCTGATGGGTTGAATACAGAGGATTGGAAGTTGTATTTGACCTGAAATTTGACCTTGTATTTGGTTACATGCTTATTTCCATGCTTTCAATTTGCATTTGCAACCTGATTTTGAATCGCATGCTTGAACTTGCTATTTAAATTGGACCTTACTTTTGTTTTTGATGCTTTGAGATTTTGCCTTGCTGTTTGAATCTTCCTCTTTCCTAGATTTGAAGACTGAAACTTGATTTCCAAATTTAGACTTTGATTTGAATTTGCATGCTTGATATTCCTGAAGACTCAATACAGGTTGAAGGCTGAACTTGATTTCCAGATTTAGATTTATTTCAGGCTTTTGAATGGTTTGAATTTGTACTTGATGTTTTCAGATTTAAAGTGCACAAAATTATTGCCTTGAAACTTCAGATCTTGCTCTTTATTTTTAAACTGAATATAGGTTTTGGTTTTGTTATTGATATTTGATTATTTTTTCTTTTCTTACTTCAGACTTGAGAAAAGAAGAATGTAGTTTAGTTTTTTCTTTTTATCTTTCAATATAAAATTTAATTCATTTTAAACAAAAGTAATGCCACTTGTTTTTCACGTAAACATTCTTACTTAACACTTGTAAAAATGTGTGCCTATCTCTTTACACTTGTTACATGTAATAAAAAAATTGTGTTTAAATCCTTTATTTAAATTATTTTATAATTTTTATTTTAACCCTTTATGCATATAAAATTTCATATCTTAACATATGTATTTTATTTTATTTACACTTGTTATAACAAATGTTTTTTATATATATAATTTGTATTATTCAATAAATACATTCTCCTTTATAAAATCTTAAGAAAAATTGAATTTTAAAACAAATTATACTTTAGTAAACAACACACATATGAAAATTATAAAATTTAACCTTTTGAACAACTTTTAAAACTTTTACTATATTTTAAACAATATAAATAATATTTTAAATATAACTTAATATTATATTTCTTATCTAAATAAATACATTCCTTTATTAATCATTTATAAAATCCTTTAAAGCAAAAATGGTTATTAAAATTAAATTGCACATGAATAAATATTTTAGTATTTCATTCCAAATTAGCCTTTGGAAAAATTTATCACATTCAATTCAAAACTTCATTTTCAAATTATAATGCATATTTAAATAATTAGAAACAAATTCTTATTAACTAAAAAATAAAATTTTAAATCCAATTTATTTCCAATTATTTATTTCTAAATCCAATTTTTATTTATAAAATACTTATCCTTAATTTCAAACCAAAATTCTATTTATAATCTAATATTTTTATTTATTCTGGAAATTTATAATTAATTCACAAATAATTTCACAATTTAATTCCAAAATTAAATTAATTGTCAAATTAAACTTGGTTGAAATTCGGGAATGTTACACACTATCTTTTGGGAGAACGATTCGAGCTATTTACGAATCATAAGTCTTTGAAGTATTTATTCTCTTAGAAGGATTTAGATATGAGACAACAAAGGTGGCTAGAGTTTTTAGAAGAGTATGACCCTAGGATTAAGTATATGCTAGGAAAAGGAAATAAAGTTTGGATGTACTTAGTAGAAAACATCAGAACATGGTGTTGGTGATGTCGTCTGAATGGAGTGATTTCGAGGCATTGACTTCATGTGGAATTTGGATAAGCTTGATGACTAATTCAAATCAGAATACCACAATGATTTGTTATCTAGAAGTTCGACGAGTATAGATTGAAAGAACTGTAGCAAAACAAAATGATGATCTAATACTAGCACTACTACAAAACATGCCATTTGCATCGGTTGTTTACCCTCCTTTTGCATCAGTTCGACAACCGATGCAACAGGCTTAACACTTTTGCATCAGTTCTGAAACCGATGCAAAAAGATCCGTTTTGCATCGGTTGTTACTAACAACTGATGCAAAATATCATGGGTGGTTGCTTGAACACAGTCACAATGTTGCATCGGATGTAATGAAAACCAATGCAATAAAGGAACTTGTTGCATCGGTTGTTGTTGAAAACCGATGCAAACTAATCCCTCTATTGCATCGGTTTTTTATAACAACCGATGCAAACTAATCTCTCAGAAACCATTATTACAGTACTCAAATAGACTATATATATATATTATTGATAATCGTTTTATATATATATAAGAAAAAAACATACACAACAAATTTAAAAAAAGATTACATCATTATCATTTACAAATTCTACTTTAGTTTACAAATTTCACACCATAAATTTCACCACCCGACCATAACAACTCACATCCAACAATACTATCCACAAACCCTTCCACCATTCAACTGCCTCACAACAACATCTTCCACCACTCAATTGTCCATCATATCCATCATCAACACATACAACCCAGAGCACCTCTACATAACTTCACCCTAAACTCCACTGACAACATCCCCAACATCCACATTCACAATCTAGCACTTCATCACTTGCTTGCTGCAACACTGACTAACATTGACTGCCTAGCACTTCTGCCTTCCAAACTAAATCATCTCCCTGTACAAGCAACATAACCAAAACTGTTACTCCACTTCACACTCCAACATCATAATCCTCTGCAAACCCATACATCAGTCCCCTGACCACAAACATCAGACATACTGCCATCACATTCACTACACTTCATACCACTCCAGTCACCAAAACATATCTGATATCACGTCTGCCTCTGCCTGCCACATTTCTACCATAACATATCACTCCACACTCAATTGACACTCAACATCATCAGCAACAATCCCTCATTACAACCACATCAAACTACCATCAATAAACCACCCAACATCTTCCTCAAAACTGCTCTTTCAACATCTGTGCACTACAAAACTGCTCTTTCAACCTACACAACAGTGCACACATTTATCATACTGTGCATCACTCCCTCATTCATCAACCAATATAACCTGACGACATCCCCTACCTCAGCTTTTCACTTACTAACAAACAACCACTGCACCGAGCTACCACCAACTTGTTTTCAACTGTTGATATACGCGACTGCAATTCACCACCGACCATCAACTTTCAAACCACCGACCATCCCCTATCCGCAAATCCACAAATCCATCCTCTGCTTGTTTCATTTCACCCTATAACATACTTGCCATTCATACCGCTATAAACTATCAAAACTACACTGTCAATCGCCTCGACCGTAACCTGTACCACCATCACCATCCCAAACAATCATCAACTTCATCCCTCAAAACCAAACTTTAGTAGCACCAAGATTGGACTGCACTGCATTCATGTATGTGTAGTTTCTTTTACCATAGACAGGATCTGGGTTTCTGTAACAGTCAGTTAACAAACTTGATGTGTAAAATGTGACTATGGAAAATAGAAACAGAGCTACAGGTCCCACTATTCATCCGAGTTGGGACATCGACCATGCTAATGATAGAACTCCTGAACCTATGACTGCAGTTATCATGTGAGCACTCGCAGTCCATACTGCTCCTGGATATTAATAAAGAAAAAGAAAATGGGTTGCTAACTGGTAGTTACAATAGATATATTAATTTGACAGTGTTATTGGCACACTAACCAGTTCTTTTAGGTCTTCCATCATCATCGAACTCATCTTTGTTGTATAATTCTACCTCTTGAGCTTGTTGATCGAGTATCATCTTTCTGCCTTCTCCCATTTCTTGTTTCTCTGACTTTTGTTTTATAAGTGTTGGGTTGTGTTTGTGTATGTATGATTGCGATGAGGAGAATTGGATTGGTTCTTATATTTATACAAACGTGGAACCGAGGAAAAACACTATAAAAAGTAATGTTCCTTTTGAATGCATAAATTGTATAAGGAATTTAGGATGAGAATAAAAATTCAAAAACTGTTTCTTAGAAAAGGTGTCTTTTATTCTTTCTTTTTTATAAAAAGAAAAGGAAAAATAAAAAAGTAATATAAATAGTTTGATTTAATAATAATTGGGTTTTATGAAAATAAGTTTGACGTTGCTTACTTAGCAGATGTTAATGAAATGTTACATGTCTGTTAAAATTCTGCTCTAGCTTATTCAAAAATTCTCCTAAAAATGCAGGAAAATATATGCCTATTAACTTTGATTTAGATTACACCGGTGTTCCTCTAACACCTCCACGTGAGGTGATTGATGAAGGGATTCGATCTTGGTCTGAATTCTTAGTGGTGTTCTTTCTGGGGGGATCTATGAATATTTGAAATAATACAATGCAGCCAATGTACAGTATAGTACAGTGGTGAATTGACGTCAATACTATGGTTATAATGGTACCGTGTGAAATTATTGTAATGGAGCATTGCAGTGTAAAAAATCGAAAAAAAGAGAGGATAATATTATATTGGGAATACTGTGGAGCTAAACTTTGTTCTCGTTTGCAGTAAAGTGGTACGAAAATATATAAACGTATGAAATGGAGGAGTGTTAGTGTGTTAGTGAATACAGTATTTACATATAAGTGAGCTCTATTTTTCCTATCCGACGTGAAAAAGCAATATGCATGAACTAATATTGGTACTAATTTTTACTATGACATATATAGTGTATTATCAATGGGGAAAACAGTAACGCAACAGAACGTAGTAGGGCCAAAGCAGAGAAATAAATTACCACCTTTGTTTGGTTCAGTTGTTTGCAAATGCACATACAACGGCTGTGTTGGTTAAGGTTGTTAGTTCTTATTTGGGGCAAATGATAATGCAACAGTTTTTGATTCTGTTGCTTCTACACGTACAGCTGTGATGATTTGAAAACTTATATACTCACTTTCACTAATGCATAAACAATATACAGTGACAGTATGGGTAACACATATACCGTGATATAAAAACTCAGACCCTTGTTGGCAAAGGGCATAGCCTGAGTGATAATATTAAGTGCAAACAACAAAAAATCTTAACACCAACTGTTCAACTAAACAATCATAAGAGTACACGAGTAAAAACGAAATATCAAAATATTGAAGTTGGAAGCAATGCATTCTAACTGAAATCCACAGAAATAAAACATTCACTAGGTTTTACAATAGTGCACAAAAAGGATATACTAAAAAAACCTTGTGCAAGTAAACCAGTGATCCAGCCTTATAGTATTATCCAAAAAACTCGTCATGTAAAGTAAACCAGTGATCATAAAAGTTAAGTCTTAAAATTTAATTATTGAAAGAGATGTTACGTACGAGATTTTCCATCTCAAATGTATATGTTAAGGAAAATCTGATGTATATGTTTATTACAACACGTCAGTCGTATATGTTCATAATGGGATGCTATTCCACCACTATTGCTTATCACTGAAAATCAAATTGAGAGCAAATAAAGTGTTTAACTAATATCATATTGTGACAACCCTGTATTTTTTTTTAATATATTTTAATTATTTTGATTTAAAAAGAAACTTATTTTACTTATTTTAAATGATTAAATTTTATTACTTAAATATAAATCTTGATTTTATATGAAATTATAATTCCAAACTTGTGTAATTTGAATATGTTCCTGAAATGTTGATTTTGGTCAAAATAGTCAAACTTTGACTTTTGACTTAAAATTTTAAAAGTTTAAAATTATAAATTTTATCTTTTATTATGAAATTACATAAAATTCTAAGAACACCACTTTTCGTTTCGTTGAAAACGGAGTTAAAATGTAAAAGTTATGTACATTTCAATTTCTAGTATAATTTGTTTTATTGTGCAATTTTGCCTATTTTAAATTTTATAAATCATATTTTTCTTTCTTATATTTCTTTTAATATGGGTAGATATTTTAATTTATGTATATTTTCATCTCTAAATATTTTAAAAATAATAATAGGATTTTTCTAAAATTTACTATGATGATTTCCTATTTTTAAAAGGCTGTTTCCTTTTTCTGCTATTTTCTTCGTCTAAACTATATTTTAATTAAAATTTATTTATTTATTTTGTGAATTCATTTTATTTTGTGTTCTTATCTTTATTTATAAATATTTTTAAGTACATAAAAATTTTTCCAAGTTCATTGCACTTATTTTTCATATTTTCAGGACTAGTTGTAAATTTTGCTGTTTTATTTAATTAAACTATATATAATTAATAATTTATTTATTTATTATTGTTTATTTACTAAATTTTCGTATTTTTTATCTGGATTTATATATATATTTCAGTTATTTAAAATTAAAAAGAATTTAGTGGAAATTTGAAAGGTTTTGTGACTCTTTAGTTGCTTAAGTCTCTTTGTTTTCCCACCTTTTCATTTTCTAACTCTTGCATTCAATTGAGGCCAACCATATCTCATTTCTTTCAGCTGATCACATATCATTTGCACGTAAACAAATGTCCTCCTTCATCTCCTAAAAACTCACGGCACTTCAAAGAAAAATATGGCTTCCATTCTCCTCTCATCTTCTTCCTTTTTCCATTTGTTTGCCTTGATTTTTGCCCTGCTTCTTCATGCTTTGCTCAGCCTAACCTCTCCACCATCAGCTCCACCATCTCCTCCACCATCTACAGCAGCTCCTCCTCCCCCTCCTCTGACATTAACCAAGTTTTGCCGATCCATTGAGGTTAGCATCACAAACTTTGCACCAAACCCCTTGAAATTGCCTAGCCTAGCCATATACTCCACTATCTCCTTCATATCTTGCCTTGGCCACCTCCTATTGTTCCACCACCACCACGATACAACCTTTGACCCTCCACCTACCCACTGTCCAGACCTGAACCAGATCAGGCCGTGGCCTCCCCATGTTGAAAACTCCACAAAAATTGCAAGCAAACCCTTAAAACTAGCCTAGCCGAGCCTTAATGCCAATATCCTTTCACATACTCCTCTTGGCCACCCCTAGAACCACCACCACCAGCAACCACATGACCTTTGGGTGCTGCTATACCATCACTCTCCACTATCTAGATCTGGAGTAAGTATAGCCAGCCCAAGTGTGCCATAGGTCGAGCCAAATATGGACCAAAATCCTTGTTTATGCCTTGTAGTCATAGTTTCATGTACACATACCTTTGCACCATCATCAAATCCATGATACGCTGACCTGTTGCATCCAAACCTGATCCAAACCATTCCATTACAGTGCTTTTCCAGTCCATAGCCAAAGCATACAAAGGTGAATGCAAGTGCAAAAGTTCTAGCTTTGAATTGTGTACTTATTCCTAGCATTGTTTTGTAATATCTTGGTTTATAATTCATGTTTGTTATTGTTTGTTTGATTTGTATTCAAGGGAATTAATCCTTGGCTCCTCCATTCGTATTTGTGTCGTGCTTTTGTGCTTTTGTAGATTCCGTTCGTGAAATTCGTTGTTGTGTCTCCAACTCAAACCGGTGAGTTATTCTCACCAGACAATCTGTACCTATATAACTGATAAACCGACACCATTTGAATCTGTAAATGTATTGCATCATGTTATAACTGCTATATTATGATCATATGATGTTTACACCTGTTATTACACCTGTTATATCACTTGTTACTGTTTATTATGCTATTCTGTTTATTTATATCAGTTTATCACACTGCAAGTTCCCTTTTGATTAGAATCACTATGGGTTGAAATGATATATACCCGAACGGACTTTGGAATAAGGGAAAATTGTTATGGGCTGAAATGATAGGCCTGACTGATTTTCAAATCATTTATTTAACTTGGGATTGCGGGTTTGAAATGATAAAACCCGGATTTTTCTTTTTAAACTGCGGATTGAAATGATACATATCCGTATCACTTTACCTAGCGTAGAAAATTATATATAGACCCGTAGTTAATATATGTCTTCCTAAAATCTTTAAAGTTATTTTAGAAATGTAAATATTATATTATTTTTATTTAAATATAATTAAAAAGGGATTTTTGTAAAATATTATTGATTTTATGAATAATTGTAAGTGAATTGAATTAATGGAAAAGTTAGAAATTTTGAACGTAAGTTATTTTGGAAAAATTGATTTAATTATAATTGGAAATTTAATTGAATATGAATTTATGATAATTTGAATATAAATTGAATTTAAAGTGATTTTATATCATATTAATGATTTTTAATAAAGCTGAAATGTGAAATGAATGAATATTTTAAGTTGAAAATTTGAAATATAACTAAAATTGGAAATTTATGAAATTGACTTGAAAGGGAAATTTTAGTTAAGTAAATAAAAATAAAAATAAGTTATATTTGAGAATTTTAACATAAATGTTAAGTTGAAATTTAATGTAGTGAATCTAAAATTGAACATTGCATTTTGATAAGTGAATTATTATTAAAACTTGATTTTTGAATGGAAATTTAACTTTATAAAATCACGAACTTGAGGAAAATTAAATGATGTTTATAAATGTGAAATGTATGATTTTATAAGTTAAAAAATGTTTTAAATAAAAATATAATTGGTTGAGAAATTTTATTGAATATTTGAAGTTAATTTACTGCATTTTTGAAATTCTATTAATTACAATGTGAATGATATTACAGCATTGTAAATGCTGTAGTTGACGATAATGAACTAAAAAGCTAAATTGAATTAAAAGCTATTATAGAAATTTTTTGTAAGTGCTATAATTTTTGAATTTAACTAAGTTTATTTGAAATTTAAGTAAACCCTATTACAACATTTTAAAATGTTGTCTTTTGTTAAAGTGAACTGTTTTGAATGTATTTTTCCGTAGCATTTTCTAAATGCCACGAAAAGTGAATCTTTACTGTTTTAATAAACTTAAGTGAATAAATGAACATTGAAAGTTGAAAATTTTGGAAGTTTAATAATTTAATTATTAAACATAATAACTTCATTTTAGTGATTAAAAATGATTTTTGGAATATAAACTGTTTTGAAATATGAATTGAAATGGTATTTTAAATTGAATAAAATGAATAATGATATTGAAATGAATGTGGTTGTGAAAAGAGATGATATTTTGATATATTAAATGATTGAATGTGGTTTCGAAAAGATATTATATATTGAAATGATTTGAAATGAAGTTTTGAAAGATATGATATTCTGGTATATATTAAATGATTCGAAGATGAAGTTTTGAAAGTTATGATATTTTGAAATTAAGACGATTTGAAAATGAAGTTTGAAAGATGTGATGTTTATGTATTAAAAATGATTTGAAATGACTTGATAATTATTTTGATAAATATTGAATTTGGAAGATATGATGTTTATGTATTAAAAATGATTTGAAATGACTTGATAATTATTTTGATAAATATTGAATTTGGAAGATGTGATGTTTATGTATTAAAAATGATTTGAAATGACTTGATAATTACTTTGATAAATATTTGAATTGAAAGATATGGTATGATGATATATTGAAATGGTTTGGAAATGATTTAATCTTTATTTTGATAAAGATTTGGGTTGAAATGATATTTTATTTTGAAGTGTAAAATATGTTTTAAAGTTATAACTACGGGTTATAATAACGATTGGTTGTTAAAGAGACCGGGATCGGATATTGTCTTATAGCCGACCAATACCGAAAACCACTTTAACAACTGTGTACGCGGTGGAGATTCCAGAATGAAGTAGGATGGTGGCGACGTTCTCGAGGTATATTACGTGGACCCAACTCCCGTGAGTTGGCATATATGACTTAAACAGGAGCTATACCGGACTACACAAAGGGTCGCACCCTTTCATCGAGCATGCTCCATCGTAAACCATTCTATTACTTTTGTGATTCGATTCGGTGGCGCCACTTTTGATTCGAGGGTATTGTTCGAGGTGGGCGGAAGCTGCTGGCTTGCCGTCACCACCGGTCCGGGAGTGCAAACGGTGTATCCACCCTGGCATTGCCTCGCGTGTCGTGTCATATCCTTATATCGAGCCCACTACGATTTTGGTTTTAAAGATCCGACAGCGTTAAGGTTCACCATCCCCTTAACGCTATTTTCTATATGATTATACTTTACTGATTAGACACTACTGTATATAGCGCAATATACTACATAGTAAATAGTTTAACGGATCCTTAGAGGATGGGCGCTCCCAAGCATCTTCTAAGTTACTTGTACCTTTACTACAGTTCACTTGAGTTGGTTTACATTGTATAAGTATGTATGTCCTGACTCGAGTGTTTGTATTTTTATTTACGCTCGGGTCAGCCTGAGTTATTCACAGATTTGGATTTCCACTTTCTGGAGATTGGAATCGCTGGAGATTATCTACTTGTCATGTTTATCTTTTGAAACCTGTTGTTCCTTTCAGCGCTTGTATTAGTTGACTTCTACGAAGTGAGACTTCTTTTGTACCTTATTTCCTCTATTGTATTTTATGTAACTCTGATATTTTTATATAGTAGCTTCATGAACTACTATTTCTTTTGCTTCCGCTGCACTATTATTACTCTGTGTCTGTGATTCTATGATTTTTATTTACTGTATATTCTGAGATTTGCCAAATTTTTATTTACAACGCGGTATTTTGAGCAATTTAATTCCGGCATGAGTGTCTACCTATACACTTATAATGGATGCGAATGGTTGAAAATACCACGGTTGTTACAGTTGGTATCAGAGCTTTGGTAGCTCTAGGCAAAACTCAGCATATGGAGTAGATGTATTTACAGAATCCCTTTCATTCGAGTTGAATCTCTTTCTTTTGACTCGATTCCTTTGAATTTTGGAACGTTCCCTGTGGTTCCAAAATCCATTCTTATTCCCCGCTATTCATCTTCATTTGATTCTGGAGTATCGCATAGCTCCACTTCGAATGATCTTTATAGTGAATTGGCGGTCTCGCCAATCTCAAAAAATTTCTTGTAAAAGGGGTGAAACTCCTTTACAACAACATCGATTCACCAAAGATTTTATATCCTCAGTTTAGATGCCAGTATCTCCTATTATCCAAAACTCTATCTTATGAGGTTGAATGTAGATTTACCCCAGAAAATCCACTTCGACCTTATACTTTAAGTCACGGTTGACCCGATTAAGGTTGCCCGTGATTTATATTAGCTAATCCACCTCCCTACTCTATATTTAATCATCTTGTCTTTTGTTTCCAACATATTTTCAAACATTTTGAATTGTATTTGTCCATCTATATTTTTTTTATTGTGTTGTTTGAGTTGTTGATGTTGATTTGGGTTTCCGATCGATTCGTCTGATCAGCGCTATCGATAGGATTTCTAAAACACTTTGATAGAACAAACTGACACAATATTATTTTAAAAATTTGGTTAATGAAATAAAATTTTGATATATATATCTATGGAACTTAATGAAATGATTCAAATTGATAATTTGAAATGATAATACTTGATTTATCATTTATTGTTCTATAAATGAATTTATAAATAATTGTTTATAAATTGATTTGGGAACTTAAATGAATTTAGAAAAGAAATCTGAGAATTTATTTTCCGATGATCTCGAACTTTGGTTTAAAAGTTTTAAAAGGGTTATATTATTTAAAGTATTTTGAATAGAATTTGTTTTCAAAGAATTTTAAAGGTTTAAAATTAGTGCTCTTCTCTTTGTCGCTGGAAAATAACTTCGGTGATGATCGCGACATCATCGACGTTCATTTTCGAGTTCGAAGTTAAGAGACTGTTATGTAGTCTTGCTACAGCTTTGTTTTGGGGAATTTAATTGATTTGAATTTCTAAAATATGACTTGATTTATAATAATATAGATATATGATTGAAATTTGATTTGACATATTATATATATTATGACTTATCTCTAAATGGTTTGAATGTAATCGAAAATTTAATTCTTAAATTTTATTTTTAAAGAATATTTTCAATTATAAGAATTTTTTTGTTAGTTTAAGATGATTGGATAATAAGATAATGAAACTTGACATAGTTAAGATTTATTTAACTTGTGTAAAAATATTAATTATCAATTTAAGTTGAAATTTCCATGCTTTCAAATCTGTTTCCTTATTTTGCTTTCCAAACTATATTTTGGTTGTCCTTATCATCCTTATCTTGATATAGATTGGTATAGGCATCTTTCTACAATCTTTATGTTAGAAATCTTTCTATAATCTTTGATAGATCTTTGGTAATCATTTTCAATCTACCTTTTCGTGCCTGTGTTCTTAATTTTGGAGAATCTTGGAAAGATCATCTCCACCTTGTTAAACTTACCTATAACAACAGTTATCAGGTATAATTTCAATCTTCTTGTCATCTTATCTTAATCCTATTTCACTCTATCTTTTTTCTGTGCTTTTCCGTACCTCGTTCCTTTTTGAGGACGAAAAGATTTGAGTGGGGGAGAGTGTGACAACCCTGTATTTTTTTAATATATTTTAATTATTTTGATTTAAAAAAAAACTTATTTTACTTATTTTAAATGATTAAATTTTATTACTTAAATATAAATCTTGATTTTATATGAAATTATAATTCCAAACTTGTGTAATTTGAATATGTTCCTGAAATGTTGATTTTGGTCAAAATAGTCAAACTTTGACTTTTGACTTAAAATTTTAAAAGTTTAAAATTATAAATTTTATCTTTTATTATGAAATTACATAAAATTCTAAGAACACCACTTTTCGTTTCGTTGAAAACGGAGTTAAAATGTAAAAGTTATGTACATTTCAATTTCTAGTATAATTTGTTTTATTGTGCAATTTTGCCTATTTTAAATTTTATAAATCATATTTTTCTTTCTTATATTTCTTTTAATATGGGTAGATATTTTAATTTATGTATATTTTCATCTCTAAATATTTTAAAAATAATAATAGGATTTTTCTAAAATTTACTATGATGATTTCCTATTTTTAAAAGGCTGTTTCCTTTTTCTGCTATTTTCTTCGTCTAAACTATATTTTAATTAAAATTTATTTATTTATTTTGTGAATTCATTTTATTTTGTGTTCTTATCTTTATTTATAAATATTTTTTAAGTACATAAAAAATTTTCCAAGTTCATTGCACTTATTTTTCATATTTTCAGGACTAGTTGTAAATTTTGCTGTTTTATTTAATTAAACTATATATAATTAATAATTTATTTATTTATTATTGTTTATTTACTAAATTTTCGTATTTTTATCTGGATTTATATATATATATATTTCAGTTATTTAAAATTAAAAAGAATTTAGTGGAAATTTGAAAGGTTTTGTGACTCTTTAGTTGCTTAAGTCTCTTTGTTTTCCCACCTTTTCATTTTCTAACTCTTGCATTCAATTGAGGCCAACCATATCTCATTTCTTTCAGCTGATCACATATCATTTGCACGTAAACAAATGTCCTCCTTCATCTCCTAAAAACTCACGGCACTTCAAAGAAAAATATGGCTTCCATTCTCCTCTCATCTTCTTCCTTTTTCCATTTGTTTGCCTTGATTTTTGCCCTGCTTCTTCATGCTTTGCTCAGCCTAACCTCTCCACCATCAGCTCCACCATCTCCTCCACCATCTACAGCAGCTCCTCCTCCCCCTCCTCTGACATTAACCAAGTTTTGCCGATCCATTGAGGTTAGCATCACAAACTTTGCACCAAACCCCTTGAAATTGCCTAGCCTAGCCATATACTCCACTATCTCCTTCATATCTTGCCTTGGCCACCTCCTATTGTTCCACCACCACCACGATACAACCTTTGACCCTCCACCTACCCACTGTCCAGACCTGAACCAGATCAGGCCGTGGCCTCCCCATGTTGAAAACTCCACAAAAATTGCAAGCAAACCCTTAAAATTAGCCTAGCCGAGCCTTAATGCCAATATCCTTTCACATACTCCTCTTGGCCACCCCTAGAACCACCACCACCAGCAACCACATGACCTTTGGGTGCTGCTATACCATCACTCTCCACTGTCTAGATCTGGAGTAAGTATAGCCAGCCCAAGTGTGCCATAGGTCGAGCCAAATATGGACCAAAATCCTTGTTTATGCCTTGTAGTCATAGTTTCATGTACACATACCTTTGCACCATCATCAAATCCATGATACGCTGACCTGTTGCATCCAAACCTGATCCAAAACCATTCCATTACAGTGCTTTTCCAGTCCATAGCTGAAGCATACAAAGGTGAATGCAAGTGCAAAAGTTCTAGCTTTGAATTGTGTACTTATTCCTAGCATTGTTTTGTAATATCTTGGTTTATAATTCATGTTTGTTATTGTTTGTTTGATTTGTATTCAAGGGAATTAATCCTTGGCTCCTCCATTCGTATCTGTGTCGTGCTTTTTTGCTTTTGTAGATTCCGTTCGTGAAATTCGTTGTTGTGTCTCCAGCTCAAACCGGTGAGTTATTCTCACCAGACAATCTGTACCTATATAACTGATAAACCGACACCATTTGAATCTGTAAATGTATTGCATCATGTTATAACTGCTATATTATGATCATATGATGTTTACACCTGTTATTACACCTGTTATATCACTTGTTACTGTTTATTATGCTATTCTGTTTATTTATATCAGTTTATCACACTGCAAGTTCCCTTTTGATTAGAATCACTATGGGTTGAAATGATATATACCCGAACGGACTTTGGAATAAGGGAAAATTGTTATGGGCTGAAATGATAGGCCTGAATGATTTTCAAATCATTTATTTAACTTGGGATTGCGGGTTTGAAATGATAAAATCCGGATTTTTCTTTTTAAACTGCGGATTGAAATGATACATATCCGTATCACTTTACCTAGCGTAGAAAATTATATATAGACCCGTAGTTAATATATGTTTTCCTAAAATCTTTAAAGTTATTTTAGAAATGTAAATATTATATTATTTTTATTTAAATATAATTAAAAAGGGATTTTTGTAAAATATTATTGATTTTATGAATAATTGTAAGTGAATTGAATTAATGGAAAAGTTAGAAATTTTGAACGTAAGTTATTTTGGAAAAATTGATTTAATTATAATTGGAAATTTAATTGAATATGAATTTATGATAATTTGAATATAAATTGAATTTAAAGTGATTTTATATCATATTAATGATTTTTAATAAAGCTGAAATGTGAAATGAATGAATATTTTAAGTTGAAATTTTGAAATATAACTAAAATTGGAAATTTATGAAATTGACTTGAAAGGGAAATTTTAGTTAAGTAAATAAAAATAAAAATAAGTTATATTTGAGAATTTTAACATAAATGTTAAGTTGAAATTTAATGTAGTGAATCTAAAATTGAACATTGCATTTTGATAAGTGAATTATTATTAAAACTTGATTTTTGAATGGAAATTTAACTTTATAAAATCATGAACTTGAGGAAAATTAAATGATGTTTATAAATGTGAAATGTATGATTTTATAAGTTAAAAAATGTTTTAAATAAAAATATAATTGGTTGAGAAATTTTATTGAATATTTGAAGTTAATTTACTGCATTTTTGAAATTCTATTAATTACAATGTGAATGATATTACAGCATTGTAAATGCTGTAGTTGACGATAATGAACTAAAAAGCTAAATTGAATTAAAAGCTATTATAGAAATTTTTTGTAAGTGCTATAATTTTTGAATTTAACTAAGTTTATTTGAAATTTAAGTAAACCCTATTACAACATTTTAAAATGTTGTCTTTTGTTAAAGTGAACTGTTTTGAATGTATTTTTCCGTAGCATTTTCTAAATGCCACGAAAAGTGAATCTTTACTGTTTTAATTAACTTAAGTGAATAAATGAACATTGAAAGTTGAAATTTTTGGAAGTTTAATAATTTAATTATTAAACATAATAACTTCATTTTAGTGATTAAAAATGATTTTTGGAATATAAACTGTTTTGAAATATGAATTGAAATGGTATTTTAAATTGAATAAAATGAATAATGATATTGAAATGAATGTGGTTGTGAAAAGAGATGATATTTTGATATATTAAATGATTGAAATGTGGTTTCGAAAAGATATGATATATTGAAATGATTTGAAATGAAGTTTTGAAAGATATGATATTCTGGTATATATTAAATGATTCGAAGATGAAGTTTTGAAAGTTATGATATTTTGAAATTAAGACGATTTGAAAATGAAGTTTGAAAGATGTGATGTTTATGTATTAAAAATGATTTGAAATGACTTGATAATTATTTTGATAAATATTGAATTTGGAAGATATGATGTTTATGTATTAAAAATGATTTGAAATGACTTGATAATTATTTTGATAAATATTAAATTTGGAAGATGTGATGTTTATGTATTAAAAATGATTTGAAATGACTTGATAATTACTTTGATAAATATTTGAATTGAAAGATATGGTATGATGATATATTGAAATGGTTTGGAAATGATTTAATCTTTATTTTGATAAAGATTTGGGTTGAAATGATATTTTATTTTGAAGTATAAAATATGTTTTAATGTTATAACTACGGGTTATAATAACGATTGGTTGTTAAAGAGACCGGGATCGGATATTGTCTTATAGCCGGCCAATACCGAAAACCACTTTAACAACTGTGTACGCGGTGGAGATTCCAGAATGAAGTAGGATGGTGGCGACGTTCTCGAGGTATATTACGTGGACCCAACTCCCGTGAGTTGGCATATATGACTTAAAGAGGAGCTATACCGGACTACACAAAGGGTCGCACCCTTTCATCGAGCATGCTCCATCGTAAACCATTCTATTACTTTTGTGATTCGATTCGGTGGCGCCACTTTTGATTCGAGGGTATTGTTCGAGGTGGGCGGAAGCTGCTGGCTTGTCGTCACCACCGGTCCGGGAGTGCAAACGGTGTATCCACCCTGGCATTGCCTCGCGTGCCGTGTCATATCCTTATATCGAGCCCACTACGATTTTGGTTTTAAAGATCCGACAGCGTTAAGGTTCACCATCCCCTTAACGCTATTTTCTATATGATTATACTTTACTGATTAGACACTACTGTATATAGCGCAATATACTACATAGTAAATAGTTTAACGGATCCTTAGAGGATGGGCGCTCCCAAGCATCTTCTAAGTTACTTGTACCTTTACTACAGTTCACTTGAGTTGGTTTACATTGTATAAGTATGTATGTCCTGACTCGAGTATTTGTATTTTTATTTACGCTCGGGTCAGCCTGAGTTATTCACAGATTTGGATTTCCACTTTCTGGAGATTGGAATCGCTGGAGATTATCTACTTGTCATGTTTATCTTTTGAAACCTGTTGTTCCTTTCAGCGCTTGTATTAGTTGACTTCTACGAAGTGAGACTTCTTTTGTACCTTATTTCCTCTATTGTATTTTATGTAACTCTGATATTTTTATATAGTATCTTCATGAACTACTATTTCTTTTGCTTCCGCTGCACTATTATTACTCAGTGTCTGTGATTCTATGATTTTTATTTACTGTATATTCTGAGATTTGCCAAATTTTTATTTACAACGCGGTATTTTGAGCAATTTAATTCCGGCATGAGTGTCTACCTATACACTTATAATGGATGCGAATGGTTGAAAATACCACGGTTGTTACACATATCGTTACCATTTGCCAATAACGATAACAGCGTCAAAAAAACCAAAAAACTAAGAAATTTGCCTTCTCTTCCTATAACCTAGCCGTGGCCAGCTCTTCCACCACTATTATATTAAATAAAAACACCACTACAAGTACAAATTCAAAAGAGTTCATTAAATTAAACTAAACTACTATAAGTAAAAGTAAATAAGCACGCTACTACAAGTAAAATAAGCTTCCATGTGGTCCAACTCTATCAAGCAGAAGAGTTCATTAAATTAAACTAAACTACTACAAGTACAAATTCAAAAGAGATCAAAAATGATTATCATAGAAAAGGAAATATGCAGTTTAATTATTCATCAACTAATTATCAATCATCATGAAAAATAATCTTCCTAGTAATGTTGACTAATAGAGATGAAGGTACTAAGACTAAATACATTGATCTGCAATCTGACATACTGTAAGTTAACCTGACATACAGTATGTTTAGAAACTTACAGTATGAAGGTACTAAGACTAAATACAATTGATCTGCTATCCAGTCATTGTGTACAACTTGAACATGAATAAATAATGTTTACTTGTATATGTCAGCCTACTAAATATTTGATTGAGTATGTTTAGAAAATATTATGTTATAGTACTTTTAATCTCTTGATTCATTGTTAAATGTTTTCATGCTTTCACTAAATAATAAGCTTTCTAGAATGGTAAGTTTAATATCTATATACTGATGTATAATATTTTCAATAGCCATGGAATATTTGACTACACTTATGGATATTAAATATTTAGAATGAACTATTTTCCTAACATATAAAAATGATCCAAAAATAACATATTTACTTTATGTAGATGATGAATCGTTGTGGTATCTAAATCAGATGTTATGAGTGCTAAAGCAATAAGCCATGTGATGCAAAAACATTAAAGAATATGTTGAATCTGGAGCTGAATGAAAATAGATTAACAATTTTTTTCAGCAAGGGAGCAAAATTTAGAGGCGAATAATGCAAACTCATAATGTACAGCAAGATGAACTGCCTATAACTTACTAGACATTCCACTTTCCTCAAACAAGTACAAGGCTGCAGATTTTTGGACACAATACAGGCTAAATTTAATTGTTGGCAGCATAGACTAGGACTACTCAATATAAGTGGGAGAATTGAGTTAATCAAAACAGTAATAACTTAGTTAGGAACATAAATTCGTCCTCAATCATTGATTCTTCCATATTCATATACCGCCCTCACCCCCTGATGATATTCCCGACTTATTCCAGTTTCATATTTGTAACGGAAAAATTATAATCAAAATGATTGAAACGAGTGTCAACATTAATTGTGTTCTTAGTTAAAATCAGAATAACTTTTTATTATATAAATTTCACTACCACCGAATATTATAATAAAACTGAAAAAGAAATTATACCTAGCCAACTGAGTAATCCATAGTTTGGTTCAATAAACATACTACACACAAAAAACTAAGTTAAAATGTATGGTTTGAGTAACCAACATCCAATATCAGAATCTAGTTCCAATAAAGGACTTGTCTTGTTTTCCTTCTTATCATTTTTCTTCAATATTAGAATCTAGTCTAGTATTATAATTTAGTTTGTTTGTAAAAAGCAAACTCTTGGATGGAGGTTGTAGCAGCATACTCAGACTATTTCTCAACACAAAAATAGATTCTTGGTGAGAAAGAAAGTGGGAAATGGAGTGAAGAAGAAAACAATATATTTGAGAATGCATTGGCACACATTGATTTCTCGACTCCTGATAGATGGGAAAGGCTAGCACAGCTACTACCAGGAAAGTCAGTAAGTGATATAATTTCTCATTTTAAGGATTTAGAAGAAGATGTTAATCATATTGAAGCTGGACTGATCCCTGTACCTGGATATAGTTCTTCTTCTTTCTCGTTCGAATTTGATGGGTTAAAGCAATCTTATAACTGTGTTACTGGGAAAAGAGGCAGGTTTTATGATCAAGAAAGAAAAAAGGGGGTTCCATGGACTGAGGATGAGCACAGGTACTGTTTCTTCCCCTTCCTTTAAAATCATCGGTTCAATCAGTAGTTAAAAAAACACACACACACACTCACACACATACACACAGAGAAAAGAAAAAAGATTAAAACTTTTCAAGGTTGTTAGTACCCCTTATAACATCTGTTAATTCAATAACTACAGGCAATTCTTGATGGGTCTTAAAAAGCATGGAAATGGAGACTGGAGAAACATATCACGAAACTTTGTGGTAACAAGAACTCCTTAATTTAATGATACTCCATTAGCTGGTCATTAAGGACTAAAGAGGAAGTTACATAGAACTAAAAATTATTTTATTGGCATGGTCTTAAAAAAAAGATGTTCAATCGTATGTAGCTTCCTGTTATACCTACCAAAGAATGAAATTGGAAACATACAAAACCAAGGTTATTTCAACCATTACGTGTTCCAGATCAAATTTGGGAAGTTGTTGCTATGGGTTTCATTGTACGATTAACATATTCACAAATTTAGAGATAGATTTGTGACAAATTACTCACCTTAAATCCTTAACTAAATAGCAGCGCTAAATAATTGCATCACCACTGGACGCCTAGCCTAGCCCGCCATCACCTGAATTGCATCACCATCGGACGCCTAGCTCGACCTCCGCCATATCACTGCTGTAATCTGCGATGGTTCCAATAGCTTTAGGTTTGAATGAATTTGCAATTTGAGATTTACCAGTTTCTTGCTTTGTTTAGATTTCCAGAATTTGTTAACAGAGTTGCTGTACTTCGTTTAAACAACAAGAAGGAGAAGATTTTTTTTTTTGTTGGGAGTGGTTTATTGAGGAGGTAGGAGTAGATTTATCCAAAGTACTAATCTTGGAGCCAATTTTTCATTATTTCCCACCTAAATTTCATATTTTTGCCATCATGTAGTTGCATCGGTTGACTTTAAAAATGATGCGACTAAAACTATTTGCATCAGTTCTATCTTAATAACCGATGAAAATTTGATTTTTTATTACCTATTGCTTTCCACGTACCAATTTCATCGGTTATTAACATAGAACTGATGCAAATAGTTCTATTTGCATCAGTTTTTACTTCACAGATGCAAATGAGGCGAAGCAATATGCACTTTTTGTACTAGTGTAGCTGATCAAATTAAGAGACTAGAAACAAGAATTGAGATTGATGATTTAAAAGATTTTCTATTTGACCAAAGAGGGTGGTTGAGAAAGAAGGAAGAATTGTGTGTTTAAAATGTGGATAATCTGTAGTGACGTGGAATTTCAAGAACTTCATATTTAAAGGTCATTTTATAACCTTTTTGACCTTCTTTTATTTATAACTAATGTTAAGAAAATTGTTTTTTAAATATGTTTACAAAAATTAAGAGTTCGAAGAAATATCGATAATGTGACAGAATATCGTTTTATCGATAAAAAGTTTTTTTCTTAATAAAATTTGTTCAAATACTTTGGGACTGTTTAGAATATTAATATGTAGTTAATTAGCAAGTAAAAAATGTTTTGTGCTATGGATTACTAAATGTGATTAGTGTAAGATTAGAAAATGGATTAAGGCGGAAGATATTTTGGCGAATAGTAAAAGATATTTTGAAGGTGAGAAGAAACTTTGGACAAGTGAGGTGGAAAGTAAGCACATAGGCGAGGGGTTTTGTTTAGCTAGCCACTAGAGGGTATGGGGGGGTCATATTTCCTCTTATTAAATCCACATAACATATTTTATTTGCTCATAAATTATTTTTCCTAAGTTATGAGAAAAAAAGGGTGTCTTCATTCTCTTTTTATCCCCTTTTTAACTTTCGCAGACCGTATCAAAACACTTCCAAACTTCACCAGACTTTGACAAAGGCCTTATCACATCATAGGAACCTGAAATATCAACTCATATCGGGAAGAAAGTGGCATAAAATCACAAATTCTAGCATAGTCGTAAGCAAAAGATGGGGGTGGGTGTGGCCGAGAGCAAATAAAGGCTAATGGTTGGATATTTTAGCTTATGGGTGCTGGTAGAAAGCGGTCCTGTGTTCATAAGGCTTATGCTTGGTTGTAGGATCTTTTTAGGGTGAATCTACTAACCATTTGGTAGTATATATTATGTATATGTGTATGCATGAATTTAAGGTTTACTATTGAACTAATGAAGTTATAACTTTGGATCATACTTGTTTTTAAAAGAAAATGACAACATTCTATATTGTATATTATCGCCTCTATTAACAACAATAAAATGTAATGTGGCATTTACTTTGTGTTTTCATGTTTGGTTTTGCTGTGTGTCGCATCAAAGCGTGTTTGAAAGTGTTTGAAGCGAGAATAGTCGCTACAAGTGCACTTTGAAATCCTTTATGTTTAACTTGTTTAAAATAGGGATATGTGAATATACTATGGAGGTACATATCTTAGTTGTGATCTACATTTATAGTAGTTATAGGACAACAAGGAAATGGTTTGAAAGTTGTAGAACTTGTTAAAAAATTAGCAAAATTTATAGCGAAAATGTCGCTATGGATGCACTTTGTAAATGCCTTATGTTCGATAATTTTTAATAATACCTTGAAAGACATCCTTAGGGATCTTTTTTCTATTTTATAAGTACTATATATTTAGCATTTACTGTAAAAATATTAGAGTTTAAATCATTTTAAAACCGATTTGAAAAGTGGAAAAGGTTATAGCGATAAGGTCACTATATAAGCACTTTGAATAGCCAGTTTTAGGAATTTGGAAGATATACTTAGGGGTTTCTTTGCATGGTTATTATGTAATATAAATTAAGTACTTACTGTAAAAAATTTGATTTTAAATAGATTGTTTATACGTAGAAAACTTGCCAAAGTTTGAAGCATTTTCTAATGATTTTCTGGGCCAAAAATCTATAACACTGAAAAAGTGTTTCTGTTTCCTTTTGCAACACTTTCTGTTGTGTTGTTACATGTTGTTTTGAAGCTTTAAAATGTTTAAAATTCCTATTTAAATTAATTATTTTTCTAAAATGTTTTTATGGAAATTTAATAACATATATTAGAGTATTTTAAAAGTGGTTTCGGGTTTAAATATATTTTTGTTAATTATTTATAAAATTTTAAAGTAAAGGGTCTATTTTGTAGCATTTATTATAAATGATTTTTCTAGTAATTTATAAATTAATTATTTTTACATAATATATATATATATATATATTTAAAATATTTATAAGTATCTTAAAGCATTTACATATATAAGTTTGGAAAAGTTAAGTACTTATAAAAGAATAAAGGCCATTTTAGTTATAACACTTAAGTTATAATGAATTGTTTTACAAAGTTATATAAAAGTATTTTATCATGTTAAACAAATATACTTAGAACTTTAAAATAACTATTTTAAAAATAATGATAGGTGTATGTGTTTTAGGTTTATAGTAAACAATGTTTTAGTTACATTTGTTTTCAAACCTTTTTCAACATACTTTGGAATGTATATTTTGTTCTTTGACTAAATATTTTAAAGATAATATTAAGTGAAATATTTTTAGGTTTGTAGTGGCAATGTTTAATTAACATTGTCTTTAATCCATTTGAATTTATAAAACATAATTTAAAGGTAATGATAAGTATGAAAAAGTAAAGGTTTGAAGTATTAGATGGGGAAGGGGTTTATAGTAACAATGTTTAATAACATTTGTTTTTGCCCTCTTTAAATATATTTTAAAGTAAGGAATCCTGTTAAATGATTTTGTGAATATTCTTATACCATTTGAGATAAGTATATGAATATATTTTCAAGTATTGAAAAGAGTACAAATGAATAGTGATATGGTATAATACATACATACATACATATATCTTTCATAAAGGTATATTAAATATACATACAAGTATAAAAAGAAGAAAACAAAAGCATCTTGTATTCATATGGTTTAAGATCTCGTATGGGAGGAATCATTCATCCGAATCATCTCTTGTTTTTAGAACATATGTATTTGAGATCCCTAGGAAGGACTCCAATATATGTTCACTTACTTCAAGGAATTATTACTTGATAAAAGAAGATTTAATTAATAAAGGAATTAATTAAATAAAAAGAGGATTAAAGGTCGCTTGTGTAAATTAATCATGCTTTATGTAGTTTAATTGTGTTTTGTGTGTTTACTTGTCTATGTGTAGTATTTAGTCGTGTATTTAGCACTAAAAGCCAACAAAGTAGGCTTGTTCTATCCGTAAAAGTTAAGAATAATGTTTGAATAGGGCTTAGATAGTGCTATAACCTACCAGCTTCACTCATAACCGAGATAGTGTAAGTTGAGAAAGCCGAAAACATGATAAGTATACGAGACTTGGTTTCCATATGTGACCGTTCTCGTTGTTTGACCAAAATTAACTTTGGAAATATCTAGAAGGAACATGAGAATTATACCTTATGGTTATTCTCCGTGATGCTATATCATACATACAAACTCATCTTGATCTTTTAGGAGAAGAGATAAGGAAATCCATTGAAATAGGAGATGGTCTCCACCATTATGCATTGTTTATATATTTCTAAAAGAATCAGAATTAATTTAACTGAAAATTTATCGATTGGTTTGAAGCGTCCGGTAAGCGTAGGAGTGTACTTATATAAATGACTTGAAACTGTAACCACTTCAAAACCAATAAATGTATTCTGTGTTTTAGAAGCTGTTATGAAGAAAATTCTATAAAGTTGCACTATCTATCCTAAGGTCATGTCCAAGGAAGAGGTCTGCATTAATATTTCAAATGATACTATCGTGTTGTATTGTCTATCCTAAGGTTGAGCCCAAGGGAGAGGTCATTGTTAGCATTCATCGAAGAACTTATGCTAGAATCCATGGAGAGATTCGTGAATTGTCCGAGATGCTAGAATCCATGTAGAGACTCGAGATCTTTATGAGATGCAAGAATCCATAAAGAGATTCAAGATCTGTTCGAGTGATGAAGACTGATGTGTTGAGATGTTGAGTGTGACTTCCCCATTGTTAAAGACATAAACCATGCATAACCTGTGGGTTTAGCTAACCCAATGATATCGGCTCTATTCTAGAGATGGTTACGGATTACTAGTGGGAGCGATTGTATTCGATATCATGTGTTACAAGCATAAACCAATTATGTTTACCATGTGGTATATTTTTTCTAGAGATATACACTGCTTGGAAGGATATCTTTGACACTTGTTATAGCGCCCATTCTCGACGTACTGAGGACACCTCAAATAAAAATCCATATATGAACGAACCTTAGCGATCTTGATTATAGCTTAATATTGTTGTGTTATACACAAATCCCAACTATTTTTTATTTATATTATATACCCTAGTCATTATATGTTATATCGCAATATGTATTTAGTAAATGGTTTGGATCTTTCGAGGGAAAACCATTCCGGTGATTCCATTGATCTTAAAAAATACTATTATATGGTGCATCATGTTTTATGAGTTCCTCATACTAGGCTTATGTCTGACTCGTCATTTTATATTTCACTTATTATTTTGAGCGCTCCTTTGAGCGGTTTGAATAAGGTAGGTTTCGTTGACATGTTTTGGAACTCGACGAGACGAGCTGGATGTTTCATCCACTATAGTATTCTTATTTCTGCTACACTACAATACTGTATATATCATCATTTTTTAGGAGAAGTTATTATAATTACCAGATTAATGATGGTATTTAGGATTTTTATTCTAAAATTCTATGTATATTAGACTAACACTTTTTATTGGCTATTGATATTATATTTTATCGTTCCATTGTAAGATTCAGAATTTTTGTTCTCTACTTTCTTGTCCGCTTTCTTACTTCTTTCTTTGTTTTCTTTTTACCCTTGCAAACTGTCTTATCAACGTTTGGGCGGTTGGTACGTGAATGACATGATTTATTAGTGTCAACGTTTATGGGTCAAAAAGGCGGGTCATTGCAGCTAGTATCAGAACGAGGTTAAGTGAAAACCTTGGATATGGTTTGGTATAATTCATTAGAGATAGGGTAAATGATGCCCAAGAATGAGTTGAGTGTATTATACATATAAGAATGTATTTGTAACATAATTATAGAAGTCTAACTTGTAAGTGTAGTCTAATTAATGTAGGGATTAATGATGGTCATTTGTTATCCCTCATTGATTAGCTTAGTCTTGCTTAGCCAGTTTACGAGCACTATTATCATTTATTGATTGATTTGTTACGCTCGGGCAGTTTATGAACATTATTATTGTTTATCGAGTATTGATTTGTGCTCAACCAGTTTATGCGCAGTTTAACTTTTTACTACATAGGTTGGATAGATAGTAATTATGGGTGCATTAAAACAAAGTCCTTGTGAATTGAGTTTCACATTCTGACTATAAGGCGTTCGATGATAATGTTGGTTTAAAAGTTAACTTCGGTAGAAGATATTTATTATAATTTGAAGTTAAGATAAGATATTTTTGAAAGAAAATATATACCTGAAATGATTATATATAAGAAAGTGATTTTATTTATAAAATATGGTATAGAAACAAAGAGGATTTAGACCGGTATTTTAAGAACTTAAATCCCAATGTTCTTGAAAATCTTTTCTATGATCTTAAAGAAAATGTTAACTGTATGATTTGAAAGTATTTGAGAATACTAATATTTTGAAAAGATTTTAAGATTTGATTGAGTTTGAGGCTACTCTCTAAACCAATGAATCAATGCGCGAACAAACTATTTTTATGTTTTCTAGTTCAACTAGCTGAAAAGTGACTAAAAATGGGTGAGAGATGTGTTCAGTTGGTAAAAAATTCTCTTGAGTATAACTCTTCGTATTAAGGGGATATATGATACTACTTGGTAGGACTCATTCCCTTGGTATCCTTTTTGGTATTACTCAACATATATGTGTGTGTGTGTGTATTCTATGTATTTTAAAGAAAATATTGAGGAAATGGTTTATAAATTGACATCATGATGCTTAGCTTCTCTATTTACTTAAATTGTACTTAAATATAATAAACTCACTTTTGTTGCTTGAAAATAATTCGAGTGATGACTACAGCATCGTCGATGTTTAATTTTGGGTTTCAAAGTGGAGGACGTTATAATAAACTACAGAGTAGTTTTAGTAAAACAAATTTTGATATGAACTTTCTGTGTAAAGTTTTATATGTTTTGTATGCAGGGAGCCCAAGTGGTGGAGGGGTAGCCCAAAATAAATGATGAAACCTTTTCATATTTTCCCTTTAGAGAAAATATGTCTATTAAATGAGTGAAACTTTGTTAAGTTACTTTATTGATGATGTAGAAAATGTAGTATGTTCATCATGTTTGATGTGTTTGTTTGGCAGTTTTCATTTGTTAGAATGAACATATTTCTTGATAATTTTAGATAATCTGAAAACTTTCAGATTGTTATGTAACTTGAAGCTAAGTGTCTTTACAAAATGTTTATAAACTTGAGGCAAGTTTTATGAAATGCTACATAAATGGATTTTAGGATTAAATTATATACTATATGTGAAAATAAATGCAATTAAAAAGAAATTGGCATAGTTAAGAAATCAATATGATAAAGTACGTAAGTTGTATGTAGATTATTTTATTGGCATGACCGTTCTAGATCCAGGATTCAAATACATGGTTTTTAGGTGATTTGCACCGACCCAAATATGGGTTTTTCACTCGATTCTTGGTGGTGATCACTTGAAATAGATTTTTGATATGATCCCTAGGTTTTATATCATAGTATAGAACTATGTAAGGTAAAAAAATTTCTAATCAAGGAACTTAATTGAAGTCCACACTACAGAGGTCAAGTGATCTATACTAATTAGAAAATGAAATTTATTCAATTGAGCAAGTAATCAGATCAGATATTGCATACTAATGATTCATGCATATCATATGGGCTTAATTATATGTGTACTATATTTTTTTGGCTTATGGAGTTAATGACTCTTTGATTTTTCTGAGGTAGCATGAATAATAAACTGAGTAAAAAACTATGGTATTGAGCATAAGATACGCTTAGTAGGTTATTTATCGTCCTTGTGGATGAGAGGGTTTTTGAACTTAGGCAAAATGTGAGCTTTTTTGCTAATGATTGTGAATATTGTTGAGTATTGATTTGTGCTTGTTTCTTTTATGTGTTGCTTGTATTGAAATTTCAAGGACGAAATACTTGAAGTATGGGAGAATACAATTACCCAAAATTTCGAACATTTCTTATTAAATATTTGAATCTTGGATTTAATGGAGTAAAAGTGATTTTATAACCTTGTTAACCCTTTTATTTTTTATAACTAATGATAAGAATTTTTTTTGAAATATGTTTACAAAAATAAATAGTTTGAAGAAATGTCAATAATTTGATCGAAAATCATTTTATCGATAAACTACTTTTATACGATAAACATTGTTCAAACTTTTTGGGCTTTCTTAGAATATTAATGTGTTATTAATTAGCAACCAAAAATATTTTTTTTTTATTACTAACTAAATATGATTAGTGTAAGATTAGAAAATGGATCGAAGGGTATTTTAGTGAATAGCAAAAAGCTATTTTGGAAGGTAAGAAGAAACTTCAGGCAAGTAAGTTGGAAAGTAAACAAATTGGGGAGGTTTGTTTGGCCAGCCATTAAGGGGTATGGGGGGGGGGGGTCTTACTTCCTCTTGTTAAATCCACATAACATACTTCATTTGCTTAAAAATTATTTGTCTTAAGTTATGAACAAAAATAGTGACTTCATTCTCTTCTTATCTCCTCTTTAACTTTCTCAAAGCATAACAAAAAACCACCAAACTTCACCAAATTTTAGCAAAGGCCTTGGTAAATCAAAGAAACATGGAATAACAATAAGTTTTTGAAGAAAGGAGCATAAACTCCAAAACCCTTGCATGGCCATGAGCAAAAAGGTGGAGGTGGGTTATGGAGGAGAGCAAATAATGGTTAAAGGTTGGTTATTTTGGCATGTGGATGATGGTAGGATGTAGTCTTGTATTTATAATGCTTGTGCTTTATTGTAGGATTTTTTAGGTGAGTTTACATACCGTTGGATAATGCATATTGTGTGTATATATGTGCTTGACTATAAAGTAAAGCACTAAACTAATGAAGTTATAACTTTATACCATACCATTTTGAAAGAAAATGACAACTCTATACAATAATTGTCATTTCTATTACCCTCTACAACATGAATGTGGCCTTGACAATGTGATTACATATTGGTTTAGTTATGTACGGCATCGAAGTATGTTTGAATGAGTTTGAAGTGAGAATAGTAGTTTGGTTGTGTTCTACCCTTATAGTATTGTATCAAATAGCATGGAATTGGTCTGAAAAGTTGTAGTACTTATAGAAAAAACATGCAAAATTTATAGCGAAAAGGTCGTTATGGATGCAATTTGTAAATGCATATGCTCGGTGATTTTTAATAATATTTTGAAAGACATTATTAGGGTTTTTTTGCTATTTTAACAAGTACTATATAAGAAGTACTTACTGTAAAACTATTAGATTTTAAATCATTTTAAAACTGGTTTAAAAATGTGGCAAAATTTATTGCGAAAAGATCGCTATATAGGCACTTCGAATAGCCTATTTTGGGAATTTTACTAGGAATTTTAAAATAATCCTTAGGGTTTTCTTTGCACGGTTATTAATTTATAAATTAATAACTGAAGTTCGTACTATAAAAATTTTGGATTTTAAATCAATTGTTGAAACATAAAAAACTGGCCAAAATTTTGAAGCATTTTCTAGTGATTTCTAGGCTAAAAATCTATAATACTAAAAAGTGTTTCTGTTTTCTTATGCAACACTTTCTGTTGGATGTTGTTAAATGTTATTTTGAAGCTTTGAAATATTAGAAAATCATATTTGAATTAAGTAATTTTTTGAAATCTTTTAGGGAAGTTTAATAACATATATTAAAGTATTTTTAAAAGTTGTTTCAAGTTTAATATATTCTTCTTAATTATTTATATACTTTTGAAGTAAAGGTTTATTTTTTAGCTTTTATTATAAATGGTTTTTCTAGTAGTTTCTAAATTCATTATTTTTACATAAAATTATATATATATATGTATGTATATGTGTGTATATGTATATTTAACATATTTATAAGTATTTTTAAAGCATCATATATATAAAGTACTTTATATATATATAAAAGAATAAAGGTGGTTTTGGTTATAAGATAAGTTGTGATGAACGATTTTGTGAGGGTTTATAAAAGTATATTATCTTATTATATAAATATGTGAAGGTCTTTAAAATAGTTATTTAAAGATAATAATAAGTATAAGTGTTTTGGGTGTACAATAAACAATTTTTAAGAACGTTTATTTTAAAACCTTTTCGAATATACTTAGAATTATATTTTATTCTTCAATGAATATTTTAAAGATAACGTTAAGTGAAATGGTTTTAGGTCTATAGTGACAACGTCTAAGTAATGTTTGTCTTTAACACTTTTGAATGCACTTATATTTTTATAAAGGATAGTTTAAAGATAATGTTAAGTAACAAAAAGTAAAGGTTTAAAGTATAAAAGTGAGAAGGTGGTTGTAGTAACAATGTTTAAGTAACATTTGATTTTAGCTTCTTTGATTATATTTTAAAGTAAGAAATCTTATTAAATGATTTTTGAATCTTCTTATACATTTGAGATAAGGATAGGAATATTTTTTCAATTATTGAAAATAGTATAAATGAATAGTGAAATAGTAGAATATATGTATATATCTTTTGTAGAGGTATTTTAAATATATATACAAGTCGAAAAATGAAGTGAATAAAAGCATCGCGTATTTGTATGGTTTAAGATCCCCGTGAAGGATTCAGTCGTTTGAATCGTCTTTTTCTTTTAGAACGTATGTGTTTGAGTTCCTCTAGGGAGGATTCCTATATACCTTTCACTTATTTCTGAAGGAAGTATTATTTGATAATAGAAGTTTTAACTAATAAAGGAATTAATTAAATAAAAGGGGATTAGAAGTCACTAGTGTGTCATGCTTTATGTACCGTGCTTTGTGTGTTTACTTGTCTGTGGGATGTATTTAGTCATGTATTTAGCACTAAAATCCTACAAATTACTCTTGTTCTATCTATGAGAGTGAAGAATGATGTTCGGGTAGGGCTTAGAAGCAAACAATGCTCTAATCTAGCGGCTTCACTCTTGACCGAGGGATAGTGTAAGTTGAGAAGATAAGAGACGTGATAAGTATACGAGACTGTTCCATATGCGATCATTCTTATTATTGTTGAATTTGATCAAAATTAACAAAGGCAGTATTTAGAAAAAATACGAGAATTACACCGTACATTTACCTTGGTGATGTTGTACCCTACATATAAACTCATCTTTCTCTTCCAGGATTAGGGATAAGTAAATCCGTCCGGATAGGAGATGATCCACACTTTTGTGTTGTATATTTATTTCAGAAAGAACCAAGATAATTTGACCGAAAATTTATCATTTGGATTGAAGCGTTTGGTAAATGGGGAGTGTACTTATAGAGATGACTCGAAACTGTAACCACTTCAAAACTGATACGTGTGTTAAATGTTTTAGAAGTGATTGTGAAGTGAAATGTTGTAGAGGTGCACACTTTCGGGATGTTGTAATCTATGGAGAGATTTGTGAACTATTCGAAATGTTTGAATCCTTATAGAGATTCGTGATCCATTCGAGATGTTGGAATCCATGAAGAAATTTGGGATCTGTTCAAGTGATAAATACTCATGTATTAAGATGTTGAATGTGAATTCACAATGGGTATGACAAAAACCAAAGTAGGATGCATAGCCAGTAGGTTTAGCAAACCTAAGGATATATCGACTCTATTCTAGAATGCTTACGGATTCCTAGCAGGAGCAATGATATTCAGTATCATGTGTTACAGGCATAAACCAGCTAGTTTATCCCATAGTATATTTCGTCTAGAGATATACAAGGGAAGGATATCTCTCACCCTTGTAAGGATTCCCATTCTTGATGTATTAATGGCACCTCCAATATAATTCCATATGCAAACGAACCTTAGTGGTTTTGATTGTAACATAATATTGTTGTGTTGTACATGAATCATAGTTTTTTTTCTGATTTATATTCCACACCCTAGGCAGTATCTATTATATCGCCATATATACTTATTAGATGGTTTGGTTCTTTTGGGAGGAAATAATTCTGGTGATTCGGTTGGTCTCAAAGGATACTGTTATATGGTGTATTATATTTCTTGGGTTTCTCACATAATGCTTATAGTGGATTCATGATTTTATCTTTCCCTTAGTTTCTCGAGTGCTCCTTTAAGCAGTTTGAGAAAGGAAGGTTTTTGTTGATATTCTTTGGAGCTCGAGGAGACACGCTGGATGATTCACCTACCAAGATATTATTATTTTCGCTGCGCTACGTCAATGTATATATCAGCATCTGTGAGGATAGGCTTTTATAACCGTCCAGCTAATGATGGCATTTAGGATTGTTACTTTGTGTTACGTATCTTGGACTAGCACTGTGTATCTTTCAATATTATATATTATCGTTCCGTGGGGAGATTCATACATTTTGTTCTCTTCTTTCTTGTTCTTTTTCTTTCTTGTTCATTGTTTTTTTATTACCGTAAAAATTTGTCTTTCTGACACTTGGGTGTTCGACACGCGAATACCGTGGATGTATAAGTGTCGACATTTATGGGTCGAAAATGCGTATCATTACATAATCTACTGAAGGAAGTTTTTACAGAATTTCATTGACATCCTAGTGGTATGAAGATGTACCAAGATATGAAGAGGAATTTCTTCTAGGAAGGTATGAAGATAGAATAGGCTTATTGGTAAAGGAGTGTAAGAATTGCCAACAAGTAAAAGTAGGGCATCAAAAGTCAAGTGGATACTTCAACCTTTGGAAGTGACACTGGGGAAATGGGATTTATATCCGTGCATTGCCAAGGTCGATAGGGTAAACGAAAGCATTTGGATCATAGTTGATAGACTGACCAAGAGTGCAAACTTTATCCATATTAAGTCAATAAGGATGACACCAAGTTTTGCAAAGTGATTCATTAAAAATATTGCGAGACTTCATGAAATACCAGGTAGCATTGTAAGTGATAGAGATACTTTGTTCACTAGTAAGTTCTGGAAGAGCTCACCGAATAAATTGGATACCAAGTTGAAGATGCGTACCACTTACCATCTCCAGACTGTTGGGCAAACGAAAAGGGTTAACAAGGTACTCGTAGATTTACTGAGAGCTTGTGTATTAGACATTGGAGGGTCATGGAAAGAGAATTTGCACTTAGTCAAGTTTTCCTATAATAATAGTTACCAGACTAGTATATGAAAGACACCTTTTGAAGCACTTTACAAAAGGCCGTGCAAATCATTGGCATGTTGGTTGGAGACCGATTATAGACCAATATTTGGTCTGGATTTGGTTCACGAAACCATAGAAAAGATTGAGTTAACCTGATGAAGAATGAAGCAAGCTCAGTCAAGGAAGAAAAGTTACGTGGATAGAAGATGTAAAGACATAAAATTCTCGATTGGAGATTATGTTTTTGTAGAAGTATCATCGACGAAGTGTGCTATAAATTTAGGAAGATGGGAAAATCAAAACTTATATATGTTGGTTTGTTTCCTATTATAAATATAATCGAGAAACTTGCTTATTATATTGAGCTAGTGAATACTTTAATGGGAATCCATAAGGTTTTTCACATGTCTCAGTTAAAGGCTTATGAGCTTGATCCAGAGGCTATTTAGAGCCAACGATTTTGGAAGATTTAGTGTGGAGCCTGATATGACTGTCATTAGGTAACCTATTCCTAAAGTTGATAAAGGTATGAAGGGGTAAGACAGTCAATTTAGTAAAAGTCCAGTGGAGCACTATGAGAAAGAATGTACTTGGAAAAATGAGAATATGATCAGAGTGGCTTATATTGAGTTGATTTTATGATTTATATTGTTGTATAGACATTTGACTATGATAGCATTTTTTATTTTATGAACTTGTGATACATGTTTGCATGATTGATATGCTTGTTGAAATTATCGTTATTAATTTCGTACGAAATTCTTTAAGGAGGGGAGCTTGTAACATTCTTATTTTTATTGCATGTTATTTTGGATATTTAATTAGAAAATAAGTAAATAAACAGTATGGGAGAATATAAATATGTAGAAAAGTGTGGATAGTTTCTGTATCAATATAAATTGAATTTTTAGCTTCGGTGGAGAATTGATTTATAGAAAAGAATAAGTAATGGAATTAATTATATATGAGAGGAACTAAAAAATAAATATATGAGCCCCTAACATAACCCCACACCCCTTCATAATTTCGTCCATAACATAAAGAAAGATAACAAACTACAAAAACCAAAAATCTTTCGATTAAACAAATTCGATAAGAAGAAGAGGAAGGTAAAGCTAGGAAAATAACCAAGGCAATTATCTCCACACAAAATCATATCAAGATGAATAATATTTCGGTCTCTTTGATTTTTTTGTTGTTGACTCAAGTTCAACGGTAAATCCGACTTTTGATTAATGTTTATCATGCGTATGGGTTAAATAATAATTTATATGAGTTATGGTTGTCACTTGAAAATTTATGGACTTTTCCTGAAGGGTTTTTATGTAAAAACAAAGTTTGTAATCTTTAAACTCTATGAATTTTTGAAACGATGTTTGGAATGATATTTTTAGGGAGGGGTTTTCAATTGAAATTTTTTTGGAGTTATTATGAGTTTACTATGAATTTTCATGGAAAGAAAATGGTACTTTCAGAATTTAATTAGTTAAAATGAGAAAAAAAAAATTTCAAAATTGGAAAATTCCGGTTCCTAAGAATTTTTAAGGATTTTTCCTAAGTAATTACAATTTGATATAAATAGTTTTATGCAGAGGGTTTTAATTGCAAAAGGTAAATAAATGGAAAAATTAAAATAAAAAATATTTTGGAAAAAAAGAAGATTTCTCTTTGATTTGCTGCAAAACTTCCAATAATATTTTTGTTGAACAATAAGAATTCGATAAAGAAATTGGTTAGGTAAAAGTTACTACTTTTAAAGGAAGTAAATCACTTTGCAAATGATTACATAAATTCCATTATTCAAAATGCGATAGCCCCTATTTATCAATGTGCAGTAGCCATGTTTTATCAACATATGGCAATATGTATTTATCAACCGGCGATTGCCATAACTTTTTATTTACTTATAATAACCATCAACTTTTTGACTTGAGATGGCTATATTTTATCAACTTGAGATGGCTATTGTTTTATCGACTTGTGATGGTTGTGTGTTATCAACATGCTACATCATGTGTTTTTCAACGAGCGATAGCAATTAATTTTTATTTACTTACCATAAATATCGATATTTCAACTTTCAACAACTTTTTTTATCAACTTGCGATGGCTATTTTTACCAACTTCGGATGGCTATATTATACTGACTTGTGATGACTATGTTTTGTCAATTTTGCAATAGTTACATTTTATCAACCAATGATTGCTATATTTTTATCAACTTGCGATGCCTCTTATTTTATCAACTTGCAGTTGCTATACATTTTGTCAACTGGTGATAGCTATAAACTTTGTCAACTGGCGGTATCATACATGAATTGTCAACCTACAATGGTTTTATTTTGGTTGATATGCGATAGCTATGTCAATGCGCAATGGCTACATGTAATGTCAACATGCGATAGTTATAATTTGCTTAACATGTGATGCCTAACGTTTTCAATGTGCGGTAGCATGATATGTTTCAATGTGCAATGACATAAGTTTTTGGAAGAAAGTACAGCTATCTTATGACACTTGACAATATTTAAACTCCATGTTGGGCTATGTATTACTTAAACAATAAGATGGCTTTATTGAGCATTTTTGCAAGTTTTCAAAGGAAAGAAAGGAAGTTTTAGACCATTTTAAAGAGTTTTAGAAATGATAATATTGTTTGTTATAATTAATTTTATGTATAAATTTACCATCACATGAACATATATTTTGATGGTTGACGATGTGTTGTACGATTATCTTTATACCTTGATCGGTCATTTTTTACATATGATAAGTTGTTGACATGCTCATTTATGTGTTAGTGTTATCACCCAAAATTTTGACCTAGGAATTGGGAATTGATTAGGCTGTTCCAGTGGCGGGTATAGTCGAACTTAAACTCCTGAGAGTAGAATTGCATCCAGTAGATCATGAAGATCAAATTGTATTAGGATGCCTTAGACTAATCAAAAGACATGACTCATGGATATTTTAAAACCAAATTTTAAGGAGGAGACTAGATTAGGGTTACACCCTATCCTCTAACCATTAAACCTTAGTTGGTTAGATTCACAATTCCAATGCATAGGGCTCTATCAATATTATGGCTAAAAATAGGTATTACATATCCGAATAAACCAGTAGCAGATTTCTTATTTATGTTTTTCTCCTACTATTTTTAAGAGACCATTGTTATTTTTATTCTATCGTTTTTAGGAGAGAATTGTTATTTTATCCTACCGTTTTTAGAAGACCGTGGATATTTTCTCTTACTGATCTTAGGGGACCGTTTCTTCTTCTGAATGTTCTAAAAGACCGTTATATTAGCTGGTATATCTTGGTCCATGTCAACTAGATAGGTTTTTAATTGGCCCGAGAAAACTAATATATCATAGTGACCTGGAAAAACTATGTCATTGAATGTACCAGTTTTATGGAATTGTATGATTATGGAAATATGTGACCCCTGATCCTACTAAATGACTGACTTTCGTTTTACCCTTAACATGCATAATACAGTATTGATGTTATGGTGATGTTCTAATAATTTTGGTTGAAGGATATGCTATGGATGACATATCGTTAGATAGGGTATTAGTGAAGGAAAAACTCGTTTCGCTCAGCGGCGTAGTCTTATCAAGTACCAATAAGTTGGCTTAAGATAGACTAATAATATTCACACCAGACTTTTTTTCAGATACAAAGTTTTTGATTTTCCCCTAAACTCTTGGGTACTCAATTTTTATCAGGTAGATGGAGTGTAGTGTAGCTTAGGTTTAGATGAATAAGCTTCCAAAAATGTGCAAGGGGTAAGCTACTATAGGAGTATTATTTTTGCTTTGTGGTGGTAACTACATTTCATTACTATTGAATGTATATAACGGAAGGTAGTAACCATCTAAATAATTAGGACTTTGATCATCCAAAAGGGTATCATCGTATGTTGCTCTTGAAATTATATTTGTATTTATTATATTTATCAATACAATAGAATAACGGGGTTACATAATGTAATGAAATTGGAATGTAACGGATTTGCAAATTCATGAATGGAAATGTTTCGTTAAAATTTGTAAATTCTCATGTTCATGACGTTAGTAATACAAATTAATCTCATTTTTTCACTGGGAAATAATACTAAGGATGATTGCAACTTCAATAGTGACTATTTCCATGCTTCAAAATGATGATGTTAGAAAAACTCCACAATCACAGTAATCAGGATAGACTCAACCTCTTATTCTTCTTCTGTTCCTAAAACCTATGCTCATATTGTTCTCTCTTATGCACTCATAAATCTTTATAGCGTCTTTCTTGCATTTCAACATACCATTCGATCGGTGGTTAAGGAGATGATGGATTTGACAGGACGTCATGGTTTAATGAACCCTCGTATGAGTTTGATGAAGGCACAAAAGTATGGTAATAATCCACCATTTTGGTATACCATATTTGAGTGGTCACATATGCTGGTATGTGAATAACTATATGCAAGATGATATATATAGTACTACGTCACACAAAAAGATAGTGTGGCTACAGTAATGGATATAAAAAGTCAATGAGTGATTGTGACTAATTGTTTGGCCAACATACTACTATAATAGGAATAGAACATGGCTTTAGTGATGGATAAAATAAGTCACTGAGTGATTTTGTCTAATAGTTTGGTAGTACACTGAAGTAAATAACATGCACACAGAGAGACATCGTGGCTATAGTGATGGATGGACAAGTGATAGAGTACAAAAACCAGTGAATATAGTACGAATTGGATTACATTAAACATGAATAAAATAATTATGACATGAATCATAGAAACATGGATAATAGTGATTAACATGAATCGGAGTACATAAAATATGAAAATCAACGAATATAACATGAATCAGAGTACATAAAATGCAAATAACAAAGAATAAAATGTAACGTTCCCAATTTTGAATTAAATTTATATTGATAGTTAATGTAAATTTTGGAATAAATTTTGGAATTAATTTGAATTTTAAATATATATGCATATGTATAAATGAGTAAATTTGAATTTGACTTTAATATTTGAATTTGGATATTGTATTTGTATTCGAATTTAAAACTTAAATAAATGACTTAGAAAAATGATTTGGGTTTAAAAAGTATTATTTATGTAAATTGATTTATGGGCAGTTAGTTCTAAAAGCATTTTATTTTAAATAATGTTTATATAATAATGATTAAGAAGATGTATTTATAAAATAAGAAAAATGTAATATAAAATTTATTTAAAAGTTTTTAATTCATGAGGAATACAAGTCATTTAACAAGTGCAATTCAAATAATAAGACGTTAACAAGTGTATGAAAGAAGATAATAAAACAAGGAAAACAAAAATATCTTCACACAAACAAATCTAAGTACATACAAAATACAATACCTATGTACATACAAAATAAAAATAAAAAATATATTAATAGCAAGTATGTTTGCTGTGCAAAACAAGAAGGCAATATTATATATTCAAGACAACAAAAATGTATAGATAAATAAGACAAAAGAAAATATAAATATCTATGAAGCTTGCAAAAGAACATATATATTCAAGTATGAACAATATATAAAAATAAGTATTTATACTAGAAATGGAAATAAAATAAAGAAATATATTAATAACAAAGTGTGTTTGCTGTGCAATGCAAGAAGATAAAATAAATATCTATAAAAAAAATCAAATGAAATGATTCATGTAAACAAAGAAGGAAACATATGTACTTACTAATATCATCTAAGCACCAAAACAAAAATCATTTCAGCCGAAATAATATCATCTCAGCCTCCAAAAACAAAAGTATTCTTTGGTCAAAAATGTATGCAAGAGAAAAAATCTTTGATCAAATCAAATATAAAAAACGAAACAAGCTAAACCAGATAATACCTTCCCTCTGTAAACACTATGCCTCTTTTATATATACATATTGTTCCAGTTCGTTCAAACATTGCTAAACAAAAACAGAAAAAAAAGTAAAGGAAGAAAGATGAAAAAAACTGCAGTTTTCAACAAAAGAGCTCTCTGTCCACAAAATCTTTTCAGGTGAGTAACTTTGCTTTTAAAATTTTAAGTAAGTAATTTTGGTTATATGCTAGTTAATTTGAAATGAATATGTATCTTGTGGTATTTGATGTGAATATATGCATGTATGGTATGTGTGTTGCTTTCATCAGAATACTCTTTGTTTTTACCTTCCATTATGCAAGTTTTGATTTAAAAATTTAAATCTTGTGATCTTGTCTCTGTTTAAATTTAAGTTTCAAATGAAACTTGTTTGCTTAGTTATAAGCTTTTTCCATTATGCAAATCTTGTGATCTTGTCTCTGTTCATCAGAATACTCTTTGTTTTTACCTTCCATTATGCAAGTTTTGATTTAAAAATTTAAATCTTGTGATCTTGTCTCTGTTTAAATTTAAGTTTCAAATGAAACTTGTTTGCTTAGTTATAAGCTTTAGTTTTAATTTGTACTTAAGTCAAAATGATATTTATTTGGCTCTGGAAACCCAAAATAGCCGAGCAAACTTAAGATAAGTCTAAACTTTTTAATTCATGAATTCAAGTGTATAATCTGAATTCTTGTACCTTAACATGATTTTTAAAGCAAGAATCATAATTTTTAGATGAGGGGTTAAAGAGCAGTTTGGGTTTGTTCGAATTGTGCATTTCGAGTTGTCTCTGATGATCTTAATGGCAGGAGGGGTCAAGCTTCCTCCTGGAGGTGGAGGAGTGATCAGGGGTTGCAAGAAAAATAGTGAGAGGGTTACAGATGAACGTGGCGGCGGCGGCGAACGTTTGTAATTTGTAAACCTAGTTTTGTCGTGGTTATGAATTTGGCCTCATTCGTCGTTTGGAGTTGATCGAGCGTTGTGAGGTTTTGGGGGGTGGAAGAGGAAGTGTCGACAAAGTGATGGCCGGAGTTTGAGGCTTTCTGGTGGTCGAGGTTGTGAGAAGGGCGGCAGTTTCCAGGTTGAGGGTGTTTCCAGTTTCATGTTTTCAGGTTTCGACTTTGAACTCGATTTTGATTTCGAGGTGACGATGAAGTTCAGGTGGTTGGAATTGGGTCTGGGGGTGATCGTCGACTTGCTCGACGATGCAGCGTCGACCAGAGGTGACGGCGGCGACGTGCACCGTGCACGAGTTTGGTGATCTGGGAATTTTGATGGCTTGAGTGGTTTCAGGTTGCTCTCAAATTTGACTCGAGTAATTCAAGCATTTTACTCGAAGATTTCCAGTGCTGGCTCGAAGAAAATGTGATAATGGGTCGAGTGGATGATTATCCAGGTTTTAAAACTGAAACCTGTTATGTTTTAGCAATTTAAAACTGAATTTTAAATGTTAAAACAAAGTTCAATTGAGTTTTAAATCAAGGTTTGACTATAAATTCAAGTTTAGTTGAAGCTTAGTTTGGAAATAAAGTTCTTTAAATTCAAAAATAAAATTATAACTTAAAAGTGGTTAAGTAATTAAGTTTTTTTATGGGATTTGAATTGTAAGAAAGAATTTAAGCAAAGTTCAATTAAAATTTTGTAACCTAGACTTATGTTAAAAATTTGGATTCCAAATTTTGAAATGAAAGAAAGTTTATAAATTTAAATGTTTTACATAGGTTTAAATATTTTGAATTTAAAGGGAATTTGATTTCAAACTCTTTTAAATTTCTTCCATAACAAAAGTATTACTTTAACTTGTAATTTAAAGTTTTAAAAATTAGTTTAAAAAAAATTGATTTAAAGATCAATTGGTATTCATTCTAAAGCTTAAAAATTTAAAATGAAGTTTCAAAAGTAAACTTAAAATAAATGTTTTCAAACATATTTGTAAATGAAATCATTAATAAGATTAAGCTTTCTTTAAAGTTAATGAAACTTATTGATTTGTAATTCATAAATTATTAAGTTAATTGGAATGGATAATTAATGTTTTGTACCAATTTAATTGGTAAATATAAGGTTTAAATTTATTGATTAAGGTTTAAGTAAATTAATGATTAGGAATTAATTAATTTGTAATTAGGAACTAATTATGTTACAGTTAACACTTAATTAATTAAATAATTAGGATTAATTAATGAGTTATTAATGGTTAATCAATTTTAATTATAGTGATTAATATAAGTAATTCCTTTAGCCAAGTAATTAAAGGATTGTTATTAGTTAACGAAGGTCATTAACTAAGGTTATTTAAATAATATATTAATGTGATTAATTTTAACAATTAATTAGATTAATTAATTAATGATAATCATTTACGAAATTGTGTAAGTGTAATTACTTTATGAAAATAATTAAGCAATTAATTGCTCATTGTAATTAATTGAGTTTAATTTGATTAATTTAAGTTAATTGTCAAATATTGTGTATGGGATTGATATTTTTGATATGTGATTGTAATGCTATGTAATGTGAATTGCTTTGTGTTGAACTGTGATTTGTTTCTATGTGTATGCGAAAACCCTTTTTGCCCATAAAATGGCATTTAAATTTCGATGCGACAGGGAGTCGGATTCCAGTTGGTTATCCGAAACCAACATCGAATCGTAATGGTAAATCTTTGTGATTGATAAATTTACTTTATTTGTGAATGAAGATAAGCGCTATGGATTATACCGCTTATCGATATTGTTATTGAATCCATGATAATTGATGATGTTGCACTATTGTGTGAAACCCCTAGACCACACTTATACACACACGGATATGGATTGCACGAGGAAATCGGCTAAGTCACAGATTTTTAACAATTTTAAAGATTGAATTCTTGAATCCAAAATAGTTTTGGAATTGAAATGGAAGTTTTTGAAAACGAATTTCAAAAATAAAAGTTATTTTAAATAACTTAATAAAACTTGAAATTTAAATAATTTGATTTAAATTTGAATTCGTTATTTGAAATTAAATTTAATAATTTGGAAATTATGATCTAAAAAGATTATACAAGTTATGAAGATGTTTATATGGGTTTTTAACCATTTAAAAAGTATAGTTTTGGAAATCTAAATTTAAATCCAAGTTTTATACTAGAATGGCTTTAACTTATGTAAAGTGTAATCAGTTTTTCCCAAAACGAAAACTATTTGTTTTAAATAATAATAATAGCTTTCATAAAAAGAAAGGATTTTCAAATTTGTGTCGAAAGATTTCAAGTTTGAAATGAAATTGTAAATAGTTTGGATAAAACTATGAATTAACCTTTGTGAAGACGATTAAATCTTGTTTTGTAATCAAAGAGAATTTTAAATGGTTATCCTTTATATACCAAATTTGAATTGGAATTTGAAAGTTATGAATTAAATCTTCAGTTGAAAGATTGGATAGTTAATCCAATTTGAAATGCGATCATTTTGAAAAGCCGTAAACTAATCTTTGTGAAAGATTGGCAAACTTTGTGAAATAAATCTTTTTGTTTAAAAGATTTGAAATGGTAATTTGTTTAAAATATTTGAAAAGGAAGTTTTGGATTCTAAGTTGTGACTTAACTAAAATCCATATCCATATGTTTTTAATTATTACGCTCATTATTCGGTTTAGCCGGGAGAGGACCTTTGTGTCATATAACCCATTCCGAATAATGATACGTCGTTATGGATAGCATTTGAAGACCGGTGGTGAAGACCGGGTATTTTCGAGAACAAAAGGATAACCTGTTGATTGTCTCTACACCGAGTCGCGCCGGTATAGAGATTTCCTAAGTGATGGGAAGTCCGATCGGGATTGTGAATACCCGGATTTGCAAGGGCTTCTTCGGAAGTGCCTTCGGTTCTGTTCGAACCCAGAACAGACTTGTATGGCTGTATGTCTGACACTACACTTTCAGATATAAAGCAGATTTCTTTCAAATACATATCTGTTGGTGGCGGAGAATTTATTCTCTTAGCTTAACACCCTTCTCTGAGACGTATGAGCTCAGAGGTTATGTAGTTGAAGGTTATCAGCGATATACTCCTAATTTGGTAGTGTGACATGCTAAGTGCAGCTATGTGTTGATGATCGTTTGTTGATCATTTGTGATCAAAGCATGGCTTTCGTGTAAAGCGTAGCTTTGTGGACGAGACCTCATCGAGCCTCACAAACCGATAATGGTCGAAACAGGAAGGATGCGGCAAGGTTTCAGGGGTAGCTCCCCTAGGGTATGACCATTCCTTCTGGAAAAGGGTAGTATCATGGTATGGAGCCTAGATACTTACTCATATGGGCACTGTAGTATATTTATTACTGTGCGATGTTGTTGGTGTAGAGGATCCTCGTATAAAGGTCCCAAAGGACCGAGGTGGCATATCTTAGGTTTTACTTCCCGGGAAGGGGGTAACCGGCCTTGTGTTGGCAGAGAGCCGGGTAGGTTCTCGGGGCGTCCCTCCAGAGGCGTTCCCATGTGGCAATAGGAAGTTCCTTAGCTCGACTTGTTGGGAAATCCAAACAAAACAATACACGCCCTGTACGGTTTTAGCTGTATAACCTGCCATGGAATGTGGCGGTAACCTTCTATTGAACATGGTAGCTATAGTAGGCATACAATAATGGTTGTGTGCTGGCTAAGATTAATATTATAGTTTCGAAATGTTTTTCACTATGCACTAATAATAATATCAAAGGATTTTGCGTATAAAGCATTTTGACTATCATAAGGAGAAATCTCCTCTAATTCTGCGTTTGCATGGTGTGTGTGGCGGGAGGCCTTATGGTAGTTTCATTTTCCAAAAGCATTGCGGATTTCAATCTAAATTCTTTTGATTGTTTTAAAAGTAAAAACGGTTTTTGTTTACTCACACCAGTCCCATGACTGATCCGGAGTTTATTGTTCCTTTCCTAAACTCTGGGTGCCCACTATTTTCCACATGGGCAGTCTAGAGTTGGTTTTTTTTCCAGATAGTCGAATAGTAGGAATTGATTCGATAGCCTTCGAAGCCTTTTGGAATTGTGGATCGCATTTTCTACACTTCAGCATTCACGGCTAATCTTGCTTATCTTGGTGCAACTTGATAGTTTTTCGAGCTATATTTAGTTTGGAAATGGTGTTGTAGTTGCATTTTGGAGATGCATTGTATTGAAGACATTATCTTTTCGCTGCTATTTCTTGTATCTCTGATAGTATTGATATCTGTTGTATCATTCTGTTGTATCATCATTGTATCGGTTATTGTATCAGATGTTGTATATGATATTATCCATTTTCTTCCATTGTGTTGTACTTGATGTGTTATAAGCTCCGGTGAACCAGACTCGACGTTTGAATCTACGGCATTTGAAAATGAGTGTCGTATTCGGTGCCGATTTTCGAAGGCCGAGTCCGGATCGCTACATAAAATTTGAACAAGTGTACATAAAACATGAATAACATGAAATATAACATGAATCAGAGTACATAAGACAAAAGTAACATAGAATTTAATATGAGCAAGAATACATAAATACATCCTAGGTGCAAATCAAAATAAATATAAGCTCATCTCTACGTGGACGGTGTGAATGGCAATAACTTAAAAGATCTTCACCGTCTCTCCTAGATAGGTGATCAAAATACAATCCATAACGGATAATCTCTTCCATTCTATCTCTGCACAATCTGTAATCGGGCTTGTGCATATGCTGTTGTCTCTGCTGCCCGGACGTATGCCATTTGCTTAGCCTGTTGGCACAACATATCCTTGTAATAATCAATACTACGCATATGCTTTACATATCCAATATAGTGAGTCCCATTTGCAAGTCGTATAAGTCACTGTTGATATCTATGTAGGATCCGAATAATGGTCGTGTGCAGGAGAATGACATAAGTAAACGTAACGGTCGACTCCAAAAGATGTAGGAACTACTATTGTCCAACCAAAATGACTAGCAGCTGACACATGATATGGTATGTGATACCCTTAACTATGCTGGATAAGATCCCTGATAATTGGAGTACCGTCCCATGATGTATAACAGCTACTTCAACCCAATCTATCGAGGCTGCATGAGTAATAGTATCACTAGATGCATTATAAAATCTATGCCATAAATCTTGGTAAGATGAACTCAATAATAACAAATTTGTCTTCTAGCCATGAAGGTGCATAACTAGAAGCAGTAAGCTAATGAGGACTATAAATCATACAATAAAGAGGGTGAGCATCATCTAGAATGACCTCATGGTCATGTAACTGTCTCCAATATTTCTTATCAAGATACCAGTAAGAACCAAACATTACGTGATATGGTACTATAGGAAATCTTTACATGTTGAACATCCTAACTAACTAAACAAATTCAAGAGTCACTACTATCAAATGGATGTCATCTCTACTACCCTTATTCATCTTCGAGTTAGTTTGGTTATAGGAAGCTGAATGTACATAAAGGAATTTGTTATCCTTGCTCCTCTTATGATCTGTGCACTAAAATAATAAATGAGGAAAAAGATTAGAATAATCTAAAGTTGCTGTGACAAAATGAAATTTTATACAGTACTCAAAATATTAATATTGTAACAACTCGAAGAAACCAAAGAATGAAACCTGTGAATCAGAAATAACACTGTGTGTCCAAACGTTTATATAGGTAGGTAAGTATGGGAGTACCCTAATCATACGTGATAGTGCAATCAAATTCCACCCTATAATGGTCTCAATATAAGCTAACTGCATACTCCTGCTACTCGTACTGAACAACAAGTTGCTAATATAATTTGGCACTAACAACCGAGCAAGGTCCAAATCATGCTCTGATGTATACTTCATTGTTATGTTGTCCATGATAACTATAATCACATTAACTCTGATAGTAGTAGTGCTCTGATAAGATGCTGTGAAGTGTATAAATATGGTAAAACGACATAAATAAGTGCATGATCATGTTGCCTTTCTAATGGGTTTAAGCCAGTCCGAAGCGGGTGAAATAAGGAGATTTCAAAAAAATTCCTAATTTTTGATCTAGTGGGCCTATGAAGTCTGAAGAGATTTTAGATGCAGCCTAAAATTTGTTTTAAATAAATTCTTCATCTTATTTAATTTGTATAAAAGAAGCATTTTTAAAGCTTTGATTTATAAGTGTATCGAATACACTTGTTCGTGTGAAGTGCACGTGCTATAAAAAAGGCATGCACATTATTAATGGGACCACGTGTAGTGTTGGCATCTACACTGCAACAGACACATTTTCCTTTACATATGGCTTTATTGTCCATAATATTGACTTCTATATTTATTTATGTAATAGAACTATTGTACTGAAATCACGATAGATAATTTTATGTGATTCAAAATTCGGTATTAACATTATTGAATTTGATTTAAAATGAAACAAAGGTCTAACATTAAATGTTACGCTATTACACTGTTAGCCGGGTTTTTAACCAGTAGAATCTAGAACGAGTTAGAACATTTAAATTGCGCCAGGACAACTCGAAACATGACCTGAACACCTAAAAGACATGAAAAAGAAACCGTGGAAGTTAGGACTAAAAATATGCCAAGTATTTGGATTAGCACCAATGAGACCCAATTGGATAGGTACCGATCCAAATTATTGACATATGGATTTCTAATCCATACGCGTTATATTCCTACATCTCTCTTAAACTTATCTTCCAAGTTTGATAACATTCCGAGCACCGAGTTGAAGAAATCAAGACTTATTTGATTTGGATTACAGTTCAATCTAATTTATAGGTAAACCATCGTCAAAACAGTCAACAAGCTATGAAATCACAAGGGGAGCCTCGCATGCAAGAAGAGAAGCCAACGAAGAAGGAGTTATGTGAAAATTGCACAACATTATAGATCGGTACCGATCCAAAAAGTTAGTTCGAAAACACCCTAAACTTTACATTCCATTCCACCTCCTATGGATAACTACCGGCTTTTGGTACTTTGGTTTCGATCCAAGTGCTATCTAAATCCTATAAATACCAACCTATCTTCAACTGTGGGGGCGGGCTACTTTGATCACTGAAAAACTCTTCTACTCGGATTCTTCAACCTTCTTCCTTGTTACAATGGCTACCATGGGATAATTGAGATCCTTCCTTTTGTCTTTATCAATGGTGGTCTGATCTTTCCTCGTTCAATTATTAGAATTATAAATAGCTTGTACTTGTGATCAACAGTCGATCTAACAATAAAATCCATAAACTGGACGTAGGCTTCCCAGCCGAACCACTATCAAAATCTTGTCTTTCTCTACTTTAATTTTTCTTTTCTGCAATTCGAAGAGTGTTTAGTTCTACTTTATTTGTCCTGATAAATAGGGCTAGTACTTTCACAATCATATCAGGGTGTTGATCCATTTTTGGGTTAATATTTTGGTCATTTCATTAAGAGCACTGAATCTAGGCTTAGATCTGGCTATCTACTTTGGGTCAGATAGGTTCGGAAGTTAGATCCTCAGTCTCTACTAGGTAGATTTGTTGCTGAGAATCAATGGCACTAGGAAGAAGGAAAACTGCTTTCGAGAGATCCATAAGAGCTGCAATTGTTAGAGAAGAGATCAATCCTCAGGAAATTAAAGTCAATGGGACCAACATAGGAGATCAGGTGTTGGGATCCTTTATTCAGCATGAAGTTGTCACTAGCTGTGATATCCCGGAAATTTCAAGCAATTAAAATATGATAATCCCCTTTATAAATTATTTAAAATTGGTAAAATAGTTAGTTTCAAAACAATAATAATAATGTGTTGTTTTATATATATAGATAAAAGTAGATTTTAAAATAGAATTATTATTTACAAATTGAATTTGTGTTTGTTTATATATATATATATATATTTGAGTTGATTTTAAATTAGATTTTAAATTGAATTTGAATTTAAATTTGGATTTAAATTTGAAATTTAAAAGATAAATATCTTAAAATATTTTGGATTTAAAATATATATGTATGATTTTTATTAGTATATAGTTTGTTTTATATTATTTTCCTAAAAGAAATTTATTTATATAAATTTAGAAAAAAGTATTTATTAATTAGTAAATTAAATACAAAAGCTTTATAAAAACATTTTAAAAATAAATAAAACATGCATAATTACACATGTAAGTTAAATAAATAGAATTTAACAAATGTAAGTTGACTAATAAGTGTAAATGATAAATGTTAAGAAATTTAATAAGTGTCACTGTTTTAATTTTATTTTATTTTTATTAATCATAATTTAGTCTATATATTCATCTTTCTCTTCTCTTCATTTCTTTTTCCTATCTCAATTTCAAAAACACAAAGAAAAACTCAAGTCTGTAACAAATATACAAACGCAAAACAAAACCCTGTAAAACATTTTTCAAAACCAGAAATTTTTATTAAACTAGATCATCTCAGCTAGTGAATTTAATCACTACGACAGCTAAGCTTCAGGTTTCAAAGGATTTCCAGTTCACACAACAAGTTTTCAAGATCAAGTAAACTCAGTTCAGTTACAAATCAAGATCACCTCAGTTAATCAAGTTTCCAGATTCAAAAAAAATCAAACATCTTAGTTTTTAAAGTCTGCACATCATTAACTTGTGAGTAAACATTTTATTTAAAAGGCTTAAGTAAGTAAAAATATGTTTCATGTGAATTTTGGAGATGAGTTATGCCTTGCATGTATATATATTAGTGAAATCTTTGTATATATGTATGTGTTTGAAGTGTACATGTCTGAAACCCTGTGCATGTCTCTATTTTATAACTGACAGGCTAAAATCTAGAACTAAGGTCAGGTTCTCTTCAAACATTATCTTTTAGGTTGTGAAATTTAAATAAAAAATGTTTGATTTTACATAAACTAAGTATTAAAAATATATTTATGTGAAATAAGTTTGAAAAATTCTGGAAATCAAGAAAAACAGTGGAAAACTTAGGAACTTGTGAAAATCAATCATCATGGTTTGCTGATTCATGAATATAACCTAAATCTTCTTTGAAAAATAGGATTTTTAAAATGAAAATAAAAAATTTTAATTGGATTTCGAGTGTGTAATTCGATGTTGATCAGAATGTGGGGTTTTGGTTATTTCTAGTGGCCAGAGGTCTCAGGGTGGTCGAGGTTTCGACTAGAGGTAGGAGGAAGCTGGGTGGTCTGGGAAAAAATGCCAAGTGGATTTATTATTCACCGTGGCAGCGGCGATAGGTCGGAGTAGGGTTTAAAACCTAAAATGGATCGAGGTCAGGAAATGTGCTGATGCGGCGTCTCTGGATGATCGATGCTCATCGGACCAAGGGCAAATGATGCGTAGATGGTCGGAGAGGGTGTGGCCAGAGTTCTAGGAATGCTGGTGGTAGGCTTGGCAATTCGAGGCAGTTTTCTAGTGATGATTTGCGGTGCCAGTTTGATCGAAATGACTTGATTTCGTTTCCGGGTTAAATTCGAGTTTCTGGGTGGTCGGACAGCTTGAGGTGGTCAGAGGGGACTTGTCGGCGGTGGTTTAGGAGGCCGAAGCCCTGGCGATTGACGGTGCATGTGCACATGTGGTTGGGTGGTGTCAGTGATGTTGTGTTTTGGGAAGAGGAAGCATACTCGAGTGTGACCCGAAGAAACGAGGGTAATGTCTCGGGTTAGTCTCGTGTAGGCTCATGTGTATTTAACATGTTTCCAAGATTTAAAGTTTTTAACAAGTTCTAAAAATGTAAAGGGAAAGAGGAGTACTATGGGTGGGTCTCGAGTAGAAGTTAGGTCAAACTGGTAGTAAGTTTAACAAGTTTTTAAATTTAAATAAAAGCAAGTTTAAATTTAAAATGAAATCTAGTTTTAAACTATTTCTTAAATCTATTCTTTATATAAATAAATGTTTTTAAGTAATTGATTTAAGGAAGTTATATAATTTGTTAACTTTAATTTATTAAGTTAAATGTTTATTTTATTTTAAAACTTAAAATTAAATGATTTAATTAAGTAAGTTATTTATAAAGATAAAATGTTTTAAATATGTTAATGATAATTAGAAAATTAATAAAGGATAATGGTTTAACTTAAAAGTTAATTAAGGTTTTGATAATTAAAGATTAATTAAATTAATTAAGTAATTAATAAAGAATAATTAATTAATTTAATTAATTAATGATTAAGAATTAATTAATAATTAAGGGTATAGTTAATTAATTAGAGATTGATTAATTAATAATTAAGAATTAATTAAGTAATTAAGATTAATTAATTTATAATTAGAGGTTAATTAATTGAGTAATTAAAGAGTAATTAAGTTGTAATTAAGAATTGATTAAATTGGTAATTAAGGATTGATTAACTGGTAATTAAGGATTAATTAATTTGTTATTAAGGAATATTAATTAATAATTAAGGTTTATTAATTAATAATTAAAGGATAATTAATCTATAATTAAAGATTAATTAATTGGGTTATAAGGTAATTAAGGATAGATTGATTAATTAAATGGGTTGTAATTAATTAATGATTGATTAAGCATGGAATTGGTGATTAATTCTTAAGTAATTAATTTAATTTAAGTTAATTAAACTAATTATAATATGGATTAATAATGCTTGCTTATGGAGGAATGATTGTATAGAATGTCTGGATTGATTCATATTTATAATATGATAATCTGTGATGTTCTGTGATGTGATATTGGATATAGCTAATGATAAATGTGTGTTATCTATCTGAGATAAATGCTGGCGAATTTGATGTTTTGAATTGAATTAAATTGTTTAACCTTAAACAACTTGACTTTTAAAATGGCATTTGGATTTCGATGAGACCGGGATCGTATATCAGATTTGATTATCCAAAAACTACATCAATCCAAGTTAAACGATAGGTCGTGAAATCTCAAGTGAAGATCGAGATAGAGTTTCAGAGTGGAAGGATTATCATCATTAACTCTAAGGGTGATTCCGAAATGAGTGTAACGAGATAATGCCTTCAGTTTCGTTCGAACCCGAAACGAACTTGTATGGATGAATGCTATCAGACTATCGTCAATGGAGGACGACGAGTATTCCAAGATAAGTGTTCTCTAAAGGTAATCGTAGCCTTAAGCCTCATCAACCGGGAATGGATAAAACATGGGAGGTGCACGCAAGGCTAAGTGGGTAGCACCCAAGCAGGATAAGATTTTCCTCTGTCTATAGGTCCCTTTTGTTCAGCTGTGCAGGCAGTTGTAGGCCACAACCACAGGGTTGTCTTATTCGGACTCTCCAGTAAGGGGTAGCTTCGGCTTTATGATGTAGGGGATCAGGGTGGATCCTCGGTACGGTGATCTAGGCCATGTACTGTGACGGGCGGTACCCTAGTAGCCCTGCCATTGTATGGAATCCAATATCCAATAAGCGCTTGTATGGTTTTGATTATGCCCAACTATGTTGGAACATGAGATGTAAGCATTCTAGGTATTTTTGTATTTTATATTGAACACCCTAGACACTATTATAATGTAACTGGATTTCCTATCAAATGTTTTGGTTATCGTAAGGGAAAAACTTGTCCGTGTTTATTTGTGGAGAGTCTTACGAGACACCTTTTATTTCAAAGTTTTTTCAAGTTAAAGAACTTAACCATTTACTCACACCAGACCCATGTTTGACCTGGAGTTTATTCTGTTTTTATTAAACTCTTGTGTACTCAAATTTTTATGAGTAGCCAAGTGATCAGGTTTTGCTTGACGAATTTGGAAAGCTTGGAGTAGGAGTCCTGACGTAACTATCTATATCTTTCTACTGTGTAGTGTAGTTTGTATGTTATATTTTGGGATGTAATGGATAGATAGGTCTTTACGACTGTCTAATGTAATGATGTTATGTAATTGTATACTGATGTATATTGACTATGTAATAGATATGTGAAATATTATATTTTGTTCCATTTCCGCTGCGAGAATCTGATGTTGTTTCTTTCTTTCTATCTATTCTTTTTCTACCTATTTCTTTTCTTATTGATGATACGTCTTTCTGTAGAATGAAAGGCGGGTGGTCATAGTTGGTATTAGAGCATAGGATGACATAATACCTAGGCTCTGGAGTAGTATATATCTTGAGAGCGCGTATTTGTAATTTATATATAACTATATGCCTATGTAAATTTGTTGGGTTACCTGTCCAGGTTGCCAACATGAGTTCAAGAGGAAGAAGAGGCAGAGTTGTAGGGAACACGTCGACCAATAATGGAAGAGGTCGGACTGCTAGCGAGGCTGTGAATCCAACACCACCTCGAGTATGTTTTGCTGCTTTGTGTAAGAATTTCACCAATCTGGGAGGAAGACCATTTAAAGGATCGGAGACCATTATAGAAGTTCAGGCTTGGTTATGCTCATGCAAGCGCATTTTTAAGAGTTTGGATTTGTTTGACAAACAGAAGAGAGTGGTGGCATCGTGGCAACTACAAGAAGGTGCTCAAGCTTGGTGGGATGCAGTAACATCAAATATTTCAAAGGATGATATTTCTTGGAGTAGATTAAGGAATTGTTTGAGGAACAGCTCATGCCGACAGTTGGAAGGACCCGTTTGTATAGAAATTTTCTGGATCTGACAAGGGAGTATGTCTGTTTCAGAATATGAGAGCAAGTTCAATGAATTATCTCGCTATGGACCTGTTCTAATCGACACGCCCCTCAAAAATAATGAGATGTTCGTGCAAGGAATGAGGCCTGAGTTCCATGAGAAGACGACGGCTCATCTCAAGGGATCTTTTGTGGAGTTGATCGACATAGCATTAGGATATGAGGAGCTTATGAACAAGAAGCAGTTGGCATCTGTAGAAGCACCAAGTGGAACTTCTTCCAATCTAAATAAAAGGAAATTTAACCTAAATTGGAAGAAACAAGGCAAAGGGAAGCAGGGAGGAAGCAATGGACCTCGTAAGTGATATATGTGTCAGCATGAGGGTCACTTGGCTAAGCAGTGTCCCAGAGGTAGATCTCAGCAGCAACAGCAGCGTCAGAGTGGACCGGGTTCAGCATTGGTTCAGAAATCATTGTGTTTTAACTGTCATCGGTCGGGTCACATGGTGAAGGCTTGTCCGCTTCTTCAGAAGGCCCAGCAGAACAAAGTGTTTTCTCTTAAAGGGGGTTCATCTTCTTCTTCTAAAGGCAAAGGAGTTTTGGAAGGTACTTTGCCTTTGGATGGTATTCTTATTAGAGTTCTGTTTGATTCTGGTGCATCGCTTAGTCTTATTTCTTTGGATGCGGTAGAGAAGTTTCATCTTAACCCTAGTTTGGTAGACCACCCTATTTTTGTATCTAATCATATAGACGGGGTAACTAAAGTAGATAAAATCTGTAGAGGCCTAAGGATTTCTTATCTGTCTCGTGGTTTTTTTTGTGACCCATTTGTATTGGATTTCAAAGGGTTTGATCTTATTCTGGGTATGGATTGGTTGGATAAGTATAAGGCTGTTTTGATTTGTGAAGAGAGAACCGTGACTTTGGAGACTGAGTTGGGAAGGATCACAAAAGTGACTTGCGATAGTTCTGGAGTTCACTTAAGTAATCTTTTGCATGGAATCGAGGCATCTACAGATGGCTTTGAGTCCATCGAAGTGGTCAGAGATTTTTTGGATGTCTTCGAAGAAGTTAAAGGTTTGCCCCCTTATCGGGAGACAGAGTTTCGGATCGACTTGGTTTTGGGAGCAATACCTGTTATTCAGCCCAGTAGAAAAATGGCGTCGAGAGAGGAGCTGGTGAAGCAAACCCAAGATTTCTTAGAGAAAGGTTTGGTCCGGCCTAGTTTTTCCAGTTAGGATTCTGCCATTGTCTTTGTGACTAATTCGGATGGGCCTTTGAGATTCTGTGTGGATTACCGGGAGTTGAATAAGGTTACTATTAGGAATATGTATCCTTTACCCCATATAGATGATCTTTTTGATTAACTCCATAGAGCTTCTGTTTTCCTCCAGTTAGATCTAGCTTTGGGTTCACACCAGTTAAGGGTAGCTGAGGACAGTATACTCTTGACTACGTTTATGGGACCTAATTGTTTTTTATGAATGGTTGATTATGCCTTTTGGGGTAACCAACGCTCCTGCCTATTTTGTTGATTGATGAATCGAGTTTTTCGGAATGTGTTGAATAAGTTTGTTCTCGTGTTCATCGATGACATTCTTGTCTACTCAAAGTCTGAAGAGGAGCACAAGCGACATTTGGGAATAGTGTTGGTGACTTTGATAAGGCATGTCCTGAAGGCTATGTTTTCAAAGTGCCATTTTCGGAAATCGAAGGTCAGATTTTTAGGGCATATTGTTTCTGGTGAGGGTATTTCTCTAGATCCAGCCAAGGTAGCAACTATTCAGGAGTGGAAGCAACCGCAGACTCCGACAGAAGTCCGTAATTTTCTGAGATTGGTAGGGTACTATAGGAAGTTTATCAGGGACTATTCTAAGATTTCTTCGCACTTAACCAAGTTGACTCGGAAAGGAGCAAAGTTTAAGTGGACCCACAAGTGTAAAGAAGCTTTCTTGGATTTGAAGGCAAGGCTGACTAGTGCACATGTTCTAGCTATTCCTGATAGTAAGAGCAAGTATGAGGTCTACGCAGATGCTTGTGGAGTTGGGTGGGTGCAGTGCTGATGTAGAATGGGAAAGTGATTGCGTATGCGAATAGGCAGTTGAAGCCACATTAAAAGAATTACACTACGAACGATCTGGAATTGTTGGCCATCATCTTTGCTTTGAAGATCTGGAGGCACTATCTGTTCGCAGAGAAGTTCGAGCTTTTCATGGATCACAAACCTTTGAAGTACCTTTTCTTCCAGAAGGATCTAAATTTGAGGTAGCAGAGGTGGGTAGAATTTTTGGCATCGCATGATTTGGATATCCTTTATACTCCAGGGAAAGCGGATGTTGTAGCAGATGCTCTGAGTAGGAATGCAATTCTGTCTCTTTTGGAAGTTGTCTCGTCTCTCTAGGAAAGAATCATAAGCAGTCAGATGAAGGATAGTTCTTTTGAGGAATTGATTCTTGGAACCAAGGATGGTCGATATTCGGATTTCAAGATTGAAGATCAAGGAGTTTTGAGAATCAACGATCGTTTGTGTGTACCAGATATGGAAGGCTTGAGGCAGGAAGTATTACGAGAAGTCCACAAATCAAGGTTGAGTATCCACCCAGGGATTTCAAAGATGTATAAGGATATGAAGAGAGTCTTTTGGTGGCCAGGCATGAAGAAGGATATTGCTGCTTTCGTCAATGGATGTGTGATCTGCCAGTTGGTGAAAGGTGATCAGTAGAAGACAGCAGGATGTTGCAGCCTTTGGAAATTCCTAAGTGGAAATGGGAAATGATATCTATGGATATTTTTTGACGATTTTCCAAGAACCAGGAAGGGAAACGAAGGAATATGGGTAATTGTAGACCGGCTGGCCAAGAGCGTCCATTTTATTCCGGTTAAGGCAGTCAAACTGCAGTATCTTTAGCAGAGATTTTTATGAGAGTGATTGTTAGACTGCATGGTATTTCAGTCAGCATAGTAAGTGATCGTGATCCTATCTTCACCATCAAATTTTGGGAAGCTTTGTAGATAGCTTTGGGTATGAGTTTGAGTTTGAGTACAACCTATCATCCCTAGATCGACGAACAAACATAAAGGCTGAATCGAATTCTAAAGGATATGCTGAGGGCTTGTGTTTTGGATTTTGGTGGGTCTTGGGAGGACCATCTACATTTAGTGGAATTCTCGTACAGTAATAGTTATCAGGCGAGTATCAAGATGGCACCCTATGAAGCTTTATATGGAAGACCTTATAGATCACCATCCTGTTGGATAGAGTCAGGAGATTGTCTTTTTCTTGGTCCAGATTTGACCCGAGAGGCATCTGCAAAGGTGGAGCTTGTCAAGAAGAGAATGAAAGCAGCGCAGGATCGCCAAAAGAGTTATGCGGACAAGAGATGAAGAAAAGTGGAACTTGAAGTTGGAGATTTGGTCTTTGTCAAGGTTTCCCCAATTAAAGGAGCGATAAGATTAGTAAGACGGGAAAGCTTGACACAAGGTATATTGGACCGTTCCAAGTGCTTGAGAGGATTGGTGTTGTGGCCTATAGGATTGAATTGCCTATCTGGATGGCTGGAATTTACAATATTTTTCATGTATATCATCTGAGGAAATACGTACACGATCCATCTCTTGTTGTGAAGCCTGCAGTGCAAGAAGATTCAGAGATCGAACCGGACTTATCTATTGTAAGGCATCCTTTCCAGATAGTTGATCAAGATGAGAGGCAGCTCAGAAGCAAGGTGGTGAAGCTGGTCAAGGTGCAGTAGAGCGAGGATCCCAGAGATTGTACCTGGGAAACTCTGGATAGTTTTAAGAAAGCTTATCCGGATATGTGTCCGGATAGCTAGTAATGTTTGTTTGGATGAATTGTTTCTTTGGTTGTTTGTGTATAGTTGATATGTATGCTTGAATTGTTGAAATAAAATAAAAGCTTTTGGATTATCTTTTGTTTTAAATTTCGGGGACGAAATTCTTTTAAGGGGGGAGGAATGTGATATCCCGGAAATTTCAAGCAATTAAAATTTGATAATCCCCTTTATAAATTATTTAAAATTGGTACAATAGTTATTTTCAAAACAATAATAATAATCTGTTGTTTTATATATATATCGATATAAATAGATTTTAAAATAGAATTATTATTTACAAATTGAATTTGTGTTTGTTTATATATATATATATATATATATATATATATTTGAGTTGATTTTAAATTGGATTTTAAATTGAATTTGAATTTGGATTTAAAATTTAAATTTAAAAGATAAATATATTAAAATAATTTGGATTTAAAAATATATATGTATGATTTTTGTTAGTATATAGTTTGTTTTATATTATTTTCCTTAAAGAAATTTATTTATATACATTTAGAAAAAAGTATATATCAATTAGTAAATTAAATAAAAAAGCTTTATAAAAACATTTTAAAAATAAATAAAACATGCATAATTACACATGTAGGTTAAATAAATAGAATTTAACAAATGTAAGTTGATTAGTAAGTGTAAATGACAAATGTTAAGAAATTTAAAAAGTGCCACTACTTTAATTTTATTTTTAATAATCATAATTTAGTATATATATTCATATTTCTCTTCTCTTCATTTCTTTTCCTATCTCATTTTCGAAAACAAAAAGAAAAACTCAAATCTGTAACAAATATACAAACACAAAACAAAACCATGTAAAACATTTTTCAAAACCAGAAAATTTTATCAAGCTAGATCATCTCAGCTAGCAAATTTAATCACCTCAACAACTAAGCTTCAGGTTTCAAAGGATTTCCAGTTCAAACTAGTTTTAAAGATCAAGTAAACTCGGTTCGGTTAAAAATCAAGATCACCTCAGTTAATCAAGTTTCCAAATTCAAAAAAATCAAACATCTCGGTTTTTAAAGTCTGCACATCATTAACTGGTGAGTAAACATTTTATTTGAGATTGGAAGATGAGTAGAAATTAGAAAGGAAATCTGCTAAGTTACAACCAACCAACATTGGGTAGAGTAGTATAGCAACAAACCAAGAACAAACCAAGACATAAATACCTCCGAGGCCATAAAAGGGAACATAAAAGGGAACAAAAAATGGAAACTAGAAAAGTAAGAACTAGAATTCCAACAAACGAAACGGAAGTAACATGTGATTTAAAGGTTTAAGGCCCGAAGAATACACCCCACTCAACGACCTCCAAAAAACATTTATCTCGTGACACAAGGGGTGAAAGAGTCCAAAGAGCCACCTAAAAAGGAAGCAATTAAATAGCAAAAACATTTTGGAAGGTACTGCCGCTTCCATGAAACACATGGCCACAAAATGAATGAGAGTCGTCACCTAAAGAACTTGATTGAGGAGCTGATTCAGGAAAACAAGCTTCAGTGGTATATGAGGAAACCATAGAATCTTGACCAACTTGTAGCGCCCCAAGCTCCTAGAAATCGAGGGAATCAAACTAAAACCAGTAAAGAGGGACCCAGATGGACTAACTAAAGACTCATCCTTGGAACAATATCTGGAGGACCCCATCTCGTGCAAAAGAGTTAGGGAGAAATGGAGCGGTGTGCAAGCTTATTAAAGAACGCTCCGAAAGATTCATGCTTTGCAATCAAAGATGGAACCCCTGCCAAGTAGCAAAGAACCCTAAACGATGACATAGTATTCTAGAATCGAGACACTGAAGGGATAAATGCTCTAACTCTTGACTCCAATGTCGTAACAGTAGGAATCGGACCCGCCATGGTCGACGATCTTCTGTAGATAGTGGTAGTTCTGTAAACATCCTTTTCAAATGCAACTTTGATAAGATGAAGATTAGTATGAAAGATGTATCCGCTTGCCAAATAAAGATCCTAGGATTCACTAGTGAACCCAAACAACCTGTCAGAATGATTGATTTAGTTGTAGAACTCGGAGAAGGCAACCAACGATTCATCCATACCTAAACTATTATGATCGTAGATGAAATTTTCGCCTACAATGCCTTCCTGGGGCGCCCCTCCTTGGTAGATTTCAGGATTGCTTTAACTCAATGGTGTCTAATGATGAAATTTGCAGTAGAAAATGGAGTCGGGTTAATCAAAGGAGACCAAAATGTTGCTAGATAATGCTATACTGTGGAACTATGTGAGTCTAAAAGAAAAGAAAACGAGAAGAATGTAGGGAGAACTTTCCACATTCGTGAACCCACCGAATAGATACTACAGAGCCGCCCCTGGTTTGTGGACCATAGCTGATTTGATAAAGCTCTAGACCCTAGAAAGAAAAGTTCGGGGACGGAATGGGAAGCACTAGCAGAATTGATGGTGTCTGTCCTAGTTATATGGATGACCCGACACGGGTCCTGAAAATCAGATCACATCTTGGAAACGGGATGCAACTGGAGCTCATAAAATTTCTTCATGCCAATCAAGATGCATTCGCTTGGACACATTCTGATATGTGCGGGGTGTCACCGGAGATCGCATGCCATGCACTTAGCATTGTATCTAAGTATTCACAAGTGGAGCAGAAAAGGTGCAGCCAAGGATCCGAGTAGCCCAAAGCGCTAAGGAAGAAGTGGATAAAATGATAGCAAATGGTTTTATCCGTGATGCAACCTATCCCAAATGGGCATCCAACCCGGTCTTAGTCAAGAAGACTAACGGGAAATGGCGAACTTGTATTGATTACTCGGTTGTAAACACAGCTTGCCCAAAAGACAGCTTTCCTCTGCCCAAAATCGATTAGCTTGTGGATGGGACGGCTGGACATGAATTGCCATCATTTATGGATGCATACTTGGGATAAAACCATATCATGATGCACCAAACTGATTAGGAAAATACCAGTTTCATTACTGATCTGGGACTATAATGCTACAAAGTGATGTTATTTGGCTTAAAGAATGTTAGGGAAACCTATCAACAACTAGTGAACACCATATTTAAACATCAGATTGGGAAAATTATTGAAGATTATTTAGATGATATGGTGGTTAAATCGCGCATAGTTGTAAATCACTCGGACAACCTCGTCGAGATGTTTTAAATACTCTGAAAATATGGAATAAAGCTCAATCCACTTAAATGTCACTTTGTGGTAGCCTCTGGAAAGTTCTTGGAGTTCATTGTAAGTGCCAAAGGCATCGAAGCAAATCCCGAACAAACTACCACTTTACGAGAAGTCGAGGCCCTGAGGAACAAGAAAGAGTTACAAAGCTTGAATGTAAAGGTCACAGCACTAAGCCGATTTATCTCAAAAGCAACCAATAAATATATACCGTTCTTTGACACACTAAAGAAGGGAAAGAAGAACTTGGAATGGAATCAAGCTTGTCAAACTTTGTTTGAAGAGCTGCTGTGACATATGGAAACCGCGCCAATCCTATCCAAGCCGGTAGACGAAGAAGATTTGTACATCTACTTAGCAGTCTCACCCTATACATTAAGTGCCGCACTTGTACGAGAAGAAGCTAAGATCAAGCGACCTATATATTACATCAGTAAACGAATCATTGGATTAAACAAGAATTATCCAAAATTGGAAAAACTGACATATTTCCTCTTGATCACTCCAAAAAGTTATGATTGTACTTCCAGGCACATCTGATCAGAGTGCTGACAAATCAACCATTAAACAAGTGTTATACTACCCTGAGACTTCTGGATGGCTTACCAAATGGAACATTAAATTAAGTCAGTATAAAATAGCATACACCCTCGAAAGGTGATCAACGGACAGGCACTGGCTAATTTCATTGCTGAGTTTACAATATGAGATAACGAGGAAGAAATGACTCCGAAAGTGGAGGCAAGCTAGAAGTTGTTCATTGATGGTGCATCTAACAACTTCTGCTTGAGAGTAGGGGTAGTGTTTGAGACTCTCGAAGGATGATCCGTTTGCTATGTCTTATGCTTAGAATTCCCTGCAACAAATAACGAGGCAAAATACGAAACATTGATAATCGGGCTTAAAGTTTTGAAGGAACTCGAGATAAAGTCCATACACATCTGTAGCGATTCTCAACTAGTCGTTTGACAGGTGAAAGGTGAATACCAGGCTCGGGGGGAGAATCTCACTCCGTACCTATCTAAAATGAAGGAATTGCTGAACGATATCGAGCATTACACCATAACTCATATCATGAGGGAATAGAACATGAAGGCAAATTATCTAGCCAAACTGGCCAGTTCCGGAGAAGCTCAGTCATTAAGGCCAATCTTGGTTGAAACCCTGACCACTTCAAGCATAAGTGAGATGGATATCGACAATATTTTAGAGACAACCAAGGAACCAAAAACATGGATGATGCCTATTAAGGACTACCTGCTCACAGGAACTCTCCCCACAGATAGGATCGAGGGGAAAAAGCTTCTCAAAATGGCACCATGATTCACGATACAGGATGGGATGCTCTACTAAAGTGGATTCTCTACCCCTTGCTCAGTTGTGTGACCAACGTTGAAGCTCGAAGGACACTAAAAGAAGTTCTCGAAGGTGACCGTGGAGATCATACCCGGAGGCAAACTCTTGCAAAGAAAGTTCTTCGGTATGGGTATCCTTGGCCAACAGTAAATCGCGATGCAGCAGATCACGCCAAACGGTGCGACCAATGCCAAAAATTCAACAAGATCAAAAGAACTCCTCCGATGGAGCTAACACTGATAGTTAGCCCATGGCCATTCGCAATCTAAGGAATCGATCTGATTAGTGTATTACCAATAGCTAAAGGAGGAGCCAAATATGCTATCGTTGTTGTTGACTATTTCACCAAATGGGCCAAAGCAGAACCGCTGGCCACTACTTCTATAAAGAAAATTATTAACTTTGTTACTAAAAATATTATTTAGAGGTTCGATGTGCCATAGAAAATTATCACGGATAACGAGACTCAATTCAAGAGCGTTGAGTTCAAAGACTTTTGCAAATTCTTTCGAATCGAGAAAAGATTTTATGTTGTCACACATCCGCAGCAAATAGGCAAATGGAAACAGTAAACAAGATCATCATCCACCATCATAAAGCATCCAACTAAAGTAAAAGGAAATTGGGAGGATGAACTTCCACTCGCACTATGGGCTTATAGGCCAATGTAGAAATCTGCAACTGGGCACTCTCTGTTCGCCTTGGCATATGGTCCAGAAGCAATGATCCTAGTTGAGCTAGAAGTCTATTCTCATCAAAGGTGAAACTTCGATCAAAGACAGAACGAGCAGCTTCTGCTCAAGTCGCTCAATATGGTCGATGAGAAGAGGGAAGAGCCGAATTAAGGACTGCCGCTCACCAGAAAAGGGTCGCATGGTACTTCAAATCCAAAGTTATGCACCTTCAAAGTTGGAGACCTTGTCTTTAATAGGGTTTATCCTATACCAGGTGCACTTGGACCAAAATGGAAAGGACCCTATGTGATTGGTCAGAAGCTAGTGGATGGCACATTCAAGATAACAACCGTTGATGGAATCCAAATTGCCTGAGCATGGAACAAAGAATTGTCACGTTGTTACTTTGTCTAAGACTATTTTATGAACTTCCTATTTCTAGCAAATAAGCCGTCTCGGAATACTAGAGGCATTGTAAATAAGAAAAACTTGTCCAACTTCTATTAATAAAACTGTTTTTCTTTCTGAACCAATAAAACCGTGTTCACAAAAGTAACCTACTGTGTCGACGTGGTTAAATCGACTCCAAAACTATCCAATCGGTGCTTGAGGTAGTGGAAGCATGCTTAAGTACGCCCCTTCTACCCGCTGGGTTGACGAAAGCAAATCGACTCAAAACATTGGATCGGTGGAACCCGATCGCTCCTTCAAAGAACTTATGTTGCTTAGGTGACATTGGGAAGGCCCAAATCAAAGTTGCGCATTTCATAAGCCATGCACCCTTTTTGGATTGTGGAATCACATCCAAGCAAGTTGAAGATGTTTACTACTTACCATCTGCAAACTGATGCGCAAACGAAAAGGGTTAACAAGGTACTCGTAAATTTACTGAGAGCTTGTGTATTAGACATTGGAGGGTCACGGAAAGAGAATTTGCACTTAGTCAAGTTTTCCTATAATAATAGTTACCGGACTAGTATATGAAAGACACCATTTGAAGCACTTTACAAAAGGCCGTGCAAATCATTGGCATATTGGTTGGAGACCGATTATAGACCAATACTTGGTCTGGATTTGGTTCAGGAAACCATAGAAAACATTGAGTTAACCCGACCAAGGATGAAGAAAGCTCAATCAAGGAAGAAAAGTTACGTCGATCGAAGACGTAAAGACATAAAATTCTCGATTGGAGATTATGTTTTTGTGGAAGTATCATCGACGAAGTGTGCTATAAATGTAGGAAGATGGGAAAATCAAAACCTAGATATGTTTGTTTGTTTCCTATTATAAAAATAATCGAGAAACTTGCTTATTATATTGAGCTAGTGAATACTTTAATGGGAATCCATAAGGTTTTTCACATATCTCAGTTAAAGGCTTACGAGCTTGATCCAAAGGCTATTTTAGAGCCAACGATTTTGGAAGATTTAGTGTGGAGTCTGATATGACTGTCATTTGGTAACCTATTCCTAAAGTTGATAAAGGTATGAAGGGGTAAGATAGTCAATTTAGTAAAAGTCCAGTGCTCCATAAGAAAGAATGTACTTGGAAAACTGTTCAAAGTGGCTTATATTGAGTTGATTTTATGATTTATATTGTTGTATAGACATTTGACTAGCAGTTATGATAGCATTTTTTTATTTTATGAACTTGTGATACATGTTTGCATGATTGATATGCTTGTTGTTGGTATCATTACTAATTTTGAAGACAAAATTCTTTAAGGAGGGGAGCCTGTAACACTCTTATTTTTATTGCATGTTATTTTGGATATTTAATTAGAAAATAAGTAAATAAATGGTGTGGGAGAATATAAATATGTAGAAAAGTGTGGATAGTTGCCATATCAGTATAAATTGAATTTTTAGCCTCAGTGGAGAATTAGTTTATATAAAAGAATAAGTAAGGGTATTAATTATATATGAGAGGAATTAAAAATAAATATACGAGCCCCTAACATAACCCCACCCAACTTCATAATTTCGGCCATAACATAAAGAAAGACAACAGACTACAAAAACTAAAATCTTTCGATTACAAATTCGATAAGAAGAAGAGGAAGATAAAGCTAGGAAAATAACCAAGGCAATTATCTCCGCACAAAATCATATCAAGGTGAATAATATTTCTGTCTCTTTGATTTTTTTGTGTTGACTCAGGTTTAAGGGTAAATCAGACTTTTGATTAATGTTTATCATGCATATGGATTAAATAATTATTTATATGAGTTATGGTAATCATTTGAAAATTTAGGGACTTTTCCTGAAGGATTTTTTACGTTAAAACTAAAAAGGTTAAAAATACCCTCTCAACAAAAAAATGACAATAAAAAAATTTAGTTCCAACCCATCCTTCACAAGCTCTCCCACCGTCGGAGGAGCAATCAGGGCCACCATGATCTCAAAAAGGTGACAGTGTTCGGGTCAGAATGAAGCAGCACCCGAATCCGATGCATCAAAACTGACAACTACATAAATTGTTGGATTTATTCAAGAGATTATTATCATATTTGGGTTGGTAGCTGTTTAAGTTAGTAGTGCCATATACATGGTTGCATTGACTCCAATTCTTGAAAGCAGGGTTAAGCCTCTCTTTTTAATTATCTTCGGGTGCTTAGCTACTTGAATATTCGTGTTACCTTTTGCCATTGCCTCTGAGAGGTGGGTTGTTATTTTAGTTCTTTTCCTTGTACATTGTAAGGTCGATTTTGTGATTGAAATATGTTCATGTAGCAAGAAATGGCTTGAGAAGTTGACTTTCAAACTGATGTTATAGTTTGTGCTGATAGCATTATCAAGGTAAGCAGACTTTAACATTTATGGTTTTTGAGAATGTAAAATATTCGTACAAAATTCAATTTTTTTATTCAGGATGAAAACATTTCAAGCTCTTGGAAGGAACTATTTAGACAATCTTCTCCAAGCACCAAAAGAAGTATTTTACCAAGGTACACGTTTGACATAATTTATAAAAGCCAAACTGGTTAATCTATTTGACCTTCTTGTAATGTCCTGAAATTATTTTTATTATTTTGGTGTTGGATGAAGTTAAATATGCATACTTGCAACGGGACATAAGATCAGTGATCTGTGCCTTCTTTGATAATGAATTTTTTTTACTTATATCATTTTTTCATGCTTTAGTACTAAAATGTATTATTTACTCAAAAAATCATAAATATACAATGAAAAAGTTTATTTTTGAGTAATATTTTATTTTTATACCCAATATAAATATGGGAAAAGGGTTAACACATTGAACATATAGTAGCTAATTAAAATGATATTGATTTGTAATCATCAAAAACAAATATTCTGTATATAATTAAGTTTGCGACTGTAATATGAATGTACGGTTATAGACATGAATGTCTGAAGACAAATGATTTGCAATCTTTATAAACATGGTTTCTCCAAAACTGCATACAGATAATTTTTGAATACAAATGATTTGCAATTTATCGAATAGGTAATGATTAAAAGGACCATACACCGATTTTATTTCATGTAATGGCATTTTTGCTATACAACTATACATTGATTTCATATATTTGTTTTGGATGTTAAAACATTGAATTCACAATTCATATACTCCATTCCAGGTTGGAAAGGGTTTGGGATCTAGTTTTAGTGCCCGGAGCTAAAAAATATATAAGTTACTACTTCTTAAAGGCTGTAAGTATTAATTTTTGCTATTGAATATCCATATCTAAGTAATTTACTATCAAATAATAGTAATGTTTGTATACGTTTGCTTCAGTGAATATATACTTTGTACTTTACATACCGCACTTGCTAAAATGCACCATTATACGAATGTTTCTCCGCTGGTTTTAAGCAATGCTAACTCGCTGAAATGCACCATTATACTAAACTTGAAATGCTTGGAGTAATTTTTATACTCGAGAAATAAAAGGAAAAAAATGCTATTTGCAAGACCAATCCATGCATGCTACACTTGATTTATGACTGTTAAATTCTATAATTTTGATTTTTAGTAGGTTAGTTTCAGAATTCATATCAGTATTTGAACAGGTTTCAGTAGTTCAATTAATATCGAAATATATGAAAATCCTAAAGTGAGAAAGCTTTTTTTCTTAGGTTGATTTTGGAGGTCATGATTGAGTTTGTTTATTATGGTTTCTATAATGAAACTTATTATCAAATTGGGATAGCTCCAATATTCACAGGACACTCTTAGTCTTTGGGGCATGTTAAAGGGTACTAGGTGAGTATATTCTATTTATTATTGCAAAAAATGGTCTTTAGCAAATGCTCACAGGACAATTGAATAATTAATGGTGAACTAAATCCATTTAAAAATGGTCTTTAGTGCATGCTTACAGGACAATTGAATAAAAAATGGACGATTGAATTTATAATTCATTATTAACTCCTTAACAATTATAAATTCGTTCAAAAAGTTAATTATTGTAAAAAAATTCATAAAATAAGCAAGGATATACTATGAATGAATTTTGAAGCAAAGGATCATAAATGGAGATTTTTTGTGGTCCAACTAAAATTTCAAATGCTAAATATTAGCATACAACTTTTAGATTCATATGAAGATATCAATTATAGAGATGAAGTTAAAATTATACAACCATGTCTCTATTGCGTTAGCTATAAATTATAGTTAGATACCATCTATCAATATCAAAGTATCCAACTTCAATTTAATTTTAAACTTCTCTTTATTTTAGGTCATTTAGACTTCATCCCTATTTCTATTATTTAACCTTTTTTTGTACTTAGAGCCTGTGACTAGTTCAATATTCTCATGTTTAACATTGATTGAGATAAATAAAAGATGATAATAGTTGACTGCAATGCAATAGAGCAAAACTTTTCCATACAGCTCTAAGATTCACTTCAATCGTCTATTTCTGTTCTGCATCAAATTCTAGGAAAGGTTTTTCAACTCTACATAATTTGATCATTCTGAATCTTATATATAAAATGTGTAACCATAACTAACTTAATTATTGCCAGTTACACATTGATACTATTATTATGAATTATTGCAAGCTGATAGTATTTGGTATCTTCTATATAACATTTTGAAATAAAAACTCAATATATCGAATTTATAATGAGTTTTGAAAAAAACAACTATGCAGTCTATATCAGTAAAAAGAGAAATACCTCAAAGATTAAATAATTTCAGATGAAAAAATGTCCATATATTACTTTGAGGTTTGAAAAAAAACTTGACTCGAAGCAAGCTATCTATCGATACTAAATGAATGTCGTCTTTTGATATAGGAGCAATGAGCAATAGAGCAAGACAAACCAGAAAGGCAAGAAGACATAGCGAAGGTTGAATGTACACATTATTTTACTTTCTTTTTTGTCAATCCAACTTTGGTATTGTAAACTTATGATATCTAGTATTATTTTTTCATATTATAGGTGAGGTCAGTTTGTGTAATGACCAATTTAACAATCTGAGTACAGAAAGAAGAGTAGTCCTAAATGATTACATGGACTTGAAAGGTAAGAGCCATAAATTGTCTGCCACAGAAGTTGAGCCGTATGCAAAAGGATTATCATTTTTTTCTATTTTCTACATGAAACATCCATGTATTTTGTTGGATACGTCCTTCACAAGACGAGGTACACAAGCATGAATCACCTATTATTACTTCTGATTCCAGCAAAGTGATATTGAAGACTACCAAATCTAAGAGTAAACGGTATTGCTTTGACAAGGTTTTCCATCCAAGCTTCACACAAGGTATCAAAAATTCTGTTTGTATCTATGTTATAATCAATCAAATTCCAGTGCTAAAACACAATGTAATTATGAATTAAGAATGCTTTACAGAGGAAGTATTTACTGAGATAAGGCCAGTTGTCAAATCTGCTGTGGATGGATATAATACTTGCATATGGGCAAACAGGCACCGGTAAAACATATGCTATAGTGAGAAACTCTACAACATAAAATTTTCTCCTTTAAGACCAAGAATTTTTTAACAATAAACTTTTTGACATTTATTGATAACCATAGGAAGGTAAGCTAGAAGATCCTGGTATTATGCCACGAGTTACCAAAGCACTGATTGAACAAGCATCAGAAAGCAATTTCATGTTGGAATTCACTTTTAGTATGCTCGATATTTACAGGAAAATGTATACTTCGTTTTATTAATAAGTTAGTGCTTGTACTGTGTTTCTATTGTTTACTGTTTACTTATTTTGAGGTCAATCTGCTTATGTTGCCTTCTAGGTTGAAAGCTATCATTCTTTTATCTTTTACTCATAAGACTCTTATAGTTATACGAGAATACATATGCTGCTTTTTCACTATGTCCAAAATTATACTAAAGTCTTTGTGATTTAACATTTAGGATAAAGGAAAAACTAAAATTTAAGATTTTTCAACCACTACAATGTAGTATATGAAGTCGGATCAAAGCCTGACTTTTTTCAGACTCTTGATGATAATAATAGGTGAACTTATTTTCATTCAGCTAAAAATTTTATTAGTCATTGCTAATATATTTTTTATACCTATTTCCCTCCATTATTTATTTATTCTTGGTCAATAAATTGGAACTGAGGATGCTAGTTTTTTGATTTGATTCATAAGTAGTGTATTACTTTCGTTATTTATGTTTAAAGTTTTATATAACGTTATAAGTAAATGGATATGTTTAAGATTAAGTAGGGACTGTTTGGCTTGCAATAATGTATATATATGGTCGTATATGATTCGTTCAACTGGAAATTCACTTTAAAATGAGGCTAAAAGTCTCGAGAATCCATTATTGTTGGTTTAGAGCACCATACTATCAAAACCAGTCATTTAATGTGTGAGTATCAATTAATACAATATAACCGAATCAAGCGTTTTTTGCATTATCATTAGAGTTGTTCAAAAAGGCATTTAAGAAACGTTTACTTGTTAAACATCATCATTTTGTCTTTACAGATATACTAAAAAAATTCCATATAGAAATACTAAATGCTAACAGTTTTCTTTATATGACTCAGTTTTTGATAATGGTGGTTGTTTGAAAGAGCTGATGTGTACTGCATTGATAATGAACTGAAGCATAGACTCGTAATTCAGCTCAAGCATTGTTAATGAGCTGACTACTGCATGGTGAATGAGTGATATAGTTATTGACCAGGCTTCTACAAGAAGACTGTTGCGTGGTGAATAAACATGTTGAAACAGCCGTAGACTTAACTACTGCAAGGTGAATGAATATGCTGAAAATCAGAATGTTAGGAGTGTTAAAATTTGGAGTATGCCGAAACGTAGACATGGAAAAGCCGAACACGTAAAAGAATACTGAAATAGTTGAAACATGATAAAGCCTGGTGCTGGGTGATAGGAAAGCTAAACATGCACAAAGCATATAGAAGATTTCTCACTCACATTTGCTATTGAAATGTATGTTTTTATGCTTTAAAATTTGTGTATGTGCATGATACCTTAGAGTATATATTATGATGTACGATATGAATCCGATCTTGTTATGATATCGTATATATATTGAATTAAGGTGTGCGGGAAAGGATTAACCGTGCAAAGAAGGTGCTGTAAGATTTTGAATAATAATAATAATAATAAATTATAAAATATTACCGAAGTTAACTAAGTTTTGTAAAAAATTAACAAAATGTATAATATTGATAATAATGATTTAACTAAGTCAATTAAGTTTCGTAAATAATAATAATAAATTAACTAAGTTAATAATAATAATATATTATAGAAATTTAACCAAGTTAACTAAGTTTTGTAAAAATTAACCAAATTTATAATAATGATAATAATAATTTAACTAAATCAATTAAGTTTCATAAATTATAATAATAAAAATTTAACTAAGCTGTTAATAATAATAATGATAAATTATAAAATATTAATAATGTTAATTAAGTTTTATAAAAATTAACTAAACTTATAATAATGATAATAATAATCTAACTAAGTTAATTAAGTTCTATAAATGATAATAAGAAAAATAACTAACTTATTAATAATAATAATAATAAATTATAAAATATTAACCATGTAACTCAGTTTTATAAAATTAACTAAATTTATAATAATGATAATAATAATTTAACTAAGTCAATTAAGTTTTATAAATAATAATAATAATAAATTAGCTAAGTTAATAATAATAATAACAATAACAATAAATTATAAAATATTAACAAAGTTAACTATGTTTTATAAAAATTAACTAAATTTATAATACTAATACTAGAAGTAGCAGTAGTTAAACTAAGTTAACTAAGTTCTGTAAATAACAATAACAAGTTAACTAAGTTTTATAAAAATTAACTAAGTTTATAATAATAATAAATTATAAAATATTAGCCAAGTTTACTAAATTTTATAAAAATTAACTAAATTTATAATATTAAGAATAATAATTTATCTAAGTTAACTAAATTTTATAAATAATAATAATAAAATTAACTAAATTTTATAAAAATTATCTAAGTTCATAACAAGAACAAGAACAATTACAAATTTATGACAAATAATTTATATTTGGTTAAAGCAATTGAATCTTTTTTCTTGATATAAGAAATAGTTTATTCGATGTGGAACTATTTTTTCATAAAGATAATAAAATGTTTATTACATTGATATGATAAAATATATTTCATTCAAGAGCATAAATAATATATAGTATGTTAAGGATAATTATTAGATGCAATCTTAACTATATTCTGTGAAAATGTATTATTTAATCTATAGATAAGCCATGACACATACAAATTAGATAGATAAACTTAATTAATATTACCAACATGTTTAATATTACAATTAGCTTGTACATAGTCACACTATGATGAATATTTACATCAACTATTTTTTGAACATAAAATACATCTACACTACTAGAGAATTCATGCCATCAGAATTTGCTAAGCCATATCCACTTGGGTCTCTTGATGAGCAAAAATTAAATTTAGGGTATTCTGCTTTGGATAAGAACTTTAGGTGAATCTAGGATGTTATATTGGTAACATAGAGTGAAGTGAGTGATAATTTTATCTTTTTAACTGATTGCACACTATTTTACACTTGAATTTGAGTTTTTTAAGTCAACTTTCTTTTTAATCGGATCAAATGCTTGGGTTTTTTGAATTAGTAGTAAATGGAAAGTAGAAAGAGAAATGATAACGGATATGTGAAAATTGACGTGATAATGGATCACTGTCAGTATCTCATTCCCTTTTTGGCTTTTATGTAATAAATTCATATTTGTTCTCTCCTACTACTGATCTCTATTGCCTTTTTTCCTATGGGCATATTGGACTTTTGAAGGAGATAGGCTTGGACTTTCCATGATTTATATTTTCTCTTTTAGCAAGCTCTTTTTATATATGTCGTTAACATTTGTGCTTAAAACGTTGTTCATGAAACGTTGTATATGACTAAATTTTATGGTGTATGAAATTGATGTACCTTTGATTATGTTTAATCATTATAACGGCTTATAATATCAGATTACATATATTAGCGTTTTATAAATTGAGCTGTTTTGAATACATTATTCATGGTTTATATAATTGTTTTAAAATTGCTGCAGTAGTTGTAAAATATAGCAAAAACGTTGATACACCACAACGTTTCAAAAAAGCTGCATAATTTACTTTTGCAGCATTTCAAAATTGCTGCTATATTACTGGTTCTCCTGAAATAATAATGTTAGAATGTGTTGCCAAAACGCTGCTAATTGAATTTGCAGCTTTTAATTAACTCTACAAAATTAATTTACTGCGGCGTTTTTTAAATGCATCTGATTGCCATTTATTAAGAAACATTTCAAAAACGCTGTTGAATTTCCTAACTCCATTGGAACATGATACTAGGAAGCTAAATGCTACTAATGATTATGGAAGCACTTTAAAAACACTGCGAAAGGTCCTTTTTGTTGTAGTGATTTTATATTGGCCCTTATTGATCCAAGTTCGGTCAGCTTCGAATTCTTAAGCACTGATGGATGGTTAGTGCAAACAGTGGACCGATGGACATAAAAATTCTAGAGTTTCCAAATCACTATTTTGGTTGTTCCACCACATCGTTTCACCACCAATCACCTCTACTTCACCTTTGGTCATATGAGAATATCTTTAGTGCCTAGCCCTACGTCTGGTTTAACTAGTTACTTATTTCATTAATTTGAACATATAGTCATCAAATTACTATAATTTAGTGTAAACCTAGTTCTAGTTTACTGTTTACAACCAATTCCTTTCCAAATCTCCATTTAACCCGATTTACAATATAAGTGTTTACCTACTCTAAGATAGCCTGTATATCATATATGCAGGATCAAAATTGCAATATACGAAGAAGAAAACATGAATCACTCGCCAAAACTCCCAAGTTTCTCCTGCCTATGTTGTATTATTCATTTTTTTGGCCAAGAATCTTCTTTTTTTGCCTTGACTCCTTTTTATAATCTTAGTCTATGTTCATACAGTGATTTTTCTAAATGGATCTTCGAATTCTATTAAGAAACGAATCAGATATGCAAATTTGAAGTTTGATGCTGAATGCTGAAAATGGGTTACAAGATTTACAGCATTTACCCTTGTTGTCCGCTCTGTTGTGCCCCAAAACCTCAAAGTTTCATCTCAAAATAGATATAGATGCATACCTCTCTTCAATATCTTTGTGATGCTGCTGGTTTCGTGCGATTTCGTTAAGATTTAAGAAAGATATGACTGTTGTATTTTTGTATGCAAAGAGGAAAAGATAGGGAGAGGAAGATAGAGGATGGCCGATTTTTGAAATCAAAGATGTGCACGTGAGTTTTTGTTTTAAGAAGCAAGGAGGAAAATTACTGTCGATTTTAAAATTCGAATTCTAAATCCTGGGATCCGATCAGTTCAACACCGTTTTAACCGTAATTCATTCATACAGACTTCAAATGAGACAAATCAAAATACTCCGCAAATCAAAAAAAACAAGACGGTTGCAATGATACCGGTTTCGCTGTCAAATTACAAAGTTGAAAAATGACCAATTTATTCGTCCTTATTTTCAATTTAATTTATATTCGTATTAAATACAATTATTTTAACTGTATATCTTTATCTTTATCTTCTTCTATATACAACAAATACTGAATAAACCTAGTTGAAGTGAAGTCTTTTTGCATTTTCAAATATGCTGTTCTTGCCATAACCTCACAAACAGTCGTCTAGCGTTGTTTTTGTCATTTAGGAATTGGATAGTGGAACTCCGTGTTCTCATCTATTCTGAAAAACCATAATCGTATGTTATCTTCCCCTACCGAAAATTAAAAAAGCCTCCATTTTTCTTCATTTCTTCTTTGGATTATTGGTTCTATCAGCAGTTGAACATGAAGATACAAGGGAGGTTATTACGAACCAAAGATTATGAGTTGACATTTCTCTTTTGGATATCGGTTCTACAGTGGTCAAACATAATGACGAGCGATATAAGCGAAGGTTATTGTTCTCTAATCAACGATTTCCACTTAAGTTTGTATAAAAATATGTTCTTTTTCCTTTTAATCCCGATTTTAAGTATTTTAGGTTTTAGCCTTTTTTGTCCATACATTGCGTTGACGCATAAATTAGTTGTTATGGTTAGAATTGTACTTTAATATTTATTGATGCTTGATTATTTTAAGGTCTAATTGCATTTAATTGTTCGTTTTGATCACGTTAGTTTCGTGATTGATTACACTAATTATTGGTGGTTTACTGTACTTGAATCAAAAGAAAGAGTAGTTTATAAATGTGAACATATGTACCACTAATTTTATTTCAAGATATTATTTATAAAGTTCCACACGCTTCTAATGGGTATTCATAACATCTTATACAAGAATCAAATGACCCTTTTGATAAATAATTTACAGCTATGTTCATTATTCAAACTGAGATAGTTTAATTTCAAAAAAATTCGTTTTAAGCGAATCACCATGCAATAATGAATTAGAAGTTTTGAGACAAAATTAGTAATCCATTAGAGAGCATAAACATTGTGAGGAAAATTGCGACCTAACTTTACTTTTCTAATTAAAATTAGATGTACATTAACTATCACTTAGTGAATTAATTTTTTTTCAAATCACTTGGAGCTGCAAAAAAAATTCCATTCATAGGTACTTACTATTAACGGTGGTTAAATGATTGTTTGGTTGGAAGTTAATTTTCCATATTTTTATTTTAGAATTATACAGTTTTTGTGTAATTTTATAGGTCTCATTTTCTTTCAGTGTTTCATTTTATAGTGAGTTGCATGCCTAATTATTTGTGTTAATATATTGTTTTTGCATTCAAATAGAAATTGTTTGAATTTTGGAGTATGTTTGTGATATAACCAAGACAAAATTACTAGCTAGTTATGAAGCATAATTATTGGCCGCTTGCAATGTCACTGCTGTATCTCCTGTCATTGCTGCAAATCGGGTTAGATTGCTCATCTAATTTGATTATCACTTTTTATAATAATGATATTACAGGTGCAAAAATAGAAACTTTATTATCAATTTGGACAGGTTTGAGATTCTAGCATTACTTCAGCATCTATTGTATTTTAAGTTGCACTACTAGGTACATTCAGTTTGTGTTTAATCTGAAGTGATGCGATGCTAAATGCACTTCAATTTATATTCTGTTGTCCACTGTTCAATTTATCAAACCAATATACCTCCTCCATTTTACCATGACTTGAAATTCATGCCCCGTAGAAGAAAGTTAAAAGTTAAAACATGTCCATTAGGTTTGAAAACAAGTTTTATATTTTTTTGTTTTCAATGCATATTTCAAAATGAATGGAAGATGAGAGAGGGGTTTAAAACATTCAACTTTGAAAATGATTTTTAAAGTTGAAAATGACTTATTATTTGTTTACAGCCTTTTGGAAAACATCAAAATTATCTTCTCTCAATTTATTTTTTTGCTATTGTAATGATTAGGATTTTCCACCCCCTTTTCCTTTTTAGACCCATTTTAAATACACGTGGCAAATGCAAAAATCATTTTCTAACTAACATGTCTTAAATTATTCTTTCGTCTTTTCTTCTTGCATCACTCAAAGCTCCAAATGTGCCTCCGCTATTGTTACTTTCTTCTCCTCGTCACTTTCTCATCATCACATCCAATTGACTTATAAAACCTACGCCATATCACATATAACCTCTCTTCATTGTTGAATCTGAAACCCTAAAGTTGTCCCATAATTGAAATATGATATTACAGCTCAATGTACTAAATTTTATTTATATGTTTACACATTTTAGTTTTGCAATAGCAATATATAAAACACATCATATTTACCGCATTTAATAAAGAAAATTATGTTGGTTAAACGTGACAATGTACTACTATTTGAGGTGTAGTGTTAAATTCAACCTTTTTGTTAACTTCTAAGGTCACTCAACAGTGCAGACTTGAAGCATACTTGTAACGACCCGTAATTTTCGAGAATTAAAATATGTTAATTTAACGAAGATTGGTGATTTAATGTTGGAAGAAATAAAAATTTATGCTTAATAATAAGAATAACTGGAATAGAACTTATAACATTAATTTAAGGTAATTGATAACTGCTTTAAATGTAATTCCAAATTAATTAAAATGATTAAGAGTTATAATTGATACAGATTGTAAATAAATTTTAGTAATGTATGTATTAATGGAAATTGGATTAAAAGAGCAATTAATGAATTAAGTATTGATAAATTAACAAAATAATGTGTAATAAATGGAAATTGAATAAAATTTATGTAATGAGGGTTGTTATAACATTTGCTTGTAAATAATAAACTTATAAATGTTACTAAAGGTAGAGATGGTGACAATTGTTATTTATTTGTAATTTCTTTAATCAATTACAAATAAATGTCATTAAATGTTACATAAATGTGAGCTAAAATAATAACTGCAAATTTTGAATGTAGTAAAATGAATAGAAATGTTAATTTTATTCATAAGGTAATAACTGATTTAATAAAAGAATCAAACCAAGATAAATAAATAAATTAGGATTTCAAATTATAATTAATGTGTAAAATTGATAAAAATTTCAGTATAATTGAAATATAGTAGTTAATACAAATAAAAGATGGAAATTGTAGCATATTAGTGAAATAAGATATCAACAAATATTAAATACGTTATTAGAGTAATAATTGATCGAATATAGGGATTGAAATCAAAGTATAATCAAATTATCGGAATTAAATTATAATTTATTAGAATTAATTGCAATTGAAATTGAACACTGTAATTAGTAAAATAATTGACATTGAATGAATATGTAAAAAAAATTCAATTTGTTGTAAATGTCCAAGTAATTAATAATGATGAAACTTGTTAGTTATTAAACTTGAAATTAAAAAGGTGATTTAGTTAATTTAATAATAATTTAGTTAATTAATTTAAAAATAGACATTTTGGCAACTATCTTGGGTTTCGACGAAACTAGTTTCATCAGATCCGTAACAGTGAATTATTGTAGGATTTCAAGTTCCGTAGCGATCGGGCTTGTCGTTTGATGGTACATACTCGAAATGCGTGGAAATCAATTCAATTAAAATCAATTTGAAATAAGCTGATTTTAAGCTAACTTCTTCATACGATGGAATTAGGTCTTGAAACCTATTCCATTGAATTTAAAAATATCGAAATCATCTATTTTAATATATGGGACGACCCATTTTCCTTCCGGAGACAGAACGGGCTTTTCGGGTCGTTTATCGTTCAACTTTCAAGTCGATCTATCTCATTCGTTTCTATTTCTGATCTGCCTATAAATAGTATGAACCCTAACAATTTCTTGTTTCATTTTTCCGTACGTACAATTCTATCTGCTTTTCTCTTTCCAATGGCAGACAAACCAAAACCAATTCTCAAATTCCAAATTCAATTCCAAAACCAAATCGAAAATTCAAATACCTCAAACCCTATCAAATTATATATCAACTCGAAGCTCTCGACGAGTGTAATCCACTGCAACGATTCATTTTTCAATTCGAATTATCATTTGATCAGAAATGAACGAAGAAGCTCGGTCGTCTGTTGTTAGGGTTTTCGAGTGGACGGTGGATCTTCGGCATGATGGAGATCGGAGGTTGCTGTTAGATAGAGTACGATGAGGGGGATCGATCAATACGGCTATTCAGTGTCATGGGTGGTCGAAGTGCCTCGAAAGAGATACTCAAGGTTGGCGGCGACGAACTAGAAAGGGAGGCGATGGTGATGCGCGTGGTACTGGCAGGGACGCATGGTCATAGCGAGGCCAATGGTGGCCTCTGATCGTGTCGAAGTGACGTGTTTCGGCGCGGGTTCGTGGGTTTTGTGTGGCGGTCACATGATGTTGGTTGTCGATGGTTGATATGGTATCGGAGATGGTTATCGTATTGAGGCGATGACGTGTAAAGGTAAAAAATTGTTTTAATTATTATATTTATTTCATTTAAAATTGTCGAGTGTTCTAACGTGTATAACTTTTACGTACGAGCTCAGATTTGGACGTTGTTTGTTCCACTGGGATCGTATCAAAATTCCGGACATTTTAATACTGGTTTGGACGAATTCTGAGACTGTTTGATTGTGGACCCTAAATTGGATTTTTATTCGATTTAAAATCGAAGGTGAGTGTTTAACCCACTCACAATTACTAAACTATCTTATGTTAGTTAAATTAAATTTATGGTATGATTATAAATTTATTGATTGATGTTTGGCATGTTTAAATTGTCACTCTGGTTAAATTTGACTTTTATTGCATTTAATCATCACTCAATTTAATATTAATTTTAATTTGTCAATTTAATACCTGTTATTGATTATCAGTTATCTATTGATGTTTATTGATTGATTTGGATGATGATTGTGATGGATGTTTGATTGTTGATGTTCGCTGACTGGATGTTGTATTTTATATTGTTATAATATTACATGTTTCCTATGGGTTGAAATGATACATACCCGAACAATCTATAGATAAGGGAAATATCGTTATGGGTTGAAATGATAGACTCAAGCAATTTTATGGATATTATTTAATTCGGGATTGCGGTTTGAAATGATATAGAACCGTAAAATTTTAAATTATAGATTGAAATGATGAATATCTATATCACTTGTTCTAGGGTAGAAAATTATACATGGGCACCGGATTGGTTAAATTAAATGAATTTTTGAATCTTTAAAAAAAATTGAATTCAGTTAACTGGTATTTTGAAATAGATATTGATTTATGTAAACTGAATTATTTTCGAAACCCAAGCGTAAATGTTGAAATTGGAATTGATTTAATGAATTGTTTGAAGGATTTAAATCTAAAATTTTAAAGTTGAGGTGTCAAATATAAGTGAATTTATCAGAATTGAGTTATTGGAGATGTTGGATATTACTTTAAAATTTATTTTAAACTAATTTAAACTATTTAAGTGAATTAACTATTTTAATCAATTTAAACTATTTTTATTTATATTTATCTAATATAACCTATTTAATCCAATTTAAATCTATTTTTACCAATTTGAATTAAGTAAATTTATTTAATCTATTTTAAATCTATTAATTCTATTTTAAATTTATTTAATCTATTAAAAACCTATATAAGATAATATAAATCCACTTAATCTATTTTAAATAAATATAAATCATTTTTAAATCTAATTAAATCAAATTGAAATATATTTAAACTATTTTACTATTTAAACTATTTTAAATCTATTTAACTAATTTAAAACTATATAAAATATTTATAATTACCTAAACTATTTTTTAAAATTTTAGACGGTGTATGGTGAAGTATTTATATTTAAATCCTTGATGATGATACAACTTAAATTGGAATTTGAAATTGATACATTTTTGTGAAATGGCATATTTGAGTGAATATGGTCTTGAAAGTGAATATGATTTCGAAAGTGATATGGTTTGAAATCGAATATGATATTTTGCTATCAATTGTAAATATACTTTTTGAAATGTAAAAGAACAATCCGGTGTGACATAAGCATTTGGTTGTTAAAGAGACCGAGATCGGATATTGTCATACTCTCTGCCAATGCCGAAAACCCACTTTAACAACTGTGTGCGTGGTGGAGATTTTAGAAATGAAGTAGGATGGTTTGGCGAACGATTCTGTATGAGGTATTTACGTGACCCTGACTCCCGTGAGTCAGCTTAGATGTGACTAAAACAGGAGCCATGCGGGGCCAAGTGAGGTCATTCCTCCTGTCTGGCACATTTCTTCAATACCATTATATTACTTTGTGATTGATTTGGTGGCCACCCCTTTGATTTTGATTATGGGAGTGTGTTCCAAGGTGGGCGTAGTAGCTGCTATGCATTACCAGCAGTCCGGATCCACAATTGGTATATCTACCCTAGCATTGCCTAGAGTGTCGTACACATGTCCTATCGCGCCTTCTACGAGTTTGTTTTGTACCATACCTACAGAGTGCCCTCTGGGTAAACCTCCAGTTTATGGAGGAGCGTACGGTACTGTATAGACTATGGGAACATGTAAAATGTGTTAAGGAGGATATGGGTAACGCCTTAACGCTATTTTAATGCCTTTTACTTTACTGTAGACATATTATAATAACGTATTGTACTACATAGTAGATAATTTAACGGATCCTTAGGAGATGTAAATCCCAAACATCTTTTAAGTTATACTGCACCCACGTTAGACACTAGATTGGAGATATCAAACCCCGTAAATATCTCTGACATTGTTACACTCATATTTTACCGTTGATTTAACTTACATAAGATCTTTTAGTTCTGACTCGAGTGTTTTGTCTTTTCAATTCATTCTGGTCAGACTGAGCTTTTCAGTTTATCGAATACTGCTTTCTAGAGGACAAAGACGAAGATATAATACTATTATCACTTATGATATATGCTCCACTGCATCATGTTGTTCCGCTGCATTTATTTGTTTCTTTATTCCTGTTTTATGTAACTCTGATTTTGTGTTGTAAAATAATAATCAAATGTATTTACAAAACAGCTTCATGAACTGTTATTTGATTATTATATTTTATCATTCAGCTGCGAGATTCTGTATTTGTTTTTTTATATTTTTTTCTTATTTACCCATAACAATCTGCCCTTTTGAATGGTTTGAGTCTGACGTTTGTGTCTCATCGTCGATTTAAACCGTCCAAAAAGGCAGATCATTACAATAATTAACCTGAACATCATTTGAGCAACAACGACAATACAACAAGGAATGAGTAACTTCAGAGAAAAAATACCCAGGCGTACAATATTTAATAGTTCATTCTTAATCTACACTGTGAATATCATCTTCAAAAAGTTGAGACCATTCTTAAATTTCTAGCCTTTTCACAATTAAAAGTTAGTATTAACTTATAGGGCATTTTCTCTTAACTTTTATTTGAAGTATAAGTTCCATTAACCTATAAATACTGAGTTGACCTCAACTTTTTTGAAGATGATTTAGGCATAATCCATACAAACCCACAAAAAATTTAACATTTAGAATTGAGCAACTCAGCATACCAAAAAAGTTCTAGAGGAGTGCTATAGTGAAAGGTTTTTTTTTTAAAAAGGTAAATGGGCCAGGCCCAAGTTTTACAAATAAAATAATGGGTAGAAGACACTTCTACCCGAACCTATCCATACAAACAACTAACCCTAAAGGGAAGCTGACATAACACAAAACAAATGCCTCGATCAATAAACTCTTCTGAAAGTGAATTAATGGCGACGAATATCACTCCAGTCCCCTCAGAACTTAGATGAAATAATTGCTACTTGATTTCACTAAGATCCAGCATATTATGCTGGATTATGGTGGTTTCCAGATTCTCGATTTCTCAATATATTTGTTCTCTGGGTTCCTCGCGGCAGATCTATTAATGAAATTAGTAGATCTGTCCTCCTCGTGGTTCCAATTGCCATTATTTCTGCTGTTTTGACTTTTTGGCTCATCCAGAAGAACAAAATTGCAGAGCGGCTTGTTTCTTTCATTATCGATGGCAATCCAGTGGTCTGCTATACTGCAACCCTTGCTGCTTTCGCCCCTTTCCCAAACAGATAAGTGATATATGTTTCCATTGAGCTTGCTGATATAACTATGCTCTCCAGTTCTTTGTAGGATAAGATCTGAATAATTTGTTTTATTTTGATATAGGAGGGGCTTTTGCTTCATTGATTCTTTGCTTGAAGTGCGGTAGCTCTTGCTAATATCAGGTAATAAACAATTTGTGAGATTAGTTCGTTTATTATCTAATGAGTGATTATAAAATCTAAAGCCCTGTTTACTTCCCTTACAGGAGCTGCTCCTGGTATTAGGGTTGGAATGGTCGCCTCCTGCAGTGAACTGATGAAGTTGTTGCCTCCCCTTCTCGAGAAATCGTGAGTCCTATGATTTGTGGGTTGAAGGTGTCTACTCTAGAGAAATTCGTTATTAAATTTCCCCTCTTGTAAGTATATTTCCATACTGGTAGCAAAATCTTCTTGTTCGTTTGCCTCTGAGAAGAGCTGATAGAAAGATGATTTATTTTTTCTTGCTTTGCGGCTTAGAATATGAAATTCTATTTCTATGCCTTTCCACAATTGAATGGCATCAGTTTTCTTTTTCGAATGCAATCTGGCATTTCTTTCTTTCCATATTTGATAAATGACAGTAGTAAGCATTATGCTAGCTCTGTCGAATTCTTCTGATTTGATTTTGAAGCTTTTCTGAATATGTTGAATATTGTCTTTGATGTTTTGCAATGGCTTGCTTTGACAGAAATTGAGCTTATTTTTAGCAAAGAACAATATGTTCCTTGAGTAAATACAATCAAAAAATAAGTGTTCTACAGATTCATTATCTGTATTGCAGAGGAGACATTTGATTTCATAATTATTGTTTTTGCTCCATTTTTTACATACGTCTCTAGTTGGTAATCTGTTTAGCAATGCAAAATAGGCACAATGTGCCATCTTTGGGCAGTTTGCATTATTCCAAATAATATTGCACCATTCCATTTCTGTTTCGAACCCTTTTAAATATTCCCAAGTAGATTTAAAGGAAAATTTCTCATTTTTTGTAAGCTTCCATTTCCAGTGGTCAGTTGCTAAATTTGAATCTATTTCAATTTTTTCTATGACACTTTTGAATATTGAAGTTGGTGGATGCTTATTTGATTTCCATATGTGATTTTGAATGATGTTGCCCACTTTTAAATTGGCTCCCCCAAAGTAAAAAAATTTTGTCCAGCCTAGCAAACTAATCAGAGATTTGCCATTAATCCAAGGATCAAACCAAAGGCTTGTGCTTTTCCCACATTTAAATTTTCTATCCAATAAATAAATGCCTTTATTTCTGCTTTTTAAAATGGTTTTCCAAGAGTGAGAATTGTAATTTTCAGTTGGCATTGTCCAGAAATTTTTGTTTATGACATATTTACTAATCATCCATTTTGCCCATAATGAATTGCCTTCTACCAATCTCCAAAAAAGTATGATACTACAGGCTTCCTTTAAATCTTTGATGCTTCTTAGACCCATTCCTCCAGCCTTTCTTGATTTGCAAACTGTATCCCATGGAACTTTATGATTTTTCCTTTCCATATAAAATAGGCACACATTTTTTCTATTTTACAAATTGCTGATTCTGGAATATTGTGAGTCTGAATCCAATATATTATGATAGCTATGATGACAGTGTGTGTAAGCTCAATTCTTCCAGCAATAGATAATAATCTGCTAGACCAATTTTCTATTTTGCCTTGAATGATGTCAATAAGTTTAGGCAATCCTTGGCTGCTAATTGATTTGTGCTGAGTGGAAGACCCAAGTATTTAACAGGCAATTGGCCTTCTTGAATTTTAAGAATTTGAAGTATTTCCCCTTTGTTTGCACATTCTTTACTAAAATATGCTTTGCTTTTACTCTCATTGATTTGAAGACCAGCAAAACCTTTTAAATACTCCAAGATTTTAACTATAGATTGAGCACTGTTAGTATCTGCATTCATAAATAAAAGCAAATCATCAGCATAAAGTAAATGAGTAATACTAGGGGAATATCTATTGACTGGTCTAAGATTTCCTTTTATCTGTTCCAGTATCATTTGGACAGATAAATATTCCATAGCTATAGTGAATAAATAAAGGGAGAGGGGATCAACTTGCCTAATTCCCCTATTACTAGTAATAAACCCACATGGTGATCCATTAATTAATATGGAAAAGGAGGCAGTATCTATGCATTCTTTAACTAAATCACATTTTTTTTATGAAATCCCATTTTCCTCATCATGTGAATGATAAAATGTCTGTTAATTTTGTCAAAAGCTTTGTGAATGTCAATTTTAATGCAGACTTTATTCTTACAGCCCCTATTAAAGTTTCTGATAAGCTCATGTGCCAAAAGAGTATTTTCAATGATGTATCTACCTGGGATGAATGCACACTGATTTTATGAAACCAAATATTTTAGAATTTTTTTTATTCTATTACTTAAAATATTTGCAATGATTTTGCATATAAAATTGCAGCAGGCTATAGGCCTGTAATATCCTAGACCCGAGGGAATTTTTACTTTGGGAATTAAAGTAATAAAAGTATGATTTAAGCTTTTTAGTAGTTTACCAGATGTAAAAAATTCTTTGATAGCTTCAAGTATAATATTTTTAAAATCCTCCCAGTGTGTTTTGTAAAAAAATTCCCCAAACACATCAGGGCCTGGACATTTATCTATATTTGAACCAAAAATGATTTTTTTAATTTCATCCATCTCAGCAAGGGCAAGAAGAATATCACTATTGTTTTCATTAAGTAAAAATTTTGTTTCTATATTTGGAAAATCTTTCTTATAAGAATTAGAATTGTAAAGATCAGTAAAATAGTCAATAACCATATTCTCCAAATTTGAGACATCATTCAGTGTAACTTCATTATTATCTAGCAATTTGCCTATGTCATTGATTTTTTTCCTATTTGACATCTTGGCATAGAAAAATTTACTAGATTCATCACCTTTAGTAAGCCAGTCTACCTTGGCTTGTTGCCTCATGTTGATAGCTTGCACATGCAAACTCTTACTTAATTTATCTTGAAGTTGAAAAAATTGATTAACCCTAGATTTTTCTGAGCTATCATAATCTATAATGTTTTGGATTGACTCACATTCTTCTCTAATGAGTTTAATATCATCTCTATTCCTATTTTTGTTCCAATTTTTTAAATTTTCTTTGATATTCTTAAGAATGCTTTTAAATTTATTTTGAGCAGTACCATGAATATTAATTAGAATACTGTTTTTGACAGTATCCATATAACTCTTATCATAAGTCCACCCATTAACAAACCTAAACGGAATATTGTTTCTAATATTATCACAGCCAGAGAAAATTATATGTAAAGGGGTGTGATCACTAGTGACTTGAGGAAGAGTAGAAAATTTGTAATTAGAAAAGGTATTAACAAACAGATGGTTAATAAGTATTCTGTCAAGTTTACAATGAATATTCCTATATTCACCTGATTTCCAAATGAATTGATTCCCACTAATAGTGGGCTCAATTAAACCTGTTTTAAGCAAAAAATTATTAAAAAAAATTCTAATTTACTAAAAGAAATGGGAACTCCACCCTTTTTTCAAAAGAATGGAAAACGGTATTAAAATCCCCTATGATGATCCAAGGTTTTGCCATGTTATAGTTTAATGACTTAAGATCATTCCATAAAAAAATTCTTTCTTTTTCACTATTTGAAGCATAAATAAAAGTGATTTCTATTTGAAATCCACCTTTATTTAAGAATTTGCAATGAATAAATTGGAAGTCTAGAAAATGATGACTAAGACTCCAAATATTTGGGTCGCAAATTACCATTATTCTACCATTTCCCCCCGTATTATTGCTATTAATAACACCCCATTCTTTGAAGTAGCTACCATGAAAATTGCATATTTTTGAATCCTCTAGTTCATGTTCAAGAATACCAACTATATTTGGTTTTTTTTGTGAAAATTAGATTGGTTAGGTCTAATTTTCTTTTAGAAGAGTTTAAACCTCTAACATTCCAAGTAATTATCAATATAAAAAGTATTGAATTATAAAGGATATGTAAAGGATATCACTGCTTCATACAGAAAGACTGGGGTTCTATTCCTCCAGCTTTTCTTTGTCTCTTTTCTCTTCTATGTAATCTGAACGTTTATGCCCTTTTCTTTTTAATGATTTTCTGTCTTGTATTTTTAGGTGTTCAGACCACCTTGGATTTCTCATTACATATTTTTCCTGGAATTCATCCTTTTCCCATTTTTCTTCTTTTTCTTGAGATAGTATTTCCTGGAGGTTTTTGATTTTGTTTTTCTTCTTTTCTTTTTTATCCTCTTTGCTTGAGAAGATGAGTTTGGAATTAATTTCATGACTTTTTGAACTAAATCCTCTGAGATTCCTTTGTGAGAGTTATATGAACAAAATTTCCTGCCCTCGGTTTTAGTGGATATTCCATTTGTAGCTATGCTTTCTACCATAGTTTCATTATCATTTGCATTATTATCAACAACAGAGGAGTGCAAAGCACCATAATCCAAGCTTCATTCCTTAATAGCAGAGGAAACATCATTTCCAGTTTGCTTCAATTGATTTGAAAGATCCTCTGTATTTTCTGCCATTATTTGGTCTGTTATTTCCTGCTGTTTGGATACATCAGATGCATTCATATTTGTAGACAGATCCATTATGCAGCCTTTATTATTAAAGTTTTCAAAAAAATTGATTTTCCCTGTTAGTGAACAACCAAGAGCACAAGGTTCTTAAATCTCTTCTTGCTGATTACTATTAAAAAATATTCTTTGATGGCTTCTTGATTTTGCTCTGTCACCAAGACCTTTTCTTTAATGCTTGAAGATTCTTTCTGTTTTTCTTTCCAAATAATTTTAGTAGTACAGTTTTCAGTTGAATGCCCAAAACAATAACAATTTGTACATCTTGGTGGGATACATTCGTATTCAATTCTCTGAACTAAAGTTTCTCCATCATGCATTGTTATATGTGCTTCTTCAGGAAGTTCTGAATTTGCTTTGATTTCAACAAGAATTCTTGCATAGCTTAATCTTGTTTCCTTTGCTGTTGGTGTGACGACCCAGAATTTTTAGGCATTTTAAATTGGAATATTTAATTAATTTTAAATATTTGCAAGTTAATTTAACTTGGATTTCAAATATCAGTTTGAATTTGGCGATTAAATTTATTGAATATAATAATTAGAGATTGGGTAAAATATTTAATCATGAGTTTTAAGCTGATAAAAATGTTTCAAGGGCTTGGAAAACTTATGTTTATAATACTGGAGATAATAGCAGTTTTAAATTTGAGATTGAAAGTGTTTTGTTCCGCTTTAGAAAAATATGTTGTTTAAATTGATATTTAAAAATAGCCTTCCGAGGTGCAGTCTCGGAATTCGACGAAACCAGTTTCATTGGATTCGTAATATGGTATTATTATTGGGTTTCAAATTCCATGGTGATTGAAGTTGTTTTGTGAGCATACGATATATAAACACGCTGAAATTTATATCGAAAATTTAATGTAATAGCTGGGTCCAAAAAGCTATCTTCTCCATACGATCGAATTATGACTCGAAATGTGACGACCCAACTTCCACACTCCAGGAAGTCGCATCATCAATTAAGAAAGAAAAGGGATAGAAGAAGAAAAGAAAGAGAAGAAGAAGAAACAACACATCAGAATCTAAACAGCGGAACGAATAAATTATATTAATAACATAAAATATTACATAGTTTACAACCACTATCAGAGTACACAGATATACAACATATACTAGACAGTTATAAACACCTGTCTAGTATTTACATCATAATACAATCCAGAGACAACACAGAGACACACAGCGGAATACTATATATATCTAACGCAGAAGCCTCCTGCTCCATTTGCTCCTTTCGTCAAAAGCTAACCTGAATCCCTTGGCTACTCGTAAAAATTTGAGTACCCAAGAGTTTATGAAAAACAAAAATAAACTCCGGGTCAGACATGGGTCTGGTGTGAGTAATAGGTTAAAGTTGCTTAACTTTGAAAAACCTTTTAAAAGAAAGGTATCACGTAAGACTTCCCACACATAAACATGGAAAAGTTTTTACCTTACGCTAACCAAAACATTTGATAGGAAATCCAGTGATATTATAATAGTGTCTAGGGTTTTCAAGTAAATAGAAAATAGCCGAAATTGTCACATTCATTAAATTCCAGCTACTAGCCACAAAAGTGGGTAATACAATCAAAACCGTTGGCACTTATTGGATTTTGGATTCCATACAATGGCAGGGCTACTGGGGTACCGCCCGTCACAGTACGTGGCTTAGATCAACGTACCGAGGAGCCACCTTAACTCCCCTGCAACACAAGACCGAAACCATCCCTTATTGGACAGTCCCGAACAAGACAACCCCGCAGTTGGTGTACATCCAACTTCCCACACAGCCGAAATAAAAAGGGACCTCTAGGCAGGGATCAATCTTGCTCTCCAGTGGGTGCGACCCACGAAGCCTTGCTGCACCTCCCCTGTTTTAGCCATTCCCGGTTGATGGGGCTTGAGGCTATGATTACCTTTAGAGGACACATCTCTTGGAATGCTCATCGTCCACCTGACGATGTTCTGAAAGCATTCAATCCATACAAGTTCGTTCCGGGTTCGAACGAAACCGAAGGCATTATCTCGTTACACTCATTACGGAATCACCCACAGAGTTAACGACGATAACCCTTGCACTCTAAACCTATATCTCGAATCTATAAGTACTATTCCGTCAAGCTCATTACGGAATCACCCATAGAGTTATACTGACGTATAGCCCTTACACCTCGAGTCTTCACAAAGCTCCACTTTGATTCACGACCTAACGTTATTTGGAATCGATGTGGTTTTCGGATATCCAAATATGGAAACCCGATCCCGGTCTCATCGAAATCCAAAGCGTGTTTTTTAAGGTCAAGTTGTTTTAAAGGTTTAAAACAATTCAATTTCATTATCTATATACACACAGATAGATAAATCACAGGTTCATAACAGATAATCAACATTATCATCATATCAGATAAACCATATTATCATTATCAAAGGATAATTCATATCAACATCACAATGCAACCAATGCATCCAAGGCACTCAACATTATCTATCTCATATCTGAGATTCTAACCATCCAAAGTAAACAACACTATCCAACCATATAAGCAATGATTAACCATACCAAATATAATTAATTTAAAATGAATTAAATTAATTACATCATTCCATTAATTTAAAGTAAATTAAATTAATTACTTCACCAATATCATCCTTGCTTATCATTATTGATAATCTATCAATCAAATAATTAATCTTCATCCAATTATTCATTTTAATTAATCATCCCTGATTAATTAACTCTTAATTACATTCAAGTAATTATACACTAATTAATTTCTCAAATTAATTATATTAACCAAATACAGTAATTAATCCTTAATTACTTTATTAATTAATTAATTATAATTAATTACATTAATCCTTAATTAATTACATTAATTAATTACCTTTAATTACTTATTATTGATTAATTAATCTTAATTAATCAATCTTAATTACATCATTAATTATATTAATTAATGATCCCTAATTATATTTAATTAATTACCTTATTTAAATTAATTACATTAAGAAATAAAATCTTAATTTAAAACATAATTGTTAATCACCCTTGATTAACCCCATTCAGTAATTATCTACCCTTAATTACTTTACCAAACAAATTAATTACTTCATAATTAATTATCTCAAATTAATCCTTTGATTAATTCACAAAGTAATTATACTTAAATTACTTCAAATGTCAAACCACCTTTAATTAATTACATATAGTAATTGTCCATTAATTACTTCTCTAAGTAATTACTCTACATTAAATTACATTAAGTAATTATCCTTCACAACTCATCAATTGATTAATTTTAAATTAATTAAAATGAATTAATTAACTTAAACTAATCAAATTAACTCAATTAATAAGTAATTAATTCCTTAGTTACTTCCATAATAATTATACTGAATAACTTACATAATTGATTATTTCTAAATTAATTAATCTAATTAATAATTAAAATTAATCACATTAATTAATTATTAAATAATCCTTAGTTAATGATCTTCATTAACTATTAAATAATTCATTAATTATTTTCCAAAGTAATTAACATATTTTAATCATTATTGATTACAAATTAATTAATCATTAATTAATCTATTAATTAACCCTAATTAATTAAGTAGTTAAGTGTTAATTAAAACTTAATTAAATCCATTATTACTTGATTAATTAATTATAAATCATTAATTAAAAACTAATTTTATTTAATTAATTATTCTTAATTACAAGTTTATTATTCAAAGAATAATTAATCCTAACCCTTAAGATTAAACCTTAATTACTTTAAGTAATTATTTATTTCATTAATTTATTAAATAAATAAATTATTCATTTAATTACTCTAATAATTAAATGAATTACAAACATCAAATTATTTTTAACTTCACAAGTTTAAATTCAATCAAAAATGTAACGAGACGGAATTTGCCCGCTCGAAAATCGACATCCATACTTCAAATCGTATTCGAATGCCATAGATTCGACCGTTCAAATCCGATTCGCCGGAGCTTATAACAACATTAAGTAAATAACACAACGGAAAAAAAAAGAATAATACATTGATATACAGCTTTGATAACATATCTGATGCAACAGATGATCCAATAGATATCAATATACATCAGAGATATGATACAATAAATAGCAGCGGAAAAGAAAAATAGATAACATCTAGCAGCGGAACAAATAACTCTAAAATTGTCTTCAAGGAAGAACTCCAAGAACTGCAACTCCATTTCCAAGAATCAATCCAGCAAAAGCTCGAACCCCCAATAACGATGCACCAAGCTAAGCAAGACTGGTGCGATCCAAAGACTGAATTAACTCCAGATAACCTACTAATCTGACTATCTGAAAAACCCAACTCTAGACTGCTCGTGTAGAAAAAAAAATGAGCATCCAGAGTTTAGGAAAGAAACAATAAACTCCGGATCAGTCGTGGGACTGGTGTGAGCAACAAAAACAATTTATCTTTTAAAACATTCAACATAAGATTTTCAAAGTCAATTCGCAATGCTTTTTTTTAAAATGAGACTACCATAAGGCCTCCCGCACACACACACAATGCAAACGCAGAATCGGAGGAGATTTCTCCTTATGATAGTCAAAGATGCTTGATACGCATTAAAAAGAAACATTTGATATTATTACTAGTGCATAGTGTAGAAGAATCATTTCAAAAGTAAAGATATAAATCTTAGCCAGCATAGGCATTTTGCATTTATGCCTACTATAGCTACCATCCAAACAGTGGGGCGCCACCATAAGTGAATGATAGGTTCTACAACTAAAACCGTACAAGATCGTATTGTTTCTTTGGATTTCCAACAAATGGTCAGGCCAAGGAACTTCCCATTGCCACATGAGAATGCCTCTGGAAGGACATTCCCGAGAACCAAACCGGATCTCTGCCAACACAAGGCCGGGTTACCCCTAACTGGGTAACTACTGACACGAGCATGCCATCCCCCGATCGTAAACGACCTTTCTCACGGGATCCCGATAACTAACAACCACAAAGTAATAAATTCGCAGTAACCACATAGGTTAAATATCTGGGCTCCATACCATGATACCACCTCTATCCAGAAGGAAATGCACATACCCTAAAGGGAGCTACCCCTCATAACCTTGCCGCATCTTTCCTGTTTTGACCATTTCCGAGGTGTGAGGTTCGACGAAGTCTCGTCCACAAAAACACGCTTTATACAAAAGCTGTGCTTTGGGTCAACAAATGATCATAGAAATGATCACCAAGATAGACGATCAAACAAATGATCCTATCATAAATAATCAACACAATGATCATTTCACAGCAACACTCAGCATGTCACATTACCAAATTGGGAATATATCGCTGATAACCTTCAACTATATAACCTCTGAGCTCATACGTCTCAGAGAAGGGTGTTAAGCTAAAAGAATAAATTCTCCGCCACCAACAGAAAAAAAATTGAAAGAAATCTGCTTTATATCTCAACTTGTAATGTCAGACATACAATCCATACAAGTCTGTTCCGGGCTCAAACAGAACCGAAGGCACTTACAAAGAAGTCCTTGCAATCCGGATATCCACAATCCCGATCGGATTTCCCATCACTTAGGGAGAACTCTATACCGGAGCAACTCGGTGCAGAGTCAATCGACAGGTCATCCTATCGCTCTCGCAAATACCCGGTCTTCACCACCGGTCTTCAAATGCTATCCATAACGTCGAATCACATATTCGAAATGGGTTATACGACACAAAGGTCCTCTCCCGGTTAAACCGAATAGTGAGCGAAATAGTTCAAAAACATATGGATACTGGGATTTCAATGAAGTCGCAACTTAATAACTCAAAACTTTCTTTCAAATGGTTTAATCCAATTACCATTTCAAATCTTTTAAACAAAAGATTTATTTCATAAAGTTCACCTAGTTTCTCAAAGATTCATTCCTGGATTTCAAAACAATTCCAATTCAATTGGATTTAATTCATTAAATCTTTAAATTAAGATTTAACTTGTATCTTTCAAAGTTCGTTCCCAAATATTCTCTTTCAAAATTTGTTTCCAAACATTCATCTATAACTTGGAAGACTATTTCAGTTTAAACTTGAAATCCTTTTAATACAATTTGAAATTCATTTCTCCTATGAAAGCTTTTTATCATTTAGAAACAACAGTGCTATTTCGGAAAAACCTTGTTTCATTTATACAAGTTACAATCTTTGGGTTAATTCAAATTCTCAAAAGAACAATACTGTAAAAATGGTTTGACTCATATATAACTAGTATAATATCGTTAATCCCTAGTTTCAAATCATAGAATTCAATTTCAAGTATCGAATTCAAATTTAAATCAAAATATTTAAATTTCAAATCTTAATCAAGTTATTCAAAATATATTTCATCCTTGAAATTCCATTTCAAAAGCTTTTCACTTTAAACCCACTCCATTTCCAAAACATTTGAATTCAGATATTCAACTTTAAAAATCATTTCAAAATCTGTGACTTAATCGATTTCCTTGTGAAACCCATATTGTGTGTGTATGAGTGTGGTCAAAGGGTTTAACACAATAGTGCAACATTATTCAATTATCACAGATCAAACACAAAAATATAGTTGATAAGCGATATAACTATAACGCTTATCTTTCATACACAGATTCGCAGATATATATATCACAGATACTAACTATATGACCGATCATAAATCCCAACACAAATCAGGATAATCATAGAGCATCATATGCCAGGGGTATCAAACAATTCAATCATTCAATAAAATCCAAACATCCATAAGTAGGATCAATTTAATTATCTGATTTATTTAAATCAGATTAATTTCTATAGATAAATTTGCTAGTCATGGTAAATAATAATCAATTATTTACAAAACATTTAATAAATTATCCTTTAGTTAATCATTAATTAACCCGTAATTAATAATTAATCCTTGATTATTACAATAACTAATTAATTACCCCTTAATTAATTATTTCTTAATCACTTTCATTTATTAATTAACCTTTAATAGATAAATTATTCTCAAATTAATTACCAAATTAAAATATTATATTATCCCTTAATTGATTATTGATAAATTACTTTATTAATAAACGTTCATTATAAATCAATATCTAATGAATAACCTTTAATTTACTAATTAATTATTCCTTACTAACCTAATCTTTAAACCTTAATTAATTTATTTAATAAATTCAAATCATCAATTAATTAAATAACTAGATTATCTATTTTGATTAACTTAATAATCAATGAATTATAATTATTAAGTTTTCATTAACTTGAGATAAAACTTACTTTTATTAATGATTTTATTATCACTTAACAAATATGTTTGAAACATTTATTTTAACTCACTTTTGAATATCAAGATTTAAAATGAATACCAATTGATTTTAAATAAAGTTTAAAACCAACCTTGTAAACCTTTAAATTCTCATGTTAAGGTAGTACTTTTATTAAAAAAATATTTAATGGGTAACAATCAACTTTTCCTTAAATTCACATATTTAAGGATAATTTAACATTTAACTTATTTAACATTTCATTTATAAACTAAAGTTTTATTTCAAAATCTGGAATTCAAATTAAGTTCAGGTTACAAAACTTTGATTTAGACTTTGTTTAACTTGCTTACTTTACCATTCCAACTTCCAATTTCAATTCAAATCCTTTTAACCCTTTAATCACTTTAAAGTATTTAAACAAGTTTAAATTTAAAAACTTATTTATTCACGAACTAAGTTTCAAACTATACTCAAAGTTATATTTAAACGTGATTTAAAAATACAGTTTAACCTTGGTTTAAAAATTTAAATTAAACTTTAAAATTTCAAAACAGAACAGGTTCTGTTTTGAAACCTGTTCAACACTCCTACCCGAGCCACGCCAGAATTTTCTTCGAGTCGCACATGCATTCACGCGAGACCAAACCCGATGGAACATGATCCTTCCCCAGACACAAAACTACCCAGTCACAACAATGGCACGGTGCACGTGTACACCGTTGATGATCAACTCCGGTCATCATCGTATCGCCGAGCAAGTCGAAGTCTTTCCCTGTACCCAACTCCGATTGTCAAAGCTCCGTTACCCACGCCAGATCGAATTCGAATAAAAATTTGAAAACTGGAAAACTCAAAAGCACCCCACCTTGAAACCTGTCAACGCCACGTTCATGATTCTCCGACCATCTGAGTGCCTCCGCCTTCGGCCCTATATTCGTCTTCCTCTCCTCTACCATTTCCCAAACCCTCACCACACTCGGTCGCCTGTCGACGATGGACGAAGCAAAATTCTAAACTTCAACGCAAATTAGGTTTAAAAACTCAAATCACCTCACCGCAGTTTCCACGGCAATCGTTCAGCACTTCCACCATTTTTCCCATACTTACTGATACCACCTCCACCTTTGCCCAAAATCTCGACCACCAAGGACCTCGTGATCATCAGATATTGCCCAAAATTCCATTCCCAGTAAATTCCCAAATCCTCATTCATATCAATACTAAAATTTGAGATTTGTGGTTTAAAAATCCTAACTTTTGAAGGTGATTCAAGATATAGAATTGAATTAACAGTTTGTTACATTCGAATTTTTAACATAAATCTAAGTTTTGCTCTGTAGAACCAAATTCACAGTTGTAATATTTAACTAACATGCTTAATACAAATTTTAGATTATGATTTAATTTTTAAACCAACTTATTTTGTTTTTAAACTGCACACCTATAAATGTTTGAAATGAAGGTGTTTTTAAATTTTTGATTTACCATCAACTTGTAATTAAACAAAGAGAAGAACAGTAAATAAAATTTTCAACAAACAATTCATCTATATATACTGAAACATACATATAAACGAAACTCACTTATTTCAGATTTAAACCATAAAATCCAGATTCATATACTTAGATTTTAAATGATGTTACTCACCTTAGTTTCTAGAGAAACAAAAGAACAGAGTTTGCAAATGTTGAATAGGTTTGAAAAAATGCAAGCTTCCATTTTTATTTTCCAGTTTGAAAACTTGAACACTTGCTTGAGATGCTCCTATGCAAACTGATCTAGGCTTTGTTTTTCAAGTTGCATTTTAATCTCCAGGTTGAAGATGATTTCTTCTTTTTCTCTGTTCCAAGTTAAAAGTTTTATCTTTTTTTTTTTATACTCACGAACTGATGATGATAGGCTTTCGAATTATAATGAAAGGGCAGAGATATATGGCAAAGAGTTGCAGACAGGTTGATAATATTTTATACAAGACAGTGATAATATTTTTCTTCCTTTTGTACAAAGCAGGCAGAGATCTCTTTGGGTATGGAGGCTGATGATTTTAGTCATGAGCTAGAGATATGTTGCATTTAATGCCCTGGTCCTTTTTTTTTCCTTGTTTGTACATATTCCTCTTACTTTATGGACTATGCAGATCTTCATATACATATATGATTTGTTTCTTTCTTTTCTTCTTGCATACCCCTTTTTTTATTCTGTTTTTATTTTGTACTGAGATAATTTTGTTTGTACTTGTTTGCCTTTATTTTATGTACATATTTCTTTGTTTATTTTCTTGCTCCTTGCCTTGCATTTCTTGTCTTGGCTGAGATGATGTAATGGGTGCTGGCCTTTATTATACTTGAATATATTTGCTTTGCTATTGTTTCACTTTATCATATTTTTTACTTTATTGGTTTGTACATACTTTTTGCCAGGTTGCTTTTAAACTTGATGTATATTATTGCTTTGTAATATTTCATACATAGGTTTTCTTTGTACTGTTTTCCTTTGCAAGCACTCTCTCTACATGCTCTGGTTTATAAGCTTTCATACTTATATTATTTTATTTTTCTTCTCTTTAGCAGGTACACTCATATGTATCTTGTTTTTATTACTTCTTACAGGCTATATATATATAATTTTTTTTTTCTACTTGCCTACTTTCTTTTGTTTACACATATATTTATTTAACACTTTGTTTCATATTTAAGTGTCGTTTCTTTTCTTTTCTTATGACTTAATAACATAAATAAATTTCTAATTTATTATGTTTATTTCTTTTATTTTATCTGTGTTCATACTTATTGCTTTTACTTTATGTACATCTTATTGCCTACAAATATTTTATTACTTTGTATATTCTAGATAATGTGTTGTTTTAAATTTAGCAAATTCGTTTATTTTATTTTATAGACTTCATTTTGAATTTTAAAATCAATTTATCAATAAATTTCACAATTTTTATTCAAAAATTAATTTAATCATCAATTTAAATTAAATTAAAATCCGGGATCGTTACAAAAAACCTTTATTTGTTAAATAAAACTTTTATTATAAAAGAAATTTCACAAAAGTCAAAACAAATTTCTTTTAAAATTAAAACCATTTAAATTTTCACATAATCATTCAAATTTGTTTTCAACACTTAAATTTATAAAACTTAAGTTTATTTTTAAACCAAAGATTCAAATCCAAATTTGAATCATATTTAAACTTTGTTTTACATTACTTTATATTCAATTTCAAATTAAATTCAAATTTGTTTTTAAAACATTTTAAACAATAAACCCTTTTAAAATTATTTAAAGCAAATTTGAATTCAAATACCTGATCATTTCCAACTTTAAGATTCAATTCAACTTGAATCTATAATTTAAATTAGATTCAAAACTTAAATTTAAATTTTTGCTTTATATTTCAAATTCCGATTAAAATTTTGAAACACAACAATTACTAAACTTCAATAATTAGCCCTAGCTGACTCAAGCATTTCGAGTAACTCGAATATCAATTCATCCTAAAATCTATTTAAATCTCAAGTAAAAACAGGTTTATACAAACCTGTATTGACAGTTACCCAAAACCCTGAAACAAAATTAAAACCGAGACCTCATCAATTTTTTTTTAACTCCGAGTCCCTAACCCCAATGCTTCGAATCCAACGTTCAGGAACTTCGAGCTAAACCTAAGACAACCCGAGATAACACTGATAACTCATCTTCCCCAATCAACTGATACACCATTAACCTCGTGCACCTGCACCTCCGCCGCCATCACTTCCAGTCACTCACGACCCCTTGAGCAAGTCGGCAACCACCATCACACTTCAAATCCACCTTCAATCCAACTGCTGAAGCCTCACCTCAAAATCCAAGCATCGAGCTCGAAAAACAGTAACAATGGCAAATCTGGAAATTTGCCTCAACCACCAAGCTCCGACCATCTGAGAAACATCACCTCCGGCCACAAACTTCTCCATACCCCATCTACCTCCAGCTCGAACTAGAGAGAACTCGATCACTTAATTTGATCACAGTGATCAAATTCTTCAAACACTGAAAAACTAGGGCTTAAAATTTTGATTCACAATTCCCATCAACTCACTGATTTAATCTATCATCAACCATTTTTCTCTGCAACTCAGTTCACAAATCTATCACCAAAATCAATATTGGTCATTCTAATCACCTAGGTTGTCAGTTCAACCCAATTACCATTTCCAGACAAAAAAAGAAGTGCTCTGTCAAAATTTAAACTAAATTTTATGAATTTAGTTTTAAAATTCAAGTTTTGATTTATGTAATTGGTTTAATATCTTAAATCAAAGAATCTAAGTGATCAAATTCTTACTTATATATGAATTTTTCTATAGTCTCTGAGTTTATAGACAATCTACAGAAAATTTCATTTTAAATAAAAATATAAACTGTATCAAATGTTAACAGTCATATGTTAAAACTTAACACATATCAATTTAAATGGAGTGAATATTAAAACAATTCCTAAATCTGTAACTTGAATACAGAAAGGCAAACTCATATCAACATGTACAACTATACACATATATTATACCAGAAATGAACCTTAAATATGACATGCAAACATACAAAATTTTAGAAATAAACAAGCAACCAATTTATTACTCAAGTTTACTTAGTAAAATTGTTACTCACTTGGGTTTTATGTAGGCAGAGCACATGCTTATGCATTTTCTGAAATTCAGATTTTACTCTTGATTTATTTGCTTTAAAACTTCAGATTGCCTTTTAAACTACAAATGCTCTTGCTTTAAAACTCCAGATTTGTTTCTTTGTTCCTTGATTCATGTAATTACATATTCACTTGCATGGTTATTTCCAGGTGATCAGTTGCAGACTTCCAGAGAGAAGATGCATTTGAATGTTGATTTCAAAGAGGACTGCAGGCTTGTGCAGTTTTCAAAACAGAGAGAGTGACCTCCAGATATGCATGCAGGTTTGTATATATTTTTTTTTTAGAGACAGAAAGGAATTTGCAAGCTTTTCACAAATTTGCAAATTGATTGCAGATCTACATGCATTTCAGGTGGGTGAATATGATTCAGATAGTTTTCTTTTTGGTTTTGAGTGAAATAGGTTTTACAGATTTTTTCTCTGTTTTGAAGAAAGAATGAGATTGCAGATTTTAGATCTGAAAACTTTTCTTAAGTTTGAAGAAGAAAAATGGAAAGGAAGGATGATGTTAGAGGAAATGTATTTGTATAGGTATATTTTGATTTTATTAAAAATAAAATGAAAAAGAAAATTTAAACATTACACTTGTTACTATTTTAACAATTGTCACTTAGTTTATTTATGGCTCAACATGTGTCATTTGAGTGTGTTAAGAGACTAACACATGTATTAAGAAACTTATACATGTATATTAAAAGTGTTTTAAATTTTAATTTAAATTGTTTATAAATACTTTAACTTATTTTATTCCATATGTATATATAAATAAATTAGTCTCTTTTTAAATTGAAAAGAAATGAGAACAAACAAATTAAAAATATAGCTTATTCAAAAATATTAAAGTATTTTTCTATTAAATTTTAAAACATCAAATTCAAATTTTAAATTAATTTATCAAATCAATTTTAAAAATCAAGTTACATATAAATGCATATATAACTTTTATTAAAATTAAAAACAAAATTTTATTCCTTACAAAATCTATATATGTTCATAAGAACTTAAGTATTAAAATTTTATTTAAAAAAAATAACAAATTAAACAATATTAAATAATTTGTAAAAGAGATTATAACAAACTAAAATCATTTGCAATTTACATTGTAAATTCTTATATATATATATATATATATATATATATATATATATATATATATAAATCCCAAGTAATATAAAATAAAAGTTAGCTTTTATATTTATCAAATTTTAAATTCATATTTTTTTTTAGCTAAATAAAATTTGAATATTCTATTAAATTATTAAATCAAATTCCAAATTTTATTAATACAATTATCAAATTAAATTAAATTTAAAACACGGATTATTAAATTTATATTGCTCAAATTTCCGGGATATCACACGAAACCTTTTCCATTGCATTCAGAATAAGGGAATAACATTATGAATGCCTAGCGGCACGTCTCGATACGATGTCAAGATTTTAAGCTATGAATTCAAGTCGGTTGAAATTGAAATATAATTTATACTTTGTTTGACCGGTCAAATAAACTTCACGTCAATGCTTTTTCACCTCTTTTCGAAATCACTGTAGCTTGTTCCCAACACGCAACCTTCTTTTCGAAAGAATGTTTACTTTTTCAAATCACATCATCCCCACTTCTCAAATACCTCGTTCCTCCCTCTTTCTTCTTATTCAGCCGAGAGAAACGAAGCTTGATCCTCTTCTTCATCCCTTTTTTCTCTTCCGTTCGAAGATTAAAAAAATAAAATAAAAAATATATGAATGCTGCTAAAATTCTATTTGAAATCGTCCGCGAGAATTCAGAAAAAACTCGAAACAAAGATTGGTCGAGCAGTTCGATTTAGCAAAAGCTTCAATTCTAAAATCAATTAGAATTCGATGAAAGAGGGGGGCGCTCGCGCATGGCACGGATTGTCGAGAGTCGTGAGGCTTTGATGCGAGGCATTAGGCAAGCTTCGCATTCGATGAGTTTCAAGCGGCGGCACGTGGAGACTTGCGGCAAGATGGAAGTTCGACAAGCGTATGGAAGTCGCGAGGCATCGCGATGGGCGGAGCAAGGCTGGACTTGGTCTCGACGGATGATTTTGATCGTGGTTAGGGTTCGCAAATGGCTGCTATAAGTGTTCGATTGCGTGCAGCAGTGGGTCACGTTCTAGAGAGTACGCCGGTTCGTTTGGTTGTTAAGGTATTGTTTTCGTTTTCTGTTCGTTTCAGTAATTTAGGTTAGACAGTTAATTTAAAACTATTCAGTTAAAACATTTTAGTTACAAACTGAAAGGGAAGATATATTAGGCCAGTATTTATTTAAAACTGGATAATTAAAATTTATTTAATGGTAAAGATAGATTACTTGATTATTTCAAATATTTATACAAGGTCTGAAATCATGAAGGAACAAGCCGGTCTGGATCGGATTGCAAATTAAAGGCAAAGGTGAGTTAATCTCACTAATCTGGGTTTTATTTAAATATAAATGGTTAAATTTAAATAATTGGTTGGATGATTGAATTGATTTGGTGTGTTATGTTATATATAGTAGTATATAGTATATATTGCAGTGATTGATTTCCCGCATTATATAGCGGATGAGACCCTATGCGTCGCATAATAGCGGATGGTATTATATCAATCCCATATACCACGATATTCCACCTCGAAGTGGAATTGGTATTGTGCTAACATATGTGAATGCAGGAAAACAGGTTGGAGGGATCCAACTGGATTCCTCAAAAATTTTTAGATTGTTTTTTTTAGCAAGGCTACCCGGTTTTATAGTGGACCGTCCACTTTTTATTACGAAAGTAATAAAAATTGACGTACAGGAGTAAGGTAAAAGCACCTTAACTACTAAGAAAAATGGAAAATACAGCACAGGTACGAGATAGCTATGTCATCGTAACTATAAATAGCAAAAAACAATCACTCCTCCGAAGAGGAAGAGGCACCATCATCCCCAGCCACTTGAGAAGAAACCAAAGACACAGACCCATAAAGACCAGCAAAGGGGCGGAAATGGAGAGCAAGATAAGGATCATAACCCATAGCATCAGAAGAGTAGATAAACGAACGATCCTAGGAAGAATCAGCAAGCATGACAAAATTCGATTTCGCATAGCATCCATCTAAATCAAGGACTAAGGAATGACCAGATGGTTTGTAGCAAAGGCATCCAAGGTCCAGATGATCATCAGAAACGAAACGGTAGTAGGATTCATTCATCGGGTTAAATCTCATGTCAGATATGGGATCAATCCAACACCCCTCGGACTCGTCCCAAGCAACAAGCAACAGCCTCGAGGCTGGGACAGGAGCAACTAAAGGCATATCAGGAGCATCACTAAGAACAACCGAAACAGTAGATGAGTCAGGCCTATCTAAAGGCAAAGGAGGCAGACACAGGTCAGGTAATGGAACAGCAGGAGTAGGGGAAATCAGAGAGACGGGGGAAGAAACCTTGGGGACCAAAATCCTACGAGGGAGGCGAGGCAAGGGGATCTTCGGAGCAGCCGCGGTCGCTTCAGAATGTAAGCAGGCGATAGCTAGGTGGCCAAAGGAGTGACAGGAGATGCAAATTTTCGAAACCCAACCATAGCGAACACGGACTTCCACAACATGGCCGACAGCTAGCTGAACAGGAATAGAGGAAGGGAGAGGCTTAAAGGGGAATATCTCAAAAAGAGCCTTAGCATACATTAACTTATCGCGCGCCGCTGTATTTGAGTCAAAACATTTCAATTTTACAACATTACAGGCTAACCAATTCAAACCAATAAGAGGTTGAAGAGCAAAGGGGATTTGCAAAAAAAAAAATACCCAAATAGGGATAGAAAGTACTTGTTCACGTGCACACGCCACTGTTGGAGTCCAAGGAGTAACAATGAAGGGCCTTCCATCAAAAAATGATGGCTCAGCGTCAAGAACAATTCGACGATCCTCAGAAGAGGAAAACTTAAGATAGTACATGCAGTCGATCAGCTTCACATGCAAATTACCACGAAGCTTCCAAGCCCTCCGAAGAACCGAGGTCACATTAATAAGACGGTGATTAGGTACCAAAAAGAAACTGTGACGACCCGGAATTTTGAGCAATATCAATTTAATAATCTTTGATAATAATTAAATTGATTTGATCATTTTATATTATAAATTGACAAGTTAAATTTATTTTAAAGATTAATAATAATAATTTGTTAATATCTATTAATATTTTTCTTAACAATATATATTGGCAAGATAAATTCTTTTGAAAGTTTATAATAATTTGATTTGGAAATATTTATTTTGGTAAATAAGAAGTTATTAATGTAATAAAAACTTTATATTCAAATTGTGATATATATATATATATGTGTGTGTATATTTTGATTTGAGGTTTGTTTTAAAATTTAATATGGAAATTAATAAATTTAATGTTAGAATATTTCCATTTGAAATGTGTATATATATATTTTAAATAGGAATTTTATTAATTTGAGTTTAATAAGTATTTCCAAACTTTATTTAGATATATATATAGTTTTGAAATTTGAAATGTTAATTTGATTTAATGACTTTGAATTGATAATTGAGATTTAAATTTAAATAACAAAGTTAATTTCTTATTTATGATAAATATGTATTTTAAGCTTTTAAATAAGATTTAAAATAAAAGTTCATTTGTTTTAATAGTCTTTCATTTTAATTTTAACATAAGATAAATTGCTTTAAAATTTCTATATAAAGAATTAAAATAAATATCTTAAGCTTATAAACATATGTTATATAAATTGAATAAAAAGGCATAAGTTATTTGTTAATAATTGTTAACATGAAACTGCTTTTATATTCATTAAAATCTAAAGATTTGTTTAAGTACACATTTTCTTCTTAATAATTACATATATACATTTCATGCAAAACTTAAAATAAATTTTAAAAAGAAAATCACATTTTAAAACATTTATAAAACATTAATTAAACTTTAAAATAACACTTGTAAGTATGTTAAATTATGTAAGTTACATTTGTAAGAATATAAACATTAAAGAGACACATGTCATTCTCTTTAGTAATTAAGTTTTAAATTAAATTGTAAATAATAAAAAGAAAGATTTTATTCTTCAGCAAATCTTTCTCTTCATTTTAAAAAGATGAATTCAAATCTAAAAAAAATGTAAATCAAAACAAAAATGGAATCTGTGAAAATTTGAAACCTTGAATTTCAATCTGGGAATTTATTCAACCTGCAAATTTACTCCAAGATCTGGAATTTAAAATCTTCAAAGGGCTAGAGATTAAACATCAACAGATAATTCAGTAATCTGCAGCATCTAGTTTGATTCAACATGCAAGAAAATTTGGAAGAAGCTAATGAAATTTATTCTAGAACCTGGAAAAGAAAAATGCATCTCTGTCTTCTGCTTTTATAACAAGGTGAGTAAACGAATCTTAAAAACAGTTTTAAACCTGAATTTCATCTTGCTTGTGAATGTTGTCTTGATATCTGAAATATTTGATTTGAAGTGAATGCATGTTTTAGGAAGTATGAATAGTTGAATGCCTGTGAATTGAAACCTCTGCTCTGTCCTCTGTTTAATCAAGTGAGTAAATGAATTTAAAAACAGTTTAAACCCTGGATTTCAAATTGTTTTTGTGAATGAACATTCTGATACTACCTGAATACCTCAGTTAAAGTTGAATGCATGTTTGATTTATGATTTTTGATTGCCTGTATAATGATGCCTTAGTGTCTGAAAAAGAACAGGTTTTAAATTTTATAAATGAATTTCAATAACTCGACTTTGGATTCGAATTAGACTTGGAGTTGTAAATAGAAGTTGTTTGAATTCAAGTAAACTATCATCTAGAAACAATTACGAGTTTTTAAAGTGAATAAATGATTCTAAATACTTGAATTTAAAGTAAAATATAAATTGGGTCAAAATTTGATGAATTCAATTTCAAGTTTTGATTGCATGATTGAATTGCAAATAGAAAATTATGATTTTTAATGCTTAAATCATAATTTTTAATGGGGTAATTAGTGAGCATTTTGGGATTTACTATTTTGGGGTTTTCTGCCAAATCACGGCAAACCACGGCGAATTGGACATCGCCGTTGAACTCGAAGGTGGAGGGCGCTTCAGTGATCATGCGAAAAATACTTCAAGAATTTTTAATTGAGTGAGATGGCCAATAATCGAGGAAATATGGTTAACAACTTTTAAAATCCGATGATGTTCTATGGGTTGTTGCGTCATCATGGAGTTATCGGAGACGAACGCGTGCATCGCCGAAGGTTCAGAGGGATGTGGGGGAGCTACGGTGGTGGTGGCGTGGTCTCCGGTGAGGGGGATGGCCGGCGGTGGTCAAGTTTGGGAATGTGGGTTTCGGAACAATTTTTGGCTAGGAGGCAAATTTCGATTTTCAATCGTTTTTGGGTTTCTGGGTTATGCAAAGTATTGTAGGGGTCGAGAGAGACTCATCGTAGCCGCGACGATGGTCGCTGGTGGAAGCGGGGCGGTGCACGTTGCACGGTGCAAGGAGTATCAGGAAGTTTAGGTTCTGGGGAGATGAAGTGGTAGAACTTGAAGCCTTCACCGTGTTTTGTTGGGTGGGACTCGAAGAAAGGGGAAAGGTGGGAAGCACGGGTTAGTATCGGGGTTGACGCGAGTTTTTAGAGAAGGTTACTCGAGTTTTGGGGTGGGTTTACTCGGGTATTAGGTATTCAGGGATTAGAACAAGATGTTTTAAGTTGTTAATTCAAAGGAAATTTTATTTTAGGAATAAAGTTTTTAAGACATAGGTTAAACAAGTTTCAAAATTAAATTTGTTTCAAAGTTATGTTTTAAAACAAGTTTGTATATTTTAAAATATGGAAGTTTTAAAATAAAATAAGTGGATTTGAAATAAAGTTTATATTAAACTTTATTAAATAAATTTGGAAAGGTTTTAAAGATTTAAAACTTAATTTAAAATGTGTTTATTTATAAATTGATTTCTAAAGGTTATATTTTATTTTAAATAGTATAATGATTAAGAATTTGATAATCAACTATAATAAAATTTTATATTCTGTAAATTAGAATTTTATCTAAAGATAAATAATTGTGAGAATAATTGTGATAGTTCAATTATAATTTATAAATAAGTGTTGTTGATTAATATAAATGATTTAATTAAGACAATGTTTTCTTAATTAAGAATCTTTATAATATAAGAAGTTAAGAATCATTTAATTAATTTTAAATGATTAAGTTAAATAGTTAATTAAGTAATTAACTCGTGATTAATTAAGAAAATCACTTTGGATTAATCTTATATAATTACTTGGGAAGTATTTAAGTGGTTAAGTACCAAATGTTATTAAGTAAGAGTTAATTAATTTATTAAAAGTAATTAAGTAAATGTGATTAGAATTAATCACTTGAGTTATTAATTAAAGACTTAATTAATAATTAGTTAAAGGTTTAAATTATTTGATCAATGATTTATTAATAAAAGGAGTAAGAGTAATTAATTAAGTGATTAATTACTTATAAAAGTAATCAATTAAGAAAGAAATTTAAGTAATGAAGTAATTATTAATTAAGGAAAATAATTAACTAATTATTAATTTATAACTTAAGAATAATTAGTTTATAATTAAGTTTTAATTACTAAATGTAATTAAAGTAATTAATCAAAGGTGATTAATTAAAAGTAATTAATTAAAAATAATTAATCAATGTGATTAATTAAAAGTGATTAATCAGGTGTAATTAATTAAAGACAATTAAGGATAATTATCAGGATAATTAAAGAATAATTAATCAAGTATGATAAATTTTAGAAGGTAATTAAGAGGTAATTACTTAGTATAATTTGGAAGTAATTAATCAGGATGATTAATTAATATGGTAATTAAGTAATAATTACTTTAAGCAATTAAATGATAATTAATCAGGGAAGATTAATTGAAATAGATAATTAAGTGATGTTAATTAATTAACTTGTAATTAATTAATGAATAAGAAGTTGGATTGTAGATAATCCAAGTGATTAAGTAAGGATTAATTTAATCTAAGGATTTATTAAATTAATCAAGTTTGAATCAAACTTGTTTATGAATGATTAATGATTGGATGATATATATCATTGGATGAGTTAATGATATTGGTTGTTGTTGGATGACATTGATTGATGGGTGATGATGTGAATATGCTATATCTGAATGTGATATATATCCTGCTTTGTGGTAGGTATAGATGTATGTGATAATAGATGATTATCTATCTGTGTAATATGATACATCCTTTATGTTTAAGTGATATCTCTAAATATCTATTGTTTAAATCCCTTAAGTATAACTTCGACATTAAAATGGCGTTTGGTTTCGGTGAGTCCGGGATCGGGTTTCCATATTTGGATATCCGAAAACCACATCGATTCCAATTAAACGTTAGGTCGTTAATCCAAGTGGAGCAAGTGAAGACTCGAGGTGTAAGGGCTATACGTCAGTATAACTCTGTGGGTGATTCCGTAATGAGTTTGACGGAATAGTGCTTATAGGTTCGAGATGGTGGTTTTAGAGTGCAAGGGCTATGGTCGTTGACTCTGAGGATGATTCCAAAATGAGTGCAACGAGATAGTGCCTTCGGTTTCGTTCGAACCCGGAACGAACTTGTATGGATTGAATGCTTTCAGCACATCGTCAGGTGGACGATGAGCATTCTAAGATAATTGGACCTATAAAGGTAATCGCAGCCTCAAGCCTCATCAACCGGGAATGGCTAAAACAGGGGAGGTGCAGCAAGGCTTCGTGGTCGCTCCCACTGGAGAGCGAGATACATCCCTGTCTAGATGTCCCTTTTTATTTCGGCTTTGTGGGCGGTTGGAACTGCAGCCAACTGCGGGGTGGTCTTGTTCGGGACTGTTCAGTAAGGAATGGTCCCGGCCTTGTGTTGCAGGGGAGTTAGGGTGGCTCCTCGGTACGGTGATCTAGGCCACGTACTGTGACGGACGGTACCCCAGTAGCCCTGCCATTGATGGAAACCCATTTTCCCTACGAGACCCTACGGTTTTGTTTGTATTACCCACTTTTGTGGCTAGTAGCTGGAATTTAATAGATGTAACAATTTCGGCTATTTCATATTTACTTGAAAACCCTAGACACTATTATAATATCACATGATTTCCTATCAAATGTTTTGGTTAGCGTAAGGTAAAAACTTTTCCATGTTTATGTGTAGGAAGTCTTACGTGATACCTTTTGTTTTCAAAGGATTTTCTAAAGTTAAGCAATCTTAAACCGTTTACTCACACCAGACCCCTGTCTGACCCGAGTGTTTATTTTCTGTTTTATTAAACTCTTGGGTACTCATATTATATATGAGTAGTCAAGTGATTCAGGTTATCTCTTGACGAAATCTGGAGGAGTTTTGGAGCAGGAGGCTTCAGCGTGTAGATATATGGTTAGAGTTTCCGCTGTGTGTTATTCTGTATGATGTCTTGTATTGTATTAGACAGAAATGTTATAACTATCTAAATTGAGATGTTTAGTTGTATACTCTAATGTATATGATACTTTGTATATGTTCTATATTATATTTAAATCGTTCCGCTGTGAGATTCTGATGTGTTGTTTTCTCTTTCTTCTCTTTCTTTTCTTCTTCTATCCCTTTCTTTCTTAACTAGTGATGCGATTTTCCGGGAGTGGAAAGTCGGGTCGCTACAGTTGGTATCAGAGCATTAGGTTGAGTGAATACCTAGGCTCTGGAGTGGTGTCTATCTTGAGAGAGCGTACTTGTAATTTATATATATATATATATATATATATATATATATATATATATATATATAAAACTACCTAATCTGTTGGGTTATCTGTTCGAATTTTCCAACATAGGTTATCGAGGTAGATAAGGTAGGAGTGTGTGGAACACGACTACCACTATTGGTTGAGGCTTATATGTTGTGGTTGGAGATGTGTCTGTCGAGATTGTAGATCTAATACCATCTCGAATAAGTTTTGTAGATTGGTAAAAGGATTTCTTTGAGTCCAAAGGAAGTATTTTCAAGGATTATAGTATATTCTTGAAGTGTGAGGTCGATTTTCTCTCAAGTGGGCAGGAATTTCCAAGAGTTGATTTGTCCGCTGAGGAGAAGCAAGTGGTGGTATCTTGATAGCTTCAGGAAGGAATAACTATATGGTGAGATGCAGTTTCATAGATGGTTCTGAAGATGTTTCTTTTGGAGCCAGATTTAGATGGTGTTGGATGAGCAATTGATGGCTGCTGCAATGAAGATTCGGATGTTTATAGATTTTCTGGATCTCAAGTAAGGATATCTTATCTGTATTGAAGTATGAGACTAAGGTCGATGAGTTACCTCATTTCATACATGGTCTCATTTGTTTCCCTTAAGAAGATAAGTGGTTGGATTTTTGGTTTGGAGCCGAGTTTCTTGAGAAGATGTCGACTCGTCTCAAGGATTTTTGGTGGAATTGGGTAATAGTTTTGGGTTTCAAGAGTTTGTGGTTAAGAATGATCTTTTGGCTTAGCAGTATCATTGAAGTGAAGTTTGTAAGCAGCAGCATGGACCTATTTCTTCGATGATTCAGTAATCTTTGGAATTCTTCTATCAGCAGACCAGGCAGATGGTGAATGCTTATTCTTTTCTTTGGGAGGCTCAGCAGAGCGGGATATTTATTGGAAGTAATCTATCAGTTTCTGATAGATAAGCCATTCTTGAAGATTGGTCTTGGATAGGAAAAGCTGTTCTAGTTGGTGAAGCAGACAGTTCTTTGGAATCAGAACTGAGTGGGATCGCAAAAGTGACTTGCGATTTGTTTGGGAATCTTTGAGTATTCTTTAGCTTGGAAATTGAGGCATCTCGAGTAGAGGTGAAAGCTATAAAATTAGTCCGAGGTTCTCCAGATGTTTTTGAGGGAATTAGAAGTTGACCTGAATTGGAGATTGAGTTTTCTTATCGACTTGGATTTCTAGGAGCAATATTGATGGTTCAACCATATAGTGGGATGACGCTTAGAGCAAGAAGAATTTGGTGAGGTAGCTCAGGGCTCTTTGAAGAAGGATTGATCATCTTATTCTAGTTGAGATTTTGTTGAGATGTTTTGACCAAGTGGAATGGTCACTAGATTTTTATGAATGGGATGAACAGTGTATGAAGAAAGATTGTGCTTAAATTCTTCGATAGCATTCTTATCTTCTCTAGATCAGAGTTGTGCAGCGGAAGCGAGTTGGGAATTATTCTAGTATGGGAACAACCTGGAGTTGCAGTTTTCTTGGATTATAGGATTTCTACGGGAAATTCAAGTATGAAGGAATTTTCCGGATTTGGTAGGCAAGGTTGTCAAGTACAACTGTTTGGCTATTTAGATATGAGATATAGGTTTGAAGTCCATTGATGCTTGTGGTATAGAGTAGTATTTTGGATTTCAGCAAATTATCTTTGGGAGAGCCATTTTGTCGAGTAGGACCTGGAGGTTTGGTTTGAGTGGTCATGTTGTTTCATGAAGCAATCAGCAAGGGTTGGGCTGATCAGGAATATGGAGGTGACTCAGGATCATCTGAAGGTTGGGCAGTTAAGAATTGAGGAGATTTGGAATGTGAAGCTGGAATTTGGATATTGTTTTAGTTTTATCCAATCAAAGGAGATATAAGATCTGGTAAAACTGGAGAGTTCGCTCTGGAGGTATTTTGAGTTTTCTGTGTTCTCTAGAGATTAGATTTTGATCTACAGGATTGAATTGCCAGTCCGGATAGCTGGAATTCATTGTATTTCACATATCTCTGAGGAATATGTGTATGATTCTTTGAGTGATAGAATCAGCAGTTCAGAAGAATCTGGTGGTTGAGCTGGTTTTGAGTTTAGTCTGATATCTTGTTCAGATTTGAAGAATCAGATGAGGGAGTTCTTAGTTTTAATAGTGTAGTTACTTAAGATTCTGTAGAGCGAGTATTCCAGCACAGATGACTGGAAAACTCTTGATAATATTAGGAAGTTCTATTCAGAATTTTGTCTGAATAGATAAATTATTTGTTTGAATTGGTTGCTATTATTGATTGTGTGATTGCTAATTTAAAATAAATTCTTTAGCTGGATTATTAAATTATCTTTGCTTTTAAATTTCGGGGACGAAATTCTTTTAAGAGGGGAGGAATGTGACGACCCGGAATTTTGAGCAATATCAATTTAATAATCTTTGATAATAATTAAATTGATTTGATCATTTTATATTATAAATTGACAAGTTAAATTTATTTTAAAGATTAATAATAATAATTTGTTAATATCTATTAATATTTTTCTTAACAATATATATTGGCAAGATAAATTCTTTTGAAAGTTTATAATAATTTGATTTGGAAATATTTATTTTGGTAAATAAGAAGTTTTTAATGTAATAAAAACTTTATATTCAAATTGTGATATATATATATGTATATATTGTGATTGGAGGTTTGTTTTAAAATTTAATATGGAAATTAATAAATTTAATGTTAGAATGTTTCTATTTGAAATGTGTTTATATATTTGTATATATATATTTTAAATAGGAATTTTATTAATTTGAGTTTAATAAGTATTTCCAAACTTTATTTAGATATATATATATATAGTTTTGAAATTTGAAATGTTAATTTGATTTAATGACTTTGAATTGATAATTGAGATTTAAATTTAAATAACAAAGTTAATTTCTTATTTATGATAAATATGTACTTTAAGCTTTTAAATAAGATTTAAAATAAAAGTTCATTTGTTTTAATAGTCTTTCATTTTAATTTTAACATAAGATAAATTGTTTTAAAATTTCTATATAAAGAATTAAAATAGATATCTTAAGCTTATAAACATATGTTATATAAATTGAATAAAAAGGCATAAGTTATTTGTTAATAATTGTTAACATGAAATTACTTTTATATTCATTAAAATCTAAAGATTTGTTTAAGTACACATTTTCTTCTTAATAATTACATATATACATTTCATGCAAGACTTAAAATAAATTTTAAAAAGAAAATCACATTTTAAAACATTTATAAAACATTAATTAAACTTTAAAATAACACTTGTAAGTATGTTAAATTATGTAAGTTACATTTGTAAGAATATAAACATTAAAGAGACACATGTCATTGTCTTTAGTAATTAAGTTTTAAATTAAATTGTAAATAATAAAAAGAAAGATTTTATTCTTCAGCAAATCTTTCTCTTCATTTTAAAAAGATGAATTCAAATCTAAAAAAAATGTAAATCAAAACAAAAATGGAATCTGTGAAAATCTGAAACCTTGAATTTCAATCTGGGAATTTATTCAACCTGCAAATTTACTCCAAGATCTGGAATTTAAAATCTTCAAAGGGCTAGAGATTAAACATTAACAGATAATTCAGTAATCTGCAGCATCTAGTTTATTTCAACATGCAAGAAAATTTGGAAGAAGCTAATGAAATTTATTCTAGAACCTCGAAAAGAAAAATGCATCTCTGTCTTCTGCTTTTATAACAAGGTGAGTAAACGTATCTTAAAAACAGTTTTAAACCTGAATTTCATCTTGCTCGTGAATGTTGTCTTGATATCTGAAATATTTGATTTGAAGTGAATGCATGTTTTAGGAAGTATGAATAGTTGAATGCCTGTGAATTGAAACCTCTGCTCTGTCCTCTGTTTAATCAAGTGAGTAAATGAATTTAAAAACAGTTTAAACCCTGGATTTCATATTGTTTTTGTGAATGAATATTCTGATACTACCTGAATACCTCAGTTAAAGTTGAATGCATGTTTGATTTATGATTTTTGATTGCCTGTATAATGATGCCTTAGTGTCTGAAAAAGAACAGGTTTTAAATTTTATAAATAAATTTCAATAACTTGACTTTGGATTCGAATTAGACTTGGAGTTGTAAATAGAAGTTGTTTGAATTCAAGTAAACTATCATCTAGAAATAATTACGAGTTTTTAAAGTGAATAAATGATTCTAAATACTTGAATTTACATTAAAATATAAATTGGGTCAAAATTTGATGAATTCAATTTCAAGTTTTGATTGCATGATTGAGTTGCAAATAGAAATTATGATTTTTAATACTTGAATCATAATTTTTAATGGGGTAATTAGTGAGCATTATGGGATTTACTATTTTGGGGTTTTTTGCCAAATCACGGCAAACCACGGCGAATTGGACATCGCCGTTGAACTCGAAGGTGGAGGGGTCTTCAGTGATCATGCGAAAAATACTTCAAGAATTTTTAATTGAGTGAGATGGCCAATAATCGAGGAAATAGGGTTAACAGCTTTTAAAAGCCGATGGTGTTCTATGGGTTGTTGCGTCATCATGGAGTTATCGGAGACGAACGCGTGCATCGCCGAAGGTTCAGAGGGATGTGGGGGAGCTACGATGGTGGTGGCGTGGTCTCCGGTGAGGGGGATGGCCGGCGGTGGTCAAGTTTGGGAATGTGGGTTTCGGAACAGTTTTTGGCTGGGAGGCAAATTTCGATTTTCAATCGTTTTTGGGTTTCTGGGTTATGCAAAGTATTGTAGGGGTCGAGAGAGACTCATCGTAGCCGCGACGATGGTCGCTGGTGGAAGGGGGGCGGTGCACGTTGCACGGTGCAAGGAGTATCAGGAAGTTTGGGTTCTGGGGAGATGAAGGGGTAGAACTCAAAGCCTTTACCGTGTTTTGTTGGGTGGGACTCGAAGCAAGGGGAAAGGTGGGAAGCACGGGTTAGTATCGGGGTTGACGCGAGTTTTTGGAGAAGGTTACTCGAGTTTTGGGGTGGGTTTACTCGGGTATTAGGTATTCAGGGATTAGAACAAGATGTTTTAAGTTGTTAATTCAAAGGAAATTTTATTTTAGGAATAAAGTTTTTAAGACAGAGGTTAAACAAGTTTCAAAATTAAATTTGTTTCAAAGTTATGTTTTAAAACAAGTTTATATATTTTAAAATATGGAAGTTTTAAAATAAAATAAGTGGATTTGAAATAAAGTTTATATTAAACTTTATTAAATAAATTTGGAAAGGTTTTAAAGATTTAAAACTTAATTTAAAATGTGTTTATTTATAAATTGATTTCTAAAGGTTATATTTTATTTTAAATAAAGTATAATGATTAAGAATTTGATAATCAACTATAATAAAATTTTATATTCTGTAAATTAGAATTTTATCTAAAGATAAATAATTGTGAGAATAATTGTGATAGTTCAATTATAATTTATAAATAAGTGTTGTTGATTAATATAAATGATTTAATTAAGACAATGTTTTCTTAATTAAGAATCTTTATAATATAAGAAGTTAAGAATCATTTAATTAATTTTAAATGATTAAGTTAAATAGTTAATTAAGTAATTAACTCGTGATTAATTAAGATAATCACTTTGGATTAATCTTATATAATTACTTGGGAAGTAATTAAAGTAATTAAGTGGTTAAGTACCAAATGTTATTAAGTAAGAGTTAATTAATTTATTAAAAGTAATTAAGTAAATGTGATTAGAATTAAACACTTGAGTTATTAATTAAAGACTTAATTAATAATTAGTTAAAGGTTTAAATTAATTGATTAATGATTTATTAATAAAAGGAGTAAGAGTAATTAATTAAGTGATTAATTACTTATAAAAGTAATCAATTAGGAAAGAAATTTAATTAATGAAGTAATTATTAATTAAGGAAAATAATTAATTAATTATTAATTTATAACTTATGAATAATTAGTTTATAATTAAGTTTTAATTACTAAATGTAATTAAAGTAATTAATCAAAGGTGATTAATTAAAAGTAATTAATTAAAAATAATTAATCAATGTGATTAATTAAAAGTGATTAATCAGGTGTAATTAATCAAAGATAATTAAGGAATAATTATCAGGATAATTAAAGAATAATTAATCAAGTATGATGAATTTTAGAAGGTAATTAAGAGGTAGTTACTTAGTATAATTTGGAAGTAATTAATCAGGATGATTAATTAATATGGTAATTAAGTAATAATTACTTTAAGCAATTAAGTGATAATTAATCAGGGAAGATTAATTGAAATAGATAATTAAGTGATGTTAATTAATTAACTTGTAATTAATTAATGAATAAGAAGTTGGATTGTAGATAATCCAAGTGATTAAGTAAGGATTAATTTAATTTAAGGATTTATTAAATTAATCAAGTTTGAATCAAACTTGTTTATGAATGATTAACGATTGGATGATATATATCATTGGATGAGTTAATGATATTGGTTGTTGTTGGATGACATTGATTGATGGGTGATGATGTGAATATGCTATATCTGAATGTGATATATATGCTGCTTTGTGGTAGGTATAGATGTATGTGATAATAGATGCTTATCTATCTGTGTAATATGATACATCCATTTATGTTTAAGTGATATCTCTAAATATCTATTGTTTAAATCCCTTAAGTATAACTTGGACATTAAAATGGCGTTTGGTTTCGGTGAGTCCGGGATTGGGTTTCCATATTTGGATATCCGAAAACCACATCGATTCCAATTAAAGTTAGGTCGTTAATCCAAGTGGAGCAAGTGAAGACTCGAGGTGTAAGGGCTATACGTCAGTATAACTCTGTGGGTGATTCCGTAATGAGTTTGACGGAATAGTGCTTATAGGTTCGAGATGGTGGTTTTAGAGTGCAAGGGCTATGGTCGTTGACTCTGAGGGTGATTCCAAAATGAGTGCAACGAGATAGTGCCTTCGGTTTCGTTCGAACCCGGAACGAACTTGTATGGATTGAATGCTTTCAACACATCGTCAGGTGGACGATGAGCATTCTAAGATAATTGGTCCTATAAAGGTAATCGCGGCCTCAAGCCTCATCAACCGGGAATGGCTAAAACAGGGGAGGTGCAGCAAGGCTTCGTGGTTCGCTCCCACTGGAGAGCGAGATACATCCCTGTCTAGATGTCCCTTTTTATTTCGGCTTTGTGGGCGGTTGGAACTGCAGCCAGCTGCGGGGTGGTCTTGTTCGGGACTGTTCAGTAAGGAATGGTCCCGGCCTTGTGTTGCAGGGGAGTTAGGGTGGCTCCTCGGTACGGTGATCTAGGCCACGTACTGTGACGGGCGGTACCCCAGTAGCCCTACCATTGATGGAAACCCATTTTCCCTACGAGACCCTACGGTTTTGTTTGTATTACCCACTTTTGTGGCTAGTAGCTGGAATTTAATAGATGTAACAATTTCGGCTATTTCATATTTACTTGAAAACCCTAGACACTATTATAATATCACATGATTTCCTATCAAATGTTTTGGTTAGCGTAAGGTAAAAACTTTTCCATGTTTATGTGTGGGAAGTCTTACGTGATACCTTTTGTTTTCAAAGGATTTTCTAAAGTTAAGCAATCTTAAACTGTTTACTCACACCAGACCCCTGTCTGACCCGAGTGTTTATTTTCTGTTTTATTAAACTCTTGGGTACTCATATTATATATGAGTAGTCAAGTGATTCAGGTTATCTCTTGACGAAATCTGGAGGAGTTTTGGAGCAGGAGGCTTCAGCGTGTAGATATATGGTTAGAGTTTCCGCTGTGTGTTATTCTGTATGATGTCTTGTATTGTATTAGACAGAAATGTTATAACTGTCTAAATTGAGATGTTTAGTTGTGTACTCTGATGTATATGATACTTTGTATATGTTCTATATTATATTTAAATCGTTCCACTGTGAGATTCTGATGTGTTGTTTTCTCTTTCTTCTCTTTCTTTTCTTCTTCTATCCCTTTCTTTCTTAACTAGTGATGCGATTTTCCGGGAGTGGAAAGTCGGGTCGCTACAGGAACCTACTAAATAATCAGACCAAAATTCCACACCAACTTGCAAAACAGAAGGGGGAGGGATCATCACTCCATATTTCTCGACCATATCAAATTCAATCGGGATGTAGTCACCCGCATTACGGGGCAAGGACGAGAAAAGTGAAAATTAAGATTTGAAGATAGGCATCGATGGAGGAGTATGACCAGGGCGCTCCACAACGAAGGGGGAACCATAAGAGGCAACTGGAATAGAAACACCAGAGCTAGGTTTACTGACTATAGGAACAGTTTTCATAGGGGCAATATCACAAGCACCAGGAGTGCAAAGACCAGAACAACGATTGTCAGCAGATTCACTCACCAGAGCACACTCAAGCATACTGACGTCAGCTCTAGCATCGATCACAACGTTCGATGTAACCTTCCCCACATCACAAATCGTTGAGTCATGGATACTTACATCATCTCCAAGCACATCAGGAAGGGGGCGAGGCACACCAGCATCATGCTCGCATTCATCAGGGGATACACATACTTCAATTTCAGATCCATTAGATCCTGATTTACATTTCAAAGCCATGTCAGATACTGACTTACTACCGCAAGCATCGGGTGATAAAGACTGCAAAATGGACACGGCCGAAGGCGCAACTCCAAGGCAACTTGCACGACCAGGCGCAGAATTCGCAACGACTGTCGGATTCGTAGCATGGAGTGGTGGAAACTCAGAGGGGGAAAGGAGTTGAGGCATAAGGCGAACGGGGACAGAGGGTAGGACGTTGAATACCCTGCCAGATCTGGTAGAAGAGGGGGTAGGGCGATGCGAAAAAGAAGGGGGAAGCGAAGGAGAGACGGGCATGGAAAGAGAAGAGCGAGGCGAAGGGAACAGAAGCAAGAAAAAAGGTCAACGGAGAGGACCGCGCGGAAGCAGGAAGCAGGAAGACATTGTCGTTAAATTCTTAATTCTGTGTATGATTTATTGGTAATTGGATTGTTCTAATAATTATATGTATGATTATTGAATATTCTGTGATGAATCATATTGATAATTGGAATATTGGATGTTGTGTTTGATTTATTATGTTTGGGCATAATGAGATGTCAAAAATATTTAGATTGGATTTTTGATGAGAAATAAAAAGGAAGAATTCTTAAGTAAAAATAAAGTTGGATAAATAAAAATGAAAAAAAGGAAAAAAATACGTATTGTAAAACTTAAGTGATATTATTTGAAGGAAAAAAGAATTTACTTTAAAAATTCAAGGTTTGGATTTAGTTAAAAGGATAAAGAAGGAATTTGGGAAATTTGAAATTGGTGTTTTCAGTTAAAAGATTTTAAATCATAATTAAGAAATAAAAATATGAAGTCAATGGGTTTTGAAATAAATGAGTAAGTAAAGGAATTTATTTCAAAATGAAGTAAATTGGAAATCAATTTGGAATTGATTTAAGTGTTTGAAATTGAAAATTTAAAGGAGAATGTGACTATGAAATTTATAAACTGGGTTTATAAAAGTGAAGTAATATATCGGTGGAAATTTGGAAGAATAAATTCACGGTGGGAATTTATTAAAGGAATGGGTAAATTTGTTTAAAAACAAAAAGTGGTTTATTTTTAAGATGTGTAAAAGAAGGGTATTTCCCTGAATAGCCAAGTACGTTTTCAAAACGAATTTTTAGTATAAGTAAAAGGTTTAAGTTGTTTAAAGGTACGTTATAGGAAAGTTATTATCTCTGAAATGTTTAAATTTTAAAGTAAGTATATTTTCCTAATTTATTACAGTAGTAATTATTTAGAGGTGACTTGGTATTTGTTTTAAAGAAAGAGAAAAGTTAGTTTTATATTTTATAAAGCGACTTTATTTTAAATATTTTAAAAGTATATATTTTTAAATAAGTACTAAAATAGTTTTAAATTAAATGACTTAAAGGATATTTTATAATAAAAGGTTTTAAATTATTTTAAAAATCTAAAGCTTTGTACTTGGTGCTTTCAGTGGGAATAAATATTTGGGAATTCATTCCATGAGAAGAGTGTGGTTTGAAAACTGTTTTCAAAAAGGTTTGAAAGTGGAAATATATCATGCGAAGATATTCCGAGGTTAATAAATAATTTAGGAAATTATTTATGTTTGATGGTTGTTATGAATGTTAATTGATAGTTAAATAACCGATTATCAATATTGGCCAATGCGCTGATCATTTCGAAGAGACGGGGATCGGGATTTATTTCCTGAAAACCACTTGGATCCGGTTTGAACGTTTTTGTGTGGAAAACAAGAGTTTGGATTCGAAGGTGGAGCAGTGAAGTGTAAGGGCTAGTCGTTACTAATCCTGAGGACGATTCCAAAATGGATGTAGTAGGAGTAGTGCCTTCGGTTCCGTTCGAACCCGAGACGGAGTTGTATGGATGAATGCTTTCGGAACATTGTCAGGTGGACGATGGGCCTTCTAAGTGAAACATTCTAAAAAGGTAACACTTAGCCTCGAGCCTCATCAACCGGGAATGACGGAAAATCAGGGGTTATGCAGCAAGGCTAAGTGGGTTGCACCATTAGGAAGAGGTCATCCCTATCTAGATGTTCATTTTTATTCGGCTTAGTGGTGCGATTGCTGATCCCAACCGTGGGCTGATCTTACTCGGGATTATCCAGTAAGGGGTAGTCCCGGTCTTGTGTTGCAGGGGATTGGGAGTAATCTTCGGTACGGTGATCTTGGCCACGTACTGTGATAGGCGATACCCCAGTGCCTAGTCATTAGTTGGAAATCCATTCTCCCTACGCGCCTATATGATTTTGATTGTGCCCAACTATTGCTGAAACGTGAGATGCAAGCATTTCAGCTAGATTCTATTTTACTTTCTATAAACACTATTATAATATCAGACGGATTTGATAAAAAGTGTTTTGGCTATCGTAAGGTAAAAACCCGACAAGTTTATTTGTGACGTGGTCTTTTGAGATGCTTTTGTTTTCAAAGGATTTTGAAATTTAATAATCAAATTGAGTGTGATTTTCTCACGCTGGTATTCCAGACTGACTCGTGTGTTATTTCACTATAATGCTCGGGTCAGACCGAGTATATAGATTACAGGAAAGGATGCTAAGGAGCTCAGGAAACAAGCTGGATGGTGATACGTACTTCTGTACTTGTTTTAAATATTCCGCTGTGTTGATTAGCTGTGTATTCAGTTTTGCGAGGAAAGGTTAGTATTACTGTCCGGTTGAGTGTTATGTGTATTTTGATGATGTAATGTATAAACAATTTGCTTTTGCGTAAAGATCAGTTATTATCTATTATATTTTATTCCGCTGCGTTTGTGAGATTCTGATGTTCTTTCTATTTTCTTCTTCTACCTCTTTCTTCTTTAACCCTGATGGTTCGGTTTTGCGGCATCTGATTGCTCGACATTCGATACAGTAGACATATTGATGTCGATTTTCGAGCGTCGAAGAATCGAATCATTACATTTGGTATCAGAGCGAGGTTAAGCGACAACTTTGGCTTTGGTGGGAATTACTCATTAAAGATAGAGTCTGTAGTACTCTACAATGAGTATGAGTGTATAAATAGATATAAGCGCGTATTTGTTAGTGAATATATAATTGTTTTTATATTGTGTTGACTTATCGGTTGAGTGTTTATGGATTCTGGTCAATGTGTGGGACACCATGTCATCGACAGGGGTTTCTAAACTCTTGAATGAGATAAACCGACACAATATGGTTTTCAAATAGGGTAAATGAAATAATTTTACCCCAAATTATTTTCGGATATAAAATAAAAGTTTTTGAAATAATAAGCCGCTTGCTTGAAAATGCTAAATAGAGGTACGCCTACGCAATAAAAGTTAGGAAATATGAACTATTGTTTGTTTTTTTATTTTCCGACCGGGGGGGTCGATGTATATATATTTATATCTCTTGTCAAATTGCAAAAGCTTCTCCATACAAAGGAGACCCTGCCAAAATTTTCCGAAAATTTTGGGAGTTAGAAAAAAAATTGGGAAAATTTTTTTTAGCGAAAAACAATTTCAAATTAGAAATTGAAATAAATTAGTGGATGAAACTAATTTAAAATAATGACATGAGTCGGTTATAAATGGTAGATAAAATTCAATATTCAGAGTTGAAGATAAATTGAATTCATATGGAAATGGGAGAACCAATTTGAATAGAAGTAGATATAAACTAAAGTGGTGAAGTGAAAATAAATATAAGAAGCGTATAAAATACTTGTATTGAACTTAAGAAGAAATGGTGAAATTCTTACGTAATATGGGTACCGAGAAAATATATTGAATAAGCATTTGAGTGAAGATTTAATAAAAATATGTGAAATGATAAGCGTTGATAAGGAAATAGAAATCAAATGAATGTGAATAAAAGATAATTGATATATCTGATAATCAATGGATATAAATACGTAGGATGTACGTATATTATTTTATTCGCATAGCGATTTGATCCAGATTCGAGCACAGAATTTCGAGATAGTTATATCGATTCGAGTTAGGATTTTTCACTCGATTTTCGACGGCGAACCCTAGATATGGATTTTGATTGATTCTGGAAATTCTCTATCATAGTTATGACTATGCAAGGAGAATGACGGTTTCTAACCAAGAAAACTGATCTGAGTCCGCACTAGGAAGTCGGGTGGACGATACTAGTTCGGAAGTGAAATTGTGTGATCGAGCGAGTGATCGAATTTGATATTGCATACGGATGATATATGTACGTCGTAAGGGCTTGGTTGAATAAATATTGAAATTTTGTAAGGGAGTCAATAAAATGATTTTGAATGTTGTGATTGGATATTATTGCTATGTAGGATATACAGGTATTATAAAGGAAAAGAAAATTTGGTTTTGATTTCAGGAGATAAATTTGAATTGCTCGACAAAAAGTTATGTGTTTAAATTTCTGTATGAAATTTGATTGGATTTTTGATCTAGCCACTTGGCTTTTTTGTTTTCTTTTGAAATCTGGAGGCCCGTAGAGGCATTTTGTAGTTGTACTGAGCTAGCCACGCAAAAAAGACGCTGGCGAAATTTTTCGAAAATTTAGAGAGTTAGAAATTTTTTGAGAAAGTTTTGATAATTTAAATTTGGATTTAAATTTAAATTTGAATAAGTGGAGTAAATAATGTTGTTGGAAACTACGGAAGGTTTTGGAAAGTTGGTTGAAGTAATAGTGGGTCTTTAATAAAAGATATGTTATGGAAAGTTGATAAAACTGTTTGGTTTTGGAAAATAGTAACGGGTATTGGATCATTCTTCTTAACAAGTAATTTCGGGGACGAAATTCTTTTAAGGAGGGAGGAATGTGACGATTCGGAATTTTTAGGCATTTGAAATTGTAATATTTAATTAATTTTAAATATTTGTAAGTTAATTTAACTTGGATTTCAAATATCAGTTTGAATTTGGAGATAAAATTTATTGAATATAATAATTAGAGATTTGGTAAAATATTTAATCTTGAGTTTTAAGCTGATAAAAATGTTTCAAGGGCTTGGAAAACTTATGTTTATAATACTGGAGATAATAGCAGTTTTAAATTTGAGATTGAAAGTGTTTTGTTCAGTTTTAAAAAAATATGCTGTTTAAATTGATATTTAAAAACAGCCTTCCGAGGTGCAGTCTCGGAATTCGACGTAACCAGTTTCATTGGATCCATAATATGGTATTATTATCGGATTTAAAATTCCATGGTGATTGGAGTTGTTGTGTGAGCATATGATATATAAACGCGCTGAAATTTATATCGGAAATTTAATATAATAACAGGGTCCAAAAAGCTATCTTCTCCGTACGATCAAATTAGGACTCGAAACCTTTTCCATTGCGTCCGGAATAAGAGAATAACATTATGAACGCCTAGCGGCACGTCTCGATACGATGTCAATATTTTAAGCTACGAATTCAAGTCGATTGAAATTGAAATTTAAATATAATTTATACTTTGTTTGACCGGTCAAATAAACTTCACGTCAATGCTTTTTCACCTCTTTTCGAAATCACTGTAGCTTGTTCCTAGCACTCAACCTTCTTTTCGAAAGTACGTTTTCTCTTTCAAATCACATCGTTCCCACTTCTCAAATACATCGTTCCTTTCCTCTTTCTTCTTGTTCAGGTGAGAGAAACGAAGCTTGATCCTCTTCTTCATCCCTTTTTTCTCTTCTGCTCGAAGATTAAAAAAATAAAATAAAATAAATATGAGCTGCTGCTAAAATTCTTTTAGAAATCTTCTGCGAGAATTCAAAAAAAAACTCGAAACAAAGATTGGCCGTGCAGTTCGATTTAACGAAAGCTTCAATTCTGAAATCAATTAGAACTCGATGAAAGAGGGGCGCTCGCGCATGGCACGGATTGTCGAGTGTGAACTTTGTAAGATGGTCGTGCAGCTTCGATGTGAGGCGTTAGGCAATCGCATTTGATAAGTTTCCAGAGGCGGCGCGTGGAGATTTGCAGCAAGATGGAAGTTCGGCAAGCGAATGGAAGCCGCAGGCAACGCGATGGGCGGAGCAAGGGTGGACTTGGTCTCGGCGGATGATTTCGATCGTGGTTAGGATTCGCAAATGGCTGCTGTGGGTGTTTGATTGTGTGCAACAGTAGGTCGCGTTCTAGAAAGTGGGCCGGTTCGTTTGGTTGTTAAGGTATTGTTTTCGTTTTCTGTTTGTTTCAGTAATCTAGGTTAGACAGTTAATTTAAAACTATTCAGTTAAAACATTTTAGTTACAAACAGAAAGGGAAGATATATTAGGCCAGTATTTATTTAAAACTGGGATAATTAAAATTTATTTAGTGGTAAAGATAGATTACTTGATTATTTCAAATATTTATACAAGGTCTGAAATCATGAAGGAACAAGCCGGTTTGGATCGGATTGCAAATTAAAGGCAAAGGTGAGTTCATCTCACTCATCTGGGTTTTATTTAAATTTAAATGGTTAAATTTAAATAATTGGTTGAATGATTGAATTGATTTGGTGTGTTATATTATATATAGTATATATTGGATTGATTGATTTCCCGCATTATATAGCGGATGAGACCCTATGCGCCACATAATAGCGGATGATATTATATTGATCCCATATACCGGATATTCCACCTCGAAGTGGAATTGGTATTGTGCTAACGTCTATGGATGCAGGAAAACAGGTTGGAGGGATCCAACTGGATTCCTCAAAATTATTTAGATTGTTCTAATAATTCTGTGTATGATTATTGAATATTCTATGATGAATCATATTGATAATTTGAATATTGGATGCTGTGTTTGATTTATTATATTTGGGTATACTGAGTTATCAAAAATATATAGATTGGATTTTTGATGAGAAATAAAAAGGAAGAATTCTTAAGTAAAAATAAATTTTGAAAGTTGGATAAATAAAAATGAAAATAAAGGGAAAAAATATGTATTGTAAAACTTAAGTGATATTATTTAAAGGAATAAAGAATTTACTTTAAAAATTCAAGGTTTGGATATATTTAAAAGGATAAAGAAGGAATTTGGGGAAATGTGTTTTCAGTTAAAAGATTTTAAATCATAATTAAGAAATAAAAATCTAAAGTCAATGGGTTTTGAAATAAATGAGTAAGTAAAGGAATTTATTTCAAAATGAAATAAATTGGAAATCAATTTGGAAAATGATTTAAGTGTTTGAAATTGAAAATTTAAAGGAGAATGTGACTATGAAATTTATAAACTGGGTTTATAAAAGTGAAGTAATATATCAGTGGATGTTTGGAAGAATAAATTCACGGTGGAAATTTATTAAAGGAATGAGTAAATTTGTTTAAAAACAAATGGTGGTTTATTTTTAAGATGTGTAAGAGAAGGGTATTTCCCTGAATAGCCAAGTACGTTTTCAAAACGAATTTTTAGTATAAGTAAAAAGTTTAAGTTGTTTAAAGGTACGTTTTAGAAAAGCTATTATCTATAAATGTTTAAATTTTAAAGTAAGTATATTTTCTAATTTATTATAGTAGTAATTATTTAAAGGTGACTTGGTATTTGTTTTAAAGAAAGAGAAAAGTTAGTTTTATATTTTATAAAGCGGCTTTATTTTAAAAAAAAATTAAAACTATATTTTCGAATAAGTATTAAAATAGTTTTAACTTAAATGACTTAAAGGATATTTTATAATAAAGAGTTTTAAATTATTTTAAAAATCTAAAGCTTTGTACTTGGTGCTTTCAGTGGGAATAAATATTTGGGAATTCATTCCATGAGAAGAGTGTGGTTTGAAAACTGTTTTCAAAAAGGTTTGAAAGTGAAAATATATCTTGCGAAGATATTCCGAGGTTAATAAATAATTTGGGAAATTATTTATGTTTGATGGTTGTTTATGAATGTTAATTGATAGTTGAATAACCGACTATCAATATTGGCCAATGCGCTGATCATTCGAAGAGACCGGGATCGAGATTTATTTCCTGAAAACCACTTCGATCCGGTTTGAACGATTTCGTGTGGAATACAAGAGTTTGGATTCGAGGTGGAGCAGTGAAGTTCAAGGGCTAGTCGCTACTAATCCTGAGGATGATTCCAAAATGGATGTAGTAGGAGTAGTGCCTTCGGTTCCGTTCGAACCCAGGATGGACTTGTATGGATGAATGCTTTCGGAACATTGTCAGGTGGACGATGGGCATTCTAAGTGAAACGTTCTAAAAGGGTAATGCTTAGCCTTGAGCCTCATCAACCGGGAATGACTGAAAATCAGGGGTTATGCAGCAAGGCTAAGTGGATAGCACCCATTAGGGTGAGGTCATCCCTGTCTAGATGTCCCTTTTTATTCGGCTTAGTGATGCGGTTGCTGATTCCAACCGTAGGGTGATCTTACTCGGGATTATCCTGTAAGGGGTAGTCCCGGTCTTGTGTTGCAGGGGATTGGGAGTAATCCTCGGTACAGTGATCTAAGCCACGTACCGTGACAGGTGGTACCCCAGTGCCTAGTCATTAGTTGGAAATCCATTCTCCCTACGCGCCTGTACAGTTTTGATTATGCCCAACTATTGCTGAAACGTGAGAAGCAAGTATTTCAGCTAGATTCTATTTTACTTTCTATAGACACTGTTATAATATCAGACGGATTTGATAAAAAGTGTTTTGGCTATCGTAAGGTTAAAAACCCGACATGTTTATTTGTGGTGTGGTCTTACGAGATGCTTTTGTTTTCAAAGGATTTTGAAACTTTGATAATCAAATTGAGCGTGATTTTCTCACGCTGGTATTCCAGACTGACTCGGGTGTTATTTCACTATAATGCTCGGGTTAGACCGAGTATATAGATTAAGGGAAAGGATGCTAAGGAGCTTAGGAGACGAGATGGATGGCGATACGTACTTCCGTACTTGTTTTAAATATTCCACCGTGTTGATTAGCTGCGTATTCAGTTTTGTGAGGACATGTTAAGATTACTGTCCAGTTGAGTGTTATGTGTACTCTGATGATGTAATGTATAAACAGATTTGCTTTTGCATAAAGATAAGTTATTATCTATTATATTTTGTTCCGCTGCATTTGTGAGATTCTGATATTGTTTCTATTTTCTTCTTCCTCCTCTTTCTTCTTTAACCCTGATGGTTCGGTTTTACGGCATCTGTGCTCGGCATTCGATACAGTAGGCGTATTGATGTCGATTTTCGGACGTCGAAGAACTAGGTCGTTACAGTTGGTTCATCAAGTTTTAGAGGATCCCCCACTACACTTGCTATTGCCCCAAAAGCTTCTTTATCCCACAATTATAAACTTAATTCTGGCAGTCGAATCCAAACTGGAATGGTGGATAACAAGTCCCTGTCAAATGCAATTTTATTGCTCCATCTTTTCAAAATAATTAATTTTCCATTGATGAAATATGGTCCTCCGTTGATTGCTTTTTCACAATCACTTTCTGCTGTGAATTTGATAACAAAAAAACCGTTGTTTCTTGTGAAGATTTCAAAGTTACCTGCGGGATTCCAAGTTCTTTGCACAAATGCTTTAAAATGATGAAAAAAGGCCTACTACCGTATACATATGCTATTACCGAGCATCCCCACTTTGTCTCTGTTCTTTTACTGACACCTTCTTTCACAACAACCATTTTCTTGTTACTAATGGTTAAAGGTGCTTGGTATTTCAAATCAAATTCAGGACTGAGATCCCCTTCTCTGATTAAATATGCCCAAGAAGATGCTTATTTGGAAGAGACCCTTTACTGCAACTCTGAATTGTTGCTGCACCAATGATATCTTGTTTCTTCTGTACAGTGGCTGCATATTTTGAGGTGTCATACGAATATTGATTAGAAATGGACTTTGTATTATTGATTCTTGCACTTCTATAGCCATTGTTATACAGATCCGATTGATTCTTGCTGTGATATGCTACTGGAATTGGTTGGTGAAGGGTCTTCTCTCTGTTTCGGCGATTCCTCACTAGTTGGAATCCATCACCGTCGATTTCAGGTTGCACTAGCTTGAGGGTTGAAAAAGAATGGGGATAGAGAGGAGGAGGCTCGGGTGTAATAGACTTATCGGCCTTTGAGTTCTGATTAAAGCAACTCTCCGTCAAAATTTTTGCATTTCTTGATTTTCTTGTACCGAAGCTTTTTTTTCTGTTTGGTAAATTGTAAATTATCCGAAAGATAACTGAATAAGCTGTTAGTATTGCTATAGTGAAAGGTGCCTAGGATAAATATCGGCATATGATTCTCCCAAAATTTTACTGTTAATTTTATTATTACTCCACGTATTATTAATTTGGCTAATTTATTATGGATACAATGTTTTTATTCCTTCAGCATACTAAAGGACGTTTTTGTGTTGTTACAATGCCTTCTTTTTGTGTTCCAAATATGCGCAGACTATATTTGGTAAAAAATTTCAACTCTAACCGCACACGTATATTAATTGTATTGAGCATATATTGATTGATTATTTACTGTTAATATGCAGTGATTGAATCATTTATTTGAACACACATTTTTCATATTTAACATATATTATAATAAGTGAAATTTAGTAATGTATAAACTGTCTACGTGCTGAAGAATTGTTGACCCATCACCATTCATTTGTTATGAATTCTAACTTAATAACGTACTGGTATTATCATGTCCACAGTAATTAAACTATATATTGCGGTAACTGGAAAAATATGATGGATGTGTGGAGTACTATTGTAGATTTTGAAAATTACATAACAATGCGTGGCAAAGAAACTCTCATCAAGTTGGTCGTCTTGAGGAAAATACCAAAATTACCGTTGGTATGTGTTGGGGAAATCTCGGTCTTCCCCGCTTCGTGAAGTTAAGATAGGCACTTTAAGATTAAAAGTAGCAATGGAAGCACAAGAGTTTATAATTCTTCAATATGGAGATTCTTCCACTATACAAAAGAATAGTAGGATTACGATAATATGATTACAAAAGTAACTCACACTTGATTACAAAACCGTTGTACGAGAAGCCACACAACGAACGGCAGAAAATATTGTAACGATCCCAGTTTTTAAGCTAATTTAAATTGATAATTAATATAAATTTTGCATTAAATTGTTAATTAAATTGAATTTTTCCAAATAAAATAAGTATATATGTTGTTAATAAAATTTGGTTTTGAAATTCAAGAATAGAATATCTTAAAATAAAATTGGATTTAGAACTATATATTTCAAAGATATATATATATATATATATATATATATATATATATATATATACATAGGTAAATATGATTATTCATTTAAGTATAAATTAGTTTCAAAATATTTTTATTTAAGGATATATAAATATAAATGATACATAAATAAATACATAAACAAAGTATAATAATATAAAAATATATTTTTAACATATTCTCATATAGAATAACAAGTGTTGAAAAATTAACACATAGTTTAAACAAGTGTTAGGATCTTAATTTATGCAAAGATAAGTGTCCTCTATTTCTTTTATTTCTAAAATAACAAATAAAAAGAAAAATATCAGGTTATATATCTCTATTCCCTCTCTATCTCATTTTTTTTATCACTTTCAAACTTCAAAGAAACAAAATCTGAAAAATACAAAACCAGAGAAAGAAAATAAGAAATCAAAAGAAAATTCAAACAACAACCTGAGCAAGGCAAATTCAAATCTGCAATCTAAAGAAATTAAAAAAAGCTCAAAGTTCAAATCCAAACTCAAGTAAATCAAGCTTCAGATCATTTCCCTGATTTCATGTTCCAGGCTTTTGCTCTGTTCAAACAAATCTAAAAACAAACCTGAAGCCATGAATCCAAAACCAAATAAAGCTTCAAACTAAATCCAACCCAGTAACAAGTAAATGCAAATTAGGTTTAAATTCAAAACCTGAAGCATGCAAATGCATCTCAAATCTTAGGCATGCAAATTCAGGCAATTCAACTTGATCAAGTTTAGATCAAAATTAAAAAAAGCCTCAGTTCATCATTAAAGTTCCCGCTTCTCTATCCTAAAACCTGAGAACAAGATGAAGCAATTTATGGATTCAACTCTGTTTAGATTCAGATCATCCCAATCCTCAGGATGCAAATAAAAAAGAAAACCAAGTCCTGATCAAAATTTCAATCTCTAGGTTTTAAAAGCTTCTTTGATCATATTTAGGAGAGAAAATCTTTTTAACCTGCCATTTTATCTTGATATTTTGATAATGCTTGAAAGTATGATGGGTTTATTTGAGAAAAATGGTTGAATTCCTCTATATCTATGGTGTGCCTGCTTGTATATGTAATGTATTTGTCTCTGTTAAAAATTATAGACACAGATCCATTTAATAAATGCAACTGCTCATTATCTAATCAACTTTAAGCTATGATTTCTAAACGAAAATTGTTTGTAACAATAAAAAACCATTTTTTAAAATAAATTCAAGTATTCAAATTAGGCAATTATCTGGGAAATAATAAATTACAATGTTGATTATATATACGTCAGAAATAAAATGTTTGGATTTCAAGTTTGGATCATAGGATCAGATTCGTATTGCAAAACTATGAATTTTAAAAATAAAATCATGATTTTTAGAGGTAGAATCCTTGAGTTGCACAGAAAAGGAAAATTAGTTGATTTCTGACGATCAATGAAGAATTGGGCTTGGGGTTTGGTACTGGACGAAGTTCAGGTGATGATGGTTACAGGAAAAATGCTCGTCAAATTTTTAGTACGTCGTGGAGGTGGCACGACAATGATTTAGGGTTGTTCGAGCAGTTTGGGTCGATGAGGTTTCCTGGTCAATTATGTGGTCATGGGGGAACTTAAGGTGATCAGACCAGAGGGAATCGTCGTGTGGTGTCGCGATGCAGCTACGGTGTGACAGCGAGATGCATGGTGGTCGGGATCGCCGGCAAGGGAGGTTTTTTGGTGATGGGTTGGTTCCAGATTTGATGCAAATAGCTCGATTTCGAAATTCGATGTTGTTGAGGCGATCTGGGTGGTGTGGGTTGTAGAGTACATCATCGACGACATGCGGCAGTTTGCAACATCGATCGTTGTGGCTCCGGCGCCTCGTCCACGTGCACATGAACACCTGGGTGTCAGGGTTGAGATGATGGGGTTTGTCTCGAAGTTTGTCTTGAGGGATTGTGGCATGGGCTCAAGAATGGGTTCGGGTTTTACTCGCGTGTATTTTCCTGGGATTTAAAAATTTAAAACAAAGTTTAAAACAAAGAAAAATAGGGTAACTCGAAGTGGGTCTCGAGGAAATTGACTTTAGGCTCGGGGACGAACTAGGGAGTGTTTGGGTTGGTATGATAACAGTTTCCAAATTTTAAACAAATTCAAATCTAAACATGTTTAACCCATTTATTTTAAATAATTAATATTTTGTTTAAATTTGGGAGTAGTGAAGGGTTTTGAAAATAAATCATTTTAAAATTATTAAGTTTAAAATGTTTTAATATATATATATATATATATATATATATACATACATACATACATATCCTTCATTTTTAAAATTTTATATTAAATAAACTTAATAATGAAATTAATCACACATTTTTAAATTATTAACTTAAAAGCTTAAGTTAATTTGTTTGTTAATAATGATTTATTACCGAGGTTTATTAATTAAAGATTTTCAATGGTAATTAGGTGATTAATTTAAATAAATAATTTACCTTTTAAATTAATTAATGTTTAAGTAATTAAAGATTAATTTATTTAATGACAGTAATTAAAAAGATAATTACTTGAACAATAATTACTTAAATTAAAGATTAATTTAGGTTAATTAATTAATAATCAAGGATTGATTGATTTATTAAGATTGATTAAAGAATAATTAAACCAAAGGATAATTAAATAATAAAGGTTAATTAATCAAAGTAATTAAAGGTAATCAATTACTCAAAGATAATTACTTAATTGAAAGTAATTAATTGATGATTAAAGGTTGATAAATCAAGTGATTAAATAATAATTAATTAAAGGATAATTAATTAATGTAATTAATTATTAAAGGATAATTAAATAATTAAAGGTTAATTGTTTAATGATTAATGGTTGATTTATTTATTAATTAAGGATGATTAATTAATAATTAAAGGTTAATTTATTATTAAAGGTTAATTAATAAAAGATTAAAGGATAATTAATTAAAATGGTTTATAATTAATTAATATTAATTAACTAGGATTAGTAATTTATTCATAAGTAATTAATATGATTTAAATTGATCAGATAATTAATTGATCTTACTTATGGATGTTTGAATTGTATTGAATGCTTGGAATTATTGATATACCTGATGTGTTATATTCTATGATATGAATTGTTTTGATTTGAGCTGTGATGAATGTAATTTATTTAGCTGTGAATCTGTGAATGAAGATAAGTGGTATAGGATTATACCGCTTATCGATATTGCTGTGATTGGATTTGTGATGATTGATGATATTGTATTGTTGTGTGTAAAACCCCTAGACTACACCACACACACACAAATATAGATTGCATGAGGAAATTGGTTAAGTCATAAATATTTGAATTCAGTATACAGATTGAATTTTTAATCAAAATGATTTGAAAATAGAAGTGGGTTGAATATGAAAAGCTTTTGAAAAGGAAGTTTTGATATTGAAATATAGTTGAATTAAATATGTCTTGTTTAAGTTTTGAAATTATTTTGGAAACTATGGTTTGAAAATGGTAGTACAAGTTATATAATATATATATATATGGATTTTAAACCTTCTTTAAAGTATTTTGAAACTATTATTTTAGGAATTTAAAATTAACCCAATTTTATACTTTAAAGGCTATAACTTGTGCATATTTGCTCGGATTTTTCCAAAACGAAAACCCTTGCTTTTCAAATAATAATAGCTTTCATATAAAGAAAGGATTTCCAATTTTTGTTGAAATGATTTCAAGTTTGAAATGAAAATAGTTTTGAAAGTTATGAATAAATCTTTGTCAAAGACTGGTGAACTTTGTTTTCAAATTAAAGAGGATCTTAAAGTTGTATCTTTTGTAGAAAAGATTTGGAATTGAAATAGTTTCAAAAGCTATGAATGAATCTTTGTGAAAGGTGGTGAACTTTGTTTCAAATTGAGAGTGATCTTAAAAAGGTGAATCTTTTATTTAAAAGATTAAAATGGTAATTTGTTTAAACCATTCGAAAGAAGGGTTTTAGGTAGTAAGTTGTGACTTAACTAAGATCTCAATATATCCATATGGTTTTAAATCTTAGCGCTCATTATTCGGTTTAGCCGGGAGAGGACTTTATGTTGTATAACCCATTTCGAATAATGATACGACGAAATGGATAGCATTTGAAGACTGGTGGTGAAGACCGTGTATTTTTGAGAACGAAAGTATTACCTGTCAAATGTCTCTGCACTGAGTCGCGCTGGTATAGAGATCTCCATATGTGATGGGGTGTCCGGTCGGGATTATGACTACCCAAATTTCAAGGGCTTCTTTGAAATGCCTTCAGTTCTATTCAAACCCAAAATAGACTTATATGGATTGTATGTCTGACGTTACACTTTGAGATGTAAAGCTGGTTTCTATCAAATACATTTCTGTTTGGTGGCAGAGAATTTATTCTCTTAGCTTAACACCCTTCTCTGAGATGTACGAGCTCAAAGGTTATGTAGTTGATGGTTACTAGTGATACATTCCCAATTTGGTAATGTGGCATGCTGAGTGCTGCTGATCATTTGTTGATCGAAGTATGGCTTTTGTGGAAAGCGTAGCTTTGTAGGACGAGACTTCATCGGAACCTCACAACCTGAAAATGGTCGAAACAGGAAGGATGCGGCAAGGTTATTGGGGGTAGCGCCCCTTAGGGTATGTCCATTTCCTTCTGGATAAAAAGTGGTATCATGGTATGGAGTCCGAATACTTAACTTATGTGGTTGCTGCAAATCTATTGCTTTGTGGTTGTTGGTTGAGAGACGCCTCGGATAAAGGTCGGTAACGACCAGGGGGTGGCATACTTGTGTCAGTAGTTACCTAGTTACAGAGGTAACCCCGTCTTGTGTTGGCGGAGATCCGGTTAGGTTCTTGGGGCGTCCGTCCAGAGGCGTACCCATGTGGCATGGAAGTTTCTTAACCTAACCATTTGTTGGAAACCCAAAGAAACAATATGAGCCATGTACGGTTTTAGTTGTATAACCTGCCATTTACTTATGGTGGTGACCCGCCGTTTAAGTGGTAGTTATAGTAGGCATACTACGAAATGTGTATGCTGGCTAAGATTAATAGTATACTTTTGAAATGTTTTCTGCACTATGCACTAATAATAATATCAAAAGGATTTTCGTGTATCAAGCATGTTTGACTATCATAATGAGAAATCTCCTCCAATTGTGCGCTTGCATTGTGTGTGTGCGGGGAGGCCTTATGGTAGTTTCATTTTCCAGAAAAGCATTGTGGATTTCTTTTAATTTCTTTTGTTTTCTTTTATTAAAGATAAACTATTTTCGTTTGCTCACACCAGTCCCATGACTGACCTGGAGTTTTTTGTTCCCTTTCTAAACTCTGGGTGCCCACAATTTCCACACGGGCAGCCTAGAGTCAGGTAGTCAGATAGTAGATGTAGATTCGATATCTTTGAAGTACTGGATAGGCAATTGCATTCATTACTAACCTTGCTTAATACATCGATGATGGTGGTTCGAGCTTTTGGTTTGTGAGCTGTTTGCCAAGGAGCTTTGGAGCTTTGGATTAGAGATGCAGTTTTTGGTTTCACTCTCTTTTGAAGATCATGATTGGAGTTATATCTTCTGTTGTAATCTTTTCCGCTGCTGTTGTTTCCGCTATTGTATCTCTGATATGTATTGATATCATATTTGTATCAATTGTTGTATCAAACATTATGTATCAATAAAGTTATTCTTTTGTTTCCGCTGTGTTGTTATTACTTAATGTGTTATAAGCTCCATTTGAACTGAAGTTCGACGTTCGAATCTGCGGCATTCAAATACGAGTGAAGTATGGATGTCGATTTTCGAACGCCGAATTTCGGGTCGTGACAAAAATCTAGCCAATTCCAGCCACACAACAACCTAGATCGAGGAACGAATCACATAATTGACTTGCGCTCTTCGAGAGCTTCAAATTGATATATAATTCGATATGATTGAGGAGTTTAATTGTTTTTGATTTGAAATTGAATTGAGAAGCTTGCTTGGTTTTTCTGCCATTGAGGAGGAAGAGAACTGAAATGTACGTATAGAAAAATGATAGTAAGAAGTGGCGAGGGTTTATAACGAGCTATTTATAGACAAGGCTGGAAACAGAGATAAAACAAACATATCTTCATAATATAATTTGAAATAAATATATACATCAACCTTTCAACTATTAACATTAATGTAAGTATAACATATTATATAAAGATACCTATTTTCAAAATAATAATATAACCTATGTATTTAAACAAACAAATCTGATATATAATAAAACACTGTACGCTTATATAATAAAATGCTGTACTTATATATTCTACAGTAATAAGTATACAACTTAATATATTATCAAATAGCAAACAAGGCTTATCATTATATTTTTTTGGCAAAAAGAAAACAAGATTCCAGAAACATAAAGTATATACACAGAGAAAATAAGATATATACATAATATATAAATACTAACATATGCAAATTTTATTTTGAAATCTTGAATTATTAAAATAAACGAACCATTTGAAACATAACTTACACTGTAAACATATTATTTAACTAATATATATATATATATACACACACATATATATATATATATAATTACATGTATAACAGTAGAGTGTAAAATAAAGAAACAAAATAGCTTGTATAAAATATACTAACAGATTGCATTATATATAACATATCTATTATATACAGACCAAAATCTGTACTTATATAGCTTTTACATATATATAAATGATAACCAGCACATAACTAGCAATATATACAAACTTACATAAGGCTAAAATATAACTCAGATCTATGTGTATATGTAAGAACTAACAGTAAATACAACCTGCAAACTTACATTTATATGAACTTTTATACACGGCTATTATAACATCCCATCGTACCATTTTATAATATATATATATATATACACATATACATATACATATATATATACACATATATATATATATATACATACATATATATATACATATATACAGAAAAACCACAGTTGTTACGAAATATACGTACGATCGTATATCAATATATTAATATATAAACTACAACATATATAAACTGTATAACTTTATAGTATATATAAACAACTTGATATGTAAAAAGTGTATACGGTTTATAAAACCAACATAACAATAATATATAACTATATGCATTTTTATATATATATATGAACAGTAAAGTACTTAATAAAAACTAGTTATATATAACATATATATACAAACAAAATTTGATAAAATTGGTTCTTTGTAAAAGTTCATATATACAGCCTCATATCGGCATGTATACAGAAACGACGATTAAATAAAAAATATATATTTCAACATTTATAATAAAAGCACTATAGCTAATATAACATAATAACTCACAGATTACGAAACCAGTATAATAGCATATATATAAAATTTATATAATAACCTCATATATAAACTGTAAATTATATATATATATATATATTGGTATATAAATAAACTAATATACGTAACTAGATAGGGTGTGTATATATAAATGAAGATATATATACTTATATATATGCATGTATGTGTGTATATATGTATGCGTACAAACTTACAACAGAAGGAAGGGAACGAAAGATGAGGCTGGACGAGCTGCTTATGTGCGACCGGAGATTGTAGGCTAATGGGAGGTGTGAAGTCATTTGAGGCTACCTGGAAGCTTGGTTGCGTGAGTTGGAGGGAGAGAAAAATGGTAAGGAAGAGAACGCGGAATTTCAAGGGGACGTGCAGTGGGCTTCATGGAAAAGCAAGCTTCAGGAAGGAAAAGTGTTCACCTTTCATTATATGGTAATTATGTATGCTAAGCTTTGTGATATATTTTTCCAAAGAAAACAACAGAGAGAAGAATGAAGATAGAGTATGTGACAGCCAGAATAAATGAATTAAATATATGCATTATTTTATATCATAAATATATGAATAGAATCAATGAGGAAGGCCAAGTGGTAAAATGAAACTGATAGCACACTAGTAATATAAACGAGAGAGTGAAGAAGACGTGAGTGACAGGATTGCAGGCACGAGATAGAGCAAGCTGTTCAGATTCAAATATATATATTAACTATATATATTTATTTTCATTTCAAAAGCAATGGTCCGAACGAAGTGAAGAAAATGAGCGGACCCAAAATAAATAGTTTTCAAAGTATAGTGAAGGCCAGCTATCATATTCAGGTAACACGGTTAAAGCAATTTATTAGGCTGCACGTTCAAATTTGAAAAGCAAAGGAAAGCTAACTGTGATAATTTATGGTACCGATACAATGTACCGTTTTATCGTTTCCGTCACGTACTAGACCACAAAATAAAAAAATGAATATATTGCAGATCAGCACAACGAGACGGTTAAAAAAGTATACAGATATTAGCGACATGACTATCCTATCAAAAGTCGATCTTGGGTACCAAAAATGTTGCAAATCTATCAAAAATAAGATAAACGGAGCAATAACAGTCCAAATTTTGGAAAAAACGAAAGATGACTTCTTACTCACTAGATGATTTACAAATTTTCTATATAAAAATATTCAGCTTTGGAAAAAAATTTATTATCATTAATTTTTAACTGATTTATATTTAAATAAAATTACACAATAAATAAACTTCCATATTGTCAGATGAAAATTTATCCTTTTTCTATGTATAAATAGACGTATTCTAGATATCAAATTTTTATTTCTGAATTCAATCATTTTAAATTTCACAAAAATTCAGTTAATTAAATAAATAAAACAGCTAAAACTTACGGGTCGTTACACTTTTCCCCACTCAAAACTTTTTGTCCTCGAAAAGGAAGGAGGTGGGAGAATATGAACAACCAGAAAGAAAAGATAGATTGAAATACAACAATACACAATTAATTTAAGCCATATAAACTCCAATTATTTTAAAGTTGGTTTATATTCAATTAATTGATTTCAATTCATTTTATCTAATCAATCAAACTTATTGTGTTCACATTTCATTGATTTTATTTCCATATATTTTATTCAATTGGTTTGTTTACAAATTTATTAGCATTTATAAAAAAATTCATAGCAAAATTTGTTTTGTTTTACTCATTCATTAAATCTGTTTGATCAACCATAGTTATTTTCACCTCAACATTTTACTTCAGCTATTCAACCATATAGACTTCAATTAATATTCAATAGTTTGGTTTAATCCAATTTATTCAATTAATAGATAATCATTCAATTAAAAATTGATTTTCTTTCATTTTATCGACATTTATTTCAAATAAATTCATTTTTAAATTAACTTATTTGTTTTATCCATTTATCATTATCTTCAGCTAAGTTGAATTCACTAAAATTCAAGTTCACTATTCTTAAGTTCATATTAATTTGCTTAACTAGCATTCTCCTTTATTTATTAAATTTATTTCACTTAATATATATTTTGCAACATATATTACGAGTATAAACATTTATTACAACCATTTATTATTCAACAAATTAATTCTCTTTTACTATCCAATTTATTATTTATAAATTCCCTTAACAAAATATCATTTTTGGCATCCTATTTCTTAAGAATAGTAATACTATCCAACTACAGTCTAATTACATTTACATTTTTTCTAGGTAAGTTATATTAATATTTCAGTGTGTAATTAAACATTATACAAATTTTCCTTTCATTTACAACATTCATATTAAGCCAAATTTTAGTTTGAACAATTTATTACTGAAGTTCCTCTTGTATAACCTCAATTACATATTTACTCTAACATTTTAACTGTGATATCTCGGAATTTCTAGCAAATAAATATTTGATAATTTCTTTTATATATTATTTAAAATGAGCTAAATTATTATTTTCAAACAAATTAAATATGTGTTTGTTTAAATATATATATTTATGAGTTGATTTTAATTTGAATTTGAATTTGAGATTGAAATTCAAAAGATAAATATCTTAAATTAAATAGGATTTGAAAATAATGTATATTTGATTTTTATTAGTATATAGTTAGTTTTATATTATTTTCCTTAAAGGATTTTATAATTATAAATAAAATAATAATATTAAACTAATATAAAACATAACTTAAATATATATAAAAAAATTAATAATAAACGCATACAAAAATACAAGTGTAAGTAATTAATACATACAAAAATACAAGTGTAAGAAGAATACAACATCAATTAACAAGTGTTAACTAAGTAATTTGCAAATATAACAAGTGGCGTTTATTTTATTTAAATTAAAATAAATAAGTATGTTAGAAAATAGGCTGTATATATAATTCTTGAATCGACTCCAAATCAGTCTTTCTCCTTTCATTTCTCCATCTTTCAAAAATTTAAAAAAAAGACCAAGATCAAAATAAAAGTAAAACCTAGAAACTGTAAAACTGTGCTAAAGCAACATAGTTGATTTAAGAGCAAAACAAATTCAAGATCAATTCAAATTCATTTCAAAATACAAGGCAGATCAGATCAACATCGAGTTCAGATTCCAGATCAAAGTTTTCAAAACAAATATACAGGCTTTCTGTAACATCCCGGAATTTTTGACAATATCAATTTAATAATCTGTAGTCAAAATTAAATTGATATTGATAATCTGTTAGTAATTATTCAGATAAACTTAATAATCTTCTTCAATAAATATTTAAATTGGTTATTTTATCTTTTAAAATAATAAATTGATTTTTTTTTCAATATAAATATATGGTTCATATTTTAAATAAATTGGTATTGTTTTAAATTTAGAATAAATTTAACAAATTGGTTTTATGGCTTGATAAAAATATAATTTCTTGTAAAATGATTTTAATTTAATAAAAAGAGATTTACAAAAACAATATTTATATTGTATTGTCTTTATAAATAAATTTTGAATAAGATTTGTAATGTTTCTTTCAAATTGAATTTATATTTATAACTTGATTTAAAAATATTTGATTTTTGAGTTTAGTTTGAATTTAAATTCAAAGTATAAAATCTTCATTTGTTTTAATTTTTATTTGTACAAGTTTCTAACATGATTTGTTTTTATTTTCATTTGTAAATTCATAAACATATTTTAAAATAAACTAACAACTTAAACTAAGTTAACATATACATTAATTTATAATTAATACTAACTATCTTTAAAGAAAATACAAGTGTTAAATTCATAGGCATTATATTGACAAGTGTTGTAAAGTTAGACAAGTGTTAAAAATTTAGTTTTAATTTTCTTTTCTTTTAATTAAAATCTGAAATACATTACTTATGTGTGCATCTTCATTTTCATATTGCATACTCTTTTCACTTCTTTAATCAAAACTAGATCTCTCAAATTTGCATTTCCTCAAATCTGTACATAAATCTGCATTTTCAAATCTCAAATTTGCATATTCCTCTTCATAAAGATCAAACCCATCTTCATATTCATTTTAAAGATCTGCATACCTCAAATCCTTTAGCTACATATCCAATCCAAACCTCTGCATAATCAAAACCTTCAATCTGCACTTCCTAAAAGTAAAGCCTGCACATTTTTACTTTCTGCATATAAAAGAATCCACAAATCTCCATATACAAGTTCATCTAAACACCTGCATGCAAGCATCTTGGTCATGGAAAGCATGAGCAACCCAGACTTATAACAACAGAGGTAGCAAACTGCATGTGTTCTACAAATTTTCAAATGAGCAACAACAGAGGGGTCAAGCCTGCACATGTTGTCTTCTGCAAATTTCAAATAAACAACTGGGGGTCTGCATTTGTTTTCTGCATTCATCAATTAGATGAGTAACATTTAAATTTTTAAACTGTAATCAGGTTGCTTGAGTAAAATTTTGTTTGTGTGTTTGATTGTGATTATGTATGCATGTTTATTATGTACTGCAGTATACCCAGATCATCTTCCAATTAAAGAATCCCCTATAATTGATCTAGTTTGAGATAGTATTTGGGTGCTAGAATAATCAAAAGAAGTTTGCTTCTCAGAAATTAGAATTCAGATTTATAAAGTAATGTGTTTTTATTTTCTTAAGTTAAGTTTTGAGTTTTAGATGAGTTAAATACAGGGTATCATCTCTGTAAACACATGAAATTCCATTATATGTTGATCTTGATTTAAACCCAGTCAAGTTAACATTGAAATCCAGTTTTATGAACTAAAAAAACTTTTACTGGAACTTGACTTTAGATCAAGTAATAGGGATTTTAGCGTTTTGTTTTATTTACTGCCTGTTCTTGAGCAAAATATGAATTTGTCAAATTTCTTGCAAACTGTAGTTTAAGATAACTCAAAATTCTTTCTGAGTTATAGGATAAGGATTATAGAATCTTAGAAAAATCAGAGATAGGGATCTTATGGTTTAGGGAAGATACAGTTTTGGTTTTCAGAGTATGAACCCTAGTTTTTGAATTGGGTTGAGCTTTGAATCAGTTTGAGTTGTAGAGTTGACCGAGTATTCTGGTACTTGGGGACTATGAAGTGGGTATGTGGAGGAGTTCGAGGTTGGAATGGATGGACTGCAGGTGGTCGGAGCAACTCGAGATGGCCGTTGACAGGTTTCGAGTTGAAACCTGTAAATATTTTCCAGGTTTGTGAATTTGGGGGTGTTGCAGAGATGACTCGAAGTAGGTTGTAGAAAAACTCGAAGTTGGCAAGCTAGAAACCCGAAGTAAAAGTTTTGTTTCTCGGGTTAGCCTGTAGTTTACAGATTACACAGTAAAACTGTGTTTTGTTTTAAAAATTTGGGTTTTAAACCTTTTTAAAATCTGGGTTTTGAAAATTTAAAATCTGAAGTTTATGATGAAATAAAAGTTAAGTTTAAAATCAAATTCAAGTTGTATTTTGATTTGAATTCAAATTGTATTTTTTTTATCTGAATTCAAATTCCAGATTTGAAACCTGTTTTCTGTTTTTTTTTAAATCTGGATTTAAACTTTTAAATCTGCAGTTTATGTTTTGAATAAAATTTAAGTTCAAATTCAGATGCAAGTTTAAATTTCTGACTTGGATTTAAATTCTAGTTTCAATATTTAAAATGGAAGTTCTAGAAATTTAACTTGACTATCTAATTTGTTTTGGTAGATAGTTTAAACTTTAAACAATTAAGGTTTTAAAAGGTGAGTAAGGATTTACAGATTTAATTTAAATCTGGAAATTTTAAGTTTTAAAATGAGTTCAGTTTAAATTTAAAGAAGATTCAAATTGAAGTTTAAATTAAGAAAGAGCAGAAATTTCTAAAACATTGAAATGGATTCAATTTCAAATTTTTATTTTAAGACAAACTTTTGATTTGTTCTGAAATTTAAATAATTTTTAAGTTTACTTAAAACTTTGATAAGTTTAAAATTCATTCTATTTTAAACTTGAATTTAAATTGAAATTTAAGGGTAAATTCAAAAGTACTTTATTTTGAATAATATTGGTTTAAACATAGTTAAGTTATGTTTTATTTTGAAATTTGATTAAGATTTATGTTTTAGAATTAATTAATAAGGTAATTAAGATTTGTTAATTTGTTTAATTAATTAATTGAATTTGGAATTAATAATTGATTAATGATTAATCAATTTATAATTTAGATCATTATTAAATTTTTAATTAATCATAAATGAATATTAATTATGTAATTAAGTTTTAAATTAAGGTTAATTAATTTAATAATTAATCTTTAATTAATAAATGATTAAAGATAATTTAAATGTAATTAATTTAAGTTAATTACCTTATAAAATAATTTGAGGATGGTTAATGAAGGTCATTAACTATGATTATTTAACAATTAATTAATGTAGTTAAATTTTGTAATTAGATTAATTAATTTAATCAATTATAAATGGTTAGAGAGTAATTACTTGATAAAGTAATTAAGGAATTAATTACTTAATGTAATTAATTTAATTGAATGTGATTGTTTATTTTAATTAATTAAGTTTAATTAATTATAAACACTTGAGTTTTATAAATAATTACTTTATGTAATTAATGATTTGGAAATTACTTAGTTAAGTAATTGTTTAATAATTACAGGTTGTAATTAGGGAGATGTTTAAGAATGAGTAATTTGGATCTAAATTACTTAATGATTAATCAAGGGATTAATTAAGAAATTAATTTAGGGATAATTAATTTGGTTTAATATAGTAATTAAGTTAGTTAATTACTTAAGGTAATTAATAATTAAGGATCATTAATTATTTTAATTAATGATGTAATTAAGGATGATTAATTATGATTAATTAATCAATAATAGGTAATTAATTAATGTAATTAATTAAGGATTAAGGCAATTAATTATGATTAATTAATTAATTGAAGTAATTAAAGATTAATTACTGTTTGTTTGAGGTTAATTAATTTGTGAAATTGATTAAGGATAATTACATGAATGTAATTAGGTATAATTAATCAAGAATGATTAATTAAGGTAATTTATTCTGAATGATTGATTAATTGATTGCAATCAATTAAATGATTGAGTAAGCAAGATATAATTTGATGAAGTAATTAATTTAATTTATTTTAAATTGATTATAGATGAAGGAATTAATTTAATTCATTTTAAATTAATTAGAGGTATAGAATTAATTTAATTCATTTTAAATTACTTATATGGTATGAGTAAATCTTTGCTTATGTATGAATGGATGTCATGAATTGTCTTGGATGCTTTGTGATCTCAGTAGTGAGATAAATAATATTGTGTGGTATGGATGTTGATTTGTATTGTGATGATAACATAGGTTATCTATTGTGATGATGATATATGGAATATCTATTTGATATTGATGATGTGAATTACCTGTTATGTGATAATGATTGATTATCAATTATGATTTATAAGTTATCTATCTGTGTGTATATAGATACTGTAATTGAATTGTTTTAAAACTTTAAAACAACTTGGACCTTAAAAGACACGCTTTGGTTTCGATGAGACCGGGATCGGGTTTCCATATTTGGATATCCGAAAACCACATCGATTCCAAATAACGTTAGGTCGTGAATCAAAATGGAGCTTTGTGAAGACTCGAGGTGTAAGGGCTACACGTCAGTATAACTCTGTGGGTGATTCCGTAATGAGTTGACGGAATAGCACTTATAGATTCGAGATGGTGAATTAGAGTGCAAGGGTTATTGTCGTTAACTCTGAGGGTGATTCCAAAATGAGTGTAACGAGATAATGCCTTCGGTTTCGTTCGAACCCAGAACGAAGTTGTATGGATTAAATGCTTTCAGAACATCGTCAGGCGGACGATGAGCATTCTAAGTGATATGTCCTATAAAGGTAGTCGTAACCTCAAGCCTCATCAACCGGGAATGGCTAAAACATGGGAGGTGCAGCAAAGCTTCGTGGGTAGCCCCCACTTGAGAGTAAGATTTACCCCTGACTAGAGGTCCCTTTTATTTCGGCTGTGTGTGGACGGTTAAGTAGCTACAACCGTCGGGGTTGTCTTATTCGGAACTGTTCAGTAAGGAACGGGTCCGGCTTTGTGTTGCAGGGGAGTTAGGGTGGCTCCTCGGTACGGTGATCTAGGCCACGTACTGTGACGGGCGGTACCCCAGTAGCCCTGCCATTGTATGGAATCCAAAATCCAATAAGTGCCAAAGGTTTTGATTGTATTACCCACTTTTGTGGCTAGTAGCTGGAATTTAATAGATGTAACAATTTCGGCTATTTCTTATTTATTTGAAAACCCTAGACACTATTATAATATCATCGGATTTCCTATCAAATGTTTTGGTTAGCATAAGGTAAAAACTTTTCCATATTTATGTGTGGGAAGTCTTACGTGATACCTTTCTTTTCAAAAGGTTTTTGAAAGTTAAGCAACTTTAACCTGTTACTCACACCAAACCCATGTCTGACCCGGAGTTTATTTTTGTTTTTCATAAACTCTTGGGTACTCAAATTTTTATGAGTAGTCAAGGGTGATTCAGGTTAGGATTCGGATTAGCTTTGACGAATTGTGGGGGAGCAATGGAGCAGGAGGCTTCTGCGTGTAGATATATATAGAGTTTTCCGTTGTGTGTTCTCTGAGTTGTTGTCTTTGTGATGTATTGAGATATATAACTAGACAGGTGTTTATAACTGTCTAGTATGTGTTGAATATCTGTGTACTCTGATAATAGTTGTAAACTATTTAATATTTATGTTATTAATATAATTTATTCGTTCCGCTGTGTAAGATTCTTGTGTTGTTTCTCTCTTCTCTTCTATCTTTCTCTTTTCTATCCCTTTCTTTCTTCTTAACGATGCGACTTCCTTGTATTTGGAAGTTGGGTCGTTACATTGTGGTATCAGAGCATTAGGCTGAGTGAATACCTAGGCTCTGAAGTATGTCTTTTTTAGGGAGCATTAGGTTGAGTGAATACCTAGGCTCTGTAGTGGTGTCTTTCTTGAGAGAGCGTATTTGTAATTTTTATATATAATATATATATATATATATATATTTATTTCTACCTATCTGTTGGGCTACCTGTTCAGGTTGTCCAATATAAGTTATAAAGGTACATGGGGTAGTAGTGTGTGTAACACGATCTACCATTGGTTGGAGTTTGAATGTTTGAAGTTGGAAGTGTATTTGTTGAGACTGTAGACCTAATACCATCTCGAGTGAGTTCTGTGGTGATGAAGAACTTCATTGAGCTCTGAAGGAAACCTGTTAAGGTTCGGAGTTCATTTCTGAAGTAGATGAGTAGAATTTGGATCTGTTGATTGAGCAAAGGCAAGTGATGGTATATTGGATACATCAGGAGGTAGTAGCTGCGTGATGAGATACAATGACTATGGATGTTCCCAAAGATGTTTTCTTTGGAACAAGTTTAGGGAGATGAGTCTGCTTTGGGGTTATGGCTGTGTTCAGTAGGAGTTTCTGTGAAGTCCGAGTTTCTCGGAGAGCTTTTTTTGGAATTCTTTGGCATCTGTGGCAGCAGTGTAGTTTGGAGTGTTCTTAGTATTGGGAAAAGATCTTCTGGTTTAGCAGTTTTTCTGAAGTGGAGTTCTGAAGCAGTCAAGTGGACCCATTTCTTCGATGGATTGGCTAGTTGAGAGTTAGCTGTTCTATTTGGTTAAGGAAGAACAGTTTTACTTGGATTTGGTGTTCGCAAAAGTGACTTGCGATCGTTTGAGTGTTCTCTTGGGTTATCTGAATTTTTCTGGATGTCTTCAGGAAGTCAGAGCTTTATTCACATCTGAAGTTTGAGCTTTCTTATCGGCTGGAATTCCAGGAGTGGTACAGGTGGTTCAGCTTTATAGAAGAATGGTTTCAAGGAGATTGAGTTGGTGTAGTAGCTCGGAGATTTGGAGGAACTTCTGAATTTTTCTTACGGATTTGTTGAATCATATCTCTGGGGTATGTTGTCCAGTTTGTGCTAGTGTTCTTCTTCAGCATTCTCTTCTACTTTGGATCAGAGTTGAGCAGCGGAAGCAGTTTGAAAGTGTATCTGCTTTTCTTTCTGGACAGAAGAAGTTGTTGTCTTCTGATGTTGAGGAGTTGAGTTTGAGTTCTTGGTTTTGGTTGATCTTGAGGAGATCATTTTGTTGAAGTTGTTGGTCTAGTTGTTTCTAGAAGTATCAGCAAGGGTTGAGCTGACCAGTAAGTTATAGACAGCCCAGGATCGTCTGAAGAGTTTTGTGGATATGAGTCGAAGGGATTTGGACTCTGAAATCGGAGATTTAATTTTGGATAAATTTTCTCTGATAGTAAGTGAGCTATAAGTTTGGGTAAGTCTGAGAAGTTAGCTCTGAAGTGTTTTGGAAGTTGGTATCAGAGCATTTAGTTAAGCGAGAACCCTGGCTCTGTTGGTTGTTACTCATTAGAGATAGAGTCAGTAGTACTCTAGAATGAGTTTGAGTATATTAATAGATATGAGCGCGTATTTGTTAGTGAATATAAAAATTGTTTTATATTGTGATGATTGGTTTGTTGAGTGGTATATGGATTCTGGTCGTTATAGTCCGTACAAATCTATCGATAGGAATCTCTAAACACTTGTACAGAACAATTCGACACGATACTATTTTAAAACAGGGTGAATGAAATAATTTTACCCGAAACTATTTTCGTAGATAAAGGAAATAATCTTTGTAAATTATTATAGTATATGGTTTCTTGATTGTTAGGAAGTATAATATTTTTATCATTTGAATAGGAAATTGAAATCGTAACCCCAAAGTTGAGAAATAAATTCACATACAAATGGAATTTGAGCATATAAATTGTAAATGTGATTTGTAATTTGAAATGGAATTCCAGAGAAGTATTTGAGAATGTTTTGAAAAGAATTTGAAAATTTTGGAGATTTGGAAAGTTTAAATCCCTTTTGATTTTGAATATGATTTTCAAAGGTTTTGGAAAGATGTTTTGAAGGGATAAAAGCTCTAAACTCTTTTCGGTCGCTGGAAAATACATCGGTGATGACTGCAGCATCATCAATGTTCATTTTCGAGTTCCCAAGAGAGGAATCGCTACCGAGTTATTTTAAATTAAAGTTGTTTGCAAACTGGATTTGGTTTTGGAAATTTAAAAGATAATTTGAATTGATTTCAAAAATGGTTTTGAATTGTTGAAAAGACTCTGAAATCTTATAAAAAATACTTATGGAATAAAATCTTTTAAGGTGGAAAATAAATTGTGAATGAATAAATAAAATTGCAATTGCAATTAAATGAAAGTGAAATTGAAAGTTGAAATTCATTTCGAATTTGTGAGTAAATAGAACTGAAATTGGAATCGAATTTGATTTGTGATAAACAAAGCGAAGTATTGAAATGAAATTAGTAAGTGAAATTAATTGAAGAAATGACAAATTAATATGGATTGAAATGAATTGAATTCAATATTTATAAATGAAAGATAAATTAAATTCATATGGAGTTTGAAATCCAATTTAAATACAAGTGGTTGTAAACCAAAATGGTGAATTGAAATTGAATTGTGTTTGGGAATGAACAAAAGAATAAAACAGGAATTGAAACTGAATATTGAAAACCAATTCGAACTGTGCGAAATAAAATGAAATTATAAAATTAGTTCGAAGTGAACTAAAGATAATAAAGGTGAAATAAAGAAATGGTTTGAGATAAAATGAATTGGAACTTTTAATGGATTAGTAAATGAAACTAATTTAAAATGGTGCAGTGGTGAATGAAAGATAGTTGTTAAAAAATTAATATTTAGAAGTTAAATTGAAATTGTGAATCGAATTCAAATGAAACTGATAATGCAAGATTGAATGATAATGGATATATAAATTCAATAGTGAAGTAAAAATGGTATAAGAAGTATTCAAACCTTTGTAAAGAAATGTGCAAAAATGATTTTTGAATGTTGAAATTGGACATTATGGATATCAGGATATACAGGTGTGTTAAAGACAAAGGAATTGGGATTTTGAAGATAAAATTGAATTGCTCGACAAAAAGGTATGTATATAAATTTTAGTATGAAATTTGATGACTTTTTTGTCTAGCCGCTTGGCTTTTCATTTTCTTTTTGAAATCTGGGGGCCGTGGTGCCATTTTTGTAGTCGTACCGAGCCAGCCGCACAAAGGAGACGCTGGCGAAATTTTCCGAAAATTTAGGGAGTTAAAAAAATTTAGAGAAAATTTTGGAAATTTAAATTTGAATTATTGAGAAAAAAATGTTGTTAAGAACTTATAATTGAAGTTGGAAAGTTAGTTGAATTAATGATGGGTCTTAAATAAAAAGATTTGTTTTGGTAAGATGATAAAACTATTTGGATTGGGAAAAATAATAAATTGGGTTAAGGATCATTCTTCTTAACTAGAAATTTCGGGACGAAATTCTTTTAAAGGGGGAAGGATGTGACGACCCTGAAATTTTTAACATTTGAAATGGAATATTTAATTGATTTTAAATATTTGAATGATGGTTTAGCTTGAATTTCAAATATAACTATGAATTTAGCAGTTTAATTATCAAATTTAATTATAGAATATTTGGGTAAAATATTAAATCCTCAATTTGATGCTGATTAAAAATAATTTGAAGGCTTGGAAAATTTATATTGATAATACTGGAGGTAATAAAACTTTTAAAAGTGAATTTAAATCAGTTTGTTTGATTTTGAATTTATATTGTTTAAATCGATATTTGAAAAAAACCTTCCGAGGCACAGTCTTGGATTTCAACGAAACTAGTTCCATTAGATCCGTAATATTGTATTATTATCGGATTTCAACTTTCGTAATGTTTGGAGTTGTCGTTTGGCCGTACATTAAGCAAACGCGTTGAAAATTAAATCGAAATTTAATTTAATAGCCGGGGTCAAAAAAAAGTTATCTTCTCCATACGATCGAATTAGAACTCGGAACCTTTTCCCTTGTGTTCGGAATAGGGATATAACATTATGAATGCCAAACAGCATGCCTCGATAAGAGTTCAGAATTTACAATTATTTTAAACGAGATGCTTTGATTTTAGTATAATATTTAAAACTTCAAAGTCAAACTCTATTATCTCCTATAATCGGCCTATCTTATACTAGAAGCCACTATTCTCCAATCTAATAAAGCACGATGCCTTAACTCCTTCAATCCGAAAATAAAACGAACGAAACTATTCCCTTCATTCAATCAAAACCAAGCCAGTCGATTCAAATGAAAAAAAACAAATGAAATCATGGCCGATCTCTCCTATTTTCAAATCCCAGTTTTTTTCGAAATCAAGTTCTTGCCTTTTCCTTCTCATCTTCAATTCAAGCTCGAGTGATGCTTTGGGAAACCATGAGATTGTATTGAAGCATGGCCAAGGCGAGTGAATGATGGCGTCGAGTATCTGGAGGGCTCGTGACTTATCGGGGCTGTGGATTTCATGCGAGCGAGTTGCGTTCTCGGGGTAGGTTCATGTTTCTCGATACTGTGGTGAATTTTGGGGCCAGGACGCGTGAAGGGCGAAGTCGTGTCAGGTGATGTTCGAGCTTGCGATTGGGGCAACTGGAAAGGAAATCGAGGCCGCGATGGTAAGGCGGAGGGCAAGCAAGGCGTCATCGTCGCGATTGGATGAGGTTCGCGATGGGGTTAGCCCGAGTGCGCGTGACCTCGCGTGGAGGTGTCTGGCGCCTGTAGCAATGTGCAAGGTGAGGTAGTTTTTCTTATTTTAATTAAATTTAATAAAATCATTTTTTTAGATGGAAGTAAATAAATACAGTAAGTCATAAAGTAATTACTGTGGTTAATTTCAGGAAGAGAAAATAGATTTTCTAAGTAAATATATATGTATAACCATATTTGAAGTAACAGAAATTTACAGATAGAATTTTTAATTTCAGTAGTTACAAAAAATAATTTTTTTTAATTTAATGCATGTGTATATAGTAGAAAAAAATATAGAAATATACATGCAAATAGATCTGATAATTACTGAAATTAAAATTTTGAGAATAAGGGGTTTGGTGATTAAATGGTACAATTAACTTATTTAATTTATTTAGCTATTAAAAGATTTTTAAGAGGAAAATTATTGGTTTAAAGTACATTTTTAGGTAATTAAGTTTATTTATATAGAAATTGATTTGTTTAATAAATTGATTTAATTTATTTAAGGCGCACAATTTGTTTATATGAAAATAGTTTAAATCCAATTATTAGTAAATCAAATTATTAAATAATAACGGATTTTTTGAGTTAGTTCAAATATTAATGAATTGTATAAAAATTGTTTATACAAGGTCAAAATTACAAAGAGAAACAATTTGGAATGAAAATGGATTACATGCAAAGCAAAGGTGAGATCTTCTCACTCAATCAATATTTTTCTGATTTAAATTTTGAATATTTAGATTTAAAATTGATTGACTGTGCTTGGATGATTGATTTATAATAATTATTCACTGGATGATATTATATATAGTAGTATATATTATATATTGGGTGATTGATTTCCCACATTATATAGCGGATGAGACCCTATGCGCCGCATAATAGTGGATGATATTTTATAAATCCCATATACGAGATATTCCACCTCGAAGTGGAATTGGTATTTAAATTATTGTGCTAACGTCTATGGATGTAGGGAAGCAGGTTGGAGGTATCCAACTGGATTCCTCAAATGTTTGATTTTGTTTCATATATGTGTGTGTTTGTTTATTTATAATCTGTGTGTGATTATATTGTGATTGAAACCATTGAAGGCTAAAATTTAGCCGAATATATTTTTGGTATCGTAAGATACCAGAAATAAATAAATTTGGATTTTTAAATTTAGGTAGAAAATCTGTAGCGAAATCGTATTGAATAAAATTCCAAAAAAAATTATGGGAAAAGGTTTAATAAATGGATCTCAAGTAATAATATTCAAAAGGTAAAGAATTTATTTTAAAAATATGATTTTTAAATAATTTGGAAAGGATAAAGGAATTTATTTTTTAAAAATAAATTTGAAAAGTGATTTGGTGTTGAAATAAAATTTGAAATCAATCTAAAAATTTATTTGGTGTTGAAAGTGAATATTTGGGAATCGATCTGAAAATCGTATATCTGTGGATATTTGAAAATTTAAAATTCACATTGGGAATTTTATAAAAGAAAGGGGAATTTGTTTTAAAAGTAAATATTGTTTTATTTCTAAAAGTATGGAAAGAAATTTACGGATTTGGAATGTAAATTTAAAATAAATCTAGAAGGAATTATTAATTGATTAAAAATGATCCATTTTGAAAAGGAAGGTGTATTTTCCCTGAAAAACCGAGTATGTTTATAAAATAGCTTTTTAAATATAAATTAAAAGTTCTAGAAGTAGTTTTAAAAAAAAAGAATATGTTGGAGAAATTATTTTCTTAAGTTATTTTGAAAAATCTTTGAAGTAAAGATTTATTTAATTAATTATAGAAGTGATTATTTAAAGATTAAATTGATTTTTGTTTTAGAAAATGGCTATTTAAAATAGTTATACCCTACCTACTAATTTTATTTAAAGTTAGTTGGACTTGAAGTTTTATATGAGATATTGGTATAATATTTTCATAACTAATATTTAAATAAATGTTTTAAAAGAATTTCATCTAAATGTTTCCAAGTATATATTTTGGATAAGTGATTTAAAGTATCTTAAAGTATTTGAACTCGGTAGATTTCCAATGGAAATGAATAAATATTTGGGAATGTATTCCGTGTAAGGAAAAGTGACTCGAAATTTGTTTTCAAAGTATTGAAATGTGGAAAGTAATTTGAAATTTGTTTTCAAATGGTTGAAGTGTGAAACATATCTTGCGGATATATTTTGAAAATAAATAATTCGGGAAATTTATTTAAATCTGGCAATTGTTGTGGAAGTTGATTGATAGTTAAATAACCGACTATTAATATTTGCCTTTAAACGACATTTGAATTTCGATGCGACTAGGGGTCGGATTCCAAGTGGATATCCGAAACCCACATCGAACCTTTGTGATTTGTGATAGATCTTTTATTTAAAAGTTCGAAGTGGAAATTGTTGTGATTTGTTGAAATCTGAATGTAACAATTATTTTAAAATAAGCGCTCATTAATCGGATTAGCCGGGAGAGGACCTTGTGTCATAAAACCCATTCCGAATAATGATACGACGAAATGTGGTTGCATTTGAAGACGGTGTTGAAGACATGGTATTCTCGAAAATGAAAGGATTACCTGTTAAATGTCTCTGCACTGAGTTGCTCCAGTATAGAGATTTTATCACCCTTTGTGATGGGGATTCCGGACGTGATTAGTGAATATCCGGATTTGCAAGGGCTTCTTTGAAGTGCCTTCGGTTCCGTTCGATCCCGGAACGGACTTGAATGGATGTGTGTCTGACGTTACACTTTGAGATGTAAAGCCGGTTTCTATCAAATACATTTCTGTTAGCGGCGAAGAATTTATTCTCTTAGCTTAACAACCTTCTCTGAGACGTACGAGCTCAGAGGTTATGTAGTTGATGGTTATTAGTGATACATTCCCAAATTAGTAACGTAGCATACGAAGTGTTACTGATCATTTGTTGATCAAAGCATGGCTTTGTGTAAAGCGTAGCTTTGTGGACGAGACCTCATCAAGCCTCACAAACCGGTAATGGTCGAAACAGGAAAGATGCGGCAAGGTTTCAGGGGTAGCTCCCCTAGGGTATGTCCATTCCTTCTGGAAAAGGGTAGTATCAGGTATGGAGCCCTGATATTTAACCTATGTGGTTGCAGCAAATACTTATCTTTGTGGTTGTTGGTGTAGAGGATCCTTGGATAAATGTCGCAAACGATCAGGGGTGGCATATCTTAGGTTTTACTTCTCGGGAAGGGGGTAACCGACCTTGTGTTGGCAGAGAGCTGGGTAAGTTCTCGGGACGTCCCTCCAGAGGCGTACCCATGTGGCAGTAGGAAGTTGCATAGCCTGACCATTTGTTGGAAATCCAAAGAAAAAATACGAGACCTGTACGGTTTTAGTTGTATAACCTGCCATGGAATGTGGCGGTAACATCCTATTGAACATGGTAGTTATAGTAGGCATAAGTGCGAAATGCCTATGTTGGCTAAGATTAATATTATACTTTCGAAATGTTTTCCATTGTGCACTAATAATAATAATATTAAAAAGATTTTACATATCAAGCATGTTTGACTATTATAAGGAGAAATCTCCTTCAATTCTGCGTTTGCATTGTGTGTGTGGCGGGAGGCCTTACGGTAGTTTCAGTTTCCAAAAAAGCATAGCGAATTTCTTTTTATTTTCTTTGTGAAAAATAACTGTTTTTAAGATCTCACACCAGTCCCATGACTGACCTGGAGTTTATTGTTCCCTTCCTAAACTCTGGGTGGCCATAATTTTCCACACGGGCAGCCTAGAGTCAGGTTAGCAGTTATTCGGGAGAAAAGTCGAAAAAGAGATGCTGTGGAGATGAGGAGCAAGCTGGATGCGAAGCGTATCACTAGTATATGTTATATTCTTTTCAGCTGTTTGTTGTTGTAACACTCTGATAATGTAATGTGATGTAATGTAATAGCTGACACAGTTCTTTGTTTTAAAGTTTATTCATTTATCTATTGTATATTGTTCCGCTGCGAAATGTGAGATCCTGATGTTGTTGTTTTTTCTTCTTCTTCTGCATCTTTCTTCTTTAAACCCGAAGACTCGTACATTCGTTCCACTTTGGGCTGAATTGTTGTGGGATTTTGCCAGCTTAAAAGGGGTACGGATTTGCGGGCCTTCACATTTGATATCAGAGTCGGGTTCCGATCTTGGGACCTGTGGGTTATGGGCCCACCACGCTTCAGCTGCGCAACTCTGATTGCTACGAAAATTGAAATCCGATATTATTATTATATTACGGATCCAATGGAACTGGTTTCGTTGAAATCAGAGACTGTGCCTCGGAAGGCTATTTTTTTTAAATATCTATTTAAACGATATAAATTCAAAATCAAACAAACTGCTTTTAAATTCACTTTTAAAAGTTTTATTACCTTCTGTATTATCAATATAAATTTTCCAAGCCTTCAAATTATTTTTAATCAGCATCAAATTGAGGATTTAATATTTTACCCAAATCTTCTATAATTAAATTTGATAATTAAATTGCTAAATTCATATTATATTTGAAATTCAAGCTAAACCATCATTCAAATATTTAAAATCAATTAAATATTCCATTTCAAATGTTAACAATTTTCGGGTCGTCACACTTTCTCTATTTCCAAATATAAAAGGTGAGTAACTTCTATTTTTAAACTGAATCTATTTATATATGTGATTATACGTGATAATCCTTGAATATTTCGATGGGTAATATGTTTTGAATGTTTGATTAGAGATGATTGCATATATATATATCTGTGTGTGTGTGTGTGTGTGTGTATGTATGTATATGTATATGTATATGTGTGTGTGTGTATGTGAATATGGAAATGCATGTCTGTATATATATGTGTGTGTGTGTGTGTGTGTGTGTTCTAATTTTAGAGGATAGACTTGATCAAAAATCAATTTTCTTCTTCCTTGATCTCTTTTGGCATATGATGTTTAAAAGGAAACTTGTTGTAATGATGCAATACAAATTTTAAAAATATTTGCAAGTGGAATTTTTAGTAAATATTTCAGAAATATGAAATTACAGTGAAATCTGTTCAAATGAGAAAAGAAAAGATCTTAACTTCATGTTTTAATTTCATAATCAAATTCATATGAGCAAATGATGAATTTTAACAAAAATTTCAAGATTTTTAAGCTTGTATTTTGAGTGGAATTTTGCAATGGTCGGAAATTGGGAATTTATCAATTTCCGACAATCGAAGGTGCTGGAAATATCGAGTTTGTTGCCGAAGCAAGCTTATGGGTTGAGGAGCTCGACGAAATTGGCTGAGAGGTTGATAGCTTGCCGTGGTGGCGCGGCAAGGGAAATATAGGGTTTAAAAGCCTGTTTTCAGTCGTGGTTCGTCGCTCATTTACTAAGTCACGGGGGCGTCGAGTTGGCCCGGAGGAGTAGGAAAGGAAAGAAGGACGTCTGACGAAGTTTCTAGCGATGAGGCGTGGTCTCCGGTGGTCAAGGTCATGGGTTCGAGGTACAAATAGGTGTCAGGTATTGTTTTCTGGTGATGGTTTATTGCTCGATTTTGAACGCAAGCTTCATGGAGGAAATCTGGTGGTCGAGAGTGTCTACGGTGATGTCGGTGACTTGCCGGCGGTGGCTTTGGTGATCGGAACATTGACGATGATCTATACATGTGCACATGTACCTGGTGTATCAGTGGTAGTGGTTGTGTTGTTGAGCTTCGGGTATGATGATGTTTTCTTTGAGTCGGTCTCGTGTTTTTATGAGGGAGGATGGATCGGGTTTAACTCGGGTGGGAACCGGGGTTGGCTCGGGTAAATGATGGTTTGGGGTCAGACCGAGTATTACAGATTTTAAAGTTTGGATGTTCTGGAGCTCAAGAGGCGAGTTGGATGGTAGGAGCTTATGGAGTATATTCCGCTTTGTATTTGAGTTTGATTTGATAGTAGTCTGGGACAAGTGTACAACTATCCAGTTTATGTATAAATGATTGTACTCTGATATGTTGAATGTAAATTGACAAGATACAACTTTCTTTGTATAAATACTATTATGTGATATTATATTTTGATCCGCTGCGAAATGTAAAATTCTGTGATTTGTTTTCTGTTCTTCTTCTACCTTATTTCTTCTTTACCCTAACAATCTGGGATTTTCGGCGTTTGATTGCTCGGCACTTCTACAGTGAACGTATTAGTGTCGAATTCTCGAGGTCGAAAATTTCGGGTCGTTACATTTGGTATCAGAGCTGAAGGTTAAGTGAGAACCTTAGCTCTAGTGGGTTACTCATTAAGGATAGGTTCAATGGTACCCTAGAATGAGTTGAGTGTAGTATATATGAGGGCATATTTGTTATTTTCTTATAAAAAGATTTTAAAACGGTTTTAAAATTAGTTTTTATATAAGTTTATATTTTGATACATAAAGCAATAGTTTTTCTAATATATATTAACGTAATTGGTTATTGATTATTGGAATTAAATATAATAATAAGAATTAAGTGGTAATAGAAATACAACCAAATAGGAATTGGATAATTTAAACTATACAAATAAAATAAGCTAAATGGATTCAAACCAGAAAATAAAATCCTGAAATTTGTAGAACTGTTTTCAGAAGGCTGGATTAAGTTACCCTGATTTTATTATCCAATAAATTATGAGAGAATATATAGTGAATTGATTTCCAGTTATGATAACCTTGGTTATTATCCTAAAATGTTTGTTGTATCTTAATAATGGAATGTTTGTTAATGAATAAGAAGAATGAAATGTTTTTAAGGAATTAAAACATTTAGATAAGCATGACTTGTAAATAGAATGGGATTTAAATTGTGAAGTTTTAAATCTAAGCCAGAAAATTTAAGTTGTTTCAGAATATTAAAAGATATAATGAATAATATTTTTAATGTAGGAATCTTATTTTAAAACAAGAGTTGTTTTAAATTTTTTAAAGAAATTTGTTTGAAATAGGAACCAAGAATGGTTTAAAATCTAAAGTATGACTTGAAGTCCAAATGAAATAAATATGTATATCTGTAGGATATACCTAATAACAGGTTGATTTGAAGTAAACACTAAGTATTGAGTTTTGAATTTTCCCTAAAATGTGATAAGTTTTTGAACTTATAAGTGGGAAAAGATATTGATAAGAAGTTTAAAATTTGAAATGGAGAATTCAAATTAAGTAAGATTGATTGGACTAAATGAATTGAATTTAACTTAGGGAAAGTTAAATAAGTTTAACAAGCAATCTGAATTGGAAATTTCAAGACGAAATGGGGATTTAACTTAGGAAGTTAAATGGATTGATTTGAGATGGGAGTTATGTGTGATCTCAAACGGGTTTGAGATCTGGCAATGGGAATTTATGCTATTGATGGATGCTGTTGGTGAATGTTTTAAATAATTTGGATGTTTATTTACTTTGGCTTATTCTGATATCATCCTATTGTAATTAATAATCTATGAAACTGAAAATTGGATTATTTTAATTGAGAGGTGGATTGAGATTATATATATATATATATATATATATATATATATATATATATATATATATATATCCATTACGGAAATTAAATGGAAATAAAAACTTTAATGTGAAACTATTTGAATAATTTTGATTTTAAGAAATAAAGGTTGAGCATATGGTGATGGAATCACTTTGAACTTAAGATTTAAAGGTTAAAAATGAACTTGCAAACTAAAATTGTTTAAGAATCGGTTTCAAAGTTTAAAGTTAAAATTGGGTAATAAATTGAATTCTGAAGATTAAATTATTTTGAACTCTTATTTGAACTTTGAAATAAGTTAAGTGAAGGTAATTTAAAATGGAATTTCGAAGATTGGACTCAGAATTATATGGTTTAAAGATTTAAGATGTTAACTTAAAAAGTAAAGGTTAATTTGATTAAGAATTCAATCAACATTTAAAAATTTAACTTGAATTTATATAATTCGAGATGGTTTAATGTTGAGATTGGAATTGAGATAAACTTAAATGGAAAATTTGAATTGAATTAATTGGAAGTGAAATTGAAGTTGAATGAGTTTAAATTCAAATGGAAATTAATTTGAATTTGGGAAAGGAATCAAGATAAATTCAAATTGAATTGGGATTGAATCAATTTAAATGGAAGTGGAAATTGGAAATTGATTGGAATTGGAGATTGGGGAATGGAACAGTTTGGCTCTGAACTATTTTTTTAAATAAATAATTTTAATATAAACTGTTTTAAATCTATTTTTCCTAGCTATTTACTATACAACCTTTCCTTTTAAAACCCAAACTATCTTATATTTATTCTACAACTATTTTGAAATAATTACCATTTTACATCTGTTTACAAACTAATCATTATTTTATAACTACTTTATAACTAATTACTATTTTACAACTATTTTGAAATTATCTAAATATTTTACAACTATTTTAAAACTACTTAACTATTTTACTACTATTTACAACTAATATCTATTTTAGAACTACTTATCTATTTTAAACTTTTCAAGCTATTTTCTAAATTCAAGTTGGTCAGAGTGCAAACTGTTTACAAGTGAAGTGATAATCTAAATGGAAATTGGAGGCAATTGTGAATAGGTGAATAGAATCAAAATGAAGGTGAATAGAAAGAAAGTTGATTTATCTAATAATCAACGAAGATAAATACGTAGGATGTACGTATATTATTCTATTCGCATACGATTTGATCCAGATTGGAGCACAGAATTTCGAGATAGTATATCGATTCGAGTTGGGAATTTTCACTCGATTTTCGATGGCGAACCCTGGATATGGATTTTTGATTGATTATGGGAATCTCTATCATAGTTAGGCTATGCAAGGAGAATGACGGTTTTTGATCAAGAAACCAGATCTGAGTCTGCACTAGGAAGTCGAGTGGACGATACTAGTTCCGAAGTGGAATTGTGTGATCAAGTGAGCGATCAGATTTGATATTGCGTACGGATGGTATATATACATCGTACGTACTTAAATGTAATAGATATTGAAATATTGAAAGAAATGTAAAAATGATTTTTGAGAAGAAAAGTATATTTTGAGAAATATATATGAATAAAAATGGAAGTTGGATATCTTTATAATTGAAATTCACTTTATGAAAAGTAAGTATATGGTAAGTAACTTTATAAAAGTAACTTTATAAAAGAAAATCAAATTTGAATGTTGATTTGGCATAGTAAAGTTATATATATATATATATATATATATATATATATATTTGTTATATATGATAAACTCCCCTATGTTGAATCTAAAACCAAAAGAAAGGGTTTTTGAAAAATATTTGAAGTATAAAAGGGGAATCTATATAAGTGATCCAAAGATTATTTTCAAGTTCGAAAGGATAAGTTATATATATATATATATATATTAATGATTTTATGATAACGATTTTGGAAAAAGGTTTTGGAACCTACGGATTTTGGAAGGGCTTTTGATTTTTGGGAAAAATCAATTTTGGGAATTTGGAAAGCCAAGTTGGAACAATCGATTTGGGATATCGATTTTGTGTAAAGGGGATTTTTGATGTGAATCATAAAGTGTATGATTTGAAAGATACTATAAGTGTATACTATAAAATGTTTGGAGATTGGCTCTGGGGAAAAAGGCGCTCCCATTGAAATGAACTTCATAAGAGATCCACGGGGTGGTTCTACCTTGAGCCCTAAGGGGGAGGCTCTAAATTGGATCTTGGGAGGAAGTCCGGACAAACTGAAGTTCCTGAGGATTTTGTGTATGGGTAGCGATAGTCGAGGGCGCTGATGCCTACAGAGACATTTTGGTTATGTCGTGACGATAGTGTAACTCGATGTCACTACGATCTACTGCGGACCATAGCGGAAGTCGTGTCGCCGTGAGAGCCAACGGTCTACATTTGATTTTTCCGTGATGGCAACGTAGCATCGTAAAACTGCGATGTATGAAGACATAACGAAAGTTGAGAGGCTGTGAGAGCCTAAGGCTACATTGGGACTTGACTGATGTAGTCTGCGACCTATGTAGGAGTGGTAAAGTTTCATTTGGCAGCGAAATTCGAGGGCGCTGATGCCTACAGTTACATGTATTTTTTCCATGATGGCGACGTAACCCGAGATGTAGTTGCGATCTACGACGGGTTCCATGGCGTAATAGAAGGGTGCGGAGTGCCTACAATTATCTATGGATTTTGCCGGGATAGCAACATAACCACAGGTTAACTGCGACCATGGAGGGGGTGATGATTTCCAGAGCATTCTCATCAAAAATGATTTCTACATTTTCAAAATCGTTTTCTATATTTTCAAAAATGTTTTCTAAGTATTTTCATTGGGTGTTGAAAACGGGTTTACCAAGTGCTTATAGATTTTCAGTCCTACGCCTGATCAACGTATGACCGAAATTCTGTAAGAACGAGGATGGGCTGGTTGAGACATCGAGTTATAAAAAGTATTTTTATAAAGCTATTTTGATAGTATTATGTAAATTTTAAAGTATTTCTAAATTTTTGAATAAAAAGGAGTGTATAATTAAAAATGTTCAAAGGATAACTTAACTGATAATAAACATTTTGATAAAATTCTGGTTTCGTTCCTTTTCAAGAACGAAAAGATTTAAAGGGGGAGGAATGTGATATCCCGGAATTTCAAGCAAATAAATATGTGATAATTTCTTTTATGTATTATTTAAAATGATCTAAATAATTATTTTTAAACAAATTAAATATGTGTCTGTTTAAATATATATAATTATGAGTTGATTTTAAATTGAATTTGAATTGGAGATTGAAATTCAAAAGATAAATATCTTAAATTAAATAGGATTTGAAAATAATGTATATTTGATTTTCATTAGTATATAATTAGTTTTATATTATTTTCTTTAAAGGATTTCATAATTATAAATAAAAGAATAATATTAAACTAAAATAAAATAAAATTTAAATATATATAAAAAAACATTTAAAATAATAAATACATACAAAAATACAAGTGTAAATAATTGATACATACAAAAATACAAGTGTAAGTAATTAATATATACAAAAATACAAGTGTAAGAAGAATACAACACGAATTAACAAGTGTAAACTAAGTAATTTGCAAATATAACAAGTGGCATTTATTTTCTTTAAATTAAAATAAATAAGTATGTTAGAAAATAGGCTGTGTATATAATTCTTGAATCCTCTCCAAACCAGACTTTCTCTTCATTTCTTCATCTTTCAAAAATTTAAAACAAAGACCAGGATCAAAACAAAAGTAAAACCTGGAAACTGTAAAACTGTGCTAAAGCAACATAGTTGATTCAAGAGCAAAACTAATTCAAGATCAATTCAAATTCATTTCAAAACACAAGGCAGATCAGATCAACATCAAGTTCAAATTCCAGATCCAAGTTTTCAAAACAAATATATAGGCTTTCTCTGTTTTCAAATATAAAAGGTGAGTAACTTCTATTTTTAAACTGAATCTGTTTATATATGTGATTGTATGTGATAATCCTTGAAAATTTTGATGGGTAATATATTTTGCATGTTTGATTAGAGATGATTGCATATATATGTATATGAATATGGAAAGGCATGTATGTGTGTATATATATACATACATATATATATACACACACATATACATACATACATATACATATACATATATAAGTATATACATAGCTCTGTTCCAATTTTACAGGTTACACTAGATCAAAAATCAATTTTCTTCTTCCTTGATCTCTTTTGGCATATGATGTTTAAAAAGAAACTTGTTGTAATGATGCAATACAAATTTTAAAAATATTTGCAAGTGGAATTTTTAGTAAATATTTCAAAAATATAAAATTACTATGAAATCTGTTCAAATGAGAAATCATGTTTTAATTTCATAATCAAATTCGTATGACAAATGATGAATTTTAACAAAAATTTCAAAAATTTTAAGCTTGTAGTTTGAGTGGAATTTTAGAATGGTCGGAAATTGGGAATTTATCAATTTACGGCGATCGAAGGTGCAGGAAATTTTGAATTTGTTGCTGAAGCAGGCTTATGGGTCGAGGAGCTCGGAAAAATTAGCTGGAAGGTTGATAGCTCACCGTGGTGGCACGACAAGGGAAATATATGGTTTAAAAGCCTGTTTTTAGTCGTGGTGGTTCGTCGCTCATTTATGGAGTCACGGGGGCATCGAGTTGGCTCGGAGGAGTAGGAAAGGAAAGAAGGGCGTCTGACGAAGTTTTAGGCGATAGGGCGTGGTCTCTGGTGGTCAAGGTCGTGGATTCGAGGTACGAATAGGTGTCAGGTATTGTTTTCTGGTGATGGTATATTGCTCGATTTTGAACGCAAGCTTCATGGAGGAAATCTGGTGGTCGAGAGTGTCTAGGGTGATGTCGATGACTTGCCAGCGGTGGCTTTGGTGATTGGAACATTGCCGAAGATCTGTACATGTGCACATGTACCTAGTGTATCAGTGGTAGTGATTGTGCTGTTGAGCTTCGGGTACGATGATGTTTTCTTTGAGTCTGTCTGATGTTTTCGTGAAGGAGGATGGATCGGGTTTAACTCGGGGTGGGAATCGGGGTTGGCTCGGGTAAATGATGGTTTGGGGTCAGACCAAGTATTACAGGTTTTCAGGTTAGGACATTCTAGAGCTCAAGAGGGGAGCTGGATGGCAGGAACATACGGAGTATATTTCGCTATGTACTTGAGTTTGATTTGATAGTAGTCTGGGACAAGTGTACAACTGTCCCGTTTATGTATAAATGATTGTACTCTGATATGTTGAATGTAAATTGACAAGATACAACTTTCTTTGTATAAATACTATTATGTGATATTATATTTTGATCCGCTGCGAAATGTGAGATTCTGTGATTTTTTTCTGTTCTTCTACCTTCTTTCTTCTTTACCCTAACAATGTGGGATTTCCGACGTTTGATTGCTCGGCACTTCTACAGTGAACGTATTAGTGTCGAATTCTCGAGGTCGAAAATTTCGGGTCGTTGCATTAACCTTTTGAATAATTTAGGCAAGTTATATATATTAGAATGAAATTTAGTGTTATACAAATAAGTTTTTTTTTAAATTGAACTATTTCAAGTTGGTTAAATTGTATAACACTAAATGGCATTCTAATATACATAACTCGCCAAAAATATTCAAATAGTTAAAATGTTAGGATATAATAGGGTTGTACAAGAGGAACACTTAATTAATAAATTGTTCAAACCAAAATCTGGCTTAATATAAATTGTTGTTTAATTCCATTTATCATTTTAGATATTCCAATTATTCAAACATTTCACTTCATTTCAATAATTGAACTATTTATTAATATAAAACTTAGGATTTAAATTTCCAGTTTCACTTCAAATTATTTTGAAATAATTATATACACATATATTATATAAATCAAATGGTATTCAAGAATTTCAATCAAATTCATTTTCCAAAACAAATGTGTGGCTAAGCTATTAACTCGTCTCTCCACTTTGAAACTCGAAAATGAATGTCGATGATGCTGCGGTCATTACTGAAATTATTTTCCAGCGACAATGAAGGAGAGTACAGGTTAAATTCCTTTAAAATTATTCTTTTGAAACAATTTCTATCCGAAAATACTTTTAAATAATAATACCTTTCAAAACCTTAAAACCAAACTTTGTAACGTATAGGGAATTAAATCCCCAAATCCTTACTTTAAATTGATTACATTTTCAAATCTAAATTATAAACCATGCTATAAAATTTCATTTCCCTGTAATAAACAATAATAGTTAATGTTTTAGAAATGTTAATAAAACAATAAATGAAAATTTTAGCATTATCATTTCCAACAACCATTTCATTTAGCTATTCAATTTCAAAAAATTTACATATATATAATATAATCATACAAAATTTATTAATTTTGAAAACAATATTGTGTCGGTTTGCTCTATTCAAGTGTTTTGGAATTCTTATCAATAGCGTTGATCAGAGAATCGATCGAAACCCAAAATTCTAACTTAACAACTTAAATAACACAGTATATAAAATATCTTTATATTAATAGAAATACACTCCCTCACTCGATGATACAAGAATAGATTACAAAATAAGGATAGAGATTCAAATTAGAGAGATTCTAATCAAAAGAATTCAAACTAGAAGATAGACTCGATAGGGAGATAAGATGATTGAATTTCAAATAAGGAAGATGGATAGACTTATGCAAATTGCGGGCAACCTTAACCGAGTCGATCAAGACTTCGAGAATATGATCGATGTAGAATTCTGAGGCAAATCAACATTCGATCGCAAGAGAATAATTCAGGTATAACAAGAGATATCAGCATATAAACCGAGGATATATAAATCTCCGGTGAATCGATGCTATTGTAAAGGATTTTCACCCCTTTACAAATCATTCAATGGAGCTATGGGATACTCCAGAATCAAGAAGATACAAATAAGAAAAGACAAGAATGGTTGTTGGACCCGAGGGGAAAGTTCCAAAATTCAAGGGAAACTTGAATCAAAGAGGAAGAATTCAAGCTCGAACGAAAGTGATTCTGTAATTAAATTTACTACATATGCTAAGTTTTGCCTAAAACCATAGCTGTGATACCAACTGTAACGACCCAGTATTTTGTGCCATTCGCATCCACACTTGCCAGACTTGAATTACTCAAAATATCAGATGTCAATTTATATTTGGCAAAACTCAACATATACAGTAAATAAATCAACCACGGATTCATAGACACAAAGTAATATAACAATAAGCAGCGGAACCGATAGATAGTGGTTCATAAAGCCACTATATAAACAACAGAGTTTGAAATAAAATACAACAGAATATCTCAACTACAGTGAAGTCTCGAATACAAAAAAATGACATCTCTGAACAATCAACTAGAAAAGATGAAAGCTGAATAGATGCAGATAGATCTCCAAGTGAAGCTCCAACTCCAAAGGTGAGTCTCGATGTTGTGACACTCGGTTTGACCCGAGCGTAAAGAAAAACACAAAACACTCGAGTCAGGATTAACATTCTTATATCAATAAATCCAACTCATGTGAAATAACCATTGAAATACAAGTAACTCAAAGGATGTTTGGGATAACCATCCTCTAAGGATCCGTGGACCTATCTACTATGTAGTAATATACGCTATTATAATATGTCTATAGTAAACTAAAAGTTATTAAAATAGGGTTAAGGCGTTACCCATATCCCCTTTAACACAATTTATATATTCCCGTAGTCTATACAATGCCATACGCTCCTCCATAAACTGAAGGTTTACCCAGAGGACATCTCACAGGTACAGTACAAAACAAACTCGTAGAAGGCGAGATAGGGCATGCTACGAGGCACTCGAGGCAATGCCATGGTAGATATACCGTTTGCGAATCCGGACTATTGGTAACGCATAGCAGCTACTACTGCCCACCTCATGACACACTCCCAAATCAAAAGGGTGCACCCAATAAATCACAAAAGCAATAGAATGGTATCGAAGAAATGTGCCCGATCGGAGAAATGACCTCACTTGGCCTAGCATGGCTCCTATTTTAGCCGCATCAAGCTGACTAACGGGAGTTAGGTCCACGTAAATACCATATAGAATCGTCACCTAACTATCCTACTTCATTCTGGAATCTCCACCACGTACACAGTTGTTAAAGTGGTTTTCGGTGTTGGCAAAGAGTATGAAAATGTCCGATCCCAGTCTCTTTAACAAACAATCGTTATTATAACACTGCGGTCATTTCAAAACAGTTTATACTTCAAAACCAAAATATCATTTTCTATTTCAAATATATCCATTTCCAAGAATCATATTACTTTCAAAGTTATAACACTTTTGAAATGAAAACACTTGAAATCATAACACTTTGAAATCATAATACTTTGGAAAACCATAATTTTGAAATCATAACTTCCACCACTTAAATAGTTTAGATATTAATAATAATGTATAATAAAATAGTTTATAAATAGTGTATAAATAGTTTATATAAAGATAGTTTATATTAAAAATGGTTTATATTAAAATAGTTTAATTAAAATAATTTACAAAGTAAAATATAGTTTAAAAATACAATAAATAAATAAAATAGTTTCCTCAAATTTCAAAAATCGATTCAAATCAACTTGAAATCCAAAATTCTAATTTAATTCAATCTCAATTCTTCAACTTCGATTCACTTCAGTTTCTCAATAAATCATTCCAAATTTTATCGATTTCAAATACAGATTTGAATCACAAAATAAACCATTTAAATTTCAATATATTTCAAAGCTTTCATATTCAAACATTTTCAAAACTAGATTTGATTATTTCATATATATCAAAATATAACTTCGTTATTATTTAGTTTTGAAATGTTTACTTAATAAATCTAATATCATTTAAATAAAACCCCAAATTACAAATAAACTAAATATTTTCTTCGATTTATTTAAACTTGAAATATTCATTCAATTACCATAAACCAAAAATCAAGTTATAAAATCATATCCTTTAAAATCTCAATTCCAATAAGTTTCAAATCGATTTAATTAAATAAAATTCTTAATTAAATACAGTTTCAAATAAATTCAAATTTATCTTCCCAGCCTAACTTATAAAATCATTATAAATCTATCTTAAAATAAAATTTCAAAACTAACTTATAACCATAAAATTTGCAAACATATAAATTTAAAAAAAATCTAAATTTTAAACCCATATAAAATAACATATATATATATATATGTATGTATATAACATCTTAAAATCAATATTTATTAAAACCAAAATATTCATTTCAAAACCTTGGAAATCATTTTTAAAATATATATATGTATGTATGTATGTATGTATGTATATAGACCAACGGTGTTTGTATAAAATTTTCTATCCTATGGTCAAGTGATATGGATATTTATCATTTTAATCCACAATTTAAAATATATACAGGTATATCTCATTTCAACCCACAATCCCAAATTCAATTTAATGAAAATCACATGGGTTTGTCATTTCAATCCATAACGATTTTCTCCTACTCTACAGATCGTTCGGGTATGTATCATTTCAACCCGTAGGGAATTTTGTAATAACAGGGAACTTGCAAAGTGATAACAGATATGATAATAACAATAATAACAGACATATATCGTTAATTTAAATAACAGATACTGGTGTCAGATGTCACAGATGAACAGGTACATATAATAGCATATATAAAGCAATGTAACTAACTAACAGCAGCATATTTTAATTGTCGTTTCAGTTGAAATTAAATTTAATAAATATAAGAACGTTAATCGTAAATGATTGCTCACCTTTCGAGGTTAGAGAGGATAGGCAAGGAAATTGAGTTACGAAATGCAAGTACGACTTCCAAAGCAAAGCTAGATTGACATAAATTTTGACGGACAAGCTCATAGATAAGAATCAATAAGAAAAATCAATCTGTTTGATAGAAACAACAATATATTTATATTATTCATTTTCAAATCAATATTAATTTAAACATATGTTACATTAAATATATATATACATATATATATATATATATATTCCAAAATCGTTGTTTTAAATAGACACATATAAAACAAACATATCTTCATAATATAATTTGAAATAAATACATATATCTACCTTTCAACTATTAACATTAATGTAAGTATAAAATATTATATAAAGATACCTATTTTCAAAATAATAATACAGCCTATGTATTTTAAAAAAACAAATCTGATATATAATAAAACACTGTACGCTTATATAATAAAATGTTGTACTTATATATTCTACTGTAACAAGTATATAACTTAATATATTATCAAATAGCAAACAAAGCTTATCATTATATATTTTTTGGCAAAAAGCAAACAAGATTTCCAGAAAAATGAAGTATATATACAGAGAAAATAAGATGTATGCATAATATATAAATACTAACATATGCAAATTTTATTTTCAAATCTTTATACATTAAAACAAACGCAACACTTAAAACATAAAACATAACTTACATTGTAAACATATTATTTAACTAATATATATAATTACGTATATAACAGTAAAGTGTAAAAAAAAGAAACAAAATAGCTTGTACAAAATATACTAACAGATTACATTATATATAACATATCTATTATATACATACCAAAACTCGTACTTAAATAGCTTATATATACAAACATGCATACATACATACATACATATACATACATACATACATACATATATATATATATATATGACAACCAGTACATAACCAGCAATATATACAAACTTACATAAGGCTAAAAGTAACTCAGATCTATGTGTATATATATATAAGAACTAACAGTAAAACAACCTGCAAACTTACATTTTTATAAACTTTTATATACGGCTATTATAACTTCCTATCATACCATTTTATTATAATTATATATATACATATATTTATATATATAGAAAAACCACAATTGTTACCAAATATACGTACGATCGTATATTAATATATTAATATATAAACTACAACATATATAAACATATAACTTTATAGTATATATACACAACTTGATATGTAAAAATTGGATACACTTTATAAAACCAACATGACACTAATATATAACTATATATGTTTTTATATATATACGAACGGTAAGGTACATAATAAACAACTAGTTATATATAACGTATACATACAAACGAAATTTGATAAAATTGGTTCTTTGTAAAAGTTCATATATATACAGCCTCATATCGGTATGTATACAGAAACAATGATTAAATAAACAAATATATATTTCAACATTTATAATAAATACCACTATAACTAATATAACATAATATGCCCACAAATTACGAAACTTGTATAACAACACACACACACACACACATATATATATAATTTATATAGTAACCTCATATATAAACTGTAAATTATATATATAGGTATATAAATAAACTAGTATACATAACTAGATAGGGTGTATATATATAAACGAAGATATATATATACTTATATATATATATATGCGTACAAACTTACAACAGAAGGAAGGGAACGAAAGGCAAGGCTGGACAAGCTGCTTATGTGCGGTCGGAGATTGTACGCTAATGGGAGGCGTGGAGTCGCTTGAGGCTGCCTGGAAGCTTGGTTGCATGAGTTGGAGGAAGAGAAAAATGGTGGGGAAGAGAACGTGGAATTTCAAGGGAACGTGCAGTGGGCTCCATGGTTAAGCAAGCTTCAGGAAGGCAAAATGTTCACCTTTCATTATATAGTAATTATGTATGCTAAGCTTTGTGATATATTTTTCCAAAGAAAACAACATAGAGAAGAATGAGATAGAGTAGGTGACAGCCAGAATAAATGAATTAAAGATATGCGTTATTATATATCATAAATTTATGAATAGAATCAATGAGGAAGGCCAAGTGGTAAAATGAAACTGATAGCACACTAGTAATATAAATGACAGAGTGGAGAAGACATGAGTGATAGGATTGCAGGCATGAGACAGAGCAAGCTATTTAGATTCAAATATATATTAACTATATTTATTTATTTTCATTTCAAAAGCAACAGTCCGAACGAAGTGAAGAAAATGAACGGATCAAAAATAAATATTTTTCAAAGAATAGTGAAGGCCAACTATCAATTTCAGGTAACACAGTTAAAGCAATTTATTAGGCTACAATTTCAAATTTTAAAAGCAAAGGAAGGCTAACGGTCCCAATTTATGGTACCGATACGGCGTACCGTTTTATCGTTTCCGTCGCGTGACGGACCTCAAAATACAGATATGAATATATAGCAGAGATCAGCACAACGAGACCATCAGAACAGTATACATATATTAGCGATACAACCATCCTATCAAAAGTCGATATTTGGTACCAAAAATGCTACAAATCTGTCAAAAATAAGATAAACGAAGCAATAGCAGTCCAAATTTGGAAAAACAAAAGATGATGTCTCACTCACAAGATGATTTACAAATTTTCTATATAAAAATATTCAGGTTTGGAAAACATTTTATTATCATCAATTTTTAACTGATTTACATTTAAACAAAATTACATAATAAAATAAACTTCCATATTAACTCACAAAAACTAGCTGAGCTAAGCTCAAAATCAACCAAAAATTTCTTTGAAATTTGTTTTTTCTTTCAATTTTGTTTCTGTGTCAAAACCTTCGATGGTTGGTACTTTGCATGTTAATACTCTTTGCTAATGTGGGTCTCGGAGTGAGGCGTCACAACTGAAAATTTATCCTTTTGCTATGTTTAAATAGACGTATTTAAAATATCAAATGTTTATTTTCAAATTCAATCACTTTAAAATTTCACAAAAATTTAGTTAATTAAATAAATAAAACCGCTAACATTTACGGGTCGTTACATTAACATTCCTATACCTTTTATTGCATTCATAATTTACAATTTCGGTCCTAACTCACATTAATGAACATTTATTCACATTTAATGATAATTGATTTCCAATTAATTTTATAGAATAATTAAATAGGCAACTTATGATAATTGTTACCATTGACTTTTAATCACACTTATAGGTTTAATATTTACAAGCAAATGTTACAATTGCTTTTATACTACCAATTCATTCAATTACCATAAATTATATATATCTCATTAAATAAATTCAATATTTACATTCGTTTTCTCTTATATTCACTTTATAACCAAGTATAACATTTACATTATTTCAATTGATTGGAATTTCATTCAAACTTGTTATGATAACTCTAATTAACATCATAAATTTCATTCTAGTTATTGTTTCATTAATAATTTACAAAAAAATTTATTCCTTTCAATATTAAATAACAAAAATCTTATTAAATGAAAAAAATTAATTATCGAAATTTTACGGGTCTTATACTCTCCCCCACTCACAACTTTTTATTCTCGAAAATAAAAAAGAAGGGGAAAAAGGAATTAAGAAATCAATATATCTTATTTAAAATATTAAATTTATAAACAATTAATTTACATAATTAAATAATTTAAATAAAATATATCAATTTATAACAATTAAATCCTTTTATACTCAAATTAACAAAGTTTGGAAAACATTTCATAAAATTTTCTAAGTCCAAAGTCCCAAAAAAATTCGACAGAGTCTCCTTTGTACGAAGAGGCTCGAGAGAAATTATAATATAAATAAAATAATATATATCATGTAACGACCCGCAATTTTCGAACCCGAAAATTTTGGATAGTTATGAAAAAGAAGAAAGAGATAGAAGAAGAAGAACAGAAACATCAGCCAACTCACATTCGCAGCGGATAAAATATAATAATAAATAATAACAGTTTACAAAAGAATACTATATCTGTCGATTACATTTAATATACATCAGAGTTATCACATATATACTGTCACTGAATATATATAATTATCATGCCTCAGGAATACAGCGGAAATACTTTATACGCTACTGCCATCCAGCTCGCCTCTTGAGCTCCAGAACGTCCTTACCTGAAATCTGTAATACTCGGTCTGACCCGAGCATTACACCAAAGTAACACCCAGGTCAGGCTGGAAACCAGCGTGAGTAAAACCAACTAACATAAATTTCAAAGCATACTACTTATACATAACCCGGGTAACTTGTATCAATTACAATTTCACAAATAGTTACCGACATCATTTATTTCACTCACCAATTTCTAAGTACTAAACTTAGATTAAATGAGCTAATTTACTTGAATCATTCCATTCTAGCTTATTGATTTCACCTATCAATTTATGAAGAATCGAAGTGTGACGCCCCACCTCTATGCCCACGCTAGCCAAGAACACTACTGTGTAGTGCTGTCAGCTAGCGCGGAGAATAAGGCTGTTGAGGAGCGACCATCCGTGTAGTTGCTTTGTGCGAGCACCGATATGTCAGATAGTAAAAACATGCATTCTATTTCAGGAGGAAATCTGACATACCAATACATACTCAAAGCTACTACACGGTGGCTATAATAGTCTAGGACGGAATATAAAATAATAACGCAAATAATATAAATAAATGCGGAACACAGATTAAACAGAAAAGTCTCATATATATAATAACTGATGTCAGTTACAATACATTTGACAAGGTACATATGATACAACTACAACAGTCGACTCTGGAAGTTACATATACAAGTACATTTTCATATATAACATACATGAATACATATCTTCCTATACAATTACATTGACTACTACAAATGACGACTACTCCAAAAGATATGAAAGGACTTCATAGCTCAAGCAGCAACCCGAAGCTAAAAATCTACAACCTGTAAATACTCGGTCTGACCCGAGTATTACATTCAAAAGAAGATAATACCCAGGTCAGTCTAACTGAAAATATCAGATGACATGATGGGATAAAAGGTATGGCATAACTGTATAATAACCATAAAATCATACTATGATAAGTATGCAATTGAAAAATCAACAATGGGTAAATCAATATCATAAGAATCTTCTCAAAGATCCAAGTTCACCTAGAAAGGTGATAACACGCAAATTCGCCAATGTCCAAAGATTGATAAAGCATATCAATGAAAATCACGAAAAAGTGATGAAACACAAAAATGATTGTAGAGACAATCAATCACAAGAATTCACGTACGAAGACGTGAATAAAATCGAATGAAATCGATTAAGATTCGGAAACCCAATAAAACATCAATTCCAGAATATGAATTGAACACATAAAACAATCCAAGAAAATTGAAACATCAATTCAAAACTGTCATTACCGTGTGGCTGCCGTGCACGCACGCATGCACTGCCTCGCCACAACAGAATAGCAACAAGGCACAAAGGCCAAAGCTCAAGAATTCGCAGTGCGAACAAATGCAACAAACAAGTGGATGTAATAACACTGTAGAATTCAAAAAAGGTAACAAACTACCACAAAAAGCAAGGAGGTCAAGTCAGCGACTCAACACAACTGCAGCACCAAAGCGCAATGCAGTGGTTCGACTATAAAAATAGATGGAGGGTGAGGGTACCAGGGGTATGGCACCATAGCACACGACCGCATATATTTATATAGGTGTGAGACATGAGGAGGCTGCACAGATAGAAAGGTCAGGCAACACAACGCAAATGAATTCGGCAAAGTATTACACAAGCCCAAGACAACTGCATCACAAAAGCAATAGTAGGTATGCAATTTCGAACACAGCAAGGCAAATGCCAAAATGGTCAAGAGAAGATGACAACTGTGGTATAGTGGACCACGTTGATACAGAAGTGTATAAGTCAATGCAATGCAAAGCTCAACAGACTCAAAGAGAAATGAAACTGGGTCAGGCAAGTGCATCAACCAGTGTCGCAGCCTCAACCATGAAATGGCTTTAAATAACCATGTATAAACACTGCATCATAATCAGAATAGTAGAGAATGAATGCCACCCTGTGAAATGCATTTGCAACAGGTCAAGACAGCAGGCATTGGCAAAATGACTTAAGTGGAAAAGTAATATTCACAATGCTCAGTGAAACTCAAGTGTCCAATAATACATCTCGAAATCAGTTTCACTTAAATAGAAAATGCACATGAACGTTGTGGCAACAATTCAAGGCAACAAAGAATATGCAACATGAAAGAGGACCAGAGGTGCAACATGAAAGAGGACAGAGGTACAACATGAAACAGGACAGAGCCACCTCCACAAATACCAGACTTGAGCAAAAGGAATGCAAAATGAGCTACATGCACATTAGTGGTAAAAATGCAAACTCAACAGTAATGCAAACAGAGGTGGCAAGACAATGAATGAAAAATGAGCTATATGAACAAACAAGTAAGTGAACACGGTGAAAAATACATGGGCAGTACTCATATAAACATGTGTAACAACAAACCATATAGTGATACAGGATCGAGCAGTGAAGCAAAGCAACACTAACATCAGTAAATGAAACAACATATTGCATCATTGAGACAAGACCAAAGTACAAGCAACATGAGACAAAAAGCTGCTACACTGGATGAATACAACAAGTCCAGATGGTATACATATACAAGTGCAGCTGTGTAAATATCGACACGAACAGGTATGCAGTTGAATGCAGCAAATACCTCTGATCCAGGTAACTGACAAAATGAATCAGAGGTACAAGTTTTACCAAAGTCGAGTGGCCGAAAGATAGCCAAAGTCGACAAACCTAAATTATCAACGTCAACAAAATTGAATTAAGGCACATATCAATGCCGAGCCAAAAATCATCAAAACGTATGACCTTGACTATAATGAGCACAGTGAATAACATAGTTGCAGCATGAACAAAAGCTCAGAGAAATACGCAAAGTTGCTCAGGGATGAACACAAGGACGGTCAGAGCCGTAGTATACAGGGGTGAACAAAATCAAGCAGCCCCTTTTAATTTTCAAAATTTGACTGAATCCAAAAACAAATCAAAGTCGTGACCATGTCAGACAAAAAGTCGAACAAAACAAGCCATAATCAAAATCAGCATCAAAGAAATCAAGTCGAAGTCGAAGACCACAAAAACAAATGGCCAAGATAAAACAATATCAAATCAACATCGAATTGCAGAAACACTATATTAAGATTGGATTAGATGTGAGTAAATTTAATTACTCACCTTGTCGAGACGGCGACGAACTCACAAAGACGAGCGAAATCGAAGCCCTAGCTGCTGAAGAGGAAAGAACGAGAGGCCGCCATTTATTTACTCTCGTTCGTTTTACTTAGGGTTCGAACGAAAAATAATAAAAAGTGGAGGCCGGTTATTCTCTTTTGATAACCATCATGGAAACAAAAGAAATGGGCTAAAACAAAAATTTTAAAGCCCGATAAAAATTCTTAAACAGCATATAGCTATCAACGTTAATCATTCAACGATGATAATAAATTGGTGAAAAATCTCGGGTTGTTACAGACTCACCTCCTTAAAAAATTGCGTCCTCGCAATCACAAGTAACGAATGGACAAAAGGTAACAACCAAAGAGCATATCATCACAAGATGAAGAAATTCGAAATAGGAAGTTCACCATAAAGAGCATGAAAGAGTAAGCTTGAACGTGTTTGCTCGATGAATCCTCAAGATTCATGATCAGGGTGGAGAACAAATTTCTCGCCCAATAATAATGATGCCACATTTTTAAGAGCGAAATCGACAGCCACGAGCACTAGATCATGAGTGGCATATCTAGTCTCAATAGGCATTAATGATTTAGGAACACAAGGAACAGCACGTCCCCCTTTGCAAGAGAATGGCATGCAACCCAATACGATTAGCATTGGTTCAAAAGATAAAGTCTTGGTTCCCTCGGGAATCACAAGAATAGAAGTATCGGAAAAGAGTTGTTTTAAACAATATTCTTTCCCGAAAAGTTAAAACTTTCGAAATTTACGATTTACTTTATGTAATTATCTTTTCAGAAAAAATTTCATTTTAAAATTCAATTTACTGTGTCTAATTGTCTCATCAAAGCGTCTAAGAGATTCCTATCGATAATCGTTGATCAAGCGCATCGACCAGAATTCTTAAAGCACTCAATGGGCAAGACAATCACAAAAATCATCTTTTAATTTCATAAAAGAAATTCTCAAATTCTCAGCAAAATCTATTTATCAAATAGATATTCAGAAAACACAAAACTGCAATATCTAATTATCGATACGATAATTAGAAAACAGCAAAATCTAATTATCAACAAAGCTAATTAGAAAACAAAATTCGCAAATCGCAAAATTGCAGATATATAATTATCCAAAACGAGAACCAGAAACCTCAAATATCTTATTATCACAAGCGATAATCAGAAACACAAATATCTGATTATCAAAAACGATAATCAGAAACACAAGATATTCAATTAACAAGTCCGGAATTAACCGAAATAGCAAACACACATGTCCCATAAACACGAGTTTTACTAAATCGTTTAATTCACTTCATCATTTCCTCGAATGTGCAAAATTGTGTATTTTAAAATAGCATTTCACGTTCTTAAACGGATAAGTCCGGAATTAAACGAATCAGTAAAAAAAAGGGATCATAGTCCTCGATTTTGCTGAAACGTTTAAATCGCTTCCTCAATCTTTTGAAAGCGTAAACTGTAAAAGTTTTGAAAATAATTTTTATTTTTATTTTGAAACAATTTGGAAGATAACAAATTTTTAAAACACGTGATTAAAACAGCAACATCAGTAGCAATTGGCATCAAAATATAATACCAATGAATTTTCATTTGTCAAAAATGTCACAAGAATCTTCTCAAAGATAGAAAGGGGTATCATACCCTGAACTTGTATTCATAACAATTCAATGACACGCGAATTCACCAATGCAAAAAAATGATAAAACATATCAATAGATACCACGAAAATTGGTGAAACACAAATTCCAGAAGACTACACAAGAAATCCAGAAATCACAAAACGGGAGTATGAAAACTCAAACGGGAGTATGAAAACTCAAACGGGAGTATGAAAACTCACCTACACGTGAGCATGAAAAGTCACCAACACGTGTAACACAAAGCGAGACCGGGAGCATGGAAACTCACCTACACGTGAGCGTGAAAACTCACCTACACGTGTAACGCAAAGCGAAATGCTATGTAAAAGAACATCAACAAGAGATAAATCAATATCACCAATCTACACAAGAATCAAAGGAAATGTCATACTCCTTATTTCTTTCACCAAACCATAAATATTGACGATTATATCAATGTCAATCACAAAAGTCAATGACACACAAATTCACCAATGCACAAATATTGATAAAACTTATCAATGAAAATCACGAAAATTGGTGAAGCACAAATTCTAGAAATCATCTCAAGAAATCCAGTAAATGACACACAAATTCACCAATGTACAAATATTGATAAAACTTATCAATGGAAATCACGAAAATTGGTGAAGCACAAATTCTAGAAATCATCTCAAGAAATCCAGTAAATGACACACAAATTCACCTATGCACAAAAATTGATAAATCATATCAATAGAAATCACAAAAATAGGTGAAGAAGGAAATTCCAGAATTCGACACACGAAAACCAGAAATCACACAAAATAGGGGGGAGGCCTATCACACGAACGGGAGTATGAAAACTCACCACACCGGTATCACAAAACAAGACGCTATCTCATGGTGGCTAACCATTAAATTTTGACACACGAATGGCCCGAAGACCGTGGGGCGCTACCCCACATATGTGAGTCGCAACATCACACAAACGGGGTTTAGTCTCCCTCGTAGACAAAGAGACATCGCACAATCGCTAGTCTAAATCATAAAAAGGGGAAGGCCTATCACAAAATGGGAGCATGAAAACTCACCAACCGGTATCACAAAACGAGACACTATCTCATGGTGGCCAACCATTAATTTTGACACACGAATGGCCCGAAGACCGTGGGGCGCTACCCCACATATGTGATGGCGAAACATCACACAAATGCGATGGTGAAACATCACAAAAGCGGGGTCCAGTCTCCCTCGCAGACAAAAAGACATCGCCTAGTTGCTAGTCTAAAACACAAAAATGACCGTCAATGATCATCAAGAAGTGTCAATTACACTAAGTTAGTGAATATAAAAGTTTAGCTTCATGTCCCATAACCACTTGCTTAACTTAAATATTTACGAACAAACTGTAATTCTTCACTAATAAAATTGTCACAAGAGGTTCAATCGAATAAGTCCAAGAATTAACCGACGAAGCAAACGCAAGCGTTTCATACCACTTGTTTTACTAAGCCGTTTAATTAGATTTCTCATCCGAGTGAGGTAAAGACTTGTATATACTAGTAGATTGAAAAACGGTTTAGGAAAAAAGTTTGATATAGAAAATAGAGTTGAAAACATTTTGATAAAAGAGTTTTCATATTTACTACTAGTTTTGAAACCTTTATATTTTTAAAGTGACAAATCAAAAAAATGATTGTAGAAACAATCAATCACAAGAATTTCACATACGAAGACGTGAATAGAATCCAAAGAAATCGATACCGAATTCATCGAAAGGTATGTTCACAAAAATCCCGAAGAAAAGGTCATCAAAGTTGCTAATAAATGATAGCAACAAATTGGAAAATAATCAAGAATCGATTAAATTCGAAAACCAAATCAATTCACTAAGATTCACATTCGAAGACGTGAATAAAATCCGAAGAATTCGATTCCAAATCCATCAAAGTGAAAATACCCAAAAATTACAGAAATAGAAGTTATCAAAGTCGACAAAAGTGATAACAACTAATCGGTAAAGAGGAATCGACTAACAATTGGAAAAACAAAGCGAAACGAGCATAAATGCATAAATGACTTCAACAAAAGAAAAAATCAAGCCAATGTCGAAGTCAACAATTAATGGCCATAGTCGAGTGCAAATCAACATCATCGCCATCAAAAACCCAACTTGAGTTCGAAAAGTAAACGGAGGTAGAAGCCAATATACTTCCAAAAATCAAAATCAAATGCATATGAATAAGCGTTAGGAATTCATACCTAACAGTCAAAGATAATCATAGGAAAAGATGAGAAATAAAACATCGACAAATAGTTGTAACACATGTTCCATCTAGTTATGTTTTATATTCATCCTAAACCCCAGGCTCTGATACCAAGCTGTGACGCCCCACCTCTATGCCCACGCTAGCCAAGAACACTACTGTGTAGTGCTGTCAGCTAGCGCGGAGAATAAGGCTGTTGAGGAGCGACCATCCGTGTAGTTGCTTTGTGCGAGCACCGATATGTCAGATAGTAAAAACATGCATTCTATTTCAGGAGGAAATCCGACGTACCAATACAAACTCAAAGCTACTACACGGTGGCTATAATAGTCTAGGACGGAATATAAAATAATAACGCGGATAATATAAATAAATGCGGAACACAGATTAAACAGAAAAGTCTCATATATATAATAACCGATGTCGGTTACAATACATTTGACAAGGTACATATGATACAACTACAACAGTCGACTCTGGAAGTTACATATACAAGTACATTTTCGTATATAACATACATGAATACATATCTTCCTATACAATTACATTGACTACTACAAATGACGACTACTCCAAAAGATATGAAAGGACTTCATAGCTCAAGCAGCAACCCGAAGCTAAAAATCTACAACCTGTAAATACTCGGTCTGACCCGAGTATTATATTCAAAAGAAGATAATACCCGGGTCAGTCTAACTGAAAATATCAGATGACATGATGGGATAAAAGGTATGGCATAACTGTATAATAACCATAAAATCATACTATGATAAGTATGCAATTGAAAAATCAACAATGGATAAATCAATATCATAAGAATCTTCTCAAAGATCCAAGTTCACCTAGAAAGGTGATAACACGCAAATTCGCCAATGATCAAAGATTGATAAAGCATATCAATGAAAATCACGAAAAAGTGATGAAACACAAAAATGATTGTAGAGACAATCAATCACAAGAATTCACGTACGAAGACGTGAATAAAATCGAATGAAATCGATTAAGATTCGGAAACCCAATAAAACATCAATTCCAGAATATGAATTGAACACATAAAACAATCCAAGAAAATTGAAACATCAATTCAAAACTGTCATTACTGTGTGGCTGCCGTGCACGCACGCGTGCACTGCCTCGCCACAACAGAATAGCAACAAGGCACAAAGGCCAAAGCTCAAGAATTCGCAGTGCGAACAAATGCAACAAACAAGTGGATGTAATAACACTGTAGAATTCAAAATAGGTAACAAACTACCACAAAATGCAAGGAGGTCAAGTCAGCGACTCAACACAACTGCAGCACCAAAGCGCAATGCAGTGGTTCGACTATAAAAATAGATGGAGGGTGAGGGTACCAGGGGTATGGCACCATAGCACACGACCGCATATATTTATATAGGTGTGAGACATGAGGAGGCTGCACAGATAGAAAGGTCAGGCAACACAACGCAAATGAATTCGGCAAAGTATTACACAAGCCCAAGACAACTGCATCACAAAAGCAATAGTAGGTATACAATTTCGAACACAGCAAGGCAAATGCCAAAATGGTCAAGAGAAGATGACAACTGTGGTATAGTGGACCACGTTGATACAGAAGTGTATAAGTCAATGCAATGCAAAGCTCAACAGACTCAAAGAGAAATGAAACTGGGTCAGGCAAGTGCATCAACCAGTGTCGCAGCCTCAACCATGAAATGGCTTTAAATAACCATGTATAAACACTGCATCATAATCAGAATAGTAGAGAATGAATGCCACCCTGGGAAATGCAGTTGCAACAGGTCAAGACAGCAGGCATTGGCAAAATGACTTAAGTGGAAAAGTAATATTCACAATGCTCAGTGAAACTCAAGTGTCCAATAATACATCTCGAAATCAGTTTCACTTAAATAGAAAATGCACATGAACGTTGTGGCAACAATTCAAGGCAACAGAGAATATGCAACATGAAAGAGGACCAGAGGTGCAACATGAAAGAGGACAGAGGTACAACATGAAACAGGACAGAGCCACCTCCACAAATATCAGACTTGAGCACAAGGAATGCAAAATGAGCTACATGCACATTAGTGGTAAAAATGCAAACTCAACAGTAATGCAAACAGAGGTGGCAAGACAATGAATGCAAAATGAGCTATATGAACAAACAAGTAAGTGAACACAGTGAAAAATACATGGGCAGTACCCATATAAACATGTGTAACAACAAACCATATAGTGATACAGGATCGAGCAGTGAAGCAAAGCAACACTAACATCAGTAAATGAAACAACATATTGCATCATTGAGACAAGACCAAAGTACAAGCAACATGAGACAAAAAGCTGCTACACTGGATGAATACAACAAGTCCAGATGGTATACATATACAAGTGCAGCTGTGTAAATATCGACACGAACAGGTATGCAATTGAATGCAGCAAATACCTCTAATCCAGGTAACTGACAAAATGAATCAGAGGTACAAGTTTTACCAGAGTCGAGTGGCCGAAAGATAGCCAAAGTCGACAAACCTAAATTATCAACGTCAACAAAATTGAATTAAGGCACATATCAATGTCGAGCCAAAAATCATCAACACGTACAAAAATGACCTTGACTATAATGAGCACAGTGAATAACATAGTTGCAGCATGAACAAAAGCTCAGAGAAATACGCAAAGTTGCTCAGGGATGAACACGAGGACGGTCAGAGCCGTAGTATACAAGGGTGAACAAAATCAAACAGCCCCTTTTAATTTTCAAAATTTGACTGAATCCAAAAACAAATCGAAGCCGTGACCATGTCAGACAAAAAGTCGAACAAAACAAGCCATAATCAAAATCAACATCAAAGAAATCAAGTCGAAGTCGAAGACCACGAAAACAAATGGCCAAGATAAAACAATATCAAATCAACATCGAATTGCAGAAACACTATATTAAGATTGGATTAGATGTGAGTAAATTTAATTACTCACCTTGTCGAGACGGCGAGAACTCACAAAGACGAGCGAAATCAAAGCCCTAGCTGCTGAAGAGGAAAGAACGAGAGGCCGTCATTTATTTACTCTCGTTCGTTTTACTTAGGGTTCGAACGAAAAATAATAAAAAGTGGAGGCCGGTTATTCTCTTTTGATAACCATCACGGCAACAAAAGAAATGGGCTAAAACAAAAATTTTAAAGCCCGATAAAAATTCTTAAACAGCATATAGCTATCAACGTTAATCATTTAACGATGATAATAAATTGGTGAAAAATCTCGGGTTGTTACACGAAGTGGTTTCGGGTATTAACTAATACCCGACTCCAGTCTCTTCGAATTCCATTTATCTTAACACATGCTATTCAAGTGAAATGCAGACCAATTTTAAATAAAAGATGTCACTTTTACTCAACAATTCATCATTGACAAATAACCACATTGTCAATTGCCCTCCCAAACCATCATATCACGAACCATTTCATATCAGAGGTATCAAACAATTTAGGGCATTTAAACAATCACTTAATCAAACATAAGCAAAATAATCAATACACCATCTCAAGTAAATCTAATTAACCATAATGGAATTAAATCAATTACCTTTATGTCCTGCTTATTAATTTATTACAACCCAGTTGATTTACCATCCCATAATCATTCATCTTTAATTACATTATGATTATCATCATTATCTAATTGCTTCCATTGAGTAATTATACTCAACCCAAGTTTCATAAATGATTATCCTTAGTTTATTGCATCCATTAATCAACCCCAATTACTCAAAAATAGAAATTACCCTTCTGTAATTACTTACTTATGTAATTAACCTCTTACTTAATTACTAATTCCCTTTGATTAATTACTCCAAGTAATTTATCCTTGATTACTTCTATTAAATTACTTAGTTAACTTTAAGTAGTAAATTACAAATTTATTTATCAATTTATAATTAATTAATCCAAATTCCAATCTCAGTTATAATTTAATTATTCTTAATTACTCAAGATTATTATTATCAATCTTTAATTTCAAACTTATTAAATCTCAAACCATTTACTTAATCACCATTATAAATTAATTTCATTCTTAATTACCTTTCAATTTAAATTATCCATCTTATGTTTTAAAACCTTCCTTAATAATTTTTTTTTTATCAAGTCTTAGCTTACCTTGTCAACAATGTTTGCTTACATATGCTAAGTTCTGTTAACAAAATAATATAAAAGGGCTTAAGCTTAACCCCTTAAAATGGACCGAGTCAAGCACGATAATTACTCGAGTAAGACCCGAGTTTCCCCAGCAATTTCCCCCGTCCCTTCTTTCTTCTGGTCGTGCTCGTGCTTCTCCTTCCTTTTCTATTCTTCCTTTCTCTTCTGTTTAACTTCACTTTTTTTTTTTAGTCTAACAGCAGAACACGAACAGTACCCACGCACAAAACCCCAGGCAAAACTCGAAGAAAAATTCACAAGTATCACGCGAGACAACCAAAACCTGAGACTGCTGACATCTTCTTGCCACCGTGCACGTGCACGGTGGGTAGCCATCACTCCGGCGATCCACGGCGATCCCAGCAAGCCACATCACAACCCCACATACGAAAACAAACACCAATTCATCCCATAAAGCTCAAAATCAAAATATGCGTGTTCATTCGAACAGCGGCTCGAGTATGTCAAAAGAAAATCACCGCGACTCCCAACGTTGACCTCCTTTAACGACGCGACTCCGGCCACTTCATGGCCACATCCACCTCTACCTTCTCCTCAAATCCTGTGTAGCTCGGTTGATCTATGAAGACGAAATCAACTAAAAGGTAAACCCCAGAAAACATGAACCCGAACCCTATTTTTGATTTTACCCAAAAATTCTTACATTAGAAAATTTTTTGAACATTTTTTCCTCGATTTGAAACCCATCAAGCTAACTTCACCAAAAATTTCAACATCAATAATTCATTAAATCAACAGTAATTGACGAAAAAGCATTTTGGGTTCTTTAATAAACTACATCTTGAATGCTTGCCTAAAAATTCTCATGTTTGTTTTAAAAATCCTACCTTTGTGTGTATATTCAATAGATGAAATCAAATCAACAATCTAAGATATTCGAATTTTTACACGTTGATTTGCTTTTTACTGTAAATTCGAATTTACAGTATTTACATTCACTGACATCCTTTAAACAATTTCCCATATTTTGGTTTTAAGTTTAAACAACTTGTTTAGTTAATATCCTAAGTTTAAATGTTTTTATTTTGAAGAGTATAAACCTTTCTCTACTTCACTTGGCTCAGAAACTTGAAATTTTTGAAGAGCAACATAAAACAGAGTTCCCAGGAGTCAGCAAACATCTCAGAACAACATAATTACAACATATGATTTTCGTGAATCAAATATCAAGATTTAAATGTTGAAGAATTATGTTTACTCACCTTAACACTGTTGAAACAGAAAGCAAAGGTTAATGAAGCACTGCAGATTTGAATTCTTGAATACTTTTTTTTTGTTTTTCTGTTGAACTTAATTGAGTTTACAAAGAGAAGATGTTGTTTATTTTTCTCAGGTTAGCTAAGTTGTGAATAAGCAAGTATAGTATGATGTTATATAGACAGGATTGAACAGCTGTAGGTTATACTAGTACAAGTTCACCCTGTTTGCTCAGATTAGTGTTTAATATGCTGCAAATTGAAATGATATTGTAAATCTCGGCTGAAAGGATATTCTTGCAACTTGAATTGACACAATCTTATGTAAATTAAATGCATGTCTTCATTTTAGATTACATGTAATTAATATTTGCTGATCTTTGTACTTAGGTATAAAGATATTTTGTATTTGATTGTGAATAATTTATCTTCTATTGGTTATACTTGTACTTATATATATTTTCCAGGTTTGTACACTTGATTTTTGAAAGCATATTTCTATATATTACCTTGTCTTATTTAAGAAGCTTGTTCATTAATATATATTTCTTTTAACAAAAGGTATAGTCTGATTTCAGTTTTGATGAGCACATGTATATATATAGTTTTATAAACATATATTTACCAAATGTTAATAAGATAAAGCATTTTGAATTTAATTATATAAGAGAGATTTTATTGTATATATTATTAAGGGATTTATTTTAAATTTTCAAAAATCAAGATTCCCTTTTTAAAATATAAATCTATATAAACAAATGGCAACTATTCCCAGAAGATTTATTCATTTAAAATGATCGATTTACATTTTATTTAATTGAATTAGATATTATTAAAATAATGTTGCCAAAAATACCGGGTCATCACATATCATAACTATTCAAAATAATATAACCCAACAGCGGGAAAATAATATAATATTGCTATAAAACCAATCCGAGAACTTACCTATTTGTTGGGCAAACAACGCTTAATTATGAAACCAAAAGCAATAGCTATTACTTCCATAACCTGTATTTCACTTATATAATCCAAAAGAGTTAATAATTATATAAAATAAAATATTTAAAGTTGTTTCAACCACTAACAAGCAAATCAATATAAAACACAATCACTTGCAACCACATCATACAATCATCATATGAAATCAATACAAATCAATTATCTATCCATATCAACTAAAACAAATAGTTTGTTCGGGTTAAGACACTTTTAATCACTTAGAATGACAAATAATTACTAAGTATACCATTTACTCAATAGTCTCAGATAAACCTTGATAGATTATTCATACATCCAAACAATTAGAAGTATCATTTCCCAAATGATCCATAAACAAAACAAACAACAGATTCCAATCATTATTTAAGTCTATTCTTATTAATTTCTTTTCATAAGATTTGTTGTTCATTCATTTTATCTTCATTCAGTGATTACTTTCTTTAATTTTACATTTATTTCTTACAATTTTTTTCCCATTTATTCATTCAGCACATATTTTCATTTATTTTCATTCATTACTTACGAAATCTCACTTTCATTTGTTCAAATAATGTCAATTTCTTTACAATACTTTATATTCATTTCTCACATAAGTTATTCCTTTCAATTGGTTATACTAATCACTGAATTTATTATTCAAGTATTTCATACATTTTATTACAAATTTAGTCTACATTAATTAATTTATATACTTGATTTCAATTAGACCTTAATAGTCAATAGTGCATAAATTCATTCTTAAGTTTCTTACTTTTGATTTACATTCATTTTCTTTATTTATCAATGGGTTCAAACATTTACTTAAGTTTATAATTCATTTTTTTTATAGTATTCATGTTTCATTCAATTACTTAGCATATCAATTCATTTACTTAAGTTTCTAATTACTTACTTACAATACTTACTTTTCTATCTCATTTTATTATAGTAATATTTCAATTATAACTTAAATTTATAAAAATCACAACAATAAACTCTTATTTATAAAAGTAATTCATTGAACACTTTCATTACATAAGGTTTACTTGTAAAATTTTCTATTACATAATCTTTTAACATTTCAACTTTTATAATTGGTAAGTTAAATATATGTCTTTAAGAATGTAATTGAAAATTACACAAGTTTGACTTACTTATTTTAATTAACTTAATGTTCAATAGTTAACATTTCTCATTTTCATATCCTTTTTATTTAAAGGTTACAATTTCAAATTTCTTACATACTTTAGTTATAATTTAACATTAATTTCTTATTTTCATTTAGAAGTTTCAATTATTAAATAGTTATTCCATTACAATAATTGAAATCTCTATTTTATAGAAATTTAAGAAATAAATGTCGGGTTCCATTTCAAATCATTTAAAATAACATATATATATCATATCTTTCATATGTATCAAATCATATTTGGAAATAAAATTTATATTTAGTTATCAAAACAAATGTGTAGTAAACAACTACAACGGTCTTCCCACTTCGAAACTCAAAACTGAATGTTAATAATGCGTGCACTCATCACCGAAATTATTTTCCAGCGACAGAGAGGGGAGTACATAAATTATTTCTTTCCAAATTTCTTTAAACCAATTCTTTCAAATTATATTGAAATATTTATAGCAGAAAATACTTCTAATAATATTATTATTATATTCGAAAATCATTAGAAAGAAAATTTTCAAAAATCTCGGAACTTAAGTTTTAAAATCTCCAATTTATAATTATTTTGTTTACACATCTTTATTTTCAACCAATATTTATAAATTTCTGTATCTAACAAACAAATATATAACAGCCAAATATATCCTTTATAAAATTCATTTTTTATATGTAAAATATATAATAGGCAAAATTATTTCATTTACCTATATTCCAAGACAATATTGTATTGGTCTGTCCTATTAAGTGTTTAGATATCCTATCGATGTCATGGCGTCCTATGCACCAATCAGAATTTATAAATACAAAACAGAACAAATTAACACAATATAAAAACCTTTTTATAACACTAACAAATACGCTCTCTCATCTATATACACTCAGCGACTCATTCTTGGGTATTACTACCCTAGTTAATATGAGTCGGACACCACAAAGCTAAGGTTTTCGTTAAACCAAAGCTCTGATACCAACTGTAACAGCCCGCCTTTTTGGATGTTTTAAGCAGACGCACATGTCGACTCAAACCGTATGGAAGGGCAAATTGTTATCGGGGTAAATATGAAAAAAGCAGAGAAAGAAAAAAACAAAACAGGATCTTGCAACGGAATGATAAAATATAATAATCAAATAAATAGTTCATGAAGCTGTTTACAAATAACATTTGATTATACTTATACAATACAAAATTAGTGTTACATACAACAAGGATAAATAAATAAATAATGCAACGGAATAATATGAACGTCGTGGAATAAATATAGTATATAATAGTAGTACAAATCTTCGTCTTCGTCCTTCAGAAATAAGGTCTTCAAATCCTGAAGTGCTCAGGCTGACCCGAGCGAATTGAAAAGACAAAACACTCGAGTCAGAATTAAAAGATCTTATGTAAGTTAAGTCAACCGTAAATAAATATGAGTGTAAATGGTGTCAGAGATGTTTACGGGGTTTGACATCTCCTATCCAGTGTCTAACATGAGAGCAATAACTTAAGAGATGTTCGGGATTCACATCTCCAAAGGATCCATTAAACTATCTACTATGTAGTACAATACGCTATTATAATAGTGTCTACAGTAAAGTATTAAAATAGCGTTAAGGCGTTACCTATATCTCCATTAACACATTTTTATATATTCCCATAGTCTATACAATACCGTAATTCGTCCATAAACTAGAGGGCTATCATAGGGCACTCCATAGGTATGGTACAAAAAAACTCATAGAAGACGTGCTAGGGCATGTGAACATGGCACACGAGGAGATGCCAGGGTAGATATACCAATTGTCCTCTCGGACTCGTGGTAACGCATAACAGCTACTACCGCCCACCTCAGACACACTCTCATAATCAAAATCGAGGGGTGGCCACCAAATCAATCGCAAAGTCAAAATATAGTATCGAAGAAATATGCCCGATAGGAGGAATGACCTCACTTGGCCCGGTATAGCTCCTGATTTTTGTCACATCTAAGCTGACTCGCAGGAGTCAGGGTCACGTCATACCTTATACAAGAATCATTTCGCCAAACCATCCTACTTCATTTCTGGAATCTCCACCACGTACATAGTTGTTAAAGTGGTTTTTGGTATTGGCAAAGAGTATGACAATATCCGATCCTGATCTCTTTAACAACCAAACGCTTATTACACACCAGATGGTTATTTTACATTTCCAAAGTCAATTCACAATTTATATTAAAATATCATTTTCTCAAAACCATATCACTTCCAAAATTATATTCACTTTCAAAACCCTATTTTTAAAACAGTTAAAAACCCTCATTTCAAAACTTCATATTCAAAGTCAAATGTGAAATTTAAATCCCAACTTAGGTTATAATATCATGTAACCATATTAACTTTAAAATCAAGGATTTAAAATATAAACACCTCTACTTTATTTAATTGAAATTTAGAAAGATATTTTAGATAGTTATAAATGGTTAAAATGCTTTAAAATAATTTAAATTAGATTAAAATAGTTTTACTTGATTTAAGATAGTTGAATAGATTTAAATTAGATTTAAATATAATAAAAATATATTAAATAAATTTAAAATAGATTAATTATACTTAAAATAAAATAAAATGGTTTAATTCGTTTAAAATAAATTAAATTGGTTTAAAATATATCAAAATAATTTATATAGTTAATATTGGTTAAATAGTTTAATAAATTTGAAAATCTTAATAATTAATTTTTTTCTAAATAATATATTTTTAAAACAGTTTATATTAAAATATGAATTTGGAATTTATATAAAATTAAAACATTCATTTCATTTCAACACATTTGGATCAAATTCAATTTCCAAATCAACAAACCAAATTTCAAACCTTCAATTTTTAAGTTTCAATAAACCATTGAATTTCATCTCAATTTCAATCCATGTTCAAATATCAATTCGAATTACTCCAATTTCAAAAGATTTCAAAGTTATATTCCAAACAAATTCAATAGCAAAACTCCAAAAGAATTTCATTTACTTAACAATTTAACTTTAACATTCAATTTAATTTCTTAAACAATTACCTTTAAACCATTGCTCTTTTCAACATAAAACTTGATTTTTCCAAAAATACTTAAATTTATATAAATTAAATTTTATTTCAAAATATCATTTAATTTAGTTTGAAAATTAAAAATTTTAAAATCATTTAATTTAACCAATCCAGTGTCCGTATATAATTCTCTACCCTAGGGTCAAGTGATACAGATATTTATTATTTCAGTCCACAATTTAAAATTTTACGGTTATATATCATTTCAAACCGCAATCCCGAAATAAGTAACATCAATAAAATCGCTTGAATCTATCATTTAAACCCATAACGATTTTTCCTTAATCTATAGATCATTCGGGTATGTACCATTTTAACCCATAGTGAACTTGTAGTTTATAACGATATAAAATACAACATCCATTCATCCAATATCAACAATCAACATCTATCATAATCATCATCCAAATTAATCAATATATATCAATATAGAACTGATAATCCATAACAGATATTTAACTGGCAAATTATATTCAATAATAAATTAAATAACGATTTAATTCAGATAAATTCGAATCAATTGAGATGATGATTCAAAATGTATCAAACAGTCATAAATTCCTAATCACGTCATAAATTTCATTTAACGAACATAAGAAATTTTAGAAGTTGTGAGTGGATTAAAACACTCATCTTTTGAAATTTAAATCGAATTTAATTTCAATATAAACTAAAAATTCAAACAGTCTCAGAATCCAACAAAACCACCGTCAAAATGTCCGAAATTTCGATATGATTCCAGCAGAGAAAACCGCGCGTGAATTTGACATCCTATGTAAAAGTCATGCATATTAGAACATTAACGATTTAAATTTGAAATAAAAATAAAAATAAAAAGGAAAAACACCTTCCTATTCGGCCACGTCACGACATTAACGTGAGCAACTCCAGGCTCAACCCTAACGTGCCTGAACCCGATCGAATACAGGAAGAGCCGTCGCCACGATCGCAATTATCGCTGCTGCCATAGGCCGTGCCACCAAGATCTGAGCCTACCACCACCACCCTCACTCCGAACGGCCCTTTCCTATGCCATTCACACCCATCGCGGCTCCAAAACGAATGGCCACCGCTGCTCCGTTCAAATGCAAAACACGGCTAGTCAATATGACTCTGACCCCAATTAATCATACAGATGCGAGCTACTCATCGACCTCTACGATATTGCACTCCCCGATCAAGCCATCGATGAAAATACATCGTTGAACGAGAAGCCACACAACGAACGACTGAAAATGATCTTGCCAATTCCAGCCACACAGCAGCCCAGATCGAGAAACGAAAAAAATAATTGGCTTGCGCTCTTCGAGAGCTTTAAATCGATATATAATTTGATATGATTGAGGAGTTTATTTTATTTTTTGATTTGATTTTTGATTTGAAATTGAATTGAGAAGCTTGCTTGGATTTTCTTCCATTGAGAAGGAGGAGAAACTGAAATGTACATACAGACAAATAAAAGTGAGGAGTGGCTAGGGTTTATAACGAGCTATTTATAGACAAGGCTGGAAACGGAAATAATGGGCCAGATTGATTGAACGATACACGACCCGAAAAGCCCGTTTCGACTCCGGAACGAAAATGGTCAACCCATATATCAAAATAAATGATTTTAAATATTGTAAACTCAATGAAACGGGTTTCAAGTCCTAATTCCATCGTATGAAGAAGTTATGTTAAGTTCAGCTTATTTCAAATTGATTTCAATTTAATTGATTTCTAAGCTTTTCGAGTCCGTACGATCAAACGAAAAGACCGATCGCTACGAAAATTGAAATTCTACAATAATTCAATGTTACGGATCCGATGAAACTGGTTTCATCGAAATCCGAGTCAGTGGCCAAAATGGCTATTTTTCATGTTAATTAAATAAATAAATATTAAATTAATTAAATCACTTTCAGTTCAAATTTTAATTATTTACAACTTCTATCATTTTGGCTTACTTGGTAATTTATAACTCTTTATAAAAAAAATTCCATATACATTTATTGTTGCATATTTCACCAATTTTAAAGTTTTAAATTTCAATTTCAATATATATAGAAATTACATATTAAATTTTCGATAATTCAATTAAATTTGCTTTCCATTTATTATTCAATCAATTTCATCTTATGGTATAACTACCATGGTTTATATCTTAGTGTATTAGTAAATTTCCAATTTCACCAAATTTCAATTAACGTAGTATTTTAATTTTGTTTACTTACAATAAATCTATTTATTACCATTGAATTCCAATTATTTATAATTAATTTCAATAGATTGATTTGCTTCAATTCCAATCTTTTTATTAGTCCATTATTACTCTATGAACCTAGTTAACCTTTGTTTTGCCTTTCATTACCTTAATATACTCCAATTTCCATCTTTAGCTTGTATTAACTATCATATTCCATTTTACTGAAATTTTGTCAATTTTACACACTAAATATACTTTAAAAATCCCAGTTAATTACTTATCTTGGTTTCCTTCTTTTATTGAATCAATTTATTACATTATGAATGAAGTTAACATTCATATTCCTTTTATTGCATTTACAAATTACAATTTCGGCCCTAACTCACATTAATGAACATTTATTCACATTTAATGATAATCGATTTCCACTTAATTTTATAGACTATTAAATAGGTAACTTATAATAATTGGTATCATTGACTTTTAATCACACTTATAGGTTCAGTATTTACAAGCAAATGTTACAATTGCTTTTATACTACCAATTCATTCAATTTCCATAAATTATGTACATCTCATTAAATAAATTCAATATTTACATTCGTTTTCTCTTATATTCACTTTATAACCAAGTATAACATTTACAATATTTCAATTGATTGGAATTTCATTCAATTTTTTTAATGATAACTTTAATTAACATCATAAATTTCATTCTAGTTATTATTTCATTAATAATTTACAATTTTTTTTATTTCTTTCAATATTAAATAACAAAAATCTTATTAAATGAACAATTTTAATTGTCTAAATTTTACGGGTCGTTACAACAAAGGTCAACAAGAACATCTTTAGGAGTTCTAGCATAGTTAGAAAGGTTCTTTGGAACCGGCTCATAGAGTTATCAAAAACTATTCACCAACAATGGCTAGTATTTGAAGATTTCAATGCAGCGCTGAAAAGCTCAAAAAAAGAAGTGGTCTTACCCTCAAAGCCTCCTTATTAGCTGAGTTTAATGACCGTGTGGTTGGAGCTGGATCGGTGGAAGCATTCCAAACTGGGCTGAAATACGCATGGAGAAGTGGCGGATAAAACAAATTTCAAGTAAACTAGACATAGTGCTAGTTAATGCAAAATGCATAACTTTATTCCCCAATATAAAAATTGCTACATTACCTAGTTCTACTAGTGATCACCGCCCATTATTAATGGAACTTAATGAACTCTGTAATGAATCTAAAGGCAAACCCTTTAGATATGCTAACCACTGATGTGAATGTAAAGATTATCAACAAGCTAGTGACTTTGATGGAGTAAATGAAGTAGAAGGCAATGATATGTACAAACTGGTGATGACAATAAAGGCAATCAAAAATCGTTTAATAGAATGGAACAAACACAGTTACAAGGACCAATGCCATCTAAATGAAGTGAAAAAACAATGTGAGGCAGCGTAGAAGCAATTAGATGCAGATCTATCTATTGCTCAACTATTTGAATACTACTACCAAATGCAAAGTAATTTAAAGGAATTGATGCAATCTTAGGCTAAAGAATTGAAGCAAAAAGCTAAGGGGAGGTGGCTGGTGGAAGGTGATGCTAGCACTAAATTTTTCTACGGTAAAATGTCAATCAGAAAAAGCCATAACAACATTATAAACAACATCGATGAGGAAGGGAACCTTACTTGCAATATTAAAGAACCGGAAGAAAAGGCCATCAGGTATTACACAAACTTATTTAACGGCGAATACTCTTAGTATTTACCTGAAATTAAATGTAGAGCGGTTGTAGATAAGGCTAGGTTGAAACTCCTAAATAGTAGAACCCATTAGAGAGAAGTTTAAATTGCTTTGAGTTCCATTCATGTGGATTCGAGTCCAGGTCCAGATGGAATAAACTTCAAGTTCTACAGACTTTATTAGGAGCATCTAAAAGAGAAACCGATTAATGCTATTAAAGAAGCCATGGATAATGGAAAAATCAAAAAAGAAATCAATCACACATTTGTATATCTTAATTCTAAAGATGATAAACTCACAAGAGTTAAACAATATAGGCTTATCTCGTGTTGTAATGTAGTATTCTAGGTATAGTGTTGTGTAACAGAATGCTAAAATCCTTCCGGATATAATAGCAGAGCACCAAAGTGCTTTCATTAAAGGAAAAAGTATTGTTGAAATTTCCTATTAGCTCACTAGTTGGTCGGGAATTTTAACAAGAAGGGCATTAATAAAATGAGTTTGAAAGTTGACCTTCAAAATGATTGTGACAAAGTGAACAAGAAATTCATAATTCATATGTTAAGGCAAATGGGCTTTCCAGACAAATTTTTAACATTTATTGAGGAGTGTATTAGTACTCCCACCTTTTCCATTCTGATCAACGGTGTCCCTAAGGGTTTTATTCATAGCAATAAAGATCTGAGACAGGGGGACCCCCTTTCTCCATATCCTACTGTCATAGCCATGAAGCACTTTACCCTTCAGATGGAATTAGCTTTCCATAATAAGCAGATTGATCAAATATGTAAGTTCCAACTTTATCTCAACCACTTGTTGTATGCATATGACTTATTGATATGTGTTAAAGCTAATCAAAAGGACGCCCACTGCTTAAAGGATATTTTCAAAAAGTTGGAAACTACAGCATGCCTCAAGGTTAATGAACATTAAACTAAATGCTATTTTAGTAAATTTGCCCAAAGCAGAGGAGAGATGTTACAAATCTTAAATGTGAATGAAGATCGGCTTCCAGTTAAATATTTAGGGGTTCATCTATCTTCTAATATGATTACAAACGGAGAATGTGGGGAATTAATTAACAAAATCAAATATAAATCCGGGTCGGAGAGCCAACCTATTGTTTTTATACGTAGAATTAAGCTAGTGCACATAGTCATAACCTCTAAAGTCAGGTTTTGGTTTCAAACATTTTAGAGCTTAGAAGACTTTATTCAGACAATTAATTCAGCTTATGCCAATTTTATATGGAAAGGGGGATTACATAAGGTAAGGTGAGTTATAACTTGTTATGTGGACCTAAGTATGAATGAGGGGTTGGGCTCAAAAACCTATCAAACTTAAAGAAAACTGTCTCTCTTAAGCTAGCTTGGAAAGTGACTGCATCTAATAATTTATGAGCTAAATGGATGAGACAAAAATATATGAAAGAGAACTTTTGGCAAATGAAATCAGACAAAATCAAACAACAATGCCTTAGTAACTTGGAAAGCTATTCTCAAATGTAGAGATGACTTAGCCAATACGGTTGAAAGCGCCTTGCAAATGGACATGACACTAGCTTATGGTTTGACCCATGGTTGGAGAGTAAAAGTCTGGTGCAAAGATTTGGATGAGATTCCTTTTCATCTTTTGGGGCCAGAGATTCACCAATTATTGATCTAATTGAGAACCATAAGTGGAAAACTATCCCTATCACTATGCAATTTGACCAACAAATTCAATATATCCTTATTTATTCTAGCATGCAAAGTGACTTCTGGGTTTGGAAACCAACTGGAAAAGAGTTTACATTCAAATCAGCTTGAGAAGAGGTCAGACAGTCTAATCCAGTGCTGGGATGGGCTAAATTCGTTTGGGATAAACCATGCATACCCAAAATGGCTTTCACAACCTACAAAGCGATTCTGGATAGACTAGCAACTGTGGACATATTGCAAAAATGAGGGGTTCAAGCTTAAAATAAGTGTGTCTTGTGTAGTAGCAGCGAAGAAAACCACAAGCATTTATTTTTTAGTGTTATTTTAGTAGGAAAATAGGGGAAAACTTCAAAATCAAACTAGTGGGTGACAGCAATACAACCGATTTAAGTTCGAAGATCTTATACCTGAAGTAGCACCGACATAAAGCGAATACATTGTCCAAAATCTCAAATATAGCCATTATGTTTGTACTTTGGCATGTTTGGAAGAAACATAGCAGTAGATGTTTCGAGAAAGTTTAAAAAAAAAACGGGGAATTAGTCAGTAAGCTCATAAAATCAGATATGCAAATTGCTATGAAAAGGATTGAGAAGAAGGTTCTTACTAGAGCCACGTGAGAAGAATTGAAGGCAGTGCAGAAGTTGGATCCGTCGCTACCAAGCAAGGAACTTCAATTTGCTGAGAAGCTGCCATGGTCTTTTATTGCAAGATCTAATTTTTGAGTTTTTTTCTTTTAGTTGTGAAAAGAAACGAATGTTTGTATAGTAAGTTTATATGGTTAGCTCGTGGGGTTTAAAGGTTGGTATAACCTTCCCTGCTTTTTCTCGCTTCGACTTTGTATTTCCACTTGGGCCTCATAGCCCAATCAATAAAACTTTAAACTAATATATATACATATATATTAATATTACAACTGCTATTTCAGAAATTTAATACGTAATATTTAACAAAAATCTTGTGAAATATTAAAATTTGTTAACAAATACTAACAAATAAAACAAAGGAAAATATAAATAAACACCACGTTAAATGTCAAACGATACGAAGTTCTAGGCTAAGGTACTAAAACTCATCGGTTCACATCCTCAAGAAATCAAACTGATTGTTCTAAGTCTTGTAGTATAATAAAATAAAAAAAAATATAATAAAGTAGTATGGTATCCATACAACTTCCCTCCGTCTAGATGAAATTTTTTCATTCAAGGATCCACAGAAAGAAGACGTGGAATAAGTATTTAGACTAAATTAGTAAGTAACTCTAACCATTTGGTTACGGTTGGTACTCGTTGGAACGATTCAATGAATCAAAACGGAGTTAATGAGGTGGGCAATGACTTGGTTATTAAACTGAATAAAAAAAGACTAAATATTCAAGTCTATGCCTAATGACGCGGTTAGTAATGTCTTCGCATATATACATATGCTTCAGATAGCTATATATTTGGACGTTATACCAAACTAAACAAATATCATCGTCCTCCTCCATTTACCCGTTCAACAATCTTCTGTTTATATATATCAAAGTTTACAAGGTATGTTTTCATGATATCATGAACCAACTTTCTCGCGTAATAAGAAGATAAATTTTGAGCTTTGTATTTGAACGTTCATTGTTTTGGTTTTTTCGTGGAATAAATTTTAACATTTTGTTTGATAAATGACACAGGTATATATCAAAGTTAACACAGTGGTATTATTTTTGATGTCTAGTTAATTTAATTAGGTCATGCACTAGATGTTCTCTCTACTCCTTAACAGTTATAATTTTAATCTCTTCGTATAAGATGAGTAACATAGAGTACACGCACATCTCAAAACTGATTTTTTTTTTCCTCATTAGGAAAGATCGATCTCAAACCCGATCAGCTAAAAAGAGTTTCCTTTTCCTCTTACAAACATCTTTCAATTAGATTGGAATGGAGTTGATGGATTACAAGATTTCAGGCTATATGCCAAGTATTCAGCCTAATTTTAATCCATATCCTAGTGGACTGAAATGTGTGCTAAATCTAATAAATAATTGCAAGAATCTAGAAAGTGTACCAACTCTAATAATAACAAGTATGAAGTCTAATTTTGAAAATAGGGACACACTGTATGCAAATCCTCGTATATGTTGTAGTCTCTCTGTGATGACATATAATTCGGTGAGACAGTCAGAGCATCCTCGTAAGATATTCCCGGTAAACTAGACAATTTATATGATGATGCATATTGTTTAATGCAGTACGTTTTGGAAAAGGTAAACGATCGAGACAATTTACATGATGATGCATATTTGTTTAATGCACTACGATTTGGAAACTAGGACACACAGAGCATGCAAATCTCGTGTATGTCTGTGTATATATGAGATAGAGAAAAGTCATTCTGATCATCCATAAGTAGAAAACTTTTGTATACATTCATACATATTTCTTTTATAGACTGAGGAGTGATGAGTTATCAATCGATGAGACACTCAGAGCATCCTCATGAGATATTCCTGGTAAACGAGACAACTATCTTTACGTGCAAGCTTTGCAATGAACTGGGTGTGAAGTGGCAATACAAGTGTACTAATCCAGGATCAAGATGCAAGTTCCATCTTCACACTGCTTGTGCAGATGTTGCTGATCCAGCTTTCCATAAGATCACACCAGCAATTTATGGAGAGCGGCACACGTTCGATTTTCTCGTGAAACCGGTAAACGATCGTCGGTGCTGTGTTGCATGTGGCAGACGCATAACAGGCTACAACTATCACTGTGATAAGAAAAATTTGGATTTGCATCCAGGTTGTACCAGGGAATTCCCTAAAGAGATCACAGTGCGACTGCAGTTGAAAGATTGCAGTAGGGAATTCCCTAAAGAGATCAAAGTGCGACGACAGTTGAAAGATTGTAGTAGGGAATTCCCTAAAGAGATCAGAGTGCTTAATGTTCGATTAGAATTGAAAAAGAGATTGTATGGAAAATGTCAGCACTGTGACAGCAGTTCTTACAAAGGCGGTAGCGAGTATTTGAATCCATGGGCTTATGTCTCAGATTGTGGAACCTATCAGTATTTTGCTGGTTGTGTTAGAGATGCTGGAGTCAGGGTATATGCCCAAGCTCAAGGTTACTTTTCACATAAATTAATAGTATCAAGTGCTAGAATATAAAATGGAGAGGGAATCACAGTTCCCCTTGTTTATTATATGCACTTCATTTATGACTTTACTTTAAAGCGTTCAAGTTTTCTTGTTCTTATATTTTTTGATTATCTTCTGTTGTTCTTGCAGCAATTACTGGGCCAAATGAATCTACTCATGCCCATCAAGTTCATTACAATAAGGTTCCTGGAGGAGGACATCAAGTGTTGAATGTTGCTGTACCCACGATAGATTTCTTCAATCAACTTGTTAGTGCATTCACGGTGTTTCCCGTCTAATACATTTTACAACTTTTGCGTGTGTGTGTATGCTATGTATGTGTGTAATAAAGAGAAAGGCAACATTTTTATTGCCATAAAGGTAGAAGAGTGAAACATAATACTAGTACAAAGCGTGTAAATTAGTTTATTTTTATTTTTACAAATGAGTGCTATTTTAATTACGTGTGTATTTAACAAGTTGATGTATATTGTCACCGCTTTGGTATATTTTAGATGATGAATACAATATTACGGGTGTTTCACAACAAAGGCATTGCTGTGTCAACGGCTAGAATGCAACGCCGGCCATCGCAAGCGTCGCTAACAGACGATGCAAAAACAGTCGACACTAATAAGTTTAGCGATAGCTTTAGCGACTGCGTGGACCAAATTTAGCGATGGCTAGCGTTGCTACGTTAAACACGTGACAAATTCATAATGATCGTTAAGCCGTCGCCGAGCGATGCTAGTTGACGCTAACCGAAGCAAAATTGCGTAAATTGACCGTCGCAGACCGTCGCAAGCTGACGCAAGCCTGGACAACTGGACCGTCGCAAGCTGTTCCAATACTAGGTTTTTTTTTTTAAAATCTGTAGCAACTATTTGAGCCATCCAACCGCGCAAATATCATCATATATTTATGCATCCCATCTAAAATACATATAAATCGAATTTCGCAACTACAACCATTGCGTATCACATAAGCAAGTATATAATGCAAAATCAATATCTACATCAACATTCCATCAAACAACGTCAATATTCCATAAAACTATACAACCATACCTAAAAGTACTCATGTCCATCTAACAAAACATCCACAAAAATCCTTCAAACAACACAACCATACCGACAAATACTCATGTCCATCAAACAAAACATCCACAAAACCATCAAGCAACACAATCGTCAAAGAAGTATCAAATCCATCAACACATGTCAAATAAATACAAAACAAAACAAACAAAATCCATCAAACACCACAGTCATACATACTCACCATCATCTCCCAATTCATCATCGCCAGACATTCTCCCGTGCTCTGCTAAATATGCCGCAATCCGCTTATCCAGCAGTTGCGTCAATCATCCGCTCTTACGCCAACCATTAAACTCTACCCTCTACTGTTTCGGCTGAGCTATCTCGTCCTCAGTCTAGGATGTCCTATAAGCTGTGTAGGTCATTATCGCCTGTAAAATAGTTAATGACGAGTTATAATTTATGCTCAATATTAAATAAAATTTATATATTAATTAATTAATGAAACAGTTTACCTCTTGGTTTTTGTAACTGTAATGCCTATTTCGCGAAGGAGGATCAATTAGAGCATCACATATACGATTCGACTCTTCCAAGGTCAACTCATAGGTAGTGGACTGCACCAGTCGAGTTTTCTCCGCTTCATATGTAACGACTCGTAATTTTCGACAATTAAAAATATTAATTAATTAAGATTAACCCCATTCAATATTGGAAGAAATTAAAAATTTATAATTTGTTAATAAGCAAACAATTAGATATAAATTTAATAATATTAATTTAATGAAATCGACGACTATTTGAATGTAATCTCAAGTAATTGAAATAATTGCTAAGTTAAATTGGTTAGAAATTGTAAATAAGGAAATCAATAAAATGTTATATTTAATGGTGAGATAGTATATAATTAATTGAAATTGAATATAATCAGTGAGATAATATGTAATTAATTGAAATTGAACTAGTTATAATATTTGTTTGTAGATAATAAACTTATAAATGTGATTAAATTAAGTAAAAGGTAACAATTTTTATTTATGACCTATCTATTTAATCTGTTGAAATTAAATTGTGAACCAATTGCAATCAAATGTAATTAAATATTACGTTAATATGAGTTAAGATGATAACTATAAAATGTGAATGTCATAAAATGTAAATTTATGTTAATTATATCCATAAGGGAATAATTTATTAAATAATAAGAATGTAAATCAAGATAAATGAATTTAGTTGAATTTAAATTAATGACTTTATTTTAATTGAAATTGAACACTATAATTAGTGAAATATTTAACATTGGATTTGACATGGAAACTCAATTTAAAAGATATAAATCGCTACTTAATCAAAAATGATAAAAATTGGCTAACCTTAGAATTTGAATTTAAAAAGTGATTAAATCAATTTAATAATAATTTATTTGTTTGACGTGAAAAATAGCCATTTTGACCACTGTCTCGGATTTCAACGAAACCAATTTCATCGGATCCGTCACGGTGAATTATTTTAGGATTTTAAGTTTCGTAGCGATTGGACTTGTCGTTTGATCATGTAGGCTCGAAACGCGTAGAAATCAATTTAATGAATTCAATTTAAATAAGTTGATTATAAAAGCTAACCTCTATATACAATGGAATTAAGATTTGAAACTAGTTCCATTTAGTTTAATAATATCGAAAACATCTATTTTGATATATTGGATGGCCTACTTCCATTTTGTAAATGGAACGGGTGTTTCGGGTTATTATTGTAGTTTCGAACCAAATTCGATATGCTATTCATTCTTATCAGGCCCTGTTCATATAAATAGTTTTTCCTACTCCAAGCAGCCTTTTATTTCCCATTCCTGTACGTACAATTCTGTACGTCTGTTTCTATTTCCTCTGTCCAATGGCGGAAATCTATTTTCAATTCCAAAAACCCTAAATTCAATTTCAAAAACCAATTTCAAGGTTTAAACTCTCCAAACTCTAGCATATTATATATCACTGGAAATCACTCGATGAGCGCAACCTTCTGCAGCAATTCGTTTTTCGATTTTCGGTATAGTTTGGCCAGAAACGTCGAAGAAGCATCGATCGTTCATTTCTAGGGTTTCCAATTGGACGATGGATCTTCAACTTGTGACGATCGGAGTGCACCGTCAGGAAGAAGGGGTCGAGCAGCAAGTATCTATATGAAAGTCTATGTGGATCGTATATGTATATAATATATGACAAGTGGATGTATGATAGTATGAATTGCACAGAATAATAAAGCAGGTAAAAATTAAAAGTAATCACACCAAGAATTTTATACTGGTTCGAACCTCCCGTCCTACGTCCAGTCCCGAAACTCCTCTTCGGAATTTCACTAACCAATTGCCCTCACTTTGCCCGGAGGAACAGGCTTTTACAAGAATAGTTTTTTGACAAATGTGTGTTTTATGCAACATTGATTTTGACTATAAGTACAACTTCTTCCTATAATCTCCTTGAGAAATATGTAGTTTAAACTTTGATTTGAGGAAGAGATGATAGTGTATTTTTTGAGTGCTTTTGTAAATCATAGAGATATTAGAAAATAAAGAAAGTTTAGAATTGCAAGTTAAATCCTAACTTTCAATTTCACGTTTATTTATAGATGGTGAAGAGTTTGTTTGAAGAGTAGTGACTTTTGATTCATTCTATTTCAGTCTAAGAGTCACACTGCTTGAGAAGAAATAGTCGTGATCAAAATAAGGGGATGCAACCCTTTGTTTGAAGAAGATGTCCTTTGGAGGAAAATGGTCGTTGCCTAGTTCAGACGTCTGGCCATTTGTGCCAGACGTCTGGCCATTTGTGCCAGACGTCTGGTTAGTTAAAAATTTCAAAATAGAACGTGTTACCGGATGTCCGAGCTTATAAGCCAGACGTCTGGTTTGTTACAGAATTTATAACCAGAACATGTTGCTAGACGTCTGATAGTAGATGCCAGACGTTTGACACATGTACACTTTGTTACCTTTGTTTTATAAGTAGTGTGTATAAGCAAGTGTTTGTAAAGATTACTCAAGGAGATTGTACATATCATCTATTTACAAACTTAACAGAATGTACTAGTATAATCACCCTTGTGTCGGTCTTCAAATCTTGGATGCACAAGTCTACCTGCATATAAATGATATATATACCTTTGTATATTAACTCCAAATGCTTGTATAGTTGTTGTCATCGAAATCAAGGTTGTAACATTCTCCCTCTTTTTGATGATGACAACCGTACAATTAATCTCAGAGGCTCCCCCTTTCTTTTGTAATATATTCTGCCCCCTTTGTCATAATCGAAAAAGACTTTATGAAATAAGATGAACTCATAATGTTAATAAGCAGAAACAAAATACCATAGTTTATACGAACAGGAACGAAAATTAATAGCTTATTTATTGAGGGGAAAAGTAACCCTAAAGATTAATCACATTGTCATCATAGTCATCATTTTTCCATTGCGTTCGATCATGGTATTCTTCATTTTCTTGAATTAAGAGACCTTGGAAAGATGAAAAGTGTTCATGATGGTGGGTTTGTGGTAGAGGCCAAGAGAAATCTTTACTTTCTTCAGTGTCCACAGCGATTGGAGCTTTTCCAGGAGCATGACTCTGTGGAGGCTCTTTTTTTGTTCGAGTTGTGGATTGATGTTGAGGAGGTAGTGGAGGAGGTGTAGGAGACGGAGATGACGAAGATTGTGAAGATGATCGTCCGCGAACTTTCCGTAACACTTTTCCTAGAGTTGAGACGACTTTTTCTAAGGTCTTTTCGACTTTAGTCATCCGTGTAGAAAAAGATCTTTCACGCCGAGAAATTTTTTATTCGATATTTTTTTTTATTTTGAGATAAAATGCATTGATTATGAAGAGCTACATATCTGATACTTTCTCCTTGTCCTGCTACAAGTCGAGCCTCTTGTATTTCGGAATCAGAGTGATATCCTGTTGGTTCAGAAGGTCTTGATGCAGAGGCAGGTTGTATAGGAGTAGTCTGTTGGGGTTGGGGTTGATGTTGTTGGTGTTGTCGGTGTTGAAATTTAGCAAATGGTATAATATTTGGAGGGGTTTCGGGAAGGTGCATTGGGCATTAAAGATAGGAAGCGAATTCCATTCTCCTTTACAGGAAGTTCTTCATATTGTGATAAGAAAGATGGCACATTGTGTGCTCAGAGAATTCGCATAATATAAGGAGCATAAACTATTGTTTGACGAATCGGTATCCAAAAGCTTTTAATTTGGTCAAAAATATATTTAGACCAATTTACTTTTGTATGACCAAAAATTGCATACAAGGCTTTATGGTCATGGTCATATACTTGCTCATGACTACCTAATCTAGGGAGTATAGTATTGACAAACATTCTAATAAGTATTCTAGCTTGTGGAAGAAAATACGTTCGTGATAATTTTGGCATATCGTCTTCCCAAATGAGATGTGTGATAGAGTCTCTTGGTTGGTATCTCATATCAGGTATTTCTTGTAACTCATCCCTGTATATGAGCATTGCAAAATTTGTCCAAGATTTCGACATTCAACTTAATAACTTCCCCATAAACACTTGACCAAACCCAATTTTTGGGATTAGAGGGGTTCCAGATATGAAGTGAGCATAAATCGATGAAGAATAAAAAGATAGCTAATTGATCAATTTGTTCTGAGTTAGAGTCATAATCAATTAGATGGTGAATTTCAGCATTACTCACCAAATCATTAATTTCATAGTTAAAGAATTGCCTTAGCGGGTAGAATGGACCACAGTGAATTTTTTTCTTCTCTAATTCTTGAAGTTTTTGCTTGCCATCTCGTTCCACCATCCAATCTTCAATAATTTCATCAGTTACAAATTGTTGAGAACATTGAGTGCTTTGACCTGTCTTTTTTTTTTTGGGAAAAGGTTTTTTTGACTTGGCTGCCATGGATTTGAAGAATTTGAAAAAAGAAGAGACTGATTTTGGGGCTTAGGGTTCTTGAGCTGTAGTATTTTGGTAAAAATTTTTGGTAAAGAGTGAAAAAGATGATTTATAAATGGAGGTAAAAATTTGCTGCGTAGTACGTTCAGACATCTGAAATTGAAAACAGACGTCTGGTCGTTTGGGTAAAGTTGAGGCAGAGACATATACCAAACGTCTGGTAGTCATATCAGACGTCTGAGCTGAGTTAGTTTGTTTTTGCAGAAAAAAGAATCAAACGTCTGGTAGTCATATCAGAGGTCTGAGATGAGTTAGTTTGTTTTTCCAGAAAAAAGAACTAGACGTCTGGTTTATTATTCAGACGTCAGAGCTTAGTGATATAATTTTCCAAAACGTTGTTCCAGACGTCTGGCTAAGATAACAAACGTCTGGGCTGTAATATAAGCTCGGTTTTAGTAGAATATTGAAAAAAATTATTATAGATATAATTTTTATATAAGAACAAGATACAAATTATGGTTTTAACCTTATTACAACTTGGAATATAAATATTATATGAAATATAATTTGTAGAAGAGCAGAGTTTATTTCTTCTCCCATAAATTTGGGTTTTGCCTGTGTATTTTCTTTTGATGCTCGTATTAGAGACCAAGAAGGAGGTATTGGACTAAATTGGTCTTCATATGTTCCTTCTCCCCATAGTCTACGTGGAGTTATGTGATAAGCATGCGGAGGATTTTCGGTTATACGAGGAGATCATACATGAACACAATCTTTGGTAGGAGAATGTCCACATATGGCAAGGATACACTACTCCAGAAAATTTAAATGATCTCCATGGCATTTTTGTTCTTAATACATTTCTCTTTGTACATTCATAATTTCTTTTCGATAATGATGAATTTCGCCGGCTTTGTTCGAGAGAGAAGATGTATAGAGATTAATACCATGTTTGGCTTTCTTTCCTTTTGGAGAGTAGCTAGTATGATATGATGGTGAGGGCACAATATGGAGAGATGGAGATGATTTTGGAGTTGTTTTGATGGGAGATGTGTATGTACTACCAGATGAGGGAGATGAAAAATTGATGGTAGAATAAGTGGAGTTGTGATCAGATGACATATTTTAAAGCTTTGATATTGATTAATATATTATAGAAGAAGTTTGTATTGTGATTTTGTTTGAAAAATTGTATGTATATATAAGAGTAGAAATTTGCTATTTTAGTCATTCTGTTTGTTTTGGTTTGTTAAATTTCTTGTGGTTTTGAGAGAAAGTGTGTGAGCCATAAATTTTGAGAGGTATAAAATAGGTTTTGAGAGAAAGTGTGTGAGCCATAAATTTTGAGAGGTATAAAATAAATTCTAAAATTTTATTCATGTTTCTAAAAAATTTGTTTATGAACTAAAATTTGTTAACCAATAAACAGAATGAATGAAATTTAGTATTAGTTGATAGGATCATTAAGAGAACATATTTCTAAATTGCGTCGTAGTTTGACAAACTTCTGTTCATTTAGTGGCTTTGTGAATATATCTGCTATTTGATTCTCAGTATTTACATATTCTAATGTAATAATTCCTTTTTCTACACTGTCGCGAAAAAAGTGATGTCGTATATCTATGTGTTTAGTACGTGAGTGATTTACAGGGTTTTTTGATAAATTTATTGCACTTGTATTATTGCAATATATTGGTGATTATCGATAGCTTTTCCGAAATCCTTAAGCGTTTGTTGCATATATATCACTTGTGTACATGCTAACGCCGCGAAAATATATTCGGCTTCGCAAGTGGATAAAGAGACAGGGTTTTGCTTTTTGCTAAACTATGAAACCAACGATTGTCCGATAAAATGACATGTTCCGCTAGTACTCTTACGATCTGTTTTACATCCATTGAAATCTGCGTTGCTATACGAAACAAGTTCCAACGATGATTCCTTAGGGTAAAACAAATCGCAATCTCTAGTACTAGATAAATATCGTAAGATGCATTTAACAGCTCTTTGGTGAGACTCTTATGGTTTTGCTTGAAATTGGGCACAAAGACATACGCTCATCATAATGTCGGGTCGACTAGCTGTCAAATATAGTAAGGAGCCAATCATACTAAGATATAATTTTTCATCAAAATCTTCTCCATTTTCATCCTTTTCTAAGTGAATACTAGTACTCATTGGTGTTGCTTTGCTCGAAGTTTCATCCATTCCAAAACAACGTAATAAATCATTATAATATTTCTTGATGAATAAAAATACCATTTTCAAGTTGTTTTATTTGTAAACCTAGAAAGAAATTTAATCCACCTATGTGAGACATTTCAAATTCACTTTTCATAATATTTGAAAATTGAGTGCAAAGATTTTCGTTAGTCGAACCAAAAATAATGAAGACATAATATACTAAAGATTTGCATTAAAATCTTTAGTATAATGACAGTAAATGTTGCATAAATCATAGTCTTCGTCACTTCACTATGGGTTGGATGCATGTTGGTTTGATGGAGTACCGTATTGCTCACTATCGTCTTTGAAAACATAGTTTTGAGAACTTGAAGGATGCGATAACTGTCCGAATGGTGAAGACATTATGAATATCTAGTTTAATATAAGATCATTACGCCAAAATATTAAAGAGTTTGATGAATTCTTAGGATTGAAAGTGGGTTATATATTGAAGAATGAGGGGAATATATGCACGGTGTAGTACTATTGTGAATGGATTGTAAAGCTACTTCAACAGTAGAAGGGGTGAATAGTGTTTTATAACTTATATGAAACTTTTCTAAATTATTTCAAGATTTAAATTCAGACACAGATACTCAACACAGTTATATATTAACAGGCAGTCACACACACACACACACACACACACAGATATATATATATATATATATATATATACTAAAAGTAAGAAAGATGATACCATAAGTTTTATATTGCTTCGGACTAACCTCCTACCTTTATTCATATACAATGTATGTATAAATTTCCTTTCCAATACCATAAGTCATACACACACATGTATGTTAATTCGATTTCAACTCGTTTTAATGCAATAACTTTTACATACGATGTCCGATTTATGCGCAGTTTCTTTTGTTAGGATCGTATCAAAATTCCGGACATTCTGACGCTGGTTTGGAGGGATTCTGAGAATGTTTGAATTTTGGGTTTAAATTGGATTTAAATTCAATTTAAATTCAAAGGTGAGTGTTTTAACCCACTCACAACTTCTAAAATTTCTTATGTTTGTTAAATTAATTTATGATGTGATTAGAAATTTATTTATGACTGTTTGGCATATTTTTAATCATTACCCCAGTTAAATTAAATTTATTGGAATTAAATTGTTATTTAATTTACTATTGAATATAAACTGCCGGTAAATGCCTGTTATTTATTGTCTGTTCTATATTGATGTTATTGATTGAATTGGATGATGATTGTGATAAATGTTTGATGATTGATATTGGATGAATGGATGTTGTATTTTATACTGTTATAAACTGTAAGTTGTTATAGATTTTATTTAATTCGGATAAATAACTGTATTTATGTTTTAAATTACGGATTGAAATGATAAATATCTGTATCACTTGACCATAGGATAGAAAATTATATACAGACACCGCGGTCTATATAAAAATATTTTGAAATGATTTCTATGGTTTTGTTCAGAATTATGTGGTTTTATATAAATAGTGATTTAGATATTTTATAAATATTATTTTATTCTTGATTTAAGCTATGTATTATTGGTTTTAATATGAAATAATTTTAATAATAAGTTTGATTTTATGGAAGATAATATGGTTAAGTATATAAATTATATTTCAATATAGAGCTTATAATGATTTAAATAAATTAAGGTTAGAAGATAAATTGGAAATTTATTTGAAATTAAATTTATTTAAAAATTAAACTCAAACAAGTTGATGTGAAATTTATTAAATTGGAAATTTTAAAAGGTATAATTATTATAACTTGATTTTGGGGCTAAGGTGAATTAAATGAGTATTTCAAGTATAAATAAATTGAAGGAAATATTTAGTTATTTGTAATTTGAGATTTATTTAAATGATAATGGATTTATTAAGTAAAATATTTCAAAACTAAATAATGGAAATTTGAATTTGGTATGTATATAAACTTAGTTTGAAATTGTTGAATACTTAAAATTTGAAATATATTGAATTTGAAATGGTTTATTCCGTGGATCAAATCTGTTTGAAATCGATATAATTTGGAATAGTTTATTTGGAAACTGAATTGAATTGAAATTTAAAATTTGGGGATTTGGTTTAAATATAAAATGTAGAAATTCGGGTTGTTTTGGAAATTGATTGGTGAAATTGATGTAGCTATTTTATTATATAAAGTATTTTAATATTTAAACCATTTAAGTGGTGGAAGTTATGTTTCAAAGTTATGAAGTTCAAAGTGTTATGATTTGAAGGTGTTATATTCAAGTGTTTTGATTTTGCAATGTTATAACTTTGGAAGTGTTATGATTTTAGAAAGGGATATATTTGAAATGAAAATGATACCGTATTGATTTGGTTTTGAAGGGCAATAATACTTGGTTTTAAAGTATAAACTATTTTGAAAATGACCGTTGTGTTATAATAGCGTTTGTTTGTTAAAGAGATCGGGATCGGAAGTTGTCATACTCTCTGCCAACTCCGAAAACCACTTTAACAATCGTGTACGTGGTGGAGATTGCAGAATGAAGTAGGATGGTGGCGATGTTTCTTTGAGGTATATACGTGGACCTGACTCCCGTGAGCTGGCATAAGGTGGCTAAAACAGGAGCGACTGACGGGTTAAGAAGGTAACACCATTTATTGGATACAATCCTTCGATACCATTCTATTACTTTGTGATTGATTTGGGCCCTTTTGATTTTAGGGGTGTGGCTCGAGGTGGACAATAGTAGTTGCTACGCGTTACCACCGGTTCGGAAGCGTAATTGATATATCTACCCTGACATTGCCTAGTTGTGTCGTGTCACCTACCCTAACGCGCGTTGTACGATTTTGGATTTCTCCCATAACCCGTGGAGTATTTAGGGTAGTCTCCCGATCTGAAGATGCGCTGATACTGGATGGACTACTGGGACTATTATGTGGTAAGGGCTATATGGGTAACCCCATAACACTATTTAAAAGTAAGTTTATTTTATTATTAGACATTATTATAATAACGTATATTACTACATAGTAAATAGTTTAACGGATCCTTAGGAGATGTGAATCCCGAACATCTCTTAAGTTATTGGACTCACGTTGACACTGGATAGGAGATGTCAAATCCCGTAAACATCTCTAACGCCGTTCCACGCATATTATTTACCGTTGATTTAACTCATATAAGATCTTTTAGTTCTCGAGTGTTTTGTCTTTTCAATTCGCTCGGGTCAGTATGAGCATTTCAGGATTCGAAGACTTTATTTCTAGAGGACGAGACGGAGATTGCATTACTATTATTTTTTATATTATTCCACTACATTCATACCGTTCCGCTGCATTTTTATTTGTTATTCTTTGGTATGTGTAACTCTGATTTTGTGTTGTATAAGTATAATCAAATGTTTTATAAAACAGCTTCATGAACTGTTATTTGATTATTATATTTTGTCGTTCCACTGCAAGATTCTGTTTGTTTTTCTTCTTTCCCTATTTTTTCTTATTTATCCTATAACAATCCGCCCTTCTGTATGGTTTAAGTCTGACGTGTGTAGTTTATCGCCGATTTGAAGCGTACAAAAAGGTGGATGTTACATCATTTATACCTTTTCACCTAATAACTAAACTGAATTTAATGTGTATAGTATTAATACAAAGTAACAAACATACCGATTTCTCAAAATCATAACAATATAACAAATAAATAATAGTCACAGATCACAGTGGAATAAATCTCAACTTACACACATACAAATTTTGAGTTTACAATAAAATACTAAACTCAATTAATATACAAGTTATGGTTTCTAATCTATACTATTATATTATTAGTGAGTTCAATTTTAAGAGCACACAAGCCTCTATGAATTTTGGCAACTGAACGGACATTCAAATTTATATCTATGCTATTATTATATTATTTTTCCTGTTCGTACCCAGCTCCCCGAAACCCTGAATATCAACGTCGTCACAAGCTTCTTTCGATGAAAATCATTTTCTATACTATTTGTTGGTGGTATTTTCAGCTATTGTAATATATCATTGATTTCGATGAAAATCATTTTCTCCTCCACTTTCAAAAACAAATCGCGTTCTTGCTCTATTATCAAAAATCAAAACGTATTTTGACTCCTCTTAATTTTAAATTTTACAAACCAAATCGAAATTCCACATTAAAATTCGAAATTAAACATGAATTCGTAGCCTTAAGTTGTCGATTGAGTTCATTTATCGAGCGGAAGGTGAGGTTTGTTTCGAAGGGGGTTCGAGGTAGTTCGATTGTCGAATTACGTTGGTTCTGTTAGTGATTCGCGTGTTGTAGTTTGAGAAGAGGCGAAGTTGCTCGATGTCGAGGAATTCAGGTAGGGGATTGGGAGATTGGAAGTTCGTGGTTTAGTAGGCGATTTCGGTGATTCAGGCGTTTGATTGAGGTGGTGTTTGGTGTGGTCGTACAGCTGTTTGGTAGCTGCGATGGTCTTTGATGATGCACTGTTGCTAGGTGATGCTGTGTAATTTGTGGCAACTGTTTTTTTTATGTTAGCAGTGGAACAGGGTGAAGCAGTGATGGTCTTTGATGATGCAGGGTGGTTGAGTCTGTGGAGCTGGGTGGTGATGTTTTGTTTGAGAGGTGAAATTGATTTTTGTTTGGATGTTGAAATGGTGGACGACAGTTGCTGGAGGCAGTAGTGTTTAGTGGCGGTATGACTTGAAGTTGCTGCTTGGTGATGTCTTTTGGTGATTCAGGTATTCGTTGTTTCGAAATTAGCTCTTTTTTTTAAGACGATGTTCGTACTGTAGATTAAACGTCTTTGAAGTCTAATTTGATTTCGAATAGTGTAGCACTAAAAAACCATAGGTGTGTAGCGGATCCTTATAATATATTTGACTCCGAAGCGTGGTTATATCATTCTTGAATATATTCCAACTCTTACTGAAGATAACTACACAAGAGCTCCTGTATGAGGAATACTTTTCTGAAAGCAATTTTACGAGTCTCTCCATGGCATAACACTTGCATTCACCGCTTAAGGAACGAATATGCTGCAATAGTTATGTTATTTCATAGCATAGACAAATTATACCCATGAATTTATTTTAAACTATACAACCAATGTATATACGTGCTCCTATACTCCTATTTTGAATTATCATTGTTCCTTTTGGATATTCCTAACATATATCATGTACACCATCCACAGGTTCCTTCATGACAAAGTAAAGCCCCAAGTAGTGCACCGAGACTTACATGCAAGCAACGTACGCATAGACGAATAGTTCTAAGTAATGTTTTTCTAACTGTTATAATGTAAGATCACTCATGGCTGAGAGATAAAGAGGGATACTTTTTATAACTAAAAAAAATCATGTCTAAATGCAAGTCGAACGTGTAGCACTAAAGTATATATTTTTCTCATTGTTCTCCTCATGTTAGTTTAGATTACATTCATAGAATTTCTTTATCTGCATATAAAATATTAGAATGGGTGTGTCAAAATTTTAGATTTCAAGACGAACAAGAAGGCATTGTACAAACGTATCATGCACAAGATTTCATTTGATTTTTAGAAGTTATATTCTATATTGTGCACTTATGTCTTTTTAAATGGAATATTTTTCAAGTTGTTGGTAAAAGGTTATATGATAAACATCGTGTGCATAGCACGGGCTCACATAAGTGTTTTATACCGGTTTTAATGTCATACCAGGACACATATGGCAGCTCAGTGTTTTTAAATAATGTTTTGTGTAACATAAAAATCATGTGTTTAGCTACAACGCACCTTTGTTATATACCACGAAGCAAAATGGGTTATGTCACTATATTATGTCATATACCAAAAATAACTACATGTATCGTACCATATAGAAGGACATGTGTTAAACTAGATCCAGATATCAAAATACTACTAATATACAAGTGTTGCTTCAAAAGTTTTTCATGCATGTGAAATTTATTCATGTACCATCACTAGCTCAAAATTTCCTAAATACCCACAAAACTCCCCTTTAAGAGTGTTGATACCAAGCAACATAAATAATCTACATCATCCCAAATGGTTACTAAATAATCACTAAATCTCAAACTATGCAATACGGGGGCAATATGGTAAAGAAAATAATAATAATTAGCAGATTGAAGAAAAATGCAACTATGCGTTTAGATGTTAATGTGCATGGGTCAGGTTCTGTCCGTGGTCAAGTTAGCCTGCGCGATAGCAGGTGATGCATGGGTAGCTGATGGCGCACTACTAATTAAATCATGATAGTGTATTATCAATTTACTCTTGAGAAGGATAATCAAGGCATTTAATGCATATAATAGTCCTGGATTAAATAAATTACACTGAGGCTAAGAACTATGGAATTATTATGTGTTCCATGCAATGGATATAGCAGATATAGTAATTTAGACATGTGTACTGCAAAAGAGTTGAAGAAATGTGTACTGTATTATCAGTGCTGCTTCTTTTTATCAATAGTTGTTTGTTGTATTTACTAACAAAGTTTCATATGTTTACTAATATGTGTACAGGTTGGGGTTTATGTTGCAATGTGCTGCTTAAAGCGACTTTGGCTTCAGGAGAATAATGTAAGTTTTACAATACAATTTGACTTTGAAAAAATCTATTTACATTTGTTTTGTAGCAATTCACAAATTGCCTCTAATTTTTAAGTTTGAAATAAAATTTTGGAGGTGTGACCAATATTGGTTACTTCTACATAAAATTTATCCCAACCTCGACATTCAAAAAAACAAGTTCACCTATTTTTTTAACGTATGCTTTGAGGTTACAACAATTGTCCCACCTTCTCTTATTGAATAAGGTACAATTGAAGTTCTGTGAAGAAAATGGCTAACTAATTTTGATGGTGTTAGAGATGAAAACGGTATACCATGGTGTTTGGAATGGATGCTCTGATGTCTTTTGGAAAAGTATGGAAGCACATTCCAATTTTCTATAACATTGATGTCTTTGGCTTTGTTTTTCATTCTCTTTGGAAGAAAGTAATATCTAATATTCTAATCTTTAATTTACTAGGATGTACACAACAATTATATTATATCATCATACCCTTAAGTATAACAATTTTATTGTTGCTTGAGTTAACAATTACATGCTATAATGTTATGTATTTTCAGTTGGTGTTTCAAATATATAAGACTATTTTCACCTAAATTTTCATATGAAAACATAAACAAAAATAAAGCTTTATTTACTTTAGGTTTTCATCTATCTTTCTACAAATAACCGTGTGCGAAATTAGAAATATGTACCATTATTTACTTCACACATAAAAATTTAATGCACGTAACACTCCACTATGTAAACAACGGTCTTCTTTGCTTATTTCCTACTTATTCCTCATGGCCAATACTTGATGCTAAATATATTTTGAGAAATTAATTTACTTTGACGTGCAATATTGTTGTTGTATGTGGTTTTATATATAACAATTGGATGAGATAAGTTCGCATTTCTTTTTACTAACACATGACCTGCTATTTTACACTAGACTGTGTATTATATGTGAACAATGTCACATGGCGATTATGTTATAAAAAAAGGATGCCACTGTCTTTCACTTCTTATTTTCCCCCATAAGAGGATTTGAGTATCATTTGTTAATTCTTTTTTCTAAATTTTCCCACTGCCAACTACATTTATAACAGGATAATTAATTGTTTATGCTTTTAATAATCTAATTTTATAAAGATAACAGATTATATTGAATGAAATTGACTTCATTATGGTACTAGACGTAAATTTCTTAGTAAACAACCCTTTGTAGCAATTCCTAACTGCAAAACTATTTGTGGACATAGGTGCAACTATTTATGATGTCAACGTGATGCTAAATGAATTATTCCATCTTTATATCCAAATACGATTCGACTAAGTTCTCCAAATGTAAGTTTATTTATCTCCTTTACTTAAAAATGTAATCAATTTCAGTTATCTATGTAACAGTTACAAATATCCATAATATTTGATACTTTTGGTTACTTAACTAAAACACTATTGCAAAACATATTCCTTGAAGCTCTACATCTTATGTTTGAAATGTCCAATTTTTACTTTCGACTGTTATCGTTTTTTGGGTTATACTTTATACTTTAGCCACTCTTCCTGATTGGGCATATAACAACTATTATTATGCTTCTTGATTTAATTTGTTTCAAAATCTAAACTCCTGTACTGTATTACAGAATGCTTGATCATAATTCTCCAATTTGTGTCGTATAATCAACAAATATAATAGCTGTCACCATAATTCATAATGGAATAAGGCATCAATACATGAGTTACACTAATTTTTTTTAAAAATGTAAACTCCTGTCACAAATGGTTTGGGATGATGTTTGGCATTTTGTTAATAAAGAACAATGGATGTTTCTCTTTTGATGTTATGTGATCCTGATCTACAAAATTATGTGTCAATGAGTTGTTTGTATGACAATGATCTGGATGGTGATATAATGGCTAGCGCATCATGTACGGAAAGATGCAATAGTAAATGGTTATACAGAAACCGTTATACATTCAACTAAAATTTCAAAATCAAATGAGCAGTATGTCTAAAAAACAGAGCCTTTAGCCATAAACGAGGAGAGTAATCTGAGTAGTGATATTGAAAAAGAAAACAACGAAGGAAGTTTTTCACTTGATACAAAACATACCACTAAAAGTGTAGTTATTTGTGAGCTTAATTTTGCTTTTTGAAATAAATTTGAAATATTGGGTATAATGTACATGTACTATTATACCCAGGGGATTCAAAATGTTTGCTCATTTAGACTATTTTGGACAACTTTTTTATCAAATAGCTTGGACCATGTATCAAGATGATATTGTGTAGAACCATCCTTCAGTCAAAGTGAATGATAATGCAAAATGTTTAAATTAGACCGAGTAGCATAGTCATTCTTGCAATAAGCAGTAATAAAATTGTTGAGCTCTGAATGGCATTGATATAGCATTGAAAATGAGAATTTGGTATAAAAAAAACTGCACGTCTCCATAATAACAATTAACACCATGCAATGGCGAGCAAAAAAAATTGTATATATAACAGTTATATACATTTTAAAATCAAAGATTGTGTATATAGCTTTTTAATATTAAAAAGCATACTTATGAAGATTGCATACATTTTAGTCTTTAAAACGAATGATTTATGATCAGTGGAATACTAACTGTTTACAAATAATTTATGGTCAGTGGAATACTAATTGTTTGCTAATATTTTAATCTTTAATATTGTAGTCATTTCATGATATTAAACTAATTGCATATTAATGGTGTGATAACTATTATTTAACTTTTTCTTCCAGAAAAACAATTTAACCTCCGATAAATGTAAGGAGAAAGTGTTGAAACCATTTTAATAGGGTTTATTTCTGATTACAAATAAAGTATAGTTGATTCCATGTAAACTCACATCCGTTACGTACCGTCTTATTTGAATTGAAACAATTTGAATTTTTTAAGTCTTGAAGATCTCTATTTAAATTTTACCCAAGATAGCAATTTTATAATATAATCAAATAGTTCTCTATTTGACTTTTTGGTTGTCAATCCATAAATTCAGTAGCAGTTGACTGCAACTTATTTGGATTCAAAATCTTTCTTGGAGCATTGTTGTCGGTACTAGGTTAGCATTTTATTTGTAAGTTTATCTCCAAAAATGATATTAATAGAAAAACTCATAGCAGACAATGACCTGATAGTTATTGACGAATCTTAAGGCATCAAGTATTAATAGAAAATACAAATAGATGTAAAGTCAAAGAGGATACATTTATAGACACTGTCTCAATGGTGAAGTTCCATTCATGTATCGCTTGGTTATGTATGCTATATTATATTGTGGTTATTGACAGATTTAGCATCATGCTATCGTGTATACATTTATCATATGTGTCTTAATTGACCATTTCATTCTTAGTTACTGTTTAAAGTAGAACTCCCATATCCATGACTATCCTAAAAAATGCTTAAAATATCAAACGTCGAGAAGGAAGATTAAATTAGCTAATGTCATCGACATGGTTTCTTATTTTTAGTTCAATTTACTTTTTGTAGGTCAAATCACCATAAAAGTTTAGAAGTGAAAACTCAAAAGCACATTCTTCTGATAAAATGGAGGAGCAAGATAATGCACTACAGTTGAGACAGTGTGGTAAGCATCATAGCGAGGGGAGCAAGCAATGACAAAAGAGAATAGGGTCATTTTTATATCATGAGCAGTTTCTGTATCTTTTATGTTGAAGAACCCAATAAAGTGGTGAGGTAACTTTTTCGCTTTTAACGTATATTAAAGCCATAGGCATACACTTTCTAAATTTTTTAATTAAGCTTACCAACCAACCAGTACATGATGCTTATGTAAAATATATTTGTTGAATGATATACGCACCCTAAATCTACAATGTACATGAATATTTAAGTATTATGTGTCCACTTAATGTTTTCATTTTACTCTATAAACTGCAAAGTATAAGATTCTATAACAACTACTGAAATTTGATATATTGAATAATATGTATCTAATTAAGATGCTAATTGTTGTGATGTGTTTTAACATTCAAGAAATATATTACATGCCACGTTTTTGTCAAAGTCTATAACAGTGATTTTTATTTTGATAATTCATTTTATAGTGAAATTGAACTATCACGTGAAGTTGCAAACCATATTTTATTCTTTTTCATTGCAATAGATGAACAAATATTTGAGTTCGTATAACAAACACACTTTCAGAGTTCTTTTTTCACTTTGGTTTCTTTTATTATAGGCATTTGTTAATTTGGATTTCAAAAGCGTTATGTGTTTTTCATAGATTATAACACCTCCCTTTATGCATATGCTTAAAGCTTATTTTATACAGGATCGTTTTTATTCAAAATATTGTATGTTTACTAATTTGGAGACCTGAATATAAAAGATGTTAATGATGAGCATGGAGCAATAACAAGGTTTAACATTCTTTACGGATTTTCAACTTCTACTTCTCATGATAAATAGTGTTAGAAAACTCAATATACAAAAAACACACATATCAACTTCAAATGCTATGCCATTTAATACTAATAAAACCATAAAAAATTCAACCACCGCAGTAATAAAATTTATGTCTCACATTTTAACTCTTTTTTCCTAATACAAATTGTATGTGACGTAGGAGTAACCGAGTAGATATGGATAATCAAATGGAAATATTATGATCATCAATTGAAGTATTGTATCCATATATTTCTTTAATGCATTTGGCAATAGTACCGTATGCGAAGCACGGGTTCACACTTGTCTTAATTATACATCTCAATTTCACAAATTCCTAAGTAATATAGCTAAAAGTCAAAGGTCCAACCTGCTAACCAGGCCCGGCCCGATGCTGATGGTTGCCCAAGACGAAGCAGAAAACATAGAAATACGAAGTACAGAAAAAAGGCTAAAAATTAAAGAAGATAGGAATTGAACTTTGGATGCTTACTTGAAAGTTGAAACCAATACCAATGAGCTATTTTACCATTAGATTTATTCATATTGCAAACCTTTTTAGTTATCGAAACCAAAAAACTGTTGCCCCCTTCCTCCAGATCGTTGCCCCCTTCCTTCAGATCGTTGCCCCCTTCCTCCCGGTTGCCCTAGGCGGCCGGCTTGCCAGCCTTACCCTAGGGCCGGGTCGGTTGCTAACCTAACCATCTATATGTTAACTTGTCCTGTAACATGAAAAGTCTTGGCCTGACCCGAACAAAATAACACCCAGGTCAGACTATATCTAAATATCAAATGGGGTGAGAACAAATATAATACAAGAATAAACAACATACAAGTAAATACAAATATCTAGTATATAACAAGTCAGAAAATTTATTTAACTCAAAATAGGGTTATAAATTTAAACCACAAACACGAACTAGTCATTAAACACATAATAACAAAATTTACTTAACTTAGCGTCCATCACAAGACACAAGAATGTATATTTATTTCACGAATGAAAGACACAAGAAAATATATATTTATTTCACGAACACAAGACACAAGAATATATATGTTTATTTCTCGAACACGAAATAGTTACATAATCAAATTTCCAGAATCCAAGAGATCTTAATCCAAACCGATCATAATGGTCGTCCAAAACAATCGCAATGATTGTACTCAAACATTGTAGCAAACAAACTGATCCGATACTAAGGATTGTACTCAGACCAGAAACATAGAATCACAGAATGATCTCAAGGATAGTCCATACCGATCAAGGTGATCGTAAAAACCATGACTCGATAACTCTACATTTATTTAGTATTATTAATTTATTATGTTCAAAATGAAATCCAGGAATAAACTTCTTAAGGATCTAGAAGCCGCTTGCTACACACAAAAAGAGAGTAAACTCTAAAGTGCCAAATACACTCACCTTTAGTAATCACTAGAATTTAACCAATACGTCACATACCGTATAGTGAAATCCAAGTATTTACTAAAAGCTAGTAAATATAACTTATTATAGATACCACCGGAAAGCCTGAATTATATTCTTTCCTAGATCTCGCAACCACTTGTCGCACATCCCAAAAGAAAACAACTCTAAAGTGTTAATTACTTTCCTATAGCGATCACATGAATTTAGTCAAAGTATCTCATACTATCCGATGAAATTCACGTATTCACTAATGGTTAGTAAATTCCACTTAAACGTTCTATTCAATGAGTTTATGTCGTATTTGACGAAGCGTTATACGAAAGCATTTAAACCAATCGATAACACTAAGTCGATTATTAGTACTTCCCACATTATAGAACTAAGGCTCTCAAAACATTTACTCAATTTGATGTTTATCAAATCATTTCGTTATTCAAAAAATTTCACAAAAATAATTATTTTTTATAAGACCAAGATTTATTACCTTTATTAACTAAGATACTAGTTTAAAATTTAAATAGTAATCAAATGTAACTATGTACATTTTTTCTTATAAGAAAGCATGCACTTAAATTTATTTGTTGCCAAAACAAGTTTAGTAACTTTGTGTAACTTAGTGACCGGAACTAAAAGAATTTACAAGGCAAGTTATAATGTAAGTAAATGCAAAGATGATACTGTTAAAAAAGCAAAAGGGAATCAGGTTCATGTTACATACAAAAGCCTAAGTAGTGAATATAAACTATATATAATATATAAAGTATAAAATATAGGGACAACATGTTCTATAGGAATTTAAGGAAAGTGGGACATGTACTATGGCTAAACAATACATATATAGACAATTCTGCAAAGGATTTCAAAACCTGGCATTATATTTAAGTATATAAAGATTTCGAAACTCTATATATTTGCTACTACAAACTTTGCAACTTTTGTTTTAAAACTACTACTATAACTGTATATATGTTGTGCCTACTCTAGACTAAGGAATAGACACACTAGTACACATGCAAAGTCAAGGCTTCTATTTCTAAAAAGGCAAAATTGTCAGGTTCTATTATTTAGACAAAAGAAATTTGAATAATAGACTATAGTATAACCTATAAAACAAAACATGGACGGTAGGTCCTATAAGTATTTATGAAATATAGGACTTGTACTAAGTTAAACAATTCATACACACACACACATATTACTATGTATGGAAATTTTCAGAACCTGGCCATAATTAAAGCATGAAAGTTTCGAAACTATGTATATGTGTACCTTAAATATTTTATAAACAAGTTGGAATCAATAAATATGTCTACAGGTTCAACAAAGATGCACATATGTGAATAGGCAAGGCTACCATTTCAAAAGAATTGATGTTAGGTTTTTAATATAAGAAAAGCTTATTGGATAATGCAAAAACATGGACAACCCACATCCTTTTCTTCATTCATACAACAAAGTGAAATTATAACCAAAACATGAACCGGCTATATACGAAAATCTCAAGACCATAAATCCTAACTTATAGAACAACAAGTCTCTAATTTAATGATTGCAAAACTTAGGTTTTCACTTTAATTTTACAAAGTGAACTCAAAACATCCAAAGGCTGCAAACTCTTAATTCCTTAGCATAACCAATCATCCATTAAAACACCGATAAACTTACCTAAATCACTACTATTGAAATCGAAATATCCTCCACGCCCTAGGTTTCCACCTCCGTTGCTGCCTTGTCACGACGCCTCGCCCAATTCGTCCAAGCCGCCTTCACCCAACAGCCGTCTTCGTCAATTCAGTGCTCATCAAAGAACCACCCAGGTCACGTCGTGCTGCTCCTCCTTGCTCGTCGGTCTTGGTTCCTCCTCACGACTGAAGTCGCCACCCGAAACTCTTGCAATTTCATTTTTTTCGATTTCGATTGTTATGTTTTAGAGATAAATGAATGAACGGTATTTTTTTAGGGGAGATGAATATGGTTTTTGGGATAAGGAATAAGGAGGGATTATTTAAGTAATGGGCTTAGTTTTGGCCCATTCAAATTAAATGCAATCATAATTATTTATTATAAGTTTCCCTCTTTAGTATAAAATCAAGATAAGAATTTGTTTCATGTTTAAAATTTTGGATATGATATAATAAAACAACTAATTCCTTTTTAATAATAATAAGATTCTAAAAATGCTTTATTTACAATAAAAACATTATGTCATAATACTATTAATAACAAAAATCTCATCTTGGCAATAATTCTTCATTTTAAATGAATGAATGAAATTAAATATTCATTTTTTTAATTTGCAAACTATTTCCATAAAATTAATTATCAAATATTCCAAAATTATTAATTCTAAAAGATTTTTTTTTTTTTTTTTTTTTTTGAAAATGGGTAAGATTTTATTAAGGGCATATACAGCCCAAGATTTGGTTTAGCCCATTACGACATGCCGTATGGGAGTAATACAAATATGTCTTGCGTAACTGCAACTACATTAAGATTCCAATTATACTTTTATCAGTTCTCATCTTCTTCACAATCATGGCGGCTGATAGCTTGTACTTGGGCTTTCTCCCAATGAACTTTGCCGATCCTCTACTACAGTTTGAGCTTCATCTGATACCGACGAGGTGAGTACCTTCTTCTTGTTTCTCTTCTTCACTAATTGTATGTCGGATCTAATGAGTTTGCTGATTTCCAAACTACTGCGTTGTTTTTTCTCATATAATCTGCGATTTCTCTCCTTCCACACATTCCAAACTGTCGCAGTGATGGGGACACATTGTCTAATTTAACAGTTTACTTTATCATATTTCAATTATAATTGAAATTCATTTTAAGAAATAAAAATTATTTCTTAAATGAATCAAATCAAATATTTCTTAATTTAACAATTAAATTTATCAATTCACGAATTAAATTAATTATCCATAATTAAATTTAATTGATCATATAATTAACAAATGGGTTGTTCTTGGGATGATGGTTTTCCTTTCCATAGAGTGGTCACAAAAAGAAAACGGATGTATCGTTAGAGAAATATGGCTGGTTAAAATTCTACTTAATTTTAGACATCTTAATGGTTATGTAGTAAGTTAATGGGTAGGCCCAAAGCCCACTTTGCGATTAGCATAGGGTTAAGGCAGTTGGGACTCTCTTCCATCATTTCATACTTACACAAAATAGAAAGAAAGCCTCCACTAATAATCTCTTAGCAAAAAAAATTAACCAAACCATTAATTTAATTAGCCTAAACATATCATTAGAGGAAGATCAGCAAGATTAGCACTTGAATTGAATATTTACTGTTGTAAACCACCTCAGGTTTGTTGTTCATCCTTGGATATTGTGCCATCTGGAGTTATTATGGATTGCTTAGGGAATCGGGTGAGTGGTTTTAACCCTTTACTCACTAATTAGCCTCTATTAGACATTTTATGTTGTTTTTAAATGATTATTAAACTCCAAGACACATTTTAAACCCTTTTAAACAAAATATACGAATTTTAAGTAATTGGGATAAGTTTTGTAAATTCATGTTCTCAGGGGTATATGTGTTCTTATGGATACCGCTCTTAGATTTAGGACTCATATTAATGTAGTTGACCGTGTGCTTGTTAGTGTATGTTACTTTTTATGATTGCTTGATGTTTGCACAAAAAATGGGCAAACACCTCCAAGTCGTGTGATTTAGTTGATTTTATGTGATTCTTAATGATTTAGATGAGTTATGTAAATATGAAAAAGGCAGGGGCTGAAATGTAAAAGACACGCAGATTTATAGTGGTTCGGCCAGAACGTGCCTACGTCCACTTTATATGTTATTATCTTCTTTTTTCAGATTACAAGTACAATGCTTGGTGTACAAGTGTATGAAAGTAGTTTGAAAGTTCCTTCCGTGCTTGAGCTCTCAAACTTGTCCGCCATTGTTGTACCCCTGCCCCTCTATTTATAGAGTGAGGCTGGGGGCAGGGGTCCTGAATGTATATAGCTGCTGGTGGGCCCGGGCTGAAGCAATCTGGCCTGGTAGTTATCTGGTTCGGCGAGGCCTCATTCGGCAAGGAGCTTGGACCGGTGGTAGGAGTGGTCCGGTGGTAGGTGTGTATTCGGTAGTGAGGTGGTTCGGTAGGTGGGTAGGCGAAGCTTGGTTCGGTGCTTGTTTGGACCGGTTGTGGAGAAGAGGCTATGGTCCGGTGGCATGTTGAGGAAAGTGTGGTTCGGTAGTGAAGCGGAGATGGTTTGGTTCGGCAGTGGTCTCTGGACCGGTTGTTTGGTGGAGGACCGGATGAGGTTTGACCGGATGAGAATGCCGGATGAGCTTATGCCGAGTGGGAATGCCGGATTGACTTCCATGCTTGTATCGAGCCATGTGTTTGCCGAATGATGTGGTTGCGAACCCGGGTGAAACTGTGATTCCTTGGTCTCGAGATCTTCTGGGTGAGAATTCGCCCAACATTTGCCCCCCAAAGTGGGGCACGTGCTTGCATGTGTCGCGCTTTGTTTCCTTGTGGTAGAAAGGCTTGTTTTGTAATGCCATGGGCTGGATGTTCATATCTCGTTGATGTCGTTAGAGTGGGTCCCTGGATCGTTTGTCAAGGTGGTTTATTGCCAGCTCAGAGCATGCCTAGGGACCGTTCGTGGTCGCGTACACGTCTGAGTGAGGCGCTCCGCGTGCCCCCCGCTTCTGACTTTCGCTGGTGGAGACGACGTCACTCGGTGTTTGGTTGGTCCGGATGGATGTTTCATTCGGCATATGGGTGGTCCGGTATGCCGAACCATATGGTCCGGTGGTGCTCCTCCAGTCTATATATAGGGGCTATACCCCCTTAGGTTTTCTTCACCGAATCAGAGAGAGCCGAATCAATTCATAGCCGAACCAACCCTTTGCCGAACCAAGCTTTTGCCGAATCAGGTATATCCCCTTTCGCCGAATGAACTTGATAACCAAATGTGCTTATGCCGAATACGTACGAAGGACTTCAAATGCCGAATGGGCCTTAGGCCTTAGTGCCGAATGGATGTATACCGAATGACTCTTAGTGCCGAATGAACCTATTATCTCTCTGCCGAATGAACTTGATATTTTAGCAGAATTCCGGACTTATGCATTCTTTTTTGTTTACATCTCTGTATTCTTTGTTCTAACAACCTGTCTTTTTGCTTCTGTGTATGCAGATAAATGTCTCGCAAGGCGGAAACACGATCAGATAGGCGGAAATCCAAAGATAGAGGCGAGTCTTCTTCCGTGCCCCCAGCCCAATTAGGATCTGGGCAGCATCGACCTGTTCCGAGGTCGTTGGTGGACGGATATGGTCCACAGGAACTTCTGGTCTCCCCGCCCGATTGCTTTCCTAGCTCCCTAAAGGAGGAGCAACTTGATGTCATCTCTCGTTCATTTGGGATAGACAGGGCTCTCATGCAGCTGCCGGGAGAGGGTGTGATGCCGTATAATCCCCCCGAAGGTTACTTCGCTTACAGCAGGTACCATTGCATGTGTGGTGCTATCCCTCCTATCAACGCCTGGATAGTCAGCTTTACCACATACTTGAAAGTAGCTCCATTCCAGCTTCAGCTGAACTCCTATGCCATTCTGGTAAGCCTCTTCGTCATCTTCCAGAGGAGATACGGGCGCCCTCCTTCTAACCGGGAAATTCGGTATTTGTATAACCTGAGGGGCTACAAGAAGGGGTCTCCGTATATTAGTCTGGAAGCGGCCGTGCCCTTCAAACCGGTCTTGGACTTATATTCAAAGTTCACCATGTTCAAGAAGGAATGGTTCTTTGTCAAGGACGATTCTGTTTCTTTCCGCCTTTTCACTTCCGGCTGTAAGATTAATTTCACTTATATTTTCCATGTTCTGACTGTAGTGTTTCTTCTGACCCGCTTCTATTTCTTACTAGCGACAGGTGGCATTGCCGTCGTGGAAGATGATTCTTTGGCGCGGATGGCTGCTGGAATAAAGGCCATTCCTGCGCGGGACAGGTCGGCTTCGTTCCTGATCAGGAACGCTACCCTCCTGGAGTGCAATTTGATCCAGCCGCACCAGTCCGTTGTTAAGCAGAGGGACACGGCTGAGGAGAAGGCTGCTAAAGCTAAGGAGGGGGTCACGGTGAAGAGTGGCAAGAGAAAACCCTTTGCACAGCATCCCGTCGCGGGGGGCAAGAAGCTTAAAGAATCGGAGGGCCCCTCTCCCAGTACTTGCCCGATCATTCCGGAGGAGGAAGGTGTGGAAGAGGGCGAAGGAAGCGATACGGAAGGAGAGTCGGAAGGCGGAGGAGATGGAGATGGTCAGGGTGGTAGTGGTGCTGGTGCCTTAACTTCCGGGCAAGACTCTGAGCTGGATGAGGCCCTCCGCCAGGCCTTCGGGGAATCGGAAGGGGAATCGGGAGCGGAGAAGGCGAAGGAGACTGGCAAGGTCGGGGCTGGTGCCGATCTATCCCCCAGGGGTTCCTCAGCCAAGGTGACTTCGGCGGTGCAAGGTGAACTTTTGTCCTCTGTCGATTCCATTTTCGATAAGGACTTAGAAATATTTTATGGTTCACTCCCGTCCTGGAATGAGATTCAGGACTTATTGCAGTACCCCACTCCTCCGCAGGGTTTGTATAATAGACCTGCCTTCACACTTTTCTTTCTTTTTTACTTAACATGTTTCCTGAATTGTGGACCATTGTATGTTCGTAACACTTGTTCTTTATTCCAGGGGCAGGCCAGGTGGTTAAAACGTCAGACGTTCGACACCGCCTCGAACAGTTCAAGTTGATGAGAGCTTCTGCGAAGCCTCCCACTGGTCGTACTAGGGACGTGGTCAAATACCGTCCTCTTCTTGGGGTCATCGAAGAGGGCATTCAGAAAAAGAAGAGGAGTCGTTCTTTGTTTGAGCATTCCCCTGGTCCGCAGCTTCCTGTTCAGCCTCCTCGTGATGCCACGGAGGAGAGCACGGAGTTTATCCCCCCCACCTCCTTTTAAGAATCCCACAGTCATCCGTATAAGGCGTCCTGATGTGCCCCGTGACCCCTTTGCTGGTCATCCTGATTTAGACCCAAGTTCTCGGGATATTTCATTTGATGAGGCCACGGGTGAGCACCTCCTTCCCCGCAACCCCATGGTACGAGTGTTAGACGAGGCTAAGTCTCTAGATCTTGATCTGCTTACCACTCGGGTAGTTACCATGGGAGACGAGGCCAAGGCTAATATTGATCGGGTGGCTGAGGAGACCAAGAAGTTAATGAAGTATCATGCTCAATTGGTCAAGGCCGGGGAGGAGATTGGAAGTGCTAATATTCGGTTGCGGCTGAAGGTTGCTGATCAGGCCGAACAGCTTGCCGGTCAAGCCGTTCAGATTTCTCGGCACGAGGAAGCCTCCAGACGTCTGAAAGAGACCATGGAAAAGGCTAGTAGGGTGGAATTACGGAAGATGGAGGCCGCCTGTAAGGAGCGGATCGACATGGCCATTGCGACAGTGGATGAGGTTCGGAATGCGGATCTCGAGCAGGTAGAGGAGTTGTCTGGGAGGCTTGAGGCCGCGGAGATGGCTCAAGTCAAGTTAAAGGAGGAGATGGAGGAGATGAGGAGGTCTCTCCAGGCTGACTGCTCGAGATACCGATCAGAGAGGGATGCCGCTGTCGCCAAGTTGCAGGCTTCCGAGGCCAGGGTGAGGGAGTTCGAGGAGAATGAGGGGATGTTGGACGAGATGCTGCAGGACATGTACTTCCGCACTTGGAAGGAGGGCAGCTTGTCTTGGATGGATGACTATCCCCGGGTCATGGCCAAGATATATCTCCGGGCTTTAGAGGAGGCCAGGGTCGATGCGGGCAAGGAAGGTGGAGTGGCTTTTAGCCTGGATGTGGTCACTGCTCAGTTCTCGAAAGAGGAGCAAGTGGCGGTGAAGGAGGGGATGCGGTTGCTTGCTGCGGAGGAAGCGGGTGTGCAACTGGAGGATGAGGATCAAGCGGCGGACGCTGGTGAGTTATTCTTCTCTTTTCCTTTTCTTTCCGGGTTTCCATAACTTGATCGTTTATCGTTTGTTTAATGGATTCCTTTTCTGAATTGGACAGGTGGAACTTCCGATCAACATGCTGGGGGTTCCGGCCCTGGGGCCAAGTAGGCTTGGGAAGTTGGCGATGGAGTGTGGACGCAGCTGGTTATTCGTCCGGATTCGGCTGCTTTTTATTTCCTTTTTTTTTTTACTGTTGTTTACGTTAGTCCAAAACATTGATGTGACTGTAATAATAATATTATTTGCAGAGAATAACTTGGTGTGATTTCATAATATAAGCTGATTTTGTTATGTTTAAATGTTGTTGTCATTTTTATGTGCTGCGTGAGAAGTATAACCATGTATATGCCTGTGATTTTAGTTGTGTTTGATGTTAAGCCTTTGCTTGAAATATAATTTCATGTTTTGCAATGTTGGCATGACATATGAATAATCTATAGTTATGCATCTATGTACAAGAGAAGAGAGTATCGCCCTTCATGTTTTATTTGCAGGCGGTAGTTTTGAGCATCTTGTGTAACTGATCATGAATATATCTGAGTACCTTGCCACCCAGTACGCGGGCTTAGATTCTCATGAGTGAATGCTCCCTATTCGGTTTCCTGTACTTTAGAGTTTGTTATACAAGATAGGAGAAAAGTATTTAAATGAAATGGAAATATAGAAAAAGTAAAACTTCCAGTCACGGAAGGCCGTCGATGTGCTTAAGTTCGTGGCAAACGGGTTTTGTAGTCACTTTCCCTAGCTGTGGGTCTTGGAGACATTTGTCACCCATCTTACGCCTCCGCGGGGAGTTTTCTTTTTTACCACAGCCGCACTTAAGACACATCGGAGCCGAGATCGCGCACGGTAACTACCCGAACCATTATGGTCCGTAATCGTGGGTATTATTCGATTTACCGTGGCCGGCTAGCGTGGGTGCCGTTGGCCGTGAACTACCCCTGGCTGGCCACACCTTATGTTGGGGCTTAAAGTAGGTTCACGGTTGCCGGCGAGCCGAACGCCGTAATGAGCTGCCATCGGCTATAGTCGGCCTTTATGATGACCCATAATCGGCTCATTACAGTTGGCTTTGAGGGCAGGCGCGAGCAATGAGTTAACCCGCAGCAGAGGGATGCTGGAGCAAAAGAGTCTCATTGGCGAGTGCATAGAATCGTAGCGTACCTGTTAGGCCTTGTCCAGATGAGGCCGTGGTGCGTCTTGAGTGGAGATGCCATAAGATTTTGTTCAACAGAAAAGGATAAAGCTTAACAAGCAGCCAAGATATAAAGGAACAAGTTAAAAAGAGACAAGATTTTTAAAGTGGTTCGGCATGAAAACGCCTACGTCCACTGATTCTTTTTGTTAATTCACTTCATATGGGCAGTACAAGTTAAGAAAAGTATCGACGGAGATGTCGGATGTTCCATGCCCTCTGGAACACCTCTCCGTCCACTGTTGACAAAATATAAGCTCCGTTGTGGAGATCTTTATGAATTACATATGGTCCGTCCCAGATGGGGTCCAGTGCCCCGGGGCGCGGAAAGATTCGCCTGAGAACAAGATCTCCTTCTTGTAAGACGCGATGCTTGACTTTGGAGTTGTATAGTGCTGCCACTTTCTGTTTGTGAGCTGCTGCTTTGAGTGCTGCATCGTTTCTCCTTTCCTCAATCAGATCCAAAGACATGAGGAGGAGTTCTTCGTTTTCTTCTGGATTGTAGTGGATCCTACGGTGGGAAGGAACAATAACCTCAACAGGGAGCATTGCCTCCGATCCGTATGCCAAAGAGAAAGGAGTATGGCCCATTGATGTTCTAAAAGATGTGCGGTAGGCCCAAAGTGCCGTAGGAAGTTCGTCCACCCAAGCGCCTTTTGACTTTTCGAGTTTCTTCTTGATTAGGGTTTTGAGAATTTTGTTGACAGCTTCGACTTGTCCTTTTGCCTGAGGATAAGCTACTGATGAGAAGCTTTTATGAATTCCATGCTCTTGGCACCAGTCGGCGAATTCTTCGCTGTCAAATTGGAGTCCGTTGTCTGATATGATCTTGAGTGGTACTCCGTACCTGCACAGAATATTTTTGATCAAGAAGTTGATAACTTTTGCTGAAGATATTTTATTTAGGGGTTCCGCTTCCACCCATTTGGTGAAATAATCGACTGCCACTATAGCATATTTGGCTCCGCCTCGGCCCGTTGGCAGTTCACCAATTAAATCAATTCCCCATACAGCAAAAGGCCAAGGGCTGGTCATTTGAGTAATCTCATTTGTGGGTAGTCGAGGAATCTTGGCAAATTTCTGACATCTGTCACATCTCTTGACGAAGTCTAGGGCGTCTTTGTTTAGTGTGGGCCAGTAATATCCATATCGGAGTATCTTCTTCGCCAGAGTCTGCCCTCCAGTGTGATCTCCGCAACTACCTTGATGGATGTTGAATAAGATTTCCTTGGCTTCCCTTCCAGTGACGCATCTGAATAAGGGGCTAGAGAAGCCACGCCGATAGAGGATGCCTTCTTGTATTGTGTAGTGGGGAGCTTTCCTCAAAATTCTCCTGACTTCATCACGTTTGTCTGGTAGTGTGCCGTCCTGTAGATATTTCCGGATAGGAGTCATCCAAGTTGCTTCTTCAATTGCAGTTATCAGATTCACTTGTTCAAAACTTGGGGCTAGCTGCCTTGAGATGGCTAGTGCTCCGGAAATGGTGCTATTCATCATACTAGCTTGCTTTGCTAGTTCATCGGCCTCTTGGTTATCTTCTCGAGGAATGTGTTTGATTAGATAATGGTCCAATTGGTCGAGCAGCAGTTTGGTTTTCTTTAGATATGCTGTGAGTCGTTTTCCTCGTGTCTGGAATTCTCCTAGTACTTGGTTTACGATAAGTTGAGAATCACTATGAAGACATAAAGAATTGACTCCAATTTCTAAGGCAAGCTCCAATCCCGCTATTACTGCCTCATACTCCGCATCGTTGTTAGTGGCCGCGAATTCCAACCTTAATGCATAGTACAGCTTTCTTCCCCTGGGGGTGATTATCACAATACCTGCCCCCGAGCCTTGTTCGTTTGATGCTCCATCTACAAAGAGGTTCCACTTGATGTTTTTTGCTATTTCAAACTGATCCTTGCCTTCGTTGGTAGTGAATTCGGCAATGAAATCGGCCAGGGCTTGCCCCTTGATAGCAGTGCGAGGATGGTAGGTGACGTCATACTGACTTAGTTCAATGCACCATTTGAGGAGTCGTCCAGAAGTGTCGGGACGATGGAGCACCTGTCTTAATGGCTGATCGGTTAGAACTCTGATGGAGTGAGATCGGAAGTAGTGTCGTAGTTTTCGTGACGCGATCAATGAACAATATGCCAATTTCTCAAGTTTAGGATATCTGGCTTCTGCCCATGTAAATCTCTTACTTATAAAGTACACCGGGCGTTGTGTGCGGTCTTCTTCTCTTACCAGGGCAGCGCTTAGAGCATGAGATGATACAGCGAGGTATAGGTATAGCTCTTCGCCTTCGTTTGGAGTTGAGAGTACTGGTGGTTTCTGAAGGTGTTCGATCAGGTTAAGGAAGGCTTTTAAGCATTCATCGGTCCACTCAAACTTTCCTTTGTCTTTCTTGAGAGCTTCGAAAAAAGGGACGCACTTGTCAGTTGCTTTGGAAATGAATCTGCTTAGGGCGGCTACCTTTCCGTTTAAGCTCTGCATTTCTTTTCGGGTGGAAGGTATCCTTATTTCTTTTAGAGCCCGGATTTGTTCAGGGTTTGCTTCAATTCCTCTGGAATGGACAATGAACCCTAAGAATTTTCCCGATGACACTCCGAAGGAGCACTTTAGAGGATTCAGCTTCATTCCATATCGGCGAAGTACCTGAAACATCTCGCTCAAGTGGCTTACATGATCGTCGGCTTTCCTGGACTTTACCAACATGTCATCCACATATACTTCCATAGTTCGTCCTATTAATTCCGCGAACATCTTGTTGACGAGGCGCTGATAGGTGGCTCCGGCATTTTTGAGTCCAAAAGGCATGACTTTGTAACAATATAATCCCCGGTCAGTGATGAAGCTAGTGTGGTCTTGATCGGGAGCGTGCATGGGAATCTGGTTGTATCCGGAGTATGCGTCCATAAAAGATAAAAGTTCGTGCCCGGCAGTGCTGTCCACAAGTTGATCGATTCGGGGGAGCGGGAAGCAGTCCTTCGGGCAAGCGTCATTTAAGTTGGAGAAATCAATGCATGTTCGCCACTTCCCATTAGCTTTCTTTACTAGTACCGGGTTAGCTATCCACTCGGGGTAGATGGGTTCTCGTATGAAGTCATTAGCAAGTAGGTTCTTTACTTCCTCGTCGAGGGCTGCTGATCGTTCTGCTCCCATGCTTCTCTTTTTCTGCTTTATCGGTGTCCTGGTGGGATCGATGTTCAGCATGTGGCATGCTATGTCTGGGGAGATTCCTGTCATATCGGCATGTGTCCACGCAAATACATCTAAGTTGTGGCGGAGAAAGTCGACGAGTTGATCCTTCAATTCTATTTTTAGCTGAGATCCTATTTTTAATAGTCTGTTTGAATCATGTTTGTCTACAGATACGAATTCCATGGCCTCTGCAGGCTCAGCGGTAGCCTCCTTCTCCTTATCCCTGGGGTCTAGTTCATTGAAAGGATCGCTGGTGTATCGAAGAGGAGGGGCTTTCTTTAGCTGCTATGCTTCCAAGCTTTTCATGCAGAGAGTAGTCTCTGCATCTTTCCCTTTATTCTTTCTATGGTTATTGCGAAGTTCAGTTACATAGCAATCTCGAGCGGCGTCTTGATCTCCTTCAACTTCTCCTATTCCGTCATCTGTTGGGAATTTCATCTTTAGGCACCACGGGGCTAGGACAATTTGGAAGTCAGACAAGGCTGGTCTTCCCAAGAAGGCGTTGTAGGCCGAGTGGTTTTCTATTAGTACGAACGTTTGTTTTCGTACAACGGAGCGGGGATGACTTCCTATTTCGATGAAGAGGTCAAGTTGCCCGAGGGGCATTTTCGCATCTCCAGTGAAACCGTGCAGGGGTTTGTTGCAGGGAGACACATCCTTCATTGACAGCTTCATTTTGTCGAAAGCATGCTTGAACAGGATATTTACGGAGCTTCCTGTGTCTATTAGAATTCGGAAAACCTTAGCTGGACCGAACCAGGCAGAGATGACCATGGGATCCATATGCGGATACTGTCTTCCTTCTAAATCACGCTTACTGAACACGATGTCCTCACTCTCTTTCCGTTTCGGGTGGCGTTCTTCCATAATGGAGTTAACATAGCCTTCAGCATTTCTAAGTGACTTGCCGTATCTTTCCATCTCTGCCCAGCTTCTGTCGGCGATGTGTGGTCCTCCCGAGATGGTATGGACTACTATCTTCTCTTGACTAGAACCACTGGTGTTGCGATTCCCTCCGCTTACTTCTGGGAGGGGTCGCTTTGAGCTCTCATTGGCAGGAGTTGGAGTCCTGTTCTGACCTTTCACATAGCGTTCCAGCCTTCTTCTCCTGATGTGTTCTTCGATCAAGTCCCGGAGATGGTGGCATTCATTGGTGTCATGTCCGTGGGATTCGTGGAAGCGGCAGAACTTTCCAGACTTGAGGGCGTTATCAGATTCTTTCTTGTGCGGGGGGTGCTTGTATCCGAGTTTGCCCTGAGTGGCTAGATAGATGTTTTCGATGGTTTCATTCAAAGGAGTGTAGGAGTCAAATCTCGGTCCTGGTCGATATTGGCGTTTTTCAACCTTCTTGCCCCCAACATTGTCTCTAGATTCATTTCTTCGAATGTCCTTGGTTGCAGCGGGAATCTTGTCCGAAGTTGTCTTACCTTGTTGCCCTGACTGCCTCTCAGTGGCGGCGTCTTCAAGTCTCATATACTTTCCAGCTTCATGGAAGAAATCAGGTAAAGTAGCTGGTTTTTCCTTAGTTAGTCTTCTTGCGAACTTGGTATCTGGATGTACACCGCTACAGAGGGCCATTAGGGTGAGTTTCTCATCAGCATCTTGGACTGCGGCCGCTGCGGCGTTGAACCGAGTTAGATATTGTTGCAGTGTCTCTCCGGATTTCTGTTTAACATTGGATAGAGAATAAGCATCCTTGGGTTGTTCGACATGGATGCGGAACTGGCTAATGAACCTTTCTTTCAACATCTCCCATGAGCTGATAGATCCTTGGGGTAGATGGCAGAACCAGGAGGTAGCTAGATCTGCTAGGAATAGCGGAAAGCATTTACACAGCACCCCTTCTGTTGCTCCGCTCATGAGCATATGCTGGGTGTATCTTTGTAAGTGTACGATGGGGTCGGAAGTTCCCTTGTAAGGTTCCATGGTTGGCATTTTCCATTCCCGGGGGGTGATGGCAGTTTCGATATTGCGGGTAAAGGGGCTGGTGACCCTAGCGCCTATTCCTCGGTCCCTTTGCTCCCATTGGACGCATTCTCTCAATAGTCGTGCCATTCTTTCATCAGAATTTGGAGCGGATAGAAATGAACTTGGTTCTTCCCTGCGAGATCGGTTTCGTCCAGATGACCTGTAGGGATGGTATAGTCTATCACTCCTGACGTGATCCAGTGGTTGTCTCTGGTTGCTCGGATGCATGCTAGGACCAGCTACAGTTGCCCCCTGCCTTGATCTTCCCCTGCGGGGTTCTGTTTCGAGCATTTCCATGGGGTCAACTTCGGGCTGGGTTCTAGCTCGGCTCCGTTCAGCGGGGTTTCTATGATTAGGTGGCATGACTGGCTCAGCCACATCCGACCCTCGCCTGGCGCCTCCCCCACTGGGTTCGGTTCCAAGTGCTTCATCGAGTCGGAGTTCGGGCTGAGTCCGGGCGCGGCCCCTATCATTGTTGTTCCTGTTGATGGCTTCCTCGAAGAGGGAAGACCTTTGCTGTCTCCGAGATCCTCCAGATTGAGATTCATCCCATGATTCAGTGTTGCGGTTGGATTCTTCGACATCCCTCAAGCGTGACATGAGTTGGTTCACCAAAGCTTCTTGTTGGGATGCGAAGCGGTTAGTCACTTCCACCACAACTCTGTCTAGGTCTGCTCTAGTGATTACTGCCGGTTGTTCCGCGGCAGGGGCTGCTGGAATTGCCTGATCTACATGTGGCACTGCTGCTGTTGTGGGATGGTTCTCTTGATCTGGATCTACTGGATTTAGAGCGCTGCTAGTTGCGGCGTTCTTTCCCTTGTTGGCGTCTTTTCTTGGCCTGGAAGTCATGTTTCCTAGGCAATGAAAGGTGCTATTGGGAAAGAAGGTTGAATGAGGGAAGCTGAAACTTCGAGTTCGAAGTTCTCAGTGAAAGCACCAAAAATGTTTGCACAAAAAATGGGCAAACACCTCCAAGTCGTGTGATTTAGTTGATTTTATGTGATTCTTAATGATTTAGATGAGTTATGTAAATATGAAAAAGGCAGGGGCTGAAATGTAAAAGACATGCAGATTTATAGTGGTTCGGCCAGAACGTGCCTACGTCCACTTTATATGTTATTATCTTCTTTTTTCAGATTACAAGTACAATGCTTGGTGTACAAGTGTATGAAAGTAGTTTGAAAGTTCCTTCCGTGCTTGAGCTCTCAAACTTGTCCGCCATTGTTGTACCCCTGCCCCTCTATTTATAGAGTGAGGCTGGGGGCATGGGTCCTGAATGTATATAGCTGCTGGTGGGCCCGGGCTGAAGCAATCTGGCCTGGTAGTTATCTGGTTCGGCGAGGCCTCATTCGGCAAGGAGCTTGGACCGGTGGTAGGAGTGGTCCGGTGGTAGGTGTGTATTCGGTAGTGAGGTGGTTCGGTAGGTGGGTAGGCGAAGCTTGGTTCGGTGCTTGTTTGGACCGGTTGTGGAGAAGAGGCTATGGTCCGGTGGCATGTTGAGGAAAGTGTGGTTCGGTAGTGAAGCGGAGATGGTTTGGTTCGGCAGTGGTCTCTGGACCGGTTGTTTGGTGGAGGACCGGATGAGGTTTGACCGGATGAGAATGCCGGATGAGCTTATGCCGAGTGGGAATGCCGGATTGACTTCCATGCTTGTATCGAGCCATGTGTTTGCCGAATGATGTGGTTGCGAACCCGGGTGAAACTGTGATTCCTTGGTCTCGAGATCTTCTGGGTGAGAATTAGCCCAACACTTGATTTTTGATGCTTGAAAGGCTGAAAACATCGATCAAATGACAATTTAGTTTTAGGAATAACTTACGGTTCAGTGATTAGGGGTCGGTGATATTCCATGGTTTTTGTCTGAAACTCAGTGCGAACAATATGGGTGACATGGAAAGCCCCATAGGATTACGTTTCAAGTTCCAAGTAATTTAAAGTTCGTGCACTTAAGTTATGGCTGTTCGAAGCAGGGATCGATGGTGATTTCTGAGCTGATGGGTCGGTGGACACTTGTTTTGGTTTGTGAATGATTAGGATGGTTCGTAAATGAAAGGTAGATGGATCACTTGAGTGTGTGTGCATGGATCACGTGAAGGAGTGAAGGAAATGCCAAGGCAAGGATCGGCGGAGTGCTTTGGGTCAGAGCATGGGATTAGGACACGAACCATAGTTTCAAGTAAATGAAATAAAGGGAAGGAAGTAGAGCCAAGATTGTGAGAATTCATTTAAGGGTGGGATCGGTCGGGGTATCGATACCTATGCGTGAAGTATAGGATCAAGGTGAGCATGGATCAGTGGTGATTTGCAGAGGGAAGTCGGAGTTTGAATCTTCAAGTGCTTGCTTCAGGTTTCCATACATATGCTTCTTGACATGATGAGGTTTGACTCAAGTTTGGGTATGTGATTACTTGAGCTTGAGACGAGCCAATTACTTAGCCAAAAATGGTTAACTATAGGGATCAGTACCGAACGTTAGGTTTGGTGGCGATTGTCGACGATGACACATGGTTCGACGACGACGATGACCTGACGAGAGTTATGGTTTCGAGATAGATAGCTGTACTTTGAGATCTAGAGTCGATAATGATATGTGGGATTGAGGGAACTATTTGAGGAAGACTATGGAACATTTTACGATATTTTATGACTAATATGGTTGTCTAGAGTAGTTCCCGACCATAGTGACTTCATGGTGGAAGTTGTACGGACAGTTCCAGTAAAAGCTCTGCTATTGATGACATGCACAAAGGGATTGTTGATATTGGAAGATTTAGAGAGCACTCTTAAAGTAGGGGTAATATATTTTACCTATTTGAGCCATGATGGGCTTTTATCTCCATGAGGGGCAATTTGATCTCCATGATGAGCAATCTTTTACCTGGATCAGCCATGATGGGCATTCTAGTTTCCCAGCCTACTGAGTGGTATGGATTTGAGTACAGATGATAAGGACATTGAGTAGTCCTTGACGATGATGGGTCATTCGAGTTATCACATATTCGACACACTAAGTGAGTGAACATGAGGATGGATGATGCATGTTATGTTTGCTTGACCGTTTATCACTTTATCACACTAGGGATGTCACATGAGGGCAATATTATTGATGTACATATCTAGACACCACTTAGAACTTTTATGTATAGTACACCCATGATGATTATGATGTAGAGTAGCATATATTCTATATATGTGCTAACTCTGTGGATGTAGGCGACATGTCGGGCCTTAATCCCATTTATCCTATTGTAGTGGTATATTTGTATTTAGAGATTTATTACCTCTAACACCAGACTGTTGTCTGACCTGGGTTTCTCTTCTTTGCTTCTTATTACTATGAGTACTCTTAAATAAGTAGATTAGAGATATTAGGTATGGTGAGCTCGTGGAGCTAGACAAAGGAAGGTAGGATAACATTTCTGTCTTACTACACTTATTTTTTTGCTATTCTGTTGCATGACACTATGGAACTTGCTAGTGCCAATACTATTTAGATTCAATTATTTACAAGTTATTATTTGATTTATAACTCTATCGCTTACGTTGTTTATTGTACGGATCAATATACTCTGATGCTGTGATTCATTCAGTTATTTATTATCTTGCATGTATTATATCTAAGATGTTTTACTATTATATATTGTTCGATGTGTTGTGAGATGTACAACAGGTTTTGTGTTGTTTTATTTTACTCTAGAATCTTTGATTATCATCCTGAATCGACAAGGTAATATTACAAGCACTATACAGGTATATTAAGTGCCAACGGTGTAGTACGGTCGACACACATATACTTCAATTAAAGGTAATGTGGTGGCAGATGCTTTGAGTAGGAAACATGCGACAGCGAGTTTCATGTTATTGGACTATAAGCAACTAGAGTTATTTCCAAATTTGATTTTAGACTATCATTAGTGATGGTTCCCAATTTGTTGGCTGTTTTATAGGTTAGACCAATACTTATGGATCATATTGGTTATAGTAAGAGGGTTGATGGAATATTGGCAGGATCGATTAAAGAAAGAAGATAAGCTAACTTATTTAAAGAGGTACTATATTGACTCGAGGGATATCTAAGGAGAAATAGCAGATCGTGTGTATCGAAAATTGGAGAGTTGTTTGATGAATTTTTTTCAAGGTCTCATCATTCTAGGTCGACTATTCATCCTGGTGGAGACAAGATGCATAAGGATATGAAGGGGTTATTTTATTGGCCATGCATGAAAAGGCAAGTGGCTAAGTATGTTGCTTGATACTTGACTTGTCAAAGAGTCAAAGCTGAGTAAAAGAGCCTAATGGATTGTTATATACTTTAGATGTTCCATAGTGGAAGTGGGAATATATGTTGATGGATATTATTTTTTGCTTACCTAGGAGCAGAAAAGGAAATGAGAGTATTTGGCTCATTAATGATTGTTACACCAAATGCGTTATTTCGTTCTAGTATGAAGGAAGATGACAACAATGAATTTGGCAACATTATATGTTAGGGAAGTGATTAGATTGCATGGGATTCCAGCCGATATAGTTAGTGATAGAGATACACTTTTCACCAATGTGTTTTGGAGGAGTCTTCAAGATGCCTAAGGACTGAGTTGAGTCTTAGCATTACATATCACCCACAAACTAATGATACAAGAGGATTTGTTGAGGGTTAGTATTATTGACTTCGATGGAGCCTAGAAGTATCATTTATAATCAGTCAAATTTATGTATAATAATAGCTATCATATGTGCATAGGCATGGCGTTGTTTGGGACTCTGTATGGACGGTCATACAAATCATAGTTTTGTTAGTGGGAGGTGACCGATAGATTTATGCTCGAATCATACATAATTAGGGACACTTTTGAAAAAGTAGACGTGGTAAGGAAGAGTACGAAGACCACATAGGATGGGAAGAAATAATATGCTAATAGAAGGCATACATGGTTAGAGTTTGCAGTATGTGACATGGTATTTGTGAAGGTATTGCCACTAAAGCATGTTATGTAATTTATAAGCTCAAGAATGTTCGAGCCTCTTTGTAGGGCCTTTTCCAACATTAGAGAGTAGTTAAGTTAGCTTATATAGAGAAGTTTCCGAAAAAGTTGGCTGGGGTTCACGACACTTTTCCTATGTCATATCCACAAAAGTATATTCATGATTCAACTATCATAGTTGAGACGAATCAAAAGAGAGATTTAAAAGTGGAGTTGGAGTCTATTGCAACCCATGGACTACTTGCATAGTAAAGCATGCAATGAATAGGCCTTAAAATATGGAAGTGAAATTATTTCGAATTCAATGAGGAAACAACCAATGGAGAGTACTTGGGAACCAAAAAGGACATTCGTACTTCTCATCCCGAACGCTTTACCGATACATTTCCCATTTTATTTTTTAGATTTCTTGGTTAGTAATTACTTTTTAATGATTATTTGTACATGGTCAGTAGAACTATATTAAGCTATAAACTAGGAAGGATCACCCATGGGTGCACTACATTGGTGTAAAACCACTCTTGTTGGATTTTATTGATAACAACTATATAAACATATCGAAGAATCTCTAAGCTAACATGCATGTATATAATGATCAAAAAGAGGCTTTGACACATTCAAAGACATAAAGAAATCGGTGACCCAATAAGCTACAATGATATATCAACTGTTATCCCGCCTTTTGGCAAGGCCGAGATGTCAAGAAATCGACTGAAGATCAAAGACCACTCATCACGAATGTTGAGTAAGCACAGGCTCCTATGGATATCAGTGAATTTTGTTCGAGCTCGGATCAAGCTACAACTGATGTGACATGAAAAGCAAAGCTATGAAAGCCAACGTTCCAAATTTCAAGTCAATCTAAGTCCATATGCACGAGATATGATCGATACGAATAAAGAGAAACACCGTTCGTATCCATCCTACCAACGCTTGTTCGCATCCATCGGCGAACATCTATTCGTATCCATCGGCGAACATCTGTTCGTATCCATTAGAAGTTCTGCATATTCGTATCCATCGTGACGTGCCACTTCGAATCCATTAGCTGAAGGGCCTCGTTCGAATCCATCAGGTAACCTTAGTTCGTACCCATCAGGTGACCACAGTTCGTGTCTACAAAATAATCACTACTTCATACCCATCGAATAACCACTGATCGTATCCATCACTATGTTGCTTGTTCGTATCCATCAAGTTGAAGCAACTTTGATCAATATGAACAAGAGCCACCTTAATCGATGCAGAACTAGCCACCTCCATTGATACGAACTATGCCACCCTCATCGGTACGAACTAGACAACCTCCATCGATACGAATTGGCCACGGTCTTCGGTACGAACGAGGCGAAGAACTTGGAACGACTCGGTCAACTCGGCATAAAAATTGGATCGATACGAAGAGTGAGCGCCACGTCAACTAACATCATGTGCATGGCTATCGATACGAAGTGATCGATTCGAAGAGCATCGATGCGAATAGAACGACGACCGAAAAGCCCAAACTTGCATCAGTCATAACTCGCAATGCACAAGTCCAATACTATGAAATTTTCACAGGATCTTACGCACAACCTAAAGAATTTTCCTGCCAAATTTCGACTCGGTTGGATCAAATCTTGATTGATACGAAATTCGTTCGTATCGATCACGGATCGAGTCGAAATCGCCTGGGATCGATCGCGTGGGCCCATACACATGCCAGAAGAAGTCTCTCGAGATCTGAGCAAGATATTTACCTCCCACGCCTATAAATAGAGCCCCAGAGCCTACAGAAGAAGGATCTTTTGGCCCTTTGACGTCCAAACTCTGCCAAAACTGCTTTTGTACTCCATAGCTGCTGTTGTACTCAAATTTCATCATTGTAATCTGCTGTAATCAGTTGTAATTAGAAAACAAACATCAATAAAATCATCAATTTCATAGTGGATGTAGGCGATTGCCGAACCACTCTAAATCCGTGTGTTTCTATGCATTTTCTTATATTTTTTTCGGTGTGTTTGTTAGATCTGCTTCATTTTACATTTATTCTCTTCCTTTTATCTCTTCAAACACATTCGAAGAGTGTTGTGCCTAATTTTGGTACAAACACTTTGGTGCTTTCACTGAGAAAACATAATTTTTCTCCTGCTCCTTGGATCACTATCGATATTGGATTGCACAAATCCAAGAGGAAGATCCAGATCTCAAGTTCAGTGTCTTTCCAACCTATTCAGATTTGCATAAAATCTAGGAAAGGACTTCATTACAAACCATGGATGGCATAAGGACCACTTCCACAGCTGTAGATCAAGAAGGACGGGATAGACAGAATCCCGCATAATTGCCTCCATCCAAGAAGAATGCTGCTAGACCTTCAGATCCATCAGGCCCGGTTACCAGACAAGAGTTTCAGATGCTGCTTGAAGAGTTGACCCAGAGTCGGCAAAAACAGAATGAACAGCTACGCGCCAAAGTAGAGTTGGCCAACCAACTGAATCGCCAAAGGCACAGAAGATCCAGAAGAGATCATGCTTCTCATTCCTCCACTGAGAGTTCAGCCTCATCCGACTACCATCACAGATCTACGCGTCCACGGCTAGACGGGAGTTACACACAAGCCATCGGACATCAACCTACTCTAAAGGTTGGACAACTGAGAGCTGGCCCATCGACCAACTTCCAGACTGGACCCTCCTCTTCGGGAGATACTGTTCCTCACTACACGACAGACAATCGTTCTATCACCACTTTTATCGAACCAGGGTTTGATGCCCAAAATCAGCCAGATCTGAACCATCATCATCGTGGACGTACTCCAAAACCATACATCCCTGAAGACTTGGAACCAAGAAGGCGAGACATGGACCTCCGACCGCGTCAGGTCCAGCCTCGCATTATGGAACCCGACCATACCTTGGCTCAACGTGCACAGAATGTCCAGATGCTGGATATACCAACTATGGTTCGTCAGATAATCCGTGGGAGCCAGGGTCTTACTAATGACGACTGGGGAATCTCCCGGAGTCATACCCCTTTCATAGACGAAATACTGTATGCTGAACCCCCTCTACGATTCAGAATGCCGGCTCTACAAGTCTATGAAGGAAGTTCTGATCCAAATCAACATATCCTAAATACGAATGGGTGATGAATGCTGCAAGAGCTGATGATGCAGTTAAATGCTGTAGCTTTCCCAGTTCTTTGGGGGGAATAGCCACCATGTGGTTCACTCCTTTGCCTTCCCGATCTATTTCTTTCTTTGACCAACTAGCAACCAAGTTTGTTGAGCAGTTTCGAATGCATGTTTCAAGGCCAAAGGATGTTAACACTCTATTTAGTGTCACTCAAGCACTTGGAGAGATACTCGGCCGCTACTTAGAGAGGTTTCATGCTACGTGTGCAGCGATAAGCAATCCCAATTACAACTCTGTTTTGATGGCCTTGACTAAGGGAATTGATCCTGAATCCGAGTTCAGAAATTGGTTGGCTGGGAAGCTTCCCGCATCAATGGACCATTTCTACTCTAAGGCAGTTCAATTATTGAGAAGGAAGGATGCGAAACAGTCTAGGAAGAAGGATGACGTGGAACCTAGTGGTGAAGGAATTCAAAGTAATGTTGTAGTCAAGCAGTCCGGGGAGAGTTTCGAAAAGGTTCAGTTAAACATTCAAAACAAGCAAAATCAGTAGAGAGATAATGGAAATCAAAAAAAAATGAGATCAGAACCGTGATCCATGACGTAGAGCTCCAATGTTTGATAATTACACTCCACTGAATACGTTGCTAGATGCTGTATATCTAGGAACCTGCAATACTATGCAGTACAAAAAGCCTGCTTCAAAGCCATTGTCGGAGAGACAAATCCAAACAGGGAAATTTTGTAGATTTCATGAAAGCTACGGCCATAATACAAATGAGTGTCATCATTTACAAGATCTCATTGAAAAGATGATACGTGAACGAAAGTTGGATCAGTTTGCGTGGGCACCGCAATCAGAAGGTGTGGGCCCATCAACTCAGAATCGTGTACCAAACCAGGAAAGACAGGAGGAACCCGCTCGTACCGGCGGTCGTTGGTGATAAATACAATAAGTGGCGGTCCCCATCCATCAGACCGAAGTTGGAGGGAAATGGAGTCATATGCCAGCTCTATCAGTCTTCCGGACTTTGAATGTTGTAGCAGTTGTGATGATGGGGCTCCCGCCAAGCAACAGAAGACGATGACTGACGACATCGTGTTTCGAAACAGAGATGCTGATAAGGTCGAAGCCCCCACTATTGATCCACTTGTCATATCTACTCGGGTAGGTCCTGCTTGGATGAAGAGGATCTTGGTTGATAGTGGAAGCTCTGTGAATATTTGTTTAAGCGAGCATACAATCAAATGAAGATGGAAGCCAATAATTTAAAACCCTGCCAGTCTCGAATCCATCGCTTCAATGGGAGTGCTACTATACCCACTGGAGTGGTGGAACTACCAGTGGAGTTGGGAGTTGGAGAACGCAGGAGAGTCTGGATACTGTAGTTTTTTGTGTTGGACATAGACTCCCCTTATAGTGCTTTCTTTGGTCGACCGACCTTTGCTGAATTCACGGTAGCCATTGCCCCATGGTGCTTGACTCTAAAGTACCCCACCGGTCGTGGGGTTGGAGTCGTTCAAGGAGATCAAGCTGTTGGACGAGCCTGTTATGCTGCTAAGCTGCGCGGGGCACAACGAAGGAAGAAAGGGAAAGGCGTAGAGGAATCTCTCTGCGTTCATTTTGCTAATAATTGACAATTGGTGCCTAGGTCCAGGCCCGGTCACCCCAACCAATTCTAGAGGAATCTTGACCCGAGAGAGAGTGAAAGTAAAGATGAAACTAAAGATAGTCAAGCTTCCTCGGCCGAACTGACAATTGATGTCTCTATCGACGATGATGATGATTCAAAGATGGTAAAGATCGAACCTCAGTTAAGCCAACAGACGCAGAAGGAATTGGTTGAATTTCTCCAGGCGAACCTTGACGTATTCACCTGGACGCATTCTGACATATGCGGGATCTCGCCGGACATCATGAGCCACACCCTGAATATTGACCCGCGGTGTATCCCGGTCAAGCAAAAAAGGCGTTTATGGATCCAGAGAGATCTGCCGCCCTTAAAGAAGAGGTCGATAAGTTGAAATCATATGGGTTTATCTGAGATGCCTTATACCCAGAGTGGGCATCCAATCTCATACTTGTCCGAAAGCCGAATGGGAAATGGAGGACGTGTGTTGTTTACTCTGACTTGAACAAAGCTTGCCCGAAAGACAGTTTTCCACTTCCCCGAATTGATTAGCTTGTAGATTCAACGGCCGGGCATGAGTTATTATCTTTTATGGATGCTTATTCCGGCTACAACCAGATACCCATGCACTTACCTGACCAAGAACATACCAGCTTCGTGACCGATCTGGGACTCTACCGTTACAAAGTCATGCCTTTCGGACTCAAGAACGCCAGGGAGACATATCAACGACTAGTCAATCAAATGTTCGCTAACCAGATCGGAAGGACCATGGAAGTATATGTACATGACACGCTGGTGAATTCAAGATTCTCCTCTGATCTTGTTAGAGACTTGGAATCAATGTTTAGCATCCTTTGAGAATACAAGATGAAGCTTAATCCACTGAAATGTCACTTTGGAGTCGCATCTAGAAAATACCTTGGGTTCATCATCAATGCTCGAGGAATCGAAGTGTATCTTGAAAAGATTTGGGAAATCAAAAATCGTGAAACACCAAAAACCATAAAGCAAGTCCAGAGCCTTAATGGGAAGGTAGCAGCGTTGAACAGGTTCATTTCAAAGTTCACCGACAAGTGCATTCCCTTCTTCGATCTGATCCGAAAAGGGAGACGGAACTTTGAATGGACCATGGAGTGTGAAGGCGCATTTCGAGCACTGATTCAACATCTCTCCACACGGTCGATATTGTCAAAGCCTATCGATCACGAGCAATTATATCTTTACTTGGCGGTATCAGAAAACGCAATCAGTGCTGCCTTAGTTCAAGAAGAAGACCGAGTGCAGAAACCAGTCTATTATGTTAGTACACGATTAACTAGGGTTGAGAGAAATTATCCAAAGCTAGAGAAGTTGGCTTATTGTCTCGTTATTTCCTCAAGGAAGCTCTGTTCGTATTTCCAAGCTCATCCTATCACTGTTTACACCGATCAGCCGTTACGAGAGGTCCATACGCGGCCTGAGACATCTGGTAGGTTACTCAAGTGGAACATTGAACTGAGCCAGTTTAATATCACTTACACTCCGAGGCGAGCTATTCAAGGACAAGTCCTAGCAGATTTCATAGCCGAATTTACCGTCCCAGAGGACTTGCCCGAACCAGTGAATCTCCCGAATGTATTTGGAAGCTACATACTGATGGTGCATCAAACGACCAATGCTCGGGTACTAGAGCATTACTTGAAACCCCCGAAGGCCGATTTGTATGCTATACCCTGAAATTTTATTTTCGTGCGATCGATAATGAAGCTGAATATGAAGCCTTGCTTATTGGGTTGAAACTCACTCGCGATTTGAGAATTATTGATGTGGAAATTTATTATGATTCACAATTAGTTGTATGTCAAGTTCGAGGTGAATATCAGGCCAAAGATCAAGACTGGCTACTTACAAGCTCAAGTCCAGGAAATACTTAATCAATTTGATTATTATGCCATCTTCTACATACCCTGTGAGCGCAATCAAAAGGCTGATTCTTTAGCGAAGTTAGCAAGCACGGGAGATGCACAACAAATGGGTCTCGTTCCTATGGAGACATTATCTTCTCCAAGCATTGATCAGATGGAAATAGATGATGTATTTGAAATCACTCCCATTAAGGAGTCGTGGATGACTCTGTATCGAAATTACATCGAGCATGGAACGTTGCCTGAGCGTAGGAGTGAGAAGAGACAAATTCTTCGAAAAGCTTCGTGGTTCACCATTCAGAATGGAGTCATGTATAGAAGAGGATATTCCGTTCCTCTCCTCCGATGTATAGCCACGATGAAATTAAATGAGTGTTACATGATGTACATGAAGGAGAATGTGGCGATCACATCGGGAGGCAAGCTCTCGCTAAGAAAGTACTCTGGTGCGGATATTATTGGCCAACTGTAAACCGTGATGCAGCAGACTATGCCTAGAAAATGTGATAAATGTCAAAAGCATGCTCGGATTCCTAGAGCCCCATCAACTGAGATAACCCAAATGGTCAGTCGATGGCCTTTTATGGTACGGGGCATCGACATCATTGGCTCTCTACCTCTGGCCAAAGGTGTGGCGAAGTACGCCATCGTCATAGTTGATTACGTTACCAAGCGAGCCGAAGCTGAACCTCTTGCTACAATCACGACGAAGAAGGTGGTCAACTTTGTAGTTCGCAATATTATTTTCCGATTTGGTCATCGACACACCATCTCACTGATAACGGAACCCAGTTCGACAGTGCTGAATTCAAGGATTTCTGTCGACGATTCCACATCCATAAGAAATTCTCTACAGCTGCACACCCTCAGGCGAATGGCTAGGTTGAAGCTGTTAATAAGGTTATCAAGTCTATTTTGAAGAAGCGATTGGAAAAGGCCAGGGGCAAGTGGGTTGATGAACTTCCCATGGCTTTATGGGCTTATCGGATGACGCACAAGTCCACGATCGGACATACTCCATTCTCTCTATCCTATGGCTCAGAAACCGTTATTCCAGTCGAGATGGAAATGCCTTCTCATCGTGTGACTTATTATGGTCCAAAGACAAATGCCATATTACTTGCCGAATCCTTGGATTTGTTGGATGAGAAGCGCGAAGAGGCTGATTTAAAGGAAGCCGCATAGTGAAGTCGAGTCGCCCGATTATACAATGCCGAGGTCTGATCATGAACCTTTGAACTCGGCGATCTCGTCCTCAAAAGAATCTATCCGGTTCCTTCGCACATGAAACCCACTTGGAAAGGACCGTATGTGATCGAATGAAAACTCGAAGATGGCACTTTTAAGTTATCGACCATTGACGGTCTTACCTTGCCGAGAGCCTGGAACAGCGAAAGTCTCCGTCGCTACTACACATGACAGGCTTTATCTATTTCAGTCTATTTTCCATTTGCAATTTGTTTCTGCATTTCGAAATTTGAATTTGTAACAAGGCAACTGACTTTGCCGTGTTTTCTCATTTCAGCAATAAAATGCCATCTCTTCGAGCCAGAGCTGTGATTTGTTGAATGTGACATACTACCATCACGACACATGAAGAGCTAAGTTCCATCATAGGGTGAAATTTATTCAAATAGGGAGTGACTATGATACGGCCGACCACTCGCTAAGTGAAACTCGAGCTCGGGGGCAAGTCACTACACTAAAGCCAAAAAGGATTGATATACGACAATCCTTTAACTAAATCCAAACTCCCAGAGTGCGAGTGGAAGTATCAACTCATAAATACGGTTCCGAAGAGGGCGGACCCATCCACCTAACGACTTCGACCGTATCCTAACCAAGTTCGAGGAGAATGGATCCGTCCATCTAACGACCTCACATGTTAACTCGGGTTGGGTATGAATTGACCATCCACGATCCTGATAAATCCGTCGTTCTTGGAATGCAAACAAAATTCCAAAGCCTAAACAGAAGTGACTAGCCGTCTGTCGGCCGACTACAAATTCCCAAAGTGCGAATTGGAGTATAAACATCAACTCCAAATTCCCAGAGTGCGAGTTGGAATATAAACATCAACTCCAAATTCCCAGAGTGAAAATTGGAGTATAAAATCTAAATCCCTAGAGCATGGACTGGAGTATAAGCATCGACTAACTTTAGGTCCCCAGAGAGTGGATTAGAGTTTGAGCACAAACCGGATACGAATCGATCATCCACAACACAACTCTGAGTCCCTAGAGTGCGGTCAGAGTATAAACATAACTTGGGTGTGATTGATTGCTCATGAAACAACTTAAGTCCCCAGAGCGTGGACGCATACTTAAAAACTTAAACAGGCGTGATTGAAGGTCGAAGTTCAAATACAAATCCCCGAAGAGCATATGTGATTGTTATCAAGTAAGCGAGTAGGATTCGACCGCTTAACTGACACCAATGTTAGCATCGATTCGACGATGTTAAGCTCAGCGAAACAAAGGCAAAATGCAATTGCCGGCCAATCTTTACAACTCATCCCCAAAACTGGGGGCAGGGCTTAAGTGTCAACCATCGACTGAAGTAGTGCAACATCGAAGTTTAACGTAATCCTCGGTCGTGACTCGTGTTTGTGATTTCCGGACTTGACAAATAAAAATAAACTCGACTTAAAGGTCGGAACTCCACATGTACACCGGACTGAAATTCAAACATTGGAACATTTAAGCATAAAAGATGGTAATAGAGTTAAAGCCAAAAACAAAATTTCATTTCAACTAACTGTGAAAGAAGTTCATGTAAAAGTTTTTCCAAATTTCCTACTAGCAGGGGCCGAATCTGCATCTATACACGGCTTACGAAAGGAAAACAAAATAGATTCCTATCTATCTACAAAAAATGCTCCAAAGAGACCTATCTACTCTTTTTTATTTTTCGGCTTCCTCTTCGATGTAGACCCACCGGAGCTGCTACTTAATCTTCTCTTGGAGCTCTTGCCTTTTGGCGGACAATCTCCAGGTGGGAGCATGATCTCAATGTCCTCCTCCGAACTCGAGTGTATGGGAATACTATCCGTAGGTGTAGTCCAAGGGTACGGATCCACTACAGTAGGTGTAGTAGACACGCTGGTGTTAGTAACTGTACCATCGGGCGATATCATTCTCAAAGGAGCCGGACTAGGCGTCGCCATTCCACCTCCAGAACTACCACCATGATTCGGTGCCTCCATTTCAGCATTGTTTTCCACCAATATTTCTTCTTCTCGAATCGATTGAGCCTCGCTGGGGGGCATCGGTGGTCTGCATTGAAGAGCCAGTAGCAGGCGTAATTCCACTTATAACAAATGGTAAGTCCACAAAGGGGTCACTATAGCAATTGAGGAGTTCATCCATCATCTACTCATCAAAGGAAAGTGCGCCCCCTGCATTCCATCGATCGGCCCAGTCGTTGCTGTGGCGATCGCCTCAGTAATGATGGCCTCATGCGTTTGATGCGATTCTTGGGTTGCAGGAGGCGTTATCGGTGTAACTCCAGTCACCGGACAGAGAAAAAGACAGACTGTTAGTAAATGCTTCAAATCAAGCCTTTTACTTTGGATACATATGAAGAATGTTCAGAGTACTTTCCTCAGTTAGGCTGGCGGACGGATCAGCGACTTCAGAAGTATGCTCTTTAATAGGAGATAGGTGCAGCTATTCCAGATTATAAGCAGGGACAAATTAGGGTTATACCGCTGGTGCAGGTCCAGATTGGGTTGGCGCAGGAATCTCGAGACTTGTATCGTGATGCTCAACACCTGAACCTTCCCCAACTTCTGAACGTTGGCATCAAGCTTCTCCTTTTCGTGCGAGATCATCCACTCATGGAGAATCTTTCTCTCATCTTCATTCAGCACATGATTCTCGAGCTCAAATTCGTCGATTGATTCATCTAGGTGCGCTGCCTTCTCCTCCTTGACCAATCGACCCCAGGCGTTGTGAAGATGCACCGAGTAATTTTCAAGCCAGGCTAAGTTCGTGTGCTTTAGCACATTAGCGTTGTAAGTGATGAGGAGATCTTCGATATCAGCCTCTAGTCTGAATTGAGGGCAAAGGCAGTTTTATTTTCTTCAACTCGAAGCGATACGAAGACAAGGCAGAAGGATGAATATATGGAAAAGTTTCTAAGTCCAATGCTTTTATATGGGCGCAAAACCGAAGGAGAGAAACATTTATCCTTCCGGTAGTCTCGATCGGTAACAACAGGTCCACCACCGAATCGATATGAATAAGCTATTCATATCCACAGACTCGATTTTTATCGATACAAAAGTTGCAACGAAGGTTTTTCTGAAGCACCAGGTTCCATCATACGAAGCACTCGCTCGTGTACGCTGTTTTTGACTCCATTCAGGTGCATCAATACGAAATGTACTATTCCTATCCATCATGATGCAACCCATGAAGGCACGTATCATCGATACGAATGGACCCTAAAGGATCGGCTACCCTATTCGTATCCATCATAGGTCAATCGATACGAAATCACAACCTAATACCCACTGCAATGAGGTCCACCGAAACTCGTATCTATCGATGCGAATGTTTATTTCGTATCCATCACTATGAATTGCATCGATACGTAAACTGTCTTTCGACCTTTTACATCGATCCAGGAGAGGATCGATACGAAGGGACGTTCCAAAAAAACTGTCAAATGTTGTTACAACTCGAATTTCACATCAGTTCAGAAGAGGATCGACATGGAATCGAGGCGGGAAAACTAACAATGACTTGTAAACGCGTGAACGTTAACGAGAATCAGGTTAACATATGTGCATATATGTTAGACTAATTTTCAATTTTCAAAATACACAGGTCAAATGCTCACCTGATGACGATTACAATAACAAACATCTAATCGCTATCATACAGTAATCGGTTACAATAGTAAATGGTACAACAGTTGGCAGTCAACAGTTTATATTACTGAAAAATCATTCAAGAATTAAAATTCAAGATGAAAGATGCGACTATTCAAAGCACTTCATGTTATTACAAGACGTACTTTGGGGGCAAATGTTATCCCGCCTTATGGCAAGGCCGAGATATCAAGAAATCGATTGAAGATCAAAGACCACTCATCACGAATGTCGAGTAAGCATAGGCTCACTGTGGATATCGATGAATTTTGTACGAATCCGGATAAAGTTACAATTGATGTGACATGACAAGCAAAGCTATGAAATCCAACGTTCCAAATTTCAAGTCAATTTTAATCCATGTGCACAAGAGAGGATCGATACGAATAAAGAGAAACACCGTTCGTATCCATCCTACCAATGCTTATTCGCATCCACCGATGAACATCTGTTCGTATCCATTAGAAGTTCTTTATATTCGTATCCATCAGCAAACATCCATTCGTATCCATCAGAAGTTCTGCATATTCGTATCCGTTGGCGAACATCTATTCATATCCATCGGGATGCGCCACTTCGTATCAATCACATGAAGGGTCTCATTCAAATCCACCAGGTAACCTTAGTTCGTATCCATCAGGCGACCTTACTTTTTGTCCATTAAACAAACACTACTTCATACTCATCGAGTAACCACTGAGCATATCCATCACTATGTTGTTTGTTTGTATCCATCAAGTTGAAGCAACTTTGATCGATACGAACAAGAGCCACCTTAATCTATGCGGACAGAGCCACCTCCATCGATACGAACTGTGCCACCCTCATCGGTACGAACTAGACAACTTCCATCGATACGAATTGGCAACGGTCTTCGGTACGAAAGAGGCGAAGGCCTTGGAACGACTTTGTCAACTCGCATTAAGAGTGGATCGATCCGAAGAGTGAGCACCACGTCAACTAACATCACGTGCGTGGTTATTGATACGAAGTGAACGGCTCGAAGAGCATCGATGCGAATAGAACGACGACCGAAAAGCCCAAACTTGCATCAATCAAGAATCGAAATCCACAAGTCCAAATGCTATGAAATTTTCTAGGCACAACCTAAAGAATGTTCCTGCCAAATTTTGACTCGATTGGATCAAATCATGATCGATACGAAATTCATTCGTATCGATCACGGATCGGCTCGAAATCGCCTAGGATCGATTGCGTGGGCCCACACATGTGCCAGAAGAAGTCTTTCGAGATCTGAGCAAGATATTTGCCTCCTACACCTATAAATAGAGCCCAGGGCCTATAGAAGAAGGATCTTTTGGCCCTTTGATATCCAGACTCTGCCGAAACTACTTTTGTACTCCATAGCTGCTGTTCTACTCGAATTTTATCACTGCAATCCGCTGTAGTGAGTTGTAATCAGCAAATAAACATCAATAAAATCATCAATTTCATAGTGGATATAGGTGATTACTGATCCATTCTAAATCTGTGTGTTTCTATGCATTTTCTTATATGTTTATTGGTGTGTTTGTTAGATCTGCTTCATTTTACATTTATTCTCTTCATTTTCTCTCATCAAACACATCCGAAGAGTGTTGTGCCTAATTTTGGTACAAACATTTTGGTGCTTTCACTGAGAAAAAACAGTTTTTCTCCTGCTCCTTGGATCTACTATCGATACCGGATTGCACAAATCCATGTGGAAGATCCAGATCTCAAGTTCATAGTCTTTCCAACCTATTCAGATTTGCATAAAATCTAGGAAAGGACTTCATTATCTACCATGGTTAGCACAAGGACCGCCTCCACAATTGCAGATCAAAAAGGACGGGATATACATAATCCCTCACAATTGCCTCTTTTTAACCAGAATGCTGCTGGACCTTAATATCCGTCAGGCCCGGTTATCAGACAAGAGGTTCAGATGCTGCTTCAAGAGTTGACCTAGAGTCAGCAACAACTGACTTAACAGTTGCATGCCAACGTAGAGTTGACCAACCAGCTGAATTGCCAAAGGCGCAAAAGATCTAGAAGAGATCATGCTTCTCATTCCTCCATCAAGAGTTCAGCCTCATCTAATCGCCATCACAGATCTACGCGTCCATGGCTAGACGAGAGTTACACACAAGTCACCGGACATCAACCCACTCTAAACGTTAGACAACTGAGAGTTGGCCCATTGACCAGCTTCCAGACTAGACCCTCCTCCCGAGAAGGTACTGTTCCTCACTACATGACAGACAACCGCGCTACCACCGCCCTGTCGAACTGGGGGTTGATGCCCGGAATTAGCCAGATCTGAACCATCATCAACGTGGATGTACTCCCGAACCATACGTCCCTGAAGACTTGGAACCAAGGAGGTGAGACATGGTCCGTCGACCGTGTCCAATCCAGCCTTGCATTGGGGAACCCGACCATACCTTGGCTCAATGTGCACAGAATGTCTAGATGCCGGATATATCAACTATGATTCGTCAGATAATCCATGAGAGTCAGCGTCTTACTAATGACGACTGGGAATCTTCCGGAGTCATACCCCTTTCACAGACGAAATACTCTATGTTGAACCCCCTCGGAGATTCAAAATGCCAGCTCTACCAGTCTATAAAGGAAGTTCTGATCTGAATCATTATATCTTGAAATACGAATGGCTGATGAATGCTGCAAGAGCTGATGTTACAGTTAAACGCCATAGTTTTCCCATTTCTTTGGGGGGCATAGCCACCATGTGGTTCACTTGTTTGCCTCCCCGATCTATTACTTGCTTTGACCAACTAGCAACCAAGTTTGTTGAGCCGTTTCGAATGCATGTTGCATGGCCAAAGGATGTTAACACTCTATCTAGTGTCACTCAAGCTCCTTGAGAGACACTCAGACGCTACTTAGAGAGGTTTCATGCTACGTGTGCAGAGATAAGCAATCCCAATGACAACTCTATTTTGATGGCCTTGACTAAGGGAATTGATCCTAAATCCGAGTTCGAAAATTGGTTGGCTGGGAAGCCTTCCACGTCAATGGACCGTTTCTACTCTAAGGCAGCTCAATTCTTGAGAAGAGAGGATGCGAAACAGTCTAGGAAGAAGGATGATGCAGGGCCTAATGGTGAAGTAAATCAATGTAATGTTGCAATCAAGCAGTTCGGGGAGAGTTTCGTAAAGCTTCAGTTGAACATTCAAAACAAGCAAAATCAACAGAGAGATAGTGAAAATCAAAACAAAAAACGAGATCAGAACCATGGTCCGCAACATAGAGCTCCAATGTTTGATAATTACATTCCACTGAATATGTCGCTAGAGAATGTATATCTAAAAAACCTGTAATACTATGCAGTACAAAAAGCCTACTCTGAAGCCATCGTCAGAGAGACAAATCCAAATAGGGAAAATTTTCAGATTTCATGAAAGCTACGGCCATAATACAAATGAGTGTCGTCATTTATAAGATCTCATTGAAAAGCTAATACGTGAATGGAAGTTGGATCAGTTTGTGCGGGTGCCGCAATCAGGAGGTGTAGGCCCATCAACATAGATCGTGTACCAAACCAGGAAAGACAGAAGGAACCCGCTCGTACCGACGGGAGGTTGGCGATAAATACAATAAGTGGTGGTCCTCATCCAGCAGACCGAAGCTGGAGGGAAATGGAGTCTTATGCCAGCTCTATCAGGCATGCAGACTTTGAGTGTTGTAGCAGTTGTGATGATGGGGCTTCGGCCAAGCAACAGAAGACGATGACTGACGACATCGTGTTCCGAAACAGAGAAGCTGATAAGGTCGAAGCCCCCACTATTGATCCACTTGTCATATCTGCTCAGGTAGGTCCTACTTGGATGAAGAGGATCTTGGTTGACAGTGGAAGCTCTGTGAATATTTTGTTTAAGCGAGCATAGGATCAAATGAAGATGGAAGCCTAAGATTTGAAACCCTGCCGGTCTTGAAACCACAGCTTCAATAGGAGTGCTATTATACCCACTGGAGTGGTGGAATTACCCGTGGAGTTGGGAGCTGGAGAACGCCGGAGAGTTCGGATATTGCAGTTTGTTGTGTTGGACATAGACTCCACTTATAATGCTTTCTTGGGTCAACCAGCCCTTGCTAAATTCAGGGCAGCCACTGCCCCATGGTGCTTGACTCTAAAGTTCCCCACCGATCATGGGGTTGGAGTCGTTCAAGGAGATTAGGCTGCTAGACGAGCTTGATATGTTGCTGAGCTACGCGAGGCACAACGAAAGGAGAAAGGAAAGGGTGTAGAGGAATCTCTCTACGTTCGTTATGCTGATAATTGACAATTAGTGCCTGGGTCCAGGCCTAGGCACTCCAACCAATTCCATAAGGATCTTGACCCAAGAGACACTGAAAGTAAAGATGAAACTAAAGACAGTCAAACTTCCCCGGCCAAACTGACAATTGATGTCCCGATCGACGGTGATGCTGATTCAAATATGGTAAAGATCGAATCTCAGTTAAGCCAACAGACGTAGGAAGGAATTGGTTGAATTTCTCTGGGCGAACCTCGACGTATGCGCCTAGACGTATTCTAACTTATGTGGGATCTCGTCGGACATCGTGAGTCACACTCTGAATATTGACCCACCGTGTATCGCGGTTAAGCAGAAAAGGCATGTTACAGATCCAGAGAGATCTACCGCCCTTAAAGAAGAGGTCGATAAGTTGAAATTGAATGGGTTTATCCGAGATGCTTTATACCTAGAGTGGGTATCCAATGCTGTACTTGTCCGAAAGTCGAATGGGAAATGGAGGACGTGTTTGTTTACTCTGACTTGAATAAAGCTTGCCCGAAAGAAAATTTTCCACTTCCCCGAATTGATCAGCTCGTAGATTCAACGGCTGGGTACGAGTTATTATCTTTTATGGATGCTTATTCCAGCTACAACTAGATAATCATGCACTTACCCCACCAAGAACATACCGCTTCGTGACCAATCTGGGACTCTACTTTTACAAAGTCATGCCTTCCGGACTAAAGAACGCCGAGGGGACATACCAACGACTAGTCAAATGAATGTTCGCTAACCAGATCGGAAGGACCATGGAAGTATATGTAGATGAAATGCTGGTGAAGTCAATATTCTCCACTGATCATGTTAGAGACTTGGAATCAATGTTTAACATCCTTTGAGAAACATGATGAAGCTCAATCCACCGAAATGTCACTTTGGAATCGCATCTTGAAAATTCCTCGGGTTCATCGTCAACGCTCGAGGAATCGAAGTGAATCCCGAAAAGATTCGGGCAATCAGAAACCATGAAACTCCAAGAACGATAAAGCAAGTTCAGAGCCTTAACGGGAAGGTAGAAGCATTGAGCAAGTTCATTTCAAAGTCCAACAACAAGTGCATTCCCTTCTTCAGTCTGATCCGAAAAGGGAGACGGAACTTTGAATGGACCACGGAGTGTGAAGGCGCATTCCAAGCACTGATTCAACATCTCTCCACACCATCGATTTTGTCAAAGCCTATCGATCAGAAGCAATTTTACCTTTACTTGGCGGTATCAAAAAACGCAATCCGTGTTGCCTTAGTTCAAGAGGAAGACCGAGTGCAGAAACAAGTCTATTATGTTAGTAAACGATTAACCAAGGCTGAGAGAAATTATCCGAAGCTAGAGAAGTTGGCTTATTTTCTAGTTATTGCCTCAAGGAATCTCCGTCCGTATTTCCAAGCTCATCCTATCACTATTTACACCGATCAGCCGTTACGTCAGGTCCTTACGCAGCCAAAGATGTCTGGTAGGTTACTCAAGTGGAATATTGAACTGAGCCAGTTTGATATCACTTACACTCCGAGGCGAGCTATCCAAGGACAAGTCCTAGCGGATTTCATAGCCGAATTTACCGTCCCAGAGGACTTTCCCGAAACCAGTGAATCTCCCGAATACATCTGGAAGCTGCATACTTATGGTGCATCAAACGACCGGTGCTCGGGTGCTGGAGTAGTACTTGAAATGCCCGAAGGTCGATCCATATGCTTTGCCCTGAAATTTGATTTTTCGTGCAACCAATAATGTAGCTGAATATGAAGCGTTGCTTGTTAGGTTGAAACTCGCTCGCGATTTGAGAATTATTGTTATGGAAATTTATTGTGATTCACAATTAGTTGTATGTCAAGTTCGGGGTGAAATATCAGGCCAAAGATCGAAGACTAGCTGCTTATCTAGCTTAAATCCAGGAAATACTTAATCAGTTTGATTATTATGCCATTTTCTACATACCCCGTGAGCGCAATAAAAAGGCTGATTCATTGGCGAAGTTAGCAAGCACGGGCGAAGAACAACAAATGGGTCTCGTTCCTGTGGAGACATTATCTTCTCCAAGCATTGATCAGATGGAGACACACGGTGTATTTGAAATCACTCCCAATAAAGAGTTGTGGATGACTCCGTACCGAAATTACATTGAGCATGGAACGTTGCCTGAGCGTAGGAGTGAGAGGAGATAGATTCTTCGAAAAGCTTCGCAGCTCAACATTCAGAATGGAGTCATGTGTAGAAGAGGATATTCCTTTCCTCTCCTCCAATGTTTCGCCCATGATGAAATTAAATGAGTGTTACATGATGTACACGAAAGAGAATGTGGCGATCACACCGGGAGGCAAGCTCTCGCTAAGAGAGTACTCCGATACGGGTATTATTGGCCAACTATAAGCCGTGATGCAGCAGACTACACCAGAAAATGTGATAAATGTCAAAAGCATGCTCGGATTCCTAGAGCCCCACCAACTGAGATAATGCAAATGGTCAGTCCATGGCCATTTGTGGTATTGGGCATCGACATCATTGGCTCTCTACCTCTAGCCAAAGGTGGGGTGAAGTACGTCATCGTCGCAGTTGATTACTTTACCAAGTGTACCGAAGCTTAACCTCTTGCTACAATCACGATGAAGAAGGTGGTCAAATTTGTAGTTCGCAATATTGTCTACCGATTTGGTCTTCCACACACCATCATCACTGATAACGAAACCCAGTTCGACAGTGTTGAATTTAGGGATTTTTATCGACGATTCCACATCCACAAGAAATTCTCTGCAGTTGAACACTGTCAGGTGAATGACCAGGTTGAAGCTATTAATAAGGTTGTCAAGTCTATTCTGAAGAAGAGACTGGAAAAGGCCAGGGGCAAGTGGGTTGATGAACTTCCTATGGCTTTATGGGCTTACCGGACAACCCATAAGTCCATGACCGGACATACTCCATTCTCTCTATCCTATGGTTCAGAAGCCATTATTCCAGTAGAGATGGAAATACCTTCTCATTGTGTGACTTATTATGATCCAAAGACAAATGCTATACTACTTGCTGAATCCTTGGATTTGTTGGATGACAAGCGCGAAGAGGCTGATTTGAGGGCAGTCGCATACCGAAGTTGAGTCCCCAATTATACAATGCCAAGGTCAGACCATGAACCTTTGAACTCGACGATCTTGTCCTCAAAAGAATATATCCAATTCCTTCGCACATGAAACCCACTTGGGAAGGACCATATGTGATCGAACGAAAAATCAAAGATGGCATATTTAAGTTATCGACCGTTGATGGTTTTACCTTGCCGAGAGCCTGGAACAGCGAGAGTCTCCGTCGCTACTACACATGACAGGCTTTATCTATTTCAGTCTATTTTCCATTTGCAATATGTTTCTGCATTTTGAAATTTGAATTTGTAATAAGGCAACTTACTTTGTCGTATTTTCTCATTTCAGCAATAAAATTCCATCTCTTTGAGCCAGAGCTGTGATTTATTGAATATGACATACTACCGTCACGACGCATAAAGAGCTAAGTTCCGTCATACGGTGGAATTTATTCAAATAGGGAGTGACTATGATACGATCGACCACTCGCTAAGTAAAACCCGAGCTCGAGGACAAGTCACTACACTAAAGCCAAAAAAGGATTGATACACGACAATCCTTTAACTAACTCCAAACTCCCAGAGTGCGAGTTGGAGTATCGACTCATAAATACGGTTTCGAAGAGGGTGGACCCATCCACCTAACGACTTCGACCGTATCCTAACCAAGTTCGAGGAGGATGGATCCGTCCATCTAACGACCTCACTTGTTAACTCGGGGTGGGTGTGAATCGACCATCCACGATCCTGATAAATCCATCGTTCCCGGAGTGCGAACAAAATTCAAACGCCAAAACAGACGTGACTAACCGTCTGTCGGCCAACTCTAAATTCCCAGAGTACGAATTGGAGTATAAACATCAACTCCAAATTCCTAGAGTGCGAGTTGGAGTATAAACATCAATTCTAAATTCCCGAAGGGCGATTTGGAGTATAAACATCTAAGTCCCTAGAGCTTGGACTGGAGTATAAGCATCGACTAACTTTAGGTCCATAAAGAGCGGATTAGAGTTTGAGCACAAATCGAATACGAATCGATCATCCTTAACACAACTTTGAGTCCCTAGAGTGCTGCCAGAGTATAAACATAACTCAGGTGTGATTGACCGCTCATGAAACAAATTAAGTCCCCGGAGCGTGGACACATACTTACAAACTTAAACAGGCATGATTGACCGTCGAAGTTCAAATACAAATCCCCAAAGCGCGGATGTGTTCGTTATTAAATAAGTGAGTAGGATTCAACCACTCAACTCACACCGATGTTAGCATCGATTCGACGATGTTAAGCTAGTCGAAATAAAGGCGAAATGCAATTGATGGCCAATCTTTACAACTCATCCTCGAAATAGGGGCATGGCTTAAGTGTCAACCATCGATTGAAGTAGTGCAACATCGAAGTTCAACGTAATCCTCGATCGCGACTCATGTTTGTGATTTTCGGACTTGATAAATAAAAATAATCAAACTTCGAAACTCCATAAGTACACCGGACTGGAATTCAAACACGGGAACACTTAAGCATAAAAGATAGTAATAGAGTTAAAGCCAAAAACAAAATTCATTTCAACTAAATGTTAAACAAGTTCATGTACAAATTTTTCCAAATTTCCTACTAGCAGGGGTTGAACCCGCATCTATACACGACCTACGAATGGAAAACGAAATAGATTCCTATCTATCTACAAAAAATGCATCGAAGAGACCTATCTACTCTTTTATCCTTTTCAGCTTCCTCTTCAGTGTAGACCCACCGGAGCTGCTACTTAATCTTCTCTTGGAGCTCTTGCCTTTGGCGGACGATCTCCAGGTTGGAGCTTGATCTCAACGTCCTCCTCCGAACTCGAGTGTATGGGAATACTTTTTGCAGGCGGAGTCGGAAGGGTCAGATCCATTACAGGAGGTGGAATAGAAATGCTGGTGTCAGTAACTGTACCGTTGGGCGATATCATTCTCAACGGAGCCGGACCAGGCGCCGCCATTCCACCTCCAGAACTGCCACCACGATTCGCTGCCTCCATTAAGCATTGATTTCGGCCAATATTTCTTCCTCGCGAATCGATTGAGCCTTGCTGGGGGGATCGGCGGTTTGCATTGGAGAGACAGTAGCAGGCACGATTCCACTTAAGACAAATGGTAGGTCCGCAAAGGGGTCACTGTGGCGACTGAGGAGTTCATCCATCATCTGCTCATCAAAGGAAAGTGTGCCCCATGCGTTCCATCGATCGGTGCAGTTGTTGTTGTGGTGATCGCCTCAGTAATGTTGACCTCCTACGTTTGATGCGATTCTTGGGTTGCAGGAGGCGCTATCAGTGTAACTCCAGTCATTGGACAGAGAAAAAGACAGACTGTTAGTAAACGCTTCACATCAAGCGTTTTACTTTGGACATGTATGAAGAATGTTTAGAGTACCTTCTTCAGTTAGGCTGGCATACGGCTGAGCGGCTTCAGAAGTATGCCCTTTAATAGGAGATAGCTGCGGCTGTTCCGGATTATAAGCATGGAAAAATTGGGGTTCAACCGCGGGTGCAGGTCCAAAATGGGTTGCCGTAGGAATCTCGAGAATTGTATCGTGATGCTCAACACTTGAACCTTCCCCAACTTCTGAACGTTGGCACCAAGCTTCCCTTTCTTGTGCGAGATCATCGACTCATGGAGAATCTTCCTCTCATCTTCGTTTAGCACACGATTCTCGAGCTCAAATTCGTCGATTGATTCATCTGGGTGTGCCGCCTTTTCCTCCTCGACCAATCGGCCCCAGGCATTGTGAAATGCACCGAGTAATTCTCGAGCCAGGCTAAGTTCCCGTGCTTCCGCACATTAGCATTGTAAGTGACGAGGAGATCTTCGATATCAGCTTCTAGTCCGAATTGAGGACGAAGGCAGTTTTATTTTCTTCAACTCGAAGTGATACAAAGAGAAGGCAACAGGATGAGAAAGTGAAGAAGTTTCTAAGTCCAAAGTGCTTTTATATAGGCGCAAAACTGGAGGAGAGAAACATTTTTCCTCCCAGTAGTCTCGACCGGTAACAATAGATCCACCATCGAATCGATATGAATAAGCTATTCATATCTATATACTCGAGTTTTATCGATACGAAAGTTACAACAAAGGTTTTTCTAAAGCACCGGGTTCCATCGATACGAAGAAATCGCTCTTGTCCGCTGTTTTTGACCCCATTCAGGAGCATCAATACGAACTGTACTGTTTGTATCCATCATGATGCAACCCATGAAGGAACGTGTCAATCGATACGAATGGACCTTAAAGGATCGGCTACCCTATTTATATCCATTATCGGTCAATCGATACGAAATCACACCCTGATACCCACTGCAATAGGGTCCACTGAAACTCGTATCTATCGATGTGAATGTTTATTTCGTATCCATCGTTATGAGTTACATCGATATGTAAACTGTCTTTTGACCTTTTACATCGATCCAGGAATTGATCGATACGAAGGGACATTCCAAAACAACTGTTAAAAGTTGTTACAACTCAAATTTCACATTGGTTCAGGAGAGGATCGACATGGAATTCGAGGCAGGAAAACTGACAACGACTTGTAAACTCGTGAACGTTAACGAGAGTCAGGTCAACATATGTGCATATGTGTCAGACTAATTTTCAATTTTCAATTTTCAAAATTCATAGGTCAAATGCTCACCTGATGACGATTACAATAACAAACAGTTAATCGCTGTCATACAGTAATCGGTTACAACAGTACACGGTACAACAGTTGGCAGTCAACAGTTTATATTACTGAAAAATCAGTCAAGAATTATAATTCAGGATGAAAGATGCGACTATTCAAAGCACATCATGTTATTACAAGATGTACTTTGTGGGGAAAATGTTATCCCGCCTTTTGGCAAGGCCGAGATATCAAGAAATCGACTGAAGATCAAAGACCACTCATCACGAATGTCGAGTAAGCATAGGCTCACTATGGACATCGGTGAATTTTGACCGAGTCTGGATCAAGCTACAATTGATATGACATGACAAGAAAGCTATAAAAGCCAACGTTCCAAATTTCAAGTCAATTCGATTACATTAGCACAAGATATGATTGATACGAATAAAGAGAAACACCGTTCGTATCCATCCCACCAATGCTTGTTCGCATCCATCGGCGAACATCTGTTCGTATCCATCAGAATTTCCGCATATTCGTATCCATCAGCGAACATCTGTTCCTATCCATCAGAAGTTCTGCATATTCATATCCATCGGCGAACATCTATTCGCATCCATCGTGACGCACCACTTCTTGTCCATCAGCTGAAGGTCCTCGTTCGAATTCATCAGGTAACCTTAGTTCGTATCCATCAGGTGACCTTAGTTCGTGTCCATCAAAAAATCACTACTTCGTACCCATCGAGTAACCACTGATCGTATCCATCACTATATTGCATGTTCGTATTCGTCAAGTTGAAGCAACTTTGATCGATACGAAAAAGAGCCACCTTAATTGATTCTGACAGAGCCACCTCCATCGATACGAACTATGCCACCCTCATCGGTACGAACTAGACAACTTCCATCGATACAAATTGGCAACGGTCTTCGGTACGAACGAGGTGGAGGCTTTGGGACGACTCAGTCAACTCGGTATAAAAAGTAGATCAATCTGAAGAGTAAGCGCCACGTCAACTAACACCACGTGCGTGGCTATCGATACGAAGTGATCGATTCGAAGAGCATCGATGTGAATAGAATGACGACCGAAAAGCCCAAACTTGCATTGATCATAACTCGTAATCCACAAGTCCAAATGCGATGAAATTTTCACAGGAGATTACGCACAACCTAAAGAATGTTCCTGCCAAATTTTGACTCGATTGGATCAAATCTTGATCGATACGAAATTCATTCGTATCGATCACGGATCGAGTCGAAATCGCCTAGGATCGATCGCATGGGCCCACACACGTGCCAGAACAAGTCTTCCGAGATCTGAGCGAGATATTTGCATCCTACACCTATAAATAGAGCCCCAAGGCCTACAGAGAATGATCTTTTGTCCCTTTGACGTCCAAACTCTTCCGAAACTGCTTTTGTACTTGGTAGCTGTTGTTGTACTCGAATTTCAGCGCTGTAATCCATTGTAAGCAGTTGTAATCAGCAAACAAACATCAATAAAATCATCAATTTCATAGTGGACGTAGGCGATTGCCGAACTACTCAAAATCCGTGTGTTTACGTGCATTTTCTTATATGTTTATTGGCGTGTTTGTTAGATCTGCTTCATTTTACATTTATTCTCTTCATTTTATCTCTTCCAACACATTCGAAGAGCGTTGTGCCCAATTTTGGTCCAAACGTCAACAAAGAGCTCACATGAGGATAAATATTTGTTATAGTCATATACCTTGTGTTATTGTCTTAGATATGCTTGTACACTCTCCCATGAGTTACATGAGCTAACACGTTTCGATCAAAATGATTTTAAACACTCAAAAGACAATTTTTAGCTAGTTTTAAATATCCTAGGTTCTTAGACATCTTGCAATAAAACCCGAATGTCCGAGAACATGCATTTTGGACTAAAACGTTTCAGCAATTTTATTTTCAAAAGTCAAACATCTGAATATATAACCCAGACTTATGAGGTCATGATTTTTCAAATTGTTTTTTCAAAAAAACATTTTTAAAAGTCACACGTATAACCACTCAATCCAGACGTCTGAACTATTTATAATAGTTATAATTTGAAAAGTCGCATCTTCTCTTTTCCATCGGTTGCGCCTCTTTCTTCAATGGTTTTCATCAATGGGTTGCAACATCTGAATGTGATTTCTCACATCTATTTATACATGGCCAAAGCTAGAGTGTGAGCAATCCAATTTCTTGTTTTATGATATTTTTTCTTGCCCTTTAAACTCTAGTTCTTTCAAAGTTCTAAACTTGCTTTTAACATCACCAAGAACTACATTTCTATATTCCTTTGCGATCAACAACCATAAATTCGCATGCTTTCAGTCATTTAACTCGAATAGGAGATTATATGAAGTTTTGTACTACATTTTGATTATTCCTGTTATAAAGAACTCATTGTAAATCAAGAGATTATTCTCGTTGTAAAAATCCTGATTCGATAGCTTCAGGCAAGAGTAAAAATCTTGTTTCGACGTTGCTATAGGTGGTTGTAAAGCCTTTTACTCCAGGCATGAGTAAGGGTATCGTTGAGAAAAGCCAAAATGCAGCTCCTGGGACTAGATTTAGGATTGAAGATCCGAACCAGTGAAAAAAATCTGGTGTGATCACTTTTTACTTTTTTTTATTCCGCTTCATATTACTAGTGATTAAATATATACTTTATCCTTTTAGCGAATTATTGATACATATGATATTAAACTGTATATTATATACTATAGTAAATTGACCCATATAAATCACCATATTTGTTTGTGACTTGCACCCGGTCTCTTTCATTTGGTATCAGAGCAAGTTTTTCAAAAAGTTGTAACACATTTTTTGGTACCTATTTACTATGGAATCAATGATGCAGCTAAGGCCGGAGAAGAAGTTGTGCAAACTTTAGTTCCTGAAAACATGAGTTTGTGGTGTAGTGTGATGAGTCGTTCACGACTCAGTGAAGGCTTGGGTCGCTGCCGAGCTAAGGAAGGAGGGCCACGAGTTAACAAGTTAAGGGGGAAGGTAGGCCGAGTTAACGAGACATCGGGTTTGAGTCGTCCACGACCCAAGAGAAGCATGAGTCGTTTCCGACCTAACTGTGACAATCTAAGTCGTTTACGACTTAACGGGATAAAGGACAACGGGTTACAGGAACAAGAGCCTATTTTAGGTCGACCCCGACCTAAGGAAGAGAAGCTACGACTTAAGAGCCTAAGTCGGCTACGACTTAACAAAAGAGGAAGCAGTCACGACCTAAATGAGTCGTTGAGGAGCGCAGGGGGATTGGGCTTGAGTCGGCACGCGCTTAAGTCGGCCATATGAGCTGAGGTGTTGTAGTTTGTTGGCCTTGAGTCGTTAGGTCGTATACGACCTAACTGTTGTAGCCGTGTGGTTGATGAATCGTGTATCTTGTGTTGTTTTTTTGAGTCGGTAATGTATATGAGTCGGTCCTGTATGTAGATAAGCTGAGTCGTATGTCTTTGAGTCGTGTAAATTGTGTTGCGTTGTTAAGTCGGCAACGACTTATGATGAGTCGGAGTCTATGAGTCGGCAACGGGTTAAAGGGGTCGGTTGTGTCAAGCTATAAATAGAGGGTGTGTTGTATATTTTGGGTTGTTGATTTTTGAATAAAATTCCTTTTTGTTAGCTTTGTGCTTTCATACCAATTGGTAGTTGAGTGTAATCTCCTATCTCCTCTTTCGGTTAATCGAGTGCGCTCGATTCAACGATCGTAGAAGCCGATTCACGGAATCTAGTGCGCTAGATCAACGTGCGAAGAATCGTAGATCTTTGAACACGGTATAGTGCGCTATCAACGTGTTTGAGATAGCTAGAGTTCGGTATCTTTGGATCAACGAACTTGGGCATTTTGGTATCTTCAACTCACCGATTGCTACATTCCATCGATTGAAGTTTTGTTTGATTAATCCGCTGCGTCAGTTTTTGGTATCAGAGCCATACTTAGCCAATCATAGCTAAGTTGATTCTTGGAGCCAAGTTTTTGAAGTTTTTGAAGTTGGAAATTGTTTAGATCTATCTTGGGTTTTTGCGCGCCAAGGTTTGAAGTGTTTGAATTTGTAGCCGAGCTAAAGAGGTTGAGCCGTATAAAGCATAGCCGAGACAAGGGAGCCGTGACTTATTGTTGTTTGTGAAGTGTTTGTGAAGTTTTTCAATCATGCCACCAAGGAGAGCTAATCGTCATCAAAACGTTGAAGCTTTGTATCGTAGAGAAGAAGCCGAGCTTATGGAACAACGTATTAATGAGAAATTTGATGAAGGCATTGGAAAATTGAAGAGATTGATGAATGATTTGAATCAAAGGAGGAGATCACCAAACTCGAACCATGGAGGAAACCGAGTTTCGCCATCGGTTACGGAAGCGAGGAGGGTATCACCACATTCTTGTAGAGATGAGAAACATCAATTTCATCACGAAGAGATCATCATGACTATGCACATGAAGAGAGAAGAAGTCAACGTGAATTTGACAATGAAGCATATAGAGATGAAGAGAGACATAGTCAAAGAAGCATGCATGAACGAAGAGATGATAATGGTCGAGATCGATGTAGACGTACTTTTGATTTTGTTGAAGAGGGTGATAGAGCTAGTATTCATTATCGAGATCGAGACCTAGTTCGAAATTCTAATCGGGATGTTGAAGATGATCGTCGATGGGAATCGGGTATGAAGATGGAAATTCCGGAGTTTAAAGGCGGGATGGTTGCTGAAGAGTTCTTAGATTGGTTGTCTAATGTGGAGGAAATCTTTGATTTCAAGGAGGTCCCGGAGAATCGAAGGGTGAAGTTAGTTGCTACTAGGTTGAGGGGGAGAGCTTTGGCGTGGTGGCAACAAACTAAACTTACTAGGGAGAGAATGGGAAAGTCAAAGATAGAATCGTGGGATAAGATGAAAAAGTTGATGAGATCTACTTTCTTACCTTACAACTACCAATCACTTATGTACCAGAGGTTGCAGAATCTGAGGCAAGGAACAAAGTCTGTTAGTGATTATGCTGATGAATTTTACCAACTCATTGCCAGGAATGATATTATGGAGACGGAAGAACAGCTAACTGCTAGATTCATTGGGGGATTGAGAATGCAGATCCAGGATATGGTTAATATGTTCGATCCTAGATCAGTTGCAGAGGCGCATCAGAAAGCGTTAACTTGGGAAAAACAAGGAAGACGTGGAGGTGGTGTGTTTACTAATTCCAATAATCAAGCAAGGGGTGTTGGTGGAAGTTCTAATGTTCCTAAACCTATTTCAAAGCCAGTGGTGAAGGAGGCTGAGAAGGCGAAGGTTAGCAGTGGGTTCAAGTGTTATAATTGTCAGGAGTTGGGTCACAAAAGTAATGAATGTCCGAAGCCGAAGAAGAGAACCATGGTTGCAGAAGTCGAGGAGGATAATGGTGAGGAGGCAGAATGTTCAAATACACCTTATGTTGAGGAGGAAGAAGAATTGTGTGGAGATGAAGGTTGTAATCTTATGATGAGGAGAAGTTGTTTGACACCAAAGCAGGAGGAGGATTGTAGTTGGTTGAGAAGCAATATTTTTCAGTCGACGTGCACTATTCTGGGAAAGGTTTGCAAGTTCGTTATTGATGCGGGAAGTTGTGATAATATTATTTCTACAGAAGCAGTGAGGAAATTGAACTTGAAGACTGAGAAGCATCCTAAACCGTACAAGCTAGCATGGTTAAGGAAGGGTGGTGAAGTGAAAGTGTGTCGAAGAGCTTGTGTTAATTTTTCTATTGGGAAGAAGTACAAAGATGAAATTTGGTGTGATGTTGTAGACATGGACGTGTGTCATCTGTTGTTGGGCAGACCATGGCAGTTTGATAGAGCAGTTCAACATGACGGTCGTGCCAATAGTTACAGTTTCATGTTCGAGGGTACTAAAATCACTTTGGTTCCTAAGAAGCAACAACAAAAGGAGAGCAAGCTAGAAGAGATTGAGGAATTGAAAACTCTGTTGACTTTGAAGGAGTTTGTCAAGGAAGTCGAAGAAGAACCAGAAGTGTTTTTGTTGATTGGGAGAGAGAGTAGTGAAGAAGTTGAAATTCCAGAAGCAGCAAAGCCAATTTTGAAAGAATTCGAAGATGTCTTTCCAGAGGAGTTGCCTAAGGAGTTACCGCCACTTAGAGACATTCAACATCAAATTGATCTTGTTCCGGGAGCAGTGTTACCACATCGACCACATTACCGAATGAGTCCGAAGGAACATGAGGAGTTACGAAGGCAAGTGGAAGAGTTGTTGGAACAGGGACGAGTTCAGGAAAGTTTGAGTCCATGTGCTGTGCCAGCATTGTTAGTACCAAAGAAGGACGGAACTTGGAGGATGTGTACTGACAGTCGAGCTTTGAACAAGATTACTGTTCGTTATAGATTTCATATGCCAAGGTTGGATGACTTACTGGATCAGTTGAGTGGGGCAACTATATTTTCGAAGATTGATTTGAAGAGTGGTTATCATCAAATTCGAATCAGACCTGGAGACGAATGGAAGACAGCTTTCAAGAAGAGAGAGGGGTTGTACGAATGGTTGGTTATGCCCTTTGGTTTGTCAAATGCACCTAGTACATTCATGCGGGTGATGAATCAAATCTTTAGACCATTCATTGGGAAGTTCGTCGTGGTTTATTTCGATGATATTCTTATTTACAGCAGGAGTATGGAGGAGCATGTTCTACATTTGAGGGAAGTATTGATTATTCTTCGTGAGGAACAATTTTATGCTGCTACAAAGAAATGTGTGTTTATGATGCATACTGTTTTATTTCTTGGGTATGTTGTTTCAGGGGAAGGTATTCAAGTTGACCAGAGTAAAGTTGAAGCAGTCAGGAATTGGCCACAGCCAAAGACAATTACAGAAGTGAGAAGTTTTCATGGGCTAGCGTCATTCTACCGAAGATTCATTCCACACTTCAGTAGCGTGATGGCTCCAGTGACTGATTGCATGAAGGGTAAACAATTTGTATGGTCAGAAGAAGCGGGGGTTGCCTTTGAGAAGATCAAGGAATTGTTGACGTCTGCACCAATTCTTGTTCTACCTAATTTTCAGTTATTGTTTGAGCTACACACTGATGCATCAAAGGTTGGAATTGGAGTAGTGTTGAGTCAAGGTGGAAGACCTATTGCATATTTCAGTGAGAAGTTGTCAGGGGCAAAGATGAGATATAGTACATATGACGTTGAATTCTATGCTGTTGTGCAAGCTGTTAAGCATTGGAGACATTATCTATTTCAGAAGGAGTTTGTTCTGTACACTGATCATGAGGCGTTGAAGCATTTGCAGGGGCAGGACAAGATTTCAGCGAGACATGCGTCATGGATCGCGTATTTACAGCAGTTTACCTTTGTTGTTAAGCACAAATCTGGGGTGACGAATCGAGTAGCTGATGCTTTAAGTAGGAGGAGTCATTTGTTGACAACATTGAAGGTTGAAGTGACGGGGTTCGAATTACTGCCAGAGATGATTGAAGAAGATCCTTACTTTGTGAAATATGTTGAGAAAGTGAAGGAAGGGAGTACTGATGAATTTATGATGATTGATGGATTTTTGTTCAAGGGAAATCAATTATGTATTCCAGATTGTAGTTTGAGATTGAAAATTATCAAGGAGTTGCACGAGGAAGGGCATGTGGGCCATGATCGTACTTTGCAATTGATTTCACAATCTTACTTTTGGCCGTCGATGAGGAAAGAAGTGGGAAGGTTTGTGGAGCGATGTCATATTTGCCAAGTTTCGAAAGGAACCGCGACCAATGCTGGGTTGTATATGCCGTTGCCTGTACCGGCTAAACCATGGGTTGATATGAGTATGGACTTTGTATTGGGATTGCCGAGAACACAGCGTGGTAATGATTCGGTATTTGTTGTAGTTGACAGATTTTCTAAAATGGCACATTTTATTGCTTGCAAGAAGACGACGGATGCTGTTCGTGTTGCTCAACTATTTTTCAAGGAAATCTATAGACTTCATGGATTGCCAGAATCTATTGTTTCTGATCGAGATACTCGTTTTCTGAGTCACTTTTGGTTGAGTTTGTGGAAGATGGTGGGAACGAAGCTGAAATTTAGTAGTGCTTATCATCCACAAACTGATGGACAGACAGAAGTTGTTAACAGGTCATTGGGAAATTTGTTGCGATGTCTTGTACAGGATAATTTGAGAAGTTGGGACATGAAGTTATGCCAAGCTGAATTTGCACATAATCATGCAGTGAATCGTAGCACGGGATTCAGTCCATTTCAGATTGTTTATTCAAATTTACCCAGGGGACCGTTGGATTTGGCAGTAGTACCACAGGCGAAGGAAACAGTTAAACGAGCTGCTGATTTTGTTGATGAGTTGACTGAATGTCATAAAATCGTTCAGGAACGATTGGAGAAATCGAATGAGAAGTATAAGAAGTCTGCAGATTTGAAACGACGAAATGTTGAATTTAACAAAGGCGATTTGGTTTATGCAGTGTTGACAAAAGACCGATTTCCAGTGGGAACGTACAATAAATTGAAAGCGCGGAAAATTGGTCCAGTTGAAGTTTTGAAGAAAATTAATGACAATGCTTATAAGTTGAAGCTGCCAGAGGATATGTACACTTCTGACGTATTCAATATTAAGCATCTTGTGCCATATTACGGAAATAAACAATCAGATGAAGAAGAATGTACAAATTCGAGGACGAATTTTTCTCAACCAGGGGAGGATGATGCAGCTAAGGCCGGAGAAGAAGTTGTGCAAACTTTAGTTCCTGAAAACATGAGTTTGTGGTGTAGTGTGATGAGTCGTTCACGACTCAGTGAAGGCTTGGGTCGCTGCCGAGCTAAGGAAGGAGGGCCACGAGTTAACAAGTTAAGGGGGAAGGTAGGCCGAGTTAACGAGACATCGGGTTTGAGTCGTCCACGACCCAAGAGAAGCATGAGTCGTTTCCGACCTAACTGTGACAATCTAAGTCGTTTACGACTTAACGGGATAAAGGACAACGGGTTACAGGAACAAGAGCCTATTTTAGGTCGACCCCGACCTAAGGAAGAGAAGCTACGACTTAAGAGCCTAAGTCGGCTACGACTTAACAAAAGAGGAAGCAGTCACGACCTAACTGAGTCGTTGAGGAGCGCAGGGGGATTGGGCTTGAGTCGGCACGCGCTTAAGTCGGCCATATGAGCTGAGGTGTTGTAGTTTGTTGGCCTTGAGTCGTTAGGTCGTATACGACCTAACTGTTGTAGCCGTGTGGTTGATGAGTCGTGTATCTTGTGTTGTTTTTTTGAGTCGGTAATGTATATGAGTCGGTCCTGTATGTAGATAAGCTGAGTCGTATGTCTTTGAGTCGTGTAAATTGTGTTGCGTTGTTAAGTCGGCAACGACTTATGATGAGTCGGAGTCTATGAGTCGGCAACGGGTTAAAGGGGTCGGTTGTGTCAAGCTATAAATAGAGGGTGTGTTGTATATTTTGGGTTGTTGATTTTTGAATAAAATTCCTTTTTGTTAGCTTTGTGCTTTCATACCAATTGGTAGTTGAGTGTAATCTCCTATCTCCTCTTTCGGTTAATCGAGTGCGCTCGATTCAACGATCGTAGAAGCCGATTCACGGAATCTAGTGCGCTAGATCAACGTGCGAAGAATCGTAGATCTTTGAACACGGTATAGTGCGCTATCAACGTGTTTGAGATAGCTAGAGTTCGGTATCTTTGGATCAACGAACTTGGGCATTTTGGTATCTTCAACTCACCGATTGCTACATTCCATCGATTGAAGTTTTGTTTGATTAATCCGCTGCGTCAATCAACTATTTTTGCTGAAGAATAATCTACTGCTGGACCACCACTATTTACCAAAAATAACTATGCTTTTTGGTCCACTAGGTTAAGGATTTATATGCATGCCAACAATTTTGACATTTAAAACATGACTTAGATACAATATGTTGCACCAACAACTCCATTTGGAACTTGGACCGATGATCAAAAAACAGTGGCAAGTAATATTTCCAAAGCAATAAACATCTTATTTCATGCTCTAGATAAGAATGACTTTAATCATGTTATGATATGAGCCATTGTCTACGTTATTTAAAACTCATTAAGACCCTCATGTAGGTACTAATAGGGTTAAACAGATAATGATTTCAATGTTGTAGAATAAGATCTCAAATTTTAAAATGAATCAACATGAAAGAATTACTGACATGTATTCACATTTTTAAAGATATACAACGCTCACTAATGGCTCTTAGAAAAATGTTTTCTTCAATAGGTATTGTTTCAAAACTCCTTAAATCACACACAGATGTGTGGGAACGTAAAGTTCTCTCCATAGAAGAGGCTAAAGACCTATCTACACTCACGGTAGTGAGTTAATTAGAAATTTAATGGCATATAAAGTTAATTTGTAGGCAAGAAAAGCACAATCTCAAGAAAAATAACAATGGCATTTGAAGCCAAAGAAGACTCAGACCTAGATGAAGATGATATGGTTTTCTTTACAAAGAAATTTTGCAACTTCAAAAAGAAAGTCTTCAATGAAAATTTGTCAAATGTGCAATGCTATGAATATGCTAAATCGGGTGACATCAAAAGAGACCATCCAAAGTTGAACAACATGAAGAAAGAATACATAAGCCAAGAAAAATTTGAAATGTTCAAGAAAGACAAATGAAAGCATACGTCGTCACTTGTGACAACATTAATGAATTATCATCAAAAATTGACTATAATACTGAAATGGCGAATATATGCTTCATGGCATCTACTAATGAGGTACATATTGATTTACATTATGATGAACTAGTAAAAGATAACAAAAAAATGCGTAAAATGAAACTTAGATGGAGCCAAACTAGAAATAAGTATGCTTAAAGGTGAGAATATTATATTGAAGAAGAACTTGGGAAAGAACAAAACTCTTTAAATTCACAGAGATGAGAACATAATTCTTGGACAAGAGAATTGCGTCTTGAAAGATGACTTAGAACTTGTTAACAAAGATATGGACATTCTTAAAGAAAATTTTGAGAAATTATCCAATAGTGTCTCAAAGTTCAACAAGGAAAAGAAAATTTGTCAACCTTGATAAATTCTTCGAAACATAGTTCAAACAAGACTGGACTTGGATTTAAAAAACAAACTATTATTAGAAAAAAGTCTGACCATGCTTCTATGATAAGAACTTTTTTAAAACTGAAACTATTATGTCCAACATTAAAGTTCGGATTCCCAAGTATAATAACACATTAATTAGAAAGAAACATATAAAAGATTTTCTATCTAAAGTACATCCTCTTTGGTATTGTTTCCTAAGACTTAGGAACCTTGTAAATATAAGGTATCATGTATGTCATGTCTATTTCTATTGATACCCTAGCAAAATTAATTTTAATTTTTTTTAACAATAGTTTTTATAGCATATTAATATAACATTTCTTCTGGAAACATGATTCGGAAAAGTATTTTCTATAGCACTTTATTACAACATTTTATTTAAAACTACTACAGTTTGATGCTGTTGTTCCTACTATCTCTTTATTATTTTCAAGGGTATACCAAACTTATCAAGGATGGGTTACCTGAGATCTAATTCTTAGGACCTAAACATAAGAACTGGATACCAATACAAACTATTTTTATTTTTTAGGTATCTCACAAAGACGGTAAATAGATACTCAACAATAGATGCTATAAACATATGACAGGAAGCGCCAATAAGCTCCAAGATATAACATTATTTGAAGGCGGAACCATGACTTTTAGAGATAACTCAAAAGTATACATAATTGGAAAAGGGCATGTCTGCAATGTAGATACATCTAAATCTCCTTTAATTACTAATATTTTATTAGTAAAAAATTTAAAACACAATTTACTAGGTATAAGTCAACCATGTGACAAAGGTTTTAAAATTGCTTTAGAAAAGGGCTAATGTAATATTTTTGGCAATTAATAATGACTTAATTCTTGAAGGTTATAAAAAAAGGAATATTTACGTTTTAAACATGAAATTTAACCAAGGTTTTGATATTTGCTTAATGGCTAACATGACTGCTCCATGATATGGCATAAATGATTTTTTCATGTCAATTTTAAAAGTATTAATAACTAGCCAACAAAGAGATACCTAAGATTAACTACAAATTTGATAATTTGTGTGAAGCATGCTAATATGGCAAGCTTAGAAAGTCATCACTCAAATCTACTAAAGGAATTTCTACCATTCAAATGTTAGAATTACTTCACTTAGATTTGTTTGGACCAATAAAAATTATATTATTAATAATAATAAGTATGTTTTTATTATAGTAGACGATTTCTCACGATGTACTTAGACGTTATTTCTAAAGCATAAAAGTGACACTTTTGAAATTTCGAAAATTTTCGTTAAGTGAATTTCGAAAACCACACATGTCAAACTCAAACCATTCAAAATGGAGGATTGTTAATAGGGTAACTAAGAAAACAAGAGAAAGGAAAGAAAAAAACACAGAATCTCACAGCGAAATGACAAAATATATTAATCAAATAAACAGTTCATGAGGCTGTTTTACAAATAACATTTGATTACACTTTTACAATATATCAGAGTTATACATACAACAAGAATAAATAAATAATGCAGCGGAACGACATGATGCAGTGGAATAATAATAATAATATAATACTAAACTCCGTCTTCGTCCTCCAGAAAGTTAGTCTTTAACGCTGAAAAACTCTGGCTGACCCGAGTGTAATGAAAAGACATAATACTCGAGTCAGAACTAAAAAATATTATGTAAGTTAAATAAATAACAAATAAATATGAGTGTAACGGGTTTAAAGATGTTTACGTGATTTTACATCTCTTATTCATTTTATAATGTGCATGTAGTAACTTAAGAGATGTTCGGGATTTCCATCTCCTAAGGATCCGTTAAACTATTTATATGTAGTACTATAGGCTGTATATATAATGTCTATCAGGAAAGAAAAGTAATAAAATAGCGCTAAGGCGTTACCTATAACCCACTTAACACATTTTATAAATGCCATAGTGTATACTGTACTTTAAAATACACCAAACCGATGGGCTATCAGGGAGCACTCCATAGGTACAACACAAACCAAAATCGTAGTAGGCTCGATAAGGCATATGACAAGGCACGTGAGGCAATGCCACGGTAGGATTCTATTGTTTGCACTCCCAGACTGGAGGTAACGCATAACAGCTACTATCGTCCACCTCGGAGCACACTTCCATAATCAAATCGAGGGGCGACCACAAATCAGTCACAAAGTAACAGATATGGTATCGAACAAATGTGCCCGATCGGAGGAGCGACCTCACTTGGCCCGGTATAGCTCATGTTTTAGTCATATCAAGTTGACCCGGAGGGTCAGGGCTGCGTACATACCTCATACAGTAGCATTCGCTAAACCATCCTTCTTCGTTCTGGATTCTCCACCATGTGCACAGTTGTTAAAGTGGTTTTGGAATTGGTAAGGAGTATGACAATATATCACCTCGGTCCCTTTAATAACCAAACGCTTACATGTTTCACACCCTGGTCATTTTTATAAAACATTTTAAATAAAAAAATCTAGAAAACATTTTATACCTTCATATCAAAATATCTATATACTTATTCCAAAAGTATAAATATATTCATATTTACCGAGGAAGATTTCTTTCAATCAATTTCGAAAATAATTTCTAAATCTCTCTTAATCCATTTATAAATTATTTATATGCTTTTAAACCATTTATAAGTTCCCGAAACAATTTACAACTCTTCCCTTTATCATAAACTTTTACACAAATTCCTTTAAAACACTTCCAAATCCCTTTATACAAGTTCTTTATAAAACCCTTTATAAAATCCTTTAAAACCTTCATAAAATCATTATAAAATCCTTTATAAAAATCCTTTTTAGGAATCCTTTTATAAAATCCATTATAAAATCTCTTACAAAACTTTTGTAAATTCCTTACAAACCTTTTACATTTTTATTTATATAGACTATTACAAAATCTATATTTATTATATTAAATAAAAACTATATTTATTATATTAAATTAAATTTAAATTATATATATTAAAATTATATTTAATATTTTGTTAAATTAAATTTTAAACTATCTACAAAATATATTTGTAAAATTAAATTAAATCATAAGTTAAAAATTTTAAATTTACGTTTAAAACCATATATTAACTTATAATTTGAAACTTTAAAACATATAAAATAAATTATTTTCCAAATATAAATTTAAAATAAAATTTTAAAAATCAGATTTATAATTCAAACATACTTTACTATTTAGAAATAATTTAAAACCGACCAACGGTGTCCGTATATAGTTTTCTACCCTATGGTAAGTGATAGGGTATGTATCATTTCAATTCCAAAATAGTTAAATTTTCCGGGTATATATCACCCGTACCTCGAATCAATAATTTCTAAATCAATAAAATCACTCGCGTTACCTATAACGATGTTCCATAATCTACAAGATCGTTCGGGTATGTATCATTTCAACCCATAGTGAGATCAGGGATATAAACATCCAATCATCCAAACTGTCAACAGATAAACATCCATCACAATCAACATCCAAATTAGCCAATGAATCACAATAATAAACTGGTTATCAATATCATGTATTTAACTATCAATTTAATTTCAATATTGATTTAAATTGCCATTTAATTCAAAAGTTCAAATTAAATTTAAATAACAATTTAAAATACCAAACAGTAATCAATAAATTTCTTATCACATCATAAATTTAATTTAACTAACATAATATAGCTTAGTAATTATGGATGGGTAATATCACTCACCTTTGATTTGTCTTCAATTTTAAATCCAAATTAGTCCCAAAATTTGAATAGTCTCAGAATGCAGCCATACCAGTTCCATATCATCCGAAATTTTGATACGATCGCAACTGAAGAAACCGCGTCCAAATCGGAGCTAGTATAAACAAGTTATGGATACTAGAACGATTGAAATTCAAATTTAAATTAAATAAAAAATTAAAGGGCAAAGTTGTAATTTTATTACCATCGAAAACCAAGCACGCTCACGAGATACGTAACAACCACCTCGATCAAGAGAGCAGCCGCCACCTTCATTAATGAGTGCATGCCACCTCGTAAACTTTTACCTCGATCAGACACTGCCGTTGACACGTCCATGCCCAGTCGCCCATCTGTCCAGTTTTCCGCCATTTCCTGTAGTCCTCTATGCCCACGCCGCCACCGATGCTATATGGTGAACTCGAATACGGCCAAAACTAAACCATTGGATCATCTCTTCTTGGCCTCCTCTACCCTATGGACGACCGAAACTTTTTCATCATTTTCTGATCAAACGATGCATCGAATCTAAAAACAAATTGCAATAGCTGATTGCGTTCATTGAGAGCTTTCCAACGATATATATAATTTTCTATAGTTTAAGGAGTTTGAATATTGAAGTTTGATTTTGGTTTGAAAATTGAAATTAGGGTTTTGCTGTTGACAACCATTGAGAAGGAAAGGAACAGATGGAAATAATAGTACGTACAAAATAAGAAAACAGCTGCTAGGATTTTACAGAAAAAACTTTTATATAAATAGAGATGGATAAAACAAATGGACATTTCAAATTGGGTTGAAATGATAACAACGACCCAAAAAGCCCTTTCCATTTCCAAAGCGAAAGTAGGTCATCCAATATATCTAAAATATAAGTTGTCGATATTTCTAAACTTAATGGAACTAGTTTCAAACCCTAGTTCCATTTTATATAGAAGCTAGCTTTCAAAATCAAATAATATTCATTTAAATTCTTTTAATTGATTTCCACGCATTTCGAGCCCGTATGATCAAAATATAAGTCCGATCACTACGAAACTTGGAATTTAATAATAATTCACTATTACGGATCCGATGAAACTGGTTTCATCAAAATCCAAAACAGTGACCAAAATGGCTAAATGTCACGTTAATTAAACAAATTATTATTAAATTGATTTAATCACTTTAAATTCAAATTTAAAAGTTAACTATTTTATCTTTCTTGATTACATAGAAATTAATAATATATCAAAATAAATTTCCATGTGAAATTCACTATTTAAATATTACACTAAATTCAACGTTCAATTGCTATTGTACTAAAATTCCAGTTAGTTATCATTTAATTTCAACCAAATTATTTTATTTCGATTTACGTCCTTATTATTGAATCAACTATTACCTTATGAATATAATTAACATTCGTTTACATTTTATTATATTTATATTCTGCAGTTATCACCTTAACTCATATTAACTGCAATATTTAATTATATTAAATTTCATTGATTTCCAAACTATTTCATTCCTTATTTACAAATTAATTACCTCAAAATGGTTGTCAATAACATCCAAACAACATTATTAAATCACAAAATTTTAATTTCTCACAATATTAAATTTCAAAATCTTATTTAATTTAATATTTTTAATTATCGAAAAATACGGGTCATCACAAAACTTAAAAAGTTTAAAAAATAAAAACAATAGAAGTGACGGGGATTTGAATTTGAAAACGAAGTTTTGAAAAATTTATGCAATAAAAAGGTCATTAGTCATAATTTTTTATTTTCCTTGAACACCACAACATAATGGTATTGTAGGAAGAAAGAATAGGACATTACAGGAAGTTGTTGCTATAGCCTATTATGTTCTAAATTGTGTATCTATTAGACCTTTGACTATTAATAAACCTTATAAACTCTTAAATGGAAAGAAACCGAAAGTTGATTATTTTAAAGTTTTTGGTACTAAGTGCTTTATATTGAACATTAAAGACCATCTAAGAAAATTTAATCCAAAAGCTGACAAAGGAATCTTTATTGGCTATTCAGAAAGAAGTCAAGCCTATAAGATCCGCAAAAAAAGAAATAATGTAATTGATGAAACTTTACATCTTATCATTTAATGAACAATTTAAAATCAATGATGATGATAATAAAATTTTAGAAGCAAATCAACCTGCAATTCAGAAAACTGGTAATTATAAAAAAGAAGTTACTTTTAATGATGAACCCAATAATAATAATGTTAAAAATCTCCACCCCATATTTCAAAAGACTATCCAATGGACAATATTTTAGGCAACGTAAAGACTGGGGTAACTACAAGAAGTCAACTCAACTAACTTTGTCATATAGCTATTATTTCTAAAATGAAAACCAAGAATTACAAAGAAGGCAAGGAGGAAGATTACTGGATACTTACTTTGTAAGAGGATCTATTTTGATTCAAACGTGATAACGTTTGGGATTTAGTACCAAGGGCATGCAATCAAATAGCAAATGGCACAAAATGGGTTTATAGAAAAAAAGTAGATGGGAATGGCGAAATTACAAATAATAAAGCTCAACTTGTTGCTTAAGGATACATTCAAGAAGAAGACATCGATTATGATGAAACCATTGCCCCAATAACACGATTACAAGCTATTAGACTATTATCTTTTGCTGGTCATCATGAGTTTAAACTTTGTTATGTGGACGTTAAAAGCACTTTTCCAAACAGTTTCGTTAAATAAGATGTTTATGTAGACAACCACCCAAGTTTAAACATGAGAAATACCCATATTATGTTTTTAAACTTAATAAAGCTCTTTATGATCTCGAAAAAGCACCACGTGCTTGTCACGATAGACTTAAAATCTATATTTCGAATTCAGGATTTACTATCGCTTACATTATTCATAAAGAAAGAAAAGATGATTTATTAGTTCTACAAATTTATGTGGATGATATCATTTTTGGTTCGGCCAATGAGAAGCTTTGTAATGACTTTTCTAAAATTATGAAAAGTGAATTAGAAATGTCTCATATTGGAGAACTTAATTACCTTTTGGTTTGCAAACTAAACAACTTAATAAAGATATTTTCATTTCACAAGAGAAATATTGCAAAGATTCAATTACACATTGGAATGAATAAAACAAGCAATAAACATTTTGGAAAAGATGTGGATCAAGCACTTTATAGAATTATGATTGGTCCACTTCTTTATCTTACTACAAGTAGACTCGATATTATGATGACTATGTGTGTTTATGCACCAGATTTCAATTGCAACCAAAAAAATTACACATAAGATCAGTAAAAGGAATTTTACGTTATTTATTGGGAACAATGAGTTACAGTTTATTTTATTTAAAAGGTTGTCCATTTGGCTTAGTCTCATGTTGTGATGTTCGTTTTGGAGGTTGCAAAACTGAAAGAAAAAATACCGGTGACACATGTCCTTTTATGGGTCAATCTTCAATATCTTGGTTTAGCAAGAAACAAATCGAGTTTCTTTATTAACTTAAGAAGTAGAGTATATTTCTACTGCACTTGCATGTACACAAGTAATTTACATACAACAATCTTTCAAAGATTTTTATTTCGAGATTAACAAATCAACTATTTACTCTGATAGTACAAGTGCTATTAACCTATAAAAGAATTGTATTAATCATACTAGAACAAAGCATATTGATATACATCACCATTATTTGGAAGATCATGTAGAAAAAGGCACTATATCCCTTGATTATGTTACCCCAAGAATCAAATAGCTGATATTTTTATTAAACCTTTATTAGATGAAGCTATTTTTTTATTAAATTTAGAAAGGATTTAGTTATTTTTTCATTACAAGATTGTCTATAATGTACATTTATTTTTTCCCGTCTCTTTTTTATAATAACAAAAGGGGAGAAATATATCTGCATATTGATAGCAGGAGATGTCAAACTTATGGGAGCTTTTTAATCTTATAATAATATTTTTTGAATGAAATAATGGTGTATAGAATTATATAGTTATGACCACCAAAAAAGAGGGTTAGAACTATAACGAACGAGAGATTTTCGACCCTCGAAAATCGACATCAATACGTTCACTATATAGCATGCCGTATATTCAAGTGCCAGAAATATCTACTGCTAGAGGTGAAGAAAAGGAAGATATAGAAGGAACAGAACAACAACACGTAGAATCTCACAAATCACAGCGAAACAATATAAAATAGATAAATACAGATCTTTACACAAAAAGAAACTATATTTGTTAATATACCTATAATCATCAGAGTACAATAATCAACAAATCAATCTGGACAGTTATAATAACTAGTCCTCACAAGTGCTGAATATACAGCCTACACACACAGCGGAAATAACAAAGTACGTGATATATGTTTGAAATCCTCCAGCTCGTCTCCAGAGCTTCATAGCATTCTAGCCTAAATCTGTGATACTCGGTCTGACCCGAGCATTATAATAAAATAACACACCCGAGTCAGTCTGGAAAACCAACGTGAGAAAACACACTCAGTTTGAATTATTACTATTATCAAAATCCTTTAAAAATAAGGAATCTCGTAAGACCATGTCATACATAAATATGATGGGTTTTTATCTTACAATAACCAAAATCTTTTATATCAAAATCATCTGATATTATAATAGTGTCTATAGAAAGTAAACTATAAAATAGCTAAAATGTTTGCATCCCACGTTTCAGCATAGTTGGGCATAACTGAAACCGTACATGCTCGTAGTGGATATTGGATTCCATACAATGACAGGGCTACTAGGTTACCGTCCATCATAGTACACCTCTAGAAAAATGTACCGAGATCAAACCTATCGATCCCCACCAACACAAGATCGGCCTACCACTTACTAGATATTACCGAATATGATCACCACTAGTGGGCCACAAAACTCAACAACTGATAAATTGCGAAGATGATAAATGTCCACTCTAGGTGAGTGATGATCATACCCTAATTAGAGCAACCCATAGAGCCTTGTGGTATCTCCCATGTTATATCATTCCTGGTTGACGAGGCTTGAGGTTGCGTTTTACCGTAAGCATAGCATTCATACTTGGAATGCTAACACTGCCTTCCACGCAAAACGATGCAATGATAACATTCATCCATATAAGTTATTCTTGGTCTGAACAAACCAAATCTTTAAGATCACCATCTTCAATATCTCCATGATATCATAATTCTTAATGCATTAAATGGATCGAAGTAGTTTTCGGATAATTAAATCCAATCTTGGTCTCTTCGAAATGATCAACAAAATTGGCCAGATTTGATAGTCGGTTATTTAACTATCAAATCACACACATAAACAGTCACTGGGCCCGCATTATAAATCTTTCAAAATATTCATTTCAAAATATCTTTACAAAGATATATATTCAACTTTCTATCAATATTTCAATATTTAAAAAAAAAATCAAATACTTAAATCCATAACAAGATATTTCCAACCATATCTAATTTCAACACTTAGAAATATTTCCAAATTCAATTCATAATTCATTACTTGGAAAGATATTTCCATATAAATCATTTCGTTGTTACAACATTTCTAAAACCTTCACTCACATACTTAGATAATATTATAAGTCCATTTTTTTCCAGACCATTTCTAATATCCATACTTCGAAACATTTTCATCACTTGTCTCATAAAACTTCGAAATTTTATTAATTCCATTAATAATTTTCAAAAATCGATTAAACTTATTTATAATATCAACTAGTTTATAATTTATTTTATGAATTCAAATTCATTTTCAAAGTTCCCATATCAAACATTTTGGAAATTTTCATAAGTCCCTAGAATTCCATTGTAACACTTCTCTTATAAAATCTCATTCCTTAAATAAAACCCGATTTACAAATTTCGAGAGTATTTATAAACAACTTCAACCAAATTCCAAAACTTTATATTTATAAAATAAGTATTTTATTCCAAACACATTTAAGTAATTATTTAAAATATCAAAACCCCTTTAAAATAAACAACTATAACTAATTTCCAATTCATTTATAAATAATCCTAATCGAATTACAAAGCTTGTTTATAAAACTTAGAATTCATTTTAAAAAGTTTAAATATTTGGATAACCAACTTTCCAAAATATTTTAATCTAAAAAATAGTTTTTAAACTTCATAGTTTAATAAATAAAAATCCTTTTCTGAAAACAAAACTTACTTCTTGGAAAAAATATTTTTAAAATTCAGCATAGCCGATTTTATACTTATAAAGCTCTACCGATTTATCACAAATCAATTTACATTTCCAATTTCACAACTATTTCCAAATTCCAAAATAGAATCAACTGTTTCTTTCTAAATCGATTTTTGTATTTCATTTTAAATTGACACTGTGAATTTATATTCCCAATGTACCACATGATAATCATTCCACTTTATTTATAACATTGTTTATAACTTTATAAACTCATTTCCAGTTTATAACCAATTTATATTACTAAAATCCATTTATAAATTTATTTCTATTTAAAATTCCATTTCAAAATCTATTTCTTAAATAATACAAACTATATTCCAAAACGATTCAATTCTCGATTCCGACTTCATTTCATATTTAAAGAAATATTATTTAATTCATTGTTTTAAAAATACTCAATTTAAAATTTTCCATTTTAAACCTTTTTACGAAATAACTAATTAAATATCAAATCAAATTATTTATTTTGTCCAATCAATTTCATTTTAAAATTCCAAAAATCTATATAACTATTTTCATTTCAAAATTGCCTTTGAATTTACTTTTTAAATTAAAAAAATATTATTTGTGGTATTTATAATACCATAATTAGGGCTAGTGCTACTATAGCATCCAATATATCAAATCACACAATAATCCATAATAAATTATTCAGTGACATCACATATCACTATATATGAAAAACAATCAATATATTTGTGGAATCCAGTTGGATCTCTCCAATCCGTTTCCTTACATCCATAGACGTTATATAAGTAAAATACCAATTCCGCTTCAAGGCAGAATATCATAGTAATATAGGGTCATTCGCTATTATGCGGGGCGCATAATCCCTCATCCGCTCCAATCGACGGGAATATACCCAATTACTAACATATATACTAATATATATAATATAACATCCTACTGATAAATATCTATAAATTCATCCACTCAACCAATAATTAATTTTCAACATTTTATAATAAGAGCAGTAATCCAAATAAGTGAGATTTACTCATCTTGATTTTTAGTAGTCGCCAAATGTTTCATTTTTGAACTAAATTGAATTGGCATTCAAATTTAACCTAAAATTTTGACAAGCCCCAAATCCATCCAAACCAACTCTTAAATGTGGTGCACGTCAATACAAACCCAATGCAATTCGTTTCGTCCAATTTTAACCTCGCATGAAGAAGTTATGGAAATCATAAGATTACATGATTTTATTATATAATTAATTTACAAATATTATTTTATTTAATTAACCTTATAAATTTTGTACCACACGTTTCTTTCCCCCCTTCACTTCGTTTGTCTTCCTATTCGAAGCAACCCATCATCGCGCAACTTTGACCATATGTCGTGCCACCATCTTTCGTCGAGACAACAATTTGAGACCTCCATCTCGAAATCCTCTCCATGTAGCACCACCGCCCTCACCCCCGAAGAACTCGGCTACACCATCACCTTGAAACATGTGCGCGAATTATAGACGAACGCAGCCATCCCCTGCTTACATTCAACGACGATAACGAAAACCCACCGTTGGATGAACTCGTCTCTCCAAGCTCTACAACATTCAAGTTGATGGAGAAGCCTATAGGTTAATGGATTGGGAAATAATTGTGGGGAAAGATCAATGATTCTTGGCCATGGAAATGTTAGTGGCGACTACGTTTATTAGGGTTAGGGGTTGATAGTTTTAGTCCCTTGTATAGGCAAATTCAAAACACTATTCACCCGAAAATTTTCGAATTCCAAACGAAGCGTGCCGCCTAGTGTTTATAATGTTTTACCCCTATTTCGAACAAAATGACATATATCAGAGGCCAAATCCATCGTATTTGGAAGATAGGTTTTCGAATCAAGTTATTTTAAATTAAATTCCTTTAATTTATTTCTATGCATTTTAGCTTCAAATAACCAAGCCGTAAGTCCGATTGACACAAAATTTGGAATCCCATAATAACTCACTATTACGGATCTAATGAAACTGGTTTCGTCGAATTCAGTGAATGTGCCCCGGATCGCTATTTTAACGTGTCGATAAAAACAACGATTTCAAAATCGACGGAGTTACTTGAAATTCCGGTTTAAATTAATTTACTAACTAAATTCTGATTCAAACAGAATTTACATCAACGTTAGAAATCATTTCGATTCATATTCAACTCAAATTCAAGTATCCATCATTTTCGTATTACGATAAATCACTATATTTGAAATCTTAAAATTCATTCAACAATTTCAACTAAAATCTTCATATTCAAAAACCAATTTGCATTCCAAATCCAATACTTAAAACCATTTAAATGTTCAAAATCAAACTGTAAAAATCCGGGTCGTTACGTTCCTCCTCCCTTAAAAGAATTTCATCTTCGAAATTGCTAAGTAGGAAAAATGCTCCAAACCCATTAACTTATCAAAAATCACTTTGTTAAACTTGAACATTTTACTTCTCTAATCTTTTAGTTCATTCAAAAAAAATTATTTTCCATTTGTAAACCAAAATTCCTTATTTCAATTACAATTCGAAATCAAATTTCGGTTAACAAAAATTTTCCAAAATATTTCAAAAATTTTCTAACACCATAAATTTGGGAATTTTTTGGCAGAGCCTGCTTTGTACAGAGAGCCTTTTGCAATATGACAAATATGATAAAAAGATAAACATCAGCTCTCATGGTCGGAAAACACAATATATTACAATATTATTTCTTTTTGCACATTAAATTCGCAAGCATACCTCATTTTAGCGTTATTAAGCGAGTTCACTTAATTTATATGCAATTTGTGAAACCAAAATCTAGCTAAACAGTCTTTTGTACCTGTACTTACTCAATTTAGAACACATAAGTACCGATTATATGAAATTTAACAACTTTCATTCATTTAACTAGTTAATCACATAAATTCCATAACCAAACATGTTATAGCATGAATTTATCAATAATCACAAGGTTCCAACATTCGATTATTCATTTCAATCGATTTACAAACCATTTTATTCAATTTGGAGTGATTCACAAACTATTCATTTGTATTCTTTCATATTCATAACCATTTCCGATTGATTCTAAATTAATTTATTCAATTCCTATTGATTCACCAAATTTTGTTTGCTTCTATTTATGTCAAATGAAAATTCAATCCGTGCTATTTGGTGATATTCATTTAATAAAATAACCATTCCAGTTTATAGCTATTTTAAATTGATTCCAAATCAATTTATCAACTTTTTATTAATCCACATTTAATTTATTCACAAAATCTTATTTTCTCAATTTTTATATTCAACAACAAACCTATCCATGCCAATTTATTTATGAATCATCTCATAAATTAGTTACTTAAGTTGAATTTCAATCTTATCAACAATATTCTCACCCATATTCAATTTACACTTAAATTGAATTCATTTATAACTTAAGTCATCACCATTTAAATCCATTTCTGTTTTATTCGACAAAATTCGACAAAATATTTAATTCGCTTACATATAAGTCGAATTCCATTTATCTAATTTCAAACAAACTACATAAATTCCATTTTATATTGAACGACATTTCATTCCATGTTAATTCAATAATAAACCATTTCTTAAAATTATCACTTGAGGTTTATTATAAACAATCGTACCATTACCTAAGTTCAAATTCAGTTTATAACTTTTATTCTTACTTGATTTAAATCAAGAAATGCTCCAAAACATAATTTAATTCATTTGCACTTACTTAAATCCAAATTTTATCAATCAATCCTTTAAACCATATTCAATTTGTTCACACTTAGGTTGAATTTCCATTCTTATCACCTAAATCGATTTTGTTTATAACTCAAGCCCCATTTTTCAAAAACCGATTTATATTTCAATATCAAATCCACAAAATTATCTAGTTAGTTTACTTCCGTTTTACTTAAGTTAAGTTTCAATTCAAAAATCAACTCCTTTGACTCGACCTGAGTTAACTTCATTTTTATAATTCAAATTAGATTTTTATTTCTTTACAAAAATAACAAATCATTTCTATTTCGGTTTTTCTATTCCATCCTTCCAATTTGCAAGTTTTACCACTTATTTTCCACATTTTCATAATTTCTATACTCGAGTTTATACCCCATTTTTGATTTTTCCATATAGCCCTAGAATATAGCCTTTCCGCTTTAATCCCCGCTATTTCCGCTATATCCCGTTATTTCCGCTATATTCCGCTATTCCCGCTATATCTTTTTTAATAAAATGAATTGAAAAATTGCATTTATAAATTATAAAATTATGAAAGTAATTTATTTGATTTAATTTTTAATATATTTTCAGAAATGAAAATACTCTAATATTCTACCAAATTCAATTATGTTATATAACAGTTTTTCGTTTATTTAAAGTATATTCGCACATGTTTTTATTTAAAATTATTTGTGTACTATTTATAATTCAATTGAATGATAATTTTTCATTTAATTACCATTTATATATTCGTAAAAACATTAAGTACGAGTTTTATATGCTATTTTAGAGTCATCCTCTATATCCCGCTATATCCTCGCTGTATCTCCGCTATGACTTTTTGCACCTCCACCGCTTTGAATCTACCGAGTGCATTAACCGCACAGATTTCAATAACTCAATTCTATATTCATTTCATTGAGTCATCACAATTACACATCCAACTCCATTTAGTTCAAGTTCCATTTCAATAATGATAACTTATAGTTATATATCCATTTAACAATTTAAAGTTTATAATCAATTAAATTTGATATTGTTTCAACTCCAATCCAGTTTTATTTAATTTAGCTTAAGTTAGATTTCGATCCGTGGAATTCACTTTTACTAATTCGATCTATTTAACTTGCATAAGTTAAATTTTATTTTCATATTGAAATTCACATTTCCATAGTTTATAATAGGCCTATCAATGGATACCCGAAAATTCGAAATCCATCCAGATCCGTATCCGAAAAAATAGATATTATCTAATATCCGAAAAGCAGATGCAGATATCCGATATCCGAAAAGAAAATCGAATGCGGATATAGGCATACCCATATCCGAAAAAAATCTGTCCGATCCAAAATTAATTATAATAAAAATTATTATTATTATTGATTTATTATTTAATGATGAACTTAAAATGTACTTAGAAATGAATTGTTCCACTTTGAAAAACTGATTAGTATTGTAGCGTGTGTATTGTAATTTGAGAAAGTGATTGTTTTAGTTCAAAAATATTAGTATAAAAAAATCTTATTCAATTTCGGATGCGGATATTTCGGATATTTTCGAGTATCCGAAAATGTATGCTTTTTATTTTCGGATGCGGATACGAATGTTGATTCTCAGATATCCACGGATATCGGATGCGGATTTAAATTTTCGGATGCGGGTGTGGATATAGACATATCTGCATCCGTTGACAGCCCTAGTTTATAAGTCCAAAAACTCATTTTCTTTCCGGTTTCACAAAGCCTTCAAGCGAATATCCCAGAATTCAACCACCCGGATTTATTTCAAATCATTTTGAAATCATAAATATATATAGCTCCTTTGGTTTAACAAACCATTCCCTTGGAATTTTTAAAATCCACTTGGTTTTATTCAAAACAAACTCCCTTTGGAATTTTTGAAACAACACTTGTTTTTCAACATAAATTTCAATATCAATTTTCTATGGTAGCAATCCATCACTTAGAAACTCGAAAATGAATACTGATAATGATGCGGTCATCACTAGGATTATTTTCCAATGAATGAAGTGAGTTCAATGCTTTATCACTTCCAAAATCCAATTAAAAACATTTTCTATTCAAATAAATTTCCACAATAATAATACCATTATTTATTTCAAAACACTTGGAAAATATTTTCAAAATTTCCAAATTCTAGTATGAATCGAATTTTAGTTTTAACTCATCTGTATAATACATACTTATACCTTTTAATTTGGTTATATCAACCATTTTGATTTTATAATCTTATTTTGATTATAATAATAGCAACCAAATACATCAACTGTAACGAATTGGGATTTTCGACTCTCGAAAGTCGACAACAATACGTTCACTGTATAGCATGTCGAACAACCGAGTGCCGTAAATATCAAATCATTAGGGGTGAAGAAGAAAAGGGTAAAAGAAAACAGAAACAACAACACAGAGTCTCACAATCGCAATAGAACAAAATATAATATATAATAATAGGTTTTTATACAAAAGAATCTATATATGTTAATATTGATACAATCATCAGAGTACAACAATCAATATATCAATCTGGATAGTTATAATAAATTATCCTTACCAGTGCTGACTATTCCAGTCTACACACACAACGTAATATAAATCAAGTACGTGAATACGTCTCTATCCTCCAGCTCGTCTCCTGAGCTCCATAACATCCTATCTCGAATCTGTAATACTCGTTTTGACTCAAGCATTATAATAAAATAACACCCGAGTCAGTTTGGAAAACCAGTACGAGAAATCACACCCAATTTGAATTAATAAAATTATCAAAATCCTTTGAAAAACAAAGGTATCCTGTAAGACCACGTCACACATAAACACAATAGGTTTTTCCCTTATGATAACCAAAACATTTTTATCAAAATCGTCTAATATTATAATAGTGTCTAAACTAAGTAAGTAGAAAATAGCTGAAATATTTGCATCTCACGTTTCAGCATAGTTGTGCACAATCAAAACCTTACGGCGCTTATTGGAGAATGGATTCCATACAATGACTGGGCTATTGGGGTACCACCCATCACAATATACCTTTAGAAAAATGTACCAAGGACCTCGCTAGGATCCCCTGCCATACAAGATCGGTCTATCCCTAAACTGGATAGTACTGAATATGTTATCACCCCGGGTGTTCCTACCCTTAAAATCGAGCGCTCACTTTTTCCATGCACAACCATATCCATAATTTATAGTATATCCGAGGGTATCTAGAAAGGTGATAACATACCCTGATTTGGTGCGACCCACTTACCCTTGCTGCATTCCCCTGTTTTAGTCATTCTTGGTTGATGAGGCTTGAGGCTAACGATTACCTTTCAAGAACAATTCTACTTAGAATGCTCATCGTCCTTCAATGGCGATGTTCTGATCGCAGTCATCCATACAAGTTGTCCTGGGTCTAGACAAACCGAGTCGCCATCTTCACCATCTTCACGATATAACATTCGTAACGTTCAAATCGGATCAAAGTGGTTTTCAGATAATTAAATCCGATCCCGGTCTCTTCAAAATGATCAATGAAATTGGACAATATTTGATAGTCGGTTATTTAACTATTAATATAACATCCATAAGTAGTCACTAAGCCCATATTACAATTTGTCAAAAATTATTTTCAAAATATCTTTATAAGATATATATTCAAATCCTTTCCAAATTTTCAATATTTGAGGCAACTCAAATACTTATATCCATATCAGGATATTTCAAACCATCTCTTATTTCAATATTTAGAAAGATATATGAATTTTTTTTTTCTAAACCCCTTACTTCTCAACACTTAGGAAAGTTCCATTTATTTCTCTTTTCTCAAAATCCTCCACAATTTATATTGTAAATATCTTAACTCGTTTATAACGAATTCTATAAGTTCAGGGATTCCTTAACTAATTTCCTTTAATATTTCCAAATTCAAAACACTTGTCTATAATTCCAATTATCCCTTTCTACTTCTTTTATGAATTCTATTTCATTTTCTGAAGTTCACTCTTATTTAACTACTTAGGAAATTTACTTACATTCCATTTTGAGAATTCTCTTATAAATCCCATCTACTGAAATAACCCTGTTTCCACGTCTCGAGAAGACTTAAAAATAAATTTAAATCATTACAAAACTCTCTCTATATATAATATAAGTATTTAAAAGAACAATAATTTATTTTTAAAACATGTTCATGTAATTATTTAAAAATATCAGAAGCCTTCAAATAAACATCAATTGCTCAATTCTAATTCATTTTTAAATAAACAAATCAATTTTCAACGCTGATTATAAAAATTAGAATTTATCACAATAAATATTAAACATTTGAAAATCCACTTAATAAAGTATTTCAATACTAACTAATTTAAATTTACATAGTTAATAAATAAAATTTCCTTTTAAAAACCAAACTTAACTTCTTAATAAATAAAAATATACTATTAAAATCTCAATAACCAATTCAATTAAAAAATTCCTCTCGATACACATTATGTTGCTTCCATTCCGATGTCCTTAACCATTTTCACTTTTCAAAAATTATATCCACTATTTTCCCAACCCTGTTTCCATATTCTAATATAAATTCACCCTATGAATTTGTATTCCCAAGTTATCATTTGATATCGATTTTCTTTATTTGTAAACATCGTTTATAATTTTATAACTCCTACTAGTTTAACTTGTTTATAAAAAACAAACTTATTTATAAAATTTTATTTTATAAATTCATTTCTTTATCAATTCCATTTATCCTTCCAGTGTAATTTTTTTATATCGATTTCAACTTCTTTTTACATTTTGTGGATATCATTTAAAAATCCTTTATACTGATATTTAAAAAAAGGGCATTTCACTAGAAGGACAAACTTTGCAGTCCAATTAGCTTCTAAGACACACATCCACAAAAATTAATGTCAAGACCAATGTCAGCAGAATAATTACTTTTAAGGACAAAGTCGGCAGTCTAATTACTTTCAAGGACATAATGTCATAGATTTTTAGGCCATAGAAACTAATTGTTTTTCATTTTGTCCTTAAAAGTAATTATTTCAATTATGTGTCACAGAAACTAATTGCACTTGCTAAAGAGGCCCTTATGGCTAATTTCCACTAAAAAACCCTATTTAAACAACTTTCGAATTTATTAAGCACAACCAAAAATCAAATTATTGTTTTATTCAATCAATTTCTTTTTAAAATAGTCCAAATTTTGATATAATTATTACTATATTCAAATTATCCTTTTAAATCCTTTCAAATTCCAAAAATAATATATATGGTATTTAAAATACCAAAAGTTAAGCAAGTGCTACTATAAGATCCAATAAAACAATTCATACAACAATCCATCACAGGCTATTAATTCACATTATATATGTAACAACCTGGTATTTCAAACCTTTCGCATCCGCACATATCAGACTTGAATTGCTTAAAACAATAGGTTGTTAATTTATATTTGGCAAAACTCAGCATATACAGTAAATAAATCAATCACAGAATCACAGGTACAGAGTAATAGAACAATAAGCAGCGGAATAGATAAATAATAGTTCATGAAGCTACTATAAAACATTAGAGTTTAAAGTAAAATACAACAGAATCTTAAATACAAATGAATCTCTACTACATAAGCAACAGACGAGTCTGAACATAAATGACTGAAATAAACTGAAATAACTGAAAGCTGGGTAGATAAATCTTCAAACAAAGCTCCAATCTCCAAAGGTGAGTCTCAAATGCTGTGACACTCAGTCTGACCCGAGCATAAAGCAAAACACAAAACACTTGAGTCAGGATTAACATTCTTATATCAGTAAATTTAACTCAAGTAACTTAAAGGATGTTTGGAATTTCTATCCTCTAAGGATCCATGGAACTATCTACTATGTAGTAATATACGCTATTATAATATGTCTATAGTGAAGTAAACTATTAAAATAGCTTTAAGGCGTTACCCATATCCCTCTTAACACATTTTTAAAATGCCATAGTCAATACAGATACAGTAAACTCCACTCACAAGTGGGCTATCAGAGAGCACTCCATCGGTACGATACTAAACAAACTCGTAGAAGGCGCGATAGAGCATGTGATAAGGCATGCGAGGCAATTCCATGGCAAATATACCGTTTGCAGATCCGAACTGGTGGTAATGCATAGCAGCTACTACCACCCATCTCGTGACACACGCCCAAATCAAAAGGTGCACCTAATCAAATCACAAAAGCAATAGAATGATATCGAAGAAATGTGTCCTATCGAAGGAATGACCTTACTTGGCCCGACATGGCTCCTGTTTTAGCCACATCAAGCTGACTCACGGGAGTCAAGGCTACATAAATACCATATAAAATCGTCACCAAACCATCCTACTTCATTCTGGAATCTCCACCACGTACACAGTTGTTAAAGTGGTTTTCGGTATTGGCAGAGATTATGACAATATCCGATCCCGTTCTCTTTAACAACCAAACGCTTATTTCACACCATGGTCATTTCATTTCAAATAGTTCATACTTCATATCAAAATATCATATTCATTTCAAAATCATATAAATTCGATATCATCATTTACTTTAAACAATATTCATTTCCAGAATCGTAGCACTTCAAAAATTATATCATTTTCGAATCATAACACTTTTTAAATCATAACACTTTAGAAATCATAACACTTTTGAAATCACAACAGTTCCAACTTAAACAGTTTAGATGTTGAAAATAGTGTATATATTAAAATGTTTATAAATTAAAATAGTTTATATATTGGAGTAATTTATATATTAAAGTAGTTTTTATATATAATAAAATATTTTATATAGTAAAATAATTTTCTCCAATTTCACAAATCGATTTAAATCAACTCAAATTCCAAAAATTCAATTTTGTTCAATCCCAGTTCATCAATTTCAATTTAAAAGATTAAATACTCCATTCAATTTCACCATAAACCATTTCAAATTTTGTTGATTTCGAATCCAGGTTTTGAATTATCATTTCAATTCCAGTAAGATTCAAAATTTAAATATTCACACATTTTCAATATAAATTTCATTTAGATTTCAATATTTAAATTTAATTTTATTCAAATTTGAAAATATTCACTTAATCAATTTAGTAACAACTAAATAAAATCCAATTTATAAATTCAAATCAATATCAAATATTAAATCTCAATTTTCTTTAAAATTGAGAATGTTCATTTAATCGCTTTTTATCAAATCAAATCAAGTTATCAATCATATCTTCCAAAATCTCACATTCAATAAGTTTAAATTTATTTAAATTCAATTATTAACCCATTTAAGTTCCAAGTCACTATTAATTTATCTTCACAACCTTTATTATTAAAGTTATAAAAATATCTATTTTTAAAATATTAATATAAATTTAAATAAATATTTAAACATATTATATACTAATTAATTTAAATTTTATTAAATTAAATCTTATTATTGAACGTATATTTTATATTAAATATTATTTTATATATTTTTAAGAAAACAAAATTATAAGAAAAACCTTAAAATTTACAATTTCAAAGCTAACTTAAAAATTTTAAATTCCCAAAACATACAATTTAAAAATCTAAAATTTAAACATATATAAAATACACATATATATTACATTTTAAAAATCAATATTTATTAAAACCATATATTTCCTTTCAAAACTTTGGAAATCATTTTCAAAAATATAGACCAACGGTGTCCGTATATAATTTTCTATCCTATGGTCAAGTGATATGGATATTTATCATTTCAATCCGATAATTAAATATCTACGGGTATATATCATTTCAACCCACAATCCTAAAATTCAAATTCAATGAAAATCGTTTGGGTTTATCATTTCAACCCATAAAGATTTTCCCTTATTCTATAATACCGTTTGAGTATTTTCATTTCAACCCATAGGGAATTCTAAACTCGGTGGGAACTTGTAGTGTGAGAACAAATATGATAATCATATAATATCAACGTTAGGCATATATCATTAGTGACAAATTAAATATAATATATATAACATGATATGGTGTCATATCACAGGTGAACGATTTCAGATAATGGCATATCATATTTAACAATTAAATAACTAGCAATTCAAATTTAATAGCATATTTCAATTTGTCGTTTCAAGTGAAGTCAAATTTACTAAATATAAGGATGTTAACCGCGAGTGATTGCTAACCTTTCAAGGCTAGAGGAACCCGAAAACAAGATGAAACAGATACGGATAAGCACAGATTTGACGAGCGAAGATGATAGCTTAAAACCCAAGGAAACAAATCAAAACCAGCTTGACATAAACTAAAACAAAGTAGATATTATATTATTTATTTCTTAAAACCAATACTCAATTTAAAGTACATATTTAAAATAAAATCTCCATATTATATATATATATATATATATATATATATATATCTTTTCTTCGAAAACAAGACAATTTACTTTATATATATAACTTACTTTATTATATATATATATATATAAACAATCACAAATGCCACCATGCAAACTTGCTTTACTATAAACTTACCTTACTTACTTTATGTAGATTCAAATATATACGTACTAACTGATACATTTATATTACAACTCAGAGCTTCTTAGAACACACAAACTTTTGTATTGTCTTTGAAAAAATCAAAATACATGAAATAAAACCTTTATAATTATTAATTCCTAAGCACATTTATTTGCCATCGAAATATATAAGTGGCTAATATAAAACTCATATATGCCAACAGACATGTTATATAACCTTTATAATTTATATATAAAAAGAAGATCTTATATTCCTTCATATGTAACTGATAACATATATTTATACATTTCAAAATATCAACCTTTATTAAAACATATAATACATAACATATAATATAAACATTTAAAACACAAAATATAGTATATAAAGTAGGCACAACTATAAATATACTTGTAGATCTATATATACTTATATACATAACAGAGCCTACTATTCATACTTACTATATATATATATATACTGTAACTTAAATATAAGTCACCAAATCATATAAATAACTAACATGTTATATAACAAAACACATACCAAGGTGGCAGGCAGGGCTTGGGCTCGACAAGATCGGAGTGGCAGAGGTGGTGGAGGAGCAGTACGGTGACGAACAGTAGTGGGAAGGTGGGGCGGTGGTCACAGGCCGAGGCTGTGCGCGTGCCTAGGATGGTGAGGCTAGGCGAGATTGGTGGGAAAGGTGGCGAACTCGGTTGCGGGTCATGGCAGCTTGCGTCGCCACGGAAGAGTGGGGAGAATAAGCAGAGGCTCGCATGAGGAGGCTCTGAGGAAGAACGGTAAGTACGGGTTATGGTGTTCAGTGGAGAGAGATGGCGTCGGGGTTGAGGCAAAGGTCGGGTATGAAGAGATGCGACTAGAAGTAAAAAGGGAGGAGGAATATTGGCTCGAACATAGGGATGAGGAGAAGAGTTTTCTAGAAGCAATTTTTTGTTAGCACCGAAATATATATATGTATACATTTCCCAAGGAATCGAAACAATGAAGGGAAAGGAGGTGATCAGCCTAAAGAAGATGAAAGGGGAAAGCAACGTTTTTCAGCAATGTAAATATGAGTGATGACATATTTTTTTTATTTAGAAGAGCAAAAAAATTATGGAGAGAAAGAAAACGAATGAACAAGTCTAAAATATGAAATAGAGAATAGTAATAGCCACGCATTGATTTTTGGAAATAAATAAAGCAGGTGGCTGTTGATATTATATGGTTGACAATTGAAAAGACATAGGAACCAAAGGGTCAAATGCGGAATCGATATGACTGATCGGTTTACTGATTTCGTCGTGTCTCGAACTCTGAAACACGCGAATGAATATGCTTTGGAGATCAGCACGACGAGACGATCAAAACGGTACACAGATACCAGCGATATGATCATCCTATCAAAAAATGATATTTCGCTGCTAAACTGCTGCAAATTCAAAAATAAGATAAATGGGGCTAGAGAAGTCCAAATTTGATGAAACGAATTATGACGTCTTACTCAGAAAATAATAAACATTTTTATTATATAAAAATATTCAGGTTTGAGAAGTATTTTATTATCATAAAGTATTAACTGATTTAAATTTTAAATAAAATTACACAACAAAATAAACTTCCATATTTTTGATGAAAATTTACCAGTTGCTATGTTTAAGTAGATGTATTCCAAATATGAAATACTCATTTTCAAATTCAATTATTTAAAATTTCATAAAAATTCGGTTAATTACGTTATTAAAAGCGTTAAAATTTATGGGTCTTTACACTCTCCCCCGCCCAAATCTTTTCATCCCTGAAAAGGAATGAGGTAGGAGAATATGAACAACCAGAAAGAAAGATAGATCGAAGTACAAAATACCAGCTACCACAGTTAATTCCAAAACCATATAGATTTACATTTTTTTTAAAATGGGTTTATATTCAGCTAATTGATTTCAATCTATTTATTCAATCAATAAATATTCATTATTTTGACAATTGATTGATTTCCATTCAAGGTATTTCCACTAAATTGATTTTCTTTGAATTTATTAGCATTTATTTCCCGTCTTCTTTCAAAACAAAATTGATTTTATTATCTCATTCATTATTCATTTAACATACTTTAGGTTGATTCCACATAAAATTCAATTTCAACAATTCTTAATTTCATATTTATTCACTTAAATAGTATTTTCCTTTTATTATTCAATTTTATCTTATAACCTAAATTAAGTATAAACATCTATTATAACTACCAAATTTTATTCATAAGTTCCCTTAACAAGATTTCATTTTGGATGTTCTTATTACTTACATTCCTATTGTTTGTTATTCAAATAGTATTCCTTTCTCTTTCTATTATTCAATTTATTTCATTTACACTTCTTATAATATTATAACAACTCAAATTTTATTTAAATTATCTTATAAAAATTCATCCGTGGACCTCCAATCACTTACATTTTTATTATGTATCACTCAATTATACTCAAACTTTTTCCTAGTGAAGTTCTATTAATGTTTCTAAGTGGAATTGAATACTATACAATTTTACCTTTCATTTAGAACATTTCTATTAATCAAAAATTTAGTTTGAACATTTTCATTACTTATCTCGTATAACTGCAATTATATATTCACCCTAACATTTAACTTTTTGAATATTTTAGGTAAGTTATGTATATTAGAATGCAATTGATCGTTATACAAATAACTTTTATCTCGTTTCAAAGTTGCTTAATTCTATTTCTCATTTTAAACACATCAATTATTCAAAATTTTAATTCATTTTATTCATTGAAACCATCACTTAACATAAATTTAAATTTTAAATTTTTGTTTTCACTTTAAACAAATTTGAAATATATATATATATATATATATTGTGAATAAAATCATATTCACGAAATTCAAATCAAATCTATTTTCCCCAAAACAAATGTATAGTCAAGCTACTGAGAGGCCTCTTCACTTTGAAACCCGAAAATGAACGTCGATGATGCTGCAGTCATCACCGAAATTATTTTCCGGCGACAAAAGTGGAGAGTACAGACTTAGTTCTCTTGTTCTTTGAAAATAAATTTCCATTCGAAAATACTACCAAATAATATGTTTTTCCAAACCTTGAAAATCAATTTTTTTGAAAAGTACCGGGAATTAAATTCTTAAATGCTTGATTTAAGTTTATTTCATTTTCAAATCAAATAAACCATGTTTATAAAATTTCAACACCTTATAAAATATAACAATATAAAATGATTTAGTAGAGTTGACAAAATAATAAATGATAATCTAGTATTATCTTTCCTAGCAACCAATTCATTCAACTATTTAATTTCAGAAAATTATACCTTTATATATAATATATATATATAATTCATTTATGAATTTTGAAAACAATATTGTGTCAGTTTGCCTTGTTCAAGTGTTTTGGAATTCCAATCGATAGCGTTAGCTGGACGAATCGATCAAAACCTAATATTCAAACTTAACAACTCAAACAACACAATATAAAATATATTTTTATTTTTTATTTTTTTGAATACAAATATACTCCCTTACTCGATGATTCAAGGATGGATTTCAAAATAAGGATGGAGATTCAGATTTTTGAGGAGTCTAACCAAAGAGAATACTAACTAAGAAGATAGATGTTTGCGCCAAAATTGGTCACAAACACCCGATAGTCGTTGAAAGCAGCAGTTCGCAATCACAGATCACAGATAACAAATATGTATGAAAATTTCTCAGAAAATTGACAGAAATGCGGTAAACGACACAATTTTTATGGTGGTTCGGCGATCTTGCCTACGTCCACTCTGAAGCTTATGCCTTTATTGATTCACTTGATGATTTCAATCAGTTACAACGGATAATAGTTGATAATAGCTCTGAAGTTTGATTACAACAAGCGGTAATGGAGAGTAGAATTGAATCCGGCAGAGTTTGGACGTTCAATGGCCAAAAGATCGCCTTTATGTAGGTTTCAAGATGCTATTTGTAGGCATAGGAGGCTCAGACCTCGCTCAAACTTCGGGAGACTTTTTCTGGCACGTGAGTGGGCCCACGCGACCGACCCCACCAAGTTTCGACTCGATCTGCGATCGATACGAAATGGTTTTGTATCCATCAAAAATTGATCCAATCGAGATGAAACTTGGCAGGAACATTCTTTACCTTGTGTGGAAGGTGCTGTGAAAATTTCGTTGCATTTGGATCAGCGGTTTGGGAGATATGATCAATACGAGTTGGTATGTTTCGGTTGGCTTTTTATTTCGAATCCATCAATTCGAAACGATCCCTTCGACTCGATCACCTCACGTGGTATCGTGATGATGTGGCACGCATACTTTGCCTCGATCTAGTCTTTACTCCGAGTTGACCGTATTGAGTCCATAAATTTCGCCTTGTTCGTATCGAGGGATGAGACGTCACCCAAGGTTCGTTGACCCGATGGATACGAACAAGCCCCTGCTCATGGATTCGAACATGGTCTTGGGATGGAGACGAAGCAGCGAATCTTTGATGTTTGCGAAATTGACGTTAGGTGATCGTTACAAAGTAGACTACATGCTAATGGATTCGAATAAGACACTCTAGCCGAAGTTTGATCGATACGAAGTCCATCGATGCGAAGACCTGGCCATTCCGATCGATACGAAGCCGATGGATACGAATCGAGGTGTGGTGATGGATATGGGTATCGATACGAAGTGTGGCCTACTGATGGATACGAAATAATGCTCTAGGATGGATAAGAACATGCTGATGCGATGCCCATTTGATCGATTCGAAACCGATCGATTCGAACAGACCAATATCATGTTACTGATCGATTCGAACTTGATCGATTCAAAGTATGTAGAACCTGATGGATTCGAACAAAGCAAACATTGATGGATACGAATCCGATGGATTCGAAATGGACATTTCCTCAACAATCTGATGGATACAAACAGTGTATCTTAGCTAACTTGCATCGATCATATCTCGTTCATACGAATTCTGATTAACCTGAAATTTGAAACATTGGCTCCCATGACTTTGCTTGCCGTGTCCTATCAATTGTAGCCTGATCCGGGCTCGGACAAATTTCATCGATATCCATAGCGAAGCAATGTGCAACCAATCTTTGAGACGAACTGTCTTTTGTTTTTGATCGATCTTTTGGTATCACGGCTTTGCCAAAAAGCGGGATAACAATAGATTCGAAAGGAAGATAAGAAAATTAAACTACAAAAAAGAAGGGATGAATAGACTAATATTAATCACTGGTGACCTTAACTGGATCAACAGAGATTCGCAAGAATAAAATCAATGCGAAATTCAATTTCTCACTGAGGAGGTGGTGTAGTGACTTCATCCAATATTAGAATAATCTCTGGTTATCGGAGTCGAGTCAAAATTACAAGGGAATTACCCTGACCGTCTACTAGAGATGGTTCAGGCTTTGCAAGAAATAATAGCATCTAAACCGAGGACATAGAATCTCCAGTGGATCGACGCTTGTTGTAAAGGAGTTTCACCCCTTTACAAATCATACCAAGGTTTTTGGAACAAAAATGGAGTTATGGGATGCTCCAGTATCAAGAAGAACACGAATAGGGAGAGATAAGAATTGGTTTTCCGAACAAAAGGAGTAGTTTCGAAATTCAAAAGAAACCTAATCAAAGAGGAGAAATTCAAGCTCGAATGAAGGTGATTTTGTAATTAATTTTTACTCCATATGCTAAGTTTTGCCTAAACCAGAGCTCTGATACCAACTGTGATGACCTGGTATTTCAAACCTTACGCATCCGCACATGTCGGACTAGAATTGCTCAAAACAACAGATTGTTAATTTATATTTTGCAAAACTCAGCATATACAGTAAATAAATCAATCACAAAATCACAGATACAGAGTAATATAATAATAAGTAGAGGAATAGATAAATAGTAGTTCATGAAGCTACTATAAAAACATCAGAGTTTATAGTAAAATACAACAAAATCTCAAATATAAATGAATTTCTACTACATAAGTAACAGACGAGTATGAACATAAATGAGGGAAATAAACTGAAATAATTGAAAGCTGGATAGATATATCTTCAAATAAAGCTCCAATCTCCAAAGGAGAGTATCAAATGCTGTGATACTCAGTTTGACTCGTCAAAAAGCAAAACACAAAATACTCGAGTCAGGATTAACATTCTTATATCAGTAAATTTAACTCAAGTGAAATGTCAACTGAAATACAAGTAACATAAAGGATGTTTGGGATTTCCATCCTCTAAGGATTCGTGAAACTATTTACTATGTAGTAATATACGCTATTATAATATGTCTATACTAAAGTAAACTATTAAAATAGCATTAAGGCATTACTCATATCTTCCTTAACACATTTTTATAATGCCGTAGTCTATACTGATACTGCAAACTCCACTCGCAAGTGGGCTATCAGGGAGCACTCCATAGGCACGACACAAAACAAACTCGTAGAAGGCGCGATAGGGCATGTGACAAGGCACACGAGGCAATGTCAGGGTAGATATACCGTTTGGGGATCCAGACTGGGGGTAACGCATAGCAGCTACTACTGCCCACCTCGTGACACACTCCCAAATCAAAAGGTGCACCCAATCAAATCACAAAAGCAATAGAATGGTATCAAAGAAATGTGTCCGATCGGAGGAATGACCTCACTTGGCCCGGCATGGCTTCTGTTTAAGCCACATCAAGCTAACTCATGGGAGTCAGGGCTACATAAATACCATATAGAATCGTGCCAAACCATCATACTTCATTCTGGAATCTCCACTACATACACAATTGCTAAAGTGGTTTTTGGTATTGGTAGTGAGTATGACAGTATCTGATCCTGGTCTCTTTAACAAACAAATGCTTATTTTACACCATGGTCATTTCATTTCAAATTGTTCATACTTCATATCAAAATATCATATTCATTTCAAAATCATATAAATACGATATCATCATTCACTTTAAACAATATTCAATATTCATTTCCAGAATCGTAGCACTTTAAAAATTATAACATTTTCGAGATCATAACCCTTTTGAAATCATAACACTTTAGAAATCATAACACTTTTGAAATCACAATGCTTCCAACTTAAACAGTTTAGATGTTGAAAATAGTGTATATATTAAAATATTTATAAATTAAAATAGTTTATTTATGGGAGTAATTTATATATTAAAATAGTATATATATATATATAATAAAATACTTTATATAGTAAAATAATTTCCCCTAATTTATCGAATCGATTTAAATCAACTCAAATTCCAAAAATTCAATTTAGTTCAATCCCAGTCCATCAATTTCAATTTTAAAGATTAAAGACTCCATTCAATTTCTCCATAAACCATTTCGAATTTTATTCATTTTGAATCTAGGTTTTGAATTATCATTTCAATCCCAGTAAGATTCAAAGTTTAAATATTCACACATTTTCAATATAAATTTCATTTAGATTTCAATTTTTAAATTTAATTTTATTCAAATTTAAAAATAGTCACTTAATCAACTTAGTAACAATTAAATAAAATCTCAATTTAAAAAATTAAATCAATATTGAATATTAAATCTCAGTTTTCTTTAAAATCGAGAATATTCATTTAATCGCTTTTTATCAAATCAAGTTATCAATCATATCTTCCAAAATATCATATTTAATACGTTCAAATTTATTCAAATTTAATTATTAATCCATTTAAGTTCCAAGTCACTATTAATTTATCTTCCTAACCTTTATTATTAAAGTTATAAAAATATCTATGTTTAAAATATTAATATAAATTTAAGTAAATACTTAAACATATTACATACTAATTTATTTAATTTTTTATTAAATTAAATCTTATTATTGAATGTATATTTTATATTAAATATTATTTTACATATTTTTAGGAAAATAAAATTATAAGAAAAATCTTAAAATTTACAATTTCAAAAATAAATTATAAATTTAAAATTCCCAAAAGATATAATTTAAAAATCTAAAATTTAACATATATAAAATACCTTTATACATTATATATTAAAAATCAACATTTATTTAACCCATATATTTTCTTCCAAAACTTTGGAAATCATTTTCAAAAATATGGACCAATTGTGTCCGTATATAATTTTCTATCTTATGGTCAAGTGATATGGATATTTATTATTTCAATCCGCAATTTAAATATTTACGGGTATATATCATTTCAACCTGCAATCCTAAAATTTCAAATTCAATGAAAATTGCCTGGATTTATCATTTCAACCCATAACAATTTTCCCTTATTCTATAATATCGTTCGGGTATGTATCATTTCAACCCATAAGGAATTCTAAACTAACAGGGAACTTGCAGAGTGAGAACAAATATGATAATCATATAATATCAACGACAGGCATATATCATCAATGACAAATCAAAGATAATATACACAATAGGATATGGTGTCATATCATAGGTGAAGATTTCAAATAATGGCATATCATATTTAACAATTAAATAACTAGCAATTCAAATTTAACAACATATTTCAATTTGTGTTTCAATTGAAATCAAATTTACTAAATATAAGAATGTTAATTTCGAGTGATTTCTCACCATTTGAGGCTAGAGGAACCCAAAAACAGGATGGAACAGACACAGATAAGCATGGATTCGACGAGCGAAGATGATAGCTTGGAATCGAAGGAAAAAAATCAAACCCAGCTTGACATAAACTGAAACGAAGTAGATATTATATTATTTATTTCTTAAAATCAATACTCAATTTAAAGTACATATTTAAAATAAAATCTTCATATTATATATATATATATATCTCCTTTCTTAGAAAAAAAGATAATTTACTTTATATATATAACTTACTTTTTATTATCTATATGTAAACAATCACAAATGCCACCATGCAAACTTTCTTTATGTTAACCCGCCTTTTAGTAAGGCCGTAGACATGCGGATTTAATTAAATCGATCGCTCGGTTGTCGAGGTTGGAATACAATAGGTTTGAGTCAACTGGATGGATGGATGACACAGCACGCCTGGAAAATGGATATTGGATTAGACAAAGTTGGATTGGCTATAACTTTGGTCCAAGAAATATGGACCGACATTCTTGGTTCGGTCGAGTTAAAGCCGATCGGCATGGGAGATGTGGTTCGATCAGATATGTTTTGACATAGGTGGGTCGGTCTGAATGATGTGGTTCGACGTGGTGTTGTGGATCGGTCTGGATGATGTGGTTCGGCGTAGTGTTGTGGATCGGTCTGGATGATGTGGATCAGCGTGGTAGTGTGAATCGGTCATGATGGTATGGGTCGACATGCTTGAGAAGTGTTAGAGTGGGGAGTGGTTCGGCGGTGGAGTATGCGTATGGCTCGGTCAATGTGGGTCGGTATAGGACGGTCGACATGTGTGGGTCGGCTGTACACGATCGTCATGTGTGGGTCGGTGTTAGGTTGTAGGAACTTGGGTTCGGCCTCGGTGGATTGGTCGTCTAGGGTCGGTTGATTGGAATGGATTAGTGAGTTAAAGTGGGATGGTATGGTTGAAGTGGCTCGGAGTTGGCACAGAGTTATAAGTGGGTCGGCATTTCTTGATTGACCAAGATGAGTCAGGGTCATATACCGCTTGGGATCGGCATCGACTAGGTATATGGGCTCGGCTATGTCTGTGGTGGGCCATATCACTCAGGAAGCCTAGCAACTCGGGATTTGCCTATAAATACAGCAGGCGGGGCTTTAGAAAAGCGATCTTCATTCTGTTTTCCTTCATCTTCTATACTAAGGCTGCTCTTCCATGTAATTCAAAAAAGCTTTGGATGGTAAGTGTAATCAAACTGCAGTATAATAAAAAGGAAATTTCTGGAGTGGACGTAGTCCGGAGTTAGCCGAACCACTATAAATCCTTTGTTCTTACTGCTTTCTTTTTAATTTTTACCGTTCTTCATATTTATACTCTATACATAGTTTCTATCTGTTATCTATGATTGTGATTTGGTGTTTTCATCTCGATTTGGGTTTTAGTGACCAATTTCGGCGCTAACATTTTGGTAACTTGGATTATGGAGACTATAGCAAAGCAATCAACTAGGAGATAGAGGAAGGAAAGAAGTCAGCAGGAGCAAAGTCGAGAGGCTTCCTCTGGAGCTAGTCAAGCCTCCGTCTACCTCACTAGGGACGAGATGCAGGTCATGATGAATTCCATGCAGAAAAAGTTGAAAAGGCAAGAGGAAATGTTGTAGGCACGTTTCAGACAATTTGGACAAGCAGGAACTGCAGGAGCTCAGATCCATGGGGCTGAATCAGAAGGACTCAACCGGGAAGTAGATGGAGTGGTTCAGTAGGGCCAGCTCCCAATCAGCAAACAACTATCAATCCAGGTGGATCTAGACTTGGGGGCATGCCGCTAGGTAATGCTGGACTAACCCATGAAGGGACACCAGGTGACGCTGCACACTACGGCGCCAACAGGAATGCATGAGTGCGTGACGAGGAGTACGTACCGGATTTCCCTCAAGGACTTAGAGGGCGCTTAGGAAATAAAGATGGAGGGCAACCCTTGGCAGGTAAAACTGGATTGGCCGACATCATCAGGCAAACTATTCACGGAGGTCTAACAAATAGGAATTTGGAGGGTGTAAACAGAAGTCTGTTTACCAGTAACATTAGGATGGCTAGGAATCCACTCGATTTCAAGCTACCCACTCTGGAAGTATACAATTGTAAGACGGATCCCACTGACCACTTGATGAGGTACACAAGGAATATGGAAGTGCTGAGGGCATCAAAGGAGGTTATGGCTCGATATTTTCCCTTATACTTGATCGATATAGCATCGATGTGGCTCAGACTACTAGAGGATGGATCTACTGGAACATGCACAGAACTAGTGGATAAGTTCTTTAGATAGTTTCAAGTTCACATAAAAAGTCGAAGAATGTGATGACACTGACGTCAGTTAAGCAGAGGGCAGATGAATCGCTCGTGACTTTCTTAGCTCGGTTTATTACAGCAGTTGCCTTGGTGGATTGGACGGATGCGTCAATGGTTTTGATGGAGACGGTGTTAGGAGTCAGGGATAATTCAGATATCAAAATATCATTAATACCGGACCCACCAATGGATCTCGAGGAATTCTTTCACGAAGCTGAGAGATTTCTTCAATAAGAGGATGTGTGTTTGGATATGAAATCATAGGAAGTAAGCATGGTTAAGGATGGAGGACCGTCTGGTGATAGCTTAGGTAAAGATAAGGATAAAGGGAAGAGGAAGCGCTAGTGAGAACAAAAATTCTCCACTTACAAAGGGTTGAATGCAACGTTGGAGCGGATATTCTTGGATACTCGGGATCGCCTTCCTTATCGAAGGCCAGCTAGGAGGGAACCCTCAGAATGCGAAAGGTCATCAGGAAGGCACTGTCTCTTTCATGACCTGAACAAGCATGATACTAACAGCTGTCGACATCTAAATGATATAATCGAGGAGCATGTAAGGAATGGCCAGTTGCGACAATATTTTGAAACTCGGAATGCAACGGTGGAACAGGAGCATCCACCGCCTACCCTGAACAACGATGGTGCGATGCCCAGGAATAGTGGCCGGTTGGTTATCAACTAATTGTGATGGTTGGAATAAGTAACACAATTGGAAAAAACGACTAAATCACTTACTCTTTTACGGGGTCGAAGATAACCCTTAGATATGCTGTGAGATGATGGTTTACCGAGACGCTCCGGTTTGTGAAATCTGTTTTTACCTTTTGGCTTGGACACTTGCTTTTTCTGCTTTGGTTTTGGAGTTCGGTTTAAACTCCAGGTTTTGTTGGTTTGGATTTTTGATTTGGATTTGGACTTTCGATATGGATTTTCAGTTTTCTGGTTTGAATCTGGGTTTTCGATTTTGGTTGATTTTTTGTCTGGTTTATGGTTAAAAGGTCATCGAGCATGGATTATGCTCGGCAAGGGTCCTAAGCGACCATGATTTGGCCTAGGACTTAGGCCCCATAATATCCATTGGTTACTGTTACAGGTCATCGAGTATGGACTATGCTCGACAAGGGTTTGGAGCGACCAGAATTTGGCTTAGGACTTAAGCCACGACATTACTCAACGTTTAGGGACACTGAACCAGGAGCGCCATGGCATTACTTGACATAGGTCGTCAGGTGCAGATTGCATTTGGCAAGAACCTGAAGAGGTACAGATTTGGACATTGGCCATGAACAGCTAGGATTTGAGCATGGACCCAGAGCGGTCCCGGATTCGGATATCGACTGGAGAGGTCATGGATGTGGTTATTGGATATGGATGGATTAGAACTCGATTGTGTGGATGGATGTGGAATTGGATAAGGATTAGGTTATTGGATAGGAATCAGATATCGACGCAGAGCAGTCGTAGGGATACGGCAATGACACTTGGATAAAATGGATTGGATTATGAATCGAAAGGTATGACTATGAATAACATACGGACTTCGGATATCGGGTTTGAGGCTTTTCAAAACATACCTTCCAATAGCAAGGCATGTTTTAGGGGGCAAATGTTAACCCATCTTTTGGCAAGGCCGTGGACAGGCGGATTTAACTAAATAGATTGCTCGGTTGTTGAGGATGGAATAAAATAGGTTTGAGTCGACTGGATGGATGGATGATACAGCACGCTTGGAAAATGGATATTGGATTGGATAAAGCTGGATTGGCTATAACTTGGGTCTATGAATTAATTGAAAGTGAATAAAATTGATTTGAATGGATATGAGTTTGTATGGTATAAATATGAACTGAGTGCAAATAATTGAGTTGTAAATCATTTTGAATTGAATGAAAATGGTATATAGGTTGTTCGAAAGTAATTAAATTAGTATCAGAACCATTAATATCTTATAAATATATGTTAATGCATTTCGTCATGGAATATTGTGTTTAACTAGTGAAATAAGTGAAATGTTATTAAAATTTCATATTTTGGTACTTACGCTTTTAAATTGAGTAAGTACAGGTGCAAGAAAACCATTTGGGCTAGATTTGAGTTTCATAATGTCATATAAAATAAGTTTGCTCCCTTAAAAACGCTAAAAAAGTTATGTTTTTGGATTAAATACAGCAAAAATATAAAATATTAATATATATTGTGTTTCCGACCGTGTGGGTCAATGTACATATTTTTATCTCTCTTGCCATGTTGAAAAAAGCTCTCCGTAAAAAGGAGAGCCTGCCCAAAAAAATTGAAAATTTTAGGTGTTAGAAAATTTTTGAATTTTTTTTGTAAACATAAAAAGGGTGATTTTTAAAGTGTAACTAAAATAAGTAATTTTGAATTAGAAATGGAAATAAATTGTTTTGGTCGAAACTAAAAGATTTAGAAATGTGAAATATCAGGTTTAACTAAGTGGTTTTGAATGAGTTAATGGGTTTGGGGCATTTTTCCTGTTCGTCAAATTCGGGGACGAAATTCTTTTATGGCCGGAGGAATGTAACGAGCCGGATTTTTCGACGTTTGATTTGGAATATTTGAAACGTTTTAAATATTGGATTTGGAATATAAATTTGGGTTTTGAATATGAAGATTTGGTTGAAATTATATAATGAATTTAAATTTCAAATATAGTGATTTATCGTAATACAGAAATGGAAAATAATTGATTTTGGAGTTGCATTTGAATCGAAAAAATTTCTAGTGTTGATATAAATTCTATTTGAATTAGAATTTAGTAAGTTTTTAAAACTAAAATTTCAACCGATTTCGTAAATTTTGAAAATTGTTGATTTGATCGACGGGTTAAAATAGCGATCTGGGGCACATTCTTAGAATTTGACGAAACCAATTCCATTGGATCCGTAATAATGTATTATTATCAGAGTTCGAATTTCGTAGCATTTGAATTCACCGTTTGATCGTGCGATATGAAAGCCCCTAGAAATAATTTAATTGAATTTAATTTAAATAGTCGATTTAAAAAGCTATCTTCTATATATGATCGAGTTAGATTGCCAAACTTGTCCCATTGAGTTCGAAATAGCGGTATAACATTAGGAACGCTAGACGACACGCCTCGATTAGGATTTGTGTAATGACCTGTCGTTCATTCCATAGAATGACGCATCATTACTAAGAAAAAAAGAGATAGAAAATAGGAAAGATAGAGAAGAAAGAAAGAAACAACATCAGAATCTCAACAGCGGAACGAATAAATTATATTAATCACATAAGATATTACATAGTATCATATACATCAGAGATATACATCTTAGACAACACATATTAGACAGTTATAAACACATGTCTAGTTATTACAACTCAACAACAACACAGAGAAACCAACAAAGCGGAACACTATAAATATCTATAACGCTGAAGCCTCCCGCTCCATTTCTCCTCCACAATTCGTCAATGCTAACCTGAATCCTTTGGCTACTCGTAAAAATTTGAGTACCCAAGAGTTTAAGAAAACAGAACATAAACTCTTAGAAAAATCTTTGAAAACAAAGGCATCACGTAAGACTCCCCACACATAATCATGGATAAGTTTTTACCTTACGCTAACCAAAACATTTGATAGGAAATCCAGTGATATTATAATAAAGTCTAGGGTTTTCAAATAAATAAGAAATAGCTGAAATTGTTACATGATTAAATTCCAGCATACTATCCACAAAGTGGGTAATACAATCAAAACCGTAAGGGTACGTAGGAAGAATGGGTTTCCATCAATGGCAGGGCACTGGGTTACCGCCCGTCACAGTACGTGGCCTAGATCACCGTACCAAGGATTACTCCCAATCCCTAATTACTTCTTTAATTAATTACTCTATTTAATTTAATTACATTAAGTAATTAATCTTTAATTAAACCACATTTATTAACCACTCTTGATTAAACTCATCCAGTAATTAACTACCTTAATTACTTCATTAAATAAATTAATTACTCCTTAATTAATTATCTTAATTAATCCCTTGATTAATTACACAAAGTAATTAAACTCAAATTACTTCCATTAATAAATCACCCTTCAACTAATTACATCCAGTAATTATCATTAATTACTCTACTAAGTAATTGCACTATATTAATTACATTAAGTAATTACTTATCAAATCATCCACTGATTATTTTAAATTAATTAAACTTAATTAATTAAATTAATTACATTAAGTAATTACTTATCAAATCATCCAGTGATTATTTTAAATTAATTAAACTTAACTAATTAACTTAAACAAATCAAATTTATTTAATTAATTACCTTGAGTAATTAATTCTTTTAATTACTTTCATTAAGTAATTATACTTAAAAAATTCCACAAATGATTATCCTTAATTAATTAATCTAATTAATTATTAAAATTGATCTCATTAATTAATCATTACATAATCCTTAGTTAATTATCTTCATTAACTAATGACAATTCTTTAATTACTTTTCTTAAGTAACTTAAATTAATCATTATTAATTACAAATTAATTTATCTTTAATAACTATTTAATTAGCCACTAATTATTTAATTAATTAAGTGCTTAACTGTAACTTAATTAACCATAATTACTTGATTAATTAATTGCTAATCATTAATTAAAAATCTTAACTTATCTAGTTAATGATCTTATTTTCAAGTTAATCAACCTTAATTAATTAACTTAAACCTTAATTAATTAATTCAAACCCTTAATTACTCAATTAAATAATCCTAATTAATTACCCATTTTAATTACCTTAATAATTTAATGAACCACAAATCATTAAATCTTTATTTACTTTAAAATAAAATCATTTTTCCTATTAATGATTTAATTATCATTCATAAACACATTTGAAAACATTTTACCTTCAAATTTGCTTTTAAATTCCATTTCGAATTAAAGATTTAAAATAAACACAATTTAACTTAACAAAACTTAAAAACAATTTAAAAATCCTTTTAAATCACATATTAAAGAAATACTTATCCTATAAAGAAATTTAAAAGATTTTAAACCAAATTCCTTTGAGATTTCTATCATTTTAAAATATACTTTCAACATTTAAAGTTGTTAAAACATTTAAATTTTATAAAACTTTATTTTATTTCAAACCTAGGATACAAATTTAGATTTGAATCCATACTTAAAACCGATTCAAAACTTTGTTAAATCTTTGCTTTCAAATTTTAAAATCAAATTTGAAGTTTTAAAAGCATACATGTTTTAAAAACCTGTAATCATCAAATGACCCGAGCCACCGTAAAAGTACTTCTAGCCAAATTTCAGAAAACTTCGAGCGAACACTCTAACTACTCGAGATAAACTCGAGTATAAATCCCCTGCAACATCCAAACTTCACCAGACACAAAGCAATGCACCGTGCATATGCATGGTGGCTCCGATCATCTCCGGTCACCTCCACAACCTTCAGCAAAACGGCGATCATCCTCAAACCTTAATCCAACCACTCAAACATCGAAACTAACTCGAAATCAAAATCGAGCGTTTTTACCTAAACCTGGAACCCAGACCCAACCTGGAAATCTCCTCGTACTCGTCTCTCCGACCACCGGAGCGTCAGCACCTCCGGCCAACCCATCGTCAATGTCCAAGCAATCAACCCCCAAAGTCCTGTTAAACTCGATCAACTAGAGAGCTCGTGGGAAAAAAATTCCTGACCAAGCCTAAGACTAGATTTACAGCCATCTCCGAACAACATCTGCCGCTACAGTAGCTCACACCGCCATTTGACATTTTCCCCAACATCACCGATCATCCTGTGAGAAATGCAGATTACGGATCTTAAGGCTAGGATTAACACTAGAAGGGGGGGGAGGGTGAATAGTGTTAATAAAGAATTACTAAATCTTTTTCGATTTATGTTAATTTAGACACCGATGTATGCAATATACAGACACAGATATAATCACAGAAACAAACACATATGTAGAAATAAAATAAAAGCAGTAAAGGAAAGAACATACCAGATTTTATACTGGTTTGGAGTTACCCTACATCTAGTCCCACAACACAAGTACGGATTTCCTTTCAAAAGCAATTGTACAATTCCACCTTCGGTTTCAAGGCTACGAGGTACACCCTCCAGAATTTCGATCCTCTGGGTAGAGATACTTGATTTCTGGGCCACAAGTTTACCCAATTGATTTACCAAGGCTACAATCATACCTTTTCTTTCTTGATTGATTTTCAAGGCTACAATCATGCCTTTTCTCGCTTAATAATTACAAAGAAGTCTATTACCCTGAATAGCACTGAGAATCTTGTAGAGAGAATGATAGAGAATCAAACTAGAAGTAATCGAGTTCAATTCAATGCTGATTTCGGCAGAGTAATGATAAGAATATGTATTAAGAAAAGTGGAAGAAGAAGAGGAGTGAAAAACTAGAAAATCTGATATAAATTCGTTGAAACTAACCCCTATTTATAGAAGAACAACAGCCATGTCCATTCATGAAGAGTTATGGCGAATAGACACTTCTTTTGAAAGTTAAATTTTGAACTCAACTGACACCATGTCGACATGAGGTATATAGGCATGTCGACATCCCAAAGCATTTTTTGATGTTTTGATTTTCTTTGAAAATAAGCTTTATCTTATATTAAAACTAATTTAAACTTTATAAATATACTTGAATATAGTTAAAATTCATAAGTAAATATAGAGAATAAATATATATAATTTAAGTCTAATTTTATATTTTAAATCTAAGTATAAATATTTAAAAGTTAAATATATTGTATTAAAAGATAGTTTAAAATCAGGAGTAATTTGACTTTGAAATTAAAGATAATTTTGAGGCTAAAATTATTTAAAATCAGGATAGAGGGTTTTGAATCTTTTAAAAGGAAAGTTTTGAAAACATTTTGAAAATAGGATATAAATTTGAAAAATCATTTTGAATAAAAAGTTAGCGGATACAAAACAATGTTCCATTAGATTTTTCGTAGGTTCCATCCTACTTAGGGTTCCATCCTTCTAACAGGCTCGAAGTGGATTCCATTCCATGAATAAATTGGATCTTAAGATGCCAGTGCTTTTCTATGAGTTTTAACAAAATTCCTAATAGTAAAAAATACTTAACTTTGAAATCTTGAACTCTTGATAATCTTGATACTCATGAGCCTTCTATCCTTATATCTCGAACCTCTATACTATACAGTCTTCTTTCTTAGTACCTGCATGGTTAAATCCTGCATATACATATATATCTAAACCTATAATGTTAGAGTGATAACCTGGATTTTTGGGCATCTAATAATTGGTAATTATCAAATTTTAACTATTAAATACTGATATATATGCTAAAAATAAAGTTCTGCTAATTAAAATGTTTATAAATGGATTTGGGAAACTATAATAAATATTGATTTATAATATTTGGGAAATGATAAATTTTATAGTGAATTAGTAAATTCCATAAATAGATAAATATAAACTTTGTAGTGTTGAAAACTTTAAGTGTATACATATATATATATATATGTATATATATATATATAAGTATATAAAGTGTGTATATATATTGAGATTTGGAAATTTTATTTTGAAATTAAAAATATGAAGATAATAGCAAGGTTTAATAAAAAAAATCTTAATACTCATATATTATAATTTTTTTTAAAATATACTAATAAAGAAAACATATTAAAATCAATTTATACATGCATATTTACAAATATAAGAATTTTAGCATACATTTAAACATGTGTAATATTATAAACATAGGATAAATAATATAAAAACTTTACTAACATATTTAAAAATTTATACATGGATAAAAGACAAGTGTAAGTTAGTTTTATCATAAATTTGACAATTGTAAGATGATTAGGCATGCAAATAACAAGTGGCCAAAATGTTTTTTTTAAAATAAAGTTGTAAAAAAAAGAGATACCAGATTTCATTTCTTCATCTCCAAAATTTGAAACCACAAAGTATAGGAAGAATAAATCAAAGAAATGGAATTAATTACAATCCAAACTACAACCTAAAACAATTTCAACTGGAGCTGGCAAATATTTTTCACATCTGGAATCTGGAAATAAGCCCGGAGATCAAACAAATCTTCAAACGTGGAAATTCAATCAAAATAAAACGAACCTGAAAGCAAACATCATCAACAAAGAAACTTCTGGACTCCAGAATCAAAATCAAGCAAGCAAACTAGAAGTAATCAAAAGCATTTCAGTCCTCTGCTCTAGGATATTAGGTGAGTAAACAAACCCCTAAAGGCTTAATTTTGTTCAAATCTTGATTTCAGGTGATAAAACTTGAAGTATAATTGTGGGAAAGTGTTGTGTGATTGAAATTATGCCTGCATGACTGTTTTTGTTGTGTGCATGTCAATGTGTCAGTATGGTTGTTCTGTTATAGGCTTTTAATTTGAAAAAAATATATGAAAAATAATCAAGTTTTTCTTTATTGATCTTCTTTAGGATTTAATTTGTAAACAAAATTTATTTCATTAAGATATAAAAAGAATATATAATACTTTCAAGTTGAATTTGTAGTTAGGATCCAACAGAAAGGAAGAATTACAGTAAATATGAAGCCATATCAAAATCTAAATCAAAATAATTGTTTGTTTCAAGTACATGATTGAATTCCTTTTCGAAAATTAGGATTTTTGAAATTCGAATCAAGATTTTTAAGCTTTAGAATCATGAGATATTGTATGTTGAACGAAATATGGGTCTCATGCAAATTCTGGTGATTGACGGTTCTTGAGTGGTCGAAATTCTTGCTGAAGCAAGTTTGAGGATCGAAGAAGTCGGAAAAAATGGTGGGAAAAATTCTTCTTCACTGAGGCGGTGGAGGATGGTCAAAGTAGGGTTTAAAACTCTGTTGTGTTGTCAATGTTTGTGGGTTTCTTACACTAATTGTGGTGGATCGGAATGGTGTGCGACAGAGGGGATCGGCGCTGGAGGTCGAGATGGTTCTCTGGTAGGGACGGCAAGGGTGCTCGTGGACCAGGTCGACGGCCAGAGGAGATTTTCCGATCGTGTATTTTTTTCCAGTTTCGATTAAGACTTCGATTTTGGAATTGCCTTCGTTTTGGTTGTTCTGCTTCATCGTGGCAGTTGTTGAGGTACATGGTGAGTTGGTGAGAGCTGGAGAGTTGAACGGCGACGAGTTGTCCTGCCGTGCACGTACATGCGTGTACGATTGTCGCTGGTGAAGTTTATGACTTGGGGAAGAAGGTTTGTACCAGGTCTTGTCTCGAGAATTATATGGGTTGACTCGAAGTGAGGATGTTGAGCGAGTTTCCTCGTGTGCTAGCTGGGGAAAAGTTGTAGTCGGCTCGGGTCGTTATGGCCTTGATTCCAAATTTTTGAGATTTTCAAATTGGAACATAACCCAGATATTTTAACGAAGGAAAATCTGGATTATGAAGTAAAGAATCAAGTTTTAAAAATTTTGAAACAAGGAAAGTCGATTTTGTAAGTTATGGAAGTAATTGTTTTCAAAGATATATGATTAATAAGCGTTAAAATATATATAATAGATAAGTTGTTAAAGGTAGAATAAGCGTTTTTTTTTTTGCAAGTTAAGCGGGGTTAAACTGGTCCCCTACCAGGTTTATTAATGAAAGACGGACTTACAGGGAGGAGAGCTAAATGACAAGAGAAAAAAAGAGGTAAAACACTACAACACATGGGATACACACATTACAAAGAGGGACACCCAAACAGGAAAAGAAAAAAAACAAACCATAAAACACTACGGTATCCATGGTTCGAACTGACTTGCATGAAAACAATGCTTACTGTCATGCATCCCTTTTTTATTTCATTCTTCACAATCACCCACACCAATTCCTTGCTACAACACTTCCCATCAAATACCCTCTTGTTTCTTTCAGCCCATATAACTTTCAGCAGCTTTTTAAGTACAAAGAAGAAGTAGTTCCTAACATCTTCCTTCGAACCTATCGCCCGCTCGATTATCATCCAATGAATCAAAGGGCTGTGTAAAGGCAGCAAACTTTGCACACAACATAACAACCTGTCCCATAGGTATTGCACAAAAGGACACTCGAAGAATAAGTGCTCAACACTTTCATTTTAATGGTCACACAGCACGCAAGTAGGAAGAACAGGCATACACACTCGAACGAGCTTGTCTTTTGTCATCAGTGCGTTACTAATTACCTTCCAGAAGTGAAAATTATCAGCAGCAGTAGACACACCAGACCAAGTTACCTGATACCACTTACAATCAGGCATAGCTTCAATACCATGCATGGCATAGTACACACCACTTATGGAATGAGTACGATCATTCCACAACACCGTATCACGATCAGGACGGTCAAAGGTACGTGAATCATAAAGCTTCCAAATGCCTCTGACCACTTGATTGCTGGAGAATGGGACAACAAGTTTACCTTCAACTATATGATCAATTGCTTTAGCGTTATCTCCAATTCCATATTGTAGCTTTTGCTGATATGTGAAGAGATGATCAAGCACAACTCCATTTCCAAGCGAAGGCATAGACCAAAATTTGCAATGACTATCAGCAGACAATTTAAGGCGAATCATAGGTAAGAATCTGAGCCTGAGCTTTAAAATATTCCTCCATATCCAACTGCATGTGTTTGGAACCTCCATATTCCAGAAGTTGTTGGCCCCAATGTTGTACTTGATGGTCCATTTCACCCATAGCGAGTCATGCTTGTTTAACAACGCGTTGAACTGTTGACTTATTGCGGCCTTGTTCCATGCCTCAATGCTCATCAACCCCAACCCACCTTTGGACTTCGGCTTCTCGAAGGCTGAGTACGAACAAGGTAGTAACTTCGTCGTGTGTATCGTCCCAAACCAGAAAAACCTTAACATCGCACGTCTTATCAATTTCAAAAGCCTGGTTGGTAGAATGTAAACCCGGGCCCAATAAACCATTATAGAAAAACTCACAGATTGTATAAGTACCAACCTACCCTCTTGCGTCAAGAAGTTGTTTGCCCAACAGTCCATAGTACTAGTGATTCGTTTATACAATGGCATGCAGTTGGCAAGAGTGATACGTGATGAGCAGAGAGGCAACCCCAGTTAAGTCATATCAGTTTCCATGGATTGCATACCAGCTGCAGAGGTGAGGTTGGTTTCCTGAAGGCTAGAAATCCCAGAGAATAGTATGCTAGACTTGGAGTAATTTAGCTTTAGACCTGTAGCCTTGTAAAATTGGTGAAGCACTCCTTTAACACACTCTATAGATTGCAGGTTTGGCTTAGTGAAGATCATTATGTCATCCGCAAAGAGTAGGGCTGTTATTTGCAGATCCTTGCATCTTGGGTGGTAGTGTATTTGTTTATTTCGATAAAGAGGCCTCAACATACAAGTGAAAACCTCCATAACTATGATGAAGAGATAGGACGAGAGGGGGTCCCCTTGCCTTATACCCTGCCTGGATTCAAAGTTGCTTGTACTTGAACCATTGATTATCAGGGAGAAAGTTGGTGTAGATACACACTAAAAATAAGCGTTTTTTTAGTTGCTTATGTTTAAAATTTGTTAAACAATTTTCAAAGATTAAAAGTTTTAGTTAGAGGTTTAGATTGTTTTTAAATTTTAAATTGATTACCAAATGTTTTATTTTTAAATAAGGTTTAATGATATAATTATGTAAACTTATATAAAATAAATAGTTTATCTTTAAGCTATTAAGATTTTGATTAATTTAAATAATTAATTTATGAAGATAAATAAGGTTAATTAATTATTGTTATTAACTTAAGAATAGTTAATTAATGTAAATGATTTGTTAATAAGTAAGGATTTAATTTTCTTAATCAATTAAGGATTTTTAGTTATAAGGAGTTTACTAATTATTTAATTAATTTTAAATGAGATTAATTGTTTGGTTAATCTAAAATAATCACTTAATTATGAATTAATTAAGTATAATTACTTGATAAAGTAATTAAAGGATAATTACTAAATGTAATTAAGAAAAGAGAAATTACTCATGGAAGTAATTAGTGGAAATTACTTATGAAAGTAATTGAATGGAAGTGATTAAGTGTAAATCATTTGGGTGATGATAATTAAAGGATAAATTAATATAATTGATTAAAGAGTTAATTAATTAATTAAAGAGCAATTAATTAATTAAAGGATTAAGGTTAATTAATGATGTGATTGATTACTTGTTAAGGTAATTAATCAAGAGAGTAATTAACTAATGAATGTAATCAGAGGATAATTACTTAGTGGAAGTAATTAAGGATTAATTACTTAGTGTAATTAATTAAGGATTGTTTGATTTAGGAAATTAATCAATGATTAGTTAAATAATGGTTATGATTAATCAAGGGATAAATAATCAATGAAGTGATTAGGATATAATTAATTTGAGTGATTAATTAAGGATCAATGTAATTAATATGGATGGGAAAAGGATAATTAATTTGTGTAATTAATTAAGAGTTGATTACTTATTGTAATTAAAGAATAATTAATCAAAATTGATTAATTAAGATAAAATGAGAGGATAATTAATTAATTGAATTGTAGTTAGTTATTGTTGAGTAAGCAAGATTTAAAGGTGACGGAAGTAATTAATTTAATACATTTCAATTAATTAGAAGGGTATGGCTAATCAACTTTGTGTATGGATGATATAATGATATTGGAAGCCTTGAATTAATTGTTATCCCTAATATGTGATTCATGATGCTATGTGATATGTTATGTTTAATTTAAATTTTGATGATGTGGTTATCTATTGATGATGAATTACTGTGACACCCTGTATTTAAAGTTGAATTGTATTTCACTTGCATAACTTGGGTTAAGATGACATTGGATTCGAAGAGACCGGAGTCGGGTATTAGTAAATACCCGAAACCACTTCGAATCTTTATAGATTGTCCTGTGAGTAAATAGCCTAGAATGGAATAATATGGACCTATGAAACTAAGTGTGGGTACTTAGGGATTGATTTGTGAAATAAGTGTTAAGCATAATAAGTAATGAACTCATAGTAGAGTACGAGTTACCCCATTTTTTTAAATATGCTTTGTGCATTAGAATTTCATGTTAGATGGGTTTCCTCACGTTGGTTTCCAGCCTGACCCGGGTGTTACTTTGATGTACTGCTCGGGTCAGACCGAGTATTACAGCTTTTCAGGTAAGGACATTCTGGAGTTCAGGAGGCGAGCTGGATGGCAGGAACGTATGGAGTGTTTTCCGCTGTGTATATTATTGCTGATTATCTGGGACATGTTGTTTTAAACTGTCCAGTGTTGTGTAATGTTGTATCTCTGATGTATAAAAATATAAGTGTACTGATATAGTTCTTCTTTGTAAAACTGTTATTATGTGATATTATATTTTGATCCGCTGCGAATGTAAGGTTTCTGTGACTTGTTCCTGTTTCTTCTTCTTTCTCTTTCTTATTTTCCTAACTATTTGGAATTTTCGAGATCGAAATTGCCGGGTCGTTACATTTGGTATTAGAGCAGAAGGTTAAGCGAGAACCTTGGCTCTGGTGGGATTACTCATTAAGGATAGGGTCAATGGTACACTAGAATGAGTTGAGTACATATATAGGAGGGAGCGTACTTGTTATTTTTATATAATGGTTTTAAAAATAAAAGATTTTTATATAAGTTTATATAAAGCAATGATCTTCTAGCCAGTATATATTAAGATAATTGGTTGTTGTATTATTGGAATTAAATAAAATAATAAGAATTGAGATTGTAATAGTGATACAACCAAATTGAAATTGAATAAAGATAAGTTTGGAATGAATCCAAACTGAAACTAAAATCTTGAAGTTGGAATAAGATGATAATGAATGGTTTCCAGATATGATAATCTTGGTTATTATCATAAATGGTTGTTGTGTTTAATAATGAGTAAGCAAAATGAAACGTTTTAGAAAAGTAAAACAGTTAGGAAAATATGACCAATAAATTGGAATTTAAGATGATCTAAATTGCGAAGTTTAAATCTAGGTCCAGAAATTTGAAAATTTGTTTCAAAGTGATAAAGAAATAATAAATAATGTTATTTAATGTATTTGAATGAAGGATCCTATTTCAACTAAGTTGTTGGAAATTTAAGGAAAATTTGTTTTGAATTAAAAACCAAAAGTGGTCTAAAATTTAAGGATAACTTGATGTGTAAATAATATATGTGAGGAATATACATAATATCAAAGATGGTTTGGAATAAACTCTAAATGTTGAGTTTTAAATTTGGAATGAGATGTGAAAACCAAAGTGATAAGTTTTTGAACTTATAGGTGGGAAAGTATTTTGAAATTTGAAGCAGGAATTCAAATTTGAGTAAGGATTAACGGGATTAAATTGAAATGAACTTAACTAAGAAAAAGTTAAATAAGTATGATGATCAACCTAATTTGGAAATTTCAAGATGAAATTGGAATTTAACTTGGAAAGTTAAATGGTTAATTTGAATTGGGAATTTATGTAATCGCAAAATGGGTTTGAGACCTTGAAATTGGAAATGGATGAATGTTTTAAAATAATTTGAATGATACCATCCTATTGTTATTAATAATATTTAAGCTGAAATTGGATTTGTTCAAATGAATGAAGAAATGGGTGTGGTAATTTATCCATTATAAAGATAAAATGGAATCATTTTGGACTTAAATTTTGAATGTTTAAGATAAAACGTCAAAGGTTTGGTTTCAAAATTGAAATTTGATGATAAATTGAATTACAAAGATTTAGTTGTTTAAAAAGGATTTGAATTATTATTTGAACTTTGAAATAGGATAAAAATGGAATTTGGATTCAAAATTAAATGGTTTTAAAGGTATAAGTTGATTTGATTTAAAGGATTAAATCAACATTTAAAATTTTAACTCGAATTTATATAATTCGGGATGGTTTAAATTTGAAATTTGAATTGAATTAGTTCAAATTAAATTTGATTTGAATTAATTAGAATTGTGATTTAAGATGGATAAGTTTAAAAATTCAAATGGAAAATTTGAATTGGATTGATTTGAAATGAAATTGAAGTTGAATAAGTTCAAATTCAAATGGGAATTGGGATTTATTCAAACAGGAATTGAGATGATTTGAAATTGTAGTGGGTTCAATTTGAAATTAGTCCAAATTGATTTGAATAATTTGGAATTGTAATTAAAGTTGAATAGGTTTAATCAAATGGAATTTGATTTGAATTTGGAAAGAAATTAAGATTAATTCAACTTGAATTGGAGATAAATCAAGTTCAAGGGAAATTGAAGTTATTTAAATTGGAACTGAGTCAATTTAAATGGAAGTTGAAATTTAAATTGAACTGAATGGAAATGGAGGTAAGAAATTGAGCAGTTTAACTCTAGACTATTTTCAAAATAAATTGTTTTAAAATAAATATATTTTTCCAAACTATTTATTATACAACTTTTCTTTTTAAACCTAAAACTATTTAATACTTATTTTACAATTATTTTTGGAACTATGTAACAATTTTTCAATTGTTTTATAAACTAATTACTATTTTTCAACTATTTACAAATTTATTTCTATTTTACAACTATTTGCAATTATTTAAAATTTCTATAACTATTTAACTATTTCCCAACTATTTTACAATTACTTAACTATTTTACAGCTATTTTACGAACTAATAATTATTTTTTAACTACTTATCTATTTTATAAAATTTCAAGCTATTTCTAAATTTAAACTGGACAGAGTTCAAACTGATTTGATTAAATATCCATTTGAGATAAGAATTGAGGAGATAATCCAAATGAGGATTTAAGCAATTTTGAGTAAGTGAATGAAAATCAAAGTGAATGTGAATAGAAATGGAATTGATTTGGTTAATAACCAATAAAGATAAATACGTAGGGTGTACGTATGTTATTCTATTCGCATAGTGATTTGATCCAGATTCGAGCATAGAATTTCGAGATAGTATGTTGATCCAAGTTGGGATTTTCATTCGATATTCGACGGCGAACCTGGATATGGATTGTTGATTGATTCTGGATATTCTATATCATAGTTAGGCTATGCAAGGAGAATGACGGTTTCTGATCAAGAAACCAGTTCTGAGTCCGCACTAGAAAGTCGGGTGGACGATACTAGTTCGGAAATGAAATTGTGTGATCGAGTGAGCGATCAGGTTGGTATAGCGTACGAATGATAAGTGTACATCGTACGGGTTTGAATAAAATTGATACTGGGAATTTGTGGATAGGAAATGTAAAATGGTTTTTGAAATGAAAGATATATTTTGTAAAATATATGATGAAGTAAAGTGGAAATTGGAGATTCTATGGTAAAAATTTACTTTATGGAAGTAAGTAATTTGGTATTTGACTTTATAGAGTAATCAAATTTGAATATTTGATAAACAAAGTTATACATATATATATATATATATATTTGTTATGTAAGATAAATCTCCCTTTGTTAAATCTTTTGCCGGAAGGAAAGGATTTTTGAAAGTATTTGAAGTATAAAAAGGGTTTTATACAAGTTTGAAATGATCCTAAGATGTTTCAAGGTTATATATATATATATATATATATATATATATATATATATATATATATATATATATAAAGGATCTTGTGAGAATGATTTTGAAAAAGGTTTTGGAAACTCTTGGATTTGGAAAGACTTCCGATTTTTGGGTAAAATCAATATTGGAATTTGAAAGCCCAGTATGAGAATTATCGATTTTGGGATAATCGATTTTGACAAAGGAGATTTATATGAGATTCATACTAGGTGTATGATATTGAAAGATACTATATGTGTATAGTATAAAGTGTTTTGAAAATGGCTCTGGAGATAAAGGCGCTCCCTTGGATGAACTTCTCAGGAGTACCATAGGTTGGTGCTGCCTTGAACCCTAAGAAGGGTTCTAAAGTTGATCCTGTGAGGAGTTCGAACAAAACTAGTTCCAGAGGATTATTGGGTAGCGCAAGTCGAGGGCGCTGATGCCTACAGAGGCATTTGGGTTATGCTGTGGAGACGGTGTAACTCGATGTCGTTGCAATCTACTGTGTGGACCATAGCGGAAATCGTGTGGAGGTGAGTGTCAACGGTCTACGCTTGATTTTGCCGGGAAGGCAATGTAACATCGGTAGACAGTCTATGGTCAAGTGGAGTGGAGAAGTTTTATTCTTTTGGCAGCGAAATTCGAGGGCATTGCGGCCTATAGTTATATGGGTTTTTGCCGTGATAGCAACGTAACCCCAGTTGTAGCTGCGATCTGTAGCGGGTTCCATGGTGTAATCGAGGGGCGCGGAGGCATGTAGTTATCTATGGATTTAGTCGGGATGGCAGCGTAACCATCGGGTTAACTGCGACCATGGATAGGGGTGATGATTTTCAAAGCATTCTCACCAAAGATGTTTCCTCTATTTTCAAAAATGTTTTCTATATTTTCAATAAAATTGTTTTCCAAGTATTTTCACTAGGTGTTGAAAACGAGTTTTCCAAGTACTTGCAGATTCTCAGTCTTACGCCTGATCAACGTATGACCGAATTTCTGTAAGAACGAGGATGGACTGGTTGAGACATCGAGTTATAAAAAAAGTATCTTTAAAAAAGACTATTTTATAATATTTTTAAAGTGTTTTAAAAATTTTTCAAAGGGTAATTTTTCTGATAATAATCTTTTTAATAAATTCTGGCTTCATTCCTTTTCGAGGACGAAAAGATTTTAAGGGGGGAGGAATGTGATAACCTGGATTTTTGGGCATCTGATAATCGGTAATTATCAAATTTTAACTATTAAATACTGATATATATGTTAAAAATAAAATTATGCTAATTAGAATATCTATAAATGGATTTGGGAAACTATAATAAATATTGATTTATAATATTTGGGAAATGATAAATTTTATAGTGAATTAGTAAATTCCATAAATAGATAAATATAAACTTTGTAGTGTTGAAAACTTTAAGTGTATACATATATATAAGTATATAAAGTGTGTGTATATATATTGAATTTGGAAATTTTATTTTGAAATTAAAAATATAAAGATAATAGCAAGGTTTAATAAAAAATAAAAAATGAAAATCTAAAAAAAAATCTTAATACACATATATTAATAAATTTCAAAAAATATAATAATAAAGAAAACATATTAAAATCAATTAATACATGCATATTTACAAATATAAGAATTTTAGCATATATTTAAACATGTGTAATATTATAAACATAGGATAAATAATATAAAAACTTTATTAACATATTTAAAAATTTATACACAGATAAAAGACATGTGTAAGTTAGTTTTATCATAAATTTAACAATTGTAAGATGATTAGGCATGCAAATAAAAAGTAGCCAAAATGTTTTTTTTTAAAATGAATTTATAAAAAACAAAAAGAGAAACCAGATTTCATTTCTTCATCTCCAAAATTTGAAACCACAAAGTATAGGGAAGAATAAATCAAAGAATGGAACCAACTACAATCCAAACTACAGCCTAAAACAATTTCAACTGGAACTGGCAAATATTTTTCACGTCTGGAATCTAGAAATAAGCCTAGAGATCAAACAAATCTTCGAACGTGGAAATTCAATCAAAATAAAACGAACCTGAAAGCAAACATCATCAACAAAGAAACTTCAGGACTCCAGAAACAAAATCAAGCAAGCAAACCTGAAGCAATCAAAAGCATTCCAGTCCTCTGCTTTTGGATATTAGGTGAGCAAACAAACCACTAAAGGCTTAATTTAGTTCAAATCTTGATTTCGGGTGATAAAACTTAAAGTATAATTGTGGGAAAATGTTGTGTGATTGAAATTATGCCTGCATGACTGTTTTTGTTGGGTGTATGTCAATGTGTCAGTGTGGTTGTTCTGTTACAGGCTTTTAATCTGGAAAAAAATATGAAAAAAAACCAAGTTCTTCTCTATTGATCTTCTTTAGGATTTAATTTGTAAACAAAATTTTTTCATTAAGATATAAAAAGAATATATAATACTTTCAAGTTGAATTTGTAGTTAGGATTCAACAGAAAGGAAGAAGTATTGTAAATATGAAACCATATCAAAATCTAAAGCAAAATAATTGTTTGTTTCAAGTATATGATTGAATTCGTTTTCGAAAATTAGGATTTTTGAAATTTGAATCAAGATTTTTAAGGTTTAGAATCATGAGATATTGTTTGTTGAACGAAATATAGGTCTCATGCAAATTCTGGTGATTGGCGGTTCTTGAGTGGTCGAAATTCTAGCTGAAGTAAGTTTGGGGATCGAAGATGTTGGCAAAAATGGTGGGAAAAATTCTTGTTCACCGAGGCTGTGGAGGATGGTCGAAGTAGGGTTTACGACTCTGTTGTGTCATCAATGTTTATGGATTTCGTGCAGTAATTGTGGTGGATCGGAATGGTGTGCGATGAAGGGGATCGATGCTGGAGGTCGAGATGGTTCTCTGGTAGGGACGGCAAGGGTGCTCGTGGACCAGGTCGATGGCCAGAGGAGATTTTCCGATTGTGTATTTTTTTTCTAGTTTCAATCAAGACTTCTATTTTAGAATTGCCATCGTTTTCGTTGTTCTGCTTCATCGTGGCGGTGGTTGAGGTAGATGGTGAGTTGGTGAGAGCCGGAAGTTGAACGACGATGAGTTGTCCTGTCGTGCACGTACATGCGTGTACGATTGTCGCTGGTGAAGTTTAAGACTTGGGGAAGAAGGTTTGTACCGGGTCTTGTCTCGAGAATTATGTGGGTTGAATCGAAGTAAGGATGTTGAGCGAGTTTCCTCGTGTGCTAGCTGGGGAAAAGTTGTAGTGGGCTCGTGTCGTTATGGCCTAGATTCCATATTTTTGAGATTTTCAAATATGAACATAACCCAGATATTTTAAACAAAGGAAAATCTGGATTATGAAGTAAAGAATCAAGTTCTAAAATTTTAAAACAAGGAAAGTCGATTTTGCAACTTATGGGAGTAATAGTTTTCAAAGATATATGATTAATAAGTGTTAAAATATATATAATAGATAAGTTGTTAAAGGTAGAATAAGTGTTTTTTTAGTTGCTTATTTTTAAATTTATTAAACAATTTTCAAAGATCAAAAGTTTTAGTTAGAGGTTTCGATTGTTTTTAAATTTTAAATTGATTACCAAATGTTTTATTTTTAAATAAGGTTTAATGATATAATTATGTAAATGTATTAAAAATAAATAGTTTATCTTTAAGCTATTAAGATTTTGGTTAATTTAAATAATTAATTTGTGAAGATAAATAAGGTTAATTAATTATTGTTATTAACTTAAGAATATTTAATTAATGTAAATGATTTGTTAATAAGTAAGGATTTAATTTTCTTAATCAATTAAGGATTTTTAGATATAAGGAGTTAACTAATTATTTAATTAATTTTAGACGATTGGTTAATTGTTTGGTTAATCTAAAATAATCACTTAATTATGAATTAATTAAGTATAATTACTTGATAAAGTAATTAAAAGATAATTATTAAATGTAATTAAGAAAAGAGAAATTACTTATGGAAGTAATTAGTGGAAATTACTTATGAAAGTAATTGAATGGAAGTGATTAAGTGTAAATCATTTGGGTGATGATAATTAAAGGATAAATTAATATAATTGATTAAAGAGTTAATTAATTAATTAAAGAGCAATTAATTGATTAAAGGATTAAGGTTAATTAATGATGTGATTAATTACTTGTTAAGGTAATTAATCAAGAGAGTAATTAACTAATGAAAGTAATCAGAGGATAATTACTTAATGGAAGTAATTAAGGATTAATTACTTAGTGTAATTATTTAAGGATTGTTTGATTTAGGAAACTAATCAATGATAGTTAAATAATGGTTATGATTAATCAAGGGATAAATAATCAATGAAGTGATTAGGAGATAATTAATTTGAGTGATTAATTAAGGATCAATGTAATTAATATGGATGGGAAAAGGATAATTAAATTGTGTAATTAATTAAGAGTTGATTACTTATTGTAATTAAAGAATAATTAATCAAAAATGATTAATTAAGATAAAATGAGAGGATGATTAATTAATTTAATTTTAATTAATTAATGTTGAGTAAGCAAGATTTAAAGGTGACGGAAGTAATCAATTTAATATATTTCAATTATTAGAAGGGTACTGCTAATCAACCTTGTGTATGGATGATATAATGATATTGGAAGCCTTGAATTAATTGTTATCCCTAATACGTGATTCATGATGTTATATGATATGTTATGTTTGATTTAAATTTTGATGATGTTGTTATCTATTGATGATGAATTACTGTGACACCCTGTATTTAAAGTTGAATTGTATTTCACATGCATAACTTGGGTTAAGATGACATTGGATTCGAAGAGACCGGAGTCGGGTATTAGTAAATACCCGAAACCACTTCGAATCTTTATAGATTGACCTGTGAGTAAATAGGCTAGAATGGAATAATATGGACCTTTGAAACTAAGTGTGGGTACTTAAGGATTGATTTGTGAAATAAATTTAAGCATAATAAGTAATGAACTCATAGTGGAGTACGAGTTAACCCGTTTTTCAAAATATGCTTTGTGCATTAGAATTTCATGTTAGATGGGTTTCCTCACGTTGGTTTCCAGCCTGACCCGGGTGTTACTTTGATGTACTGCTCGGGTCAGACCGAGTATTACAGCTTTTCAGGTAAGGACATTCTGGAGTTCAGGAGGCGAGCTGGATGGCAGGAACGTATGGAGTGTTTTCCGCTGTGTATATTATTGCTGATTATCTGGGACATGTTGTTTTATAATGTCCAGTGTTGTGTAATGTGGTATCTCTGATGTATAAAAATATAAGTGTGATGATACAGTTCTTCTTTGTAAAATTGTTATTTATATGATATTATATTTTGATCCGCTGCGAATGTAAGGTTTCTGTGACTTGTTCCTGTTTCTTCTTCTTTCTCCTTCTTCTTTTCCTAACTATCTGGAATTTTCGGGATTGAAATTTTCGGTTTGTTACAGTTAGTATTTATATTTTATAATCTATTCTAAAGTTGTTGTCATCAAAACCATCATTTCACGGACTAACAATCTCCCCTTTTTTTATGATGACAACCTTTGTTTATAAAATTTTAATTCTATCCTAATAACTCCCCCTAAAACTAATAACTCCCCCTTAATCTATGCCTAACTACCCTATTTTATACTTCTTCCCGGTTGTCATCAACAAAAAACTAAATGTAAACTATATAACTTCAAACTATATAACTCCAAACTATATAACTAATAATCTATGACATGTGATTATAATGATAGTGTTATCATAAATAATCATCACTTAAATCTAATACTAAAACATAGTCCTAAACTATCAACTATCCTCAGTAAGAATACACAATAGTATTTATAATAAAAACACATATATGAACACGAGTTATTTATTACGTATGAAGTTGTATATACATGAACGTTTAGAAAACATAAAGAAACACAAACAACAATGGAGAAGAAAGAAAAGAAACTATTGTGCGTTATAAAACATAAGAGATCTATGAATCGAACAGTTTGGATAGTGAAAACAGAAGTTTCCACGTCGTTCGACAAGATTCCCATTCTTGTCAAAACACACTTCTCCAACACGCACGACTTGGTCATCATCCTCCTCGTGCGCTTCTTCCATGGGTTCTTCTTCTTCTTCTTCCTCGCTGGCCTCTTGTTCTTGATTGAGTGAAGAGTCTTCATCAATCAAAATAGGGTTGGCCTGGTTATCCATTAGGAATTTTTGCAAATTCCTAAGAATCTTGCCTTGCCCTTCCTGTTCCTTTGCCATACGAAGTTGAGTCACTTGAATTTCAGTCATCATCTGAAGTACATCCTTCATAGATTCCTCCATTTTAGTCACACGAGCGAGAGTAGTATGTTGAAATGGACCCGACGTAGGAGAGGGGAATGAAAAGGTTGATTTTATGTTTGATTTGGAAGAGGAGGCCATTACTTTATTCATTTCAGAAGATAGATTAAAGAGAAAACAGAAAGAATGAACAAAAATTCGAAATAGAGAAGAATATATAACTGATTTTTCGAATTTTAATGGGAAAATTTCAAAATTTAAAAACGTTGCATGTCGACATGGGTATATGGGGGATGTCAACATGGTCCTTTTTATTTTAACTCTTTGAATTATTTTAATATTAATTATTAATTATACTTGTTATTTATATTTTATATTTCAGTTATAGAACAAATACCTAATTCTCTTCTTAATTTAGTAAATATTGATTCATTTAAGGGTTTTGTTAAGATATCAGCAATTTGATTCTCAGAATTGATATACTCGAGAGTAACTACTTCCTTACTTATATTGTGTCTGAGAAAATGATGTCTGATATCAATGTGTTTAGTTAGAGCATGTTGAGTAGTATTTTTGGATAAATTTATCGCACTTGTATTGTCACAATAAATTGGTGATTTCGAAAATTTTAAACCAAAATCTTTTAAGGTTTGTTGTATATATATTACTTGAGAACAAGCCAAAGCAGCAGAAATATACTCTGCTTCAGTTGTTGGTAAAGAAACCGTGTTTTTATTTTTACTAAGCCAAGAAATCAGAGAATGCCCTAAAAAGTGACAAGTCCCACTTGTACTTTCTCGGTCTGATTTACAACCGACATAGTCAGCATCATAGTAAGATATTAAGTCAAAAGAATCATTTTTAGGGTAGAATAAACCATAATCAGATGTGTGTCTAACATATCTTATGATTCGTTTTACGGCTTTTAAGTGGGTGTCTTTAGGTTGGGATTGATATCTGGCATAGAGACAAACACTATGCATAATATCAGGTCTATTGGCAATAATATCGAGTAGTGATCCAATCATATGTGATATCCCGGAATTTCACACCCAATTTAAATATGATAATCTATAAAATAAATTAATTTAAATTGATAAATTTGTTATTTTATTCAACAACTAATAAATGAATGGTAAATATAAATTTATTTCAATTAAAAACTAATATAAGGAATTGAATGTGTTAAGATTTTATTCATACCAAATTTGATTTTGAATTGGATTTTTAGAATTCAATTTGTGTTTGAATTGATATATTGAAGGATTTAAACTATATTAAATTTTATTCTAAATTTTACTTTGAATTTTGAAGAATATTCTCATAATTTTAGTTATGTTATAACATTGGTTTTTTTATTCATTATTTAAAAAGGAAATTGATTTTTTTCTAAGGATTTAAAATATCAACATATATAAGAAAATCAATTAAGTAAATATTTAAATTTCATTTTTGCATGAAATAAAACACATGTTAACATCTAAGCTTATTAATAAAACATATGTTAGGAATTTAACCATTAATTTGACAAGTGTCATAATATAAATTATCTTTTCTCTAAATTTTTATAAAACAAAATTTTCATGCATACTCTCTCATTTTACTAAAAAGAAAATTTTCATTTCTTCTCTCCAAAAATATGAACCTTTTCAATTCTTTTCATCTTCAACCAAATTTCTGCAACAATCACAAAGTTTTAGCATCAACTTATTCAAGATTTAAAGCACCAACAATCAATTCATCTCAGTTTTTAAAAGCCTGCAGTTCACATAATTTGTTCCTGCAAATTTGAATCTTCATCAGAAAAAAATAAGGTGAGTAAATCTTTAAATTAAACCTTAAGTACAAAAGTTGTATGTTGAATGTTAGTGATGAATGCTTGCATGTTAATTGATTTGTGAAATGTTGTTTACAGTTTCAATTATTTGACTGTGCATGTTAATGGAATTGTGACCCTCTGTTGTTTCATGATCAAGCAAATTTTCTTAGCAAACTTTAAATTAAAATATGGTATGGTGATGTTGGATATATATCTTCAAATATATATAAGTTAGAGTCAATATGATAAGTATTAAATATATATATTGATAATACTGTAACTGCAGAAAGTAAGTATATGCAGTAAAACAAAAGAAAATCATAGCATGTAAATTATGTTAATTTTTGATAAATCAAATATATATGTTGAACATATAATACATGTTATGAATTTTCAAATTGAAATCAGAATTTATAACTTGAAATTGAATTTGAATTTTGAAAATTTCTGTATTTGGGGCTTTTGTAAATTCTCGAGCCTGGATTGATTTTAGTTTTTGAAATTTAAATTGAAGCTATGTTAGATAATGTATAACACTAGAAAAATACAAATCGAATTTATTATACAACATAGAATTTAAAATCTGGATTTTTAGGGTTTTGGGTTCTGTTTCTTTGAGTTTGTAATTTTCGATCGTGTGACACATAGAGATGATCGAGTTGAGAATGGTTTGAGGTGGAGTGACGTGTGGTTGTTGTGCACGCGTGGCCGGAGTTTGGTGCGGGAATGGGGTGAGATGGTCGTGGTTGTTGGGTTTTTCCTTTGCGTCTGTAGTTTCGAATTTTGGTTCGAGCACTCGATTTTTGTTTGAGTTCGAGTTGATGATTTCTGGGTTGAGATTCTGGAACAGGGGACGAAGAGTGGTTTGCGCGTGAGGCCAGCGGTGGCGTTGGTGGCGCGGTGGCACTGTGCAGGTGCACGTCGAGGCGTGTGTGTGTCTGTGTGTTTTCGAGTGTGCGTGAGAGGAAGCTCGAAGTCGCGCTCGTGATGGACTCGGGTGGATCGCGTGTCGTGCTCGTGTTGAAGGGTGTGTTGTGCTCTTGCGTGATGTTGGATTCAGGTTGATGGAAGGTAGGAAGGAGATGGAGTTGGGTCTGGGAGTGAATTTAGGCCGGGCTATATGCTAATTTATTGAAGACAAGTTTAAGCTTGGTTTAAAACTTCAATTTGTTTTAAGTTTAAGGTTTAACACTTTATATTTTCTCTATTTTATAAAGTGTCGAATATTTATTTCAAAAAGTATTTCACATCTTATTATTTGAAGTTGAAATAGTTTATATCTTTTAAAATCTAACATTTTCAAAAGTAATTAGTTTTTAATAAAATTGAATTCTTAAATATGAAAGAGTTTTGAAGATAAATGAACATGGATTTGTTTTGAAGTTAAATAGATTTTGAAATTTAAGTTTACTTAAATTATTAGTAATTAGTGATGGAATTAATTAATTTTGGTTAATTAATTGTTAAGATTTAATTAATTAATTATGAATTAATTAATGGGTAATTAAGGATTAAATTAAATAATAATTAATAGGCCATTAATTAATTTATTGATTAATTTAAGGTTAATTCATAAGTGATTAATAGTTGATTAATTAATTGATTAATGATTAATAAATTAGTAATTAAGAAGTCAATTAATTAATTGATTAGGAGTTAATTAATTAAGTAATTAATTAAGGAGTAAGATTTAATTAATTAAATAATTAACGTTAATTAATGAATAATTAATTATGTAATTAAGAAATTAATTTATAATTAATTAAGGAAATTTAGAATTAATTAAGGTAATTAAGAAGTAATTAAGGTTAACTAATTATAAATTAAGGATTAATTAATATTCAATTAAAGAATGATTAATTTTTAATCAAAATTTAATTAATAAATAATTGTAGTAATTAATTGATAATTAAATAAAGATTATTAATTAATTAAGTAGTAATTAATTAATAATAAGATGATTAAGAGATGATTAATTAATTAAATAATTGGGATTAATTAATTAATGTTTAGTTAAGCAAGATTAATTGATAAATTCTTAAGTAATTAATTTAATTTAAATTAATTAAATTAATTATGATATGAATTAAGTAGTGCTTGCTTGTGGATGATAGTTTGTATTGATATCTGTATATGGTTGATATCTGTTGAATGATAGTTGAGTGATATTCTGTGATAAGATGTTGTATATCTATGATAGATATTGGTTATTATTTGTTGATAATGTTATGTGATGCTATGTTTAAAATCTGAATTGAGTTGTTTAAACTTTTAAACAACTTGGACCTAAAAGACACGCTTTTGGATTTCGATGAGACCGGGATCGGGTTTCCATATTTGGATATCCGAAAACCACATCGATTCCAAATAACGTTAGGTCGTGAATGTTATGTGAAGAGTGAAGACTCGAGGTGTAAGGGCTATACGTCAGTATAACTCTGTGGGTGATTCCGTAATGAGTTGACGGAATAGTACTTATAGATTCGAGATGGAGAATCAAAGTGCAAGGGTTATCGTCGTTAACTCTGAGGGTGATTCCAAAATGAGTGTAACGAGATAATGCCTTCGGTTTCGTTCGAACCCGGAACGAACTTGTATGGATTGAATGCTTTCAGATCATCGTCAGGTGGACGATGGGCATTCTAAGAGATAAGTTCTTTATAAAGGTAATCGTAACCTCAAGCCTCATCAACCGGAAATGGCTAAAACAGGGGAGGTGCAGCAAGGTTTCGTTGGTAGCCCCCACTTGAGAGTGAGATTTACCCCTGTCTAGAAGTCCCTTATTATTTATTCGGCTGATTGGGAAGTTGTTGACCACAACTGCGGGGTTGTCTTGTTCGTAACTATCCAGTAAGGGATGGGTCCGGCCTTGTGTTGCAGGGGATCGGGAGTGATCCTCGGTACGGTGATCTAGGCCCCGTACTGTGACGGGTGGTACCCCAGTAGCCCTGCCATTGATGGAAACCCATTTCCCCTACGAGACCCTACGGTTTTGATTGTATTACCCACTTTCGTGGCTAGTAGCTGGAATTTAATCATGTAACAATTTCAGCTATTTTCTATTTACTTGAAAACCCTAGACCCTATTATAATATCACTGAATTTCCTATCAAATGTTTTGGTTAGCGTAAGGTAAAAACTTACCCGTGTTTATTTGTGGGAAGTCTTACGTGATACCTTTTGTTTCAAAATGATTTTTAAAGTTAAACAACTTTAACTGATTTACTCACACCTGACCCATGTCTGACCCGGAGTTTATTTTGTTTTTCATAAACTCTTGGGTACTCAAATTTTTATGAGTAGCCAAGTGATTAGGTTTGGATTAGCATATGTTTTGGAAGCTGGAGCTGGAGTCCAGACGTACTATCTATCTATATTCGCTGTAGTGGCATTTTGGTGTTATGTTTTGAGTTGTATGGGTTGGGAAACTCTTATGAATGGCTGATGTAATGGAATAGTATTATTTTGTGAACTCTGATATGTAAATTATGTAAGGGATATATGTAATATTATACTTTGTTCGTTTCCGCTGTGAGATTCTGATGATTGTTGTTTCTTTTCTTTCTATCTTTCTATTTCTATCTCTTTCTTTTCTTATTGATGATACGTTTTTTTGTGGAATGAAAGGCGGGTCGTCACAGTTGGTATCAGAGCGATGGTTGAGAAACACCTAGGCTCTGAAGTAGTATCTATCTTGAGAGTGCGTATTTGTAATTTTCTTATATAACTATATCCCTATCTAAATTGATTGGATTACCTGTGTAGGTAGCCAATATGAGTTCAAGAGGCCGAAGGGGAAGAGTTGTTGGAAGTGGATCAACTGGTAACAGAAGAGAGCATACTGATGATGAGACTGTTAATCCAGTTACGTCTCCAGCCAGTTTTGCTGCATTATGCAAGGACTTTGTACATCTAGGAGGGAAACCATTTCAAGGATCAGAAACTATAATAGAAGTTCAAGCATGGATTTGCTCCTGTGAGAAGATTTTTAAGAGCATGAGGTTATCAGATGAGCAGAAGAGAATAATAGCTGCGTGGTAATTACAAGGAGGTGCTGCAGTATGGTGGAATTCAGTAACTGCTAATATCTCGGAGGATGGTATGTCTTGGGAAGAATTTAAGGAGAGGTTTGAGGAAAACTATATGCCTGCTGCAGGAAGAACTCGGCTTTATCAAGATTTTCTGAATTTGAAACAAGGGAATATGTCCATAGCTGAATACGAGACAAAGTTCAACGAGTTATCTTGCTACGGACCAGGACTTATAGACACACCTCTTAAGAAGAACGAGATGTTTGTCCAAGGGTTGAGGCCTGAGTATCATGAGAGAATGACTTCACATCTGAAAGGGTCTTTTGTGGAGCTTATAGATATGGCGTTAAGGTATGAAGACTTGATGAAGAAGAGGTCAGTGGCACAAGTTGCTGCATCAGGAGGGAATTCTTCCAACCATAATAAGAGGAAATTCAATCCTAACTGGAAGAAGCAAAACAAGAAGAAGTCTGGGAACAATAATGAACCCCGAAAGTGTTATATTTGTCATCAAGAAGGTCATCTGGCAAACAAGTGTCCCAGCAAAGGATCTCAGCAGCAGCGGCAGCAGTATAGTGGACCAGGGTCAGCCTTAGTTCAGAAGTCTCTTTGCTTTAACAGTCACCAACCGGGGCACATGATTAGGGACTGTCCGCTCCTTCATAAGGTTCAACAGAACAAAGTATTTTCTTTGGAAGGCGCACCATCAAACTCATCGAAGGGCAAGGGAGTTTTAGAAGGTACTTTACTTTTAAATGGAAAGTATTTTAAAGTCTTATTTGATTCTGGTGCTTCTTTAAGTTTTATTTTCCTGGGAACTGTAGAGAATTTCTTACTTACTCCTAGTATCGTAGACAATCCCATTTGTGTATCAAATCCTATAGGAGGGGTAACCAAATTGGATAGGATTTGTAAAGATTTGAGAATCTCCTATCTATCCCATAGTTTTTCCTGTGCTCCTTATGTATTGGATTTTCAAGGTTTCAACGTTATATTGGGAATGGATTGGCTTGACAAATATAAAGCTATCTTAAATTGTGATGAAAGAACAGTTTCGTTGGAAACTGATCTAGGTAGGATTGCCAGAGTAATGTGTGATAACTCTGGAATCCACTTGAGCAGTCTTTTACATGGAGTGGAGACTTCTCAAGAGGAGGTGGTAGATATTGAAGTAGTCCGAGATTTCTCCGACGTATTTGAGGAGGTTAAATGTTTGCCTCCGCAGCGGGAAATTGAGTTCCGTATAGATTTGGTTCCTGGAGCAGTACCTGTAATTCAACCAAGTAGGAGGATGGCTCCAAGAGAGAGGGAGGAATTAGTGAAGCAAACTTAAGATTTGTTGAAGAAGGGTTTGATTAGACCAAGTTTTTCCTGTTGGGGCTCTGCTGCAGTTTTTGTCACCAAGTCGGATGGGTCACTAAGGTTCTGTGTAGACTACCAGGAATTGAACAAGGTGACCATTCGGAATAAGTATCCTCTTCCTCGCATTGATGATCTCTTCGACCAGCTTCATGGTGCATCTGTCTTTTCTCAGTTAGATCTAGCATCAGGTTTCCATCAGTTAAGGGTAGCTGAAGACAGTATTCCCTTAACCGCATTTAGGGGACCTAATTGTTTCTACGAGTGGTTGGTTATGCCTTTTGGGTTAACCAACGCTCCTGCTTATTTTATAGATCTGATGAACCGAGTCTTTAGAGATGTTCTGAATAAGTTTGTTTTGGTCTTCATCGATGATATTTTGGTTTATTCTAAATCGGAAGAAAAGCACAAGCAGCACTTGAGAATAGTTTTGGAAACTTTGAGGAGGCATGTGCTGAAGGCGAAGTTCTCTAAGTGTCATTTTTGGAAATCAGAAGTAAAATTTTTGGCCCACATTGTTTCTGGTGAGGGAATCTCTGTAGATCCTGCTAAAGTTGAGACTATTCTGGAATGGAAGCAGCCCCGGACCCCTACAGAAGTTCGCAGTTTTCTTGGATTGGCCGGTTATTACAGGAAGTTTATTAAGGATTATTCTAAGATCTCTTCTCATCTAACGAAGCTGACAAGGAAGGGAGCTAAATTTAAGTGGACACCGGAGTGTGAGGAAGCTTTCCAGAAACTGAAGGCAAAGTTGACAAGTGCTCCTGTATTGGCTATTCCTGATGGTAAAAGCAAGTTTGAAGTGTATATTGATGCCTGTATTGTTGGATTGGGAGCTGTGCTTATGCAGAATTGTAGAGTTATTGCGTATGCGAGTAGGCAGTTGAAGCCACATGAAAGAAACTACGCTACGCATGATCTAGAGCTGTTGGCTATTGTATTTGCTCTAAAGATATGGAGGCACTATCTTTTAGGAGAAAAGTTTGAGTTATTCACGGACCACAAACCGTTGAAATATTTCTCTCAGAAAGATCTTAACTCTAAGGCAACAGCGATGGGTTGAATTCTTGGCATCATACGATTTGGATATTCTGTGTACTCCAGGGAAGACGAACGTTGTGGCAGACGCTCTTAGCAGAAATGCGGTTCTTTCTCTTTTGGAAGTGGTTCCATCTCTTCTGGAAAGGATTTCAAGCAAGCAGGAATCTGATAGTAAGTTAAGAGGAATTATCAGAAGAGTTAAGAAGGGGCAGTGTCCTAGTTTTGAGATTGATGATCAAGGAACACTAAGGATTAACGGAAGGATCTGTGTTCCAAATTTCAAGGAATTGAAGCAGGAAGTATTGTCTGAATGTCATCGCTCCAGATTGAATATCCATCCAGGAATCTCGAAGATGTACAAGGATATGAAGAGAGTTTTCTTGTGGCCGGGCATGAAGAGGGATGTAATCAGATTTGTCAATAGTTATGTAACCTGCCAGCAAGTGAAGGGAGATCAGTAGAAGCAAGCCGGTTTATTACAACCTTTGGAGGTCCCGACATGGAAATGGGAAATGATTTCGATGGACTTCATCGATGGACTGCCTAGGACTAAGAAGGGTAATGAAGGAATATGGGTGATCGTAGATCGTCTTACCAAGAGCGCCCATTTTATTCCAGTTAAAGAAACCCGTACTGCAGTTTATTTGACAGAAATTTTCTTGAAAGAGATTGTGAGATTGCATGGCGTTCCAGTCAGCATTGTAAGTGATCGAGATCCGATTTTCACCAGCAAATTCTGGGAGGCATTGCAATCAGCTTTGGGAACTAATTTGAGATTGAGCATATCATATCATCCACAAACAGATGGACAAACAGAAAGGCTTAACCGAATTCTAGAAGATATGCTGAGAGCCTGTGTATTAGACTTTAAAGGATCGTGGGAGGATCATCTACATCTGGTGGAGTTTCCTTATAATAACAGTTTCCAAGCAAGTATCAAGATGGCTCCTTATGAAGCATTGTATGGAAGACCATGTAGATCTCCAGCTTGTTGGATAGAATCGAAGGATCGTATTATGCTTGGACCAGATCTGATTCGTGAAGCATATGCTAAAGTCGAGCTGATCAAGAAAAGAATGAGGGCTGCTCAGGATCGACAAAAGAAATATGCTGATAAGAGACGAAGACAATTGGAGTTCGAGATTGGTGATTTAGTCTTTGTCAAAGTTTCCCCTATTAAAGGAGCTGTAAGGTTCGGGAAGACAGGGAAACTCGCTCCGAGATTCATTGGTCCATTCAGAGTTCTCGAGAGGATTGGTGCTGTAGCATACAAGATTGAATTGCCAGTCCGGATGGCTGGAATTCACAATGTTTTCCATGTATATCATCTACGGAAATAGGTGCACGATCCATCTCTTATTGTGGAGCCAATTGTGCAGGAGGAATTGGAAGTTGAGCCGGACTTGTCAGTTGTCCGACATCCTGTTCGAATTGTTGATCAAGATGAGAGGCAACTAAGAAGCAAGATTGTGAAGCTTGTTAAAGTCCAGTGGAGTGAGGATCCCAGAGATTGTACCTGGGAGACTCTAGATAGTATTAGAAAAGCTTATCCGGATATGTGCCCGGATAGCTAGTGGTGTTTGTATTGGATGTATGTTTGTTTGGATGTTTTGTTTGATGGTTGCTTATGTATGGATGTTATGTATGTTTGAAGTGTTGAATAAAATGAAAATTTTTGGATTATCTTTTGTTTAAATTTCGGGGACGAAATTCTTTTAAGGGGAGAGGATTGTGATATCCCGGAATTTCACACCCAATTTAAATATGCTAATCTATAAAATAAATTAATTTAAATTGATAAATTTGTTATTTTATTCAACAACTAATAAATGAATGGTAAATATAAATTTATTTCAATTAAAAACTAATATAAGGAATTGAATGTGTTACGATTTTATTCATACCAAATTTGATTTTGAATTGGATTTTTAGAATTCAATTTGTGTTTGAATTGATATATTGAAGGATTTAAACTATATTAAATTTTATTCTAAATTTTACTTTGAATTTTGAAGAATATTCTCATAATTTTAGTTATGTTATAACATTGGTTTTTTTATTCATTATTTAAAAAGGAAATTGATTTTTTTCTAAGGATTTAAAATATAAACATATATAAGAAAATCGATTAAGTAAATATTTAAATTTCATTTTTGCATGAAATAAAACACATGTTAACATCTAAGCTTATTAATAAAAAATATGTTAGGAATTTAACCATTAATTTGACAAGTGTCATAATATAAATTTTCTTTTCTCTAAATTTTTGTAAAACAAAATTTTCATGCATACTCTCTCATTTTACTAAAAGAAAATTTTCATTTCTTCTCTCCAAAAATCTGAACCTTTTCAATTCTTTTCATCTTCAACCAAATTTTTGCAACAATCACAAAGTTTTAGCATCAACTTATTCAAGATTTAAAGCACCAACAATCAATTCATCTCAGTTTTTAGAAGCATGCAGTTCACATAATTTGTTCCTGCAAATTTGAATCTTCATCAGAAAAAAATAAGGTGAGTAAATCTTTAAATTAATCCTTAAGTATAAAAGTTGTATGTTGAATGTTAGTGATGAATGCTTGCATGTTAATTGATTTGTGAAATGTTGTTTAAAGTTTCAATTATTTGACTGTGCATGTTAATGGAATTGTGACCCTCTGTTGTTTCATGATCAAGCAAATTTTCTTAGAAAACTTTAAATTAAAATATGGTATGGTGATGTTGGATATATATCTTCAAATATATATAAGTTAGAGTCAATATGATAAGTATTAAATATATATATTGATAATACTGTAAACTGCAAAAGTAAGCATATGCAGTAAAACAAAAGAAAATCATAGCATGTAAATTATGTTAATTTTTGATAAATCAAATATATATGTTGAAGATATAATGCATGTTATGAATTTTCAAATTGAAATCAGAATTTATAACTTGAAATTGAATTTGAATTTCAAAAATTTCTGTATTTGGGGCTTTTGTAAAATTCTCGAGCCTGGATTGATTTTAGTTTTTGAAATTTAAATTGAAGCTATGTTAGATAATGTATAACACTAGAAAAATACAAATCGAATTTATTATACAACATAGAATTTGAAATCTGGATTTTTAGGGTTTTGGGTTCTGTTTCTTTAAGTTTGTAATTTTCGATCGCGTGACGCATAGAAATGATCGAGTTGAGAATGGTTTGAGGTGGAGTGACGTGTGGTTGTTGTGCACGCGTGGCCGGAGTTTGGTGCCGGAATGGGGTGAGATGGTCGTGGTTGTTGGGTTTTTTCTTTGCGTCTGCAGTTTCGAATTTTGGTTCGAGCACTCGATTTTTGTTTGAGTTCGAGTTGATGATTTCTGGGTTGAGATTCTGAAACAGGGGACGAAGAGTGGTTTGCGCGTGAGGCCAGCGGTGGCGTTGGTGGCACGGTGGCATTGTGCAGGTGCACGTCGAGGCGTGTGTGTGTGTCTGTGTGTTTTCGAGTGTGCATGAGTGGAAGCTCGAAGTTGTGCTCGTGATGGACTCGGGTGAATCGCGTGTCGTGCTCGGGTTGAAGGGTGTGTTGTGCTCTTGCGTGATGTTGCGTTCAGATTGATGGTAGGTAGGAAGGAGATGGAGTTGGGTCTGGTAGTGAATTTGGGCCGGGCTATATGCTAATTTATTGAAGGCAAGTTTAAGCTTGGTTTAAAACTTCAATTTGTTTTAAGTTTAAGGTTTAACACTTTATATTTTCTCTATTTTATAAAGTGTCGAATATTTATTTCAAAAATTATTTCACATCTTATTATTTGAAGTTGAAATAGTTTATATCTTTTAAAATCTAACATTTTCAAAAGTAATTAGTTTTTAATAAAATTGAATTCTTAAATATGAAAGAGTTTTGAAGATAAATGAACATGGATTTGTTTTGAAGTTAAATAGATTTTAAAATATAAGTTTACTTAAATTATTAGTAATTAGTGATGGAATTAATTAATTAATTTTGGTTAATTAATTGTTAAGATTTAATTAATTAATTATGAATTAATTAATGGGTAATTAAGGATTAAATTAAATAACAATTAATAGGCCATTAATTAATTTATTAATTAATTTAAGGTTAATTCATAAGTGATTAATAGTTGATTAATTAATTGATTAATGATTAATAAATTAGTAATTAAGAAGTTAATTAATTAATTGATTTGGAGTTAATTAATTAAGTAATTAATTAAGGAGAAAGATTTAATTAATTAAATATTTAAGGTTAATTAATGAATAATTAATTATGTAATTAAGAAATTAATTTGTAATTAATTAAGAATTAATTAAGGAAATTTAGAATTAATTAAGGTAATTAAGAAGTAATTAAGGTTAACTAATTATAAATTAAGGATTAATTAATATTCAATTAAAGAATGATTAATTTTTAATCAAAATTTAATTAATAAATAATTGTAGTAATTAATTGATAATTAAATAAAGATTATTAATTAATTAAGTAGTAATTAATTAATAATAAGATGATTAAGAGATGATTAACTAATTAAATAATTGGGATTAATTAATTAATGTTTAGTTAAGCAAGATTAATTGATAAATTCTTAAGTAATTAATTTAATTTAAATTAATTAAATTAATTATGATATGAATTAAGTAGTGCTTGCTTGTGGATGACAGTTTGTGTTGATACATGTACATGGTTGATATCTGTTGAATGATAGTTGAGTGATATTCTGTGATAAGATGTTGTATATCTATGATAGATATTGGTTATTATTTGTTGATAATGTTATGTGATGCTATGTTTAAAATCTGAATTGAATTGTTTAAACTTTTAAACAACTTGGACCTAAAAGACACGCTTTGGATTTCGATGAGACCGGGATCTGGTTTCCATATTTGGATATCCGAAAACCACATCGATTCCAAATAACGTTAGGTCGTGAATGTTATGTGAAGAGTGAAGACTCGAGGTGTAAGGGCTATACGTCAGTATAACTCTGTGGGTGATTCCGTAATGAGTTGACGGAATAGTACTTATAGATTCGAGATGGAGAATCAGAGTGCAAGGGTTATCGTCGTTAACTCTGAGGGTGATTCCAAAATGAGTGTAACGAGATAATGCCTTCGGTTTCGTTCGAACCCGGAACGAACTTGTATGGATTGAATGCTTTCAGATCATTGTCAGGTGGACGATGGGCATTCTAAGAGATAATTTCTTTATAAAGGTAATCGTAACCTCAAGCCTCATCAACCGGAAATGGCTAAAACAGGGGAGGTGCAGCAAGGTTTCGTAGGTAGCCCCTACTTGAGAGTGAGATTTACCCCTGTCTAGAAGTCCCTTATTATTTATTCGGCTGTGTGGGCAGTTGTTGGCCACAACTGCGGGGTTGTCTTGTTCGGAACTATCCAGTAAGGGATGGGTCCGGCCTTGTGTTGTAGGGGATCGGGAGTGATCCTCGGTACGGTGATCTAGGCCCCGTACTGTGACGGACGGTACCCCAGTAGCCCTGCCATTGATGGAAACCCATTTTCCATACGAGACCCTACGGTTTTGATTGTATTACCCACTTTCGTGGCTAGTAGCTGGAATTTAATCATGTAACAATTTCAGCTATTTTCTATTTACTTGAAAACCCTAGACCCTATTATAATATCACTGAATTTTCTATCAAATGTTTTGGTTAGCGTAAGGTAAAAACTTACCCGTGTTTGTTTGTGGGAAGTCTTACGTGATACCTTTTATTTCAAAATGATTTTTAAAGTTAAACAACTTTAACTGATTTACTCACACCAGACCCATGTCTGACCCGGAGTTTATTTTGTTTTTCATAAACTCTTGGGTACTCAAATTTTTATGAGTAGCCAAGTGATTAGGTTTGGATTAGCATATGTTTTGGAAGCTGGAGCTGGAGTCCAGACGTACTATCTATCTATATTCGCTGTAGTGGCATTTTGGTGTTATGTTTTGAGTTGTATGGGTTGGGAAACTCTTATGAATGGCTGATGTAATGGAATAGTATTATTTTGTGAACTCTGATATGTAAATTATGTAAGGGATATATGTAATATTATACTTTGTTCGTTTCCGCTGTGAGATTCTGATGATTGTTGTTTCTTTTCTTTCTATCTTTCTATTTCTATCTCTTTCTTTTCTTATTGATGATACGTTTTTCTGTGGAATGAAAGGCGGGTCGTCACATCATACCTCTATATAGTTTTTGATCTACATCTTTCGAGAGATCTTCTTTACTAAGGTACTCATTGGTTGCCATGGGAGTGGGTTTTTCACTCGCAGTAGTCAAACCAAATTTACTAATTAGGTCTTTAGCATATTTTTCTTGACTAATAAAGATACCATTATCTAATTGTTTTATTTGTAATCCTAAAAAGAAATTGAATTCACCCATATGACTCATCTCAAATTCTTTTGTCATTATTTCAGAAAATTCTTTATTCATTTCAAAATTAGTTGAACCAAAATTAATATCATCTACGTAAACTTGTACTAGTTAAATATCATTTTTATTTCTTTTAACAAAAAGAGTATTATCTACTTTAACAATTTCAAAATTAGATTGCAATAAATAAGATCTTAGTCTATCATACCATGCTCTAGGAGCTTGTTTTAGACCATATAATGCCTTTTTAAGTTTGTAAACATGATTTGGTAATTTATCATTATCAAAAAGTGATGGTTGTTCAACATATACTTCTTCTTTTACAAATCCATTTAAAAAGGCACTTTTAACATCCATTTGAAATAATTTGAAATTATTATGATTTGCGAAAGCAAGTAGAATCCTAATGGCTTCTAATCTTGCTACGGGAGAAAAGATTTCATCAAAATCTTTTCTTTTTCTTGACAATAACCTTGAGCGACTAATCGAGCTTTATTTATAACTACCTCTCCTTGTTCATTTATTTTATACAAAAGTATAATTCTTCAATATGGAAGAATTCTCTGAGTTTTTTGATTCCAGATTGCATTGATGTTGAAAATAATTTGCATGCTGAAATTTCCCAGTTTTACTTGATGTTGAATGTCCAACATATTTCTTTCCAGGTTTTACAGATTTCAGTATTTTACTTCTTTTGATCTTTGTTTGGTTTACATTTTTTGAAATGAAGATAATATTCAGCTGAAAGTAAAACTTATTTTGTATTTTACAATTTAATTTTTAAATTTTATTTTATTAAAAGAAAGACATTTGTCATTTTAATGTTTTATGGATCTTACACATATGCATATGATTAACAAGTGTCTTAATATGTATACTAAATGTTTTACAAGTGTTATTATGTGTTATTATGTATTTACAAGTGTTATTTTCAAATGTTTTATTAATGTTTTTAAATGTTAATTCCTTTTTAATAATTTATTTAAGCTATATACATGTATTTATGTAATATTTAGATAATTATAAAATGTTTTTATCTTATAAAAATAAACTTTAGACTTTAATAAATATTTCAAAAGCAAATTCATATAGGTCTTTATAAGTAACTTATATTTTAGATCCAATTTAATATAACATATGTTTATAGATTTGAAAATTTTATTTTAATTTTCTATGTAAAATATTAGAACAATCTATCTTATGATAAAATTAAAATGAAAGAATAGTAAAAACAAATGAACTTTTTAAATTTAAATCTTATTCAAAACTTAAGTACAAAATATATATGTATCTATATTAAATAAGAAATTAACTTTGTTATAGAAATTTAAATCTCAAATATTATTTCAAAAACATTAAATCAAATTAACATTTCAAATTACAAATTATATATTTATTAAAGTTTGCAAATACTTATTAAATTCAAATTAATAAAATTCCTATTTCAAGTATATATATACAAATATATATACACATATCAAATAGAAAAACATTATATTTGATAATTACCGTATTATATCTTAAAACAAATTTCAAATCACAATATATATATATTCATATATATTATAATTTGCGTAGATAGCTTTTATTACTTAAAACTTCCTATTTACAAGATATATCAATATATATATATATATATATATATATATTATAAATAGAAAATATTTTTGATTAGCTTTTGAAAAATAAATCTTACCAATATTAAATTGCCAAAATAAATATTTCCAAATTAAAATATTGTAAATTTTCAAAAGAATTAAACTTACTAATATATACTTGTTAACAAAATAGATATCATCAAATTATTATTTTCAGCCTTTAAAATAATTTTAACTTGTCAATTTATGATGTAAAATGATCAAATCAATTTAATTATTATCAAAGATTATTAAATTGATATTTCTCAAAATTCCGGGTCGTGAGAGTATCATGCATAGAAAATGAATACACACACACACATACATATATATATGGGACTGGCTATTTGAACACAAAATTAAACATAAAATGGTGACACAAAAGATCCAGACCATTAGACTTTTTTGTCTTTACGGAAGGGTAGAATTCAAAGGGCAATCCAATAGTGGAGATTCTTTGTGTCACCAAATGTGTGTCCATTTTGTGTCTAAATAGACTTTATATATATATATATATATATATATATATATATATATATATACACACACACACACGACCAAAATCCATGAAATTTTTATGATAATTCTGTATGACATAATGAATAGGGGAATGATTTGGAGCACAGTGTTTTTTTACTCGGCAAATCATTGTAAACAAAAGGGAATTAACTTATTGAATAATTAAGGAATGGACAATCGCATACTCATACAGAAAATAATTAACCATAATTGCACACTATCCTATAGGATTTCCTACCACAAATTCATACATAAACTACGGTTACATATTGATTTTTGAGCTTTTACGGTATTATATAACATTCATACAAAGCACATAGTAAGAGGGGCATATGGCTAAGTGAGATATGTTTCACAAAACAAACCTGATGATTAAGGCTTGTTGATACAATCAATGTATACTGTGACCACCAAGAATTTTCAGCAATTTAAAAACAGGATAATTAAAGTGATTTTAAGTATTTAAAAAAATTAATTTTAACTTGAATTCAAGATATCAATATTTACTTGATAATTAAATCATTAATTATATGGTTTAAATGTTGAATCTAATAATTGAAATTGGGTAAATCGTTGAATCTGAGAGTCTAAGCCTATTTAAAAATATTTTGAAGGCTTATAACATTTATAACGATGATACTGAAGATAATAGAATGTTGAAATTTAATTTAAAGTTGATTTGTTCAGTTTTAATAATATATCGTCTAAATTGAATATAAAAATAGCCTTCCGAGGCACAGTCTCGGAATTCGACAAAACTAGTTTCATTGGATCCGTAATAGTTAGTTATTATTGGATTTCAATTTTCGTAGCAATCGGAGTTGTCGTTTTACCCTGGCAGCTCAAAACGCTTAGAACTATTTTAATCGATTTAATTCAAAATTGATCGTTTTCTCCCTTAACTTGCGCATACGATCAAATTAGCTTCTGAAACACGTTCCATCGTGTCCGGAATACGGGTAAAACCTTATAAACGTCTGTCGGCATGTCTGATTCGGGGTTCGGAATTTCGCGTTATACAACGAGATATTTTCAATATTATTTTATTTTATAAAGCGTACTCAGGAAGCTTATCCTCCAAATACATATTTTTCCATCCCCTCTCCTTCGAACGGTAGAATCGCAAAAAAAAAAGGAAGAAAAAAAAAGTATGGCCGAAGCCTTCGATCTTAAGAATCTATATGATTCGAATTTATATTACCTCCTCCCTCAGCTAAAACATATAGAACCGAAACCTGTTCCTCTCTCTCAAATAAACATAACAAGGCGACGTTTCGATTCCGGGAGCTAGCAACAGCCGCGCGCGCGTAGATTAAAAGGGGGAAGAGGTTACAGCAACTGTCGCGGTCAGGTTAGGGTTCGCGCTTCGAGATAGATGAGGATGGGGGGAAACTCGAGCTTCGAGCTCGTACGCCAAAGCAGGGGGATTTAGGGTTCGCGTTCGAATTAAGGAAACGACATCGAGGTCGCGTTCGATTTTGGCGATGCTGAGACAGGAGGTGACGTGCGCGTTTAACGAATGGAGGAGCGGTTGCAAAATGGGGTTGCTCGAAGGGTTTTGAGGTGGAAATGGTTGCGATGGCGCATGTGACAGTCAGTGTTAGAAGCGAAGCTTGGCTATGACGAGGTGAGGTTTAATCTGCCCTATGTTAATTTAATTCAATAAATGTATATAAGAAAAAATTATGGTGGCCTGGGAGTTAGTTCGGAAACAAAACCTATTTTGTCTCAGTTAATGATAGGGATTAGCAAGTATTTAAGTTAAAACAAAATTTAAGTTTGATACTAAGTTTCCTTAGAAATGATTTCCTTTAATAATGGATTTAAGAGATTGGTTAATTAATTAATTAATTAATTTAGTGGTAATTAATTTAAAATAAGATAATTCACAAGTTAAGTGTCAGTAAATTTAATTATAATTGAGACTGGAATTGATAACCAATGTATTTCAAATTTTCTTATACGAGGTTAAAATCGAATGGGAATGGACTGCATACAGTAAAACCAAAGGTGAGTAAATCTTACTCTGATGAATTTTCTATTTGAATTTCAATGGTTAAATTTAAATATATGGTTGAATGATTGAATTAATTTGATGTGCACTGTGAATTGATGATATGGTGCTTGTGATTTTGGATGATTCTCGAGTTAATTTTGATTTGACTCGAAATAGTGGGGTTTAAGTAGTTTAGACTTAAATCATAAAAATGAATTGTTTCCATTTTAATGTTAATGAGGATTTAATGATTTGTGATTCATTCAATCAATTAAGGATTTGAGTGATTAATTTAGTAATTAAAGGTTTGAATTAATTAATTAAAGTTTAAGATAATCTATTAAGTTAATTAATCTGGAATAATTAAGAGATGGTTTGATAAGAAATTACTTAATGTAATTAATAAAATAGAATTACTTTGTGTAATTAATCAAGAGATTAATTGAAATAACAAATTACGGAGTAATTAATTTAATAATGAAGCAAATAAGAAGTTAGTTAATTACAGGTTGAGGGTGATCGAGAATGATTAATATTGTGGTCGAGTTAAAGTAAAATATAATTAGAAATCTTTAATTTATATAATGAAGTAATTAAAGATTTGATTAATTGAGATTAATTAATTCATAATAAGTGACCTATGAGAAGTTAATTAATATAAGTAATTAAGAATTAACGTAATTGATTATAGTAAATTTATTTGGGAAGTAATTAAAGATTACTCATTGATTGGTAAGAGTAATTAATATCGTGGAATTAATTAAAGAGAATTACTTGAATGGAATTGGAAGATAATTAATTCAGGGTTGTTAATTAAGATGAATGGATATAGAGGAATTGATTACTTAACAGATTTGGAATTAATTAATAATCTAAATAATTGGGGTTTGGAATTCAATTAGAATCAATTGAATTGGCTTGTATGAGATTAAACTCTAATTATGGATGATTGAGTGGTATTGGATGTTTGAAATAAGGTGATATCTCTGATATGAAAGTTGTGTTTTTCATTTGGATGACTTGGGATAGGATAGCATGAGTTTCGAAGAGACCGAGGTCGGGTGTTGGAAATACCCGAAACCACTTCGAATTTTATAAATTGATTTGAGAAATCAAAAGGCTGAAATGGGATGGTTAAGTAAATTGGATTGTTTTATCTAAGTTTGGTACTTAGAAATTCATATGCGAAATAAACGTTATTTATAGCAACTTGTGAATTGATATAAGTTACCCCGGGTTTATATAAGTTGTTTGATTGGTATTCCTTGTTAGTTGGGTTTACTCACACTGGTTTCCAGCCTGACCCGGGTGTTACTTTGATGTAATACTCGGGTCAGACCGAGTATTACAGATTTTCAGGTGGGTACGTGCTGGAGCTCAGGAGGTGAGCTGAATGGCAGGAGCGTGTAGAGTATTTCCGCTGTATTTATATTATTGTTAATCTGGGACTTGATAATTGTAAATATTCGGTGACTATATATAATGTGAAACTCTGATGTATATTAAATGTAATCGATAGATATAATATTCTTTTGTAAGCTATTATTATTTATTATCATATTTTATCCGCTGCGATTGTGAGATGTTTTGATGTATCTGTTCTTCTTCTTCTATCTCTTTCTTCTTTTTATAACTATCCAAAATTTTTGGCTTCGAAAATTTCGGGTTGTTACATTTGGTATCAGAGCTGAAAGGTTAAGCGAGAACCTTGGCTCTGGTGGGGATTACTCATTGAATACTTATTCTAGAAGAGTTGAGTGTATATATATATGAGCGTGTACTTGTTATTTGCTTATAATGATTTTATATAAAATATATATTTTGATATATGAAGCAATATTTTCTTCTAATAAATATTAAGGTGATTGGTTGTGAATTATTGGAATTAAAATTAAGAAGGAATATAATACGACCAAATTGAAACTTATAACCAAGTTGAAGAGTAAACTTATATAACAAAATGAAATTCTAGAATTAGAACTCAGAAATTAGAATTGTTTGAAACTTTAAATGAACAAAGTTAAATTTGGTTTAAAAAGGTTAAAACAATCTTTGAGATTTTAGCTCGAATTATATAATTCGAGATGGTTTAAATTTAAAGTTGGAATTGAACTCATTCAAATTGAATCCAATTTGAATTAATTGGATTTGGGATGGAAGATGTATAAGTTCACAAATTTAATGGAAGATATGAATTGGATGGATGGGGAATTTGGAATTTTTGGGAAAAATTTAGAAATTCCTTTGAATTTGGAAGTGGTTTCCAAAGGTTTTGGAGAAATAATAGTATTATTTCGTAAATATTTTTGGTGTTGAATTGGAAATCTGGAAGATTTGAAATTAAAAATATTTGGAAATGTTTTCAAAGAAATAAAAGCATTGAACTCTTTCGGTCACTGGAAAATAACGTCGATGATGACTGCAGCATCATCGATGTTTATTTTCGAGTTTCTAAAAGAGAAATTGCTACCAAATTGTTTTAAATTGGGTTTGATTTTGAAATGCAAAGGGATAATTGAATTTGCCAAAGAATTTTGGATATAGTTGCATTCTAAGGTGATATTGAAATTTTGGAAATTTGTTTAAACTCTGGAATCTTGATTAAATGTTTATGGAATAATGAAAAATATATTGGCTAAATAAAATGTATAAATCTGAGTTGAAAGTAAAATGTGAATGTAATTGATTATAAATAGAAGATGTAAAATTGAAATTATATTTAAAGTTGTACAAATTTAAAGATCAAATGGAATTTGATTTGAAGTTAGAAAGGAGTTGAGAATCAATTCAATTTGAATAGGGAATGAATCAAGCCCAATGGAAATTGGAGTTAATTAAATTGGAATTGGGTTAATTTAAATGGAGTGGAAATTTAAATTGGATTGTTGGGGAAGTGAACAGTTTTGACTCTAGACCATTTTCAATGTAAATTGTTTTAATATGAATAGTTTTAAATCTATTTTCTTATCTATTTACTATACAACTTTCTTTTTAAAACCTAAACTATTTTATACTGGTTTTGCCACTACTTTTGGAACTCTTTACCTATTTTACAACTGTTTTATATACTAATTACTAATTTTCAACTAAGTTACGAATTAATTTCTATTTTACAACTATTTCGCAATTATCTAAGATTTCTATATCTATTTAACTATTTTCCAACTCTTTTACAATTAGTCAATTATTCTACAACTATTTTGCAAACTATTGATTATTTTTCAACTACTTATCTATTTTTCAAAATTTCAAGCTATTTCCTAAATATAAACTGGTCGGAGTTCAAACTGTTATTGATTAAATACCCAACTGGGATAAGAATTTAGGTGATAATCCAAATGGGGATTAAGGCAAATGTGAATAAGTGAATGGAAATTTAATTGAATGTGAATAGAAAGGAATTGATATTGGAAAGAGTAATCAAATGTGAATATTTGATTTTGGGTAAACAAAGTTATATCTTTGTTATATATTCTTCCCTTGTTGAATCTACTGTGGGAAGAAAAAGGATTTTGGAAGTGTTTGAAGTATAAAAGGAATCTTATACGAGTTTAAAGTGATCCAAGTTTTTAAAAATTATATATATCTGTATATATAAAGGATCTTATGAGGATTTTGGAAAAGGTTTTGGAAACCTTTGGATTTGGAAAGGCTTTTGATTTTTGGGTAGAATCAATATTGAATTTGGAAAGCCTAGTTTGAAGAATTATCGATTTTGGGATAATCGATTTTGTGTAAAGGAGCTTGATAAAATTCATACTAGGTGTATGATTTGAAAGATACTATATGTGTATAGTATAAAGTGTTTTGATGATAGCTCTGGGGAAAAAGGCGCTCCCTTGGAATGGACTTCTCAGGAGTGCCACCGGGTGGTGCTGCCTTGAGCCCCAAGGGGGGGTTCTAAAGTTGATCCTGTGAGGAGTCCGGACAAAACTAGTTCCTGAGGATTATGAGTTGAGTTTACCATAGCGTAAGTCGTGTGTGCCGCGGAGAGCCAACAGTTACATGGACTTTTGTTGCGACGGCAACGTAACCCAGGATGTAACTGCGACCTATGGTAACATTGCGGTTGAGTTTATCTCGGTAGACTGCGACCTATGTAGTAGTGGAGAAGTTTCATTTCGACAGCGAAAATCAGAGTGCCGCGGAGAGCCTGCGGTTACATGGACTTTTGCTGCGACGGCAACGTAACCCTGGATGTAACTGTGATCTGTTGTATGGGTTCCATGGCGTAATCGAGAGTGCCGCGGAGAGCCTGCAGTTACATGGACTTTTGTTGCGACTGCAACGTAACCCTGGTATGTAACTGTGACCATGGAATGGGGGTGATGATTTCTAGAGCATCCTCACTAAAAAAAAAAATATTTCCTCTATTTTCAAAATTGTTTTCTATATTTCCAATAAAATTATTTTCCAAGTATTTTCACTGGATGTTGAAAACAAGTTTGCCAAGTACTTATAGATTTTCAGTCCTACGCCTGATCAACGTATGATTGAATTTCTGTGAGAACAAGGATGGACTAGTTGAGACATCGAGTTATGAGAAATATTTTATAAAAAGCTATTTTAATTGTATTATCCGAATTTAAGGCATTTCTAAATCTTCAAGTAAAAAAGGAAATCCAAACTGGAATTATAAAACAAAACTGAACTCAGGAAAAATTTAATGAAGTGATTTTTGTAAATTAAGTTGGAGGGAAGCTAATCAGCTAAATAAATTATTTAATGGAGTATGTTAATAAAATTTAACTTTGGTTAATAAATGGACTGTAAATTAATAATGGAGTTTGGAAATGAATTCAAACTGTAAATAGAACTCGACTTGGATTTAGTAATGAAATAAATTAGAAGAGATGTTGTAAAAATAAAATAGGGTTGGATTGAAAAAGAAATGTGATGGTTTGAATTATAAATAAAATTCAAGGGTGATTTGAATAATATTTAATGAGATTTGCAAGTAGAATGGATATGAGAGAAGTGATTATAATAGAAATAGTTTGAGTTGCAAAGCAAAATCCAAGTAAATAGAAATAAATTGAGAGTGGCCTTGTATTAATAAAATAAATTCGATAACGAATTAAGTAAGCAATTAAAAATTTTAAATGGGTTTATTGAGTTAAATAATAAATGGATGAAGTCTGATAGAATAAAAACTAAATCAAAATTGTGATTGGAATAAGATTCTCAGACTGAACTTAAATTTGGTGGTATATTAATTTAAAGTATAAATGAGATAAGTAGGTGGTTGGACATTATTTTGGAAATCGTGAAGGTGAATTTAAAATCAAAATTTAAAATGGATAAGTTAACTAAATTTAATGGAAGTTGCTTAAATGAGAATCAAATAGAGGCAAACCTTAGTTTAATGTTGGAATAAATTGAAGTAAATTAATTTAAGCTTAAAATTATGGAAGTTTGGCTTCGAATCAGAGTGAAAGCCCATTAAATAAAGCTTGGATTGAATTAATTTGGGAATGGCTAGTAGTATACAAGAATGGAATGTGTCAAGCTAAATAAAGGTACGCCTACGCAATTAAAATAGGAAATATGAACTGTTTTTGTTTTTTCCGACCGTATGGGTCGATATATACATATTTATATCTTTTGTCAAATTGCAAAAGCTCCTCCGTACAAAGGAGACTCCGCCAAAATTTTCTAAAAATTTTGGGAGTTAGAAAATTTTTGAAAATTTTTATTAACGAAAAAACAATTTCAAATTTGAAACCAAAGTAAATCAATAAATGAAACTAATATGAATAAGTTATAAATGTAAAATAAAATTTAATATTCATAATTGAAGACGTATTAAATTCGCATGAAATAAGGAAAACTAATTTGCATAGAAGTATATGTGAAAACTCCTGTAAGAAAAAGTATAAATGATTTGAAAGGTTACGATTGAATATTGTTGCTCAGTAAAATATGCAGGTATAAAAAGGTAAAAAGAAAGTTGGATTTGATTTCCAAAAGATAAATGTGAATTGCCCGACAAAAAGGTATGTATTTAAAATTCTGTATGAAATTGGATTGAGTTTTTGATGTAGCCACTTGGCTTTTGTTTTCTTTTTGGTATTTGGGAACCCGTAGAGGCCTTTTGTAGTAGTACCGAGCTAGCCGCGCAAAGGAGACGCTGGCAAAAATTTTCGGAAATTTAGGGTGTTAGAAAAATTTTGAGATAATTTTGATAATTCGAACTATGGTTTTAAAATTGAAATTTAAATGATTGAGAAGAGGGTATTATTTAGTACTATAGAAGGTTTTGGGAAGTTGGTTAAGGTGATAGTGGGTCTTTCATAAAGGATAGTTGGAAGGAAGTTGAATTGTGAGTTTTGGGAAAAGTAAACGGGTATTGGCCCATTCTTCCTAGCTAGTAATTTCGGGGACGAAATTTTTTTAAGGGGGGAGGAATGTGACGACCAAGAATTTTCAGCAATTTAAAAACAGGATAATTAAAGTGATTTTAAGTATTTAAAAAAATTAATTTTAACTTGAATTCAAGATATCAATATTTACTTGATAATTAAATCATTAATTATATAGTTTAAATGTTGAATCTAATAATTGAAATTGGGTAAATCGTTGAATCTGAGAGTCTAAGCCTATTTAAAAATATTTTGAAGGCTTATAACATTTATAACGATGATACTGAAGATAATAGAATGTTGAAATTTAATTTAAAGTTGATTTGTTCAGTTTTAATAATATATCGTCTAAATTGAATATAAAAATAGCCTTCCGAGGCACAGTCTCGGAATTCGACGAAACCAGTTCCATTGGATCCGTAATAGTTAGTTATTATTGGATTTCAATTTTCGTAGCAATCGGAGTTGTCGTTTTACCCTGGCAGCTCAAAACGCTTAGAACTATTTTAATCGATTTAATTCAAAATTGATCGTTTTCTCCCTTAACTCGCGCATACGATCAAATTAGCTTCCGAAACACGTTCCATCGTGTCCGGAATACGGGTAAAACCTTATAAACGTCTTTCGGCATGTGACGCCCCACCTCTATACCCACGCTAGCCAAGAACACTATGGAGTAATGCTGTCAACTACCACGGAGAATAAGGCTGTTGAGGAGCGACCATCCATGTAATTTCTTTGAGCGAGCACCGATATGTCAGATAGTATAACATGCATTCTATTTCAAAAGGAAATCCGACATACCGATACAAACTCAAAGCTACTACACAGTGGCTATATGAATCCTTCGGAAACAAATATAGAAATAAACATAATATAAATCAGTCACAGATAATTCATATCACAAAGGCGGAAGAAGATATGAATATATATAACTAACACATGAAAGTGTACATCAGAGTAGTGGTCAAAAAAGATCTACAATAATACAAAGGAATAGATGCAAGTGCTAGACAAAAATATGTATACATCAAGGAGTCTGTATCTCAAATGTATACAACAAAAACTACCAAACTAGAGTAGTTAGCCAAAAGTCAGAAGATGGTTCCAGATAGGAAGCCATGAGGAAGCACCTGTAAAATCTCAGTCTGACCCGAGTATTATTTAAGAAGAAAATAATAAACGGATCAGTCTAGCTATAAATATCAGATGAAGTGATATATAATAAGAGATATGACATAAACATATAATAATCACAATGCCAAGCTGTGATAAATAAGTAATTGAAAATCAACAAGAGATTAATCAATATCACAATAATCTACTCAAGATAAAAAGGAATGTCGTACTCCTAATTTCATTCACCAAGCCACAATAATTGACATATATATCAATACCCATCGTAAAAGTTGGTGAAACATAAATTCCAGAAATCAACACAGAAATCCAGAAATCACAATAAAAAGGATGGCCAATCCATAAAAATGAGCCAGAGCTCCTCCAGACAGGGTATAGTCCCCCATTGCGGACATTGAGCCGAAGCTCCTCCTGGTGAACCGAAGTTCCTCCTGACAGGGTATAGTCCCCCATTGCGGACTTTGAGCCGAAGCTCCTCCTGGTGAACCGAAGTTCCTCGTGACAGGGTATAGTCCCCCATTGCAGACTTTGAGCCGAAGCTCCTCCTGGTGAACCGAAGTTCCTGTTAACAGGGTATAGTCCCCCATTGCGGACTTTGAGCCGAAGCTCCTCCTGGTGAGTCGAAACTCCTCCTGACAGGGTATAGTCCCCCATTGCGGACTTTGAGCCGAAGCTCCTCCTGGTGAGCCCAAGCTCAATAAAAACGACATACAGTCCTCTACGTGGACAAAGAGACATCGCACAATGCTAGTCTAAACCATAAAATGATCGTCATGATCAAAGAGAAGTGTCAATTACAATAAGCTAGTAAATATATGAGCTTAGCTTCATGTCCCATAACCACTAGCTTAACTTAAATATTTACGAACAAATTGTAGATCTCCACTAGAAAATTGTCACAAGAGATTCAATCGAACAAGTCCAAGAATTAACCAACGAAGTAAACGCAAGCGTTTCATACCACTTGTTTTACTAAGTCGTTTAATTAGATTTCTCATACGAGTGAGGTAAAGGTTTGTATATACTAATAGATTGGAAAACGGTTTAAGAAAAGATCATTGTTATTGAAATAATGTTGAAATCATTTGAAGAAAGTGTTTTGATATTTACTACTAGCATAGAAAACCTTTATATTTTTAAAGTGACAAATCACAAAGAAGATTGGAAGAACAATCAATCACTAAAATTCACATTCGAAGACGTGAATAAAATCCAAAGAAACCGATAAAGAATCCATCGAAATGGATATTCAAAAATTCCTAAATAGGAGTCATCAAAGGCATAATAAATGATAACAACAAATAGGATCATCACGAATCGATTTAAAAAGGAATTCTCAAGCGAATAGGCAAATAGGCAAAATAGGCAAAACACAGCAGTTTCAGACGTTTGAAACAAGTGGTTCAGACGTCTGAATCTAGAAATATAAAAATATCCAGAACACAATTCAGACGTCTGAATCAAGTGTTTCAGACGTCTGAAATAGGCATATTTTAGCCTATTTCCTTTCTGGTTCCAAATGAACCAATTCAGACGTCTGAAACCATATATTCAGACGTCTGAATTTGGGAATAGAAAACTTCGCAGAACAATATTCAAACGTCTGAATATCACGTTTCAGACGTCTGAATGGAGGGTTCAGGGAATTCCCTGAACCTAGGCCAAAAATGGCCAAACGAATATCGGAAACGATTGAACGAGCAAATGGCGATGACTAAGGAATTACGTCGAACGACAACCCAGCCTAAACGGCTCTTCGATACGCCTCAAATATCAATGTCCAAATATCCAAAATAGGATTTTCACAAATTAGACCAAAACACCAAAAATTGGAATATACACGAAATCGATCCAAACCAAAATCGATTGCACACGAATAAATGTTAGGAATTCATACCTAACAATCGAAGATAATTATAGACTAAGATGTGAGATAAAATCTCACCTTTCTACAAAATCAAACAAGAAGAAGCTTGAAAGCAAATGGAGAATCAACCTCTCTTCAACACAACCCAAATGAGCTTGAATCTATGCTCAAAACAAGAACATTCCCAAAATTAGGTTTAGGAATTTCTGAAATTGGTAAGAGAATAAGTTGGAGAAGAAGAAGAGGATGCTTACCAATGGGTTCTCTTGAATTTGGAGCTAGGAATTTGAGGTTGCAAGAGGAACTAGGGTTTTGGAGTTTTAATTTCCAATCTCTCCCACCATTGTTGCTAAAGCTTGAAGAGTTAGGAATAAGAAATGAAGTAATGAAGAGGAGAGGGGGATTGGGACTGAGTTAGTAAGTGGTTAATTGGCTCAGCCCAAACCAAAGCCCAAAGCAAAAAGTAGCAAAAATCAACTTTCTCCAAACATATCGAAGCTTATACTCAAAAAGGTCGCAAACGGCATTTTAAACTCAATGGGAGTGGTCTCGAGTCCTAATTCGGCTGTATGCAAAAAGTAGCTTTTCGGACTAAAATCCGACTAATGATGAAATATTTAAATATAAAATCGATAAATATGCGGGTTGTTACACGGCATGTCTGATTCGGGGTTCGAAATTTCGCGTTATACAACGAGATATTTTCAATATTATATTATTTTATAAAGCGTACTCAGGAAGCGTATCCTCCAAATACATATTTTTCCATCCCCTCTCCTTCGAACAGCAGAATCGCAAAAAAAAAGGAAGAAAAAAAAGTATGGCCGAAGCCTTCGATCTTAAGAATCTATATGATTCGAATTTATATTACCTCCTCCCTCAGCTAAAAAATATAGAACCGAAACCTGTTCCTCTCTCTCAAATCAACATAACAAGGCGACGTTTCGATTCCTGGAGCTAGCAACAGCCGCGCGCGCGTAGATTAAAAGGGGGAAGAGGTTACAGCAACTGTCGCGTCAGGTTAGGGTTCGCGCTTCGAGATAGATGAGGATGGGGGGAAACTCGAGCTTCGAGCTCGTACGCCAGAGCAGGGGGATTTAGGGTTCGCGTTCGAATTAAGGAAACGACATCGAGGTCGCGTTCGATTTTGGCGATGCTGAGACAGGAGGTGACGTGCGCGTTTAACGAATGGAGGAGCGGTTGCAAAATGGGGTTGCTCGAAGGGTTTTGAGGTGGAAATGGTTGCAATGGCGCATGTGACAGTCAGTGTTAGAAGCGAAGCTTGGCTATGACGAGGTGAGGTTTAATCTGCCCTATGTTAATTTAATTCAATAAATGTATATAAGAAAAAATTATGGTGGCCTGGGAGTTAGTTCGGAAACAAAACCTATTTTGTCTCAGTTAATGATAGGGATTAGCAAGTATTTAAGTTAAAACAAAATTCAAGTTTGATACTAAGTTTCCTTAGAAATGATTTCCTTTAATAATGGATTTAAGAGATTGGTTAATTAATTAATTAATTAATTTAGTGGTAATTAATTTAAAATAAGATAATTCACAAGTTAAGTGTCAGTAAATTTAATTATAATTGAGACTGGAATTGATAACCAATGTATTTCAAATTTTCTTATACGAGGTTAAAATCGAATGGGAATGGACTGCATACAGTAAAACCAAAGGTGAGTAAATCTTACTCTGATGAATTTTCTATTTGAATTTGAATGGTTAAATTTAAATATATGGTTGAATGATTGAATTAATTTGATGTGCACTGTGAATTGATGATATGGTGCTTGTGATTTTGGATGATTCTCGAGTTAATTTTGATTTGACTCGAAATAGTGGGGTTTAAGTTGTTTAGACTTAAATCATAAAAATGAATTGTTTCCATTTTAATGTTAATGAGGATTTAATGATTTGTGATTCATTCAATCAATTAAGGATTTGGGTGATTAATTTAGTAATTAAAGGTTTGAATTAATTAATTAAAGTTTAAGATAATCTATTAAGTTAATTAATCTGGAATAATTAGGAGATGGTTTGATAAGAAATTACTTAATGTAATTAATGAAATAGAATTACTTTGTGTAATTAATCAAGGGATTAATTGAAATAACAAATTACGGAGTAATTAATTTATTAATGAAGCAAATAAGAAGTTAGTTAATTACAGGTTGAGGGTGATCGAGAATGATTAATATTGTGGTCGAGTTAAAGTAAATTATAATTAGAAATCTTTAATTTATATAATGAAGTAATTAAAGATTTGATTAATTGAGATTAATTAATTCATAATAAGTGACTTATGAGAAGTTAATTAAGAATTAACGTAATTGATTATAGTAAATTTATTTGGGAAGTAATTAAAGATTACTCATTGATTGGTAAGAGTAATTAATATCGTGGAATTAATTAAAGAGAAATACTTGAATGGAATTGGAAGATAATTAATTTAGGGTTGTTAATTAAGATGAATGGATATAGAGGAATTGATTACTTAATAGATTTGGAATTAATTAATAATCTAAATAATTGGGGTTTGGAATTCAATTAGAATCAATTGAATTGGCTTGTATGAGATTAAACTCTAATTATGGATGATTGAGTGGTATTGGATGTTTGAAATAAGGTGATATCTCTGATATGAAAGTTGTGTTTTTCATTTGGATGACTTGGGATAGGACAGCATGAGTTTCGAAGAGACCGGGGTCGGGTGTTGGAAATACCCGAAACCACTTCGAATTTTATAAATTGATTTGAGAAATCAAAAGGCTGAAATGGGTTGAGTTAAGTAAATTGGATTGTTTTATCTAAGTTTGGTACTTAGAAATTTATATGCGAAATAAACGTTATTTATAGCAACTTGTGAATTGATATAAATTACCCCGGGTTTATATAAGTTGTTTGATTGGTATTCCTTGTTAGTTGGGTTTACTCACGCTGGTTTCCAGCCTGACCCGGGTGTTACTTTGATGTAATACTCGGGTCAGACCGAGTATTACAGATTTTCAGGTGGGTACGTGCTGGAGCTCAGAAGGTGAGCTGAATGGCAGGAGCGTGTAGAGTATTTCCGCTGTATTTATATTATTGTTAATCTGGGACTTGATAATTGTAAATATTCGGTGACTATATATAATGTGAAACTCTGATGTATATTAAATGTAATCGATAGATATAATATTCTTTTGTAAGCTATTATTATTTATTATCATATTTTATCCGCTGCGATTGTGAGATGTTTTGGTGTATCTGTTCTTCTTCTTCTATCTCTTTCTTCTTTTTATAACTATCCGAAATTTTTGGCTTCGAAAATTTCGGGTCGTTACATATACATTACTTAATCCATTACGACCCTACCAAAACTGAATTTGTTAGGTTTTAACAAAGAAAATTAACAGTGACCAATAAATACCTTATATATGCACTAAAATTCGCTATAAATTCAATTCCTAGTTAAAAAGTTTAATCCAGGTGTTGTATGACGGATTATAAATAGGGAAATCAAGAGAATTCATTCCAGAACTTTCAAGAGAAAACAAAATGACATCACGAGAGAATTTGAAGACGTTCACGGTTAGTCATAATATCAAAACTGCAATGAATGAACAAAGATATAGCAAAATAAATTTCGTTATGAATCATAATAAATAGGATTAATGGCGAATGAGCTATACGTGGACGATTGAGGCATTCATGAACAAAGATCTAAATAGATTTTTATTTCACTAAGGATAATTCTACTTAGACGCATGGTATTCCTTAGGCTCCGTTTGTTTGTTTAAAATACCGAATTTGGAATTCTGATTGTTGAAATCTGAAGTCTGAATGCTGATCGCTGAATGCTGAATTCTGAATAATCATTTACTTGTTTGTTTTCATTCAGCATTCAGAACAAAAACAACATTCAGCATTTAGAACAAAAAATAAGCACTAAAAATTTTTAAATTATTTCGTCTGAATATATAGATTTATTTAAAACATTGATAAAGAAACAAAAACAAAGAAATTCTGATTTTTAAATTAGAACTTGAATTCAGAACTTCTTATTAAAAAGAAACACAGCCTTAGTAACCCTCTTAAATTAAAAAAGAATCTACGACAAAATTACATTTTTATCATTCATTCATGTTTTCTTCTCACATCATATTTTCATTCTTCTATTCCTCTTATCAAATTAACCATAATAATCAAATTTTAGGTAAATTCTCATATCTTATGTGTGAACCGATGGATTGAGATGCTACTAATACAAACCTAATTAAATAGGTAATACTTGAATTTTATGTTGTTTAATTTTTTATTAAATCTGAAAATGCAAACTTTGTGTTTATACTAAAATTGGGCACAACACTCTTCGGAAGTATTTGAAGAGATAAAATGAAGAAAGTAAATGTAAAAAGAGGATTATCTAACAAACACTTCAAAAACATATAAGAAAAACATGCAGAAACACAGAGATTTAGAGTGGTTCGGCGTATGGCCTATGTCCACTATGAAATTGGTGATTTATTGATGTTTGTATGCTGACTACGACTAGTTGCAATGGATTGCAACAGTGGATTTCGAGTACAACAGTGATCTTTAAGTACAAAAATGGTTTCGGCAGAGTTTGGATGTAGGAGAGCTCCAAAGTCCCTTTTCTGTAGACTCTAGGATGCTATTTATGGGCCTAGGATGCAAATATCTCACTCAAATCTCAGGAGATCTCTTCTGGCACGTGAGTGGGCCCACGAGATCGATCCCATGTCTTTCACACTCGGTCTGTGATTGATATGAACGAATTTTGTATCAATCATGATTTTATCCAATCGAGTCAAAATTGAGCATGAATATTCTTTAGGTTGTACGTAAACTCCTGTGAAAATTTGGTGGCATTTGGACTTGTAGATTGTGAGTGATGACCGATGCAAGTTTGGGCTTTTCCATTTCCATTCTCTTCGTATCGATGCTGTTCGAATCGCATCGATGATTATGCACGTGATGCCAGTTGACGTGGCGTTTGCTTTAAGGATCGATCTAAAGTTCATGCCGAATCGATCGAGTCTTACCAATGTTTTCGCCTCATTCGTATCGATCTGACTTGGTCTTATTCATATTGATTGCAGTTGCATTGTTCATATCGATTGCAGTTGCTCTGTTCGTATCGATGGTAGTTGCTCTGTTCGTATCGATGGCAACCACTCTGCTCTATTCGTATCGATGGCAACTTCTTTGTTCGTATCGATCACTGGCCGATCAATGTGAAGTAGTGGGTTTGCTTGGATTTGATGGATACGAAATGGAGTTGGTTGATCGATGTGAACAGGCTGGAGATTTTGGATGCGAAGAAGACCGCTGTCTATGGATACGAAGTGATGCTCATTGATGGATACGAAGAGCTGAAGCTTGATGGATACAAACAACAGATAATCGATGGATAAGAAGAACACGACTCTCCTAATCGATACGAAACCGTGCACATCCGATCGCTTTGAACCAAATCGATACGAAGTTGGGTTTTTCTCTGGTTGCTCGATGGATACGAACAAGGTGACTGTTCGAATTACATCAATCATATCTTGAGCATACGACCTTCGATTGACTTGAAATTTGAAATATTGGCTTTCATAGCTTTGCTTATCATGTCATATCAACTGTAGCTTGATCTGGACTCGGAAAAAATTTACCGACATCCATAGTGAACTTGTGTATAACCGATCTTAGGATGAACCGATTTTTGTTTCCAGTCAATTACTTGGTGTCATGGCTTTTGCAAAAGGCGGGATAACATTTGCCCCCCAGAGTACATCTTATGAGAGCATGACATGCTTTGAAATTTTGCCATTTTTATTTTGAAAAGTTCTATCTGACTTGTTGAACGATTGTTGTCTTTTTGTCGAAAGCTGTAATTTTTAACTGATCTTTAATTGATCAATAGAAGCATAAATCATGAACTGTTGACTGCCAATTGTTGTACCATGTATTATAACTGAGTGCTGTATGATAGTGATCTGTCATTTGTCATTGTAATCATCACTATACAAGTATTCAATTTATGTGAATTTCAAAAATTGGATGTTAGTCCAACATACATGTACGTATGTTAGCCTGACTCTTGTTAACGTTTGCATGTTCACGGTTTGTTGTCGGGCTTTTTTAGTCAGTTTTTTATCGCGAATTCCGTATTGACCCTCTCCTGAGTCAATGTGAAATTTGATTTGTAACAACCCTTGATGGTTGTATTAGAGTATCATTTCATATCGATCCTCTCCTGGATCGATGTGAAAAGTTAAAAAAGTCGTTCTTTGCATCGATGGCGATCGATACGAATTGGTTGGTTCTTTGAATCGTCTCGTATCGATGGATACGAAGCCAAACGATTTCTAAAACGATGGACGCGGAGTTGCCACTTCGTATCGATGGATTGATAGATGCAAACAGCTTCTTCGTATCGGTGGTAGTTATAACCGTTCCAACCGGTACTTGACTACTGGGAGAGTTTCATCTCTTGCTTGGGTTCGAACCATATAAATACATTTTGGACTTAGAGAAATTTCATTTGCTTTTCATTTCTTCTGCCTTCGTATCGATCAGAATAAAAAGAATGAAAACTGTCTTTGTATTCAAACCGATCCAACCGCTAATCTCTTGAACCACATCTTTAAATTAGATAATTAGTTGAACTAATTCATCTTATAATGATGAGATTCGAGTTCTTACGCCGGCTCGCTCATAATTATGGCTGATTCAAGTGATGCCAAGGCTGGAATTAGGCCGGAGCTTGGTCGAGGAAGGTTGTGGGGACGTTCTTGTTGATTGGAGAAGAAAGGGTGTGTAGGGACATTCATCTTCAGTTTCGTATCGATGAAAGGATGTGGAAGATTTGACTTCGTATCGACCCCGAGTGAGGGATTTGTATAGATCAGGAATCAATAGATGAAATCGCGGGTTTCAAATCGATCTTGTGTCGTGAGAATTTATATCAATTTAAATCGATTGATATGAAATCAAGGAACCTATGACAGATATGGAATCCTCGGTAGGTTATCGATATGAAGTTCCTGGATGGGGATCGATATGAAGCTAACGGTACTCGATCAATACAAAGTTCAATGTAAACCGATCGATACGAAGTTTATGGATGGGGATCGATACAAAGCTAACTATACTCAATCTATACGAAGTCCAATGTATACAGATTGATACGAAGTTAACGAATCTAGATCGATACAAAATTAAGGCTTTTGCGGAACGATCTGAGTTTTAATTTTGATGGACAGGAAACTTTTTCATACTCAAACACTTGACTTCGACGAGCTTCAGATTTGCATATCTAGACTTTAACTATTAAACTGCATATTTGGCTGCTCTTCGAAGCTCGTCGATGGAACTGTAGCTTAACGAAATTTTAACGAAATTTAACTTGGATCGGTCTCTATTGCCTGGATGGCATGGTTGTGACGGTCAGCGATGATGGTCACTCCAGATGAAACTCGAAGTCTTATCCTTTTAATGTTCTTCCAAACTCTATAGAATTTATCAAGTAATATGTAGCACAGTACTACACATCCACACACTTCACACTGGTGAACACACGTGCTTATTATCATCTAATGATGGTTTTTGATAAGTTGATTAGCTATGGAATCCATAAGTTCTCAATACCAGGAAACTCGAAGTTCATCTCTTCCAATAATAGAGTTACCGACCATCGCGACTGAGGTCATCGATCCAGCTCCGGACGAATTGCCAGGAGCAAATTTTTGTGAAAACACATAAGATTTTATGTCATCCTACGTTTTCGAAGATATGTTGGGACGGATATGCCTAAGGCACGGTTTGTCGTTGGACGACGTCTTATTACTGGGTCTGAATGATAGAGGACATGCTCCCCTAGAAGCGTTTACTGCCTTTAACATGCACTTGTGCACAGCTGGGACGCTTCCTCCTTTTAATCAATACATTCGAGAAGTGTCGGCTTTTCTTGAAATTGCCCTGTCGCAATTACACCCGAACGATACGCATTGCTGAACAGTTTGTTCGTTGTTTTCATGGAGCATCTTTTCCCACCCTTGACTCCGATCGAAATTAGATACCTATTTAATGTTGAGAGTTGGGGAGATGGTCCTTCGTTGACATTCTTGGAGGCAGTTAGGAACTATCAAGTGGTGACAGGCTCTTGGACCAGGCTCAGCTATTTTAAGACAAAATGGTTCTATGTCTGACGTCCTCCAGGATTCACCAATCAATGGTTAGCCAGACGTAAGTGCTACAATTTTCTTCAGCAATTCACGAATTTGTTGTAACCGATGCTGAATCTTATATCTTCTTTCCTTTTACAACCATGATTCCATGACCTGAAGGCGCACATTTCAAAGAAATTGTATGGGTCCTTCAAGAAGTGCCGAGCGAAGTAAGGGACATAGACTCGGTGCTAACAGACAAAAACTTAAGGACCATCGGGCTAATCGAGCGAAATCAGAGCATTTGGCTTAAACGGACGCTGAGGGCGGCTTTTGTGAAATGGGCTAAACGTAGAGTGTTAGGGATCGTAATAACCGAAGAGGGTGAGGAAGAGAATACACCCACCGATGACGAACCTGTAGCTAGGTCTTCTGACAGCTTTCAAAGTCTTGAGGGAAGGAGAAAAGGCAAGGCTGTAGCGCATAAGCATCACAAATCTTTGAGATGGAAATCTGTAATCGTGTCTTTTCCTGTTCCTAGTATTAGAATTTCAAAAGCTCCTCCCTCGCAAATGGAGAACCTTTTCGAAGGACTTGCCGATATCCCAATTCCGGATTTTGTATCACTTCAATATGACGCCGGATTGGAGGAGCTTTAGAGTGCTTTATACTTAAGTGAGTCTCTTCCCACAAGTGCGGTCAACATTTTCCATTGGTTGGGGGTTCCACATACATATACACTTCACGGCATTACATGATTTCTAGTCTCGAGCTATTCACTTCTAGAGATCACTAACTCTATTGTTCTTTCTTCTTTACAGATACAATAACGAGAAGAAAATCTATGTTGGGAAGTCTCTGCTCTCCAAGAAAATCATCGAGCTCATATTACGAGTCCCATCGGAGGGAGGACGATAGAAACCATGATCGAGCCAAGAACATCACGAGAGAAAGAGAGGGATATGGTTTATAGATATCAATCTTGATCGCGTTCTCCTCCTCGAGTCCATATACAACCTTCGGGCCATAGAAAACCACCGATAGGGCCTCCTCACCAAAAATCATCTTCTCAGAGCTCTAGGCCTGAACCACGGCATTGTGGACATGAGGGCAAAATTTCCATTACTACTGAACAAGCTATCACTGAGCCTAATGGGGAAGGGGCTATTAAAATTGCTCAGTTAAAGAAAGATTTTCCAAATATATGCTTTGACGGCTTTGTCTTCCCTCCTCACTTAAAGAGAATTCCATCAAAGGCAGAGAATACAATGCATGATTATATTCATGATATCTATACCCCGTACAAGGAGTGGGTGAAAGCTACAAAAAAAGCATAGAAGGTGGCCTTCGAGCGGTGGAATACCATTGAGATATTAGAAATCGAGCTCGATCAAAAGGATCAGATTATTCAAGTGCTTAACGATGAGGCCGAATCCTCTCAAAAATTAGAAATAGAGGCCACCTAGAAGGCCGACGAGGCAAACCTAGCGATGGAGAGGATGCAAAAAAACACATTTTGCCTTGGCGGAGGAGATGGGCCACCGAAACACCACTGTCACAGCCGAACGGGAAAATGCTCTTAATGAACTCAACGAGCTCAAAGCCAAATTTTTCGAAATCATCAAGGAGAGGGATGATGCAAATAGTGTAGCCCAAGAGGCATGTGAATAGGCTGTAGTGCTTCAGGGCGAGAGGGATGCGGCAACGGCTAAGGTTCGGGAGGTGGAGACTGAGGTCGAGGAGAAAGTCCAAATGGCTGAGTTCAGGCCAGAGGCTGACACTGAAGATCTCCTCATCACTTATAATGCTAACGTGTTGAAGCATAGGAACCTTTCCTGGCTCGATAATTATCCGTCACATCTATACAACGCCTAGGGCCGACTAGTAGGAGATGAAAAGGCTACCTATTAGGGTGAATCGGTTGATGAATTCGAGCTTGAGAATGGAGTGCCGAATGAAGACGAACGAAAATTTCTCCATGATTCCATGATTTCATATGAAAAGGAGAAGCTTGGAGCCTAGCACTCGGAGGTCAGAGAAGTATCTGGTGTCGAGCACCATGACTCAAGTCCCTAAACTCTTATGCCGACTCAGCCTGAAACGACTTCTGCTATTTATTCTCAATCCGTTGCTGCTTACAATCCGAATCAGCCGCAGTTATCTCAAGATAGCGAGCAAATTTCTGAGGCCATTCAACCGCCAACAAGTCGAACTGAGGAAGGTACTCTGAACATATCTTATGCTTGTTCACGGTAAGATGCTTCACTTGAAATATATAATAACAGATTTCCTTTGTCTCTTTCCAGTGATTGGATCCACATCAGTCGCGCCTCCTACAACACAAGAGTAGCAACATGCGTAGGAGGCGATAATTACGGAAGCGACCACGACATCGGCCATTGCACCTACAAATGATGTAAAAGGGAGCACACTTTCATTTAATGAACAGATGATGGAAGAACTTCTTAGTCATCATAGTGAACCTTTCTCTGACTTACCGTTTGTCATGAGTGGAGTAGCGCCAGCGATCAGCTCCTCAGTCCTAACAACAAGCGTTTTCGATGATACACAAAACACTTCATGAGGAAGAAATTATAGCCGAGATTAATGCAGAAATGGAAGCAGCTCCTCGGGCCAGCAGCTTTGGAGGTGGAATGGCGGGCCTTGGTCTGGCTCCGTTACAAATGATATCTCCTAGTGACACTGTTGTTGACACCCGCGTGCTTATTCCGCCTCCTGTAGTGGACCCAACCCCTCCAACTCCACCTGTTGGTAGTATTCCCATGCAATTAAGTTTGAAGGAGGAAATCGATATAATGCCCCCCAAAGGAGATCAAACTTTGAAGGGCATAGCTTAAAGATGAAACCCAGTGGCAGCTCGATTGGGTCTACGTCGGAGAAGAAACCAAGAAAGAAGAAATAGTAGATATGCTTTTTCGGCTCATTTTTGAGCAGATAGGAATTTCTTTAGCTCTTGTTGGCCGTGTATAGATGCGAGTTCGGCCCCTGCTAGTAGGATTTTTGGAAATAAATTGTACATAAATTCCTTCCACAAATAGTAGAAATGAAATTCTATTTTTTCTTCAACACAATTATCGTTTATTTGCTTAAGTGTTCCAGCATTTGAATTCTTGTTCAATATACTTGTGAAGTTTTGACCTTTGGATCGGGTTTAGAGTTTATTTGTTAAGTTATGAAATCACGGCTACGAGTCATGACCGGACACTATACTGAAATCCGATGCAGCACTGCTTCAATCAATGATCGACACTTAAGTTCTGCCCTCTAGGGATGAGTTGTAAAGATCAGCTAGCGATTGCATTTCACCCCCAATACATTAGCTTAAAGTCGTTGAATTAATGCTAAAACAAGTAAAGGTCCAGTGGTCGAATCATACTTTCTCACTTATTGATGGTCACATTCGCATTCTGGGGATTTGCATTTGTGCATGGGCGGTCGGTCATGCCTGTTTAAGTTTTAAGTATATGTCCATGCTCCAGGGACTTAAGTTATTTTATGGGTGGTCAGTCACTATCGAGTTATGTTTATACTTTGACCATACTCTAGGGACTCAGAGTTGTGTTATGGATGATCAATTCGCATCCAGTTTGTGTTTAAACTCTAATCCCCTCTCTGGGGATTTAGGTTAGTTGATGTTTATTCTCCAATCCGCGCTCTGGGAACTTAGAGTTAAGTGCGGTCGATACTCCAATTCACACTCTGGGAATCCGAAGTTAGTCGATGTTTGTACTCCAGTTTGCACTCCGGGAACCTGAAGTTGGTTGATGTTGACACTCCAGTTCACACTATGGGAATCCGTAGTTAGTTGATGTTTATACTCTAGTTCGCACTCTAGGTACTCGGAGTTGGTGTTTATACTCCAATTCACACTTTGGGAATTTAGAGTTAGTATTTATACTCCAATTCGCACTCTGGGAATTTGGAGTTGGCCAACAGATGGTCAGTCACATCTATTTAGGCTTTTGAATTTCGTTCTCACTCCAGGAACGATGTATTTATCAGGATCGTGGATGGTCGATTCACATCCACCCTGAGTTAACAAGCGAGATCGTTAGATGGATGGATCCATCCTCCTCGAACTTGATTCGGATACGGATGAGGTCGTTAGACGGATGGATCCACCATCCTCGAAACCGCATTCATAAATTTATTCTTCAGCTCGCACTCTGCAAGAGTGGGGTTAGTTAAAGGATTGTCGTGTATTAATCCTTTTTTGGCTTCAATGTGGTGACTTGCTCCTAAGCTTGAGTTTCTCTTAGCGAGTAACCGGTCATATCACAATTACTCCCTATTTAAATAAACCCCACATCGGGTGGAATTAGCTCTCCGTGCATAGTGATAGTTGTATGACGCATTCAATAAATCACAGCTTTGGCTCGAAGAGATTTCATTTTATTCCTGAAGTAAGAGAATACGACAAAGTCAGTTGCCTTATTACAAATTCAAATTTCGAAATGTAGAAACAAATTGCAAATGAAAGACAGACTAAATAAATAAGCCTGTTATGTGTAGTAGCGACGAAGACTCTCACTGTTCCAGGCTCTTGGTAGAGTAAGGCCGTCAACGGTCGAAATTTTAAATGTGCCATCTTCGAGCTTTCGTTCAATTACATACGGCCCGTCCCACGTTGGTTTCATGTGCGAAGGAACCGGGTAGATTCTTTTGAGAATAAGATCACTGACTTCGAAGGTTTGGGGTTGGACCTTGGCATTGTATAATCGGGCGACTGGCTTTGATATGTGTCTGCCCTCAAATAAGCCTCTTCGTGCTTCTCATCCAATAAATCCAAGGATTCAACAAGTAATATAGCATTTGTCTTCGGATCATAGTATGTCACGCGATGAGCAGGTACTTCCATCTCGACTAGAATAGCGGCTTGTAAACCATAAGAAAGAGAGAATAGAGTGTGGCCGGTCGTGGATTTGTGGGTTTTTTGATAGGCCCATAAAGCCATAGGAAGTTCATCGACCCACTTGCCCCGGGCCTTTTCCAGTCGTTTCTTCAAAAAAGATTTCATAACTTTATTAACCGCTTCAACCTGTCCATTCGCTTGAGGGTATGCAACTACAAAGAATTTCTTTTGAATGTAGAATCGTTAACAGAAATCCTTGAACTCAACGCTGTTGAATTGGGTTCCGTTATCGGTGATGATGGTATGCGGGAGACCAAATCAACAGATAATGTTGCAGACTACAAAGTTGGTCGGGTTATTTCGGTAGGAGTGGCTCTAGGAATCCAAGCGTGTTTTTGACATCGGTTACATTTTCTAATGTAGTCTGAAGCGTCACGATTCACGGTCAGCCAATAGTATCCATATAGGAGTACTTTCTTAGCTAGAGCTTGCCCCTTGTTGTGATTGCCACATTCTCCTTCGTGTACATCATGCAATACTCATTTAATTTCATCGTGAGCGATACACTGAAGTAAAGGGATAAAGTATCCTCTTTTATACACGACTCCATTCTAAATAGTGAACCGTGAGGCTTTTCGAAGAACTTGTCTTTTTCACTTCTGCACTCTGGCAGTGTTCTATGCTCGTGATAATTTATGAACGGAGTCATCCATGACTCCTTATCGGAAACTACCCCAAATACCCAATCTGTCTCCATTCGATCGATGCTTGGGGAAGACAATGTTTCCATAGGAACGATTCCCATTTGTTGTGCTTCACCTATGCTGGCTAGTTTAGCAAATGAATCAGCTTTTTGATTATGTTGTCGGAGGATGCAGTAGATAGCATAATAATCTAACTGATTCAGTATCTCCCAGACACGAGCTAGGTAAGCAGCCAATCTTCGATCTTTGGCCTGGTATTCCCCCCGAACTTGACATACGACCAGTTGTGAGTCACAATAAATCTCCATAGCAATGACTTTTAAGTCTCGGGCCAGTCTCAATCTGGCAATTAAGGCTTCATACTCAGCTTCATTGTTGGTCGTACGAAAATCAAACTTCAAATCATCGCATATGGATCGACCTTCGGGAGTTTCAAGTACAACCCCGGCACCTGAGCAACGGTCATTTGATGCAACATCAGTATGCAACTTCCAAATAAATTTGGGAGATTCACTGGTTTCAGACTAGTCCTCTAAGATGGTAAATTCAGCTATGACATCTGCTAGGACTTGTCCTTGAATGGCTCGCCTTGGAGTATACGTAATATCAAACTGATTTTACTCGATATTCCATTTGAGTAAACTACCAGACGTCTCAGGCCGCGTGAGGATCTGTCGTAATGGCTGGTTGGGGTAAACGGTGATAGGATGAGCTTGGAAATAGAGACGGAGCTTCCTTGAGGCAATAACAAGACAGTAAGCCAACTTCTCCTGCTTTAGATAATTTCTCTCAGCTCCGGTTAATCATTTACTAATATAGTAGACCGGTTTTTGCACTCGACCTTCCTCCCGAATTAAGGCAGCACCGATTGTGTTTTCTGATACTGCACAGTAAAGGTATAATTTCTCATGATCGATAGGCTTTGACAAAATTGGCAGTGTGGAGAGGTGTTGAATTAGTGCTCGGAATGCGCCCTCACATTTCATGGTCCATTCAAAGTTCTGTTTCCCTTTTCGGATCAAATCGAGGAAGAGAATACCTTTGTCAGTGGATTTTGAAATGAACCTGCTCAACGCTGCTACCTTCCCATGAGGCTCTGGACTAGCTCTATATTTCTTCGAATCTCAGGATTTCTGATCGCTTCGATCTTTTCGAGATTGGCTTAAATATCTCCCGCGTTGACGATAAACCCAAGGAATTTTCCAGATGTAACCCCAAAATGACATTTCAACGGATTGAGCTTCATTCTATATTCTCAGAGGATATTAAATATTGACTCCACGTCTTTAATATGATCGGTGGAGAATCGTGATTTCACTAGCATGTCTTCCACATATACCTCCATGGTCTTCCCAATATGGTTGGCGAACATTCGATTAACCAATCGTTGGTAAGTTGCACCGGCGTTCTTGAGTCCAAAAGGCATAACTTTGTAGCAATAGAGTCCCAGATCAGTCACGAAGATGGTGTGCTCCTGGTCGGGCAAGTGCATGGTTATCTGGTTGCAACCTGAATACGCGTCCATGAAGGATAGGAGTTCATGTCCAGCCGTTGAATCTACAAGCTGATCGATTCGAGGAAGTGGAAAACTGTCTTTGGGGCAAGCTTTATTCAAGTTTGAATAGTCAACACACATTCTCCATTTCTCATTTAGCTTTCAAACGAGTACAGGGTTGGAAACCCATTCCGGGTATAATGCATCTCGAATAAATCCATTCGATTTAAGCTTATCTACCTCTTCCTTAAGGGCAGCAGATCTCTTTGGATCCATACCACATCTTTTTTGTTTGACTGGGACGTACCGCGGGTCAATGTTTAATGCGTGGCTCGCGATGCTCGGGGAGATCCCACACATGTCAGAATGTGTCCAAGCAAACACATCAAGGTTTGCTCGGAGAAAGTCAACCAATTCCTCTTGCATTTGTTAACTTAACTAAGATCCAATCTTTATCATTCTAGTGTCGTCGCTATCGTCAATCGAGACATCGATCATCAGTTCGATCGGAGAAGCTTAACTGTCTTTACTTTCATGTTCGCTTTCATTATCTCTCGGGCCAAGATCTCTTTGGAATTGGCTAGGATACTTAGGCCGGGGCCCAGGGACTAATTGTCAATTTTCAACAAAACGGACGCAGAGAGTTTCCTCTACGCCCTTCCCTTTCTCCTTTCGCTGTGCCTCGCACAGCTTAACAGCATAAGTGGCTCTCCTAGCAGCTTGATCTCCTTGAATGACTCCAACTCCACGATCGGTGGGAAACTTTAGAGTCAAACGCCATGGGGCAACGACAGCCCTGAACTCAGCTAGGGTCGATCGGCCCAAGAAAGCATTGTACAGCGAGTCGATGTCCAGCGCAAAAAACTGTAATATCCTAACTCTCCGGCGTTCTCTGGTTCCTAACTCCACTGGCAATTTCACCACTCCATTGGGTATGGTTGCATTCCCGTTGAAGCCATGAGACTGATAAGGCTTCAAATCTTTAGCCACCATTTTCATCTGGTCATAGGCTCACTTAAACAATATATTCACAAAACTTCCACCGTCGACTAAGATCTTCTTCATCCAAGCAGGACCTACTTGAGCTGTTATGACAAGTGGATCGATAGTGGAGGCTACGACCCTGTCGACGTCTCTATCTCGGAACACGATGTCGTCAATCATTTTCTTCTGTTTTTTGGCCGGTGTCTCATCTTCCAAACTGCTACAACACTCGAAGTCTGCATGTCTAATAGAACTAGCATACGACTCCATTTCCCTCCAGCTTTGGTCTGTTGGATGAGGACCACCACTAACAGTATTTATCACCAATCTCTTGCCGGTATGAGCGAGTTCCTCCTGTCTTGCCTGATTAGAAACACACGATTTTGATTTGATGGGCCCGCACCTCCAGACAGCGGCGCCCAAACAAACTGCTCCAATTTCCTTTCTCTCGTCAACTTTTCAATGAGATCCTGCAAATGAAGGCACTCATTCATGTTATGACCATAGCTATCGTGGAATTTGCAAAACTTTCCCGTTTGGATTTGTTTCTCTGAAGATGGTCTTGGGGCAAGTTCTTATATTGAATGGTATTACAAGTCCGCAAGTACACATTCTCCAACGACGTATTCAAAGGAGTGTAATTATCAAACATGGGAGCCCTACGTCATGGACCACAATTCTGATCACATTTCTTATTTCGATCTCCATTACCTCACTGCTAATTCTGTTTATTTTGAACATTCAATTGCACTTTTCTTGAGCTCTCCCCGGATTGTTTAACAGCTACATTACTCTGGATTCCTTCCACAGTGGGCCCTACGTCTTCCTTTTTCCTAGACTATTCCGCATCCTCCCTTCTCAAGAATTGGGCTACCCTGGAATAGAAACGGTCCAATGATGCAGGAGGTTTTTTGGCTAACCAGTTGCCGAATTCTGAATCAGGATCAATCCCCTTAGTTAGTGCCATCAGAATAGAGTTATCATTGGAATTGCTAATCTCAGCACACACTGCGTAAATCTTTCTAGATAACGCCTGATTGTCTCTTCAGGAGCTTGAGTGACATTAGACAGTTTTAACATCCTTCGGTCTCGTTTCATGCATTCGAAACTGCTCGACAAACTTTGGCGCCAACTGGTCAAAACACGAGATAGATCGAGGTGGATAATGGGTAAACCACATGGTAGCTATGCCACCAAGAGAGATTGAAAAACTCCGGCATTTAACTGCATCATCGGCTCGTGCAACATTCATCAACCATTCGTACTTTAGAATACGCTAATTAGGATCTGAGCTCCCTTTATAGATGGGTAGAGTTGGCATCCTGAATCACCGAGGTGGTTCAGCATAGAGTATATCATCAGTGAAAGGGGTATGACTCTAGGAGATTCCCCAGTCATCATTAGTGAGACCCTGACTTTCATGGATCATATGACATATCATCATCGGTATATCTGGCATATGGACATTTTGGACACGCTGGGTCAATGTGTGGTCGGGTTTCACAATGCAAGGTTCGGCCGGACGTGGTCGACGGTCCAGATCTCGCCTCCTTGGTTCTAAGTCTTCAGGGATGTAAGGTTCGGGAGTATGTTGACGCTGGGTCGGATTTGTCCGGTTTCGAGGATCAACTCTCAGCTCAGCAGCAATGGCGGTTGTGCTGTTTTTTGTAACTTGATATGGTACAATACCTCCTCGAGAGGAGGGTCCATTCTGATGGCTGGTGGATGGGCCAATTCTTGGTTGCCCAAGGCTCAGTGCGTGCTGATGTCCGGTAGCTTAGGTATAACTCCCATCTAGCCATGGGCGCGCAGCTCTGCGATGATAGTCTAAAGAAGCTGAACTCTCAGTAGATGAATAGGAAGGTTGATCCCTCCTAGATCTCCTATGCCTTTAGTGATTCAGCTGACTGGTCAATTCTACATAGGCACACAGCTATTGAGTAAGTTGTTGATGGCTTTGTGTCAGCACTTGCATTAGCATCTGATACTCTTCCCAAGTGACAGGGCCTTGCGGATCTGATGGTCCAGCAGCATTCTGATCTGTCGAAGGTAGTTGCATGGGATTCTATCGATCCCATCCTTTTGGATCTGCAGCAGTGGAAGTGGTCCTTGTGTTTACCAAGATGAATAGCAAAGCGTTTTTCCTAGATTTGATGCAAATCTGGATAGGATGGAAGAACTTTGAACTTGAGATCTGGATCTTCTCCTTGGATTTACGCAATCTGATATCTATAGTAGATCCAACGAGCAGGAGAAAAACTGTGTTTTCTCAATGAAAACACCAAAATGTCTGTATCGAAATTGGGCACAACACTCTTCGGAAGTATTTGAAGAGATAAAATGAAGAAAGTAAATGTAAAAAGAGGATTATCCAACAAACACATAGAAAACAAATAAGAAAAACACGCAGAAACACAGAGATTTAGAGTGGTTCGACGTACAGCCTACGTCCACTATGAAATTGGTGATTTTATTGATGTTTGTATGCTAATTACGACTGGATACAATTGTAACGACCCGCTATTTTCAACCATTCGATCCTCACGTGTCGGACTTGAATTGTTCAAAATACCGAATTGTAATTTAAATTTGGCCAAACACAGCATAAACAGTAAATAAATAGTCACAGATCACAGATATAGAGTAATAAAATGCAGCGGAAGTAAAGAAATAGTAGTTCATGAAGCTACTATAAAAATATACATCAGAGTTAAGCAAGATACAACAGAAGTCTCAATATGATATCAAGTACAAACAGAATCCATCACTGGACTCAACTGAATAACTGAAATCAACTGGATAACTGAAAGCGAAATAGATAACTGGGTTTCCAAGTGAAGCTCCAACTTCAGAGGTGAGTCTCTAATGTTGTATCACTCAGTCTGACCCAAGCGTAAAGCAAAAAACAAAACACTCGAGTCAGGACATACATACTTATATAATGTAATCCAACTCAAGTGAACTGTAATATAAGGTACAAGTAACTTAAAGGATGCTTGGGACCGCCCATCCTCTAAGGATCCGTTAAAATATTTACTATATAGTAATATTTTGCTATTGTAATAATGTCTATAGTAAAATAAACTTACTTTTAAATAGCGTTAAGGAGTTACCCATATAGCCCTTAACACGTAATAGTGCCAATAGTCTATACAGTACTGTAATACCTCCTGATCGGGAGGCTACCAGAGGATACTCCATAGGTACGACACAAATCAAACTCGTACATGGCACGCTAGGATAGGTGACACGGAACAACTAGGCAATGCCAGGGTAGATAAACCAATAACGCTTCTGGACCGATGGTAACGCATAGCAGCTACTATTGCCCACCTTGAGCCACACCCCCAAAATCTAAATGCCCAAATCAATCATAAAGTAATAGAATGGTATCAAAGGAGTGTGTACGATAAAAGGTACAACATTCTTAGCCCGTCAATCACTCCTGTTTTATCCACCTTATGCCAACTCACGAGAGTCAGGTCCATATATACCTCAAAGGAACGCCGCCACCATCCTACTACATTCTGCAAAACCACTAATATATCATTTCCCATTCAAAAACCAATAATATATCCTTTAAATTCCAAAGACCAAATCAATATCTCATTTAAGTAAAACCCAAGTTTCCAAATCATTGAATATTCCTTCAATTTATTAAACTCGAAATATTGTTTTAAGTCATATTAAGCAAAACCACTTTATAAAGTCATATTCTTAAATCTTCAATTTCAATAAATTCAAATTTATATATTTAAAGACAATCCAGAATTAAATAGAATTTCCAAAAATTTCATTTCCAAAGCCATTTTACTCACAAGTTATAACAACTCTGAAAACCAAACACTTTGAAACCATAATACTTTGAAATCCTAATAATTTAGAAATGTTATCATTTGGAATTCATACTGCTTAAAATTACAATACTCAGGAATCATAGCATTTTTGGAATGTAATACTTTCCACTTTAACATTTTATATAACCAAAGTATTTATATACTTACAAATTTTAACATGGTCATTTTATCATAGCCTTATAGTTAAATAAACTTTGTTACTGTAATATACAATTTAAAGCTGAAATTCTTATGTTAAGTTAAAAATACCTTATTAACTTACATTATTATTACAATAAAGAAACTTTATTATTTAATCATTTAAAATATGCCATTTACATTAATTACAACTTACATATCAAATGTACGTTTTAACTTACATTTATTACAATAAAGAGCTTTTATCATTTTAATCAATATTATACTAATTAAAACTTACATTATCAAATGTACATTTTAATTTATATTTCTATTACAGCAAAGAGCATTTATTAATTTAATAAATACCACACTAATTAAAACTTTACATGTTTCTTTCATTAATTAGGACTTTACACGTTTTTTCATTAATTAAAACTTACATGTTTCTTTCATTAATTAAAAACTTTACATGTTCTCTCATTAATTAGAATTTTACACGTTTCTTTCATTAATTAAAACTTTACATGTTTCTTGCAATAAATAAAAAAGTTTACATGTTCTCTTATTAATTGGGACTTTACACGTTTCTTTCATTAATTAAAACTTACATGTTTCTTTCATTAATTAAAAACTTTACATGTTTCTTGCATTAATTAAAAATTGTACTTCATTTTCTCAATTCAAAAATTCATCATTTATTATACAACCATATTCAATTCAAAACTAAAGATTGATTGCAATTATCAGGTTAGATATTAAAATTCCATATTAATCAACTTTAATTATTAAATTATTTACTACAAATAAAAATCTTTAAATTTCTATTTAAAACCAAATAAAGATTTTTAAATTACACTTTAAACCAATTATCAGCATATAACATTTTAACTTATAAAAACCGATATCTCTTTATATTTAAAATATTTAAATCAAATTTTAAGTTAAAATTCCATATATTCCAAAATTTCAAAATACTTAATAAATTTTTAGGAAAATATTACTTTAAAAATATTAACCATGGGCCTGTATAATATTTTCTAACCTAGGTCAAGTGACACGGATATGTATCATTTCAATCCGTAATTTAAAAAGGAAAATCCGGGTTCTATCATTTCAAACCCGCAATCCCAAGAAAATAAATACAACAAAAAATCAATAAAAAATCACTCAATCCTATCATTGCAGCCCATATTTCCTTATCCTAAAGTCCATTCGGGTATGTATCATTTCAACCCATAGTAATAGGGAACTTGCAGTGTGATAAACAAGAAATAAATATAACAATATAGCATATAATATCATAACAGATGTTGTAATAAATATATAAATAGCATTTAACATCATATAGTCAATCATAGGCATGTATGAACATAGCATAATAATTTCTATAATTCACTTGTCATCATTTCACAATTATAAAAGTATGTTGTCTAGAGTGAAAAATCTCATCTTTTTGAAAGCTAGAATCAAAATCAAACACACATCCAAACTCCGCAAAGCATGAAAAGGCACGATAAAGAACGACTATATTTTTTTGAGTGGATGAAGAGTCAGATTCGAACTTGTAAATAACACAATACATAACATATATAAGCAATGATTCAATACAAAAGAATATAGATAAAAACAATGAAAAGATAGAAATTGAAATGACCTAACCTTGATAAATCAAAGCAAGGTGATCAATACATGGCTTTGGTGGCAAGGAGGAGGTGGTGTGGTCGGCAATAGGTGGAGACCAAGCCATGCTTGAAGAAGAACAAAAGAAAAGAGAACAGAAAATAGAAAAAGAAGAAAAGAAAGCCATGTAATAATTAGAGCTTGCTGTATTTTTTCTTCACGCAAATGATAATGAGGAGTTTTGAGAATTGCTTGTGCGTTAGCTATCAAAAGAAATACACGGCTAAAGATGGAATAAAAAAAGAAACGGCTAAGGAGGAGTAAATGATAGGAAACAAAAAGGCATAAGATAAGGAGAAATAAACTTGCATATATTTTATTCTTAAATGCAAACGAATATGAGAAGTGGGAATAAATTTTTGTACATGAATTGATAAAGTTTCTTACGACTAATAGATGGAGTGGTTTGGAAGGCAAGCAAAGAAGTAAATGCTAGGAAACGGAAAAGACATAATTAAGGAGAAAGGAACATATACATTTATTCTTATCTGAAAATGAAAATGAGGAGTTTGAAATGAGAAATAAATCTTCTTGTACGTGATTTGTGGAATGGTTTCTCATAGCTAGAAAAAAAATACACGGCTATGGTAGGTAATTAAATAGATAGGTAAATAAAAGGCAAGAAATAAAGCAAATGTCACCTATGCCTAATTAAACAAAGTTACTTACATCTAATTAATTTGTTTCCAAGCCATTAAATAAAAGAATATACACAAATAAACTCCAATAAATACAATAAAAGCTTAGACAAATAAAAATAGAAAGATAAAATAGGAAAAATATAAAATATGTGTATAATAAAAGTACAGAAATTTATTGCATGTAAAACGCTGTAATTTATCCAGTTTAAAAAGTATAAGTTTTAAATTCCCAATAAATCCATATTCTTAACTCCATCTAGTTATTCAATCCATTTCATTATACGGTATAATTCTCATGGTTTATACCGTAGTACATTAATATTCCTATTTTCTCTTAATTTCAAATAATGTAATATTTAATTCCATTTACTACAATAGATCCAATTATTAGATATTGAATTTCAATACATAAATTTGATTTAATTACAAATCTTTTTATTAAGTCCATTACTACTCTACGAACCTAGAACCTAGTTAACCATTCATTCCTTAATATACTCCAATTTAACAACTTCTAAACATTGTATTACATTTCACATTAATGTAACTTTTGTTTATATTTATTAAAAATTGACGCCTCATTTCAATTTAATAGGCTAAATAAATATGTAACACATAATAATTGTCACTGTTTACTTTTAACTACATTTATAAGTTTATTGTCTATAGACCAAAGTTACAATTACTTACAGGACCATAGTGTTATTTAATTTCCATTTATTATATTATACCTCATTCATAAAATCAACATTTACATTATTTCAATTTATTTTGATCCCCTTCAAGCTATCAATAATTTAGCTTAAATTACACTCTTTACCAGTCAAATTAGTTATTACATCCACATTAAATAACCAATTTTTATTTATTTTAATATTTTAATTACAAAAATGTTATTAAATCAACTATTTTTAATTACCAAAATTTACGGATTGTTACACTCTCCCCCACTCAAAACTTCGTCCTCGAAAAGGAAAAAAGAAGGGCAAAAGAAAAAATTTAAAGAAAAAATACATCTTATTCAAAAAACACTAACTTTATAAACAAATAAATTTACAAAATTAATTAATTTGAATAAAATATACCAATTTATTTAAAAATTCCATTAACAACATTTATACTATATATTATTCAATTAACCTTTTTATTCTATTTACCTCTATTAATCTTTTATATCGAAAATTTAAGTGTATAATATTTATTATAACCACTCGAATTTACTTATAAAATCTTTTTATATTGTATATTATCTAATTACATATTCAACTTCTGAATAATTTAGGTAAGTTATATTGGAATGCAATAGAATATTATACAAATAAAACTTTTTAATTCAATTATCTTAAGCTTAAATATCTATTCAAAATTTTGATTCTCTTTTACAATTGAAATCATACTTTAAGATAAAATTTAAGAATCAAATATCCGATTAACTTCAACTATTTTAGAGGTACATAAATATATATACTAAATATATATCAAATCAACTTTGAAATCATATACCAATATATGTATTGTCAATCAAGTCATATTTTTTTGAATTTCAAACCAATTTAATTCTCTAAAGCAAAACTGTAGTAAAACTACAGGATAGTCTCTTCACTTTGAAACTAGAAAATGAATGCCGATGATGCTGTAGTCATCACTGAAATTATTTTCCAACGACAAAGAGAAGAGCACTTCCTTAAAACTTTAAAATTCTTTGAAAACGATTTCTATTCGAAAAATACTTCAAATAATATATCTTTTAAAACTTTAAAACCAAAGTTCGAATTCATCGAAAATTAAATCTCAAATTCTTGATTTAAATTCATTTTAATTTCCAAATTAATTTATAACCATGTTTTATAGTTCAATTATTTATATATGAAACAAAAGCTAATGGTTAAAAGCTATATACAAAGTCAAATATTATTTCTAAACATCCAATTCAGTTAACTAACAAAATTCAGAAAGTTATACTTATATATACTATAATTATACAAAATTTATTCATTTACTAAATTTGAAAACAATACTGTGTCAGTTTGCTTTGTTCAAGTGTTTTGGAGATCCTATCGATGGCGTTGATCAGACGAATCGATCGAAAACCCAAATCAATATCAACAACTCAAACAACATAAATATAAAACATTTTAAATATAGGTTTACAAATACACTATACAGGAATAGATTTTCAAAGCAAGGATAGAGATTCAAATTCGATTAACTCAAATCAAAGACAATTTTGATTTGAAAATAAGTTTGAACAAAAGATAAGATGATTAACTAACCGAATAAGGAAATGGGTAAGCTTATATAAATCGCGGGCAACCTTAACCGGGTCAACCGTGACTTCAAGAATCGGATCGATGTGGAATTCTAAGGCAAGTCTAAATTCGATCTCAAGAGATAGAACTTGGGATATCAAGAGACACTGGCATCTAAACTGAGAATATATAAAATCTTCGGTGAATAAATGCCTATTGTAAAGGAGTTCCATCCCTTTACAAGCCATTTGAAGTGGAGCTATGGGATACTCCAGAATCAAAAGAATACGAATAGTGAGGGATAAGAATGAATTTCGGAACCGAGGGAACGTTCCGAAATTCAAAGGAAATCGAGTCAAAAAGAAAAGAATCAAGCTCGAATGAAAGTGATTCTGTAAATAAATTCACCTTATATGCTTAGTTTTTCCTAGAGCCAAAGCTCTGATATCAAATGTAATAACCCGCTGTTTTTAACCATTCGCATCCTCATATGTCGGACTTGAATTGTTCAAAATACCGAATTGTAATTTAAATTTGGCAAATCACAGCATAAACAGTAAATAAATAGTCACGGATCACAGGCACAAAGTAATAAAATGCAGCGGAAGTAAAGAAATAGTAGTTCATGAAGCTACTATATAAATATACATCAGAGTTAAGCAAGATACAACAGAAGCCTCAATATGTTATCAAGTACAAACAGAATCCATCACTGGACTCAATTGAATAACCGAAATCAACTGGATAACTGAAAGCGAAATAGATAGCTGGGTTCTCAAGTGAAGCTCCAACTCCAGAGGTGAGTGTCTAATGTTGTATCACTCAGTCTGACCCGAGCTTAAAGCAAAACACAAAACACTCGAATCAGGACATACATACTTATATAATGTAAACGAACTCAAGTGAACTGTAATATAAGGTACAAGTAACTTAAAGGATGCTTGGGACCGTCCATCCTCTAAGGATCTGTTAAACTATTTACTATGTAGTAATATTTCGCAATTATAATAATGTCTATAGTAAAATAAACTTACTTTTAAATAGCGTTAAGGGGTTACCCATATAGCCCTTAACACGTAATAGTGCCAATAGTCTATACAGTACCGTAATACCTCCTGATCGGGAGGCTACCAGAGGATACTCCATAGGTATGACACAAATCAAACTCGTACAAGGCGCGCTAGGGTAGGTGACAAGGCACAACTAGGCAATGCAGGGTAGATATACCAATTACGCTTTCAGACCGGTGGTATCGCGTAGCAGCTATTACCGCCTACCTCGAGCCACACCCGCAAAATCAAAAGGGCTCAAATCAATCATAAAGTAATAGAATGGTATCAAAGGAGTGTGTCCGATAAAAGGTGCAACCTTCTTAGTCCGTCAATCGCTCCTGTTTTAGCCACCTTATGCCAACTCACGGAAGTCGGGTCTACGTATATACCTCAAAGGAACGCCGCCACCATCCTACTTCGTTCTGGAATCTCAACCGCGTACACGGTTGTTAAAGTGGTTCTCGAAATCGATAGAGTAATTAACTAAATTGAGAAAAAAGACTCAAATTCAAAATACTACTTAACTAAAAATACTACTTAATACTAATTAATAAATACTAATAATTTTTTTTATTAATTTTAATATTCTTTCATTTTCATATTTTATAGTATATTTTATAGTATTTTCTATACTATTACATTACTAATACTAAGAAATTACACTTGGAATGGAGATAAAATTTGTCTTTATTGTTACTTCAATAACTTCAATAACAAGTATCTTTCATTTGATATAATAAAAACAAAAAATGAAATCATTTGATCTATGAAATGATTGATTCATCAAAAGTGATGTAATAACCCGGCGTGGTTAAGTACTGGCCGGGGGAATGCCCATATCTGATCCCAGTCTCTTTAACAACCAACCGTTATTATAGCCCATGGATAATTCTATCAAAATCATTTACACTTTAAAACCAAAATATCATATCCATTTCAAAACTAAATACTATATTATTTCCTTTCAAAATTAAATCAATATATCATATCCCATTTCAAAAGCCAAAGTAATAATATATCCTTTAAATTCCAAAGACCAAATCAATATCTCATTCAAATAAAACCCAAGTTTCCAAATCAATGAATATTCCTTCAATTTATTAAACTCCACATATTGTTTTAAATCATATTAAACAAAACCACTTTAAAAAATCATATTCTTAAATCTTCAATTTCAATAAGTTCAAATTTATTATTTAAAGACAAGTCTTAATTAAATATAATTTCCAAAAATTTCATTTCCAAAGCCATATTACTTTCAAGTTATAGCAACTCTGAAAACCAAACACTTTGAAACCATAATACTTTGAAATCCTAACAATTTAGAAATGTTATCATTTGGAATTCATACTGCTTAAAATCACAATATTAAGGAATCATAGCATTTTTGGAATGTAATACTTTCCACTTTAACATTTTTTATAACCAAAGTATTTATATACTTACAAATTTTAACATGGTCATTTTATCATAGCCTTATAGCTAAATAAACTTTGTTACTGCAATATACAATTTAAAGATGAAATTCTTATGTTAAGTTAAAAGTACCTTATTAACTTACATTATTATTACAATAAAGAAACTTTATTATTTAATCATTTAAAATATGCCATTTACATTAATTACAACTTACATATCAAATGTACGTTTTAACTTACATTTATTACAATAAAGAGCATTTATCATTTTAATCAATATTACACTAATTAAAACTTACATTATCAAATGTACGTTTTAATTTACATTTCTATTACAGTAAAGAGCATTTATTAATTTAATCAATACCACACCAATTAAAACTTTACATGTTTCTTTCATTAATTAGGACTTTACATGTTTTTTCATTAATTAAAACTTTACATGTTTCTTGCATTAATTAAAAACTTTACATGTTCTCTCACTAATTAGAAATTTACATGTTTCTTTCATTAATTAAAAAAATTACATGTTTCTTTCATTAATTAAAACTTTACATGTTTCTTGCATTAATTAAAAACTTTACATGTTCTCTCATTAATTAGGACTTTACACGTTTCTTTCATTAATTAAAACTTACATGTTTCTTTCATTAATTAAAAACTTTACATGTTTCTTGCATTAATTAAAAACTGTACTTCATTTTCTCAATTCAAAATACATCATTTATTGCACAACCATTCTCAATTCAAAACTAAAGATTGATTGCAATTATAAGGTTAGATTTTAAAATTCCATATTAATCAACTTTAATTATTAAATTATTTATCACAAATAAAAATCTTTAAATTTCTATTTAAAACCAAATAAAGATTTTTAAATTACACTTTAAACCAATTATCAGCATATAACATTTTAACTTATTAAAACTGATATATCTTTATATTTCAAATCTTTAAATCAAATTTTAAGTTAAAATTCCATATATTCCAAAATTTCAAAATACTTAATAAATTTTTAAGAAAATATTACTTTAAAATTATTAACCATAGGCCTGTATAATATTTTCTAACCTAGGTCAAGTGATACGGATATGTATCATTTCAATCCGTAATTTAAAAAGAAAAATCCGGGTTCTATCATTTCAAACCCGCATTCCCAAGAAAAATAAATACAACAAAAAATCAATAAAAAAACAGTCAAGCCTATCATTTAATTCCATAGTGATTTTTCTTATCCTAAAGTCCGTTCGGGTATGTTTCATTTCAATCCATAGTAATAGGAAACTTGCAGTGGGATAAACAGGAAATAAATATAACAATATAGCATATAATATCATAACAGATGATGTAACAAATATATAAACAGCATTTAACATCATATAATCAATCACAGGCATGTATGAACATAGCATAATAATTTCTACAATTCACTTGTTTTCATTTCACAATTATAAAAGTTCGTTGTCTTGAGTGAAAAATCTCACCTTTTTGAAAGCTATAATCAAAATCAAACACACATCCAATGTAACGACCCAACTTCCAAAACCAGGAAGTTGCATCGCTAATAAGAAAGAAAGGGATAGAAAAGAGAAAGAAAGAGAAGAAGAAGAAACAACACATCAGAATCTAAACAGCGGAACGAATAAATTATATTAATAACATAAAATATTACATAGTTTACAAACACTATCAGAGTACACAGATATACAACACATACTAGACAGTTATAAACACCTGTTTAGTATTTACAACATAATACAATCTCAGAGACAACACAGAACACACAGCGGAATACTATATATCTAACGCAGAAGCCTCCTGCTCTATTGCTCCTCCACAATTCGTCAAAGCTAACCTGAATCTCTTGGCTACTCGTAAAAATTTGAGTACCCAAGAGTTTATGAAAACAAAAGATAAACTCTGGGTCAGACATGGGTCTGGTGTGAGTAACAGGTTAAAGTTTCTTAAATTTCAAAAACCTTTTGAAAAGAAAGGTATCACGTAAGACTTCCCACACATAAACATGGAAAAGTTTTTACCTTACGCTAACCAAAACATTTGATAGGAAATCCAGTGATATTATAATAGGTCTAGGGTTTTCAAGTAAATATGAAATAGCCGAAATTGTTACATGATTAAATTCCAACTACTAGCCACAAAGGTGGGTAATACAATCAAAACCGTTGGCACTTATTTGATTTTGGATTCCATACAATAGCAGGGCTACTAGGGTACCGCCCGTCACAGTACGTGGCCTAGATCAACTTACTGAGGAGTACGCCCGCTCCCCTGCAACACAAGGCCGGACCCATTTCCTACTGAATAGTTCCGAACAAGACAAACCCGCAGTTGGTGCACATATCCAACTGCCCACTAAGCCGAATAAAAAGGGACCTCTAGACAGGGATCAATCTTGCTCTCCAGTGGGAGTTAACCACGAAGCCTTATTGCACCTCCCCTGTTTTAGCCATTCCCGTTTGATGAGGCTTGAGGATACGATTACCTATAAAGAACACATCTCTTAGAATGCTCATCATCCACCTGACGATGTGCTGAAAGCATTCAATCCATACAAGTTCGTTCCAGGTTCGAACGAAACCGAAGGCATTATCTCGTTACACTCATTTTGGATTCACCCTCAGAGTTAATGACAGTAACCCTTGCACTCTGAATCTCTATCTCGAGCCTATAAGTACTATTTCCGTCAAACTCATCACGGAATCACCCCCAGAGTTATACTGACTAATAGTCCTTACACCTCGGGTCTTCACTCTTCACATAAGATTCACGACCTATCGTTAATTTGGATCGATGTGGTTTTTAGATGTCCAAATATGGAAACCCGATCCCGGTCTCATCAAAATCCAAAGCGTGTTTTTTAGGTCCAAGTTGTTTTAGAGTTTTAAAACAATTTAATAACATTATCTATATACACACAAATAGATAATTCAAAAGATTCACAACAGATAATTACCATTATCATAACTACAGATAATTCACATTATCACTATCAAACGATAATCCATATCATCACAATTGCAACCAATGTATCCATATCAAACAACAATACTAATCTCATAGTTGAGATTTCCAAACCATTCCAGACATCTTTATCATCCATTCATAAGCAATGACCTATAATCATACTATTTATAATTAATTTAAAATAAATTAAATTAATTACATTATCTATAATTATTTAAACTGAATTAAATTAATTATTATCACAATATAAATTTTTCTTACATTATCATTAATTAATTACAAATTAATTAATTGATTAACCTCTAATTTATCATCTTAATTAATCAATCTTGATTATTTATACTTTAATTAATTTCACAAAATTAATTACCCTAAACCAAATACAGTAATTAACCTTTAATTACTTCATTAATTAATTAACTATAGTTAATTACATTTAACCTTAATTAATTACAATTAATTAATTATACTTAATCACTTATTAATGATTAATTAATATTAATTAATTAATCTTAATTACATCATTAATTATATTAATTAATGATTCTTAATTATATTTAATTAATTACTCCATTAAATTAATTACTTCCAGTAATTAATCTCACTTAAATTATAATTATTAGTCACTTTGATTAATCTCAATCTGTAATTAACTACTTTAATTACTTCATTCCACTAATTATTCCTTAATTAATTTTTGAATTAATCTCTTGATTAATTTTATAAAATAATTTAATCCAAATTATATTCACAATTCAAATATTATCCACTAATTACATCCTGTAATTATCTCTAATTACTTAACTGAGTAATTCCATTAATTACATAAAGTAATTATTATCAAATCCAATGTTTAAAATTAATTAAACTTAATTAATTAATGTAAACCAAACTCAATAAACTTCATTAATTACATTAAGTAATTAATGTCTTAATTACTTTTATTTAAGTAATTAGACTTAAATAATTTTCATAATTTATTAACATTAATTAATTAATCTAATTAATTATTGAAAATTAATCATATTAATTAATTACTAAATAAACCTTAGTTAATGACCGTCATTAACTATTATTAATTCTTTAATTCCTTTTCTCTAATTGCTTCTTAATTAATCTCTAATTTAAATTAATCCAAATTTATTAATTATAAATTAATTAAATAAGTCACTCCTTAATTATCCTATTTATTTAATTATTTTAACATCTTAATAATTTCTAAGATAACCCATTTCTTATTTATAATTATTTGAATTTAAAACTTGAAATAAACTTCTGATTTGAACCTAGATTTTAAAACTCTTCATTTAAATTCATTTTTAAAACCAGAAGATTCAAAAAATTTATGAAAACTGAACTTAGATTTAGATTCAAACTGCTGTTTTGAATCATGATTCAGTTTTCAAAATGAAATTTAAACTTACAGAAAACTGTCAGGTTTTATTATTATTTTCTTTTCAAACTGAAAACCACTTTTAAATTTTAAACTTGTAGGATTCAAAATCATTTGAAACTATAATACAAACTAGATTTAAACATAACTCAGATTTAAAAACTTTATTTCTATTTGAATTCAGAATTTAAATTTTATTTTAAAATTCAAACAGAACAACAGGTTTCTGTTTTAACCCTGTACTATACTAAACCCTTCCCTGCCAAATTCTGCTTCGAGTCATCAGACTCGATTCTTCGAGCAAACTACCAATGTCACGAGTAAAAACCCGAGTCACTGTTACCTACACAAACCCAATTCAACAGAACTTCCAAGATGCACGGTGCACCTGCACCGTGACTTTGGCCATCTCCGGCCATCCATCCAAAATCCAACACAACGCCTATATTTCCCAGCTACGATTCCGAACATCATAATCCATCACGTCCACTTAAATCAAGATCGAGCAGCAACCCAAACTTGGAAAACCAAAATGCGACAAATACCCAAACCTGACAACACTTCAACCACCATCCTCCGACCACCGTAAGGCTTGCAACTTTGACCACAACTTCATCGTCACCCAAACTACCATCTCCTAAAATATCAATACACTCGATCCACAATAGAAGACGAGAAGGATCGATCAACCTAACCTAGTTAAACTAGGGCTATAGACAAGAAATCCACACCGCTGAAACCACGATGAAGTTCATCGCCATCCAACATTTTTCCAAGCTTCACTGGTCATGCCTCCCTCTACTAGAAGAATCCCAATCCCTAAATTTTCCTAAATTACCCAAAAACTCAAAAATCCCCTTATCTGTTCTAACTAGGTCTTAATGTTAAACCTAGCTTTAAAAATTGTGAATTTAGTTTCAAAAATCATAATTTTGAATATTGTTTTAGATCTTATTCCTGAAACAATGAATCAATGTGTTTGGTATTTCATTTATATGCAATTTAGTCCTGTTACCCTGAGTTTCCAGAGACAGTTTCAAATAATTTTGATTATTTAATTTGAACAAAATTTTAAACTATGATTCCTGATTCTACAACACATTTGTGTGATCCTTGAAAACACTAACATATATTGTATTATGTGTTAATGGTGTTCGAACAGATTCTTGCATCTGGAAAAGAAAATACAGAGACATCATGATCAAGTTACTCAAACACTTCTACAGAAAACAACTGATACAAGTGCATATATCATTCATACTGAAACAAGAAATTCAACAAGCAACATTCTAAAATGCTTAAACTTCGTTAATTAGGATGTTACTCACCTGAATTGGATGGGCAGAGTAGTGAATTTTGACAAAGATTTTGCTTTATAAAACTGGAAATTCCTTTTCCTTAAAACTTTGCACTCTTCTTTTGAAAACAGCCTTCATATGAAAGTCCTTTGATTCAGGAACTTGAATTGCTATGGAATTTATTTTTAAAGTGGAATGCAAGCTTCTTTTTATTTGAAACTGCAGTTGTCTGCATCCCAGATGCTAAATGATGTATGCATTCCATATTTTGAAATAATGCAGGTATGCTTTAATTGGTTTGAAGACAAATGGTTTGCATGCAGGCTAATTCCAGAAATGCAGAATTTTCTTCTTGATTTCTAAATGGTGACAGATATGCTTTTAAACTTGAAGATGTGGGGGCTTTTGAAGATGATTTTGTTTTAGAAAATGTTTAAAAGATTTTTTATTACAGATTTAGATCTGGAAAAAAAATGGTTTTCAGATTTGTTTTGCAATTTGGTTTTAAGATTTATGTTTGGCTTTTATTTTGAAAAAGGAAAGAAATGAAGAAGGAGATTTATTTATATAAGCTGAAATTAAACTTTATTAAATAAATAAATAAAAGAAAACCAAATTAAATGACACTTGTCCCTACATATTACATTTGTCAAGTAAGTATGTAAATTAATTAACACATGCTCATTTAATTTGTAAGATGTTTACATTTGTCACAAATGTTAATTAGTTAAAATTAAATGTTAATTAGTTATTTATTTAGATGTTAATACAAGATAAATGTAAACATATGTTTATATAAATTAGTTAATCATGTATGTATATAGACTTTAAAATGAATAAATCAAATTTAGTTTATAAAATGAAACTTACACAAATAATTCAAATCAAACAAATTAAAAATATTACACTTTAGAATTTAAAAACTTTGAATTCAAGTTCAAATTAATTTTGAAATCAAGTTTATTCAAATATAACTACACAATTTAAATTTGAAAAACAATTATTTTTATCTAAAATTTATTTGTTAAAACAATGTGTTATTATATTTTTAGAAATAACAATATTTAATAACCATAAATAACTATTAAAAGAAATTGTCCTCTTATTAATAAGTTATTTATTTTATCACATTATATTTTAAAAAAATCAAAATAACCTCATTGTTATTTATTTAAATTTTAAACTTGAGTTAAACATTTTTTTTAAATCATTCAATATTTATCTTAGGTATTTAAAACCATATTTTATTTATTACATAGCTTTAAAAAGTTTAACTTTTAAATAAAATCATAATTTCCAATTTTTACTAAAGATATAAATTTTAGAAAACAAGATTTATTTATTAATTAAATTTAAAACAAGATCTATTTACAATATATACAATATCCTATATATATATATATATAAATAGAAAACAATATATTAAATTTAAAAGGATAAAATCTATCAATTAACTATTTATTTTATTGGATTATTAAATTAATTCAAATCTTATTACAAAGATTATCAAATCAATTTAATTTTTATTTCAAATTATTAGATTGATATTGCTTTAAAATTCCGGGTCATCACATCCAAACTCCGCAAAGCATGAAAAGGCACGACAAAGAACGACTATATTTTTTCGAGTGGATGAAGAGTCAGATACAAACTTGTAAATAACACAATACATAACATATATAAGCAATGATTCAATATAAAAGAATACAGATAAAAACAGTGCAAAGATAGAAAATAAAATGACCTAACTTTGATAAATCAAAGCAAGGTGATCAATACATCGCTTTGGTGGTGAGGAGGAGGTGGTGTGGCTGGCAATAGGTGGAGACCAAGCCATGCTTGAAGAAGAACAAAATAAAAGAGAAGAGAAAATAGAAAAAGAAGAAGAGAAAGCCATGGAATAATTAAAGCTTGCTGTATTTTTTTCTTCACGCAAATGATAATGAGGAGTTTTGAGAATTATTTATGCATGAGTTATCAAAAGAAATGCATAGCTAAAGATGGAAGAAAAAAAAGAAACGGCTAAGGAGGAGTAAATGATAGGAAACAAAAAGGCATAATCTAAGGAGAAATAAACTTGCATATATTTTATTCTTAAATGCAAATGAATATGAGAAGTGGGAAATAAATTTTTGTACGTGAATCGATAAAGTTTCTCACGACCAATAGATGGAGTGGTTTGGAAGGCAAGCAAAGAAGTAAATGCTAGGAAACGGAAGAGACATAATTAAGGAGAGAGAACGTATACATTTATTCTTAATTGCAAATGAAAATGAGAAGTTTGAAATGAGAAATAAATCTTCTTGTACGTGATTTGTGGAATGATTTCTCATAGGTAGAAAAAAAATATACACGGCTATGGTAGGTAATTAAATAGATAGGTAAATAAAAGGCAAGAAATAATGCAAATGTAACCTATGCCTAATCGAACAAAGTAACGTGCATCTAATTAATTTGTTTGCAAGCCATTAAATAAAAGAATATACATAAATAAACTCCAATAAATACAATAAAAGCTTAGACAAATAAAAATAGAAAGATAAAATAGTATAAATATAAAATATGTATATAATAAAAAGTACGGAAATTTATTGCATGTAAAACGCTGTAATTTATCCGGCTCTAAAAGTATAAATTTTAAATTCCCAATAAATTCATATTCTTAACTCCATCTAGTTATTCAGTCCATTTCATTATACGATATAATTCTCATGGTTTATACCATAGTGCATTAATATTCCTATTTTATCTTAATTTCAAATAATGTAATATTTAATTCCATTCACTATAATAGATCCAATTATTAGATATTGAATTTCAATACGTAAATTTGATTTAATTCCAAATCTTTTTATTAATTCCATTACTACTCTATGAACCTAGTTAACCATTCATTCGTGAATATACTTCAATTTAACAACTTATAAATTTGTATTACATTTCACATTAATGTTACTTTTGTTTATATTTATTAAAATTGATGTCTCATTTCAATTTAGTAGACTAAATAAACATGTAACACATAATAATTGTCACTGTTTACTTTTAACTACATTTATAAGTTTATTGTCTACAGACCAAAGTTACAATTACTTACAGGACCATAGTCTTACTCAATTTCCATTCATTATATTATACCTCATTCATAAAATCAACATTTACATTATTTCAATTTATTGTAATCCCCTTCAATCTATCAATAATTTAGCTTAAATTACATTCTTTACCATTCAAATTAGTTATTACATCCACATTAAATAACAAATTTCAATTTCTTTTAATATTTTAATTACAAAAACATTATTAAATCAACTATTTTTAATTACCAAAATTTACGGATTGTTACAACACTGGATTACAACAGTGGATTTCGAGTACAACAGTGATCTTTGAGTAAAAAATGGTTTCGGTAGAGTCTGGAAGTAGGAGAGCTCAAAAGTTCCTTTTCTGTAGACTCTGGGATGCTATTTATAGGCGTAGGATGCAAATATCTAGCTCAGATCTCGAGAGACCTTTTTGGCATGTGAGTGGGCCCACGCGATCGATCTCATGTGTTATCCCACCTTTTGATCAAGGCTGGAATATCAACAAAGTGGCAAGAAAGAATGGATATCGGTCGACATGTATGCGGACATATCGTTCGTATTGATCGGCATGGATATGAACATGTTGTTCGTATCGATCAAAGAAAATGATTCAATATGGGCACGAACACGTCGTTTGTATCCATAGTGGAGAATAATTCGGCAGGCATACGAACGCGCTGTTCATATCGGTCAAGGAGAGGGGTACGATGTGTCTCGACTCTGTGAATATGGACTTGGATTGAATAGATGGGCGCACGATGGCTTTTTCAACTTGATTAATTCGTATCGATTAGGATGGAGCATAGCAGTATACTTCGAATCGATACTATTCATATCTATCAACGTAGTTTCGAGTCGATAGTGTTCGTGCTGGTCAGGATGGAGATGGAAGCATACTTCGAATCGAAGGTTTCGTATCAATTCAAATGGATACGAAGGCAGAACTCGTATCAGTCTTCTTCTTATCGACCCATGGCAATAGCCTGATCGATAAGAACAAGGAAGCAGCTGATGGATATGAATTGATGGACACAGATGGACCCGATGTACACAGATGGGTACGAATGAGTGGTTACGAAACCGAAGAGCACGAAGCATGGATGCGAACGAAGAATATGCATGATTCGAGGGAAGAAACATTCAACACGACATGGAAAGTGGATCGAGCCTTGAAAATAGAGCTACGCCATAACCGTGCATGTGCATGGTGTCGATACGAACAACTATCGACACGAAACGATCGATGCGAACCAAGGACACTACATTTCGTATCGATCATATCTCGAGATGTACAAGTCCAAATGCTATGAAATTTTCACAGGAGATTACGTACAAGACAAAGAAGGTTTATACCAAATTTCGACTCTATTGGACAAAATTAAGATCGATACGAATTACATTCGTATCGATGACGGATCGAGTCAAAACCGCCTGGGATCAATCGCATGGGCCCACCTACATTCCAAAAGAAGTCTTCCGATATCTGAGCGAGATGTTTGCCTCCTACGCTTATAAATAGAGCCCCAAGGCCTATAGAAGAAGATCTTTGGCTATCCGACGTCCAAACTCTGCCAAAAACATCTTTGCCCTACAAAGCTGTTGTTGTACTCGAATTTTATCACTATAACTTGTTGTAATCAATTATAACCAGCAAGGAAAGTCAATAAAAGATTAACTTTAGAAGTGGACATAGGCCGGAGATAGCCCAACCACTATAAATATTGTGTCTTTGTCTATTTCTTTCCGTTTTAAGTTTATTATTCTTCACCTTTTTATTCAGTACATTACTTAGATCTATGATCTGTAATTAGATACTGCTAGTTTGTGTTCATATACTGGTGCTATCACGATATTCGAGGTTTGTGACCAACTTTGACGCAAACACTTTGGTGTTTTCACTAAGAAGGACTAGCACCCACTATACCAGATTTGGAGTTCAGCTTTGAAGGCTTAAGGATTCAGATCTAAAGAGCTATGATAAGGCAATCAAGTAGAAGACAAAGAGCCGAGAGAAGTCAACATGAAGGAAGCCAGGAGGCATCATCAAGGGCTAATCATACTTCGACATTCATCACCACAGACGAGATGGAGATGATGATGGGAGAAATGCATGAAGAGTATCTGGAAAGACAAGAGGAAATGATGCAGAACCTCTTCAGACAGTTTGGATAAACAAGAACAGCTGGAGCTTCAGGATTTCAAATCCATGGAGCTATAGTAGAAGGACCCAACGGGCAATCGAACGGAATAGCTCAGCAACGCGCGATCCCTAACCAGCACACAACTACTATTCTGGACGGATCCAGGCTCAGGGGAACACCACCTGGAAATAATGGACTAGTTCATGGTGGAATTCTAGGTGATACCACACAACAAGATGCTGGCAGGGATTCGAAAGCGCGTGATGAAGAGTATGTATCAAAATTCCCTCGGGGACTCGGGGGCACCCCTTGGCGGACAACGCTAGATTGGTTGAGATTATTAGGCGAACTATGCGCGGAGGTTTGACAAACAGAGATCTAGAAGGAGTAAACAGGAGTCCGGTTATCCATGAAATCAGAATGGCTCGAAACCTACTAGAGTTCAAGCTACCTGCTTTAGAAGCATGCAATGGCAAGGCTGACCCTACTAATCATTTGATGAGGTATATGAGACATATGGAAGTGCTGGGGGCATCAGAGGAAGTGATGGCCAGATGTTTCTCTTTGTACTTAACGGATATAGCTGCTATGTGGTTCAGATAGCTGGAAGAGGGATCTATCAGGACATGGACAGAATTGGTGGACAGATTTTTGAAGTAGTTTCAGATTCATATAGAAAGGCCGAAGAACGTAATGGCGCTAACATCAGTAAAACAAAGGACAGATGAATAGCTTAGAGCTTTTTTAACTCCGTTCATAGAAGTGGTTGCTTCGGTGGATCGGCCGGATCCATCATGGTTTTAATGGCAGCAGTATCAGGAGTCAAAGAGAATTCGGATTTCAAAGTGTCTCTAATACGGGACCCGCCAATGGATCTCGGGGAATTCTTTCACGAAGCCAAGAGATTCCTTCGGTAGGAAGATACATGTTTAGATATGAAACTATAGGACATGAATACGGCTAAGGATGGATGGCCATCTAACGGAGGCTCGGATAAAGATAAAGATAAAAGGAAAAAGGAAGCTGGATGATGAATCAGAAAAAGCTAGGAAGCAGTGGAGAGAGCCAAAATTTTCCACTTACACAGGATTAAACGAGACGTTAGAACAGATATCCATGGAGTCTCGGAATTGCCTTCCATACCGAAGGCCTGCAAGGAGAGAACCTTCTGAATGCGAAAGGGCATCAGGGAGGAACTATCTTTTTCACGATTTGGACGGACACAATACCAATAGCTGCACGCATCTAAAGGACATAATTGAGGAACATGTAAGGAATGGACAGTTGCGACAATATGTCAGGGCTCGGAATGCAGCGGTGGAACATGAGAAAGCACGTATACCCCAAACAACAATGGAGCGAGGCCAAGGAATGATGGTCGATTGGTTATCAATTGACAGGGATGATATGAAATAAGTAGCGAACTCTGAGAAAACGGTCAAGTCATTTACTCATGTACGGGGATGGAGATGGCTCCTTGCATGCTCTGAATGGTGATAAACCACGACGCTATGGTTTGTGAAATCTATTTTTTCTTCTGGCATTGGACATTTGCTTGTTCTGCTTTGGTTTTGGAGTTTGGTTTAAACTCCTGGTTTTGTTTGTTTTCCGGCTTAGACTTTTATTTGGATGGTTGTTTACATGTTTGGACATTGGTTTGGATTTTTGATGTGGATTTTTGGTTTTATGATTTGATCTGGATTTCGGATTGGCTTTTGATTGGATTTTTATTTGTTCTTTGTAAATGGTCGTCGGGTATGGATTATGCCTTGCAAGGGGTAGGTCTCTTCATCCGAACGCGGCGTATTGGCTTATTCAGGTCGTCGAGTATGGACTATACTCGACAAGGGTCCGAAGAGACCAGGATTCGGTCTAGGACTTAGGCCCTATATTATCAGTTACTATTTCAGGTCACTGAGTATGGCCTCTGCTTGGCAAGGGTCCACAATGACCAGGATTCAGCTTAGGACCTAAGCCATGGTGTTACACAACGTCCAGGGACATTGGACCATGGATACCAAGGCATTGTTTGGCACAGGTCGCTGAGTGTGGATTATGCTTGGCACGAACTCGGAGAAGTTATGGATAAGAATATCGACTATGAACAGCTAAGGATTTGGATATCGACCCAGAGATGTCCTAGATTCGGTTATTGGTTATTGGATATGGATGCAATATGGACTTCAGATATCGGAATCGGAGCTATTAAAAACACGCCTTCTTACCATAAGGCATATTTTGGGGTGAAAATGTTATCCCACCTTTTGATCAAGGCTGAAATATCAACAAAGTGGAAAGAAAGAATGGATATAAGGATTGAAGATTGATTGGAAACAAGGCTATGATCGATATCTTCAAAATCTAGCTGAGCTCTAATCAAGACAGAATCGATTGTGAGTAATGACCAAGGCTGGGAGAAGCTATGTTTCAAATTTCAAACCAAACGGTGTTCATTTGCTCAAGATAATTGATGGATACATGCATAAGGATGTTTTCGTTCGATTGATGCGAGTTCGTATCGATCGACATGTATGCGAACATGTCGTTCGTATCGATTGGCACAGATATGAACATGTTGTTCGTATCGATCAAAGAAAATGATTCGGCATGGGTACGAACATGTCATTCGTATCCATCGTGGAGAATAATTCGGCAGGGATACGAACGCGCTGTTCGTATCGGTCAAGGAGAGGGGTACGATGTGTCTCGACTCGATGAATATGGACTTGGATTAAATAGATGGGCGCACGATGGTTTTTTCAACTCGATTAATTCGTATCAATCAAGATGGAGCATAGCAGTATACTTCGAATCGATTCTATTCATATCGATAAACGTAGGTTCGAGTCGATAGTGTTCGTACCGGTCAGGATGGAGATGGCGGCATACTTCTAATTGAAGGTTTCGTATCAATTCATATGGATATGAAGGCAGAACTCGTATCGATCTTATTCATATCGACCCATGGCAATAACCTGATCGATACGAAGAAGGAAACAGCTGATGGATATGAATTGATGGACACAGATGGGACAAATGTAAACAGATGGGTATGAATGAGTGGTTACGAAGTGGAAGAGCATGAAGCATGGATGCAAATGAAGAATGTGCATGATTCAAGGGAAGAAACGTTTGGCACGGCATGGAAAGTCGATCGAGCCTTAAAAATAGAGCCACGTCATCAGCGTGCACGTGCATGGTGTCGATATGAAAAACTATCGACACGAAACGATCGACGCAAACCAAGGACACTACATTTCATATCGATCGTATCCCAAGATCTACAAGTCAAATGCTATGAAATTTTCACAGAAGCTTAAGTACAAGCTAAAGAAGGTTTATGCCAAATTTCGACTCCATTGGACAAAATCTTCATCGATATGAATTACGTTCGTATCCATCACGGATCGAGTCAAAACCGCCTGAAATCGATCGCGTGGGCCCACCCACGTGCCAGAAGAAGTCTCCTGAGATCTGAGCGAGATGTTTGCCTCCTACGCCTATAAATAGAACCCTAGGGCCTACAGAAGAAGGATCTTTGGCTATCCGACATTCAGACTTTGCCGAAATCATCTTTGCACTACAGGGTTGCTGTTGTACTTGAATTTTATCACTATAATCTGCTGTAATCAGTTATAACCATCAAGGAAAGTCAATAAAAGATTAACTTTAGAAGTGGACGCAGACCGGGGATAGCCGAACCACTATAAATCTTGTGTCTTTGTCTATTTCTTTCCGTTTTAAGTTTATTATTCTTCATTTTTTATCCTCTACATTACTTAGACCTGCGATCTGTGATTAGATACTACTAGTTTGGGTTCGTATACTGGTGCTATCATGATATTCGGGTTTTGTGACCAATGTTGGCATAAACACCATGTCGTTCGCACTCGATCCGTGATCGATACGAATTAATTTCGTATCGATCGAGATTTTATCCAATCAATGCAAGTTTGGGTTTTTCGGTTGTCGTTCTCTTCGTATCGATGTTGTTCGAATCGATCATTTCGCATCGCTGATTATGCACGTGATGCCAGTTGACGTGGCATTTTCTTGTAGGATTGATCTGAAGTTCATGCCGAATCGATCGAGCTTTTCCAATGTTTTCGCGTCGTTCGTATAGATCTGACTTGGTCTTGTTCGTATGGATTGCAGTTGCTCTGTTCATATCGATTGCATTACTCTGTTTGTATCGATGACAGCCACTCTACTCTATTCGTATCGATGTCAACTGTTTTGTTCGTTTCGATCGCTGGTCGATCGATACAAAGTACCTGCTTTGCTTGGCTTTGATGGATATGAAATGGAGTTGGTTGATCGATGCGAACAGGCTAGAGATTATGGATGCAAAGAAGACCGCTGTCTATGGATACGAAGTGATGCTCATTGATGGATACGAAGAGCTGAAGCTTGATGGATACAAAAAATAGACAACCGATGGATACAATAGACACGACTCTCTTGATCGATACGAAACCGTGCGCATCCAATCGAACCAAAAGGATACGAAGTTGGGTATTTCTCTGGTTGCTCGATGGATACGAACAAGGTGACTGTTCGAATTGCATCGATCACATCTTGAGCATATGACCTCCGATTGACTTGAAATTTGAAACGTTGGCTTTTATAGTTTTGTTTGTCATGTTATATCAATTGTAGCTTGATCTGGATTCGGACAAAATTTACCGACATTCATAGTGAATCCGTGTATAACTGATCTTCGGGACGGACCAACTTTTGTTTCCAGTCAATTCCTTGGTGTCACGGCCTTGCCAAAAGGTGTGATAACTCTTTGCAATTTGAATTTTATGTTGTGAGGGGCTACTCAGCAACTTTGAGGTTTAGATTGAATTATCCAATAATTTAAGATCTAGCCAGGGTTTTGAAAATTTGCCTTGCTCTGTATGCATAGTGGCGATTTAGATGTATAATTTATAAGCGAGGGTATTCTATCGAACAACTCGTTTGTTCGGTATAAAAGTAACAGAGTAAGATTAAGTGAGGTGATACGTTGTTGGTAACGTTGTTAAAGGATTTCCAGGATAAGTTGTAATGAAAGGAGTGAGTTCAGTAGACTTTGTCTAATCATTTGTATGCTCATATGTGTGAAACGGATTGCTACGGAATATATAGAAGAAATTGTTCCAAAATCTAATCTGATTCTTCTCTACCTTCCTCCTCCTTTAATTCCTGCTGCTCCTCTAGTTTTGATAAAGTAAATTGCATTGAAGCATCCTTGCATGTTGGTGGTATACTTAATGTCATCGAAGCATTGGGATCACATATTTTGAATTTCGAGAGAGAAGCTGGCATACGTGGATCAGAAAATAACAGGTTTTTCTTAGCCTGAAGTGGACCATCTCCCACTGAGCAAAGAATTTATCACGATCATGGTGCTTTGGCAACTTTTGTACAGTATCCTTCATTCGGGAAAACACAAGATGTAAGAAGCAGTTTCTTATTACCGTGCACAAATAGACCTCTTGCTTTTTTTTTTTTGTTATTCTAATTATGCATCTTTTTTGTAGCAGGCCCCAGTATATGCACAACTTTTATGTGACTCAGCACTATGGCCCATTTAAATAATTAATTTTTATTCGATTAATAAATAAAAATAAACAGTTATAAAATAATTATAATTATAAATTTTTACGTTTTGAAGTTCGATAAAAATTAAAATTTTAAATTTTGATAATTTGATTTTCATCAAAATACAAATATGATAATGTAGTCTGTTATTTGCTAAGTGCAACCGTTAAATAACATGAAAAACTATAGCACGCATTCACAAGATGAAACATCCAAGCGTTTAATACTGTCCGTAATTTAGAGGAGAGTTCATTCGTCATAGTCTCCTTTAATTCCGAGTTAGTATGAAGAACTTAGTACACTACAAAAAAAAGCGACTTCTGCTTCGGTGAAGTTCGAATATGGGGATATAGGATGTTATTTCTAAGTATAACTTTTAGTTGTGATGGAGAACAACAACATGCTTTCACAAGATGAAGTGCGAGTGGTTCACATTGTCCGTAATTTAGATGAGAGTTTATTGGTCGATGCCTCGATTGATTAAAAGTTGGTATGAAAAAGTTACTACAGTTTGAACAAAAAATAGCGGTTTTTACCTAGTCGGAGTTCAAATATAAGAATATAGTCTGTTATTTGTTAAATGCAGTTGTTTGTCACTACTAAGAAGTACGGTATGCGTTCACAAGATGAATTATTCCAGTAAAAAAAAAATTAAATTTTCAGAAAATTTATTTTCAAAAACCATATTTTCAAATTTATATTTTTTAATTTTACGTTTTTGACAAATATGTAAATGATTATCTATTTATAACTTTTTTATAAATGAATCAATCGGTTTATGATCTATTTAATAAAGATTCATAAAGGAATCGACCCAATTCATTTATAATTCGGATAAATAGATTGGGTTAAATAGATTATTCATATTTTGGCGGATCTACCTACTTAGAGTAGCCGACTATGAAGGTACATTTTTTGTTGGTTTACGCAACATGAATGATTACGATACATTCATCAGCAAAACAAGTCCAATTGTCCATCTTAAAAGGCTTCATCAACTCATCACTTTACTTACACTATCATTTTGGAATTGTTATGCACGAAACTTTTGGTTAACAAATTAAAACCATATATGTTTTGATCTTATTCGCTCCAAGAGAACATGACTAAATAGCATGAGGTGGGTTCTTTTACAAACCGAAAATGTTAAATGAAAGGGCCAAACGAAAGGAGTTGAGAAAGGAAAAAGTTTGCGAAAAGAGAATGAGTTCTTTTTACGAAAGTAGCAACGCGAAAGAGACAAAGTTATTATTTTATTTACGTTAATTATTTTAAATAAAGAATACAAAATACAAATGCAAAAATAAAATTCATAACATTACAAATGCAGAAATAAAATTATCGAATAAAAATGCATAAAATAAAATACATGTAAAATAAACTACATTCTTCTTCTCAACTGCATAACAAGATAAATTACAGTCTTCCTAAGCTGCTCGGGTTTGTCCAAAAGGGCATGCAAAGGATCGACACATTTGCTATCATAGTCAGCCGAACAAATCACGACCTCTCATTTTTCATAATCGTCATCCTTCTGCTTAACTTTCATACACCTAGCAAGAGTCAGATCATGCGATGAACTGCCAACAGACCTAGAAGAACTACTAGTTGGTCATTGCTGTCTAGACGCTCTGCGACTGGTGATCTCCTCAACATCATCCCGAAGATTGTCGCCAAAAAGCTGTGCATCGAACTGTAGCTGAACGTAGAGATTTTGTGGAATTATGAACTGATATTTGTCAGTTTGGATGCAACCATCAAAAAGCACGTCCAACTGCCTAAAACAAGCATACGAGACATGTCTGTATTTGCAGCACCTGCTGCAGCTGCATCCTACCACTCCTCAGATCCACCGACCGTGTTCTGTTCTTCGTTCCAATAGCCACTTGGAATCTATAGCAACTTGTTCCATTCGCTCCACTCACGTTTCAGATTATCAAACTTGTTTTTCATTTGCCCAACGTTGTAATCCAGACCAATTCTTTCATTGAACATGACAGTAATTTCTTCGTACCACTATGCAACACAATGGACACACGTACTAATGTTTTCGAAACAAACATCGATTAACGCGTTTGTCCTGTCGACGTCCAGTTGACGATGGTGCGGATAGAAGAAGTAGCAGGTAGCTAGACATTCTAGAAAGAACGATTCAAAAAATAATTCAGAAAAATCGAAAAATATATATATGAAAGATAATAATACGAAAAAGGCAAATGTACAAAAATTACTAAAAAAGTCGACGATGAAGCTCGTAAAATTGCTGAATTTTTGAATTGTATGAAATTGTTTTGGTGATTTGGGAAGGAAATGTGTGTGCGCGCACACACATAGAAATGAAAGGGAATATGACGGTTGGGGTGAACCGATCGCGTCAGACAGTATCCGAAGCGTCTAATGCAAATGGTTTATTTTCAACCATTGCTTCGAACTGAGCAGCAAAGTGGGGCACACGCCAGACACGTCCGAGGCATCGGACGTGGACACCAACTTTGACTTCCCTGCTCAGCAAAACAATGGTACCATAGCATTAAAACCACTAAATAACTTCCATTGATGAGTTCATTGCGTATCTGTATCCTATTCAAAAGCACGTTATGAACATAAATATAATGTGAATAGAGGATTATATCCCTTATTTTTGTCAAGCTCAAGCATTCAAGTGTTTAACCTGATTCACACTGAAGTAACGTTCATGGTAAATTTGTGAATGCATGTCTAGTTATTCATAATTATTCATTGGGAATGATGCTGCATTTCTGATTTTGTTTTTTATATGCGTAAATTCAAGCCAGGCCCGTAAGCATCTGGATAAGATCATAGCTCGAATACTTGTGTAACATATAAAATCAACATAGTTTTTGTAATTTATGAGAGATAATAGGAGTGTTATGGCACGCCTTCGCGTGTGATGATCATACGCACTTTGTACGTGAATTGTTTTTTATAAATTGAATATGTTTAACATATTTAAGAGAAATGATTTAGGTAAAAATTATATCATATTTTTGAGTTGAAATCATATGCAGTTAGTTTGAATTTTTTGTTGTTGCAACATCAAATTCTTTTTCATTAATTTGAATTATTATTCCTATTAATTTGTAAAAAAACGTTTATTTGTTGGATCCTATTTTTAAATGATATTAAGATTTATTAATATCTGTAGAAAGAAGTTTTGAATTCATAAAAGAAGTTTACTTGTTATATCCTATGTTTTTATTTAAGTGACACTAAGGTTAATAATATTTGTAGAGGTTTATTTGTTAAATCTTATGTTTAAGTGATATTAAGATTTAATAATATTTGTAAAGAAAAATTTGGAATTTTTAAAAGAAATTAGATCCTTATTTTAAGTGATATCAAAATAGAGGGGCATTTTGAATTTGTTAGATCCTATTTGTAAGTGATATTAAGATTTGATTTTTTAATATGAATAGAGAGGTATTTTGAATTTGTTAAGAAAAAATTGTTTGTGAGATCCTATTTGTAAGTGATATTATGATTTGATTTGATAATATTTGTAGAGAATTATTTTTGCATTGGTTAAAATAAATTTATTTATTAGATCCTAATATTAAGTGATGTTTGAGATTTTGATATAATTGTAGATGAGAATTTTCGGTAATTTACGATGACACCAAAAACGTGTGGCACCGAGGAATAGAAAAAAGAAATGTGGGCCGTACCCGGGGGGACTAAGACCCACTCTTCTCTTTCATCTTTCTAAAAGCAGAAGCATCTTTCTCTCCTTTAATTACTTCGCACCTTTACCCAATAGTCAATCTTAATTGGATTACAAACTTGCCTTAGAGGTAGTTTTGAGTGGATTAGAAGGAGTTATGAGTGAGTACAGGGTCGAGGTAATCTTGAATGAGTAGCTACTCTTGCTACTAGGTATTACAGCTATTACTAAAGATATTTATATATGTGGCATAATACGGGAGAAATTGGAGATTTTTAAATTTTATGTAACAACCTGAAATTTTATCGTTTTGATTGAAAATATTTAATTAATTTTAAATATTTTAATAACCTAATTAATATTTAGATAACCTAATTAATATTTAAATAATTGGGTGCTTTCCTGTGCCTTTCCAAAGTCAATTCTTTTCCTACACTTTTTGAAGCTGTTTTTTCCCAACCCTATTTTGTTTCTGACATCATCTCAAAGAAAAAATTTCTATGACATACCAATATAAAATTTTCTACTGCCACATTGCGCCTTGCCAATGCAATTTTTATGATTTTCTATGCTTTATCGACACATTTTTTGTAGCAGTTTACAGCATATCAACTGCACTTCTGAATCTCAAACTCAACATCTGATAAAGTCATTCGAATAGTGTTAAAGACGCAATTAAACATTTATATAATAATTAAAAAAATTATATCAAACAAAACATTATAAAACAATAAAAATAATAATTATATAATCGATGGGGCATTAAAATAACACAAACATTCATAGTACTATCCGATAAAACTTAAACTTATGGGGGTAATTTTGCAAAATTGACTGTAAATCAACCCAAGTAAACGTGAAAGTAATAAGATCATGTTGTAGTTCGATAGAATAAACAGCAATAGACGAATACAAAACAACAAATGACATAAAAAATCAAATAGAGAGTTCACACATGGATTTACAGTGGTTCCACTATCATGAGATAATCTACATCCACTTTGGGAGGAAGAGATTTTATTATTTTTTAAGAAAAGAGAAATTTACAAGATTGATATCAAAGGCTAAGAAGAAGAATAAGAAATATAATTTGAGAGAATGATTCTAATCTCTACAAAATGACTATATATTTATATAAAGATTATTACTTTGGTTAAAGTAATTGATTTATGATTACAAATCATTGCCTCTTCAATTCTCTTATTCATATGGGAAACATTTATCCATTTGACTTTTCCTTTTCCTCAAATTTGCATGGTCGGATAAAATTCCTTCTTAATCAAATAATTAGGAAATTGTTTGATTAGTTCAATCTTCCAAATCATTCTCCTTCTCATGAAAATAATTCATTGCCCTCTTTAATGCAATAAAAGAGGGAATACATTTGAGTTATTATCTCAAATATTTTTCAAATCATTTTTACTTAGAAATATCGTATCACCAAAATGAAAAATATTTTCCAGATCTTCTCTAATATGAAATATTATATCATCGAAATCTAACAATCTTCACGTTGACACTATAATTCCATCCAAGCCTGCCAACTCTACCTACATCATTTTAGTCCAAGCAACTCTGGACAACATACCGTGGATACTTTCTCAATGAGCTTTAGCATGTCCATCACCCATTGCATTTTGTCAATGGCAAGACCACCACCACCAACAAAGTGTTGAAAGTACTATCTCTCTATGTAGGACCTATCAATCTCCACCAACATCTTCATTTACTAACTGGCTCTCCTCTTTTTCCACCAAGTGGCACTTAGCACTTTAGTAAGCAAATCAAATTCAAGCAATGCTCGAACTTCACAACAGGCAAGGACTTAGTGAACATGTCTTATGCATTCTTCTTGGTGCGAATCTTCTGAAGATATTCATGATTTTCTTCATTCTTAAAGACAAGGAAAGACTTTTTTACCTCTATGTGCTTCTTCCTTGATCTAAATGCCAGATTCTCTACAAAATGTATTGCGCTTTGACTAATGTGATTTACTACTATACTTCCATGAACAAAACCTAAATTATGCTAAAATCACTTCAATCAAAATGCTTCCTTAGCTACTTCAACAACAGCTATCAGTTCTACCTCTATAGTAGACAAGACAACTATAGTCTACAATCTCGCTCTCCAACTAATAGTTGTCTTTCCAAGTGTAAAGACGTAACTTGAGGTTGACTTCCTTCAATCTCTGTCTCCCGTGTAATTAGAATCACAAAATCCGACCAAGCTGAAATCGTTCTCCTTGCTGTCAAAAACAAGCCCATAATATGTTGTTCCTCTAAGATACCTCAAAATATAGTTCACTGCTTCCTAATGCAGTCTCCCTGGATTAGCCCCATAATCCTCTCGATTTCCTTGAGGGTAGTACAATTTCCAATTCTTCTTCGACAAATCTATCTTCTCCTCTATAGCATGCATCCATTTCGAGCTAGCACTCGAACTCATAGCTTTTCCAAGGTCGAATATGTAGTGCGTAGTCGAACTAATCATCAATGCTAAGATTTGCATAGTTCCAGTCCCCATACCTATTTGGTGGCCTTCTAACGCTATAGCTAGCCTGAATAGGTGTAACTTCACCTAAGCTTCTCTTAACTCCACCTTGAGCTGGACTATCACCATCATTACTAAAGGAATTTTATGGAACTTCACATGATGTGTCAACGACTGCAAGTACCCTGCCTTCTTTTGTAGCTTTGACTCTACAACTAGGCTGATATGTGGGAACAATTCATCTCCTTATGCCTTTAAACTTCTGAATCTACCGAATTAAGCGAATTCTCCTTCGGCTTGAACATAGCGGACTCTTCAGATGTGACATGTTTTGAGTGCACTACCTTCCTATCAACATGGTTCCAAATGCAATACCCTTTGATGCCTTATGTATACCCCAAAAATATGCCTTGATAGACTATAGCCTTTAACTTGTCATTTCCTATATGGTGAACACACGCAGAGCTACTAAATATATGAAAATAACAGATATGTATATATGTACCTATCCACCTTTCCTCTAGAATTTTCCCATCAATGGTTGAATATGGAATTCGATTAATAATATACACTACAGTCGATAAAGCTTCACCTAAAAGCCTCTAGATTAGCCCGCCGTCAATCTCAAACAACGGGTTTTCTCCAGTAAAGTCCTATTCATCTTTTCAGTGCCTCCATTTGATTGTGGATCTTCGGATATAGTGAAGTATTTTCAAATTTCATATTGCTTACAAAAATCTACGAACTCCTAAAAAAACAGACACACCGCCATTAATTGTCAGATCTCATCACCTTCAACCTCCTTTCGACTTCATTCTCTACCAGTGCTTTTCAAGTTTTGAACTTCTTGAACGACTTCGCCTTAACTTTCATCTTGAACAAATAAAATTTTTGAGACTAGTCATCGATAAAAGATATAAAATACTTAGCTTCTCTAATAAAAGTTATAGCTACAAGTCCCTAAAAATCCATATGGACATACTCTAGTACTCCTTTGGACTCATATCTATCGACACCAAAAGAAACTTTCATCCACTTCCCTAACACGCACTCTTGGAAGAATTCTAAACAGTTGAAGCTTTCACCCTTGATCATCTTCCTTCTATGAAGCAGCTCCAAGCTCTTCTTTGAAACATGACCCAATCTGAGATGCCAAAGTGTAACAACCCGCATATTTAACGATTTTATATTTAAATGTTTGATTTAAATATAGCGTCGTTATTCGGATTTTGGGGTCCGAAATGTTACTTTCTGCAAATGGCCGAATTGGAGCTCGAAACCATTTCCATTGAGTCCAAAATGGCGTTTGCGATCTTTTTGAGTATAATCTTTGATATGTTTGGAGTTTGTGAAATTTTGGCTACTTTTCCTATTGGGTTTGGGGTTGGGTTCAGCCCACTAGCTCACTTAACCCCTAGCTCAACCCTTCTCTTCATTTCATCTTCATTTCATTTTATTTCTTAAACTAAAAACTGAAATGGGGGAAAGGAAAGAGAAATAGAAATTAGCAAGCCCTAGTTTCTCCTTTGTAACTTGATTCTTGCTCCAAAATCAAAGAGAATCCATTGGTAAGTTCATCTCCACCTTCTCCATCTTTTCTCCTCTTCAATTTCAGTAATTTCCTAACCCTAACTTAGGAAATACTTGCTTTTGATTCTAGATTGAAGCTTGTAGTGTTGAAGTGGAGTGTAGTTGGTTGATCCCTTGCAATTGTGCTTCTTCATCTTCTTTGTTTTGTGTAAAAAGGTGAGTTTTGAACTCACATCTACTTCTCTTGATTTCATTGATGTTAGGTATGAATTCCTAACACCTTGTTCATATGCACTTACAATTGGTTTGGGTTGAATTGGGGAATATTCCAATTTTTAGTGTTTTGGGTTCAAATCCTTGAAATCCTAACTTTGATGTTTTAATCATGTTTTGGTGATGCAACGAGGAACATATAGGGCCGGGTTGTCGATTGGCATAAGCCCTTAAAGCCAATGTTCATCCGATTGCATTTTGGGAGCGTTTGCTCTTCATTTGAATAAGGCTGAAAAACAGCCCAGGCATGATTCAGTCGACTGAAAACTCTGTTCAGTCGACTGAACCTAAAACCCGAGAGTTTTCAGGCATGATTCAATCGACTGAAAAACTCTGCACAATCGACTGAACCTGGAAACAGAAAGTTTCCTAAACCTGGAAAATTTTCCAGGTATAGGGTCAGTCGACTGAAAACTCTGTTCAGTCGACTGAACCTGCTGTTTCAGCCCACTTTGCCTTTTGGGATTGAATTTTCAATTTGAATCGATTCATGATGATCCTATGTATGATTATCAATTGTTTTGACTTTGATGGTTCCTTTTAATTTTAATCCACGGATTTTTATAAAATAATCTCTCGAATCGCATTTAAAAGTTCGTTTCTCTAATTTATAAATTCTATTTAAAACACACACACTTTCGCACTTCGAACGAAGTGGAAGGGTGATTAAATGGTTGGGCAAAACACGGACCATGAATCTGTGCGTTTATCTTTTCGATTAATCCTCGACCTATTCGATTGATTGTTTTGACCTTCGGGTTTGGTTTATCGATGATATGAGGTAAACTTTGTACTGCTTTGAGTGTGAAAGGTACTGACGGATAGTAAACCGTTTAGTGCGAACGAGTGGTTATGGGACATACGTTAACACTTTTCGGATTCCTTTTCGAGAGTTGTGACACATTCCGCCAGTTAGTGGTGTCCAGTACTGGGTCTTCGACCTTCACCACTACGGTTTGTTGCCTCTGGGATAGTGTCTTCGGACTGTCTCCCTAGGTTTTTCGCCTTCGGGTATGTTGCCTTCGGGTGTGTGCCTTCGGGTTTGTTGCCCTATATAGTTTCGCTCTGATGTTGGCCTTATGTGCCGCATGGGTGATACTTGGGTTTGGAGTCTTCGGGCTCATGGATCCTTGTTTGTACAGTACTGAGCTCGAGCAAATTTTATGATGTTTCATTGATATGTATATTCCCTTGGTATCGCCCTTCGGTATTGGTCTTTTTGAGCCGCATGGAGTATAGCGTTTACCTTGTGGAACTTGTATACCTTATTGGTATTTGTTGTTTGCCTATTGGCTTGTTTTGGGATATTTGTATCCTTTGTTTCTATATGTTGCCGATGATATGAGGCTTGTCCTATATGATTCATCTCTTGTTGATGATTGTGTTATCTCCCCTAGAGATATTTATTATACTGTATGACCTTGTAGGTTTATTAGTGTTCAGTTTATCTAACTGATTTGTTATCTAGACTGACCCGTGTATTTTATACTCGGGTCAGACCGAGATGTTTCAGGTTAGATGCTTTTGGGGACTTAGCCTATTTTGCTTCCGCATGGACTATTCGCTAGTTTCATTTTGTTATAGCATCTTTTGTAGTCCTTATCTGTTATAACTCTGATTTATACTCTTTCGTCTCATCTGTATATGGTGGTCTCCTGTACCACTTGACATGTATTATTTTGTATACTCTGTGGTGTATCTGTGTATGTGTATATTATGATCGACTGTTCTGTGATGTATATTACATTTGAGTTGTTATATTTTCTTCTGATAGATCCTATAGCCATTGTAGTTTTGCTTTAAATATTTATTGAATAGGTCGAATTTTAATGTGTTTCTACTTTTCGACATATTTAGTGAATAGTTAAGGTAAGATTGCACATGGTCGCTTCCATTATACTCTATTGTCCGCGTTAGCCGACAGTATTATCTATGTAATACTCTTTGTTAACGAGGCTCTCGGAGTGGGGCGTCACAACGTGGTATCAGAGCGAGGTTCAGAACAAAATATGATAAACACAGAACATATGCACATATTATGGTACATCAAAGTGCACAAGTGATACAGATCCTTGAATCATCGTGTCTCTTTATTCCATCAAGGTTAGATAGATATTGGAAATACGTCTAGGAATGCATTTTATTCCGTAGTATCCCATATTGTAATATCTACCTTGTGAATAATCTTGTTCTTATCTTACTTTCAGCTTATGTCTGGAAGAGGCAGGGGTCGACGTTCGGATGCTGGGCAATCTAGTGGCTCGCATCCGGATGGCGTATATATGTCTGCCGATCAGTTTTTGGAATTGTTTAGGAGCACTCAGCCTCCCGTTCCTCCTCGAGTGTCTCCACCTCGCAAGTCTACTTTTGCACGTCAGTGCAGTGATTTTGCTCATCTTGGAGGAAAGTCGTTTAAGGGCTCCGAGTCTGTTCTTGAAGTCCAAGCTTGGCTTCGCACGTGCGAGCGTATTTTCTCTCGCATGGATCTTTCTGACCATGATAGAGTTCTTGTAACTTCTAGCTTATTACAAGAGCGTGCTCTTGACTGGTATGAGCTTCTTGTAGCTGAAATTGATGAGTCTACTCTTTCTTGGACTCAGTTTCGGGGACGATTTGAACTCAAGTTCGTTCCTGAATCTGAAAAAGTTTTATTGACCCGTCGCTTCCTTGAGTTGAAGCAAGGGAAATCTTCTGTTTCTGAGTATGTCGCATCGTTCGAGGCTTTATCTCAGTATGGTCTTGAATTCATCAGCACTTCTTATAAGAAGAATTTGAAGTTTGTTTCTGGCCTTAAGAAATATCTTAATAAGTCCTTGTTGCTCCAGCTTAAACTTTCTTTTGAGGAATTGGTTGATTCGGCGCTTCATCTCGAGACCGTCGAGAAGGAGTGTGATAGTGATGTTGATGTTGAGGTTTCCAGAAACCCCAACAAGAAGCATTTTCCAATTCAGAAGAAGCCTTTTCCTTATAAGAAGAAGAAGATCGGTGGTCCTAGCTCTCAGCCTCAATCTTCCGGAACACCTTTCATTCGAAAGTGTTTTAATTGTGGTTCTCCGGATCATATTATTCGAGCTTGTCCAAAGCCTCTCTTCTGCCGTAATTGCAAGAAGGAAGGTCATCATGTTTCTGCTTGTCCTATTGCTCCTGCTAATGCAAAATCTGGCAAGCTCAATGTGGCTAATGCTTCTAGAGGTCCTTCTCAATCCAAAGGTATGACTCCATCTATTTTGGAGGGTTCAATTCTATTTCATGATCATAGTATACGAGTTCTTTTCGATACGGGTGCTTCACATTCTTTCGTATCGAAGAAGCTTGTAGATGATTTATCTTTGGATGTTTCTTATATGGTTACTTCTTTAAGGATTGCGAATCCTATTGGGGGATCCACGACCCTTAGTTTGCTTTGTGATGATATTGATATTGTTTTATGTGGCTTTTCTTTCCGTGCGAATCTGCACGTTGTTTCTCATTTGGGTTTTGATATGATTTTTGGTATGGACTGGCTAGTGAGGTACGATGCCAGGATTATTTGTTCCGAGAGAATTTTATATCTTTGTCATCCTGATTCACCTTCTCAGTTATCTCTTGTTCTTCGGGATGTGGATAATTCCGAGATGGCTTTGTATTCTCTTGATTCGCGAGATGGTGATGATGTATCTCGTATTCCTATTGCATGTGACTTTTCTGATGTTTTTGAACCTGTTTCGGGTTTGCCACCCAAACGGGCAATTGAGTTCCGCATTGATCTCATTCCAGGCGCGCAGCCAGTTAGTCGTCCTCCCACGAGGATGTCTACAAAGGAAAATGAGGAACTCAAGAAGCAGCTTTTAGAGCTCGAGTCCAAGCAGTTGATTCAGTCCAGTTTTTCTCCGTGGGGATCCGCGGTCGTTTTTGTGAAGAAGTCTGATGGAACTCTTAGGCTTTGCATTGACTATCGCAAGTTTAACGAGTTGACCATTAGAAATAGGTATACATTGCCTAGGACCGATGATATGTTCGATCTATTGAGTGGTGCCAAGGTCTTTTCTCAGCTTGACCTTGCTACAGGTTTTCATCAGTTACGAGTCGCGGAGGATAGCATACCTCTTACCGCTTTCCGCACTCGTTATGGTTCTTTTGAGTGGCTCGTTATGCCGTTTGGTTTGACGAACGCTCCTGCTTTCTTTGTTGACCTCATGAATCGGGTATTCCGGGAATATCTCGATAAGTTTGTTCTTGTCTTCATTGATGGTATCCTTATTTATTCTAAGTCTGAAGCTGAGCATGCTAATCACTTGAGAATTGTCTTGAGTACTCTTCGTTGTCATCTGCTTAAAGCCAAATTCTCCAAGTGCTACTTTTGGGAGAATAAGGTTAAGTTCTTAGGCCATGTTGTATCTTCCGATGGCATTTCTGTCGATCCCTCAAAGATCGAAGCCATCTAGTATTGGAAGAGGCCTGAGAATGTGCATGAGATTCGTAGTTTCCTTGGATTGGCGGGTTATTACCGGCGGTTCATTAAGAACTTTTCCCGTGTTGTGCTTCCTCTCACAAGCCTTACTCGGAAAGGCATTCGTTTTATTTGGTCCGACAAGTGTGAAGCTTCCTTTCAGACATTGAAAGAACTTCTCACTAATGCTCCTATTCTTGTGGTTCCCGAAGGGAATCATGATCTTGTTGTCTACACCGATGCTTGTGGTAGTGGTCTCGGTGCTGTGCTTATGCAGAGAGATCGGGTAGTTGCTTATGCTTCTAGGCAACTGCGTCCGAATGAAGTTCGCTATGCCACTCATGATCTTGAGTTAACTGCCATTGTCTTTGCCTTGAAGATTTGGCGACATTATTTATTGGGAGAGCGCTTCATTCTCTATACCGATCATAAATCTTTGAAGTATTTGTTTACTCAGAAGGAACTTAATATGAGACAACAGCGTTGGCTCGAGTTTCTTGCTTCCTATGACTTTGATATCCAGTTTACCCCTGGTAAGGGTAATCGTGTTGCAGATGCGCTTAGTCGTAAACATTCGGCTGTTATTTCTATGATGCTTGCCGAATGGAATATTCTTGAGACTCTATCTTTTTGTGAAATTCGTGATCGAGGTTCATCTTCTGATTCTCCTATTCTATTATTTAGTTTGGGAGCTCGACCTATTTTATTGGATCGTATTGCCGATGCTCAGCGGCGTGATCCTGATTTGTTGCATTTTATTCAGCTTTGTGAGTCTGGATCTTGTGATGAGGCGTTGCAAGATTTTAGCATTGATTCTCATAGGTGTCTTTGTAAGAAGAACCGTCTTTTTGTGCCTTCTGATTTTGCACTTAGGCATGACATTCTTGATGATTGCCATCGTTCTAAGTATACCATTCATCCCGGTAGTAGTAAGATGTATGCCGATATGCGTCGTCTTTATTATTGGGAAGGCATGAAGCGCGATGTGGCGAGTTATGTGAGCAACTGCATGACATGTCAACGTGTGAAGGCCGAACATCAGCGTCCTTCTGGACTTCTTCAACCTCTTGAGATTCCATTGTGGAAGTGGGATCAAATTTCTATGGATTTTATTGACGGCCTACCTCGTTCGAGATCAGGTCATTCTAGTATTTGGGTTATTGTTGATCGCCTCACCAAGTCTGCTCATTTTGTCCCTATTAAGTCTAATAGGACAGCTTCGCATTTGGCCAAGTTGTATGTCAAGGAAATCGTGAGACTTCACGGTGTTCCTAGTTCTATTGTGAGTGATCGTGATCCTTTATTCACGAGTCATTTTTGGAAGAGTCTTCAGCAAGCTTTGGGAACAAAGCTTAATTTTTCTACAGCTTATCATCCGCAGTCTGACGGACAGACTGAACGGGTGAATCGTATTTTGGAAGATCTTCTCCGTATTTGTATTTTTGATTTCGGTGGTTGTTGGGAGGATCACCTACCTCTTGTAGAGTTCTCCTACAACAATAGTTTTCAGTCTAGTATTGGTATGGCTCCTTTCGAAGCCTTATACGGAAGGCCATGTCGATCACCTTCTTGTTGGTTGGAATCTGGGGAGAAGCTTATTCTTGACCCGGACTTTGTTCGTCATTCTTCTTAGAAGATTGATCTTATTCGATTGAGGATGAAAGAGGCACAGAGTCACCAGAAATCCTACGCGGACAACCGTAGGAAGCCTCTCGAGTTCTCGATCGGCGATCTTGTTTTTATTCGTGTTTCTCCTTTGAAAGGCGTTATGCGTTTCAGTGCAACTGGAAAATTGGCTCCTCGTTATATAGGACCATTTTCTATTACTGAACGTATTGGCCCTGTGGCTTATAGAGTTTCACTTCCAGCTCATTTATCTGGCATTCATGACGTGTTTCACGTCTCGCAACTTCGGAAGTGTCTTCGAGAATCAGATTCTGTAATTGATTCTCCTGATTTGCAAGAGCTTGAGATCTCTCCGGACTTATCTATTGTACAACAACCTATTCGCGTGCTTGACACGGAGGTGCGACACCTTCGGAACAAGGACGTGCCGCTCGTTAAAGTTCAATGGTTCGCTAATCCCAATGACTGTACTTGGGAAACCAGAGAGTATATCGAGCGATCTTATCCAGGTTTTCTATCCTTGCTTCGTAATGGTAAGTCTATTTCTGTGTCTAAAGTTTATTCTTTCTTTTGTATGTTGTATGTATGTAGTTGTTACAAATATCGTCTCTAGGAATTGCGGGGACGCAATTTTGTAAGGAGGGGAGATCTGTAACAACCCGCATATTTAACGATTTTATATTTAAATGTTTGATTTAAATATAGCGTCGTTATTCGGATTTTGGGGTCCGAAATGTTACTTTCTACAAATGGCCGAATTGGAGCTCGAAACCATTTCCATTGAGTCCAAAATGGCGTTTGCGATCTTTTTGAGTATAATCTTTGATATGTTTGGAGTTTGTGAAATTTTGGCTACTTTTCCTATTGGGTTTGGGGTTGGGTTCAGCCCACTAGCTCACTTAACCCCTAGCTCAACCCTTCTCTTCATTTCATCTTCATTTCATTTTATTTCTTAAACTAAAAACTGAAATGGGGGAAAGGAAAGAGAAATAGAAATTAGCAAGCCCTAGTTTCTCCTTTGTAACTTGATTCTTGCTCCAAAATCAAAGAGAATCCATTGGTAAGTTCATCTCCACCTTCTCCATCTTTTCTCCTCTTCAATTTCGGTAATTTCCTAACCCTAACTTAGGAAATACTTGCTTTTGATTCTAGATTGAAGCTTGTAGTGTTGAAGTGGAGTGTAGTTGGTTGATCCCTTGCAATTGTGCTTCTTCATCTTCTTTGTTTTGTGTAAAAAGGTGAGTTTTGAACTCACATCTACTTCTCTTGATTTCATTGATGTTAGGTATGAATTCCTAACACCTTGTTCATATGCACTTGCAATTGGTTTGGATTGAATTGGGGAATATTCCAATTTTTAGTGTTTTGGGTTCAAATCCTTGAAATCCTAACTTTGATGTTTTAATCATGTTTTGGTGATGCATCGACGAACATATAGGGCCGGGTTGTCGATTGGCATAAGCCCTTAGAGCCAATGTTCGTCCGATTGCATTTTGGAAGAGTTTGCTCTTCATTTGAATAAGGCTGAAAAACAGCCCAGTCATGATTCAATCGACTGAAAACTCTGTTCAGTCGACTGAACCTGAAACCCGAGAGTTTCCAGGCATGATTCAGTCGACTGAAAAACTCTGCACAGTCGACTGAACCTGGAAACAGAAAGTTTCCTAAACCTGGAAAATTTTCCAGGTATAGGGTCAGTCGACTGAAAACTCTGTTCAGTCGACTGAACCTACTGTTTCAGCCCACTTTGCCTTTTGGGATTGAATTTTCAATTTGAATCGATTCATGATGATCCTATGTATGATTATCAATTGTTTTGACTTTGATGGTTCCTTTTAATTTTAATCCACAGGTTTTTATAAAATAATCTCTCGAATCGCATTTAAAAGTTCGTTTCTCTAATTTATAAATTCTATTTAAAACACACACACTTTCGCACTTCGAACGAAGTGGAAGGGTGATTAAATGGTTGGGCAAAACACGGACCATGAATCTGTGCGTTTATCTTTCCGATTAATCCTCGACCTATTCGATTGATTGTTTTGACCTTCGGGTTTGGTTTATCGATGATATGAGGTAAACTTTGTACTGCTTTGAGTGTGAAAGGGACTGACGGATAGTAAACCGTTTATTGCGAACGAGTGGTTATGGGACATACGTTAACACTTTTCGGATTCCTTTTCGAGAGTTGTGACACATTCCGCCAGTTAGTGGTGTCCAGTACTGGGTCTTCGACCTTCACCACTACGGTTTGTTGCCTCTGGGATAGTGTCTTCGGACTGTCTCCCTAGGTTTGTTGCCTTCGGGTATGTTGCCTTCGGGTGTGTGCCTTCGGGTTTGTTGCCCTATATAGTTTCACTCTGATGTTGGCCTTATGTGCCGCATGGGTGATACTTGGGTTTGGAGTCTTCGGGCTCATGGATCCTTGTTTGTACAGTACTGAGCTCGAGCAAATTTTATGATGTTTCATTGGTATGTATATTCCCTTGGTATCGCCCTTCGGTATTGGTCTTTTTGAGCCGCATGGAGTATAGCGTTTACCTTGTGGAACTTGTATACCTTATTGGTATTTGTTGTTTGCCTATTGGCTTGTTTTGGGATATTTGTATCCTTTGTTTCTATATGTTGCCGATGATATGAGGCTTGTCCTATATGATTCATCTCTTGTTAATGATTGTGTTATCTCCCCTAGAGATATTTATTATACTGTATGACCTTGCAGGTTTATTAGTGTTCAGTTTATCTAACTGATTTGTTATCTAGGCTGACCCGTGTATTTTATACTCGGGTCAGACCGAGATGTTTCAGGTTAGGTGCTTTTGGGGACTTAGCCTATTTTGCTTCCGCATGGACTATTCGCTAGCTTCATTTTGTTATAGCGTCTTTTGTAGTCCTTATCTGTTATAACTCTGATTTATACTCTTTCGTCTCGTCTGTATATGGTGGTCTCCTGTACCACTTGACATGTATTATTTTGTATACTCTGTGGTGTATCTGTGTATGTGTATATTATGATCGACTGTTCTGTGATGTATATTACATTTGAGTTGTTATATTTTCTTCTGATAGATCCTATAGCCATTGTAGTTTTGCTTTAAATATTTATTGAATAGGTCAAATTTTAATGTGTTTCTACTTTTCGACATATTTAGTGAATAGTTAAGGTAAGATTGCACATGGTCGCTTCCATTATACTCTATTGTCCGCGTTAGCCGACAGTATTATCTATGTAATACTCTTTGTTAACGAGGCTCTCGGAGTGGGGCGTCACACAAAGTCTAGTGGTATCCAAAACTCTTGAACTATCAACTCCAATACATGACTCTCTAAGAACTATAGATCATTTCAGCAGACAAAGATTTTGGACCATTACTTCTTTCATCAATACAAGAGCGCCACATGTCACCTTTATGCTATCCGACTATATCGTAATCCTAAAACCCAAAGATGTTAATAGACTAAAAGAAGAAGATATTTCCATAAACTTAGAACATAGCAGACTCTAGTGATAGTGTGCATAACGCCATCGTGCATGCGAATGCACACTGATCTTTCTCCTAATGACTTGCAAGTAGCATCGTTGCCCATTAATATGGCGCTTCCCTTCTTACCTTCATAAGAACATAAATATTCCTTTCTGGATGTCACGTGGAAAGATGCCCCAGAATCCAGTACTCAATGATCTGATACATCGAAAACAGATGCAGTCAGGACATCATTAGAAACAACCTTTTCCACTATAATAGATGAAGAACCATTCGCTTTATTTATCTTCCTCAAATCTAGACAATCTTTCTTCTAGTGGCCATGCTTCTTACGATGACGACAGATGTTGTCTTTCGACTTGCCTCTCTAACCACTTCCAGGCTTCCTCGACTTGGAACACCCTTTGAAATTATTATCCTTCTTCTCCTTTCTTCCTCTCTACAAATAGCCCTTGACTACTACTAACTTCTACACTTTGTCTTATAAGCTTCATTTGATCTCACATCTCTTCACTCGGGATTCTCATCTTCACATCTTCTAATGTCAGCGTGCTTCTGCCATAGATTAAGCTGTTAGTGAATTCGCTTTGAAAGAGAGAACAATACCACCATAGCAGTTTTCTCTTCATCCACATTCAAATCAATATCTTTCATCTTCATCATCAAGTCGTCAAAGAAGTTAAGATGTGCTTTTAAAGAGTACCATCTCGCATCTTGTAAGTGAAGAAAGTCTTCAATAAAATTTTCCTATTCGTGAGCGACTTCTTCATGTAGAGATCCTCCAATTTCTTTCACAAGCTTCTAGCGGTAATTTTACTACTAATCTATGGGACGACATTCTCACCCACGGCCAATTGGAGAGTAGTAAAGGCTCATTCTTCCATCTCCTTCCTTTCCAATTCTTAGATATCTGCTACCAATGAATATGCATCAAAGTCAAACCGATAAACATGATTTCTTCTCAATACCACCTTCAACTTGCACAGCCACTTCTCAAAATCATTGTCTCTATTCCACTTCTCTACAGACAATTGTGAACCGGATGCTGCATATGAACCTATAGTGTAGGGTGCATACACCTGGGCAGGCCTAACCACATTCCCATCTCCAAATGTTGCCATCTTATTGATCACCTTCTAGCTCTACATTTCAGCAACAATCTTCAAAGCTCTGATATCAGACGTAGGTGTATTTTTTGACTATAAATCAACCCAAATAAATGCAGAAGCAATAATAATATGTTGTAGTGCGATAAAACAAACAGTAATAGGAGAATACAAAACAACAAATCATAGGAGTAAGCAAATAGAAAGTTCACACATAGATTTACAGCTATCGCGAGATAGAGTATATCCACTTTGAGGAAAAGAGATTTTATTACTATCTAAGAAAAGAGAATTTTACAAGATTGATAATGGAGGCTAAAAAGAAGAATAAGAAATATAACCTGAGAGGATGATTCTAATCTTTATAGAATGATTATCTCTATATAAAGATTATTACTTAGGTGTGAAGTAATTGATTTATGGTTATAAATCAATGCCTTATCAATTCTTCTATTCATAAGGGAAACATTTATCCGTTTGACTTTCTAGTTTATTCCAATTTGCAGGTGCCTGATAAGATTTATAACGACCCAGAAATTTATCACTTTAAAATATACGTATAATTTTAAATTGTTCAAATATGAAATTTTATATTTTCACAATAATAGATGATGGTAAACTTGATTTAAAATTATATTAACAAATATATATATTTGGGATTTCCATCAAAAAGCGACGAAAATCCGTTTTCAGTAAAATTAAGATTTTCTTAATATTAGAACATAATAAATTGGATACATACACTTATTTCTCCATTTAAGAAAGATATGTAATAAAATTATTTATTTTATTTTTGGAAATAAAATGTCTTTATGACATCCTTATTGATGTCATCATTTTTTAAATTATTTATTTTTAAATTTAAATTGAGTTTAAATGATATAATAATTATTTTAAATATTAAACGAGCACCTTTTAATTATTAAATAATAATAGAAATGTCATTTTCAAATTTTATATATATATATATATTAACTAAGAAGTAATAATATGACCAGAATTCAAATCCCGGATTCACCAGGGTTTAACGAATACAAGTTGTATCAAAACATTGCAGCTTGATTTGTTAAAAATAAACATAAATGCACCCATACACATGTACATAAATAGACGTACATTTACATATATATATATTTACCATTTACATTTACTAACTTACTTAAGGTATATATATGAAAATCTAGATATTTTCTAAGCAAAACAATATAAAACAAAACTCACCGTCACTTACAAGCGCATAGGGTGGTATATAGCAGGAGGGTGGTTCGGCTGTGTGTGGGGGGGGAGGGGTGATGGTGTGGTTATAGCAAATGGATGATGGGAATGGTGGTGATGATGTTGTAGATATTATGCTAAAAAAGGCTATAAATACATGTCCATATCCTCTCATTTCCTTACACCAAAATTCTGAAGTTCTTCTCCTTCTTATTTGTATTTCAACTTCTGACTTCCTATTTGGATTCCCATATAACATACATATACGTATCTATTAGAATTTGGATTAGAAAGAAGATATTTAGGTTGATTATAAATTTAGATTCAGGTTTATAGTTTACCACGATTATAAAAACTTGATTTGAACCTATTTTTCTATCTCTATCATCTTTTACAATCCTCCAGTAATGTATACATGCAAACTAGCAATCTAGAACTACCTTTTCAGATTTTAAAGTTGTGGAGAAGGAAAGAAAACGACATAGCTTCAGCACCTGTTAGAAAATTATGAATTGGAAATGAAGGCCTAGGTCTGTATTTATAGAGGTTCAAACCAATGCCAACCATTATATTAAAATGTTTTAAATCTAGATGGTTTAGGCCAAGGTTCATTTTCGCTAATTACACAGAGCGGGTGGACCGCTCAGGACCCTAGATCAATCACTACCGGTCAGCCTACATGCTTCTTGGGTCGACCTCTGCCATGTAAATCTGGTTAATTATCTCAATTTGGAGATTTTGTTAATTACTTGCTTATTTTAATTAATTTCCTTTATTTTTTCCCCTAATCTCTTACTTAACATTTAAGCTACAATTAGGGTCAACGGTTTTAATTAGATTAGTGTTAATTATTTACTAATTATTTCCTTGATTGCATACTTAATTATTTCTGATTCTGAAATTCTAAACATTAATGACTTTTTCATTTGAACTCCAATCAGAAAAGTTTATATATGAAAATTAATCAGAAAATTATCATGAACTCAACTGTACAAGTTTTGTAACCAAATTCTAACATTTGCAAAAATCCAATTTTTAACATTACTACTTATTTATCGCATATTTTATTAACTAGCATTAAAATGGCGGGCTATTACTTTCTCCCCCTTAAATTAATTCTGTCCTTCAAATTCCTCAAGGACTGAACAATGCAACATAACATATAGCCATTCTAAACTAAAATTCAATTAGTGTACAATCATATACAAGTGCATGGTGTATTACAACATATATAACATGCATACTAAGCAATTTTAAATCAGCGCCTCCTATATGAATGCATTCTTTTAAAACAATTTTCGAAAACATGGTTCACACATCCTAAACATAATGGAAGTTCTATATGCATGAAGCTTTTGAAAACCAAAAAACTTGCTTTTATATCCAAATTTTCCTACACTTTTATGAATAGGAGTATAGTTCAATCGATTACGCATTCAATATCTGTCATCCAAAATCTTAGCACACAATTGCTAATATCTAAATTTGGAAAAGTCTAATTTTTTAAACCTATTTTGTTATGCTACGGAAGGGTCTAAATGGAAAATTCTATATCTTCATCTTTCTTTTCTTGTGTACCTAACTTCCCATTGTACTTTGGAACCATCACTTATGCCCGGATATATCCTTCCCAAATTTCCATGTACGGTTCGCATAGTTAATTTTTAATTTAAAGTTTCAAAATGGGGCTCGTTTCAAAAATCAACTTTTTGTTTGCCTATCGACAAGGCACAAAGGAAAAGATCCCGCAAATAAAACAACTTTCTCTTCCCCAACCTAAATTTTATATTACTGCTACTTCTACTACATAGTAAAATCTATAGTAACCAACTTGTTGACTATTCCCCATATCAAGTATATGGCATGGCATTTTCAAATTTTAAAAAATTATCCTTTTCGAGTTGAAAATGTTTTAATATTACTTTTTAAAATATTAGTAAAAATCTTAATTTTCTTTAAAAAATCTTTCAAAACATTTTGCAAAAACAACTTTATTTTTCAAAAGTGTATATATGTATAATTTCTTTTCAAAACAAATTTGTCCACATTTCATGAAATCGTGGTATAGTTAACAGTCCAATGTTCATAGTGAACTTTATAAGTAATTGTAATTAATGTAATTGAAATGTTTCAATTAGAAGGGAAGAAAACGTTGATTATAATCAATAGATTTAATAAAAGAACACCTTTTATGTTAAACAAAAAGGATGTTTTAATGAAAATAAAAGATCATTTTGAGAAAACTAAATTGAACGTTCTCATTTTTGTGGTAAGTAATTTTATTTATTATTCATAGATTAAAAAAACTAAATGCGTACAAATTTGAATATTATTTGAGTTGATGAAGTTAATTTGGTACATTTCACAAATTGAATTTCAAAAAGGTTATGCGATGTACATGGTCCCTTCGTTTCTTTTGTTATTAATTGTTGCATGTACGTTTTAAAATTGTTATCTCATTATTAATACTTGATCCTTTCATTTCTTCTTCTGTTATATAAATAAGCCTGGACTTTTAGGTTGTATTTAATTCTTGCCATCTCTTTCTCGCATATATAAAATTTCACTTACCTTTGGTTTGCAAACTTTTCCATTTCTATGTACATTTCTTTATGCATTATTAATGTGTGAAGCTTTCAAAATAAAACGTGACATTTATTTATTTCTCTCTACCTTAATTTCCTAATTATTAAATAACCTACAACTTATTTCTTTCAGTTGCAGCGTATATTTGTGTTCTATTTTTTTTTGGCTAAGTCTTATTGGGTTTGTTAGACTAATGTGCTCCATAGTAAACAAAGAGACCTTAGGAACCATAGGAGACTTTGGATCCTTTCTTTTCTCACACATTGACCTTCTATTTTCCTATCTGACTAAAACCAAGTACGTACAAAAATTCCTCATTCGAGAAACTTTCTACGTACTCTTCTTCTTTTTCTTCCTCAAATATACAGAAAACTCCAAAGCCCAAAACTCCTAAATCTCCAAATAAAATTCCATCCTTCCTCCTTCAAAACCCTAGCCTACCTCTCTCCTCTTACTGCCACCCACCTCCATCACCACCCACAACCCATAGCAGTAACCCATGGCCATAGCCCCACCTTTCCTTTTCTCTCCTTTCTCTTTTTTCCCTTCTTTTCCCCTTCCCTTTTCCGTCTTCCTTCCCCTTATTTCCGTGGCTTCTATATTCCACTAAACTACTCCAAATCAACTTTTTTTGAAACCTTGTATAATTTCAATGGCAACAACTTGTTGTTGAACCCTTCTTCCCATTCTGAATATTTTTATATCAAAAACTCCATTTTTCAAGTCCTTTCTCGGGTCTAGTTTTGGACGAAAATACCCCATATTGTGTCAATCATATCTCTTCAGTAATGAACCAAGTTGTGTGGTTCTTTTATTCAAACCATTTATTTTTATAGTGGCTTCAACTTTCGTTTAGATCGGTTCTTCAAATTCTTAATTTTCTATGCCAAAAACTCCAATCATTTCGAAGTATATTTGAACTCAGATTTTCAACTCAAAAAGCACTTCTGTTTGTTTTGATCATAACTTCCTCAAGACAGAAGCTTTTTAAGTGATACTTTTTTTAAAGTGGAGAGAAACAAATTTTCAACAACTTTCTAGAAATTCAATTTTATAGATTCAGTAATATGCTTGTCCGTATATTTTCTTAAAGATGGCTTAGTTTCTGGTTTGTCCGTTGTTCAAATTTGGGCATTTAATTGGATTTTTAATCGTCGACAAATCAAAGGTGAGTGTTTTAACCCACCCACAACTACTAAATTATCTTATGTTGGTTAATTACATTTATAATGTGATTGGAAGTTTATTAATTGTTGTTTGGTTTTTTAATTTGTCATAATTTGAATTGATATTGAATTTCATAGCCATGTAATTAATATTGAATATAATTTCTAGTTAACGCCTAATAATGATATCCAATTAATTGTCGTGATTTATTTGCTAATTTGGATGTTGATTGTGATGGATGTTATTGGTCGAAATTTTGGATGATTAGATATTTATTTATGCATATACCTCTGTTATCACTATGGGTTGAAATGATACATACCCGAATGATCTTATAGATTAGGGAAATCGTTTTGGGTTGAAATGATAAACCCGAGTGGTTTTCGTTGATCTAAAAATTTTAATTTTAGATACTGGTTGAAATGATATATACATCGATACATTTTCTTGAATTTGGATTATGTATTGGAATTGAATTATTTAAAAGGTTTAAGTAAACTTCGAATTTTTTTAATTAAAATAGTTAAAATTGATACCTTGAATTATTTGAAATCTTTTAATAATTATATTCACGTTCTACACTTGATAGGAGATGGAAAATCCCATAACATATCTGAAGCTATTGCATTCACATTTTATTTTAGATTAATTTGACTTACATAATATTTTTTATTCTGACTCGAGTGTTTTGTTTTCATTACGCTTGGGTCAGTCTGAGCTTTTCAGTGTATTGAAGACTATTTCCTGGACGACGAAGACAAATATTCGGTATATTATTACTATTTATTATAATTATTCCACCACATCATGTATTCCGCTGCATTATTTGTTTATTCCTGCTGTATGTATAATTTTGATTTGAATTGTAAAAGTGTAATCACATGTTATTTGTAAAACAGCTTCATGAACTGTTTATTTGATTATCATATTTTATCATTTCGCTGCGAGATTTTGTGTTTTATTTTTCCTTCTTCTCTTTTATTTTCTTATTTACTCCATTAACAGTCCTTCCTTTTGAATGGTTTGAATTAGACATGTGTGGTTTATTGGCGATTTAAACCGTTCAAAAAGGTGGGTTGTCACATAAGTGGACAGGGAGTCTGTAAATGTTTAACTGGCTATTAGTTAGCCTATAAAAGCTATAAGGTTAATAGTAATCCTACAAGCTATAACTATGACAGCTAGTCAAAATGAATGGAGATGGGTAATCCGAAATTGATTGAGTTGTTTTGCATATCATCACATAATAAAGTTTTGAATTGATTTAACCATTGTGGGTGCAGGAGCATAGAAAAATGGTTCATAAAAGTTTTTAAAATACTAGTAAGGGGAAACCCATTCCGCTAAGCGGCGTGGTCTCACTAGATATCTAAATGATTTGAGATGGTAAATTATTATTCATATCGGGCTTTATGTTTGACCCGAAGTTTATTTTTTTCCCTTAAACTCTCGGGCACTCAATTGATTTTGAGTAGCTTCAGATTTGAGGTTTTCGGGTACCTCTTAAATGAATAAGCTTCTGGAGTCATGCAGGAGGCATGTAGTTATTTGAGTTCTTTCTCATGTGATCCCGCTGTGTCGTTTTGTTAAGGCAAAGTTGTTTATTTCCTATTATACACTCTGATCACAAAGGGGGCATCATCATATGTCGCTTTTGAGGTATATTGTAATAATTATACTTTTCTAAACGTGGTTAACGTTGTGGGATTATGTAAAAAATGTTAAAATGGTTTCTGGACTGGAATGAGAAAGTTGTTTTGAAATTTTAATCATTTTCCATATCCATGTGTTTTTGGTACATCAATTTATCTAGCATTACCGGATTTGGTCACCGAGGATTAATAACTATGGATGACTGCAGCATATGTAGTCGTTTGGTTTGGGCCTCTAAGTGGGGGATGTTACAGGAATGCTGGACATGAATTACTATGATTTATGGATGCCTACTCGAGATACAACCAGATCGTGATGTATTAAACTAACCGGGAACATTCAGACCAAAATAGGAAGGGCCCTATGTGATCGGCCTGAAGCTGGGGGGATGACATATTCAAGCTAACAACCGTTGATGGAACCCAAATTCGTCGAGCTTGGAATAGAGAATCGCTGCGTCATTACTTTATTTAAGACTACCTTATGTATTTCCAATTTTCTACAAAAAAGCCATCTTGGAATATCGAAGGCATTGTAAATAGGCAGAACTTGGCCAACTTACTAATGAAATTGCTTTGCTTTTTTAACCAATAAAACCATGTTCACAAAAGTAACATGCTGAGTCTACTGGGTCAAATCGACTCAAAAGCATCCAATCGCTGCTTGAGATAATGGAACAACGCTCAAATACGCTCCATCCACTTGCCAAGTCGAGGAAGGAAATCAACTCAGATCGTTGGATCGACGGAACTCGATCCCTGCCTTCTAAGAACTAGTGTTGCTCCGACGACACCGAAAATGCCTAAATAAAAGTCGTGCATTTCGTAAGCCACGCATCACCTCTTGGATTGTGGAATCACATCCAAGTAAACAAAATTACCTAAGCCATGCATCTCGTAAGCCTTGTATTGCTTCTTGGTTGTCAAAACTATGACCAGGCAAGCCTCGATCTCGCTATGTGCATTTTGTAAGCCGGACACTACTACCTAGATCAGCAAAATTTCATCCAAAGATGAGGAACTATCATATTGCATAAATCACGTACCACACCAAAAGCCAAGAAAATAGCACTCCAAGGAGCGATACATATACATGATGGCCTGAATGTCAGCATTGTGTTGAAATCACTTAATTAGTAATCAAGTAATCGATGTTGCTCTGGCGTCACCATTCACTTAAGTAGTAAATTACTTGAGCGTGCAAACTACTCACCATGAGGCCACTAAAAAGCTTCACGAATATCTCAAGCCAGAAGCTCCCAAAAATAGGAGTTGTAGTATAAGACCCGACTGGGTGCGTCCAAAAGATTACCAGAGGCACCCAGCTTCGTATCAAGTGTTCGGAGTAAACAGTTTCATGAAATAAGGGAAACACACACCAATACTCAACCAAAGTAGCAAATACTTCACAGTTCTATTGCATGAAACAAAGAATTTTGGCAGCATTTACGGGAATAAATAAAATAGTGATGAATAAAAAAAGAGTGGCATATAAAGGCAAACTGGATGGAACATAGTTAAGTAGACAAGTGAAGTTATAGTCAAAATTTCAATAGTTTTATTACTTACAATGTTTTTCATGTACAACAAAATCATCGGGGGTTGTGCCAGCACAATATCGGCTAAGAATAGAAAATTACAAATGCCACTATTACAATAAAAAGAAGAAGTGTTAAGTTCAAACTCTGCACTTGTACAAAAAGCAACCAAAAAAGCAATAGACAAATCATGACTTCTTGGCACTGCTTCTCCTGTCGCCTTTCCCGCCTCTGATTGGTAACTTCTCAGGCTTCTCCCCTTCCGGGGTGATCTCACTCTCTAAAACATGGCCACCGGTGGACCCTTCTTTAACTTTGTGCTTTTATGATATATGAGAACATTTTCACGACCTCTTCTCTCTTCAATCTTCTCCTTCTTCACCACTATCATCTGCTGCTTAGTCATCATATGCTCTGCCTCTGCTTTATTTGGTTGGCTAGCTTGATCCGCCTGCTCCTATAAGTCAACAATCGCCCTACAGAGGGGTCATCAAAATCGTGCGCCCCCGTAATTTGCTCGGAGTGCAAACTGGGCTGTGAACCAGATGCAGAGACGATGATTGATGCGGTCAGAATAGAGATAGATCCAGCACCGTGATGAAGAGGTAACTTGTTAGGAAGAGAGGGCCGATCTATAATACTATAATAAAGGGCGGCTATCTTGTCAATTTTATCGGACGTAAATTGGAAGTCTTCAAGCACAAGAGAGATAAGAAAATTACCTGCTACGGGGGTTTGCTCATGCGCTACAACTTTGAAGCCATCTCTGTTCCCCTCCTCTGATAGCTACAAAATTACGGGAGATGTAGAAACGATCCCCTCATTAGCATGGAGATGCAAAGACGGCTCACCAAGGCCTGAAGGAAAATTCCCGCCCGTAGCCTTACCAGCGGCTGCGACATCAGTAGCTTCCTGTTCCTACTCTAGTCTCAAGATTTCCTGGCCCTTTACAAAAGCTTGGCCGGTGTCTTCATTCAAATATGCCTAAATTAACTGTTTTTTGGTATAACCACCACCCATGTCTTGAAATCAGGCCAGAATCTCCTCACAGACTACGACAAGCATATGAGGGAACAGTAGATCCAAGTAGCAGAGACTCCCCTGATGTAGCACTGAGTTGACATAGAAGCCCAAAATAGTAGCATCTAAACCTTCCATCTTCTTTGCAAAGGTATCTTGAAGCTCTGAAAAGCTAGCTTCCGTGCTACCCTTCTCTATCGCAGTTGCTTTTCCTAAGCATCCAAAGTCGAAGCTTGTTCGCGAAGAGAAGCAACTTCTTGAGCCTGTTCGGTGATGGTTTTCTTCTGCATCTCAACCATCATCTCACTTATCCTCAGGTTTTCTTTTAAAGCTACCGCATCTCAGCTTGCTCCAAACCACTTTGAATCGCATGGAGATAGAGTGAATAATATTCGGCACGAATCATCTTCAAATTAGGCTTATCAAGCACAACCCCCCCATAAGAGCAAGTTAGGAAATGCAACTTGCAGATGCTGGGGACCTGCGGGATGAATGTAAGGCGCACACCTAGAAATTGGATGAGAGGCGGTCATAATAGCATGAGTGGAGGAGGTCATGAACCGGAAGCAGGAACGTTTATCCCAATGGAAGTAGGAAGCTGTGAAGCAGGTACTCGCTCTTGGTCTATTTTAAGCCTCCATGGCAAATCTTCCCGCTCAGTCGGGCTCTTCCTATTTTCATAGCACTTCCTCTATCACAGTCTTGATCTTTCTCGGTACGGTGATGCTCTTCCACCTCCCTATCCATCCTCCTCTTCCTTTCCCCATCAGTCTCCTAGGGAGCATGGTATCTGATGTGCATGTAAATGTGCATAATTTTACTTCCATATTTCATCGAATTTAATTAAATAAACGAGCATATAAGGTATTTTAACATGTTTAAACCAATATTTCAATTATTTTCAAATCATCATTTATTCATCTTCATATAGGAGCAAAATGGTCATTCTTGTGCATATATTAATTTGAAAAAATTTACTTGGGCTTTCTTGCATTATTTTTGTAGGAATATGGATTCAAGTGGAAGAGGTTTTCGTGGAAAATATGCATGCACAAGAGAATACAAGCAAACGAAGATGGAAATAATTCATTTCATGACAACATGGAGGACCCCACCTACCCACCTACCATGATGTACAATTAGGAGCTAATGCACAATCCAATAGAGCTTAAATTTTCATGCACATTTAAGTGAAGGATTAATACATGCTAATGATAACTCTGTGGCCACACTTCCTCAATCGTAGTTTGGGTAGTTCGCAAAAATATGGATTAGGGTTTTATACATGTATAAATACCCTATATGTTCATGTAATTAGTACCTCCTCTCTTAGCCCTCTTAGCCTCCTTTGAGCCTTCATTTAATTATTTTAGTTTGAGGTTCAAATATAAAATATAAGCTCTCTTTCTATTTCATGGCTACTTAGCCATTTTCTTCTTCTTATATAATTTTCTTCTTAATGCAATTTTAATTCTTGCCCTTTTTTTATTTACATGCTTTTTCCTTTCATGTTAGTAGTGTAGATCTTTTTATTTATGTTAGTAGCTTAGATTTTATTTTATGCAATTAGATTAGTTCTCACTTTATTTTCATTAGCTTGCATTTTTTCTCTTATTTTTGTTTCATGTTGCAATCTACATTTGTTAAAATGATAACAGATATAATAGGCTAAACCCCTTCAAGTTAGGGAAAATGAAGCTCTCTTAATCATGTAGATTCAACATTTTGATAATTTTTTATCTTTTTTGTGCTTATGGAAATGCTTGAATGGGTTAAACTTTGTTGTTTTAGCTTTGAGTTTGATAGCTTATATTGTTGACACCAAATAGGCTATGCTTAAACAAACAAAAACAAAAATTACCTCTTCATTTACATATGATTATGGTAATAAAGTGAATGTTAAAATCAAAATTTGATGGTCTATATTTCTAATCAATAGCTATTCGATCATGCTTAGAATTGATTTTATTTTCAAGTTCATTAACATTTTCATGAGTGTTAAAAAGTGGTTTAGTGGTTGTGTTATAGTTTGACGGTTTATATTGGGCTAAATAATAACATAAATATTCTATACATATGATAAGCACATCAACTAAATTCACTAATGACCAAAAGAGAGATCATAATTTCATTTTGTTGATTTATGTGATCATGAGAAGAAAATTACCTCAAAATTGGCTTCCACTGTCATAGTTTTATCCATTTTCTTTTGTTGGTTTATTTAAATTTTCATTTCTAGCTTATTAACACTCTCAACTTTGGTTAATGTGATTCAATAGAAATTTTAAAATCTAAACAGTTCCATGCGGATCGACCCGTACTTGCCACGTACTAACATTGTATGCCGTGCACTTGCAGTTAATTTAATTTTAAATTTGATCGGCTATTTTCTAATCCGATAGGAAATTAGCCATTCGAACAGTACTTGGAAGAGTGTCTCTGCAAACGTTGAGACTCCAATACTCAATCAAGATCACCATAAAAGCCAAGAGACATGATTCCTACAGGAAATGATGAAATGACTTTAGGGAAGTGGCATTTGATGAACTAAAATATCCTAGAAAATAATAATAATATAAAGTGTGTGATCCTACCAAAGTGTGTGTTGTATTTTAGTGACCCTGGCAGAATACTCAAACCAGGTCAATCACTGACTAATGTCAGGACATTGATTCTTGCAGAGATGATCTGAGTAAGTTAGGAAGGAAACCCTTTCGAAGTGAAGTCATCCATCAAGTCACCTATATTCACAAAAATGTTGCTCGTGTCACCCAAGTCAATATCAGAACCTTCCGGCAAAGAGTTGGATACAGGTTCATTCATGGGAGAAGCTGCTTTAATGGGATCTTTCAAAAGAGGTATGGGAGCATGTCCAGGGCTCAACCTCGAGGCCTTATCACCTAAGTTGACCTCACCCTCATTGGTGTCCTAATAAATTTCTTCCTTATCTAGATGATGCTTGTGATGCCCCACCTCTATACCCACGCTAGCCAAGGACACTACGGGGTAATGCCGTCAACTAGCATGGAGAATAAGGCTGTTGAGGAACGACCATCTGTATAATTGCTTTGTGCGAGTACCGATATGCTAGATAAAAATATAACTTTTCACCTCAAGAGGAAATCCAACATACCGATACAAACTCAAAGCTACTACACAGTGGCTATATATAATCTTCGGAAACAAATATAGAAATATCATAACACAAATCAGTCACAGAAGTTCATATCTCAAAGGCGAAAACAGATATGAATATTACACATAAAAGTGTATATCAGAGTAGTGGTCTAACAAGATCAACAACATCACAAAAGAATAGTTACAATTGCTACACAAAAGAATAGGTATACATCATAGAGTCCATATCTCAAATGTATACAACAAAAACTACCAATCTAGTGTAGTTAGCCAAAAGTCAGGTAATACTCCCAGATGGGGAGTCAAGTAGAAGCACCTATAACATCTCGGTTTGACCCAAGTATTATTTAATAAGAAAATAATAAATGGATCAGTCTAGCTATAAATATAAGATAAAATGAGATGGAATAAGAGATATAACAAAAAGTATTGTAACAATAATGCCATACTATGAAAAGTATACATTTGACAACAACAAAAATCATACAATATCTCAAGAAATCTCATAACATCAAAAAGAATGTCATATTCTTTAGTCTGTTCACCAAATCACAAATATTGACATCATATTGATGTCAATCATAAAAATTAGTGAAACACATATTCTAGAAATCATCAATTAGAAATCCAGAAATCACAAAAAGAGGGAGGCCTATTATAAACGGGAGCATGTAAACTCACCAACACGTGTATCACAAACGGAACGCTATTCCATGGTCGCTAACCATAAATTCGAAACATCGACGCAGTACAAACGGTACGTCCAATGAATCGAAAAGTCGGGACATCGATGTAGTATGATAACGGTACATTCGATGAACCCAAACTCAAACAACTCGAAACATTAACGCAGTATAATAACGGTACGTCCAATGAATCGAAAAGCCGGGACATCGACGTAGTACAATAACGGTACATCCGATCAACCGAAACTCAAACAATTCGAAACATTGACGCAGTACAATAACGGTACGTCCAATGAATCGAAAAGCTGCGACATCTATGTAATACAATAGCGGTACATCCGATGAACCGAATATCATAAAAGAACATGGGTCGCTATCTCATAAAAGAAATGAGACGAAGCTCAATAGGACGAGGTACTGTCCCCCACGTGGACAAAGAGACATCACACATTGCTAGTCTAAACCATAAAATGATCATCATCGATCATCAAGAAGTGTCAATTACACTAAGCTAGTAAATATATGAGTTTAGCTTCATGTCCCATAACCACTAGCTCAACTTAAATATTTACGAACAAATTGTAAGTCTCCACTCGAAAATTGTCACAAGAGATTCAATCGAACAAGTCCAAGAATTAACCGACGAAGTAAACGCAAGCGTTTCATACCACTTGTTTTACTAAGCCGTTTAATTAGATTTCTCATACGAGTGAGGTAAATGTTTGTATATACTAATAGGTTGGAAAATGGTTTTGTAAACGAGTTTGATATTAACATAGTGTTAAAATAGTTTTGATGAAAGTGTTTTGATATTTACTCTAGTATAGAAACCTTTATATTTTTAAAGTGACAAATCACAAAATGATTGTAGAAACAATCAATCACCAAAATTCACATTCACAGCCATGAATCAAATCCATATAAATCGATATCGAATCCACCAAATGGATACTCTTAAATATCCCAAAAAGGAAAAGTTATCAAAGTCAATAATAAATGATAACAATAAGTCGGATAAACACGAATCGATTTAATTTGGAAACTAAGCAAAATAGGCATAAATAGGCATAACAGGAAAAATAGGAGCAGGCCAGTCGACTGATTCACTGAGTCAGTCGACTGAATACAGACCCTGAAAATTCTCGGGTTTCAGCTCAGTCGACTGACCCGGAGGGTTCAGTCGACTGAACACTGTTTTCCTGCATTCCTAACCTATTTTTAATTGAAGTGCAAACTCTCTCAATTTGCAATCGGACGAGCAACGGGCTCTAAGGGTTAACACCAATGGACAACCCAGCCCTATAGGCTCCTCGATGCATCACCAAAAGCATGATCAAACATTAAAGTTATGATTTTTAAAGACTTGACTTCAAAACACTAAAAATTGGAATATTCATAAAAACCAATTCAAATCAAAAGCAAATGATCATCAATAAGTGTTAGGAATTCATACCTAACAACAAAGATAGATATAGACATAGATGTGAGATAAAAATCGCACCTTTAAACCCAAAACAAATGAAGAAGAAGCTATTGAGCAATGGAAAGGACAATCACACTTCAATTCTAACCCAACAAGCTTGAATCTAAGCTTAAAAGAGAAACATTTCCAAAGTTAGGTTTAGGAATTTCTGAAATTGAAAAGAGAACGAGTTGGAGAAGATGAAGAGAAGGCTTAACAAAGCTTCTTCTATGAATTTGGAGCTAGGATTTGAATTTGCAAAAATGATTAGCGCTTGGAATTTAAAAAGATGCATCCAGATAGCAATTCTCAGCAAAGTCATCAAGCCCAAAATATTTAAAGAAAAGAAATCAACAAGTTCTTTTGATATAAAAATAAGGGGATGAACCCATATCAACAAGAACTCGAATAGGATAATCACAAAACAAATGTCATCAATGATTGAATGAGAAATACCTTGATCACGAGAAGTGTTACTAGGCGCATTTAGCTTTCCCTCCCTCTTGCATGGAAATTTGGGACATGAAGATAAAAGATGACCCAAACTTTTGCAATAACGACAAAAGAGAGGCTTCGGACACCTATTAGCATAATGGTCCGTGGAACCACAGTTGTAGCATTGTCTCCGATTAGATGTAGGAGTCTTTGTTACCGGAGTTTCTTGCTTTCATTTCTTGTTGGGATTGGGGCCTTTGAATTTAATAGGCCTCTTCATGGTATTGTTGAAGTTCTGTCTGGCACACACAACTTCAACATCACTCCCATTATCCGCTTCTTCAAGTCGAAGAGCGATATCAATAAGCTGATCAAAAGAAACTTCTAGTTTCAGAAGTAATGGCTTCTTGAGGTTCCTATTCAACCCATAGACGAACCTATGATTTTTCTTCAATGGGGTATTAATATACTCGACCCCATACTTAGAGAGGGATTTAAAAGACGCGACATACTCTGTCACGGAAGATTCACCTTGAACAAGGTCAATAAAACGCTGGGCCAAAGTTACCTTTTCAGCCTCCGGCACAAACTTTGATTGATAAAACAAGGCATCATAAAGAAAATAGGATAGAACGGGTCCAATGACTCGATTTAAATCCTAAGGCACGACTCCTAAGAAGGACTTAGGACGATGATCCTTGTTAAATTATTCTATATTGTTCCGAAGTTTGGCTCTGATACCATGCTATGATGCCCCACCTCTATACCCACGCTAGCCAAGGACACTATGGGGTAATGTCGTCAACTAGTATGGAGAATAAGGCTGTTGAGGAGTGGCCATATGTATAATTGCTTTGTGCGAGTACCGATATGCCAGGTAAAATATAACTTTTCATCTCAAGAGGAAATCCGACATACCGACACAAACTCAAAGCTACTACAACGTGGCTATATATAATCTTCGGAAACAAATATAGAAATATCATAACACAAATCATTCACAGAAGTTCATATCTCAAATGTGAAAACAGATATGAATATTACACATAAAAGTGTATATCAGAGTAGTGGTCTAACAAGATCCACAACATCACAAAAGAATAGTTACAAGCGCTACACAAAAGAATAAGTATACATCATGGAGTCTATATCTCAAATGTATACAACAAAAACTACCAATCTAGTATAGTTAGCCAAAAGTCAGGTAATACTCCCAGATGAGGAGTCAAGTAGAAGCACCCGTAACATCTTGGTCTGACCCGAGTATTATTTAATAAGAAAATAATAAATGGATCAGTCTAGCTATAAATATCAGATAAAATGAGATGGAATAAGAGATATAATAAAACGTATGGTAACAATAATGCCATACAATGAAAAGTATACATTTGACAAAAATAAAAATCATACAATATCTCAAGAAATCTCATAACACCAAAAAGAATGTCATATTCTTTAGTCTATTCACCAAACCATAAATATTGACATCATATCGATGCCAATCATAAAAATTGGTGAAACACAAATTCTAGAAATCATCAATTAGAAATCCAAAAATCACAAAAAGAGGGAGGCCTGTCATAAACGGGAGCATGTAAACTCACCAACACGTGTATCACAAACGGAACGCTATTCCATGGTCGCGAACCATAAATTCGAAACATCGACGCAGTACAAACGGTACGTCCAGTGAATCGAAAAGCCGGGACATCGATGTAGTACAATAACGGTACATCCGATGAACCGAAACTCAAACAATTTGGAACATTGACGCAGTACAATAACGGTACGTCCAATGAATCGAAAAGCTAGGACATCGATGTAGTACAATAACAGTACATCCGATGAACCGAAACTCAAACAATTCAGAACATTGATGCAGTACAATAACAGTACGTCCAATGAATCTAAAAGCCAGGACATCGATGTAGGACAATAACGGTACATCCAATGAACTGAATATCATAAAAGAACATGGGTCGCTAGCCCATAAAAGAAATGAGACGAAGCTCAATAGGACGAGGTACTGTCCCTCACGTGGGCAAAGAGACATCACACATTGCTAGTCTAAACCATAAAATGATCATCATCGATCATCAAGAAGTGTCAATTACACTAAGCTAGTAAATATATGAGTTTAGCTTCATGTCTCATAACCACTAGCTTAACTTAAATATTTACGAACAAATTGTAAGTCTTCACTCGAAAATTGTCACAGGAGATTCAATCGAACAAGTCCAAGAATTAACCAACGAAGTAGACGCAAGCGTTTCATACCACTTGTTTTACTAAGCCGTTTAATTAGATTTCTCATACGAGTGATGTAAAGGTTTGTATATACTAATAAGTTGGAAAACGGTTTTATAAACGAGTTTGATATTAACATAGTGTTAAAATAGTTTTGATGAAAGTGTTTTGATGTTTACTACTAGTATAGAAACCTTTATATTTTTAAAGTGATAAATCACAAAATGATTATAGAAACAATCAATCACCAAAATTCACGTTCACAGCCATGAATCAAATCCATATAAATCGATATCGAATCCACCAAATGGATACTCTCAAATATCCCAAAAAGGAAAAGTTATCAAAGTCAATAATAAATGATAACAATAAGTCGGATAAAAACGAATTGATTTAATTTGGAAACTAAACAAAATAGGCATAAATAGGCATAACATGAAAAATAGGAGCAGGTCAGTCGACTGATTCACTGAGTCAGTCGACTGAACACAGACCCTGAAAATTCTCGGGTTTCAGCTCAGTCGACTGAACACAGACCCTGAAACCGGTTTCAGCTCAGTCGACTGACCCAGAGGGTTCAGTCGACTGAACACTGTTTTCCTGCATTTCTAACCTATTTTTAATTGAAGCGAAAACTCTCTCAATTTGCAATCGGACGAGCAACGGGCGCTAAGGGTTTACGCCAATCGACAACCCAGCCCTATAGGCTCCTCGATGCATCACCAAAAGCATGATCAAACATCAAAGTTATGATTTTTAAAGATTTGACTTCAAAACACTAAAAATTGGAATATTCATAAAAACCAATTCAAATCAAAAGCAAATGATCATCAATAAGTGTTAGGAATTCATACCTAACAACAATGATAGATATAGACATAGATGTGAGATAAAAATCTCACCTTTAAACCCAAAACAAATGAAGAAGAAGCTATTGAGAAATGGCAAGGACAATCACACTTCAATTCCAACCCAACAAGCTTGAATCTAAGCTTAAAAGAGAAACATTTTCTATGTTAGGTTTAGGAATTTCTGAAATTGAAAAGAGAACGAGTTGGAGAAGATGAAGAGAAGGCTTACCAAATCTTCTTCTATGAATTTGGAGCTAGAATTTGAGTTTGCAAAAATGATTAGGGCTTGGAGTTTTAATTTCCCATTCCTCTCTCCATTGTTGCTAAAGCTTGAGTATTAGGAAAATTATGAAGGAATGAAGAGAAGAGGAGGTGAAGCTTGGGTCTAATGGGCTGAAACCAAACCAAAGCCCTAAGTGAAAATGTGGCAAAATTCCCCTAACTCTAAACATATCGAAGTTTATACTCAAAAAGGTCGCAAACGTCATTTTGAACTCGATGGGGGTGGTCTCGAGTCCAAATTTGACTGTTTGCAAAAAGTAGCTTTTCGGACTATAATCCAACTAACGATGAAGTATTTTAAAAAAATATTTAAATATTCAATCGTAAAATATGCGGGTTGTTACAATGCTCCTTACTGATCTCTCCTTCCCCTATCCCTTCAATCAATGGAGCCTTTCCCTTTCGTTAAATAAACTCTTCTTCTTTCTTTTTTCGGATCGGTAGCATTTTGAGTGGACTATCGTCCCCTACTTGAATATAGATCTCCTTAGAGGTCTCTGACCCATCGGATGAGTCACTTTCTTCTTCCTCGTCATCATCATCATCTTCACTAGAGTCGTGGAAAAAGGAAACAGAATTGTTCCAAACTCTAGAGGAGGAAGGAGTGCTGATTAATCGAATGGACCTCTTAAGGTATAAAAGCCTACATCGGCAAAGATTTTCATATGTAAGCAAGAACCTAATTGTGCGCTCTTGAGCATCGACCGCTTTCAACGGGCTAAGAACTGTGCCAAGTTCCAAATCCTTGTTAATCTTTGTGAGAACTACAAGGAATATCTAATCATTCAAAAGACTTGTAGCAATTAAATAAAATTCCTAACATGATGAAAGAGACTTACCCCCCATGGTCCATAAATGGGTGAATCCCACTGGACTTTTAATGAAAAAGAAGCAATTATTGAATGAAGGAACTTTGCTGTGAAGATCTAGTATAATTTTTCGGCTACATTGTGCCTCAATATAGGAAAGTGATGAGTTAGCCTCTCTCTTTTTGAATAATAAAAGATACTGTAACTTAGTGAAACTCGGGGCATGATTGAGCGTGTGTATGAACAGAACATACAAGCACATCAGCATGGCATATCCATTTGGAGGACTCTGGAAGGGGGCCAACCTTATGTTCTAAAGTGTTGTCATTAAAAAGTGATTATGTGAGGGCACTACACCATAAATGCACAGTATCAATGGCAAGCCACATATTAAGAAGGTGGCCTATGAGAAAATTCTCCTCTCAATGGCAGAAGCACATCATCCTCAGGGATACCTTATTGTGAGCAAATGCTACACAACATCTATGTGTAAGGATTGAAGCTTTCTTCGGAGGATCAAGCAAGACTTTGAAGTTAAGAGGAGTGCGATAGATGATGGGATCGACTAGAATCAGGCAACCAAATTGACCTAAAGTTATGTAAATGATGGATCTAGTTAGGATCGACGATGACTCCGCTTTAGAAAGAGGTGAGCTTCCCTCAACTGAATTGCACCGAGAAGATTTGCACATCATTCTATATAAGAAAGCCTTTGTTCAAAACGGTCAGGTATACTTAATCTCTAAACTATAGACACTAGCATAGTTGATACTTGAAATTCGAAAGATAATTGATATATACCAACCATCGATCGAATTCCAAGTATTAACCAGGGGTGTGTGTGATGATTAATCTAAGTGAGAATTGGTTCAGTGTCCTAAACCCTGTGGAAAAACCATTCTATAGATTTCCCAGTCACATTGGAAAGTGCAATCTGCATCACCAGTTAGTTTCTATTCTTCTATACTTACCCGTTATCGATCAACGATCGATAAGGGATCCATTGTTCAAAGCGAGACGAAGCCCTTTCTATTCCAAGTACATTGACAATGTAATGACATGAGCAATCCAAAGTGAGCAACTATAGAATTATGGATCTGAATCAAATAGAGAATGCTCAACATAAGTCGATTTTAGTTTTCTGGAAAGTGATAACAGCACGAGCTGCATACAAGATGCTACCCTAAGCTATTATCATCTCCCAAAAAAACCAAAATCAGTTCGCAAGACGCTGTGCTGGGATCGACTGTGTAAGTTAGTGCAAGTTAATTTTGACTCAGTGGATGAAGATGGAAAAATATGTCAAGCACCGAGGGAAAATCCTAACTTCTTTCCGTAGAAAATTCAAGACTCGATTTGCTATCTTCTTCCACAAAGTCACAATCTGCTAGAATCTTCCACTATATCTGTCACCAACACAACTTCATGACCAATCGCTGATGTAATAATATGTCAAAATCCACATCATCGGCCTTCGAAATTGAGAAAAGTGATTTGATCTCTTATTCAAGACAACTCAAACTAGGGTATTGGATGGATTAGATCGGCAACACCTCTAAACAGGTGTAATCTCAACGGTGGGACTCGCTTAGAATGGCGATAGTGGCACCAGGAGGTAGTGGTTGATGATGCTAGTGGTGAAGATCAACGGTGGTGGCTCTTTGGCATCTGTAAGTTTTGGATCGACGGTGACTTGGGATGGATGGATCAGCTTGGCTCAAAAAGGTAAAATGAGAAAGGAGGAGATCCGACCCCTTATATTTAAAAAAGAGAAAGTGAGGTGTTCGAAAAATTTGTTCAAGTACTTGGATTAGTACCGATCTGATCTAATTGCATCAGTATTAATCCAAATTTACACCTTTGAATGGTATCAAAATTTCCCTATTCGACCTAATGTTCGTGTTCATTCTAGAAATTATATATAAAGTAAAGATTACTCCATAATTACAAACAATGGAGATTCACAATAGGGACAGGACAGTTAGTCGGTACATCATAGATAGCTTTTCTAGATGGCCAGATATAACCAATGAAACTCCTTAAAACAGAAATCCAAAGATAAACAATTACATAGCACACCTTGTTTTTAACGAAAGCATACTATATGGGAAATGTTAACCAAGTTTTTAACCATACAAAATTCAATGGGAGTTACAACATGCAGATTAAGCTAAAACTCGAAACTTGATCGAAAAGCCTTAAAATACAAGACAAAGGACCTAAAGAAGTTTGTCCAAAAATATGCCATCTTTTCGAATCGGCACCGTGTCCAGTTGGATTAGTACTGATCTGATCTCATGATTCTAGTGAACCTAATTTCTTTGCATCATGACTGTATGCCTCAACCAAGCTCACCCAACAAGTTTGGCAACATTCCAAGCATTCGAGTTCAAGAAGTAAAGGTTCATCTTATTCAGAATACGGTTCAATTTGGCCCATAGGTGACTCATCATCAAAACAAGTCAACAACTAAAAAATTATATAGAAGGCTTCTCTAAGAAGCTTGACCAAACAAATCAGAGCCAAAAATTGGCTAGGGATTCGGATCGATATCGATCCAAAAAGTTGGCCAAATTTGGCTCCAAACTTTCTAAGCTCTCTCTACATAAAGACTATGGGCTTTTATAAAGCAATTCTCAGCCTAAGAGCTTTCCAACCCGTATAAATACCATCTCATCTACAATATAAATGGGATCTTCTCTGATCTCTACTGAAACTCTATCATTATTTCTTCACTCTTCTTCTCCCTTACAATAGTCGTTAAATGGCAACTTAGATCCTTCCGGATGTCTTTAACAAGATGGCTTGATCTAACTTAGAAAAGAAGAATCATATTGTAATCCAAACTCCTTCGTAACTGTAGTTGATCAATAAAAGCTACAAAGTGGACGTAGGCTTCATTAACAGCCAAACTACTATAAATCTCTTGTCTCTTTACTTTTTCTATGATATAATATGGCCTTTTCTATTTTATTTGTCTTGACAAATAGGGCCGGTGCTTTCACACTTTTTGGATTAACAAAAATCTAAACATACATTATACAAGACTGGACGTAGGATTAGTTAATCCGATCTGGTATAAAAACTCATAATGTTATCTCTCTTACTTTTACTATGTTTATATATAATGTGCGCGTGTGTATGAGACTACCTATTATCATATATTTACGATTGGTTATCTTTGTTTGATTCAAATATTGAAATAAGTCAAAAGTTCCATAAAAGTTATAAAACTCTATTCAATCCCCATTAGTGTTAAAGTAGCCTTAAGATCCATTCATAGTAGTACTACTGTTTCTAACAAAAAGTTCGAAGATAAATCTTTAAGCTCTGACATTGGAATAAAAGTTGCAACATGTCTTGAAACATATTCAGAACCAATTTTGGCATATCCTCCTTCAGTAGCCACCAAGGATATGGAGTTCCTTTTTTAAAACCAAAATATCTTCCGAGGTTGTGTTTAAATCCAAACCATAAAATTAAGGAACCGTTTCTAATCTTTTTTATGTCAAGGCCCTATATTTCGGGTGTTGTTTTGATAATTTTAGAAATTCTTAAAAACTTCATCTTAGTCTTGCATGAGAATTTTAAGTTGGTCGGTTGAAGATAAATTGGCTTGTCAACCTAGAAGCCTTTTTTAAGGGATTTTATAAGATTAGCATAAGTTTTATTATGTGAATCCATCACACCTTTAAGATGATTAGCTAAGTTAACATTACCAATCTACTTACATGAAGAAAAGTTTTAGGAGTGCTAATAGTTTTCAACAACTAATAGTTTTTGCTCTTGTTAAGATTCCATAAAAATTTATGATGTAAGACAAAAACCAAGTTTTCCTTCTTTGGCTCAATCTAAATAAAAATAAAGCATTTCAATAGCAGGGTAAAACAAAATATGACCAATGAAAAATAAAAGCATCCAAATAATCAACACGGTTAAAAGGAATGTCAAAGGTACACAAATATACTGACAAAAAATTAAGATTGTCCAGCATTGATTTTATTAACATTATCATTAGAAGAACTGTTTGATTAGGGATGTCAATAGAAGGAGCTTCATTCTTCTTGACTTTCTCATACTATTGGCCAAAAGTTATCTTAATGAATAAAGCATTCCATCTAAGGAAATCAAAGTTAAGAGATAACCCTCGTCTCGACTTTCAACATAGGCAATGATCAAAACACCGAAAGCTTCAAGAAAGCCTCTTCTTAAGATTTATCCAAAGTCATATAATCTTCGGCTTCTTCTTTCATCTTAACCATCTCCACCCTTAGGACACTGTGATCCTCCTTAAGTTTGAGCAATTCAACATTGACAATTTTAAGGCTATACTTGGACTCTTCATCTTTGTCAAATGCAGCCTTGGCTCTCCAAGCATCCCTTTTTAAGGCCTCCTTTTTTCTATCAAAGGATGTCCACTTCCTCTTTGGCAATAGAAGCTCCTCAAATTATTCCTTTAAAACATTCAAAATAGTGAAGAAGAACAGAGAGTTTAGTAGTTGCCTGACCATATATCTATGTATGCATGTACAAAAATACATACATACTTGAGCACAAATGTTAGAAACAAATAAAAAGGAAACAAAAGATAAAGGTATTTACCCTTAATGAATCTTGGAGACTATAGTCCAAAAATTTCTCAAAATCATTAGATAACTCAAGAATTACGTCATAATTCTCATATATAATGGCATAAATCCTAGCTTTGATAGCCTCTTTATACAAAAGCTTGGTGCTTTGGCATTGAAAGACGAGAATAACTTAAAAAGAAGGAAGTATGGAACCTCCCGATTTAGGAGAAGCGCCTATAGGAGATCCTTAAAGTTCACTCTCGATAACATTTATCTTCCTCTTCGTGGTCATATCTATTATTTCTTCAAAAACTTATTTCGATCTTGAAGAATTTTTGATATTGGATTTTCTTTTAGACAATAAAAGGGTATCTAGCTATTTCCTTGTCTTAAGATCCATATCTAAAATAAAATAAAGAAATTATGTAAAAACAATCAACCTAAAGCCAAAGAAAATCATAAAAGCAAGCTATCCATAAATATAGAAAATTCCAAGAATATAGGGTTAAGCCCAAGGTCTACCCAAGCTTTCAATCATGAAAGAAAAAGAACTAATAAGGATATGGAACTATCCCCTTCTTTTATACTCAATTTCTCCACTAGCACCTTGGGAAAAGCTTTTGAAACTCTTGGTTATGAATACCCCATGAACACATCATTGGGAGCATCAAACCAACAGCTTTGAAATTATCAGTTGTGAACACTTATTGACATTGTCATTGACTCGCTAGAAGGTCAAAGATATTCTTAGAGAAAGCTACAAACTGCTCTACCTGCTATGTTCTTTTCGGTCACCCTCGTAACAAAAGAATACCAAAGTCAGAACTGGTATCTTAATTAATAAGTAAAACCATTAAAGTATAAGTCCAACATATAGTCTTTAGGAAAGAAGTGATGACTCGAATAGCCATAATGAAGAACCATTTCTTTACAATAATCTTACTGATTGGGTGAAATAATAAGCGTTTCGTTCAAATGTGCAAGTAATACACCGGGATAGAGGCAGTTTGCTTTAAGTCTTTTAAATCAAACAAAAAATTATCCTTATCATTAACATATTCATGTATCCTCTCTGAAAGTACATAACTTTCAATGCCAAAAGGGTGTTATAAGACATTGGTAGAAGCTGATAATGATCGAGATTATAGAAATTTAACAATTCAATAAGAAAAGGGCCAACGGTAAATGTTTTCCATTTGATGAATATTCAGTGGCCCATGGGAATCACCCCTCCAAATGAACATCCCAAATATCTTTCGATCTAGGAACTATAGCTTTAATTCCTGTAATACCATAGTCGTATAAGATCCTATGTACAAGAGGTTGTGAATCTACAAGAAACTTATTTTTGATCTATGAAGACCAAATGCATCAACAATATAGCTTGAGATAAACAAGTAAAGTTAGACCTTAACATTATAATGAGTTTTAACACTAAGCAAGTGTAGTCTTAAAATTCTAGCTACAAAACAAGCATTCTAACAAAACAAAAGTAGATTTATGTTCAAAAGTCAAACGAAAATCCAAATCTAAGGTTATAAATCTCTATCATGATCAATGAATCACAAAAGTTCAATTACAGTTTATAAGAGTATTTCCAAGCTAATTTAAGATCCATAAAACCAAATTATAGCTAACTAAGTTTAAAAGACAACCAGAAATCACTCTTTGATTCAATAAATATGAACAATTAATAGTTCATATTATTCAGTAAGGCAAAAGCTCATTATACAACAAAAAATGTGACAAATGTCAAGAAGAATAATAACGAAAATCGAATTATAGTTCAACAAAATTATGAGATAAGCATTGCAACCAAATGTGAAAAGAAAAACACAAAAAGACATGCTAATTATGTTAAAGATACAAGAAATTTCGAGATTTTCTATGAGCTTCAGTGGTAGAAGAAAACTCCAGTGAGATAAAGTGAAGGAAGAAGAAAGATGATTCTTTTATATATTGCTGGTAAAACCAATAAAATAAGAGTTTCAAAACTCTTGGTCATACAATCAAAACGGTCATTATACAATAATATTTTCAAATAGCTACCATGTCAGAAAGAAAATTGTCTCTACGTGGTAAAGAGACACCACTTTTTCAGAAAGCCTAATCAATTAACACCATATGGCCACTACATTTTGATCTTTGCATGTCTTTCATCCACTGACTAAGAATACTTTGGACTACTATAAATAGGCTTGTATAAGGGTTATTCTAATGAAAATTGAGCAAGGCTATTATCTTAAGGTTTTGGATATGGAGATTTCTTCTCAATTCTAAGGCTTTTTCTTTGTAATCTTTTGGAGGAATTACTAGTCTGTTTAGAGGAATCATGTATTGTTTTTCTTCACTTCCTATCTCTTCAAAAATTTAACTGTACTTGAATCCTTGGGATAACCCTACCAGTTGGTATCGTTGCTTCTTAAAAGAGTTTTGTTATAGAAAAGATAAGTGTTAAAAAATTAAATGGAAGAAATTAGGGAATATGAAAGGCAAATATGGAGGTTGTTCTACATCTCAGTGATCTTCATCATCCATTGAAGAACAAATGGGAGAATGCTAATGGTGTAAGTGAAGCAAACTAGGAAATTTTGGATAATAAGGCTGCAGTGGCTATTTGACCTTTTTTTAGAGATTATGTTATTTCATATTGTTGCTAATGTAACATATATATATTCGATTAGGAAGGAATGCGAAGAACTCTACAAAAAAAATGCTCTTCTAATGAGAAGATTGGTAATAATTGGTAATCCGAAGCTCGAGGAAGGTAGGCCAATTGGACTTTAATGATTTTTAAGCAATTGTGGATCAAATGGGGGTTAAGAATTATAAGGTTGATGATAACACACAAACCAAGGTGGATCAATTGGACCTTAATGATTTTCAAGCAACTGTGGATCAATTGACGGTCATGAATTATAAGGTTGATGGTCATGAATTATAAGGTTGATAATAGCATACAAACCAAGATTTTGACGGGTTCATTACCAAAGACTTTGGAAATGCTTGTAGTTGCATTAAATTGCTCAAATTCAGATAGAATTGTTTCAATAAGGTCGATAGTTAGTTCTTTCTTAATGCACAGATGTGGAGGATGAACCTAATGAAACGGAACGTTAAAGAAGAAAGAGAAATGAAAATCCGCTTAAAGATTTTCATCTTACAAGGTGGTGTAACCGTCCAAATGTTGAAATATGATAGAATAGAGCAAACATAGTAAAAGAATTCATCTGCTATTAATATGAAAAACCAAGTTAGTAGTAACGGTGTACTCTGTGTTGATGAAAGCAAAGGAAGCGAGTCGGTGCTTGAGTCAGGTGTGTGTTTCCATATATGCAACCAAAGGGGCACTCATTGACTATAAGGAGCAAGTATGCAAAGTGGAATATGCTAACAGTAGAGGCTTGCATGATAAAGGTATAGGTTTGGTTGGACTGAAAATGTAAAATGGAAGAGGGGTGAAACTTATGGGAGCAAGGCATGCCTCAAAAACTAGAAAGAATCTTATTTCAATAGAACAATTGAAGGGAAAAAGCTTTAACTTTTCAACTTGAGGTGGAGCCACAAAGATTTGGAAGGATAATAGGGAGGTTCTATGCACAATCGAGTAAGAAATAACATATACAAATCGATGGAAAAAACAATGCAGAATAAAATGAGTTGTAAAAGTTGTGTTGGAGAGACTAATTTGTTTGAACCAAGGTGAAGCCATCAACGGAAAGCCACAAAGTCCACATGGAGGGTTTTGTGGTTTTACAGGCATTTCTATTTTATTGATGATATGCATGTTCGATTGAGGGGCATGCATAATTTGGTAGTTTGGATGTTGGATAAGTATTCTTTTTTTAAATTGAAGACATTTGTTTTCATGGTGATATGTGAGATTGCTTGGAGCGTGGGATTGCAGGTGGAGTTTTGGCAACTTTATGGAAATATAGTACCAAGTGGAGATAGTTGAAGTTAGTGATACAATATTTCCAAACAAAATAAGATGTCACGTCGATTGAAAAAGCAGAGATTTAGCAAAGACAAAGGAATGAAGACAAAGAGGAGAGATGAAGCATTGGAGGCTTGTAAAATAAGCTATAGGCATCCAGTTGATTGGTAAATGCTACTAGTTGACTGGAACCTTTTCCGACCAATGGATATCCTTTCTAGTTGACTGGATTTTGAGCAACGGAAACACAAAATCAAATTTGTGCCTTCGATCAACTGGAACTGTCTATCAATCGTCGGTACCAACCCATTGATGATAACTTTAGTTGACTTTATTGGGAATTCTGGAGTAATTGAACTGCAAATTATCGAGGATTGCAAATTTTCAAGGGCAAGTTTTCTTTTTAGGGTATTTTCAAGTTTCCATTGTAGATCTCTACATATATTTGATCAAATGACTGAGATTTCTTTAGACTACTATAAATAGGCTAGTATAAGGGTTATCTTACTGATAATTGAGAAGGGTTATTATATTAAAGTCTTTGGGATTAATATTTCTTCTCAACTCAAAGGCTTTTTCGTAGTAAACTTTGGAGGAATTGATAAAATTTGTTTGAGGGAAATTATCTATGTATTTTTTCTTGGCTTCTTATTTTTTCTAAAATCTAATTGTGTAGGGATCAGGATAACCCTAATAGTATTTCCGCTGTAAAATTATAACCAAGGATGGATATGTTAATTCTTTTGTAGATAGGAATCTATTCAAGCATAGTAATAGTGTTTACAACATGTATATAAACACATTTTCACATTTTTCAAGGCTTTATAACCATATATCATACCTTGTTATAATAGGGTAGTAAAAATAAAATTTTGAGTACCGGTTTGATTATAAAGCATATAGTAAAGAAGTTAATTATACAAGCATAATAGAATATATACTTTAGTTATGCTATGTAGAAGTGAAAAGGTTACAAAAAAAGATATGGAAAAAATTAGATGTTAACAACGACTAGGAATTTGTACAATCTTATTCAGCAATTTTTGTGTAACATATCGGAAAGAATCATCTCTAACCATGCTTCTTGTGTTTCTTTTCAATTCCATAACCTGGTTCAGTTTTCCCTGTTCCTGCAGTTATTAAAATTGTTGTCAGTTGACAATATTTGTTAAGTTATATACTTACGATCATGATAATTTGTAACAACCTGCCTTTCGACCTTAGGTCCAACGCTCGAACCAACGTCAATAACTTAAGAACAGAAAGGTCGAGTTGTTGGGGGTGAGATTATACACATACATACATATAATTACAAGCATAGACATATATCATATGCAAATATAGCTAACACTATTTAATAACTACTTTCAGAATCTCATGGTAGAAGGAAATAAAATATAATACATGACCAAATACGATAGTAACATCACCACAATATGTCTAAAGGTCGAATACATACGTTTGAATAGTACAATTACAACCCAAACCATACACAAAGTCAAATCCAGGCACAACATCTATACACAATACATGACAAATTTCCATATCCGTTACCATCCCAACACTAGACTCCATCATCCTGGATATATAAATAATATAATAGGAGCAAGTCAAACATAAGTTTGATGAGTGAGCTATGCTCTACTCTACATATACTTAAAAGTAATACTATAACATTATATGAGTCTGTCGCTCGACCACCACACATTCTGTTGCAATGTTATATCTAACCGTCATATAAATCTAAGCACATCACATCACATCTATGCGGACTCACTTCTTTGGACTTGCCTTGTGCGCTATAGGTTTGCCTATTGTCCGTTGTTACGTCAATCGCATATAGGACTCACGTCCTGGGCTAGCCTCATGCCATATAGGGTCGCATGTTATCCTTATGATACCTAATTGGACTCACGCCCTGGATTAGCCCTAGATTAGCACTATAGGGGAGCAAATCGCCATGCCTGGATAATCTACTAGTGTCGTAAGACCTTGTTCATATCTATATAATCACTCAGGGTCGTCTATCATGTGCCTCAGGCTCATTTACTTACATGTTCATCACCATATCATATTTCAATATTGGAACAACATATATAACCTCTTCAAACAATTCATCATACTTATTCATTAACCTCTTAATGTCATCATCCGTCTTGTTACTAGCCTTAGATCACCTTCTAGTATAGAAGAGAAACAAGAGTCAAATAATTCATTATTTATTTATATAGGCCCTTTTGGGTCTAGGTTCAACTTATGCCCTGAAATGACTACTGGTGCCTAGGTCCAAGCCTACCAGTGGATCGATGGACGTATTTTTCTAAAATTTCAGGTTTTGGTAATTTTAGTGTTTCATCATCATTTCTACCTATGGCCGCCTCCATTCTGCCTTAATCATCTGAAAACATACCCATACCCTAGCCTTAAGTTTCTAAGTCATGTTTTATCATTTATTTCATCAATTCAAGTGTAATTCATTAGATTAAATTACTTATGTGAAAACTTATTCTAATTTCACTATTTATACACATACTCCTCCTAATTCCCATTTAATCTGAATTTAATCATCTATAAATGTTTATCTACTCTATTGTAGCCATCGTGTCATGATTAGAGGATAATATTTACATGATATGAAGAAGAGAGCACAAATCACTCACCAAAATGCCAATTCCTGTCCAAATCCTCCGCTTTCTAAGATGATACATCTCTTCTCTTCAGATTTTGCCTCCAAATAACTAATGGTACGTAGCCTTGTCTGCTAACTTATAATGCTTTTACTTTCATTCAATTCGATGGAGTTTTAAGTGAGAAATTTAAATTTGATTCTTGGTTGGTTGAGAGGAAGATAAAGGAAGAAAAGGAAGTGTCAGGGTGGGTAGTTTCTAAAATAACTGCATGCATTTTTCTTTCTTACGTAGTTGGAGGGAAACAACTACATCCCTGATTTCAAATTCGAATTCAAATCCTCTGGCATCCATTTGACTTGACGACATTTTTGACTGTAACTCCTCTATACGTACTCCAAATGAGGCAAACCAAAATACTACATGATTCAAAAAAACGAGGAGGTCACAATGGCATTGGTTTTATCACCAAATTACAAAATCTTAAAATGATCATTTTGCCCCTCCTTATATTTAACTTATTTAATTAATTAATTCCAAGAGATATTCTGCAAATCAATTCTACATTTCTTATAGTAAATAAATAAAAACTTGTTGTATATAAAATAGAAAAAAAAAGATAAAATAAAAAATAAGCATTTAGGTATGCGTAAAAATAGGTTCTAATCCACGCCGCTTTTATTTTCGTATTATCATATTACTAGTATTTAACTAAAATATTTATCAATTTTTATTAGTGTTACATTCCCCCCTATAAAAAAATTCATCACCGAAATTCCTAAGGAATGGAAAATATAATATAATGTTCGTTCACTAACGTACATCGACGAAGTCATAAACATAACATACAAATTAAATCAAACAACAATATTTATAAAATTATATGAGCAACATATAGGTATAGATATCACGAACTTATAATTTCTAACCATAGAATGCATAAATGTAGCTTATGCATCCTATATAAGTGCGATAGGGTGGCATATTAGGCATAGTGCACAATATCCTAATATAAGTGTATATAAATTCTATATGAATGCAAACCAATCATACATAAATTTTAACAATCAATCTATCCAAAGCATCCAAATCATAATCCTAGAATAGTCTGAAAAAAGAAATCAATTCAAAATCGGGAAACATACCAAAAGGATCTGGGGATGAATATCCTTCATCCTCTCTTCAAGCTCCTACACGCTCTTCGTCGAGTCATTTCCCCACTGCGCTCTAACCAATTTCACCGTCTAATTTCTAGGTTGTTTCTCCCCATTTTCCACAACATAGATCGGGTCATGGTATGAATTTGGCTCATATTCTAACTCCACCACTTCCAATTGGCTAGGTGCTATCGCGGTTATCGGATCACGTATACATTTTCATAAATATGACACGTGAAACGAACTATAGACTCCCACCATCTTCTCTAGTTGCTTCACTCTATATGCCAAGCTTGATATCCATTCCAATACTAGAAACCGGTTGATGAATCTAGGTGCTAACTTTCTTGAACTCCCGAATTTTACCACCCTCTTTAATGGAGAAACTTTAATAAAAACCGAATCTCCCACTTCAAACTATAAATCTTTCCTTCTCTTATCTGCATATGACTTCTGTCGATCCTTTGCAGCTTTTGTCCTCTTTTTATAAGCTCCACCTTCCCTGTCCCTAATTATCTCCAGACCCGAAAGAATCTCATAGGTAGACTCCCATTAACATGAAGGTGACTTACATGGCCTTCTATATAATGCTACAAATCGTGTCATGCCTATACTAGCATGATAGCTATTATTATACATGAACTCAACTAAAAGTAAATGACCTTCTTAAGAACTTTCAAATCCAATATACAACCCCTTAGTAAGTCCTCCAACACTTTGTTCACTCTTTCCATCTGTCTATCGATCTGTAGTGGATATGCAATGCTCATATTAATTTCATTCCCAACGCCTCCTACAAACTCCTCTATAATTCACTTGTAAAAAGTGGATCCCAATCGCTCAGTATACTGGCTGCAGCTCCATGTGGTCGGACCACTTTTTTAATATATTACATTGTTAAAGTCATTATGGTTCTCATACTTAATCAAAATAAAATATGGGCTCTTTGTAAGATGATCCTCTATAATCCCTATGCTCTCATTTCATCTTCTACTTCAGGGTAATCCATCCACAAGGTCCATAAATGCACACTCCCACTTCCACTATGGCACATATAATGGAAGTAATAAATGGCACATATAATGGAAGTAATAAACCACTCAGCCTTTTCTATTCCTCATTCACATCCTAGCACGTCATACACTTCGCCACATACTCGGCTACTCATCTCTTCATTCCTGGAAAATAGAATATCCTTTCACATCCCAACACATCTTATCTTCTCCTGGATGAATAGTCATCCTAGAGCGATGACACCTACCAAAGACCTGCTCTATCAACTCCTTAGCTTGTGTTACACATAGACTTCCATCTCTTCTCAAATAAACCCTTAGCTTGTGTTATGAATTCTGGAGAAAAAGAATATACGACATAAAATAAAAATGGCAGAGACTAATTTCAGACGTCTGAATTTATGTATCGGACGTCTGGATGGTCTTAGACTTCTGGAATGCCAAATCAGACGTTTGGGAAGTTTTCTGGAATATTTCTAGAAACCAAATCCAGATGTCTGGATTAACCCCCAAACGTCTGGAATTGTTCAGTTTTGCTTATTTGCCTATTTTTTGAGTAAATTTCCAATGTTTATCGATTTATGTTGATTCAGTTAGTTGTTACCATTTATTATTGACTTTGATGACTTCTTTTCTAGATTTTTAGAAATATCCATTTGATGGATTAGATATCGATTTCTATGGTTTTGATTCACGTCATTGTATGTGAATTTTTGGTGATTGATTATTATTACAATCATTTATGTGATTTTTCACTTTAAATACAAAGGTTTTTATACGAGTAGTAAATATCCAAACTCTTTTACAAAAATGATTTCAACACTATTTTTAATACAAAGCTTGTTTTTAAATCCATTTTCTAATCTATAAGTATATACAAACCTTTACCTCATTCGTTCGAAAAATCTAATTAAACAAATTAGCAAAAAAAGTAGTATGAAATGCTAGCGTTTACTTTATCGGTTAATTCTTGGACTTGTTCGATTGAAACCTTGTGACAATTTTCGAGTGGAAATCTACAATCTGTTTGTAAATATTTAAGTTAAGCCAGTGATTATAGGACATGAAGCTAAACTCATATATTTACTAGTTTAGTGTAATTTACAGTTATTTTCGAGTGAAAGTCTACAATTTGTTCGTAAATAATTAAGTTAAGCCAGTGGTTTTGCGACATGAAGCCTAACTCGTTTATTTACTAGCTTAGTGTAATTTACACTTGTTGATCTATGATGATAATTCGGTGGAGTTTCGGCTCAATTTGGTGGGGTAGCGATCCATGGTCTTGGGGACGTTTGGGGAGCCTCGGCTTAAAGGTCTTCGGATCGTTTGTGGAGCTTCGGCTCAAAGGTCTTCGGATCGTTTGTGGAGCATCGGCTCAAAGGTCTTCGGGTCGTTTGTGGAGCTTTGGCTCAAATTTAATGTTTAGCAACCATGGAATAGCATTCCGTTTGTGATACACGTGTTGGTGAGTTTTCATGCTCCCGTTTGTGATAGGCCTTCCCCTTTTTGTGATTTCTGGATTTCTAGTTGATGATTTCTAGAATTTGTGTTTCACCAATTTTTGTGATTTCCATTGATAAGTTTTTTCAATATTTGTGGTTTGGTGAATAAAATGAAGAATATGACATTCTTTTTGGTACTTGAGATTTATGAGATATTGTATGATTTTTGTTGCTATTTAATGTATACTTGTCACCGTATGGCATTTTTGTTATCATATGTTTTTATCATATCTCTTATCCTATCTCATTTTATATTATATTTATAGCTAGAATTATATGTTTATTATTTTCTTCTTAAATAATACTCGGGTCAGACCGAGGTATTTCAGGTGCTTCTGCTTGACTTCTTATCAAGGTCTGTCATCTGACTTTTGGCTAACTACTTAGCTTATTTGTTGTATACATTCGAGATGGAGACTCCTTGACGTATACATATTCTTTTGTCTTGCACTTGTACCTATTCTTTTGTGATGTGCTGGATCTTACATGGCCACTACTTTGATGTACACTTTTATGTGTTATATTCATATATGTTTCCGCCTTAGCGATATGAATATCTGTGACTGATTTATGTTATGTTTATTTTATATTTGTTTTCGAAGACCACATAGCCACTGTGTAGTAGCTTTGTATTTGTACTCGATATTTCGAATTTCCTCTTTAAATGAAATGTGTGACCTTACATTTGGCATATCGGTACTCACACAAAACAATTACACGGATGGTCGCTCCTCATCAGCCTTATTATTCATGCTAGTCGATGGCATTACCTCGTAGTGTCCTTGCCTAGCGAGCATAGAGGTGGGGCGTTATAGATATTTCAATAAAAAGGGATTGATATTTAAATTTTAGGAATAACTTTAGAAGAAAAAATACCACAGACATCTATGACAATACCATAAACGTCTGTCAAAGGTTTCGGGAAAACATTTTTCTAAAACCACAGTCTATGGGAAACTCACAGATGTCTATCATATCTTTATGTTTATTTTTCCTGAAACCATAGACATCCGTGGAAAACTTATAGACGTCTGTCATATGTTTCTGTTTATTTTTTATTGAAACCACAGACGTCTATGATTCCTCCATAGACGTCTATAGTTGCTCCAACCTCATATTTCCAACAGTCATATATAAGTGATTTTACCCTAAATTTCACTTTTACCTCCAATCTACTTTCCCGAAAGCCCAAGCCTCCATCAACTTCAAATTCAACAATCAATGGCTCCAAAGAAGATGACCGTTTCTAAAAAGAAAAAACAAAGACAATCTTCCTCCTCTTCTCCATCACCTGTTACCAATCTGACATAAATCAATGGCTCCAAAAGAATCCCACTGCCATCAATCGATTGGAGGTACTTTCCAAGAAGAAAATCGATGTTGGTCCATTCTATTGCCTTGGAAATGTAATAGAATATGATATTCAAGGATTAACAATGGATGTTGGTTGCCGCGACCTAATTTGTTATAATGAAAACAATGTAAATATCGATCCTCTCGCTATCTGTCTTTTCTACTCCAACTTATGTAGTGCGGAAATTTGGAATCCAGAAAATGAGGATGGTTGGTTGTCATCAAGTGTTTATTGTAAAGAAATCAAAATTGATGTATATGACATTGGACATATACTAGGATGTTCTTATGAGGGAATCAATTTAACAGACAAACCAAATCATAGTCTTTTACCCAGAGATGAAGTTACTATCAAATATGGGAAGATAGGATTCCCTAATGGAAATCCATTTACCTACGACTACGTGCTAGACTACATAATTGAATGATAATCAATATAATCATTCCACGTCTAGGTAGCCACAAATAATTTTATCTCAATGACCATCGAGCTTTATATGCAATATTTGGTCGTCTCTCGGTAAAGTGGGCAAAATTTGTTCGTGACCAAATTAAAGGTTTTTCGACTCAGCATCGTCGAACAATTGTATATGCTCCATACATAATGCGTATCTTTTAAGATCTGGCGTTCCTTCGTACTTATCACAATACGAAGAAATTCCAACAAACGATAGTGGTCCAAAATATTTATCATTGATGCAACTTCCTAAAAACCCACCTCCCATCATCCCATTCGACCAATGGATTATTCAACAACAATAACGAGTAAATCGTAATCCACAGCCTACTTGCTTCTCAACATGCTTATTTCCCTCGTTCTTCTCAACAACTTGCCTTCTCCAGTCATACTATCGAATACTATTCAGATTCAAAAATTCAAGAAGCCCGCATTGAACCGATGCGAAGTGAATCACTTCGTGATTAGCACTTAAAATAAAACTAATCACGATCAACCAAAAAGCTTTACACAAAAATGAATGGTTTGGAACGTTCTTTTACTACAAGGATGACTAAAATAAAAAGGACTTTAGAAAAGGTTGTTTCCACCTTAGGAAAAGTTATGAGAAAGGTCTGCGGCAGATCGTCCTCTCTCTCATCATCTTCCCGTCACCGACACCACCTCCTCGAGCACAGACACCAGTTTATCGACCTCATACTTCTCCTGAAGGATTTTCTTATGACAGAGGAAAGACTCCTATGCAAGAACAACCTAAGTAGGAAGAAGTTAATGATGATACATACATGTTTGATACTCCGCAATTTCAACATCAATCATATATGGCGTTCCAAGGGCTCTCCATTCAAAAAGATGAGGAGTATAACCATTAAACCAACTGGCTAGGAACATAAGACTGAGATACTTCGTCTTAGTGGGAATATTATGAAAATTATGGAAGCCTTTCTTACCCTTCCAACCAGTACAACTAGCATCTCTTTTTCAGTTATCTTTTAGCATTTATTTTTATGTTTGTTTATTTAAATTTTAAACTCCTCCTACATTACTTAAGTCTCTATTTCTACTTGGACTTACATATTTAATTGTTCACGATCTTAAAATGCTATCATCTAAATATTCTATATCCTCTCTTCTATTTTGATAATGACAAAGAGGGAGAAAATTATGCACATACATTAGGGGAGACAAAATTTAGTTTATGCGAAAATTCTCTATTTTGGTTAATATTTCTTCTAATTTTATTGTATAGTTGTCAATATCAAAAAGAGGGAGAATGTTTGAACCTCCATCCAATGTTCCAATAAAAACAATATACAGTCATATATATTATATACATCTTATCAGGATAATAGCTACATACTATAAGAAGACATCATGCTCGAAGACAATTGGGACTCGAAGGCAAGCAAAGATCTATCGACCATACTATAACTAGTAAGGTTATTCTAGTGTAAAAGAGTCTTAGATAAAATGTTGTAAGGTCTCCTTGAGTATGTACGCACACATGATAACACATAATTTCATATACACTGACCATAAAGTGAAAAACTATATTTAACATCCACAAACATCTGAAGAAAAAATCATAGATGTCTGTGACAATCCTCGGGAAATTATTTCCTGAAGTCACAAACGTCTGAGGTTTTACCATAGATGTTTGTCATCTAAAAAATTGCACAATTCTGAATAGACACTTCTGTTGCATGAATAGTAATTAACTCTTCGTCGCAAGGTTGAAGCCATTAAAATAAATAGATTATCCAATAGTAATAACTCTTCATCTGCATCCCTTTAAATCTATAAATACTATCATGATTGAGATTTAGATATTAACTGAATTAAATTAATTAAAACTACTCTTTCTTGATTTATTACTCTCTTTATATACAATTACTTACATACACTCAATCTATTATACCCAAAATATAATTTTTGTTAAACCACTTCCTACAACACAAAGCATTCACATTCACATACTCAAAGGAGATCACATGAAGATTTATACTATTGGCCAAAATCCGTTATTTGGAACACATGATTGTTACAGATATACTTTTATATTCGCCTATTCTTCCGGGCGAAGCGAGGGTTAGTTGGTTAAAGAAAATATCGAAGGGGATCTTCGAGACTGGACGTAGGACAGGATGTCCGTACCAGTATAAAATATCCGATGTGAGCGTTTTTATTATTTATCTTATTTATATTTCATTACTATTCTCCGCTTAATATTGTTAGTAATATACATCCTCACACGCATATATATATATATATATATATTGCATTATTTGTAAAAATCCTATTGACTTTCAAGCTAAAGATGAGTGCTGTTTACTATCCATAAATGGTCAGGAAAAACGAAAAGAGTTAACAAAGTTCTTAAAGATTTGTTAAGGGCTTGTGTACTAGACTTTGGAGGGTCATGGGAGGACCATTTGCATTTAGTCGAGTATTCATATAATAATTATTATCAAACTAGTATAGGAATGCCAACTTTCGAGGCTATTTATCGAAGGTCATGTAAATCACCAAAAGTTAGTTGGAGACCGAAGGCAAATTGATTTTTGGTCCAGATATGATGGGAGAAGCCATGAAAAAGATTGAGTTGATTTGAGCAAGGATGAAGGAAGCTCGGTCTGGATAGAAAAGTTAGTAGATAAGAGGCTAAGGATTTATAGTTCACGGTTGGAGACTATGTTTTCGTTAAAGTATCACCGACGAAAGGTGCGTATGGTTTGGGAAGTCAGGGAAATTGACACCAAGATATATATCAGTCTGTTCCTATCATAGAAAGAATCATGAAACTCGCTTTGCGAATAGATTTACCGAATAGTTTGGTAGGAGTCCATAATGTTTTTCATCTTTGGAAGTGTATGCATGATCCAAAGACTACTATTGCACTAACGATATTTAGTAGTGGAATCAGATTTGACTTTGGTTAGGCAATTAGTTCGTGTTGTAGCAAGAGATAAAAAGAGATTAAGGAACAAGACAGTCAGGTTAGTAAAAGTCCAATGGAATGAAAAGGAGAAAGAATGTACTTGGGAGACAGAAGACAAGATTAGAGATATTTATCCTGAGTTGTTTTGATGACATGTTCCATATTTGTCATATAGACCTTTTACTTGTATGACATACTAGTATTGTTGTTATGTGTCTATCACACATGTTGCATGATTGATATGCTTGTTGTTTTTCTTATCATAATTTTGAGGATGAAATTCTTTAAGGTGGAAGCCATAATACCTCTATTATTTGTGTAGCACTATTTAGGAGATTTACTTAGATAAACTAAATAGAATAGTGTATGGTGTGATAAGGAGAATGAGTTTTGTTAACTAATATGAGTCGTGCCTTAAGTAATCAATTAATAAGATCGATTTGAATATAAAATAGAAAGAAAGTTATGAGAGGGCATAATAGGAATATCTCATTTATTCATTTCCCTAAATCCACCTTCTCTCATTCATTCTCATTTCATTTTAAAAATGAAAAACAAAACATATGTGAAGGCAACTATTGCTAAGGAAGAAAAGAAGGGGAAATCTAAAGGGGATTAAAGGAAAAGCTTAAGGGAATTAAGCAACATCAAATCTCAATTTCCATTATCCAATCTATGATGAATAATAGTATCCATCTAATTTGTTTATGCTTGTTTTCGGATCTTTTAATGATTTCTGGATTGATTATGAATGTATGTCATGCGCTGATTGATGATTATCATTTTTTATTTGGGTGATAATTTATTAAAATTTTATAGGTTTTAAACGGAAAACCTAAATTTTTAATCTCTAATTGACTTGAAATTTAAATATGTTGTGTAAAACATTATTTAAAGATGGATTTTCAATTCCAATAATTTTCCAAGTTCATATGAACATTTTATGAATTTTCTAAGTGGGTAAAGGTGTTTATTTAATGTTTTAATTATTAAAAATAATTTAACTAATATTTTGGTCCCAAAATTTTTATATAAGGAAGAAGATGAAAAATCAACTTTTTGGTAATTTTTAGGGATTTCTCCATAATAATTATGCTTTTCTACAAATTTATTATTCTACAAGAGTGTTTAATTAGTATAAGATAAATATATTAATTACAAGGGTTTGTAAAGATATTTGAGAAGGTAACCATAAAATTTTGAAAAGAATATGTAAAGCATTTTGTTATTAAATAATAATTTGACATGGGGCAAGAATTGGTGGAAAGTATTAGCTTAACAAAACAAAATAGTTCTGAACTTATTTACTGAAATGTCATTGTAGGTACTCGGCACTCTGTTATATTGATTTTCAACATTTATAATAGAAGATACCTAGAATAACTACTTTCTAGTTATATGAGGTACGAAATTTATAGGTTCAGCATCTATATGGATTGATTCATGCGATGTCTACGTAGTAGATATGTGGTGTACCCGCTTATACAGAAGTTCGTCACCAAATATTATAAGGGTTCGATATCTCAATGTTTCAGAGGCTTGGCAACCTATGGTTTTTGAGACTCGATATTGTTCTCTTTAAAGGTTTGGTGCCTTCTTTGTTTTATGGGTTCGATGCCTTCAAGTATTCAAAGTTCTAACACCAACAAGTTTAAGTTTTAGGGGTTCAACACCCTTGAGTTCTTAAAGGTTCGATAACCTTAATTTTTTAATGGTTCAAAACCTCTTGTCTAACAATGTGTTTGATACCTATTTTTTGTAGCATGGCTGTCATATGTTTACAAACTTGATATCCATGTTTTATAGGTGCGATAGCCTTATGTTTTGCAAACTAGGATGCTTTGTTTAGTGGCCAATAGCCTTGTGTTTTAGAGTTTCGACGGCCTCGTTTTTTTATATCGAAAGATCAAAAAAGCTATTTAAAGATGGTTGTGTTTTGGCATAGAATTTTGGCTAAGTATTGGTTTATGTTTTCCTTGTCTTAAAGAATGATTTTAAATGGTTGATCGTTTATAAAGGTAAATTTTTTCAACAAAATAAAATGGTGTTTTATCCCAAGTTTTATATGAATTTGCCAATGGAAAGTGTTACTTAAGATTAAGTATGCCAATGACTATTGATTAAACATATGTTAATGAATTATGCTATATGTTCTTGTTATCAATTAATCGACTAAATCTATACATTGATCATTGTCATACTCACATCATTATGACCCTACATTGCATCTTGGGATTTGGGAGCAGAATTACCAGTTAAGTTGTCCCAGTAGTAAGTATGGTTAGACTAAACTCCTGAGTGATTAGAATTGCATAAAGGAGATCGGTAGATCAATTATGTTAGGATGCCTTAAACTGATCAAAAGAGATATGACTCATGGACTTAATAGCCAGTTAGGTTATTGGTTGCCCTGCAAAACTCTCAGGTTCATAGTAACCCTAGGAAAGCTATGACATATGAGACAGATAGTCCATATGTTTCTGGATAAGGTTTATTAGTTACCTCTGAAAACTAGTGGGTTTATTATAACCTTAGCAAAAATATGATTTCGGATAAGGTTAATTAGTTACCTACAAAAACTAGTATTTTCATAGTAACCCAAGGAAAAATATGATACAGGTACGAATAATCTTCTGATTCAAATAGACATTCAAGTTTACTTCTAATCGTATTTGAGGATTTTGGAATATCTAGTTAAAAGTTTTGGCCTAAATCTACCCTATAGGTTATTGGTTGGCCTACAAAAATATTAGGTTCATCGTGACCTCATTAAAACTATGATTTGAAATAGATAGTCTATTTTTGAAAAGGGTAAACCTTGGATGTGCATAACCCTAGAATGACATACTAGTCAAACTTACCCATGTTGCATGCATTTATATGATCATGTATTTTTTGTTCAAACCGTTGTGGTTGCAAGTGCATGATTTTTGAATGATATATATCAGAGAGGAGGAAACCCATTTCTCTTAGTGGTGTGGTCTCACTAGATATCTATTTTGGTTCGAGGTGGTACATTGTTATTCACATCATACTTTTTGTCTAACTTGAAGTTTTCGCTTTTCCCCTTAAACTCTTGGTTACGCATTTAAGTAGGTCAGGAGTAGGGATTTTCAGTTAGACAAATAAGCATTCGAAGACGTGCAGGAGGCAAGGTATCTATCCACCATGTGGTTTAAAGTCTATGCTATGTTGAACGGATGTAATGACAGAATTAATAAATGTCATATAGTTAGACTCTGATCATCCAAGGGGGATCTTCATATGTTGCTCTTGGAATATATTTATAATTATTATATTTTCTCCGAATGTGGAATAGATGGGATTATGTAATTGATTATAATGGATATGAAAGTTTATTAATGAAACATGTTTTGAAATTTTCAAATTCTTGTGCTCTAACCGATCTATTTTGTCACTAGAAAATAATACGGTGGAGAACTGCAGTATCAGTAGTGCTTTATTTGGGGATCAAAGTGGGGGACGATAGAGAAATACAAATCTGTCATTGGAGAAGAAGTAATGGTGCAGAGATGAAATGAATAAGCTAAAGTTAAAGAAGCCTATAGCTTCAGATACAGGCTTCCAACCACCAACGGAAGGTACAAGTCGACTGGAACTGTTTCCAATTAACTGGTAAAGCCAACAGTCGACAGGTGTATGGGTCATTTTTGAACAAAGAACATATCTATATTTAGGGTTAACTCTAAGTCTTTTCCTATTTCCTAGTCCAAAATTTCCAATCGATTTGTATATAGTAAATTATGAAGAATTTTGGACGTAGGGATTCAGAGGAAATTTTTTCGTTTATGGGATATTTTGGAGTTTTTACCATAGATATTTGCATGTCTTTGATCTAATGATTGAGGTTATGCTAGATTACTATAAATATATCTTTATATGAATCATTGTAAATGTAAGGATAAAAGAGATAAAAGAGATAAAAGAGATTATTATTCTAGGTTTTTGGAGGTTGAGATTAATTCTCAACTTTTAGGCGTTTTCTTTGTAATCTTTTGGTGGAATTAATAAAGTTCTGTTTTGAGGAAACTGATCGTCTATTGTTTTTCTTCGCTTCTTATTTCTTCTCAAATCTAAAAGTGAACAACCCTAACAAAGGGAGATGGATTTTGGGTTAGGATTTAGGATAAGGAAGTTATTTTGAATGTATTTTAGGTTCTTATTGCATTGAAAAATGTGAGGTATTAGGAAGCAGGTAGTCATATTTTGTACGTTGGCATTAGTTGTACGAGTCAAAAGTGTTTTCTATTAATGGTTAGTTAATGATATTCAAGTGGTCGACTAGCTTTTTCAATGGACATGGAGTACACTGTGTAAATTCGCATGTTAAAATGATTATCAATCAGTTGCATTGTTTACTAAGTTTTATAACTATATTTTTAGATAATAACAACATCAATTAAGTAAACTACATAGTTTTATATTTAGCCAACTCAATAGCTTCATTATATACATGTTAAATTCAATTCATACATCATATTAGCTCAACTTACTCAAAAGAATCAACAAGTTAATTTACATTATAAATAGATTATTCTACATAACTTTTTTAAAATTACCCCTAATGTCGTCGTATAATATTTTCTCTTTTTCAAAATTTTAACTCATTTACACGTAAAATCTTGAAAATTTAAGAATTAAAATATATCGAAACTCGAGAACAACTTGTAGAATTTTTATTTCTTTCTGACATAGTTATTGATTTTTAACAAAATAGAAGTTATTCCAAGTTTTTAAAAAGAGGTTAAATTAGTTAGAAATTCAAAGCAAAAAATAAATAGGTTTGTTATGGTAATAGTTACCTTTACCATTTTGAAATAATGATATCATTTTGACTGATAAGCAAAATAGCTCACCGTTATCACTACTGATTAGCTTGTATATCGATAAACAAGTAAATATTACTAAAGTTAAATTATCGTTTATTATGAATTCGGTAACTTGACATATATTTAAAATGTAATGATGCTTTATTATGGATTTCATCGTATCATTTAGTAAAAGAACATCAACCAAAAAGAAAAAAGTGTATTTAACATCATTTGAATTGAACTAGGAAATCAATTTAATCCATCGTTTTCTTATAAATGCATATAATTCAACATATTACATAAATATCCATGTATTATAAATGAATGGGTAAATTCCCATTACTAGTATAGTAAAAGCATTACCGGTATTTTACTATAGAAAAAGGTAAGTCTATCTTAGCATACTTATTATACTAACATACCGACTTTTCGAAAAAATTATAATCGATTGACTGGTAATGATATGATAATGGAAAATTTACCATTAGCATAATAGTCCTACAAATAAGAAATCTATGTTAGTTTGTACTTGTATGATTTCTTAATTATAAAGTTAAATAACTTATTCATCGAAACGTATATGATTTCGTTTCCAGGATTTTAGCATAAAAGGTTATAAAGTGATATGTCAGCATTGTAATTAAGAATAAAAAGGACAATTTTACCATATATTTCATCAAAAAATGAATATGAATGTTGATTGATTATTTTTGGTGTTGTACAAATAGAAATATGGTACCACTTAAATAGTCATTGATTAGTAGGCATAAGAACTAGTTTATATTAGTCAACCATTTAAATGATGGGTACAATGAGTTCAAGATTTCATGCAGCTATGAAAGCGATTCAATTAACCAGTATGCATAAGCATAGTAAGGTTAAAAAAATGAGGTTCATTATTATTTATTTTATCTCAAAGAGCTTTCAAAATCAGTAAACCAGAAAGTAAATATAGCATATAATGCCTTTAACTTAACCATAAGTTTATACTAGGAAAGGTGTATGTACTATTAAAATGGGATAGTTAGTTTTATTCAATATGCAAGTGCAAAATATCTCATTCAGAGTGAAATTTTAAAAGGGGTTTCAGACCTTATTGAGCATAAGGTAGGAACCGATGGCGATGATATTGATATTAGTAAACTAAACTGGTAACCATGGTGCAAAAGACGTATAATATTTTTTTATTTTAATAATGTTGCAAAAGAAGCAAATCACTGGCATAGATTATAGAACTATGCAAATAATTATAACACAATTAACAATGGCTTGTTCAGTTAAAAAATGGACTAAACTAGCCATAAAGTAACTAGATATGGCTTATTTAATGAACCGTGGCTAGCTCAACTTGTCTCAGTGGCTGGTTGAGTGAACAGAAGATTGGTTGATAAAATGGCCAATCCTTTGCTATTTAAGTGTAAAACAATAATGTCTTTTCCGTTCTACACTTAAAATGGCCAACGCTTCGCCGTTTTGATTACACTGATAAAGTTTTAAAAAGGGTAATTTTAATGGCTATGTAATATCAAACGTTATATTTTATCATTCCACCTTTCATTCGTCGCACTAGTTATCTTTTAACATATTCTTCTTCTACTATAAACGTATGTTACGATAGAAAATTCAAAAAATTCCCAATGGCAAATGAAAGTTGGACTCCACATGATTATTTATTGTTGATAAATGCATATATAGATAATGATCTTAGATATATGAAAGGGGAGACTGAAAAAGATTTGTGGATTACTGTTAATAAAGTTTATAACAATCATTATGTGTATAGGTTAAGGTGAAGGAATTTGGATTTGAGGAGTACTTACGACTTGTCGAAGGTACGTGAGCATTATAAATGAGCGATAGAGGAAGACATATTTAACTTGTCTCATTCAATATTTGATTCATGAAATGTTTCGAAATATTATGTTAACTTTATTGTGCATGTTGTATACGATGGGTTAGTTAGATTAAAAAATTTGAGTGATTTTCCTTGTATCGTGCTAACTTTATTAGGCATGTAACATTAATTTATGTGTAATATCTAAATTTGTGTAAGTAAAATAGGTTATGTGTTTTCAAATAAACAAATGCTATAATAAATGTTACAATAGACATTACAAAATAATTCGAAAGGACCAAAAATGGAAACAAACATGTCAGCAAACGCTAAAAATAAGAAAACACCAACGAAAGCCAAAATTTCATAGATCAAACCTATCTACAACCACCTAGAAATGGATCGAACTTAACCTATTATAAAGTATTTCAATTTTATCTTTAATTTTAGTGACATAAAAAATGGTTCGAAGAGGTAGTGGATCGTCAATCCATTGTCATAATCCACAACCCTTTCGAATGTTGGGGCATATATAATGGTGGCTACGTGCCGACCAACGTCATCTTCATTTCCTACAATGGGGAACATAACACAAGGTATAACACCCCTGTTTTCTTTATTTCACATTATGCCAGATATTTAATTAGGAAATAATTAAATAAATAATAAGGAAGAATTTAAATATGTAGATGAGTGTGGATAACTGCCATATTAAGCTTAAGTGGAGAATTGGTTTATATGAAAAAATTAACATGATCTTTAATTATATATGAAAGGAATAAAAAAATAAAGATAATATACATGAGTTATATCCCCAAACATAACCCTTCTCCTGTAAAATTGTAACAACCCGAAATTTTCGATCCCGAAAATTCCAGATAGTTAGGAAAAAGGAAGAAAGAGATAGAAGAACAAAAAAAAGAAAACACCAACATCTCACATTCGCAGCAGATCAAAATATAATATCAAATAATAACAGTTTATAAAAGAATACTATATCTGTCGATTACATTTTAATATATTAGAGTTACACACATACTCAAACACTGGACATATACAAATCAACATGTCTCAGATAATCAGAAATATTTTACAATGGAAACACTCCATATGTTTCTGCCATCCAGCTCGCCTCCTAAGCTCCAGAACGTTCTTACCAGAAAATCAGTAATACTCGGTCTGAACCGAGCATTACACCAAAGTAACACTCGGGTCAGGCTGGAAACCAGCGTGAGTAAACTCATCTAGCATGGAATATAAAGCATACAACTTATATAAAACCTGAGGTAACTCGTATCAATTTTCAAATTCACAAGTCGTTATAGACATCATTTATTTCACGCATAAATTTTCTAAGTATCAAAATTTAGATTAAATAGTCCAATTTACTTAAATCATTTCGTTCACGCCTATTGATTTCACATGTCAATCTATAAAGAATCGAAGTGGTTTCAGGTATTTGCTAATACCCGACTCCGGTCTCTTCGAATCCAATGTCGTCTAAACCCAAATTGTTCAATTGAAATACAATTCGAACTTTAAACAGGATGTCACTTTACACAGTAATACATCATCGATAGACAACCACATCATCATTGTTCACCTAAAAATCATATCACAAATCATGTTATAATAGAGATATCAACCAATTCAAGGCATTTAATCATCATTATTCAATCATTCATAAGCAAGATTGAACATTTTTATTAATTACATTAATTAATGATCCTCTAATTACTTCCATTAGCTAATTATTCTTAATTTCATTTAATAATTAACCCTTAACTTAATTACATTCATTAATCAGCCTTGGTTAATCACAATCAAAATTAACTGCCCTTAATTACTCCATCAATTAAGCCAACTCATTGATTTAATTATTAATTAATCCTTTAATTACACTGAGTAACTTATCACTTAATTTCTTCCACCAAGTAATTATCCTTTAATTACTTCCCATCAAGTAATTTCCTTTAATTAATTATATCCAGTAATTATTCCCTAATTACTCCACTAAGCAATTATATCTCATTAATTAGCTTAAGAAATTTTACTTAACCGAACATCAAATGATTACCTTTAATTAATTAAACTTAATTAATTAACTAGTATTAACCACTATAACGTAATTAATTACAAAAATTAATTAACCTTACCCATACACATTGATCACATTGATCCATAATTAATTACTCGAATTAGTTATTCTATAATTACTTACACTTATTAATTATCCTCTAATTAATCGTCCTCGTTAATCAACTAACCCTTTTATTAATTCTCTTTATTAATCAATCCTTTAATTAATTACACTAAGTAATTAATCCTTAATCACTTCCTTTAAGTAATATTTCATTATAACAAATTTAGGTTTAAAAACATTTTTATGTTTTAACAAACTTAAATTAACCATCATACTGTTTCTAAATTAAAGTTTAAGAATATTTTTGAAGTATAAAGGGGATTTTAGCAAAGACTTAAACACACAACCATTTTTAACTTCAAACTTTTATTTTGTAAAAATCTTTAAACATGCCTAACATTCCTATTCCTGCTTCGGGTTAAACCCTAGTATTTCTTGAGTTCCTCCCCGAGTTTCCCTTTCATCTTCTACTTCTTTTATTATAACCTGATAAAACTTCCAACTCAAACACTACTAAACTCACGCGAGCAGCTTGATAAAATACCCGAGAATCACCCCGAGACCAACATTCTTTCCCCCGAGCTCCCACCGAAGCAAACTTCCTCACTTCCACACCCAATCTCCAATGTACACGGAAACTGGTGCACGTGCACTGGTCCACAGCGGCGCTCCGGCGTCTTCGACTACCTCTCACAAGTTGACTTAAAAATCCAAAAACCATCGAACTATTCAACATCTCGATCGAGCATCAACGATAAATTCGAACTCAACAACCCCTCAGCACCCAATTCCGTTTGCCCAAAATAAGGCCTCGACATGACACTCCGACCATCAGAAACTCCCAATTTTCCGGCCATGGCTCTGTCAACGATCAAGCTTTCCTTTCCCCCACGACCGCATACTTAACCAACTACCTCGATGCCACAATTTAACGAGTAACTGACCATGACCAAAACCATAGATAAACCCTAGTTCACTTATATCTGATCACCTCGGCCAACCAGAAAATCAACCTGTAGTTTTCCTACCATCAGCAACCTCCTAGCCACCTCCGATTACGCCCTAGCCTCCATTCACTATGCCGATCATCGCTAAACAACCGATTTACCCAAAACAATCATCTCAAGAATTGGCACTAATTCCCAACCTAAAAATCATGATATATACCTTAAAATTCATGATTTCCTATAATGAATTTAGCCATGAAATCAAAACTTAAAATGTAATCTATCAAATTTTTCACCCATTTACATTTTCACTGAAAATTTTAAAATTTCAAGACAATTTATCAATATAAATTCCTTGGATGATTTTTAGTATTGATATTGAATGATTTCAAACACCTTTTATTTATAAATCAAAATCTAACAGAAACTTAATAATGAGTTATTAAATTTATTAAGAAATCAAACCTGTTATCACCATACATGGACTATATTATAACTACACAGGCATTTAATCACTCAGATACAAACATACATTCAATTAATTCAAGTATTTCAAGTAACAACAAGATTTTTATTCATAATATCAAAGTGGAATCCAGGATTAAAACTTTTTTTAGATATGTTCACTCACCTGTTCTTGTAACAGCAGAGAATAGAGCTCTTAAATTGAAAAGCTTTAGACCCTTAAAACTGAGTTGCTTCTTTGCTTTGCTTTTGTTCTGATCTTATCGCACTTGAGTTGTTTTTTTCCCTTTTTTTATGAACTCAAGTGTATGAGGAGGTAACTAGGCAGTGTATATATAACATAGGAAAGAAGTGTTGAAGAAGCTAAGCTGAAGTATGGGTGTGCAGGCTTTAGCCTCTTTCTTTGACTTGACTAGATTTTCTTTTACTAAGTGAAATGATTTTTCAACATTTCGAATTGACTGTTGTTTGCACTGAGATGATAGTATTTAATGCTAATGTTTCCTCTATGTTTACATCCTTGTCCTATTTTGTTTTATTTTTGTTTTTTATATGTAGATATTTTGTTTTGCCTTGCATATACACAAGTATGTCCATAGTATAAATATAGATTCTAGAGTTATCTTATGTTGATTCACACAATAACCATTTAAACATTTATTGCTAACATAATTTCCTATTTCTTTCTGTTTTAAACTTAAGCTTATCCAAACATTTAATTTATATCCTATATTTTATTTTATACTTATATTTAATATTGATAGGATTGATTTTATCTTAAACATTATCGTCTATATTACATCCATATACATTTATCTAGATTAAATGTTAATAAGATAAAGCATTTTAATTTAATTAAATAAGATAGATTTTTTTTTAAATATTTTTAAAAGACTTTATTTTGAATTTTCAAATCAGAGCGTTCTTTCAAAATACATATGTATGTAAATAAATGACAAATATTCCAAAAGTCTTATTCATTTTTAAAATGATAAGTTTACATTTTATTTAATTGGATTAAATATTTATTAAAATAATGTTGCCAAAATCCTGGGTCGTCACATTCCTCCCCTCTTTGAATCTTTTCGTCCTCGAAAAGGAACGAAGCCAGAATTATTAAAATACTTAAAATCAGATAAATTTTCCTGAATCATTTTTAAACTACTTTTAAAAAAATCTATATAATATTACTAAATAGTTTTTATACAAATACTTTTATAACTCGATGTTTCGACAAGTCCATCCTTGTTCCCATAGAAATTCGATCATACGTTGATCAGGCGTAGGACTGAAAATCTATAAGTGCTTGGCAGACCTATTTTTAACATCCAGTGAAAATACTTTGAAAAATAATTTTATTGCAAATATAGAAAACAGTTTTTGAAAATAGAGGAAATATCTTTGGTGAGAATGCATTGGAAATCATCACTCCCATCCATGGTTGCAGTTACATTCCAGGGATACGTTGCCATCGCAGCAAAAGTCCATGTAACTATAGGCACTCCGCGCCCCTCGATTACGCCATGGAACCCACAACAGATCACAGTTACATTCCAGGGTTACGTTGCCATCACAGCAAAAGTCCATGTAACTGTAGGCATCAGCGCCCCTTGATTTTCGCTGTCAAAATGAAACTTCTCCACTCCTACATAGGTCGCAGTCTGTCGATGTAAAATCAAACGTAGACTGTTGGCTCTCAGCAGCACACACGACTTTCGCTATGTTACCATAGGTCGCAGTCTACCGATATTAAATCAAACGTAGACCGTTGGCTCTCAGCGGCACACACGACTTTGCTATGGTACACACTACTCATAATCCTCAGGAACTAGGTTTGTCTGAACTCCTCACAGGATCAACTTTAGAACCCCCTTGGGGCTCAAGGCAGCACCACCCGGTGGCACTCCTGAGAAGTTCATTTCAAGGGAGCGCCTTTTTCCCCAGAGCTATCATCAAAACACTTTATACTATACACATATAGTATCTTTCAAATCATACACCTAGTATGATCTCATACAAAGCTCCTTTACATGAAATTGATAATTCTCAAACTAGGCTTTCCAAATTTCAAAATTGATTTTACCCAAAAATCAAAAGCCTTTCCAAATCCAAAGGTTCCCAAAACCTTTCTCCAAAATCCTCATAAGATCCTTTATATATATACTGATATATATAAATTTTTTTTAAAACTTTGGATCATTTCAAACTTGTACAAAATTACTTTTATACTTCAAACACCTTCAAAATCCTTTCCTTCCGGCAATAGACTCAACAAGGGGAGATTTATCTTATATAACAAAGATATATAACTTTGTTTATTCAAAATCAAATATTCAAATTTGATTACTCTTTTCAATATCAATTTCATTCTAATCTGTATGATGTACACTTATCATCTGTACTCTACACCAATCTAATCGCTCGCTCGATCACACACTTTCACTTCCAAACTAGTATGATCCACCCGACTTCCTAGTGCGGACTGGGATCTGGCTTCTTGATCAAAAACCATCATTCTCCTTGCATAGCCTAACTATGATAGAGAATATCCAGAACCAATCAACAATCCATATCCAGGTTCGCCATCGAAAATCGAGTGAAAAATCCCGACTCGGATCGATATAACTACCTCAAAATTCTGTACTAGAATTTGGATCAAATCACTATGCGAATAGAATAATATACGTACATCCTACGTATTTAACTTCATTGATTATTAGCCAAATCAATTCCCTTTCTATTCACATTCATTTAGATTCTACCCACTTACTCACGTTTGCTTTAATCCCCATTTGGATTATTACTTCGATTCTTATCTCAGTTGAGTATTTAATCAATAACAGTTTGAACTCCGACCAGATTATTTTTAGAAAATAGGTTGAAATTTTTAAAAATAGACAAGTAGTTGAAAAATAGTTATTAGTTTGCAAAATAGCTGTAAAATAGTTAACGAATTGTAAAATAGTTGGAAAATAGTTAAACATTATAGAAGTTTTAAGTAATTGCAAAATAGTTGTAAAATAGAAATTAATTATAAAGTAGTTGAAAAATTATAATCAGTTTATAAAATAGTTGAAAAATTGCTTAATAGTTCCAAAAATAATTGTAAAATAAGTATAAGATAGTTTGGCTTTTAAAAAGAAAGATTGTATAGTAAGTAGCTTGGAAAAATAGATTTATATTAAAACAATTTATATTGAAAATAGTCCAGAGTCAAAAAATTTCACTTTCCCATCAATTCAATTTAAATTTCCATTTCCATTTAAGTTGACTCAATCCCAATTTGAATAACTTCAATTTCCATTGAAATTGATTTAACCTCAATTCAAGTTGAATCAATCCTGATTTCTTTCCCAATTTAAATCAAATTCCATTTGATTTTAAACCTATTTAACTTTAATTATAATTCCTAACTATTCCAATCAATCTGGACTAATATCAGTTGAACCCACTTCAATTTCAAATCATTTCAATTTCTATGAATTAGTCCCAATTCCCATTTGAATTTGAACTCATAAAATCTTCGATTTTATTTCAAATTAATCCAATTCAAATTTTCCATTTGAATTTCATAATTATCATCTTCGATTCTAAGTAATTCAAACTAAATTCAATTTGAACCAATGAAATCAAAATTTCAACTTTAACCTATCTCGAATTATATAAATTCAAGCTAAATTTCCAAATGTTGATTTAACCCCTTAAATTAAATTAACGCTATTGTTTTAAATCAATAATCCAAATCTTTAAACAATTTAATTCTGAGTCCAATTCTCAAAATTCCATTTTAAATTATCTTTATTTACTTATTTCAAAATTCAAATAAGAATTCTGAACAAAAAAAAAATTATCGTAAAAATTCAACTCATTACCCAATTTTATCTTCCAGTTTTGAAACTAGTTCTTAAACAAGTTTAGTTTACAAATTCAATTATTCAAATTTTCAATTCGAAGTAATCTCTTATCCTTAATTTCAAATTAAAGTTAGATTTTCCTTTTATCTCAATAATGGATATATTACCACACTTCATTTCTCATTCATTTAAACAAATCCGATTTGCAATTTAAAGATTTTTAATAACAATAGAATGATATCATCCAATTTATTTTAAAACATCCATTTTCAATCTCCAGATCTTAAACCCTTTTTGAGATCACACAAACTCTTCATTCAAATTAACCATTTAATTTCCCAAGTTAAACCCAATTTCATCTTGAAATTTCCAATTCAGGTTGCTTGTTAACTTATTTAACTTTCCCAAAGTTAAATTCAATTTTGCTTAATCCAGCCAACCTTACCCAATTTGAATTCCCATTTCAAAATTTAAAATTCTTTCCCTCTTATAAGTTCAAAACTTATATCACTTTCGTTTTTTACATCGCACTTCAGGGACAAACAAAAATCACACCTTAGAGTTTATTTCAAATTATCTTTGATATCATATATATCCATACATATATACATATTTATTTCCTTTACACACGAGGCCATCTTTAAATTTTAAACCACTTTGGTTTTTAATTCAAATCAAATTTTCAAACAACTCATTGTGTCGCAACAAGTCCCTTTTATTCAAATAATACTTATTTATTATTTCTTTTAGCACTTTGAAGTAATTTTCAAATTTCTGGACCTAGATTTAAAATTTCACAATTTAGGTATTTTCAATTTCAATTTATAAGTCATACTTTACCCTAATGTTTTACTTCTTTAAAACATTTCATTTTGCTTATTCATCAATTCACATCTTATTATTAAACACACAACAATCATTTATGATAATAACCAAGATTATCATATCTGAAAACCAATTCATTTTTATCTTATTATGGAACCTTCCTCCAAATTCAAGATTTAATTTCAGTTTGAATCCATTTCAAACGTACCTTTATTTAATTTCAATTTGGTTGTATTTCTATTACCTCTTAATTTAATTCCAATAATTTAACAACCAATTACCTTAACATTTATTAGTATGAAATACTGCTTCATATATATATATATATATATATATATATCAACATATGTACTTATATAAAATCATTTAAAATCTCTATATAAGAAAATAACAAGTACGCTCTCATATATATATACACACACACACTCAACTCATTCTAGGGTACTATTGATCCTATCCTCAATGAGTACACGCACTAGAGCCAAGGTTCTCGCTTAACCTTCGGCTTTGATACCAACTGTAACGACCCGAAATTTCCGATCCCGAAAATTCCAGATAGTTAGGAAAAAGGAAGAAAGAGATAGAAGAAGAAAAAACAGAAAACACCAGCATCTCACATTCGCAGCGGATCAAAATATAATATCAAATAATAACAGTTTACAAAAAATACTATATCTGTCGATTACATTTTAATATCTCAGAGTTACACACATACTCAAACACTCGACATATACAAATCAACATGTCTCAGATAATTAGAAATATTTTACAGCAGAAACACTCCATACGTTCCAGCCATCCAGCTCGCCTCCTAAGCTCCGGAACGTCCTTACCTGAAAATCTGTAATACTCGGTCTGACTCGAGCATTACACCAAAGTAACACCCGGGTCAGGCTGGAAACCAGCGTGAGTAAACTCATCTAACATGGAATACAAAGCATACAACTTATATAAAACCCGGGGTAACTCATATCAATTTTCAAATTCACAAGTCGTTATAGACATCATTTATTTCACGCATAAATTTTCTAAGTATCAAAATTTAGATTAAATAGTCAATTTACTTAAATCATTCCGTTCCAGCCTATTGATTTCATGTGATATCCCGGAAATTTTAGCAATATCAATTTAATAATCTATATTTAAAACTAAATTGATTTGATAAAATTTTAATAAAAGTTTACTTGATTTAATAATCCAATTAAATAAATGTGTAATTTATGAATTTTATCTTTTAAAGGCTAATAATTGTTTTCTTATATATAATGTATGTATATATATTTTTATATATATATTGTGAATAGATAATTTTTGAGGTGAAGTTAAATTAACAAATTAAATCTTGTTTTCAAATTTTAATATTCATTTTGATAGTTTGAAGATTATTATTTTATTTAATAAATAACTAGTTGTTTAAAATACTTAAAGTAATTGTTTTAAATTGTATAATTGTATTTTAAATTTAGTTTAAATTTTAATGAGATAAAAAAATAAAATTTATTTTATTTCTTTTTAAATATAGCTTAATAATTATAATTTGGAATTATTTAGAAATTTAAAATACCATTTAAACATTAAACACTAATGTATATAATTAAGATAAATAAGACATGTAATTTATGATTTCTTTTATAAATGATTTAAAGTTGATAAATATGTTATTTTCTAGTAATAATAAATGTATAAATGTAGATATGTTTTAAAAGACAATATTATTATTGTCAAATTAAGTATGTTAATATAAACTAGTTTAAATTGGTTTTTTTTAAATATATGAATAGAATTTGATTTTTGAATTTATTTTAAATTCAAATAAATAAACATATATAAAATCTTGTAAGTAAGTTTCCACTTTTATATAAATTGTTTCACTTCATTTTCTTTAAAAAGGAATGCATACACATTTACACATGAAAATGATATATATACATGTGTTTAATAAATAAAGAAAGAGTTTTATTTACTTTTAAAATTAGATAAAAACAAATAACAATTCATTTATAAAACATATGTTAATGTATAAAACAAGTGTTAATATCCTAAGCAACTAATGAGACATTTGTCATCATGTTAATATAGGTTTGGGACATGTGTCCATTTATTTTTAATTTTTCTTTTAATTTTATAAACAAATCATTTGTTCTTATATAAGCACATACTCCTTTCCTTCATTTTCTTTTTTCTTCATTTTTTTCAAAGCTAAGTAAAGATTTGTTCTCAGCTGAAAACAAAATCAGTTTCTAAACACTCCAAAAATCCAAAACCAAATTCATATTCAAATTCATGATCTGAAAACTCCTCATCAATCAAAGGCCAAATGCAATGCAAACTCATTTCTTTTCAAATATGCAAACCCTCTTAAACCAAAAGCCTGCATTTTCAGTTGAAACAAGACCAAAAGATCTGTAATCCACAAGTTCAAAATTTAGAGCCTGCATCTGAAATCTGTAATGCAACTGTAAATTCCATTTCTATAAGCTAGCCTACAATTCTGTAAAAATCCATTTCAAATGCAAAATCCATTCCAAAAGCCTGCATGTTAAACCTGAAATCCCATTTAAAAGAAATTTGGAAGGGGCTCTGCATTTTCAAGTTTGTTCAAAAATACAAGTTTTATTCAAATCTAAATACATATGGACTCAAAGCCTGCATGCAAGTATCAACAGCAAGTAACTAAGTTTCATTAGCAATTGAAGATTTGAGGCAAAGAAATTTCCAGTTTTAAAGCAAGGCACTGATTTTTAAAATAAAAGCTTTCCAAAATTTGTGCTCTGTCTTTCATGAAATCCCTAGTGAGTAACTTCTTTTTCTCAAAATAAATTTAAGTATAATCTGTTGCTTGTTTTATGTCTGAAATGAACATGCCTGTGTTTATATACCTGATAGTATGTTAAATAGTGTGTTTATGAGTAACATTTTGTTTAAAATTTAAGTATAAATTGTTGCTTGACTTATGACTAAAATAAGTATGTCTGTAAGTAACATTACAGTATTAAAGCTTAGTTAAAATTTAAGTTGCCAAATCATTTATGAACTAGTATGTTTGTGAATAACCTCACAAATTTAAAATTTAAGAATGAAGATGACTGCATGCTTGTTTGTCTGTGATGAAAATTGAATTCTTGTATGTGTGTATTCTGTGTGGATTGGTTTGAACATAAATACAGTTCTATGTACTGCAGTTTCTTTTAGTACTAGAGGCATATTAAGTAAAATCTAAATACCCTTGAATCTATCTGTAATAATACATGAGCTCTAAACAATGTATGCTTATACTGTATGTACAAATTATAATTAAGATTTGTTCATGAAGAAAAAAAAAATGAATAAAGGAAGAAAATAATGACTGCAGTTTCTGGAAACAGGTAATGGCAAAGTAAACTGGAATCTAACCAAAGCATGATGATTATTTCTTAGTTCCAGATGTTTGAATCAAACTTTAGGCTAAATTATGATTTTTAAAAATCCAAATTTCAATTCTTAGTTTTGAAATTATGAGCATTGATATTTTCTTCTGGAAAATGAAAAGGGGAAAATTGTAAACCTAGGCACTGCTTTGATTGATTGGTGAGGAGACTTCAGGTGACCGAGCGTCTCAATTTTTGGGGTAGTGGTAGTTTGGATATGGGTGAAGGGTTGGACGGAGTTGTTTGGCCGTCGGTGACCAGTGGAGCGAGGACGTGGGATTTGACAGGTTTTGGGTTTAAACTGTTGACAGTTTTGGGTTTGAGAAAACTCGAATTTGATTTCGAGTAATTTGAGGGGATTTGGTGGTGGCGATGTGATTAAGGGAGGAACGTCGACATGTTCGTTGACTGGGTGGTGGCCGGAGGTGGCCATGGCCTCCGTACACGTGCACGTAGCAGAGAAGTATCATAGAAGGATGGGTTTGCAGTTCTTTTTGTGCTCGAGTTATACTCGAGTGAACTTGCATTATTACTCGAAGTTATGGGCCTGCTGACTCGAAGAGAATTTTGGTTGTCTCGGGTTATTTATGGTTGCAGGCTTTCTTGTTGACAGAAACCTGCAATTCTGTTAAAAAATTTAAAATAAATTTAAAACCTGAATTTGAAGGAAAGTAAAGTTTAAAATGAGATTTAAATCTAGTTTTAAAATCTGAGTTAAGTTTAAATCTAAGTTTAAAAATAAATTCAAGTTGAATTTGAATCTAGTTTGAAAATAAATGAGATTTAAAATTCAAATTGACTTAATAATATTAAAATGTTAAAGTAGTTGAATTTTATAATAAGTTTTAAAAGGTAAGTAAAGTTTTAAAAATCTGAAGGTTTATCTTGAACTAAAACTTTAATAAAATGTTTCAGTTTTGAAATGTAAGAAAGTTTAAAAATTTAAAATGATTTTAAACTATTTGAAATATTTGAAGTATAATTTAATTGATTTGAATATAAATATGAATTTGGTTATAAATCCTTTTTAATTTTATTTATTTATTTATTTATGGGTATATCTTAACTTATAGGATGAAAAAGGTTTAGAAATCTGTTTTAAAACTTTGTTAATGATTAATGGAATTCATTTTAAATCTTGAATTTAAAATGATGTTTGAAAATAAATTCAAAGTAAATTGATTTAAAATACTTTGTAAATGATAAACTTGATCCTTAATAAGAACAAAGTTTGATCTTAAAGTAAATTTAGAATTTAATGTTTTGTATTTCATTTAATTATTAAGGTAATTAAATAAATAATTAAATTTAATTAATAAATAAATGAAATGAATAATTAATAAGTAATTAAGGGTTTAAGGTTAATTATTCTTAGAATAAATAACTTGTAATTAAGAATAATTAATTAAATAAGAATTTGATTTTAATTAATGATTAATAATTAATTAATCAAGTAATAATGGATTAATTAAGTTTTTGTTTACACTTAATTATTTAATAATTAGGAGTTAATTAATGGGTTAATTAATGATTAATTAATTTGTAATTAATAATGATTTAAAATAAGTTAATTATTTTAGATAAATAATTAATGAATTGTTTATATAGTTAATGAAGGTCATTAACTAAGGATTAATTAATTTAAGGATAATCATTTGAGTAAATTGTTAAGTATAATTACTTATGGAAGTAATTAAGGAATTAATTACTAATTGTAATTAATTGAGTTTAGTTTGATTAGATTAAGTTAATTAATTTAGTTTAATTAATTTAAATTAATCATTTGAGGATTATGAAGTATAATTACTTAATGTAATTAAATGTAGAGAAATTACTTAAAGAAGTAATTAATAAGTAATTACTATATGTAATTAATTTAAGATGATTTGATAAATGAAGTAATTTAAGTATAATTACTTTGTGAGTTAATCAAGGGATTAATTAGAGATAATTAATTATGGAGTAATTAATTTATTTGGTAAAGTAATTAAGGTTAGTTAATTACTGAATAGAGGTTAATCAAGGGTGATTAACAATTATGGTTTAAATTAAGATTAAATTCTTAATGTAATTAATTTAAATAAAGTAATTAATTAAAATGTAATTAAAGATCATTAATTAATAATTGATGATGTAATTAAGATTGATTAATTAAGATTGATTAATTAGGATCAATTAATCATTAATAAGTGATTAAGGGTAATTAATTGTAATTAATTAAGGTTCAATGTAATTAATTATAGTTAATTAATTTAATGAAGTAATTAAAAGTTAATTACTATATTTGGTTAAGTATAATTAATTTGTGAAATTAATTAAAGAATAATTACTTGAATGTAATTAAGGAATGATTAATCAAAAGGTGATTAATTAAAGTGATTAATTGGAGGATAATTAATTAATTTGTAATTAATTAAGGTTATGTAAGCAAGATTTATATTAATGAAGTAATTAGTTTAATTCACTTTAAATTAATTAGAGAGTGATGTAGTTAATTTAGATTATTTTAAATTAATTATAAATGGTGTGTATAGATCATTGCTTATAGGGATGGATGATATTGTTTGCTAGATTGGTTTGAATCTCAGAAATGAGATAAATAATGTTGAGTGATATGGGTGCATTGGTTGCATTGTGATTATGATTTGGATTATCTATTGATAATGATAATGTAGATTATCTGTTGTGATAATAATGTTGATTACCTATTGTGAATCTGTGATTTATCTATCTGTTTATATAGATAATTGAATTGTTTTAAACCTTTAAAACAACTTGGCCTTAAAAGACACGCTTTGGATTTCGATGAGACCGGGATCGGGTTTCCATATTTGGATATCCGAAAACCACATCGATTCCAAATAACGTTAGGTCGTGAATCTATATGGAGCAAGTGAAGACTCGAGGTGTAAGAGCTATACGTCAGTATAACTCTGTGGGTGATTCCGTAATGAGTTTGACGGAATAGTACTTATAGATTTGAGATGGTAAATTAGAGTGCAAGGGTTATCGTCGTTAACTCTGAGGGTGATTCCAAAACGAGTGTAACGAGATAATGCCTTCGGTTTCGTTCGAACCCGGAACGAACTTGTATGGATTGAATGCTTTCAGCACATCGTCAGGCGGACGATGAGCATTCTAAGTGTTATGTCCTATAAAGGTAATCGTAACCTCAAGCCTCATCAACCGGGAATGGCTAAAACAGGGGAGGTGCAGCAAGGCTTCGTGGGTAGCCCCCACTTGAGAGCAAGATTTACCCCTGTCTAGAAGTCCCTTTATATTTCGGCTGTGTGGGCGGTTGGAACGTACGCCAACTGCGGGGTTGTCTTGTTCGGGACTATTCAGTAAGGAATGGTCCCGGTCTTGTGTAGCAGGGGATGAAGGGAGTAATCCTCGGTATGGTGATCTAGGCCACGTACTGTGACGGGCGGTACCCCAGTAGCCCTGCCATTGATGGAATCCAAAAATCCAATAAGTGCCAACGGTTTTGATTGTATTACCCACTTTTGTGGCTAGTAGCTGGAATTTAATGAATGTAACAATTTCGGCTATTTCATATTTACTTGAAAACCCTAGACACTATTATAATATCATCGAATTTCCTATCAAATGTTTTTGGTTAGCGTAAGGTAAAAACTTTTCCATGTTTATGTGTGGGAAGTCTTACGTGATACCTTTCTTTTCAAAAGTTTTTCAAAGTTAAGCAACTTTAACCTGTTACTCACACCAGACCCATGTCTGACCCGGAGTTATTTCTGTTTTTCTTTAACTCTTGGGTACTCAAATTTTTACGAGTAGCCAAGGGAATTCAGGTTAGGATTCAGGATTGGCTTTGACGATTTGTGGAGGAGCATATGGAGCAGGAGGCTTCTGCGTATAGTTATATAATTCCGCTGTGTTTGGTATCTCTGAGTGTTGTGTTTGATTTGAGTTGTATAACTAGACAGGTGTCTATAACTGTCTAGTATGTGAGGTATATGCTGTGTAACTCTGATTAGTGTTGTAAACTATGTAATAGTTATGTTATTAATATAATTTATTCGTTCCGCTGTTTAGATTCTGATTGTTGTTTCTTTCTTCTTCTCTTTCTTTCTATTCTCTATCCCTTTCTTTCTTATTAGCGATACGTCTTCCTGGAGATAGGAAGTCGGGTCGTTACAGTGGTATCAGAGCATTAGGTTGAGCGAATACCTAGGCTCTGTAGTGGTGTCCTTCTTGAGAGAGCGTATTTGTAGTTTTATTATATATCTATATATATATATATATATTTATTCTACCTATATGTTGGGTTACCTGTTCGGGTTTTCCAATATAGGTTATAAAGGTAGATGAGGTAGTAGTGTTTGTAACACGATTACTACCATTGGTTGGAGTTTGTATGTTTGAGGTTGGAAGTGTATTTGTCGAGACTATAGACCTAATATCGTCTCGGGTAAGCTTTGTAGTGATAAAGGATTTCATAGATCTCTGAAGGTAACCTATAAAGGTTCGGAGTCTATCTTTGAAAATTGGATGAGTAAGGTTTGGATCTGTCGGTTGGCCTGAAGTGAATAATGGTATCTTAATATCTCAGGGAGTAGTAGCTGCGTGATGAGATGCAGTAACTATGGATGTGTCCGAAGATGTTTTCTTTGGAACAAGTTTGGGAAATGTGTCTGCTTCGATGTTATGGCTGAAGTCAGCAGGATGTTGTGGATAGCTTTGAGGTCCGAGTTTTCTCGAAGAACTTTGGATTAGGAAGTCTTTGGCGTCAGTGTCAGCAGTGCAGCTCGGGTATTCTGAGTGCTGGCAAGAAGATCTTCTGGTTAGCAGTTTTTCTGGAGGTAGAGTTCAGAAGTAGCAGAGAGGAGTCCATTTCTACGATGGATTGGCTAGTTAAGTATATGATGTTATGTTTGGTAAAGAGAAAACAGTTTTCTTTGGGAATTGGACTGGGTTGATCGTAAAAGTGACTTGCGATAGGTTGAGTGTTCTTTTGAGATATTGAAGGATTTCTTGAGAAAGAGTTTGGTGAAGCAACTCAGGATAGATCAGAGTTGTGCAGCGGAAGCAGTTTGGAAATGTTTCTGTTTTGTCTTTTCTGGATAGAAGAAGTGAGTTTGTTCTTCTGATGTTTGAAGAGTAGAGTTGGTGATCTTGGTCTTGTTTGATCTTGAGGAGATCGTTATGTTGGATTGTTTTTGGTCTAGTTGTTTCTTTTTGAGGCATCAGCAAGAGTTGAGCTGATCAGTTTGGATGTTGGCAGCCCAGGATCATCCGAGGAATTTTGTGGTTAAGATACGAAGGAATTTGGATTCCGAAGTCGGAGATTTGTTTTGGATAAGTTTTCTCCGATCCAGAGAGCTATAAAGTTTGGAGTAAGTCTGAGAAGCTAGCTCCGAGATGTTATGGATATCTTCTGTGTTTTGGATTGATTGGTGGTTGGTTTTCAAGAATTTAATTGCCAGTTGGATAATTGGATTCGGTGAGATTTACGTATCTCTGAGGGAGTACGTGTATGAGCTATTATAGTTGTGGAACCAGCTATTCAGGAAGGATTGGTTGTTGAGTCAGACTCATCAGTAGTCTGATATCTTGTCTAGTTCTATAGATCTAGATGAGTAGAAGTTCTATAGCTTCGTAGTTTAGATTGTTTGGATTCTGTAGGGCGAGTATCCCAGTATATATATACTTGGGGAAACTCGAGAAATTTTATCCATAATTTTATCTGGATAATTAAATTTGTTTGATTAGATAGATTGGTTGTTATGGTTGTTAGCATATGATTGATGTATGCTTGTGATTTAAAATTTTAAATTTTGAATAGGTTATTAAATTACTTTTGCTTTTAAATTTCGGGGACGAAATTCTTTTAAGGGGGGAGGAATGTGATATCCCGGAAATTTTAGCAATATCAATTTAATAATCTATATTTAAAACTAAATTGATTTGATAAAATTTTAATAAAAGTTTACTTGATTTAATAATCCAATTAAATAAATGTGTAATTTATGAATTTTATCTTTTAAAGGCTAATAATTGTTTTCTTATATATAATGTATGTATATATATTTTTATATATATATTGTGAATAGATAATTTTTGAGGTGAAGTTAAATTAACAAATTAAATCTTGTTTTCAAATTTTAATATTCATTTTGATAGTTTGAAGATTATTATTTTATTTAATAAATAACTAGTTGTTTAAAATACTTAAAGTAATTGTTTTAAATTGTATAATTGTATTTTAAATTTAGTTTAAATTTTAATGAGATAAAAAAATAAAATTTATTTTATTTCTTTTTAAATATAGCTTAATAATTATAATTTGGAATTATTTAGAAATTTAAAATACCATTTAAACATTAAACACTAATGTATATAATTAAGATAAATAAGACATGTAATTTATGATTTCTTTTATAAATGATTTAAAGTTGATAAATATGTTATTTTCTAGTAATAATAAATGTATAAATGTAGATATGTTTTAAAAGACAATATTATTATTGTCAAATTAAGTATGTTAATATAAACTAGTTTAAATTGGTTTTTTTTAAATATATGAATAGAATTTGATTTTTGAATTTATTTTAAATTCAAATAAATAAACATATATAAAATCTTGTAAGTAAGTTTCCACTTTTATATAAATTGTTTCACTTCATTTTCTTTAAAAAGGAATGCATACACATTTACACATGAAAATGATATATATACATGTGTTTAATAAATAAAGAAAGAGTTTTATTTACTTTTAAAATTAGATAAAAACAAATAACAATTCATTTATAAAACATATGTTAATGTATAAAACAAGTGTTAATATCCTAAGCAACTAATGAGACATTTGTCATCATGTTAATATAGGTTTGGGACATGTGTCCATTTATTTTTAATTTTTCTTTTAATTTTATAAACAAATCATTTGTTCTTATATAAGCACATACTCCTTTCCTTCATTTTCTTTTTTCTTCATTTTTTTCAAAGCTAAGTAAAGATTTGTTCTCAGCTGAAAACAAAATCAGTTTCTAAACACTCCAAAAATCCAAAACCAAATTCATATTCAAATTCATGATCTGAAAACTCCTCATCAATCAAAGGCCAAATGCAATGCAAACTCATTTCTTTTCAAATATGCAAACCCTCTTAAACCAAAAGCCTGCATTTTCAGTTGAAACAAGACCAAAAGATCTGTAATCCACAAGTTCAAAATTTAGAGCCTGCATCTGAAATCTGTAATGCAACTGTAAATTCCATTTCTATAAGCTAGCCTACAATTCTGTAAAAATCCATTTCAAATGCAAAATCCATTCCAAAAGCCTGCATGTTAAACCTGAAATCCCATTTAAAAGAAATTTGGAAGGGGCTCTGCATTTTCAAGTTTGTTCAAAAATACAAGTTTTATTCAAATCTAAATACATATGGACTCAAAGCCTGCATGCAAGTATCAACAGCAAGTAACTAAGTTTCATTAGCAATTGAAGATTTGAGGCAAAGAAATTTCCAGTTTTAAAGCAAGGCACTGATTTTTAAAATAAAAGCTTTCCAAAATTTGTGCTCTGTCTTTCATGAAATCCCTAGTGAGTAACTTCTTTTTCTCAAAATAAATTTAAGTATAATCTGTTGCTTGTTTTATGTCTGAAATGAACATGCCTGTGTTTATATACCTGATAGTATGTTAAATAGTGTGTTTATGAGTAACATTTTGTTTAAAATTTAAGTATAAATTGTTGCTTGACTTATGACTAAAATAAGTATGTCTGTAAGTAACATTACAGTATTAAAGCTTAGTTAAAATTTAAGTTGCCAAATCATTTATGAACTAGTATGTTTGTGAATAACCTCACAAATTTAAAATTTAAGAATGAAGATGACTGCATGCTTGTTTGTCTGTGATGAAAATTGAATTCTTGTATGTGTGTATTCTGTGTGGATTGGTTTGAACATAAATACAGTTCTATGTACTGCAGTTTCTTTTAGTACTAGAGGCATATTAAGTAAAATCTAAATACCCTTGAATCTATCTGTAATAATACATGAGCTCTAAACAATGTATGCTTATACTGTATGTACAAATTATAATTAAGATTTGTTCATGAAGAAAAAAAAAATGAATAAAGGAAGAAAATAATGACTGCAGTTTCTGGAAACAGGTAATGGCAAAGTAAACTGGAATCTAACCAAAGCATGATGATTATTTCTTAGTTCCAGATGTTTGAATCAAACTTTAGGCTAAATTATGATTTTTAAAAATCCAAATTTCAATTCTTAGTTTTGAAATTATGAGCATTGATATTTTCTTCTGGAAAATGAAAAGGGGAAAATTGTAAACCTAGGCACTGCTTTGATTGATTGGTGAGGAGACTTCAGGTGACCGAGCGTCTCAATTTTTGGGGTAGTGGTAGTTTGGATATGGGTGAAGGGTTGGACGGAGTTGTTTGGCCGTCGGTGACCAGTGGAGCGAGGACGTGGGATTTGACAGGTTTTGGGTTTAAACTGTTGACAGTTTTGGGTTTGAGAAAACTCGAATTTGATTTCGAGTAATTTGAGGGGATTTGGTGGTGGCGATGTGATTAAGGGAGGAACGTCGACATGTTCGTTGACTGGGTGGTGGCCGGAGGTGGCCATGGCCTCCGTACACGTGCACGTAGCAGAGAAGTATCATAGAAGGATGGGTTTGCAGTTCTTTTTGTGCTCGAGTTATACTCGAGTGAACTTGCATTATTACTCGAAGTTATGGGCCTGCTGACTCGAAGAGAATTTTGGTTGTCTCGGGTTATTTATGGTTGCAGGCTTTCTTGTTGACAGAAACCTGCAATTCTGTTAAAAATTTTAAAATAAATTTAAAACCTGAATTTGAAGGAAAGTAAAGTTTAAAATGAGATTTAAATCTAGTTTTAAAATCTGAGTTAAGTTTAAATCTAAGTTTAAAAATAAATTCAAGTTGAATTTGAATCTAGTTTGAAAATAAATGAGATTTAAAATTCAAATTGACTTAATAATATTAAAATGTTAAAGTAGTTGAATTTTATAATAAGTTTTAAAAGGTAAGTAAAGTTTTAAAAATCTGAAGGTTTATCTTGAACTAAAACTTTAATAAAATGTTTCAGTTTTGAAATGTAAGAAAGTTTAAAAATTTAAAATGATTTTAAACTATTTGAAATATTTGAAGTATAATTTAATTGATTTGAATATAAATATGAATTTGGTTATAAATCCTTTTTAATTTTATTTATTTATTTATTTATGGGTATATCTTAACTTATAGGATGAAAAAGGTTTAGAAATCTGTTTTAAAACTTTGTTAATGATTAATGGAATTCATTTTAAATCTTGAATTTAAAATGATGTTTGAAAATAAATTCAAAGTAAATTGATTTAAAATACTTTGTAAATGATAAACTTGATCCTTAATAAGAACAAAGTTTGATCTTAAAGTAAATTTAGAATTTAATGTTTTGTATTTCATTTAATTATTAAGGTAATTAAATAAATAATTAAATTTAATTAATAAATAAATGAAATGAATAATTAATAAGTAATTAAGGGTTTAAGGTTAATTATTCTTAGAATAAATAACTTGTAATTAAGAATAATTAATTAAATAAGAATTTGATTTTAATTAATGATTAATAATTAATTAATCAAGTAATAATGGATTAATTAAGTTTTTGTTTACACTTAATTATTTAATAATTAGGAGTTAATTAATGGGTTAATTAATGATTAATTAATTTGTAATTAATAATGATTTAAAATAAGTTAATTATTTTAGATAAATAATTAATGAATTGTTTATATAGTTAATGAAGGTCATTAACTAAGGATTAATTAATTTAAGGATAATCATTTGAGTAAATTGTTAAGTATAATTACTTATGGAAGTAATTAAGGAATTAATTACTAATTGTAATTAATTGAGTTTAGTTTGATTAGATTAAGTTAATTAATTTAGTTTAATTAATTTAAATTAATCATTTGAGGATTATGAAGTATAATTACTTAATGTAATTAAATGTAGAGAAATTACTTAAAGAAGTAATTAATAAGTAATTACTATATGTAATTAATTTAAGATGATTTGATAAATGAAGTAATTTAAGTATAATTACTTTGTGAGTTAATCAAGGGATTAATTAGAGATAATTAATTATGGAGTAATTAATTTATTTGGTAAAGTAATTAAGGTTAGTTAATTACTGAATAGAGGTTAATCAAGGGTGATTAACAATTATGGTTTAAATTAAGATTAAATTCTTAATGTAATTAATTTAAATAAAGTAATTAATTAAAATGTAATTAAAGATCATTAATTAATAATTGATGATGTAATTAAGATTGATTAATTAAGATTGATTAATTAGGATCAATTAATCATTAATAAGTGATTAAGGGTAATTAATTGTAATTAATTAAGGTTCAATGTAATTAATTATAGTTAATTAATTTAATGAAGTAATTAAAAGTTAATTACTATATTTGGTTAAGTATAATTAATTTGTGAAATTAATTAAAGAATAATTACTTGAATGTAATTAAGGAATGATTAATCAAAAGGTGATTAATTAAAGTGATTAATTGGAGGATAATTAATTAATTTGTAATTAATTAAGGTTATGTAAGCAAGATTTATATTAATGAAGTAATTAGTTTAATTCACTTTAAATTAATTAGAGAGTGATGTAGTTAATTTAGATTATTTTAAATTAATTATAAATGGTGTGTATAGATCATTGCTTATAGGGATGGATGATATTGTTTGCTAGATTGGTTTGAATCTCAGAAATGAGATAAATAATGTTGAGTGATATGGGTGCATTGGTTGAATTGTGATTATGATTTGGATTATCTATTGATAATGATAATGTAGATTATCTGTTGTGATAATAATGTTGATTACCTATTGTGAATCTGTGATTTATCTATCTGTTTATATAGATAATTGAATTGTTTTAAACCTTTAAAACAACTTGGCCTTAAAAGACACGCTTTGGATTTCGATGAGACCGGGATCGGGTTTCCATATTTGGATATCCGAAAACCACATCGATTCCAAATAACGTTAGGTCGTGAATCTATATGGAGCAAGTGAAGACTCGAGGTGTAAGAGCTATACGTCAGTATAACTCTGTGGGTGATTCCGTAATGAGTTTGACGGAATAGTACTTATAGATTTGAGATGGTAAATTAGAGTGCAAGGGTTATCGTCGTTAACTCTGAGGGTGATTCCAAAACGAGTGTAACGAGATAATGCCTTCGGTTTCGTTCGAACCCGGAACGAACTTGTATGGATTGAATGCTTTCAGCACATCGTCAGGCGGACGATGAGCATTCTAAGTGTTATGTCCTATAAAGGTAATCGTAACCTCAAGCCTCATCAACCGGGAATGGCTAAAACAGGGGAGGTGCAGCAAGGCTTCGTGGGTAGCCCCCACTTGAGAGCAAGATTTACCCCTGTCTAGAAGTCCCTTTATATTTCGGCTGTGTGGGCGGTTGGAACGTACGCCAACTGCGGGGTTGTCTTGTTCGGGACTATTCAGTAAGGAATGGTCCCGGTCTTGTGTAGCAGGGGATGAAGGGAGTAATCCTCGGTATGGTGATCTAGGCCACGTACTGTGACGGGCGGTACCCCAGTAGCCCTGCCATTGATGGAATCCAAAAATCCAATAAGTGCCAACGGTTTTGATTGTATTACCCACTTTTGTGGCTAGTAGCTGGAATTTAATGAATGTAACAATTTCGGCTATTTCATATTTACTTGAAAACCCTAGACACTATTATAATATCATCGAATTTCCTATCAAATGTTTTTGGTTAGCGTAAGGTAAAAACTTTTCCATGTTTATGTGTGGGAAGTCTTACGTGATACCTTTCTTTTCAAAAGTTTTTCAAAGTTAAGCAACTTTAACCTGTTACTCACACCAGACCCATGTCTGACCCGGAGTTATTTCTGTTTTTCTTTAACTCTTGGGTACTCAAATTTTTACGAGTAGCCAAGGGAATTCAGGTTAGGATTCAGGATTGGCTTTGACGATTTGTGGAGGAGCATATGGAGCAGGAGGCTTCTGCGTATAGTTATATAATTCCGCTGTGTTTGGTATCTCTGAGTGTTGTGTTTGATTTGAGTTGTATAACTAGACAGGTGTCTATAACTGTCTAGTATGTGAGGTATATGCTGTGTAACTCTGATTAGTGTTGTAAACTATGTAATAGTTATGTTATTAATATAATTTATTCGTTCCGCTGTTTAGATTCTGATTGTTGTTTCTTTCTTCTTCTCTTTCTTTCTATTCTCTATCCCTTTCTTTCTTATTAGCGATACGTCTTCCTGGAGATAGGAAGTCGGGTCGTTACATTTCACATATCAATCTATAAAGAATCGAAGTGGTTTCAAGCATTTGCTAATACCCGACTCCGGTCTCTTCGAATCCAATGTCGTCTAAACCCAAATTGTTTAATTGAAATACAATTCGAACTTTAAATAGGATGTCACTTTACACAGCAATACATCATCGATAGACAACCACATCATTAGTGTTCACCTAAAAATCATATCACGAATCATTTCATAATAGAGATATCAACCAATTCAAGGCATTTAATCATCATTATTCAATCATTCATAAGCAAGATTGAACATTTTTATTAATTACATTAATTAATGATCCTATAATTACTTCCATTAGTTAATTATTCTTAATTTCATTTAATAATTAACCCTTAACTTAATTACATTCATTAATCAGCCTTGGTTAATCACAATCAAAAATTAACTTCCCTTAATTACTCCAGCAATTAAGCCAACTCATTGATTTAATTATTAATTAATCCTTTAATTACACTGAGTAACTTATCACTTAATTTCTTCCACCAAGTAATTATCCTTTAATTACTTCCCATCAAGTAATTTCCTTTAATTAATTATATCCAGTAATTATTCCCTAATTACTTCACTAAGCAATTATACCTCATTAATTAGCTTAAGAAAATTTTCTTAACCCAACATCAAATGATTACCTTTAATTAATTAAACTTAATTAATTAACTAGTATTAACCACTTTAACATAAATAATTACACAAATTAATTAACCTTACCCATACACATTGATTACATTGATCCATAATTAATTACTCGAATTAGTTATTCTATAATTACTTACACTTATTAATTATCCGCTAATTAATCACCCTAATTAATCAACTAACCCTTTTATTAATTCTCTTTTTTAATCAATCCTTTAATTAATTACACTAAGTAATTACTCCTTAATCACTTCCTTTAAGTAATATTTCATTATAACAAATTTAGGTTTAAAAACATTTTTATGTTTTAACAAACATAAATTAACCATCATACCATTTCTAAATTAAAGTTTAAGAATATTTTTAAAGTAGAAAGGAGATTTTAGCAAAGATTTAAACACACAACCATTTTTAACTTCAAACTTTTATTTTATAAAAATCTTTAAACATGCCTAACATTCCTATTCCTGCTTCGGGTTAAACCCTAGTATTTCTCGAGTTCCTCCCCGAGTTTCCCTTTCATCTTCTACTTCTTCTATTATAACCTGATAAAACTTCCAACTGAAACACTACTAAACTCACGCGAGCAGCTTGATTAAATACCCGAGAATCACCTCGAGACCCACATTCTTTCCCCCGAGCTCCCACCGAAGTAAACTTCCTCACTACACCCAATCTCCAGTGTACATGAAAACTGGTGCACGTGCACTGGTCCACAGAGGTGCTCCGGTGTCTTCGACTACCTCTCACAAGTTGACTTCGACATCCAAAAACCATCAAACTATTCAACATCTCGATCGAGCATCAAATGACAAATTCGAACTCAACAACCACTCAGCACCCAATTCCGTTTGCCAAAAAAAGGCCTCGACATGACACTCCGACCATCAAAACTCCCAATTTTCCGGCCATGGCTCTGTCAACGATCAAGCTTTCCATTCCCCACGACCGCATACTTAACCAGCCACCTCGATGCCGCAATTTGACGAGTAACTGACCACGACCAAAACCATAGCTAAACCCTAGTTCACTTATATCCAATCACCTCGGCCAACCATAAAATCCACCTGTAATTTTCCTACCATCAGCAACCTCCTAGCCACCTCTAATTACGACCTAGCCTCCATTCACTTTGCCGATCATCGGTAAACGACCAGTTTACCCAAAACGATCATCTTAAGAATTGACACTAATTCCCAACCAAAAGATCACGATATATACCTTAAAATTCATGATTTCCTATAATGAATTTAGTCATGAAATCAATACTTAAAATTTAATCTATCAAATTTTTGACCCATTTACATTTTCACTGAAAATTTTAAAATTTCAAGGCAATTTCTCAATATAAATTCCTGGGATGATTTTTAGTATTGATATTGCATGATTTCAAACACCTTTTACTTATAAATCAAAATCTAACAAACACTTAATGATGAGTTATTAAATTTATTAAGAAATCAAACATGTTATCATCATTCATGGACTATATTATAACTACATAGGCATTTAATCACTCAGATACAAACATACATTCAATTCAAGTATTTCAAGTAACATCAGGATTTTTATTCATAATATCAAAATGAAATCCAGGATTAAAATTTTTTTAGATATGTTCACTTACCTGTTCTTGTAAAAGCAGAGAAAGAGCTCTTAAATTGAAAAGCTTTAGACCCTTAAAACTGAGTTGCTTCTTTGCTTTGCTTTTGTTCTGATCTTATCGCACTTGAGTTATTTTTCCCTTTTTTTTATGAAATCAAGTGTATGAGGAGGTAAATATATATAACATAGGAAAGAAGTGTTGAAGAAGCTAAGCTGAAGTATGGGTGTGCAGGCTTTAGCCTCTTTCTTTGACTTAACTAGATTTTCTTTTACTAACTGAAGTGTTTTTTCAACATTTCGAATTGACTGTTGTTTGCGCTGAGATGATAGTATTTAATGCTAATGTTTCCTCTATGTTTACAGCCTTGTCCTATTTTGTTTTAATTTTGTTTTTTATATGTAGATATTTTGTTTTTCCTTGCATATACACAAGTATGTCAATAGTATAAATATAGATTCTAGAGTTATCTTATGTTGCTTCACACAATAACCATTTAAACATTTATTTCTAACATAATTTCCTATTTTTTTCTATTTTAAACCTAAGCTTATCCAAACATTTAATTTATATCCAATATTTTATTTTATACTTATATTTAATATTGATAGGATTGATTTTATCTTAAACATTATCATCTATATTACATCCATATACATATATCTAGATTAAATGTTAATAAGATAAAGCATTTTAATTTAATTAAATAAGATAGATTTTTTTTAATATTTTTAAAAGACTTTATTTTGAACTTTCAAATCAAAGCTTTCTTTCAAAATACATATATATGTAAATAAATGGCAAATATTCCAAAAGTCTTATTCATTTTTAAAATGGTAAGTTTACATTTTATTCAATTGGATTAAATATTTATTAAAATAATGTTGCCAAAATCCTGGGTCGTCACAAAAATTTTGACGGTAACATAAAGAAAGAAAACAAAACACAAAACTAAAGAGCTCACTGTTAAACGAATTCAAGAAGAAGAAAAGGAAGATAAAGCTAGGAAAAGATTCAAGGCAATTATCTCCACACCAAATTAGATCAAAGTGATTAATATTTCCATATTTTTGATTTTGTATGTTTAATACGGGTTCAAGGGTAAATCAAAATTATGATTAAGGTTTATCACATATATAGGGTTAGATAATCATTTGTACGAGTTATGGCTATCATTTGAAAATTTATGGAATTTTCTTAAAGCGTCTTGATGCTAAACCTATGTTTTTGATCTTCTAATATTGTGTATTTTTTATATGATATTTTGGAAACGGGTTTTAAGTTTCATATTTTTTGAAATCAGTATGAATTTGCTATGAATTTTATAAGAAAGAAAATGGGTAATTTTGGAATTTAATTATTTTAAGTGTGAAAAATAATTATTTTGCTCCAAAAGTTTTATATGCTATTAAAGAGGAAAATTTTGATTTTCGAGGAATATTTAGGTATTTCTTCGATGTAAATAAAATTTGATATAATTTTTTTTCGAAGAGGGTTTAATTTGCACAAAGGTAAATAAAAGGCAAAACTAAAAGAAATTAATATATTGGAAAAAAGAGAAGATTTCTCTTTGATTTGCTGCAAAACTTTTTAAAAGATTTTGACTACCTAATAAGAATTTGATAAAGAATTTGGTTTGGTAAAAAGCTATTACTTTTAAAGGAAGTAAATTAGTATTGCAAATAATTAAAGAAATAACATTATTTAACTTCTAAAATCCCTTATTTATTAGTGTACGATAGCCGTGTTTTATCAACATGCGATAATATTTGGTTTCCAACCTTGATAGCCGCCACTTTTTATTTACTTATAATAACTAGCGAATTTTTAACTTGCGTACATTTTATTAGCTTGCGATGGCAGTCTTTTATCAATACGCATAGCATGTGTTTTTTAACCATGAAAGCAATGACACTTTGTTTACTTATAATAACTATCGAATTTTCAACTTGTGATAGCTATTTCATCAATTTAGAGCAGCTAATATTAACAACTTTGGAGGGCTATAATGTATGAACTTGTGATGGCCATGTTTTGTCAACTTGTGTTAGCTATTATTTTATCAACCTGTGATGGCTTATGCGTTTTCAACTAGCAATAGCTATATATGAATTTTTAATTTGCGATGGCTTTTTTTGGGTTGATACGCGATAGCTATAGAAGTCAATGTGTGAAGGCTACATGTAGTGTCAGCATGCGATAGTTATAATTTACTTGACATGCGATGGCCAACGTTTTCATTGTGTGACAACATCATATGTTTCAATGTGCAACGACATAAGTTTTTAAAAGGAAAGGTGGCTATTTCAAGACACTTGACAGTTTTTTAACTCTATGTCTGGCTAAGTTTTACCTAAAAAAAGATGGTTTTGTTAAGTAGTTTCAATAGTTTTCAAAGTCAAGAAAGTAGGTTTTATCCCATTTTAACGACTTTAAGAAAAGAGAAATATTACTTTGTCATAAGTATTTTTGTATATAAATTGGCCATCACATGAACATATATTTTGACGGTTGATAATGTGCTATATGACCATATTTATACCTTGAACGGTTATTTTTGCATATGATTAATTGTTGACATGCTCATTTATGTGTTAATGTTATCACCCAACATATTGACCTCGGGGATTGCGAACTAATGACCAATTGGGGTTGTACTAGTAGTAGGTATGGTCAGATTTAACTTCATGAATGAGTAAAATTGCATCCATAAGAACGAGAAGATCAAATTATGTTAAGATGCCTTATAATTAAAATACATAACTCATAGATATTTTAAAAGTGGAGAATGGGGCATGGTTGCACCCTATCCTCTAAAAGTTAAGCCCCCAGTTAGTCAAGTCAGCGATTCCAATGCATATGGCTTATTCAATCTTGAGGTTAAAACTAGGAGTTACGCATCCAAGGAACTCATAGAAGATTTCTTACCCATGTTTTTATCCTACTATCCTAGGAGGTAGTTATTACTTTTCTCATACCATTTTTAAAGGGCAACTTTTATTTTATCTTACAATTTTTAAAAGACTGTGAATATTTTCCCCTATCAATCTTAAGAGACCATTACAATTGTTTCTAAATGGACTAAAACCCATTGGATTAGAAAATACATCTTGGCCCAATGAGCCAGATAGCCTTTTTGTTGTCTTGAGAAAATTAATATAGGTTCATAGTCTTCGTAGGAAAACTATACTATTGTATGGACCATTTTTATGGGATTGGGTAATGATGGGAATGTGTGAGAGTTAACCCTAATGAATGAGGAACTATTCATTTTAAACCATACATGCAAAATATAATATTGATGTTATGATTATGTTCTAATCATTTTGGTTGTAGGATATCTTATGGTTGACATATTATTAGATAGGGTATTAGCAAGGAAAAACTTGTTTCACTCAACAGCGTGGTCTCACTAAGTACCTATATGTTGGTTTGAGATAGACTAATATTATTCACACCATACTTTTTGTTTGACTTAAAATTTTTAATTTCCCCTTAAACTCTCACGTACTAAATTGGGATTGGGTAGGTTGAGAGTAGGGTATTTCAAGTTTAGAAGAATAATCTTTCGGAGAAGTGAAGAAGGAAAGCTTTTAGGAGTATTATTTCCAATATGCAGTGTTAATCACTTTATTTACTTTGAATGTATGTGATTCAGGGTATTGTAATATTCAAAGTAGTTAAAACTCTGATCATCCAAGGGGGCTTCATCACATGTTTCCCTTTACATTATGTTTGTATTTGTTACTTTTAATAAAAACAATGGAATTGTGGGATTATACAATGTAATGAAAATTGGAATGTGGTAATTTGCAAATTAGTGAATAGAAATGTTTCATTAAAATTTGTAAATTCTTATGTTTTTGATGTTAATGATATAATAACTGATCTTATTTTTAACACTAAAAAATAAAAGGATCGCTGTAGCATCAATATTATCTATTTCTGAACCTGAAATAGGGATGCTAGATTTTAATGCATAAGTTTGCATAAAGCTTATTAAGATTTTTGAAAAACATAACCCAAAGGAAATAAGAAAGAATAAATTAGGATATGAGATAGCATTATAATAATATATATGTTAAAATCTATACATAACTATGTATATCTGCCTATACTCTTCCTTCTGTCTTAGATCATTCTTCTACATCTCATGAAGACCCGTATATTGATTATGAGAAATGGATACTATAAGTAGAAGGCTAAAATTGGGAGGTGAAAGTAACACAACTGATGGAAATTTTTTGGTCAATGCTAGATTGCTAACTAAACCACCAATGCTAATACTAATGTTAATATGGGTGTTGGAGTCGCACCAGTTGATAAAGACGATGTATTAGTTATTTGTCAATGTCATGCAAGCCAGAGCAGTGGTTGGCTAATTAGAGGTAACGTTCACAATGCGGGAGATGCAACACTAGAAGTGGCTGCCTATACTAATCATGCCATGTTAAGTTTGGATTATACTAACTAGGGAGAAAATCAATTCTTAAGAAGGGAGAATGCCATTGAGGTAGAGGATTATCTTCTTCAGCGTAAGAGGATATTTGCTGATCTGGGATTGAATGATGATCATAAAAGGAGGTTGGCATCAAGGCATTTACAAGGAGATTCTCTCTACTATGAGAATAGTGTTACTATGGGGGGTTCCAATGGAAGATCTTACTTGGCCTGACATTTGAGAGAGTTCTGAAGTGGATTTTCTATTTGTAGTAGCTAACTTGACTTTGTTTTGAAATTTTTGAAGTTAGAATAGGGTGAGATGACCGTGTTAGATTATGTCACAAAGTTTGATAAGCTGTCAAGGCATGCTTAGGCCAACAGTAACTGTAACAACCCTGGTTTATGGATTACATGTATATATTAAATTATAACGGAAGTTATAATTTAATATTGTAAATTAAAATATAATCCAAAAATTTAAATTGTTTATTTGGAATAAACAATGAATTTTGTAAATAAAATGATAAAAATAAAGTTTGGAACTCTATTTTGTTTATTTGGGTATAAATGTGAGACTAAATATTGGTTGGACAAGTATTTGGTTTAAATAAATTGAAGTATATTGGGTATTTATTAGTTTGGGGCTAATAAATTAATTAGGTGATGTATTTCAACGTTAAATTTTTGAAATAAATCTAAATTAATTAAATTAAAGTTTAAAAACTTTATTTTGAGAATTTGAGTAGAAAATAATCAAATTGCAATTTTATTTGCTTAAATACAACAATATTGAAAACATTGTCAATATTAATCTTTTATTGAATTTAAAATGAGAAATATGAAGATATTATGTATTTTATTAATATAAAAGACGGAATATGGTTTAAAAATAATATTTTGATGATTTAAAAGAGTTAAAATGATTTATTGTAATTTATTTGACAAGAGAACAATTTTTGTACAAATTATTGATTTAAAGATAGTGTTTTGTAATTAAATAGTGTAAATTGCAAAATATTGTTAAAAATAAGGTTTTATTTGTAAAATTATCTTTTTATTGTTGTATTAATTTTTATTTTGGTTATAACAACAATTTTATTTCAATATAACTGGATGAATACATTTTATTTGGCAATTAAATGATGAAAGTGTGTATATTGTGTTAAATAAGAGAAAATGTGAACATACCCTTATAATTTTTACTAATTATAATTACTTTTGGCCTTTTGGGTTAGGTTTAGGTCCATTAGCCATTAATTTAGAGGCTTTTGGTTATTGAGAAACTAACTGTGTGTTAGTTTTCTCCTTCCTTCTCAACAAAAGTTTACAGTAAAAAATAGAAAAAGAGAAAAACCTCGTGGCTTCTTCAAATTAAAACCAAATTTCACATAATTTTCTAAAAATAAAAGAAGAGAATCCGTAGAATAAGAAAATAAAAGGTAATACCTACCAATAAAAAAGTTATTTCATCCAAAATATTAGAATCTAGGTACAATTGTCTGTAACGGTTTTTTTTGTTGTGCATGCTTCCTTATTAGCTTTTACAGGTTATTAGAGCTCCATTCTCCTCAAAAGCTTGCAACATGCTATCAAAATCTTTACTAAATCACCGAGGTGAGTTAAACACTCATAAATTCTAACCAAAACTTGAGTTACTATAAGAAATTTTGCTCAGAAAAGCTTTTGTTTATGTATATTCCACTGTTAATTGTTTTAGTGAATTTCTCGTTTCTAGTTGCTACTTTGAGCACCCATAATTTCTTGATTTTATTTTCAATTGCTTTCGATTCATTTTTGTAGTGTAGTTTAGTTTTTGATTTTATTGCATGCCAATTTTCATTGAAAAATATGTCCGTTTGATATGTCAAACTGCTCCCATAAAATCTATACGAATAAGGTTTGCAGCAAAAAATAGTTCACGTAGCATAGGTCGACCTCACTGTCGACCTAGCTACCCACCTAGTCGAAAAGCCTACCGACTAGGCTTCTCTCTAAGTCGACTTAGAGGTTGACAAGCCCAAAGAAGGGTGTCAACCCCCCTGTCGACCTGTGTACTGATGTTCTGGGCCGTCTTTTCCTTGTTTTTTGCATCGTTTGGCCTTCTTATGCTACGTTTTGCCACCATTTCTTTTGCAATCTTGTGATGTTTTTGAATTTTTTTGAGAGCTACGATGTCCATCAGTGGATAGCCAAAGGTTTGGTGGAATTTGAAATTTAAATTTTATTTAATTTGAATTAAATTTGAATATCGGTTTTGGAGTAATTTCGATGTATTTCTTCAATTTCAAGCACTGTTTCTTCCAAACGAATTTTGAGATAATTTTGAAATTATTATTATATAATATTTTTAAATTATTTTTAAATTATTTTAAATTATTTTAAATATATTTATTTCCTATTATAAGGAGATATTTCAATCAATTGCTTTCAAAATGATTTTGAACACTTGTTTAAAAATCCCGTTTTCTCTAGAAAATTATTATACAAATAATATATACTTTTTTTTACACTTTTCAAACGTATGAGGAAGTGAATTAAACTATATAGTAAAACACGTGGTATGGGACATGTGCGTTTACTTTTTCGGTTAATTACGGACTTGTACGATTGAAGCAATTCTGGGATGTTGATTTGAGATGATTTCTAGGATTTTCCATTTTATGGCGTGTTTTGAGATTTATAGTTCCTATTTTTGGGAATTATCTGAGATGGCCAATATTTAATGAGATTTATAGTTCGAGATCTCCAAATTTTGGAGTTATAATCTATGAGAACCCACTATATTATTTTACTTGCTGATGAGGTAAGGCAAGTCATGAGATTTCCGAGTTTTGAGATTTTTGATGATTTTATTTTCTAATGAGGCATTGACAAGTGGTTAGGAAATTGTTAAGTGAGAACGTGTGGTATGGGACACACTGTTACCACTCCTTAATTTCCTCTCTGGGAGTTTGTGACACATTCTAGGTTTACCAGTACTATAGACCTATAAATCATCTGAGTTTACAACTTCGGTTGTTTGGGATTTATGACTCGGTCGTCTAGGATTTACGACTTTAGTCGTATGAGTTTTACGACTTCGATCATCTGGGATTTACGACTTCAGTTATCTGGGATAGTTACCTAAATTATATATATAGTATTAGTCTAAGCTTGGCACGTGCAGCGTTGCTTCAGTATGCAATCGAGGATCTGGCCAATACGGGTTTTTTGAGTTTTTTGAGTTTTATTATGATTTCACCATTCGAGATATCTTTTGTACATCAATAGCCTAGAGCTATATGAGATGTTATACATATATGGTGATTTACTTGCATATTTAGGGAAGAGTAAGTCTGTGGGAACTACGAGTTTCCAAGGCACAAAAAAGTTCTTTATCGAGAAGAAAGCTTGGAAGAGTGGGACTCTGAAAAAGGGTAAAGCTGAAGTGACTTGCTACATATGTGATAAGAAGGGGCACTTTGCTAATGAGTGTCATTCTAGTGAAGGTAAGAAAGGCATGAGGTGTTATAACTATAACAAGATGGGGCATTTCAAGAGCGAACGTCTTGAAATAGGGAAACTTAAAAGTAAAAGTTTTTCGCTTTAGAACCTATTCTGGACCGAATGCAAAAAGAAAAGAAATGTTAGTGTGTTGTTCGATGCTGTAGCGTCACATTCTTTTAGCTGTATATGTTTGGCAGATAAGTTAGAAGTTAAACCGACATAGCTTATTGCTTCTTTGAAGGTTGCAAATCCGATAGTGGCTATGGAACTCTTGGAATGAGATGTGACCAGGTAGAGTTTGATTTATTAGGTCATTTGTTTTCCTGCAATTTTTATGTATTTGACTTTATGGGTTTTAGAAATAATTCTAGGTTTGGGTTGGTTAAGAAAATATGACGCTAAAGTATTTTTCCAAGATAGTATATCCTTAAAACACCCTAATTGCCATGGCCAAATTATATACTTACTTGAAGAGTCAAGTTTCAACGTCTGTGAAATGTTGGGTGCTATGGAAGGCGTGGAGGATGAAATTAATTGGGTTTTCGTAATAGGAGTGTATGTTAGCATTTTTGAGCCTGTTACAGGATTACTGCCAAAATGTGCCATAGAGTTTCAAATAGATCTCGTACTTCCAGCTGAACATATAAGTAGATGACCTAACAGAATGAAACATGCCAAGATGAAGAAGCTAAAGGTGCAGCTAGTGGAATTAGAAGGGAATAATTTTACTAGACTGAAAGTTCAACTTGGGTGGCTATGGCAGTGTTCATGAAGATACCAGATGGGTCATTTTGGTTGTGTATTGATTATGGAAAGTTAAATGAGAAGATGATAAATAATCGAAATCTTTTGCCTCGAATAGATAATTTGTTAGATCAATTGAGTGAAGCCAAGATGTTCTTAAAGTTCAATTTAGCAATGATTTTCCATCAATTAGAGTGGCAGAGGAAAGTATATCTTTAACGATATTTCAAACAAGATATGATTCATTTGAATGGTTAGTCTTCCCCTTCGGGCTGACCAATGCACCTGCTCTCTTTGTAGATCCGATGAAATGGATCTTCCAAGAGCATTTGGATAGATTCATATTGGTGATTATTGACGACATTTTGATGTATTCTAAGAACGAACAAGAATAAAGTTCATCTCAAAATTGTTCTAGATACGTTGAGGCAACATCAGCTAAAGGCATTATTTTCAAACGTCTTTTTTGGAGGGAAAAGATAAAATTTCTTGGACATGTAATTTTAAAGAATGGATTACTTATGGATCCATGAAAGGGCAAAGCTATTAATACTTGGAAGAGAACCGACACCATGACTAAGATTAGAAGTTTCTTGGGGTTGGCTGGCTAGTGCCGAAGATTTATTAAGAATCCTCTCGTATAGCGGCATCAATGATGAAGGTAACAAGAAAGGACATAAAGTATGTTTGGACTGATAAATATAGAGAAGCATTTCGAAATCTAAGGCATTTATTTACCAATGCCCCCATGTTAGTTTCCCAGATGAGAATTAAGATTTGGTGGTGTATACCGATGCATGTGGATCTGGGTTAGGGGACGTATTAATGTGGAGAGGTAGAGTAATTGCCTTTACTTTTTGACAGCTTCGACCGTATGGGATTAGATATCCTACTCATGATTTAGAGTTGGCGGTAGTAATCTTCACATTGAAGGTATGATGTCACTATATAACGATCCTGACTCGACCTTCAAAAATCGGCACACGTACTTCACTTGTACACAAATGCCACAGATTCAAACGTCGAATCTGGCTCGTCGGAGCTTATAACACATTAAGTATAACAACACAACGGAAGAAAAAGAGTAATATATCATTGATATACAACAGTATTTGATACAATATGATACAACAAAATCAGAGACAAATATACAACAGCGGAAAGACAATGTCTTCAATGCCAAACTCCCAAAACTCCATCTCCAATCCAAAGCTAGCTTGAACCCCCATCAAGTAGAACTTGTAGCAAATGCGATCCCGAAAATCCAAAGACTCCAACAATTTCCAAAAGCTATCAAGCAGAAGGCCGATGGCTATCGAATCTACACCTACTATTTGATTATTTGAAAAATCCAACTCTAGACTGCCCGTGTGGAAAATTATGGGCACCCAGAGTTTAGAAAGGTAACAATAAACTCTGGTTCAGTCATGGACTGGTATGAGCAAACAAAAACATTTTGTCTTTAAAAAAAATGACAAAAGAATTTACAAACATTGAAATCCGTAATGCTTTTTGGAAAATGAAACTACAATAAGGCCTCCCAGCACATACACCATGCAATCGCACACTTGGGGGAGATTTCTCCTTATGATAGTCAAACATAATTACTACGCAAAACCATTTGATATTATTATTAGTGCATAGTGGAAAACATTTCGAAAGTATAATATTAATCTTAACTAGCATAGGTACCATTAAATTATGCCAGCTATAGCCACCACCTGAGGTGGCAGGTTATACAATTGCAATCGTAAAGGGCTCGTATTGTTTGATTGAATTTCCAACAAATGGTCAGGCCAAGGAACTTTCCATTGCCACACGAGTATGCCTCTGAAGGGACGCCCCGAGAACTTACCCAGCTCTCTACCAACACAAGGCCAGTTTCCTCCCTGCCCAGGAGTGATACCAAAAGATATGCCACCCCCGGTCGTTTGCGACCTTTATCTAAGGATCCTCAACCACAAAGCAACATCACACAGTAATAAATATACAGTGTCCACATGAGTTAAGTATCTGGGCTCCATACCATGATACCACCCTTTTCCAGAAGGAATGGACGTACCCTAGGAGTGCGACCCTTGCAACCTTGCCGCATCTTTCCTGTTTTGAGCATTACCGGGTTGTGAGGTCCTGATGTAGTCTCGTCCACAAAGCTACGCTTTTTCATAAGGCCATGCTTAGACCAACAAATGATCAGCAACACTTCGTATGCCACATTACCAAATTGGGAATGTATCACTAGTAACCATTAACTACATAACCTCTGAGCTCATACGTCTCATAGAAGGGTTTAAGCTAAGGGAATAAATTCTCCATCACCAAACAGAAATGTATTTGATAGAGACCAGTTTTACATCTCAAAGTGTAATGTCAGACAAACATCCATACAAGTCTGTTCCGGGTTCGAACAGAACTGAAGGAACTTCAAAGAAGCCCTTGCAAATCCGGATAATCCCTAATCACGTCCGGACTTCCCATCACATATGGATATCTCTATACCGAGGTTATTTGATGCAGAGACATTCGACGGGTTATCCTTTCGCTTTCGAAAATATCCGGTCTTCACCACCGGTCTTCAAATGCTATCCATAACATCGTATCATTATTCAATGGGTTACATGACACAAGGTCCTCTCCCGGCTAAATCGAATAATGAGCGCAATATTTAAAAGCATATGGATATTGGGATTTCAGTTAAGTCACAACTTTAAAATCCAAACTTTTCTTTCAAATGGTTTAAACAAATTACCATTTCCAAATCTTTAAACAAAAAGATTCAATTCACAAAGTTCACCCAGCTTCCACAAAGACTCATTCATATATTTTAAAACAACTTCCATTTCAAATCGTTTACAGAAAGGACACACATTTAAGATCCCTTTTCAATTTGAAAACAAAGTATATCAATTTTTAACAAAGATTCATTCATATTCTTTCAAACAGTTTTCCTTTCAAATTGGATTAACTCTTTCAATCTTTTAACCAAAAGATTTAATTCATAGCTTTCAAACCATTTCCAAAGATTTATTCATCACTTGGAAAACCATTTTCATTTCAAACTTGAAATCCTTTTAACACAAATTAGAAATTCTTTCCTTATATGAAAGCTTTTATTATTTGAAAACAAATAGTTTTCGTTTCGGAAAAATCCGATTACATTTATACAAGTTAAAGCCCTTGTGTTAAATTCAAATTCAAAACAATACATTTAAAATGGTTTAAAACCCATATAAACACATATATAACTTGTATAGCCTTTTTAAATAATAGTTTCCGTACATAGAATTCAATTTCAAAATTTTGAATTCAAATTCAAATTAAATTATTTAAATTTCAAAATTTAAATGAGTTATTCAAAATAAATTTTATCTTCAAACCCCTTTTCAAAAGCTTTCAATTCCTCCAAAACTATTTTGGATTCAAAAGTTCAATCTTTAAAATCATTAAAAATCTGTGACTTAACCAATTTTCTCGTGCAATCCATATTTATATGTGTATGGTGTAATCCAGGGGTTTTACACAATAGTGCAATATCATCAATCTTCACAGATTCAAGCATGTCAAAATCGATAAGCGGTATAATCCTATAACGCTCATCATCATTCACAGATTCACAAATAGATATGTAAATGCATCACAGATAAATATATAAATACATATGGATAAATAAAATAGCTCAATCAAAACAATCCACATCACAGAATCATCATAGATCAACTCAAGACATTCATACAATTCATACATCCATAAGCAAAATCAATTAATTATCTAATTAATTCAAATTAGATTAATTACTTATGGATAAACACTAATCCTGGTTAATTATCATTACTTAATTACAAATCGTTTTAATTAATTATTCTCTAATCATTTATTAATTAACCATTAATAATAAATAAATTAACCTTTAATTAATTAACCATCCTTAATTAATCACATTAATTGATTATCCCATAATTAATTATCATTCCTTAATCACCTTCACTAATAAATTAACCTTTAATTATCAATTAATGAATCTTGATTAATAAATAAGTCAACCTTTAATTATTAAATAATTAACCTTTAGTTATTAATTCATTGATTAATCCTTAATTAATTGTAATAATTAATTAATTAATCTTTAATTAGTAATCATTCCTTAATTACTTTTATTAAGTAATTATCTTTAAGTAATTAATTATTATTTTTTAAACATCAATTAAGGAATTAATTAATTTTTCTTTAGTTTAATCTCAAATTTATTTAATCTTAATTGAATTACACAAAGTGATTATCTTTTAAATTAATTTCATAACGTAATTAGCTTTAATTTAATTACACAAAGTGATTATCAATTAACTTTAAAACATTTAATCCTTAAACCTTTAATCTTTGAAACAGAGTTATTTTGAATTCATAAATTAACTTGAGACTTTAAAGTCAAATAACAATTTTGAAACATTTTTTTTCTAAATTAATTAATTTCTTAATTAAACCGAAACTCAATTTTTAAAATAATTTACTTAAATCCTAATCCCAAAACTAAATCAAAACATTTATTATTCTTCAAGAATGAATTGGAAAAGATTTTCAACTTGATTTAATTAAAATTTGAATAAAAACTTGTTTTATTTTAAATTTTGAACTGTAAAAATCTTCAAACCCGAGATGACTTGAGTTCTTACCCAAGCCAAATACCATTCTTCTCGAGATTAGCTTCGAGCCTCCCTATTTTCTTTGTTTCAAAACCTATTTTTGTTTTAATTTTTTTCTTCTTAGACCTGTTATACTGTTAAGCTCACGCAAATGTCCCAGTACCAAACTCGAGCCTACCCTTACTTTTCTCGAGCTATTCTTCGAGCAAATTTCCTCCTTCAAAAGAAAGACATTCCCAGACAAAAATTTTTGCTCATGCACATGCACAGCAATTCCGATGAACTTTGATCGATGCCGTGAACTTTAACGAGTCGGTGATAGTCTCTACTAGCCATCAGAGCACACAGTTCGATGTAAACGATAGCAAATCGTATTTGAGCCGTTCAAGCTAGAACTGGAACCTATCCTGGACAAAGCTGCGATCAAACAATCACCTCGCCCTGCCATGTTGAGCCACCAGTGACCATGGATCTTCGACTATAAACTCATCACGCCACCACGCAACAATTTCCCCATGACAGATCGCCAGAAACACCCTGACGGCGACGCGGCTCTTCTGAGAACAGGCTTGACCAAAAATGAATCTTAAACCCTAATTTAAACTCGTTCATCTCCTACGATTAATAAAAGTAATTTCGAACATTTTTCCCATGCTCCCATGCACGTCAACTTCCTTCACCATGAATTTCGACGCCTAGATCGACGTGGATCACCAGAATTCGATCGTTTTGCATTTTCCGTTCAACTTGAAATTCCCACCTCAGTACAAAGCTAAAAATTCTGATTTTCATCTTAAATATCATAGTTTGCAAACACAAATCCACTTATATAACCAAAATTCGATAATAAAATTTTCGAATTTTCAAGTTTAAAATATCTTACTGTAATTTCCAAATTTCGAAATATTTCCTAAGTATTTTCTACTTAGAATTATTTTTAAAATTTAAATCAGATCATTACAAATACTTTTCCTTTAAAGATTATTACTTAAATCCTTCAAGATTTTGAGATATAGAATTTTTTCTTGAATTTTGATTATCCTGTTACTAACGGAACATATATGTATACACATACAGGCATGCACACCCGTTACATATATATATATATACACACACACCACGTGCAAGCCTATTTAACTACTCAAACAACATTTTTCATAATAGGTCTAAGCATCAACCACAAACATTAAGATATAAGGGGAGATTAAATGAGTTTGCTCACCTGATGGGTTGAAGACAGAGGACTGGAAGTTGCATTTGACCTTAATTTGACCTTGTATTTGGTTATAGGCTTATTTCTAGGCTTCCAATTTGCATTTGCAACCTGATTTTGAATCGCATGCTTGAACTTGCTGTTTAAATTTGACCTTACTTTTGTTTTTGATGCTTTCAGATTTTGCTTTCTGTTTGAATCTTCCTCTTTCCCAGATTTGAAGACTAAAACTTGATTTTCAAATTTAGACTTTGATTTGAATTTGCATGCTTGATATTCCTGAAGACTCAATACAGGTTGAAGGCTGAACTTGATTTCTAGATTTAGATTTATTTTAGGCTTTTGAATGGTTTGAATCTGTACTTGATGTTTTCAGATTTAAAGTGCACAAAATTGTCGCCTTGATACTTCAGATCTTGCTCTTTATTTTTAAACTGAATCCAGGTTTTGGTTTTGTTATTGATTTTTGATTTTGTTTTCTTTTCTTACTTCAGATTTGAGAAAAGAAGAGTGTAGTTTAGTTTTTTCTTTTTATATTTCAATATAAAATTTAATTCATTTTAAATAAAAATAATGCCACTTGTTTTTCACATAAACATTCTTACTTAACACTTGTAAAAGTGCGTGCCTATCTCTTCGCACTTGTTACACGTAATAAAAAAAATTGCGTTTAAATCCTTTATATAAATTATTTTATACTTTTTATTTTAACCCTTTATGCATATAAAATTTCATATCTTAACATATGTATTTTATTTTATTTACACTTGTTATAACAAATGTTTTTATATATATATAATTTCTATTATTCAATAAATACATTCTCCTTTATAAAATCTTAAGAAAAATTGAATTTTAAAACAAATTATACTTTAATAAACAACACACATATGTATATTATAAAATTTAACCTTTTGAACAACTTTTAAACTTTTACTATATTTTAAACCTTACAAATAATATTTTAAATATAACTTAATATTATATTTCTTATCTAAATAAATACATTCCTTTATTAATCATTTATAAAATCCTTTAAAGCAAAAATGGTTATTAAAATTAAATTGCACATGAATAAATATTTTAGTATTTCATTCCAAATTAGCCTTTGCAAAAATTTATCACATTCAATTCAAAACTTCATTTTCAAATTATAATGCATATTTAAATAATTTTTCTTATTATCTTAAAAATAAAAATTTAAATCCAATTTATTTCCAATATATTTATTTCTAAATCCAATTTTTATTTATAAAATACTTATCCTTAATTTCAAACCAAAATTCTATTTATAGTCTAATATTTTTGTTTATTCAGGAAATTCTAATTAATTCATAAATAATTTCACAATTTAATTCCAAAATTAAATTAATTGTCAAATTAAATTTGGTTAAAATTAGGGAATGTTACAGATTTCCCCCTTAAGAGGGAGACAACCTAGGACAGATAAAAGATAGAGAAATATCTTTTCAGATCAAATTGGATATCTATTCTGCATTTGGTTTACCAAACCAGAATATCAACAATAAATATGAGAACAAACTCATTCAATATTTTACGAAGTACTCGGGTCACCTGATCTACGAATATGCAGGGGCACTGGTTAGTTTGAAGGGATAACTAACCGCTCGTAGAACATATTTGGACCCTATAGAATAGACAGATATGTGGATACAATCCCAAAATTTTTTAGTTTAGAAACTAAAGTATACCTATCAACCTTAGCAACCCAAGCAAACAATTCATCCAACAATCAATTCTGACCTACCCGGAGTTTATGTCCCATACCGACACATCAAAGCTTCTCTCTCGAGTTGCCACAAAGCAATCAAGAATTTGATATTGAATGATGAATAAGAGAGATTGATAGAGAAAAGATTGTTCCTTGTTATTACATGGTATTGACCATTTGTAATTGTACTTCCCTATCCCCTATCTCGTCCTCTTCTTGCACTCATGCTTACTATCAGTGGAAAGTAAGAGAATTTACCGAGGCATTCGAACGGATACCTTAGGGATACTCATTCTAGGGTATACTTCACCCTATCTCTAATGAGTTACCTAATGTGTTATACTCCTGAGCTAAAGTTTCAACCTTCAGCTTTGATACCAATTATAACGATCCTGACTCGACCTTCGAAAATCGGCACCCGTACTTCACTTGTACTTGAATGCCACAGAGTCAAACGTCGAATCTGGCTCGTCGAAGCTTATAACACATTAATTATAACCACACAGCGGAAGAAAAAGAAGAATATATCATTGATATACAACAATATTTGATACAATATGATACAACAATATCAGAGACAAATATACAACAGCGGAAAGACAATGTCTTCAATGCCAAACTCCGAAAACTCCATCTCCAATCCAAAGCTAGCTTGAACCCCCATCAAGTAGAACTTGTAGCAAATGCGATCCTGAAAATCCAGAGACTCCAAAGATTTCCAAAAGCTATCAAACAGAAGGCTGATGGCTATCAAATCTACACCTACTATTTGATTATCTGAAAAACCCAACTCTTGATTGCCCGTGTGGAAAATTGTGGGCATCCAGAGTTTAGGAAGGGAACAATAAACTCTGGGTCAGTCATGGGACGAGTATGAGCAAAATTTTTTTTTTGTCTTTAAACCAAACAACAAAAGAATTTAAAAACATTGAAATCCACAATTCTTTTTGGAAAATGAAACTACCATAAGGCCTCCCGGCATACACACCATGGAATCGCACACTTGGGGAAGATTTCTTCTTATGATAGTCAAACATGATTACTACTCAAAACCATTTGATATTATTAATAGTGCATAGTGGAAAACATTTCGAAAGTATAATATTAATCTTAACCAATATAGGTACCATTATATTATGCCAGCTATAGCTACCACCTGAGGTGGAAGGTTATACAATTGCAATCGTAAATGGCTCGTATTGTTTGATTGGATTTCCAACAAATGGTCAGGCCAACGAACTTCCCATTGCCACAAGGGTACGCCTCTGGAGGGACGCCCCGAGAACTTACCCTGCTCTCTGCCAACACAAGGCCGGTTTCCTCCCTGCCCGGGAGTAATACCTAAAGATATGCCACCCCCGTTCGTTTGCAACCTTTATCCAAGGATTCTCAACCACAAAGCAACATCACACAGTAATAAATATACAGTGTCCACATGAGTTAAGTATCTGGGCTCCATACCATGATACCCCCCTTTTCCAGAAGGAATGGACATACCCTAGGGGTGCGACCCCTGTAACCTTGCCGCATCATTCATGTTTCGACTAATACCGAGTTGTGAGGTCCTGATGCAGTCTCGTCCACAAAGCTATGCCTTTTCACCAAGCCATGCTTCGATCAACAAATTATCAACAGCACTTCATATGCCACATTACCAAACGGGGAACGTATCACTAGTAACCATCAACTGCATAACCTCTAAGCTTGTATGTCTCAGAGAAGCGTGTTAAGCTAAGTGGATAAATTCTCCGTCACTAAACAGAAATGTATTTTTTAGAGACCATTTTTACATCTCAAAGTGTAATGTCAGACACACATCCATACAAGTCTATTTCGGATTCGAACAGAACCGAAGGCACTTCAAAGAAGCCCTTGCAAATCCGGATAATCCCTAATCACGTCTGGACTTCCCATCACATATGGAGATCTCTATACTGGGGCCATTCGGTGCAGAGACATTCAACGGGTTATCCTTTCGCTTTTGAAAATATCCGGTCTTCACCACCAGTCTTCAAATGCTATCCATAACGTCGTATCATTATTCGGAATGGGTTATATACTCTCCACTAAACCGAATAATGAGCGCAATATTTAAAAGAATATGGATATTTGGATTTCAGTTAAGTCACAACTTTAAAACCTAAACTTTCCTTTCAAATGGTTTAAACAAATTACCATTTCCAAATCTTTAAACAAAAAGATTCAATTCACAAAGTTCATCCAGCTTTCACAAAGAATCATTCATATAATTAAAAACAACTTCCATTTCAAATCTTTTATAGAAAGGACACATCTTTAAGATCCCTTTTCAATTTGAAAACAAAGTATACCAATTTTTAACAAAGATTCATTCATATTCTTTCAAACGTTTCCCTTTCAAATTGGATTAACTCCTTCAATCTTTTAATCAAAAGGTTTAATTCATAGCTTTCAAACCATTTCCAAAGATTTATTCATAGCTTGGAAAACCATTTTCATTTCAAACTTGAAATCCTTTTAACATAATTTGGAAATTCTTTCCTTATATGAAAGCTTTTATTATTTGAAAACAAATAGTTTTTGTTTCGGAAAAACCCGGTTACATTTATACAAGTTAAAGCCCTTGGGTAAAATCCAAACTCAAAATAATACATTTAAAATGGTTTAAAACCCATAAAAACACATATATAACTTGTATAGCCTTTTTAAATCATTGTTTCCAAACATAGAATTCAATTTCAATTTCAAATTTAAATTAAATTATTTAAATTTCAAAATTTAAGCAAGTTATTCAAAATAACTTTTATCTTCAAACCCCTTTTCAAAAGCTTTCAATTCCATTTCCAAAACTATTTTGGATTCAAAAATTTGATCTTTAAAATTTAAAAATATGCGACTTAACCAATTTCCTCGTGCAATCCATGTTTGTGTGTGTATGGTGTAGTCCAGGGGTTTTACACAATAGTGCAATATCATCAATTATCACAGATTCAAGCATATTAATATTGATAAGCGGTATAATCCTATAACGCTCATCATCATTCATATATTCACACATAGATATGTAAATGCATCATAGATAAATATGTAAATACATTACTGATAAATAATATAGCTCAATCAAAACAATCTGCATCACAGAATCATTATAGATCAGCTGAAGACATTCATACAATTCATACATCCATAAGCAAAATCAATTAATTATCTAATTGTTTTAAATTACATTAATTACTTATGGATAAACACTAATCCTGGTTAATTATCATTACTTAATTACAAATCATTTTGATTAATTATTCTCCAATCATTTATTAATTAACCATTAATAATAAATAAATTAACCTTTAATTAATTAATTATCCTTAATTAATCACATTAATTAATTAGCCCTTAATTAATTATCATTCCTTAATCACCTTCACTAATAAATTAACCTTTAATTATCAGTTAATCAACCTTGATTAATAAATAAATCAACTTTTAATTATTAAATAATTAACCTTTAGTTATTAATTAATTCTTTGATTAATTATCCTTAATTAATTGCAATAATTAATTGATTAATCCTCAATTAATAATCATTCCTTAATTACTTTTATTAAGTAATTATCTTTAAATAATTAATTATTATTTTTTAAACATTAATTAAGGAATTAATTAATTTTTCTTTAGTTTAATCTTAAATTTATTTAATCTTAATTGAATTACACAAAGTGATTATCTTTTAAATTAATTTCACAAAGTTATTAGCTTTAGTTTAATTATACAAAGTGATTATCAATTAACTTTAAAACATTTAATCCTTAAACCTTTAATCTTTGAAACAGAGTTAATTTTAATTCATAAATTAACTTGAGACTTTAAATCAAATAACAATTTTAAAACATTTTTTTCTATATTAATTATTTCTTAATTAAAGTTAAACTCAATTTTAAAATAATTTACATAAATCCTAATCCCAAAACTAAATCAAAACATTTATTATTCTTCAAGAATGAATCGAAAAAGGTTTTGAACTTGATTTAATTAAAATTTGAATAAAAATTTGTTTTATTTTAAATTTTGAACTGTAGAAATCTTCAAACCCGAGATGACTCGAGGTCTTACCCGAGCCAAATACCATTCTTCCCAAGGTTAGCTCCGAGCCTCCCTATTTTCTTTGTTTCAAAACCTGTCTTTGTTTTTTTAAAAAAATTTCTTAGACCTGTTATACTGTTAAGCTCACGCAAATGTCCCGGTACCAAACTCGAGCCCACCCTTACTTTTCTCGATCTAGTCTTCGAGCAAATTTCCTCCTTCAAAAGAACGACGTTTCCAGACACAAAATTTTGCTTGTGCACATGCATAGCAATTCCAACGAACTTTGATCGATGCCGTGAACTTCGACGAGTCGGCGATAGTCCTTACTAGCCATCAGAGCACCCAATTCGATGTAAACAATAGCAAATCAAATTTGAGCCGTTCAAGCTAGAACTGGAACCCATCCTAGGCAAAGCTCCGATCAAACAATCACCTAGCCCCGCCACGTTGAGCCACCGGTGACCATGGATTTTTGACCACAACCTCATCACGCCACCACGCGACAACTCCCCCATGACCGATCGCCAGAAACACCTTGACGGCGACGCGGTTCTTCTGAGAACAGGCTTGACCAAAAACGAATCTTAAACCCTAATTTAAACTCGTTCATCTCCTACGATTAATAAATAAAAATTGAACACTTTTCACATGCTCCCCAGCACATAAACTTCCTACACCATGAATTTCGATGCCTAGATCGACGTGGATCACCAGAATTCGATCGTTTTGCATTTTCCGTTCAACTTGAAATTCCCACCTCAATAAAAAGCTAAAAATTCCGATTTTTATCTTACAAATCATAGTTTGCAAACACAAATCCACTTATATAACGAAAATTCGATAATAAAATTTTCGAATTTTCAAGTTGAAAATATCTTACTGTAATTTCCAAATTTTGAAATATTTCCTAAATATTTTCTACTTAGAATTATTTTTAAAATTTAAATCATATCATTACAAATACTTTTCCTTTAAAGATTATTACTTAAATCCTTCTAGATTTTGAGATATAGAATTTTTTTCTTGAATTTTGATTATCCTGTTACTAACAGAACATATATGTATACACATACAGGCATGCACACCCATTACATATATATATATACACACCACGTGCAAGCCTATTTAACCACTCAAACAACATTTTTCATAATAGGTCCAAGCATCAACCACAAACATTAAGATATAAAGGGAGATTAAATGAGTTTGCTCACCTGATGGGTTGAATACAGAGGATTGGAAGTTGTATTTGACCTGAAATTTGACCTTGTATTTGGTTACATGCTTATTTCCATGCTTTCAATTTGCATTTGCAACCTGATTTTGAATCGCATGCTTGAACTTGCTATTTAAATTGGACCTTACTTTTGTTTTTGATGCTTTGAGATTTTGCCTTGCTGTTTGAATCTTCCTCTTTCCTAGATTTGAAGACTGAAACTTGATTTCCAAATTTAGACTTTGATTTGAATTTGCATGCTTGATATTCCTGAAGACTCAATACAGGTTGAAGGCTGAACTTGATTTCCAGATTTAGATTTATTTCAGGCTTTTGAATGGTTTGAATTTGTACTTGATGTTTTCAGATTTAAAGTGCACAAAATTATTGCCTTGAAACTTCAGATCTTGCTCTTTATTTTTAAACTGAATATAGGTTTTGGTTTTGTTATTGATATTTGATTTTTTTTTCTTTTCTTACTTCAGACTTGAGAAAAGAAGAATGTAGTTTAGTTTTTTCTTTTTATCTTTCAATATAAAATTTAATTCATTTTAAACAAAAGTAATGCCACTTGTTTTTCACGTAAACATTCTTACTTAACACTTGTAAAAATGTGTGCCTATCTCTTTACACTTGTTACATGTAATAAAAAAATTGTGTTTAAATCCTTTATTTAAATTATTTTATAATTTTTATTTTAACCCTTTATGCATATAAAATTTCATATCTTAACATATGTATTTTATTTTATTTACACTTGTTATAACAAATGTTTTTTATATATATAATTTGTATTATTCAATAAATACATTCTCCTTTATAAAATCTTAAGAAAAATTGAATTTTAAAACAAATTATACTTTAGTAAACAACACACATATGAAAATTATAAAATTTAACCTTTTGAACAACTTTTAAAACTTTTACTATATTTTAAACAATATAAATAATATTTTAAATATAACTTAATATTATATTTCTTATCTAAATAAATACATTCCTTTATTAATCATTTATAAAATCCTTTAAAGCAAAAATGGTTATTAAAATTAAATTGCACATGAATAAATATTTTAGTATTTCATTCCAAATTAGCCTTTGGAAAAATTTATCACATTCAATTCAAAACTTCATTTTCAAATTATAATGCATATTTAAATAATTAGAAACAAATTCTTATTAACTAAAAAATAAAATTTTAAATCCAATTTATTTCCAATTATTTATTTCTAAATCCAATTTTTATTTATAAAATACTTATCCTTAATTTCAAACCAAAATTCTATTTATAATCTAATATTTTTATTTATTCTGGAAATTTATAATTAATTCACAAATAATTTCACAATTTAATTCCAAAATTAAATTAATTGTCAAATTAAACTTGGTTGAAATTCGGGAATGTTACACACTATCTTTTGGGAGAACGATTCGAGCTATTTACGAATCATAAGTCTTTGAAGTATTTATTCTCTTAGAAGGATTTAGATATGAGACAACAAAGGTGGCTAGAGTTTTTAGAAGAGTATGACCCTAGGATTAAGTATATGCTAGGAAAAGGAAATAAAGTTTGGATGTACTTAGTAGAAAACATCAGAACATGGTGTTGGTGATGTCGTCTGAATGGAGTGATTTCGAGGCATTGACTTCATGTGGAATTTGGATAAGCTTGATGACTAATTCAAATCAGAATACCACAATGATTTGTTATCTAGAAGTTCGACGAGTATAGATTGAAAGAACTGTAGCAAAACAAAATGATGATCTAATACTAGCACTACTACAAAACATGCCATTTGCATCGGTTGTTTACCCTCCTTTTGCATCAGTTCGACAACCGATGCAACAGGCTTAACACTTTTGCATCAGTTCTGAAACCGATGCAAAAAGATCCGTTTTGCATCGGTTGTTACTAACAACTGATGCAAAATATCATGGGTGGTTGCTTGAACACAGTCACAATGTTGCATCGGATGTAATGAAAACCAATGCAATAAAGGAACTTGTTGCATCGGTTGTTGTTGAAAACCGATGCAAACTAATCCCTCTATTGCATTGGTTTTTTATAACAACCGATGCAAACTAATCTCTCAGAAACCATTATTACAGTACTCAAATAGACTATATATATATATTATTGATAATCGTTTTATATATATATAAGAAAAAAACATACACAACAAATTTAAAAAAAGATTACATCATTATCATTTACAAATTCTACTTTAGTTTACAAATTTCACACCATAAATTTCACCACCCGACCATAACAACTCACATCCAACAATACTATCCACAAACCCTTCCACCATTCAACTGCCTCACAACAACATCTTCCACCACTCAATTGTCCATCATATCCATCATCAACACATACAACCCAGAGCACCTCTACATAACTTCACCCTAAACTCCACTGACAACATCCCCAACATCCACATTCACAATCTAGCACTTCATCACTTGCTTGCTGCAACACTGACTAACATTGACTGCCTAGCACTTCTGCCTTCCAAACTAAATCATCTCCCTGTACAAGCAACATAACCAAAACTGTTACTCCACTTCACACTCCAACATCATAATCCTCTGCAAACCCATACATCAGTCCCCTGACCACAAACATCAGACATACTGCCATCACATTCACTACACTTCATACCACTCCAGTCACCAAAACATATCTGATATCACGTCTGCCTCTGCCTGCCACATTTCTACCATAACATATCACTCCACACTCAATTGACACTCAACATCATCAGCAACAATCCCTCATTACAACCACATCAAACTACCATCAATAAACCACCCAACATCTTCCTCAAAACTGCTCTTTCAACATCTGTGCACTACAAAACTGCTCTTTCAACCTACACAACAGTGCACACATTTATCATACTGTGCATCACTCCCTCATTCATCAACCAATATAACCTGACGACATCCCCTACCTCAGCTTTTCACTTACTAACAAACAACCACTGCACCGAGCTACCACCAACTTGTTTTCAACTGTTGATATACGCGACTGCAATTCACCACCGACCATCAACTTTCAAACCACCGACCATCCCCTATCCGCAAATCCACAAATCCATCCTATGCTTGTTTCATTTCACCCTATAACATACTTGCCATTCATACCGCTATAAACTATCAAAACTACACTGTCAATCGCCTCGACCGTAACCTGTACCACCATCACCATCCCAAACAATCATCAACTTCATCCCTCAAAACCAAACTTTAGTAGCACCAAGATTGGACTGCACTGCATTCATGCATGTGTAGTTTCTTTTACCATAGACAGGATCTGGGTTTCTGTAACAGTCAGTTAACAAACTTGATGTGTAAAATGTGACTATGGAAAATAGAAACAGAGCTACAGGTCCCACTATTCATCCGAGTTGGGACATCGACCATGCTAATGATAGAACTCCTGAACCTATGACTGCAGTTATCATGTGAGCACTCGCAGTCCATACTGCTCCTGGATATTAATAAAGAAAAAGAAAATGGGTTGCTAACTGGTAGTTACAATAGATATATTAATTTGACAGTGTTATTGGCACACTAACCAGTTCTTTTAGGTCTTCCATCATCATCGAACTCATCTTTGTTGTATAATTCTACCTCTTGAGCTTGTTGATCGAGTATCATCTTTCTGCCTTCTCCCATTTCTTGTTTCTCTGACTTTTGTTTTATAAGTGTTGGGTTGTGTTTGTGTATGTATGATTGCGATGAGGAGAATTGGATTGGTTCTTATATTTATACAAACGTGGAACCGAGGAAAAACACTATAAAAAGTAATGTTCCTTTTGAATGCATAAATTGTATAAGGAATTTAGGATGAGAATAAAAATTCAAAAACTGTTTCTTAGCAAAGGTGTCTTTTATTCTTTCTTTTTTATAAAAAGAAAAGGAAAAATAAAAAAGTAATATAAATAGTTTGATTTAATAATAATTGGGTTTTATGAAAATAAGTTTGACGTTGCTTACTTAGCAGATGTTAATGAAATGTTACATGTCTATTAAAATTCTGCTCTAGCTTATTCAAAAATTCTCCTAAAAATGCAGGAAAATATATGCCTATTAACTTTGATTTAGATTACACCGGTGTTCCTCTAACACCTCCACGTGAGGTGATTGATGAAGGGATTCGATCTTGGTCTGAATTCTTAGTGGTGTTCTTTCTGGGGGGATCTATGAATATTTGAAATAATACAATGCAGCCAATGTACAGTATAGTACAGTGGTGAATTGACGTCAATACTATGGTTATAATGGTACCGTGTGAAATTATTGTAATGGAGCATTGCAGTGTAAAAAATCGAAAAAAAGAGAGGATAATATTATATTGGGAATACTGTGGAGCTGAACTTTGTTCTCGTTTGCAGTAAAGTGGTACGAAAATATATAAACGTATGAAATGGAGGAGTGTTAGTGTGTTAGTGAATACAGTATTTACATATAAGTGAGCTCTATTTTTCCTATCCGACGTGAAAAAGCAATATGCATGAACTAATATTGGTACTAACTTTTACTATGACATATATAGTGTATTATCAATGGGGAAAACAGTAACGCAACAGAACGTAGTAGGGCCAAAGCAGAGAAATAAATTACCACCTTTGTTTGGTTCAGTTGTTTGCAAATGCACATACAACGGCTGTGTTGGTTAAGGTTGTTAGTTCTTATTTGGGGCAAATGATAATGCAACAGTTTTTGATTCTGTTGCTTCTACACGTACAGCTGTGATGATTTGAAAACTTATATACTCACTTTCACTAATGCATAAACAATATACAGTGACAGTATGGGTAACACATATACCGTGATATAAAAACTCAGACCCTTGTTGGCAAAGGGCATAGCCTGAGTGATAATATTAAGTGCAAACAACAAAAAATCTTAACACCAACTGTTCAACTAAACAATCATAAGAGTACACGAGTAAAAACGAAATATCAAAATATTGAGGTTGGAAGCAATGCATTCTAACTGAAATCCACAGAAATAAAACATTCACTAGGTTTTACAATAGTGCACAAAAAGGATATACTAAAAAAACCTTGTGCAAGTAAACCAGTGATCCAGCCTTATAGTATTATCCAAAAAACTCGTCATGTAAAGTAAACCAGTGATCATAAAAGTTAAGTCATAAAATTTAATTATTGAAAGAGATGTTACGTACAAGATTTTCCATCTCAAATGTATATGTTAAGGAAAATCAGATGTATATGTTTATTACAACACGTCAGTCGTATATGTTCATAATGGGATGCTATTCCACCACTATTGCTTATCACTGAAAATCAAATTGAGAGCAAATAAAGTGTTTAACTAATATCATATTGTGACAACACTGTATTTTTTTTAATATATTTTAATTATTTTGATTTAAAAAAAACTTATTTTACTTATTTTAAATGATTAAATTTTATTACTTAAATATAAATCTTGATTTTATATGAAATTATAATTCCAAACTTGTGTAATTTGAATATGTTCCTGAAATGTTGATTTTGGTCAAAATAGTCAAACTTTGACTTTTGACTTAAAATTTTAAAAGTTTAAAATTATAAATTTTATCTTTTATTATGAAATTACATAAAATTCTAAGAACACCACTTTTCGTTTCGTTGAAAACGGAGTTAAAATGTAAAAGTTATGTACATTTCAATTTCTAGTATAATTTGTTTTATTGTGCAATTTTGCCTATTTTAAATTTTATAAATCATATTTTTCTTTCTTATATTTCTTTTAATATGGGTAGATATTTTAATTTATGTATATTTTCATCTCTAAATATTTTAAAAATAATAATAGGATTTTTCTAAAATTTACTATGATGATTTCCTATTTTTAAAAGGCTGTTTCCTTTTTCTGCTATTTTCTTCGTCTAAACTATATTTTAATTAAAATTTATTTATTTATTTTGTGAATTCATTTTATTTTGTGTTCTTATCTTTATTTATAAATATTTTTAAGTACATAAAAAATTTTCCAAGTTCATTGCACTTATTTTTCATATTTTCAGGACTAGTTGTAAATTTTGCTGTTTTATTTAATTAAACTATATATAATTAATAATTTATTTATTTATTATTGTTTATTTACTAAATTTTCGTATTTTTATCTGGATTTATATATATATATTTCAGTTATTTAAAATTAAAAAGAATTTAGTGGAAATTTGAAAGGTTTTGTGACTCTTTAGTTGCTTAAGTCTCTTTGTTTTCCCACCTTTTCATTTTCTAACTCTTGCATTCAATTGAGGCCAACCATATCTCATTTCTTTCAGCTGATCACATATCATTTGCACGTAAACAAATGTCCTCCTTCATCTCCTAAAAACTCACGGCACTTCAAAGAAAAATATGGCTTCCATTCTCCTCTCATCTTCTTCCTTTTTCCATTTGTTTGCTTTGATTTTTGCCCTGCTTCTTCATGCTTTGCTCAGCCTAACCTCTCCAACATCAGCTCCACCATCTCCTCCACCATCTACAGCAGCTCCTCCTCCCCCTCCTCTGACATTAACCAAGTTTTGCCGATCCATTGAGGTTAGCATCACAAACTTTGCACCAAACCCCTTGAAATTGCCTAGCCTAGCCATATACTCCACTATCTCCTTCATATCTTGCCTTGGCCACCTCCTATTGTTCCACCACCACCACGATACAACCTTTGACCCTCCACCTACCCACTGTCCAGACCTGAACCAGATCAGGCCGTGGCCTCCCCATGTTGAAAACTCCACAAAAATTGCAAGCAAACCCTTAAAACTAGCCTAGCCGAGCCTTAATGCCAATATCCTTTCACATACTCCTCTTGGCCACCCCTAGAACCACCACCACCAGCAACCACATGACCTTTGGGTGCTGCTATACCATCACTCTCCACTGTCTAGATCTGGAGTAAGTATAGCCAGCCCAAGTGTGCCATAGGTCGAGCCAAATATGGACCAAAATCCTTGTTTATGCCTTGTAGTCATAGTTTCATGTACACATACCTTTGCACCATCATCAAATCCATGATACGCTGACCTGTTGCATCCAAACCTGATCCAAACCATTCCATTACAGTGCTTTTCCAGTCCATAGCCGAAGCATACAAAGGTGAATGCAAGTGCAAAAGTTCTAGCTTTTAATTGTGTACTTATTCCTAGCATTGTTTTGTAATATCTTGGTTTATAATTCACGTTTGTTATTGTTTGTTTGATTTGTATTCAAGGGAATTAATCCTTGGCTCCTCCATTCATATTTGTGTCGTGCTTTTGTGCTTTTGTAGATTCCGTTCGTGAAATTCGTTGTTGTGTCTCCAACTCAAACCGGTGAGTTATTCTCACCAGACAATCTGTACCTATATAACTGATAAACCGACACCATTTGAATCTGTAAATGTATTGCATCATGTTATAACTGCTATATTATGATCATATGATGTTTACGCCTGTTATTACACCTGTTATATCACTTGTTACTGCTTATTATGCTATTCTGTTTATTTATATCAGTTTATCACACTGCAAGTTCCCTTTTGATTAGAATCACTATGGGTTGAAATGATATATACCCGAACGGACTTTGGAATAAGGGAAAATTGTTATGGGCTGAAATGATAGGCCTGACTGATTTTCAAATCATTTATTTAACTTGGGATTGCGGGTTTGAAATGATAAAACCCGGATTTTTCTTTTTAAACTGCGGATTGAAATGATACATATCCGTATCACTTTACCTAGCGTAGAAAATTATATATAGAACCGTAGTTAATATATGTTTTCCTAAAATCTTTAAAGTTATTTTAGAAATGTAAATATTATATTATTTTTATTTAAATATAATTAAAAAGGGATTTTTGTAAAATATTATTGATTTTATGAATAATTGTAAGTGAATTGAATTAATGGAAAAGTTAGAAATTTTGAACGTAAGTTATTTTGGAAAAATTGATTTAATTATAATTGGAAATTTAATTGAATATGAATTTATGATAATTTGAATATAAATTGAATTTAAAGTGATTTTATATCATATTAATGATTTTTAATAAAGCTGAAATGTGAAATGAATGAATATTTTAAGTTGAAAATTTGAAATATAACTAAAATTGGAAATTTATGAAATTGACTTGATAGGGAAATTTTAGTTAAGTAAATAAAAATAAAAATAAGTTATATTTGAGAATTTTAACATAAATGTTAAGTTGAAATTTAATGTAGTGAATCTAAAATTGAACATTGCATTTTGATAAGTGAATTATTATTAAAACTTGATTTTTGAATGGAAATTTAACTTTATAAAATCACGAACTTGAGGAAAATTAAATGATGTTTATAAATGTGAAATGTATGATTTTATAAGTTAAAAAATGTTTTAAATAAAAATATAATTGGTTGAGAAATTTTATTGAATATTTGAAGTTAATTTACTGCATTTTTGAAATTCTATTAATTACAATGTGAATGATATTACAGCATTGTAAATGCTGTAGTTGACGATAATGAACTAAAAAGCTAAATTGAATTAAAAGCTATTATAGAAATTTTTTGTAAGTGCTATAATTTTTGAATTTAACTAAGTTTATTTGAAATTTAAGTAAACCCTATTACAACATTTTAAAATGTTGTCTTTTGTTAAAGTGAACTGTTTTGAATGTATTTTTCCGTAGCATTTTCTAAATGCCACGAAAAGTGAATCTTTACTGTTTTAATAAACTTAAGTGAATAAATGAACATTGAAAGTTGAAAATTTTGGAAGTTTAATAATTTAATTATTAAACATAATAACTTCATTTTAGTGATTAAAAATGATTTTTGGAATATAAACTGTTTTGAAATATGAATTGAAATGGTATTTTAAATTGAATAAAATGAATAATGATATTGAAATGAATGTGGTTGTGAAAAGAGATGATATTTTGATATATTAAATGATTGAAATGTGGTTTCGAAAAGATATTATATATTGAAATGATTTGAAATGAAGTTTTGAAAGATATGATATTCTGGTATATATTAAATGATTCGAAGATGAAGTTTTGAAAGTTATGATATTTTGAAATTAAGACGATTTGAAAATGAAGTTTGAAAGATGTGATGTTTATGTATTAAAAATGATTTGAAATGACTTGATAATTATTTTGATAAATATTGAATTTGGAAGATATGATGTTTATGTATTAAAAATGATTTGAAATGACTTGATAATTATTTTGATAAATATTGAATTTGGAAGATGTGATGTTTATGTATTAAAAATGATTTGAAATGACTTGATAATTACTTTGATAAATATTTGAATTGAAAGATATGGTATGATGATATATTGAAATGGTTTGGAAATGATTTAATCTTTATTTTGATAAAGATTTGGGTTGAAATGATATTTTATTTTGAAGTATAAAATATGTTTTAATGTTATAACTACGGGTTATAATAACGATTGGTTGTTAAAGAGACCGGGATCGGATATTGTCTTATAGCCGGCCAATACCGAAAACCACTTTAACAACTGTGTACGCGGTGGAGATTCCAGAATGAAGTAGGATGGTGGCGACGTTCTCGAGGTATATTACGTGGACCCAACTCCCGTGAGTTGGCATATATGACTTAAACAGGAGCTATACCGGACTACACAAAGGGTCGCACCCTTTCATCGAGCATGCTCCATCGTAAACCATTCTATTACTTTTGTGATTCGATTCGGTGGCGCCACTTTTGATTCGAGAGTATTGTTCGAGGTGGGCGGAAGCTGCTGGCTTGCCGTCACCACCGGTCCGGGAGTGCAAACGGTGTATCCACCCTGGCATTGCCTCGCGTGCCGTGTCATATCCTTATATCGAGCCCACTACGATTTTGGTTTTAAAGATCCGACAGCGTTAAGGTTCACCATCCCCTTAACGCTATTTTCTATATGATTATACTTTACTGATTAGACACTACTGTATATAGCGCAATATACTACATAGTAAATAGTTTAACGGATCCTTAGAGGATGGGCGCTCCCAAGCATCTTCTAAGTTACTTGTACCTTTACTACAGTTCACTTGAGTTGGTTTACATTGTATAAGTATGTATGTCCTGACTCGAGTATTTGTATTTTTATTTACGCTCGGGTCAGCCTGAGTTATTCACAGATTTGGATTTCCACTTTCTGGAGATTGGAATCGCTGGAGATTATCTACTTGTCATGTTTATCTTTTGAAACCTGTTGTTCCTTTCAGCGCTTGTATTAGTTGACTTCTACGAAGTGAGACTTCTTTTGTACCTTATTTCCTCTATTGTATTTTATGTAACTCTGATATTTTTATATAGTATCTTCATGAACTACTATTTCTTTTGCTTCCGCTGCACTATTATTACTCTGTGTCTGTGATTCTATGATTTTTATTTACTGTATATTCTGAGATTTGCCAAATTTTTATTTACAACGCGGTATTTTGAGCAATTTAATTCCGGCATGAGTGTCTACCTATACACTTATAATGGATGCGAATGGTTGAAAATACCACGGTTGTTACACATATCGTTACCATTTGCCAATAACGATAACAGCGTCAAAAAAACCAAAAAACTAAGAAATTTGCCTTCTCTTCCTATAACCTAGCCGTGGCCAGCTCTTCCACCACTATTATATTAAATAAAAACACCACTACAAGTACAAATTCAAAAGAGTTCATTAAATTAAACTAAACTACTATAAGTAAAAGTAAATAAGCACGCTACTACAAGTAAAATAAGCTTCCATGTGGTCCAACTCTATCAAGCAGAAGAGTTCATTAAATTAAACTAAACTACTACAAGTACAAATTCAAAAGAGATCAAAAATGATTATCATAGAAAAGGAAATATGCAGTTTAATTATTCATCAACTAATTATCAATCATCATGAAAAATAATCTTCCTAGTAATGTTGACTAATAGAGATGAAGGTACTAAGACTAAATACATTGATCTGCAATCTGACATACTGTAAGTTAACCTGACATACAGTATGTTTAGAAACTTACAGTATGAAGGTACTAAGACTAAATACAATTGATCTGCTATCCAGTCATTGTGTACAACTTGAACATGAATAAATAATGTTTACTTGTATATGTCAGCCTACTAAATATTTGATTGAGTATGTTTAGAAAATATTATGTTATAGTACTTTTAATCTCTTGATTCATTGTTAAATGTTTTCATGCTTTCACTAAATAATAAGCTTTCTAGAATGGTAAGTTTAATATCTATATACTGATGTATAATATTTTCAATAGCCATGGAATATTTGACTACACTTATGGATATTAAATATTTAGAATGAACTATTTTCCTAACATATAAAAATGATCCAAAAATAACATATTTACTTTATGTAGATGATGAATCGTTGTGGTATCTAAATCAGATGTTATGAGTGCTAAAGCAATAAGCCATGTGATGCAAAAACATTAAAGAATATGTTGAATCTGGAGCTGAATGAAAATAGATTAACAATTTTTTTCAGCAAGGGAGCAAAATTTAGAGGCGAATAATGCAAACTCATAATGTACAGCAAGATGAACTGCCTATAACTTACTAGACATTCCACTTTCCTCAAACAAGTACAAGGCTGCAGATTTTTGGACACAATACAGGCTAAATTTAATTGTTGGCACCATAGACTAGGACTACTCAATATAAGTGGGAGAATTGAGTTAATCAAAACAGTAATAACTTAGTTAGGAACATAAATTCGTCCTCAATCATTGATTCTTCCATATTCATATACCGCCCTCACCCCCTGATGATATTCCCGACTTATTCCAGTTTCATATTTGTAACGGAAAAATTATAATCAAAATGATTGAAACGAGTGTCAACATTAATTGTGTTCTTAGTTAAAATCAGAATAACTTTTTATTATATAAATTTCACTACCACTGAATATTATAATAAAACTGAAAAAGAAATTATACCTAGCCAACTGAGTAATCCATAGTTTGGTTCAATAAACATACTACACACAAAAAACTAAGTTAAAATGTATGGTTTGAGTAACCAACATCCAATATCAGAATCTAGTTCCAATAAAGGACTTGTCTTGTTTTCCTTCTTATCATTTTTCTTCAATATTAGAATCTAGTCTAGTATTATAATTTAGTTTGTTTGTAAAAAGCAAACTCTTGGATGGAGGTTGTAGCAGCATACTCAGACTATTTCTCAACACAAAAATAGATTCTTGGTGAGAAAGAAAGTGGGAAATGGAGTGAAGAAGAAAACAATATATTTGAGAATGCATTGGCACACATCGATTTCTCGACTCCTGATAGATGGGAAAGGCTAGCACAGCTACTACCAGGAAAGTCAGTAAGTGATATAATTTCTCATTTTAAGGATTTAGAAGAAGATGTTAATCATATTGAAGCTGGACTGATCCCTGTACCTGGATATAGTTCTTCTTCTTTCTCGTTTGAATTTGATGGGTTAAAGCAATCTTATAACTGTGTTACTGGGAAAAGAGGCAGGTTTTATGATCAAGAAAGAAAAAAGGGGGTTCCATGGACTGAGGATGAGCACAAGTACTGTTTCTTCCCCTTCCTTTAAAATCATCGGTTCAATCAGTAGTTAAAAAAACACACACACACACTCACACACATACACACAGAGAAAAGAAAAAAGATTAAAACTTTTCAAGGTTGTTAGTACCCCTTATAACATCTGTTAATTCAATAACTACAGGCAATTCTTGATGGGTCTTAAAAAGCATGGAAATGGAGACTGGAGAAACATATCACGAAACTTTGTGGTAACAAGAACTCCTTAATTTAATGATACTCCATTAGCTGGTCATTAAGGACTAAAGAGGAAGTTACATAGAACTAAAAATTATTTTATTGGCATGGTCTTAAAAAAAAGATGTTCAATCGTATGTAGCTTCCTGTTATACCTACCAAAGAATGAAATTGGAAACATACAAAACCAAGGTTATTTCAACCATTACGTGTTCCAGATCAAATTTGGGAAGTTGTTGCTATGGGTTTCATTGTACGATTAACATATTCACAAATTTAGAGATAGATTTGTGACAAATTACTCACCTTAAATCCTTAACTAAATAGCAGCGCTAAATAATTGCATCACCACTGGACGCCTAGCCTAGCCCGCCATCACCTGAATTGCATCACCATCGGACGCCTAGCTCGACCTCCGCCATATCACTGCTGTAATCTGCGATGGTTCCAATAGCTTTAGGTTTGAATGAATTTGCAATTTGAGATTTACCAGTTTCTTGCTTTGTTTAGATTTCCAGAATTTGTTAACAGAGTTGCTGTACTTCGTTTAAACAACAAGAAGGAGAAGATTTTTTTTTTGTTGGGAGTGGTTTATTGAGGAGGTAGGAGTAGATTTATCCAATGTACTAATCTTGGAGCCAATTTTTCATTATTTCCCACCTAAATTTCATATTTTTGCCATCATGTAGTTGCATCGGTTGACTTTAAAAATGATGCGACTAAAACTATTTGCATCAGTTCTATCTTAATAACCGATGAAAATTTGATTTTTTATTACCTATTGCTTTCCACGTACCAATTTCATCGGTTATTAACATAGAACTGATGCAAATAGTTCTATTTGCATCAGTTTTTACTTCACAGATGCAAATGAGGCGAAGCAATATGCACTTTTTGTACTAGTGTAGCTGATCAAATTAAGAGACTAGAAACAAGAATTGAGATTGATGATTTAAAAGATTTTCTATTTGACCAAAGAGGGTGGTTGAGAAAGAAGGAAGAATTGTGTGTTTAAAATGTGGATAATCTGTAGTGACGTGGAATTTCAAGAACTTCATATTTAAAGGTCATTTTATAACCTTTTTGACCTTCTTTTATTTATAACTAATGTTAAGAAAATTGTTTTTTAAATATGTTTACAAAAATTAAGAGTTCGAAGAAATATCGATAATGTGACAGAATATCGTTTTATCGATAAAAAGTTTTTTTCTTAATAAAATTTGTTCAAATACTTTGGGACTGTTTAGAATATTAATATGTAGTTAATTAGCAAGTAAAAAATGTTTTGTGCTATGGATTACTAAATGTGATTAGTGTAAGATTAGAAAATGGATTAAGGCGGAAGATATTTTGGCGAATAGTAAAAGATATTTTGAAGGTGAGAAGAAACTTTGGACAAGTGAGGTGGAAAGTAAGCACATAGGCGAGGGGTTTTGTTTAGCTAGCCACTAGAGGGTATGGGGGGGTCATATTTCCTCTTATTAAATCCACATAACATATTTTATTTGCTCATAAATTATTTTTCCTAAGTTATGAGAAAAAAAGGGTGTCTTCATTCTCTTTTTATCCCCTTTTTAACTTTCGCAGACCGTATCAAAACACTTCCAAACTTCACCAGACTTTGACAAAGGCCTTATCACATCATAGGAACCTGAAATATCAACTCATATCGGGAAGAAAGTGGCATAAAATCACAAATTCTAGCATAGTCGTAAGCAAAAGATGGGGTTGGGTGTGGCCGAGAGCAAATAAAGGCTAATGGTTGGATATTTTAGCTTATGGGTGCTGGTAGAAAGCGGTCCTGTGTTCATAAGGCTTATGCTTGGTTGTAGGATCTTTTTAGGGTGAATCTACTAACCATTTGGTAGTATATATTATGTATATGTGTATGCATGAATTTAAGGTTTACTATTGAACTAATGAAGTTATAACTTTGGATCATACTTGTTTTTAAAAGAAAATGACAACATTCTATATTGTATATTATCGCCTCTATTAACAACAATAAAATGTAATGTGGCATTTACTTTGTGTTTTCATGTTTGGTTTTGCTGTGTATCGCATCAAAGCGTGTTTGAAAGTGTTTGAAGCGAGAATAGTCGCTACAAGTGCACTTTGAAATCCTTTATGTTTAACTTGTTTAAAATAGGGATATGTGAATATACTATGGAGGTACATATCTTAGTTGTGATCTACATTTATAGTAGTTATAGGACAACAAGGAAATGGTTTGAAAGTTGTAGAACTTGTTAAAAAATTAGCAAAATTTATAGCGAAAATGTCGCTATGGATGCACTTTGTAAATGCCTTATGTTCGATAATTTTTAATAATACCTTGAAAGACATCCTTAGGGATCTTTTTTCTATTTTATAAGTACTATATATTTAGCATTTACTGTAAAAATATTAGAGTTTAAATCATTTTAAAACCGATTTGAAAAGTGGAAAAGGTTATAGCGATAAGGTCACTATATAAGCACTTTGAATAGCCAGTTTTAGGAATTTGGAAGATATACTTAGGGGTTTCTTTGCATGGTTATTATGTAATATAAATTAAGTACTTACTGTAAAAAATTTGATTTTAAATAGATTGTTTATACGTAGAAAACTTGCCAAAGTTTGAAGCATTTTCTAATGATTTTCTGGGCCAAAAATCTATAACACTGAAAAAGTGTTTCTGTTTCCTTTTGCAACACTTTCTGTTGTGTTGTTACATGTTGTTTTGAAGCTTTAAAATGTTTAAAATTCCTATTTAAATTAATTATTTTTCTAAAATGTTTTTATGGAAATTTAATAACATATATTAGAGTATTTTAAAAGTGGTTTCGGGTTTAAATATATTTTTGTTAATTATTTATAAAATTTTAAAGTAAAGGGTCTATTTTGTAGCATTTATTATAAATGATTTTTCTAGTAATTTATAAATTAATTATTTTTACATAATATATATATATATATATTTAAAATATTTATAAGTATCTTAAAGCATTTACATATATAAGTTTGGAAAAGTTAAGTACTTATAAAAGAATAAAGGCCATTTTAGTTATAACACTTAAGTTATAATGAATTGTTTTACAAAGTTATATAAAAGTATTTTATCATGTTAAACAAATATACTTAGATCTTTAAAATAACTATTTTAAAAATAATGATAGGTGTATGTGTTTTAGGTTTATAGTAAACAATGTTTTAGTTACATTTGTTTTCAAACCTTTTTCAACATACTTCGGAATGTATATTTTGTTCTTTGACTAAATATTTTAAAGATAATATTAAGTGAAATATTTTTAGGTTTGTAGTGGCAATGTTTAATTAACATTGTCTTTAATCCATTTGAATTTATAAAACATAATTTAAAGGTAATGATAAGTATGAAAAAGTAAAGGTTTGAAGTATTAGATGGGGAAGGGGTTTATAGTAACAATGTTTAATAACATTTGTTTTTGCCCTCTTTAAATATATTTTAAAGTAAGGAATCCTGTTAAATGATTTTGTGAATATTCTTATACCATTTGAGATAAGTATATGAATATATTTTCAAGTATTGAAAAGAGTACAAATGAATAGTGATATGGTATAATACATACATACATACATATATCTTTCATAAAGGTATATTAAATATACATACAAGTATAAAAAGAAGAAAACAAAAGCATCTTGTATTGATATGGTTTAAGATCTCGTATGGGAGGAATCATTCATCCGAATCATCTCTTGTTTTTAGAACATATGTATTTGAGATCCCTAGGAAGGACTCCAATATATGTTCACTTACTTCAAGGAATTATTACTTGATAAAAGAAGATTTAATTAATAAAGGAATTAATTAAATAAAAAGAGGATTAAAGGTCGCTTGTGTAAATTAATCATGCTTTATGTAGTTTAATTGTGTTTTGTGTGTTTACTTGTCTATGTGTAGTATTTAGTCGTGTATTTAGCACTAAAAGCCAACAAAGTAGGCTTGTTCTATCCGTAAAAGTTAAGAATAATGTTTGAATAGGGCTTAGATAGTGCTATAACCTACCAGCTTCACTCATAACCGAGATAGTGTAAGTTGAGAAAGCCGAAAACATGATAAGTATACGAGACTTGGTTTCCATATGTGACCGTTCTCGTTGTTTGACCAAAATTAACTTTGGAAATATCTAGAAGGAACATGAGAATTATACCTTATGGTTATTCTCCGTGATGCTATATCATACATACAAACTCATCTTGATCTTTTAGGAGAAGAGATAAGGAAATCCATTGAAATAGGAGATGGTCTCCACCATTATGCATTGTTTATATATTTCTAAAAGAATCAGAATTAATTTAACTGAAAATTTATCGATTGGTTTGAAGCGTCCGGTAAGCGTAGGAGTGTACTTATATAAATGACTTGAAACTGTAACCACTTCAAAACCAATAAATGTATTCTGTGTTTTAGAAGCTGTTATGAAGAAAATTCTATAAAGTTGCACTATCTATCCTAAGGTCATGTCCAAGGAAGAGGTCTGCATTAATATTTCAAATGATACTATCGTGTTGTATTGTCTATCCTAAGGTTGAGCCCAAGGGAGAGGTCATTGTTAGCATTCATCGAAGAACTTATGCTAGAATCCATGGAGAGATTCGTGAATTGTCCGAGATGCTAGAATCCATGTAGAGACTCGAGATCTTTATGAGATGCAAGAATCCATAAAGAGATTCAAGATCTGTTCGAGTGATGAAGACTGATGTGTTGAGATGTTGAGTGTGACTTCCCCATTGTTAAAGACATAAACCATGCATAACCTGTGGGTTTAGCTAACCCAATGATATCGGCTCTATTCTAGAGATGGTTACGGATTACTAGTGGGAGCGATTGTATTCGATATCATGTGTTACAAGCATAAACCAATTATGTTTACCATGTGGTATATTTTTTCTAGAGATATACACTGCTTGGAAGGATATCTTTGACACTTGTTATAGCGCCCATTCTCGACGTACTGAGGACACCTCAAATAAAAATCCATATATGAACGAACCTTAGCGATCTTGATTATAGCTTAATATTGTTGTGTTATACACAAATCCCAACTATTTTTTATTTATATTATATACCCTAGTCATTATATGTTATATCGCAATATGTATTTAGTAAATGGTTTGGATCTTTCGAGGGAAAACCATTCCGGTGATTCCATTGATCTTAAAAAATACTATTATATGGTGCATCATGTTTTATGAGTTCCTCATACTAGGCTTATGTCTGACTCGTCATTTTATATTTCACTTATTATTTTGAGCGCTCCTTTGAGCGGTTTGAATAAGGTAGGTTTCGTTGATATTTTTTGGAACTCGACGAGACGAGCTGGATGTTTCATCCACTATAGTATTCTTATTTCTGCTACACTACAATACTGTATATATCATCATTTTTTAGGAGAAGTTATTATAATTACCAGATTAATGATGGTATTTAGGATTTTTATTCTAAAATTCTATGTATATTAGACTAACACTTTTTATTGGCTATTGATATTATATTTTATCGTTCCATTGTAAGATTCAGAATTTTTGTTCTCTACTTTCTTGTCCGCTTTCTTACTTCTTTCTTTGTTTTCTTTTTACCCTTGCAAACTGTCTTATCAACGTTTGGGCGGTTGGTACGTGAATGACATGATTTATTAGTGTCAACGTTTATGGGTCAAAAAGGCGGGTCATTGCAGCTAGTATCAGAACGAGGTTAAGTGAAAACCTTGGATATGGTTTGGTATAATTCATTAGAGATAGGGTAAATGATGCCCAAGAATGAGTTGAGTGTATTATACATATAAGAATGTATTTGTAACATAATTATAGAAGTCTAACTTGTAAGTGTAGTCTAATTAATGTAGGGATTAATGATGGTCATTTGTTATCCCTCATTGATTAGCTTAGTCTTGCTTAGCCAGTTTACGAGCACTATTATCATTTATTGATTGATTTGTTACGCTCGGGCAGTTTATGAACATTATTATTGTTTATCGAGTATTGATTTGTGCTCAACCAGTTTATGCGCAGTTTAACTTTTTACTACATAGGTTGGATAGATAGTAATTATGGGTGCATTAAAACAAAGTCCTTGTGAATTGAGTTTCACATTCTGACTATAAGGCGTTCGATGATAATGTTGGTTTAAAAGTTAACTTCGGTAGAAGATATTTATTATAATTTGAAGTTAAGATAAGATATTTTTGAAAGAAAATATATACCTGAAATGATTATATATAAGAAAGTGATTTTATTTATAAAATATGGTATAGAAACAAAGAGGATTTAGACCGGTATTTTAAGAACTTAAATCCCAATGTTCTTGAAAATCTTTTCTATGATCTTAAAGAAAATGTTAACTGTATGATTTGAAAGTATTTGAGAATACTAATATTTTGAAAAGATTTTAAGATTTGATTGAGTTTGAGGCTACTCTCTAAACCAATGAATCAATGCGCGAACAAACTATTTTTATGTTTTCTAGTTCAACTAGCTGAAAAGTGACTAAAAATGGGTGAGAGATGTGTTCAGTTGGTAAAAAATTCTCTTGAGTATAACTCTTCGTATTAAGGGGATATATGATACTACTTGGTAGGACTCATTCCCTTGGTATCCTTTTTGGTATTACTCAACATATATGTGTGTGTGTGTGTATTCTATGTATTTTAAAGAAAATATTGAGGAAATGGTTTATAAATTGACATCATGATGCTTAGCTTCTCTATTTACTTAAATTGTACTTAAATATAATAAACTCACTTTTGTTGCTTGAAAATAATTCGAGTGATGACTACAGCATCGTCGATGTTTAATTTTGGGTTTCAAAGTGGAGGACGTTATAATAAACTACAGAGTAGTTTTAGTAAAACAAATTTTGATATGAACTTTCTGTGTAAAGTTTTATATGTTTTGTATGCAGGGAGCCCAAGTGGTGGAGGGGTAGCCCAAAATAAATGATGAAACCTTTTCATATTTTCCCTTTAGAGAAAATATGTCTATTAAATGAGTGAAACTTTGTTAAGTTACTTTATTGATGATGTAGAAAATGTAGTATGTTCATCATGTTTGATGTGTTTGTTTGGCAGTTTTCATTTGTTAGAATGAACATATTTCTTGATAATTTTAGATAATCTGAAAACTTTCAGATTGTTATGTAACTTGAAGCTAAGTGTCTTTACAAAATGTTTATAAACTTGAGGCAAGTTTTATGAAATGCTACATAAATGGATTTTAGGATTAAATTATATACTATATGTGAAAATAAATGCAATTAAAAAGAAATTGGCATAGTTAAGAAATCAATATGATAAAGTACGTAAGTTGTATGTAGATTATTTTATTGGCATGACCGTTCTAGATCCAGGATTCGAATACATGGTTTTTAGGTGATTTGCACCGACCCAAATATGGGTTTTTCACTCGATTCTTGGTGATGATCACTTGAAATAGATTTTTGATATGATCCCTAGGTTTTATATCATAGTATAGAACTATGTAAGGTAAAAAAAATTCTAATCAAGGAACTTAATTGAAGTCCACACTACAGAGGTCAAGTGATCTATACTAATTAGAAAATGAAATTTATTCAATTGAGCAAGTAATCAGATCAGATATTGCATACTAATGATTCATGCATATCATATGGGCTTAATTATATGTGTACTATATTTTTTTGGCTTATGGAGTTAATGACTCTTTGATTTTTCTGAGGTAGCATGAATAATAAACTGAGTAAAAAACTATGGTATTGAGCATAAGATACGCTTAGTAGGTTATTTATCGTCCTTGTGGATGAGAGGGTTTTTGAACTTAGGCAAAATGTGAGCTTTTTTGCTAATGATTGTGAATATTGTTGAGTATTGATTTGTGCTTGTTTCTTTTATGTGTTGCTTGTATTGAAATTTCAAGGACGAAATACTTGAAGTATGGGAGAATACAATTACCCAAAATTTCGAACATTTCTTATTAAATATTTGAATCTTGGATTTAATGGAGTAAAAGTGATTTTATAACCTTGTTAACCCTTTTATTTTTTATAACTAATGATAAGAATTTTTTTTGAAATATGTTTACAAAAATAAATAGTTTGAAGAAATGTCAATAATTTGATCGAAAATCATTTTATCGATAAACTACTTTTATACGATAAACATTGTTCAAACTTTTTGGGCTTTCTTAGAATATTAATGTGTTATTAATTAGCAACCAAAAATATTTTTTTTTATTACTAACTAAATATGATTAGTGTAAGATTAGAAAATGGATCGAAGGGTATTTTAGTGAATAGCAAAAAGCTATTTTGGAAGGTAAGAAGAAACTTCAGGCAAGTAAGTTGGAAAGTAAACAAATTGGGGAGGTTTGTTTGGCCAGCCATTAAGGGGTATGGGGGGGGGGGTCTTACTTCCTCTTGTTAAATCCACATAACATACTTCATTTGCTTAAAAATTATTTGTCTTAAGTTATGAACAAAAATAGTGACTTCATTCTCTTCTTATCTCCTCTTTAACTTTCTCAAAGCATAACAAAAAACCACCAAACTTCACCAAATTTTAGCAAAGGCCTTGGTAAATCAAAGAAACATGGAATAACAATAAGTTTTTGAAGAAAGGAGCATAAACTCCAAAACCCTTGCATGGCCATGAGCAAAAAGGTGGAGGTGGGTTATGGAGGAGAGCAAATAATGGTTAAAGGTTGGTTATTTTGGCATGTGGATGATGGTAGGATGTAGTCTTGTATTTATAATGCTTGTGCTTTATTGTAGGATTTTTTAGGTGAGTTTACATACCGTTGGATAATGCATATTGTGTGTATATATGTGCTTGACTATAAAGTAAAGCACTAAACTAATGAAGTTATAACTTTATACCATACCATTTTGAAAGAAAATGACAACTCTATACAATAATTGTCATTTCTATTACCCTCTACAACATGAATGTGGCCTTGACAATGTGATTACATATTGGTTTAGTTATGTACGGCATCGAAGTATGTTTGAATGAGTTTGAAGTGAGAATAGTAGTTTGGTTGTGTTCTACCCTTATAGTATTGTATCAAATAGCATGGAATTGGTCTGAAAAGTTGTAGTACTTATAGAAAAAACATGCAAAATTTATAGCGAAAGAGTCGTTATGGATGCAATTTGTAAATGCATATGCTCGGTGATTTTTAATAATATTTTGAAAGACATTATTAGGGTTTTTTTGCTATTTTAACAAGTACTATATAAGAAGTACTTACTGTAAAACTATTAGATTTTAAATCATTTTAAAACTGGTTTAAAAATGTGGCAAAATTTATTGCGAAAAGATCGCTATATAGGCACTTCGAATAGCCTATTTTGGGAATTTTACTAGGAATTTTAAAATAATCCTTAGGGTTTTCTTTGCACGGTTATTAATTTATAAATTAATAACTGAAGTTCATACTATAAAAATTTTGGATTTTAAATCAATTGTTGAAACATAAAAAACTGGCCAAAATTTTGAAGCATTTTCTAGTGATTTCTAGGCTAAAAATCTATAATACTAAAAAGTGTTTCTGTTTTCTTATGCAACACTTTCTGTTGGATGTTGTTAAATGTTATTTTGAAGCTTTGAAATATTAGAAAATCATATTTGAATTAAGTAATTTTTTGAAATCTTTTAGGGAAGTTTAATAACATATATTAAAGTATTTTTAAAAGTTGTTTCAACTTTAATATATTCTTCTTAATTATTTATATACTTTTGAAGTAAAGGTTTATTTTTTAGCTTTTATTATAAATGGTTTTTCTAGTAGTTTCTAAATTCATTATTTTTACATAAAATTATATATATATATATGTATGTATATGTGTGTATATGTATATTTAACATATTTATAAGTATTTTTAAAGCATCATATATATAAAGTACTTTATATATATAAAAGAATAAAGGTGGTTTTGGTTATAAGATAAGTTGTGATGAACGATTTTGTGAGGGTTTATAAAAGTATATTATCTTATTATATAAATATGTGAAGGTCTTTAAAATAGTTATTTAAAGATAATAATAAGTATAAGTGTTTTGGGTGTACAATAAACAATTTTTAAGAACGTTTATTTTAAAACCTTTTCGAATATACTTAGAATTATATTTTGTTCTTCAATGAATATTTTAAAGATAACGTTAAGTGAAATGGTTTTAGGTCTATAGTGACAACGTCTAAGTAATGTTTGTCTTTAACACTTTTGAATGCACTTATATTTTTATAAAGGATAGTTTAAAGATAATGTTAAGTAACAAAAAGTAAAGGTTTAAAGTATAAAAGTGAGAAGGTGGTTGTAGTAACAATGTTTAAGTAACATTTGATTTTAGCTTCTTTGATTATATTTTAAAGTAAGAAATCTTATTAAATGATTTTTGAATCTTCTTATACATTTGAGATAAGGATAGGAATATTTTTTCAATTATTGAAAATAGTATAAATGAATAGTGAAATAGTAGAATATATGTATATATCTTTTGTAGAGGTATTTTAAATATATATACAAGTCGAAAAATGAAGTGAATAAAAGCATCGCGTATTTGTATGGTTTAAGATCCCCGTGAAGGATTCAGTCGTTTGAATCGTCTTTTTCTTTTAGAACGTATGTGTTTGAGTTCCTCTAGGGAGGATTCCTATATACCTTTCACTTATTTCTGAAGGAAGTATTATTTGATAATAGAAGTTTTAACTAATAAAGGAATTAATTAAATAAAAGGGGATTAGAAGTCACTAGTGTGTCATGCTTTATGTACCATGCTTTGTGTGTTTACTTGTCTGTGGGATGTATTTAGTCATGTATTTAGCACTAAAATCCTACAAATTACTCTTGTTCTATCTATGAGAGTGAAGAATGATGTTCGGGTAGGGCTTAGAAGCAAGCAATGCTCTAATCTAGCGGCTTCACTCTTGACCGAGGGATAGTGTAAGTTGAGAAGATAAGAGACGTGATAAGTATACGAGACTGTTCCATATGCGATCATTCTTATTATTGTTGAATTTGATCAAAATTAACAAAGGCAGTATCTAGAAAAAATACGATAATTACACCGTACATTTACCTTGGTGATGTTGTACCCTACATATAAACTCATCTTTCTCTTCCAGGATTAGGGATAAGTAAATCCGTCCGGATAGGAGATGATCCACACTTTTGTGTTGTATATTTATTTCAGAAAGAACCAAGATAATTTGACCGAAAATTTATCATTTGGATTGAAGCGTTTGGTAAATGGGGAGTGTACTTATAGAGATGACTCGAAACTGTAACCACTTCAAAACTGATACGTGTGTTAAATGTTTTAGAAGTGATTGTGAAGTGAAATGTTGTAGAGGTGCACACTTTCGGGATGTTGTAATCTATGGAGAGATTTGTGAACTATTCGAAATGTTTGAATCCTTATAGAGATTCGTGATCCATTCGAGATGTTGGAATCCATGAAGAAATTTGGGATCAGTTCAAGTGATAAATACTCATGTATTAAGATGTTGAATGTGAATTCACAATGGGTATGACAAAAACCAAAATAGGATGCATAGCCAGTAGGTTTAGCAAACCTAAGGATATATCGACTCTATTCTAGAATGCTTACGGATTCCTAGCAGGAGCAATGATATTCAATATCATGTGTTACAGGCATAAACCAGCTAGTTTATCCCATAGTATATTTCGTCTAGAGATATACAAGGGAAGGATATCTCTCACCCTTGTAAGGATTCCCATTCTTGATGTATTAATGGCACCTCCAATATAATTCCATATGCAAACGAACCTTAGTGGTTTTGATTGTAACATAATATTGTTGTGTTGTACATGAATCATAGTTTTTTTTCTGATTTATATTCCACACCCTAGGCAGTATCTATTATATCGCCATATATACTTATTAGATGGTTTGGTTCTTTTGGGAGGAAATAATTCTGGTGATTCGGTTGGTCTCAAAGGATACTGTTATATGGTGTATTATATTTCTTGGGTTTCTCACATAATTCTTATGGTGGATTCATGATTTTATCTTTCCCTTAGTTTCTCGAGTGCTCCTTTAAGCAGTTTGAGAAAGGAAGGTTTTTGTTGATATTCTTTGGAGCTCGAGGAGACACGTTGGATGATTCACCTACCAAGATATTATTATTTTCGCTGCGCTACGTCAATGTATATATCAGCATCTGTGAGGATAGGCTTTTATAACCGTCCAGCTAATGATGGCATTTAGGATTGTTACTTTGTGTTACGTATCTTGGACTAGCACTGTGTATCTTTCAATATTATATATTATCGTTCCGTGGGGAGATTCATACATTTTGTTCTCTTCTTTCTTGTTCTTTTTCTTTCTTGTTCTTTGTTTTTTTATTACCGTAAAAATTTGTCTTTCTGACACTTGGGTGTTCGACACGCGAATACCGTGGATGTATAAGTGTCGACATTTATGGGTCGAAAATGCGTATCATTACATAATCTACTGAAGGAAGTTTTTACAGAATTTCATTGACATCCTAGTGGTATGAAGATGTACCAAGATATGAAGAGGAATTTCTTCTAGGAAGGTATGAAGATAGAATAGGCTTATTGGTAAAGGAGTGTAAGAATTGCCAACAAGTAAAAGTAGGGCATCAAAAGTCAAGTGGATACTTCAACCTTTGGAAGTGACACTGGGGAAATGGGATTTATATCCGTGCATTGCCAAGGTCGATAGGGTAAACGAAAGCATTTGGATCATAGTTGATAGACTGACCAAGAGTGCAAACTTTATCCATATTAAGTCAATAAGGATGACACCAAGTTTTGCAAAGTGATTCATTAAAAATATTGCGAGACTTCATGAAATACCAGGTAGCATTGTAAGTGATAGAGATACTTTGTTCACTAGTAAGTTCTGGAAGAGCTCACCGAATAAATTGGATACCAAGTTGAAGATGCGTACCACTTACCATCTCCAGACTGTTGGGCAAACGAAAAGGGTTAACAAGGTACTCGTAGATTTACTGAGAGCTTGTGTATTAGACATTGGAGGGTCATGGAAAGAGAATTTGCACTTAGTCAAGTTTTCCTATAATAATAGTTACCAGACTAGTATATGAAAGACACCTTTTGAAGCACTTTACAAAAGGCCGTGCAAATCATTGGCATGTTGGTTGGAGACCGATTATAGACCAATATTTGGTCTGGATTTGGTTCACGAAACCATAGAAAAGATTGAGTTAACCTGATGAAGAATGAAGCAAGCTCAGTCAAGGAAGAAAAGTTACGTGGATAGAAGATGTAAAGACATAAAATTCTCGATTGGAGATTATGTTTTTGTAGAAGTATCATCGACGAAGTGTGCTATAAATTTAGGAAGATGGGAAAATCAAAACTTATATATGTTGGTTTGTTTCCTATTATAAATATAATCGAGAAACTTGCTTATTATATTGAGCTAGTGAATACTTTAATGGGAATCCATAAGGTTTTTCACATGTCTCAGTTAAAGGCTTATGAGCTTGATCCAGAGGCTATTTAGAGCCAACGATTTTGGAAGATTTAGTGTGGAGCCTGATATGACTGTCATTAGGTAACCTATTCCTAAAGTTGATAAAGGTATGAAGGGGTAAGACAGTCAATTTAGTAAAAGTCCAGTGGAGCACTATGAGAAAGAATGTACTTGGAAAAATGAGAATATGATCAGAGTGTCTTATATTGAGTTGATTTTATGATTTATATTGTTGTATAGACATTTGACTATGATAGCATTTTTTATTTTATGAACTTGTGATATATGTTTGCATGATTGATATGCTTGTTGAAATTATCGTTATTAATTTCGTACGAAATTCTTTAAGGAGGGGAGCTTGTAACATTCTTATTTTTATTGCATGTTATTTTGGATATTTAATTAGAAAATAAGTAAATAAACAGTATGGGAGAATATAAATATGTAGAAAAGTGTGGATAGTTTCTGTATCAATATAAATTGAATTTTTAGCTTCGGTGGAGAATTGATTTATAGAAAAGAATAAGTAATGGAATTAATTATATATGAGAGGAACTAAAAAATAAATATATGAGCCCCTAACATAACCCCACACCCCTTCATAATTTCGTCCATAACATAAAGAAAGATAACAAACTACAAAAACCAAAAATCTTTCGATTAAACAAATTCGATAAGAAGAAGAGGAAGGTAAAGCTAGGAAAATAACCAAGGCAATTATCTCCACACAAAATCATATCAAGATGAATAATATTTCGGTCTCTTTGATTTTTTTGTTGTTGACTCAAGTTCAACGGTAAATCCGACTTTTGATTAATGTTTATCATGCGTATGGGTTAAATAATAATTTATATGAGTTATGGTTGTCACTTGAAAATTTATGGACTTTTCCTGAAGGGTTTTTATGTAAAAACAAAGTTTGTAATCTTTAAACTCTATGAATTTTTGAAACGATGTTTGGAATGATATTTTTAGGGAGGGGTTTTCAATTGAAATTTTTTTGGAGTTATTATGAGTTTACTATGAATTTTCATGGAAAGAAAATGGTACTTTCAGAATTTAATTAGTTAAAATGAGAAAAAAAAATATTTCAAAATTGGAAAATTCCGGTTCCTAAGAATTTTTAAGGATTTTTCCTAAGTAATTACAATTTGATATAAATAGTTTTATGCAGAGGGTTTTAATTGCAAAAGGTAAATAAATGGAAAATTAAAATAAAAAATATTTTGGAAAAAAAGAAGATTTCTCTTTGATTTGCTGCAAAACTTCCAATAATATTTTTGTTGAACAATAAGAATTTGATAAAGAAATTGGTTAGGTAAAAGTTACTACTTTTAAAGGAAGTAAATCACTTTGCAAATGATTACATAAATTCCATTATTCAAAATGCGATAGCCCCTATTTATCAATGTGCAGTAGCCATGTTTTATCAACATATGGCAATATGTATTTATCAACCGGCGATTGCCATAACTTTTTATTTACTTATAATAACCATCAACTTTTTGACTTGAGATGGCTATATTTTATCAACTTGAGATGGCTATTGTTTTATCGACTTGTGATGGTTGTGTGTTATCAACATGCTACATCATGTGTTTTTCAACGAGCGATAGCAATTAATTTTTATTTACTTACCATAAATATCGATATTTCAACTTTCAACAACTTTTTTTATCAACTTGCGATGGCTATTTTTACCAACTTCGGATGGCTATATTATACTGACTTGTGATGACTATGTTTTGTCAATTTTGCAATAGTTACATTTTATCAACCAATGATTGCTATATTTTTATCAACTTGCGATGCCTCTTATTTTATCAACTTGCAGTTGCTATACATTTTGTCAACTGGTGATAGCTATAAACTTTGTCAACTGGCGGTATCATACATGAATTGTCAACCTACAATGGTTTTATTTTGGTTGATATGCGATAGCTATGTCAATGCGCAATGGCTACATGTAATGTCAACATGCGATAGTTATAATTTGCTTAACATGTGATGCCTAACGTTTTCAATGTGCGGTAGCATGATATGTTTCAATGTGCAATGACATAAGTTTTTGGAAGAAAGTACAGCTATCTTATGACACTTGACAATATTTAAACTCCATGTTGGGCTATGTATTACTTAAACAATAAGATGGCTTTATTGAGCATTTTTGCAAGTTTTCAAAGGAAAGAAAGGAAGTTTTAGACCATTTTAAAGAGTTTTAGAAATGATAATATTGTTTGTTATAATTAATTTTATGTATAAATTTACCATCACATGAACATATATTTTGATGGTTGACGATGTGTTGTACGATTATCTTTATACCTTGATCGGTCATTTTTTACATATGATAAGTTGTTGACATGCTCATTTATGTGTTAGTGTTATCACCCAAAATTTTGACCTAGGAATTGGGAATTGATTAGGCTGTTCCAGTGGCGGGTATAGTCGAACTTAAACTCCTGAGAGTAGAATTGCATCCAGTAGATCATGAAGATCAAATTGTATTAGGATGCCTTAGACTAATCAAAAGACATGACTCATGGATATTTTAAAACCAAATTTTAAGGAGGAGACTAGATTAGGGTTACACCCTATCCTCTAACCATTAAACCTTAGTTGGTTAGATTCACAATTCCAATGCATAGGGCTCTATCAATATTATGGCTAAAAATAGGTATTACATATCCGAATAAACCAGTAGCAGATTTCTTATTTATGTTTTTCTCCTACTATTTTTAAGAGACCATTGTTATTTTTATTCTATCGTTTTTAGGAGAGAATTGTTATTTTATCCTACCGTTTTTAGAAGACCGTGGATATTTTCTCTTACTGATCTTAGGGGACCGTTTCTTCTTCTGAATGTTCTAAAAGACCGTTATATTAGCTGGTATATCTTGGTCCATGTCAACTAGATAGGTTTTTAATTGGCCCGAGAAAACTAATATATCATAGTGACCTGGAAAAACTATGTCATTGAATGTACCAGTTTTATGGAATTGTATGATTATGGAAATATGTGACCCCTGATCCTACTAAATGACTGACTTTCGTTTTACCCTTAACATGCATAATACAGTATTGATGTTATGATGATGTTCTAATAATTTTGGTTGAAGGATATGCTATGGATGACATATCGTTAGATAGGGTATTAGTGAAGGAAAAACTCGTTTCGCTCAGCGGCGTAGTCTTATCAAGTACCAATAAGTTGGCTTAAGATAGACTAATAATATTCACACCAGACTTTTTTTCAGATACAAAGTTTTTGATTTTCCCCTAAACTCTTGGGTACTCAATTTTTATCAGGTAGATGGAGTGTAGTGTAGCTTAGGTTTAGATGAATAAGCTTCCAAAAATGTGCAAGGGGTAAGCTACTATAGGAGTATTATTTTTGCTTTGTGGTGGTAACTACATTTCATTACTATTGAATGTATATAACGGAAGGTAGTAACCATCTAAATAATTAGGACTTTGATCATCCAAAAGGGTATCATCGTATGTTGCTCTTGAAATTATATTTGTATTTATTATATTTATCAATACAATAGAATAACGGGGTTACATAATGTAATGAAATTGGAATGTAACGGATTTGCAAATTCATGAATGGAAATGTTTCGTTAAAATTTGTAAATTCTCAAGTTCATGACGTTAGTAATACAAATTAATCTCATTTTTTCACTGGGAAATAATACTAAGGATGATTGCAACTTCAATAGTGACTATTTCCATGCTTCAAAATGATGATGTTAGAAAAACTCCACAATCACAGTAATCAGGATAGACTCAACCTCTTATTCTTCTTCTGTTCCTAAAACCTATGCTCATATTGTTCTCTCTTATGCACTCATAAATCTTTATAGCGTCTTTCTTGCATTTCAACATACCACTCGATCGGTGGTTAAGGAGATGATGGATTTGACAGGACGTCATGGTTTAATGAACCCTCGTATGAGTTTGATGAAGGCACAAAAGTATGGTAATAATCCACCATTTTGGTATACCATATTTGAGTGGTCACATATGCTGGTATGTGAATAACTATATGCAAGATGATATATATAGTACTACGTCACACAAAAAGATAGTGTGGCTACAGTAATGGATATAAAAAGTCAATGAGTGATTGTGACTAATTGTTTGGCCAACATACTACTATAATAGGAATAGAACATGGCTTTAGTGATGGATAAAATAAGTCACTGAGTGATTTTGTCTAATAGTTTGGTAGTACACTGAAGTAAATAACATGCACACAGAGAGACATCGTGGCTATAGTGATGGATGGACAAGTGATAGAGTACAAAAACCAGTGAATATAGTACGAATTGGATTACATTAAACATGAATAAAATAATTATGACATGAATCATAGAAACATGGATAATAGTGATTAACATGAATCGGAGTACATAAAATATGAAAATCAACGAATATAACATGAATCAGAGTACATAAAATGCAAATAACAAAGAATAAAATGTAACGTTCCCAATTTTGAATTAAATTTATATTGATAGTTAATGTAAATTTTGGAATAAATTTTGGAATTAATTTGAATTTTAAATATATATGCATATGTATAAATGAGTAAATTTGAATTTGACTTTAATATTTGAATTTGGATATTGTATTTGTATTCGAATTTAAAACTTAAATAAATGACTTAGAAAAATGATTTGGGTTTAAAAAGTATTATTTATGTAAATTGATTTATGGGTAGTTAGTTCTAAAAGCATTTTATTTTAAATAATGTGTATATAATAATGATTAAGAAGATGTATTTATAAAATAAGAAAAATGTAATATAAAATTTATTTAAAAGTTTTTAATTCATGAGGAATACAAGTCATTTAACAAGTGCAATTCAAATAATAAGACGTTAACAAATGTATGCAAGAAGATAATAAAACAAGGAAAACAAAAATATCTTCACACAAACAAATCTAAGTACATACAAAATACAATACCTATGTACATACAAAATAAAAATAAAAAATATATTAATAGCAAGTATGTTTGCTGTGCAAAACAAGAAGGCAATATTATATATTCAAGACAACAAAAATGTATAGATAAATAAGACAAAAGAAAATATAAATATCTATGAAGCTTGCAAAAGAACATATATATTCAAGTATGAACAATATATAAAAATAAGTATTTATACTAGAAATGGAAATAAAATAAAGAAATATATTAATAACAAAGTGTGTTTGCTGTGCAATGCAAGAAGATAAAATAAATATCTATAAAAAAAATCAAATGAAATGATTCATGTAAACAAAGAAGGAAACATATGTACTTACTAATATCATCTAAGCACCAAAACAAAAATCATTTCAGCCGAAATAATATCATCTCAGCCTCCAAAAACAAAAGTATTCTTTGGTCAAAAATGTATGCAAGAGAAAAAATCTTTGATCAAATCAAATATAAAAAACGAAACAAGCTAAACCAGATAATACCTTCCCTCTGTAAACACTATGCCTCTTTTATATATACATATTGTTCCAGTTCGTTCAAACATTGCTAAACAAAAACAGAAAAAAAAGTAAAGGAAGAAAGATGAAAAAAACTGCAGTTTTCAACAAAAGAGCTCTCTGTCCACAAAATCTTTTCAGGTGAGTAACTTTGCTTTTAAAATTTTAAGTAAGTAATTTTGGTTATATGCTAGTTAATTTGAAATGAATATGTATCTTGTGGTATTTGATGTGAATATATGCATGTATGGTATGTGTGTTGCTTTCATCAGAATACTCTTTGTTTTTACCTTCCATTATGCAAGTTTTGATTTAAAAATTTAAATCTTGTGATCTTGTCTCTGTTTAAATTTAAGTTTCAAATGAAACTTGTTTGCTTAGTTATAAGCTTTTTCCATTATGCAAATCTTGTGATCTTGTCTCTGTTCATCAGAATACTCTTTGTTTTTACCTTCCATTATGCAAGTTTTGATTTAAAAATTTAAATCTTGTGATCTTGTCTCTGTTTAAATTTAAGTTTCAAATGAAACTTGTTTGCTTAGTTATAAGCTTTAGTTTTAATTTGTACTTAAGTCAAAATGATATTTATTTGGCTCTGGAAACCCAAAATAGCCGAGCAAACTTAAGATAAGTCTAAACTTTTTAATTCACGAATTCAAGTGTATAATCTGAATTCTTGTACCTTAACATGATTTTTAAAGCAAGAATCATAATTTTTAGATGAGGGGTTAAAGAGCAGTTTGGGTTTGTTCGAATTGTGCATTTCGAGTTGTCTCTGATGATCTTAATGGCAGGAGGGGTCAAGCTTCCTCCTGGAGGTGGAGGAGTGATCAGGGGTTGCAAGAAAAATAGTGAGAGGGTTACAGATGAACGTGGCGGCGGCGGCGAACGTTTGTAATTTGTAAACCTAGTTTTGTCGTGGTTATGAATTTGGCCTCATTCGTCGTCTGGAGTTGATCGAGCGTTGTGAGGTTTTGGGGGGTGGAAGAGGAAGTGTCGACAAAGTGATGGCCGGAGTTTGAGGCTTTCTGGTGGTCGAGGTTGTGAGAAGGGCGGCAGTTTCCAGGTTGAGGGTGTTTCCAGTTTCATGTTTTCAGGTTTCGACTTTGAACTCGATTTTGATTTCGAGGTGACGATGAAGTTCAGGTGGTTGGAATTCGGTCTGGGGGTGATCGTCGACTTGCTCGACGATGCAGCGTCGACCAGAGGTGACGGCGGCGACGTGCACCGTGCACGAGTTTGGTGATCTGGGAATTTTGATGGCTTGAGTGGTTTCAGGTTGCTCTCAAATTTGACTCGAGTAATTCAAGCATTTTACTCGAAGATTTCAAGTGCTGGCTCGAAGAAAATGTGATAATGGGTCGAGTGGATGATTATCCAGGTTTTAAAACTGAAACCTGTTATGTTTTAGCAATTTAAAACTGAATTTTAAATGTTAAAACAAAGTTCAATTGAGTTTTAAATCAAGGTTTGACTATAAATTCAAGTTTAGTTGAAGCTTAGTTTGGAAATAAAGTTCTTTAAATTCAAAAATAAAATTATAACTTAAAAGTGGTTAAGTAATTAAGTTTTTTTATGGGATTTGAATTGTAAGAAAGAATTTAAGCAAAGTTCAATTAAAATTTTGTAACCTAGACTTATGTTAAAAATTTGGATTCCAGATTTTGAAATGAAAGAAAGTTTATAAATTTAAATGTTTTACATAGGTTTAAATATTTTGAATTTAAAGGGAATTTGATTTCAAACTCTTTTAAATTTCTTCCATAACAAAAGTATTACTTTAACTTGTAATTTAAAGTTTTAAAAATTAGTTTAAAAAAAATTGATTTAAAGATCAATTGGTATTCATTCTAAAGCTTAAAAATTTAAAATGAAGTTTCAAAAGTAAACTTAAAATAAATGTTTTCAAACATATTTGTAAATGAAATCATTAATAAGATTAAGCTTTCTTTAAAGTTAATGAAACTTATTGATTTGTAATTCATAAATTATTAAGTTAATTGGAATGGATAATTAATGTTTTGTACCAATTTAATTGGTAAATATAAGGTTTAAATTTATTGATTAAGGTTTAAGTAAATTAATGATTAGGAATTAATTAATTTGTAATTAGGAACTAATTATGTTACAGTTAACACTTAATTAATTAAATAATTAGGATTAATTAATGAGTTATTAATGGTTAATCAATTTTAATTATAGTGATTAATGTAAGTAATTCCTTTAGCAAAGTAATTAAAGGATTGTTATTAGTTAACGAAGGTCATTAACTAAGGTTATTTAAATAATATATTAATGTGATTAATTTTAACAATTAATTAGATTAATTAATTAATGATAATCATTTACGAAATTGTGTAAGTGTAATTACTTTATGAAAATAATTAAGCAATTAATTGCTCATTGTAATTAATTGAGTTTAATTTGATTAATTTAAGTTAATTGTCAAATATTGTGTATGGGATTGATATTTTTGATATGTGATTGTAATGCTATGTAATGTGAATTGCTTTGTGTTGAACTGTGATTTGTTTCTATGTGTATGCGAAAACCCTTTTTGCCCGTAAAATGGCATTTAAATTTCGATGCGACAGGGAGTCGGATTCCAGTTGGTTATCCGAAACCAACATCGAATCGTAATGGTAAATCTTTGTGATTGATAAATTTACTTTATTTGTGAATGAAGATAAGCGTTATGGATTATACCGCTTATCGATATTGTTATTGAATCCATGATAATTGATGATGTTGCACTATTGTGTGAAACCCCTAGACCACACTTATACACACACGGATATGGATTGCACGAGGAAATCGGCTAAGTCACAGATTTTTAACAATTTTAAAGATTGAATTCTTGAATCCAAAATAGTTTTGGAATTGAAATGGAAGTTTTTGAAAACGAATTTCAAAAATAAAAGTTATTTTAAATAACTTAATAAAACTTGAAATTTAAATAATTTGATTTAAATTTGAATTCGTTATTTGAAATTAAATTTAATAATTTGGAAATTATGATCTAAAAAGATTATACAAGTTATGAAGATGTTTATATGGGTTTTTAACCATTTAAAAAGTATAGTTTTGGAAATCTAAATTTAAATCCAAGTTTTATACTAGAATGGCTTTAACTTATGTAAAGTGTAATCAGTTTTTCCCAAAACGAAAACTATTTGTTTTAAATAATAATAATAGCTTTCATAAAAAGAAAGGATTTTCAAATTTGTGTCGAAAGATTTCAAGTTTGAAATGAAATTGTAAATAGTTTGGATAAAACTATGAATTAACCTTTGTGAAGACGATTAAATCTTGTTTTGTAATCAAAGAGAATTTTAAATGGTTATCCTTTATATACCAAATTTGAATTGGAATTTGAAAGTTATGAATTAAATCTTCAGTTGAAAGATTGGATAGTTAATCCAATTTGAAATGCGATCATTTTGAAAAGCCGTAAACTAATCTTTGTGAAAGATTGGCAAACTTTGTGAAATAAATCTTTTTGTTTAAAAGATTTGAAATGGTAATTTGTTTAAAATATTTGAAAAGGAAGTTTTGGATTCTAAGTTGTGACTTAACTAAAATCCATATCCATATGTTTTTAATTATTACGCTCATTATTCGGTTTAGCCGGGAGAGGACCTTTGTGTCATATAACCCATTCCGAATAATGATACGTCGTTATGGATAGTATTTGAAGACCGGTGGTGAAGACCGGGTATTTTCGAGAACAAAAGGATAACCTGTTGATTGTCTCTACACCGAGTCGCGCCGGTATAGAGATTTCCTAAGTGATGGGAAGTCCGATCGGGATTGTGAATACCCGGATTTGCAAGGGCTTCTTCGGAAGTGCCTTCGGTTCTGTTCGAACCCAGAACAGACTTGTATGGCTGTATGTCTGACACTACACTTTCAGATATAAAGTAGATTTCTTTCAAATACATATCTGTTGGTGGCGGAGAATTTATTCTCTTAGCTTAACACCCTTCTCTGAGACGTATGAGCTCAGAGGTTATGTAGTTGAAGGTTATCAGCGATATACTCCTAATTTGGTAGTGTGACATGCTAAGTGCAGCTATGTGTTGATGATCGTTTGTTGATCATTTGTGATCAAAGCATGGCTTTCGTGTAAAGCGTAGCTTTGTGGACGAGACCTCATCGAGCCTCACAAACCGATAATGGTCGAAACAGGAAGGATGCGGCAAGGTTTCAGGGGTAGCTCCCCTAGGGTATGACCATTCCTTCTGGAAAAGGGTAGTATCATGGTATGGAGCCTAGATACTTACTCATATGGGCACTGTAGTATATTTATTACTGTGCGATGTTGTTGGTGTAGAGGATCCTCGTATAAAGGTCCCAAAGGACTGAGGTGGCATATCTTAGGTTTTACTTCCCGGGAAGGGGGTAACCGGCCTTGTGTTGGCAGAGAGCCGGGTAGGTTCTCGGGGCGTCCCTCCAGAGGCGTTCCCATGTGGCAATAGGAAGTTCCTTAGCTCGACTTGTTGGGAAATCCAAACAAAACAATACACGCCCTGTACGGTTTTAGCTGTATAACCTGCCATGGAATGTGGCGGTAACCTTCTATTGAACATGGTAGCTATAGTAGGCATACAATAATGGTTGTATGCTGGCTAAAATTAATATTATAGTTTCGAAATGTTTTTCACTATGCACTAATAATAATATCAAAGGATTTTGCGTATAAAGCATTTTGACTATCATAAGGAGAAATCTCCTCTAATTCTGCGTTTGCATGGTGTGTGTGGCGGGAGGCCTTATGGTAGTTTCATTTTCCAAAAGCATTGCGGATTTCAATCTAAATTCTTTTGATTGTTTTAAAAGTAAAAACGGTTTTTGTTTACTCACACCAGTCCCATGACTGATCCGGAGTTTATTGTTCCTTTCCTAAACTCTGGGTGCCCACTATTTTCCACATGGGCAGTCTAGAGTTGGTTTTTTTTTCAGATAGTCGAATAGTAGGAATTGATTCGATAGCCTTCGAAGCCTTTTGGAATTGTGGATCGCATTTTCTACACTTCAGCATTCACGGCTAATCTTGCTTATCTTGGTGCAACTTGATAGTTTTTCGAGCTATATTTAGTTTGGAAATGGTGTTGTAGTTGCATTTTGGAGATGCATTGTATTGAAGACATTATCTTTTCGCTGCTATTTCTTGTATCTCTGATAGTATTGATATCTGTTGTATCATTCTGTTGTATCATCATTGTATCGGTTATTGTATCAGATGTTGTATATGATATTATCCATTTTCTTCCATTGTGTTGTACTTGATGTGTTATAAGCTCCGGTGAACCAGACTCGACGTTTGAATCTACGGCATTTGAATATGAGTGTCGTATTCGGTGCCGATTTTCGAAGGCCGAGTCCGGATCGCTACATAAAATTTGAACAAGTGTACATAAAACATGAATAACATGAAATATAACATGAATCAGAGTACATAAGACAAAAGTAACATAGAATTTAATATGAGCAAGAATACATAAATACATCCTAGGTGCAAATCAAAATAAATATAAGCTCATCTCTACGTGGACGGTGTGAATGGCAATAACTTGAAAGATCTTCACCGTCTCTCCTAGATAGGTGATCAAAATACAATCCATAACGGATAATCTCTTCCATTCTATCTCTGCACAATCTGTAATCGGGCTTGTGCATATGCTGTTGTCTCTGCTGCCCGGACGTATGCCATTTGCTTAGCCTGTTGGCACAACATATCCTTGTAATAATCAATACTACGCATATGCTTTACATATCCAATATAGTGAGTCCCATTTGCAAGTCGTATAAGTCACTGTTGATATCTATGTAGGATCCGAATAATGGTCGTGTGCAGGAGAGTGACATAAGTAAACGTAACGGTCGACTCCAAAAGATGTAGGAACTACTATTGTCCAACCAAAATGACTAGCAGCTGACACATGATATGGTATGTGATACCCTTAACTATGCTGGATAAGATCCCTGATAATTGGAGTACCGTCCCATGATGTATAACAGCTACTTCAACCCAATCTATCGAGGCTGCATGAGTAATAGTATCACTAGATGCATTATAAAATCTATGCCATAAATCTTGGTAAGATGAACTCAATAATAACAAATTTGTCTTCTAGCCATGAAGGTGCATAACTAGAAGCAGTAAGCTAATGAGGACTATAAATCATACAATAAAGAGGGTGAGCATCATCTAGAATGACCTCATGGTCATGTAACTGTCTCCAATATTTCTTATCAAGATACCAGTAAGAACCAAACATTACGTGATATGGTACTATAGGAAATCTTTACATGTTGAACATCCTAACTAACTAAACAAATTCAAGAGTCACTACTATCAAATGGATGTCATCTCTACTACCCTTATTCATCTTCGAGTTAGTTTGGTTATAGGAAGCTGAATGTACATAAAGGAATTTGTTATCCTTGCTCCTCTTATGATCTGTGCACTAAAATAATAAATGAGGAAAAAGATTAGAATAATCTAAAGTTGCTGTGACAAAATGAAATTTTATACAGTACTCAAAATATTAATATTGTAACAACTCGAAGAAACCAAAGAATGAAACCTGTGAATCAGAAATAACACTGTGTGTCCAAACGTTTATATAGGTAGGTAAGTATGGGAGTACCCTAATCATACGTGATAGTGCAATCAAAGTCCACCCTATAATGGTCTCAATATAAGCTAACTGCATACTCCTGCTACTCGTACTGAACAACAAGTTGCTAATATAATTTGGCACTAACAACCGAGCAAGGTCCAAATCATGCTCTGATGTATACTTCATTGTTATGTTGTCCATGATAACTATAATCACATTAACTCTGATAGTAGTAGTGCTCTGATAAGATGCTGTGAAGTGTATAAATATGGTAAAACGACATAAATAAGTGCATGATCATGTTGCCTTTCTAATGGGTTTAAGCCAGTCCGAAGCGGGTGAAATAAGGAGATTTCAAAAAAATTCCTAATTTTTGATCTAGTGGGCCTATGAAGTCTGAAGAGATTTTAGATGCAGCCTAAAATTTGTTTTAAATAAATTCTTCATCTTATTTAATTTGTATAAAAGAAGCATTTTTAAAGCTTTGATTTATAAGTGTATCGAATACACTTGTTCGTGTGAAGTGCACGTGCTATAAAAAAGGCATGCACATTATTAATGGGACCACGTGTAGTGTTGGCATCTACACTGCAACAGACACATTTTCCTTTACATATGGCTTTATTGTCCATAATATTGACTTCTATATTTATTTATGTAATAGAACTACGTGTACTGAAATCACGATAGATAATTTTATGTGATTCAAAATTCGGTATTAACATTATTGAATTTGATTTAAAATGAAACAAAGGTCTAACATTAAATGTTACGCTATTACACTGTTAGCCGGGTTTTTAACCAGTAGAATCTAGAACGAGTTAGAACATTTAAATTGCGCCAGGACAACTCGAAACATGACCTGAACACCTAAAAGACATGAAAAAGAAACCGTGGAAGTTAGGACTAAAAATATGCCAAGTATTTGGATTAGCACCAATGAGACCCAATTGGATAGGTACCGATCCAAATTATTGACATATGGATTTCTAATCCATACGCGTTATATTCCTACATCTCTCTTAAACTTATCTTCCAAGTTTGATAACATTCCGAGCACCGAGTTGAAGAAATCAAGACTTATTTGATTTGGATTACAGTTCAATCTAATTTATAGGTAAACCATCGTCAAAACAGTCAACAAGCTATGAAATCACAAGGGGAGCCTCGCATGCAAGAAGAGAAGCCAACGAAGAAGGAGTTATGTGAAAATTGCACAACATTATAGATCGGTACCGATCCAAAAAGTTAGTTCGAAAACACCCTAAACTTTACATTCCATTCCACCTCCTATGGATAACTACCGGCTTTTGGTACTTTGGTTTCGATCCAAGTGCTATCTAAATCCTATAAATACCAACCTATCTTCAACAGTGGGGGCGGGCTACTTTGATCACTGAAAAACTCTTCTACTCGGATTCTTCAACCTTCTTCCTTGTTACAATGCCTACCATGGGATAATTGAGATCCTTCCTTTTGTCTTTATCAATGGTGGTCTGATCTTTCCTCGTTCAATTATTATAATTATAAATAGCTTGTACTTGTGATCAACAGTCGATCTAACAATAAAATCCATAAACTGGACGTAGGCTTCCCAGCCGAACCACTATCAAAATCTTGTCTTTCTCTACTTTAATTTTTCTTTTCTGCAATTCGAAGAGTGTTTAGTTCTACTTTATTTGTCCTGATAAATAGGGCTAGTACTTTCACAATCATATCAGGGTGTTGATCCATTTTTGGGTTAATATTTTGGTCATTTCATTAAGAGCACTGAATCTAGGCTTAGATCTGGCTATCTACTTTGGGTCAGATAGGTTCGGAAGTTAGATCCTCAATCTCTACTAGGTAGATTTGTTGCTGAGAATCAATGGCACTAGGAAGAAGGAAAACTGCTTTCGAGAGATCCATAAGAGCTACAATTGTTAGAGAAGAGATCAATCCTCAGGAAATTAAAGTCAATGGGACCAACATAGGAGATCAGGTGTTGGGATCCTTTATTCAGCATGAAGTTGTCACTAGCTGTGATATGCCGGAAATTTCAAGCAATTAAAATATGATAATCCCCTTTATAAATTATTTAAAATTGGTAAAATAGTTAGTTTCAAAACAATAATAATAATGTGTTGTTTTATATATATAGATAAAAGTAGATTTTAAAATAGAATTATTATTTACAAATTGAATTTGTGTTTGTTTATATATATATATATATATATATATATATATATATATTTGAGTTGATTTTAAATTAGATTTTAAATTGAATTTGAATTTAAATTTGAAATTTAAAAGATAAATATCTTAAAATATTTTGGATTTAAAATATATATGTATGATTTTTATTAGTATATAGTTTGTTTTATATTATTTTCCTAAAAGAAATTTATTTATATAAATTTAGAAAAAAGTATTTATTAATTAGTAAATTAAATACAAAAGCTTTATAAAAACATTTTAAAAATAAATAAAACATGCATAATTACACATGTAAGTTAAATAAATAGAATTTAACAAATGTAAGTTGACTAATAAGTGTAAATGATAAATGTTAAGAAATTTAATAAGTGTCACTGTTTTAATTTTATTTTATTTTTATTAATCATAATTTAGTCTATATATTCATCTTTCTCTTCTCTTCATTTCTTTTTCCTATCTCAATTTCAAAAACACAAAGAAAAACTCAAGTCTGTAACAAATATACAAACGCAAAATAAAACCCTGTAAAACATTTTTCAAAACCAGAAATTTTTATTAAACTAGATCATCTCAGCTAGTGAATTTAATCACTACGACAGCTAAGCTTCAGGTTTCAAAGGATTTCCAGTTCACACAACAAGTTTTCAAGATCAAGTAAACTCAGTTCAGTTACAAATCAAGATCACCTCAGTTAATCAAGTTTCCAGATTCAAAAAAAATCAAACATCTTAGTTTTTAAAGTCTGCACATCATTAACTTGTGAGTAAACATTTTATTTAAAAGGCTTAAGTAAGTAAAAATATGTTGCATGTGAATTTTGGAGATGAGTTATGCCTTGCATGTATATATATTAGTGAAATCTTTGTATATATGTATGTGTTTGAAGTGTACATGTCTGAAACCCTGTGCATGTCTCTATTTTATAACTGACAGGCTAAAATCTAGAACTAAGGTCAGGTTCTCTTCAAACATTATCTTTTAGGTTGTGAAATTTAAATAAAAAATGTTTGATTTTACATAAACTAAGTATTAAAAATATATTTATGTGAAATAAGTTTGAAAAATTCTGGAAATCAAGAAAAACAGTGGAAAACTTAGGAACTTGTGAAAATCAATCATCATGGTTTGCTGATTCATGAGTATAACCTAAATCTTCTTTGAAAAATAGGATTTTTAAAATGAAAATAAAAAATTTTAATTGGATTTCGAGTGTGTAATTCGATGTTGATCAGAATGTGGGGTTTTGGTTATTTCTAGTGGCCAGAGGTCTCAGGGTGGTCGAGGTTTCGACTAGAGGTAGGAGGAAGCTGGGTGGTCTGGGAAAAAATGCCAAGTGGATTTATTATTCACCGTGGCAGCGGCGATAGGTCGGAGTAGGGTTTAAAACCTAAAATGGATCGAGGTCAGGAAATGTGCTGATGCGGCGTCTCTGGATGATCGATGCTCATCGGACCAAGGGCAAATGATGCGTAGATGGTCGGAGAGGGTGTGGCCAGAGTTCTAGGAATGCTGGTGGTAGGCTTGGCAATTCGAGGCAGTTTTCTAGTGATGATTTGCGGTGCCAGTTTGATCGAAATGACTTGATTTCGTTTCCGGGTTAAATTCGAGTTTCTGGGTGGTCGGACAGCTTGAGGTGGTCAGAGGGGACTTGTCGGCGGTGGTTTAGGAGGCCGAAGCCCTGGCGATTGACGGTGCATGTGCACATGTGGTTGGGTGGTGTCAGTGATGTTGTGTTTTGGGAAGAGGAAGCATACTCGAGTGTGACCCGAAGAAACGAGGGTAATGTCTCGGGTTAGTCTCGTGTAGGCTCATGTGTATTTAACATGTTTCCAAGATTTAAAGTTTTTAACAAGTTCTAAAAAATGTAAAGGGAAAGAGGAGTACTATGGGTGGGTCTCGAGTAGAAGTTAGGTCAAACTGGTAGTAAGTTTAACAAGTTTTTAAATTTAAATAAAAGCAAGTTTAAATTTAAAATGAAATCTAGTTTTAAACTATTTCTTAAATCTATTCTTTATATAAATAAATGTTTTTAAGTAATTGATTTAAGGAAGTTATATAATTTGTTAACTTTAATTTATTAAGTTAAATGTTTATTTTAGTTTAAAACTTAAAATTAAATGATTTAATTAAGTGAGTTATTTATAAAGATAAAATGTTTTAAATATGTTAATGATAATTAGAAAATTAATAAAGGATAATGGTTTAACTTAAAAGTTAATTAAGGTTTTGATAATTAAAGATTAATTAAATTAATTAAGTAATTAATAAAGAATAATTAATTAATTTAATTAATTAATGATTAAGAATTAATTAATAATTAAGGGTATAGTTAATTAATTAGAGATTGATTAATTGATAATTAAGAATTAATTAAGTAATTAAGATTAATTAATTTATAATTAGAGGTTAATTAATTGAGTAATTAAAGAGTAATTAAGTTGTAATTAAGAATTGATTAAATTGGTAATTAAGGATTGATTAACTGGTAATTAAGGATTAATTAATTTGTTATTAAGGAATATTAATTAATAATTAAGGTTTATTAATTAATAATTAAAGGATAATTAATCTATAATTAAAGATTAATTAATTGGGTTATAAGGTAATTAAGGATAGATTGATTAATTAAATGGGTTGTAATTAATTAATGATTGATTAAGCATGGAATTGGTGATTAATTCTTAAGTAATTAATTTAATTTAAGTTAATTAAACTAATTATAATATGGATTAATAATGCTTGCTTATGGAGGAATGATTGTATAGAATGTCTGGATTGATTGATATTTATAATATGATAATCTGTGATGTTCTGTGATGTGATATTGGATATAGCTAATGATAAATGTGTGTTATCTATCTGAGATAAATGCTGGCGAATTTGATGTTTTGAATTGAATTAAATTGTTTAACCTTAAACAACTTGACTTTTAAAATGGCATTTGGATTTCGATGAGACCGGGATCGTATATCAGATTTGATTATCCAAAAACTACATCAATCCAAGTTAAACGATAGGTCGTGAAATCTCAAGTGAAGATCGAGATAGAGTTTCAGAGTGGAAGGATTATCATCATTAACTCTAAGGGTGATTCCGAAATGAGTGTAACGAGATAATGCCTTCAGTTTCGTTCGAACCCGAAACGAACTTGTATGGATGAATGCTATCAGACTATCGTCAATGGAGGACGACGAGTATTCCAAGATAAGTGTTCTCTAAAGGTAATCGTAGCCTTAAGCCTCATCAACCGGGAATGGATAAAACATGGGAGGTGCACGCAAGGCTAAGTGGGTAGCACCCAAGCAGGATAAGATTTTCCTCTGTCTATAGGTCCCTTTTGTTCAGCTGTGCAGGCGGTTGTAGGCCACAACCACAGGGTTGTCTTATTCGGACTCTCCAATAAGGGGTAGCTTCGGCTTTATGATGTAGGGGATCAGGGTGGATCCTCAGTACGGTGATCTAGGCCATGTACTGTGACGGGCGGTACCCTAGTAGCCCTGCCATTGTATGGAATCCAATATCCAATAAGCGCTTGTATGGTTTTGATTATGCCCAACTATGTTGGAACATGAGATGTAAGCATTCTAGGTATTTTTGTATTTTATATTGAACACCCTAGACACTATTATAATGTAACTGGATTTCCTATCAAATGTTTTGGTTATCGTAAGGGAAAAACTTGTCCGTGTTTATTTGTGGAGAGTCTTACGAGACACCTTTTATTTCAAAGTTTTTTCAAGTTAAAGAACTTAACCATTTACTCACACCAGACCCATGTTTGACCTGGAGTTTATTCTATTTTTATTAAACTCTTGTGTACTCAAATTTTTATGAGTAGCCAAGTGATCAGGTTTTGCTTGACGAATTTGGAAAGCTTGGAGTAGGAGTCCTGACGTAACTATCTATATCTTTCTACTGTGTAGTGTAGTTTGTATGTTATATTTTGGGATGTAATGGATAGATAGGTCTTTACGACTGTCTAATGTAATGATGTTATGTAATTGTATACTGATGTATATTGACTATGTAATAGATATGTGAAATATTATATTTTGTTCCATTTCCGCTGCGAGAATCTGATGTTGTTTCTTTCTTTCTATCTATTCTTTTTCTACCTATTTCTTTTCTTATTGATGATACGTCTTTCTGTGGAATGAAAGGCGGGTGGTCATAGTTGGTATTAGAGCATAGGATGACATAATACCTAGGCTCTGGAGTAGTATATATCTTGAGAGCGCGTATTTGTAATTTATATATAACTATATGCCTATGTAAATTTGTTGGGTTACCTGTCCAGGTTGCCAACATGAGTTCAAGAGGAAGAAGAGGCAGAGTTGTAGGGAACACGTCGACCAATAATGGAAGAGGTCAGACTGCTAGCGAGGCTGTGAATCCAACACCACCTCGAGTATGTTTTGCTGCTTTGTGTAAGAATTTCACCAATCTGGGAGGAAGACCATTTAAAGGATCGGAGACCATTATAGAAGTTCAGGCTTGGTTATGCTCATGCAAGCGCATTTTTAAGAGTTTGGATTTGTTTGACAAACAGAAGAGAGTGGTGGCATCGTGGCAACTACAAGAAGGTGCTCAAGCTTAGTGGGATGCAGTAACATCAAATATTTCAAAGGATGATATTTCTTGGAGTAGATTAAGGAATTGTTTGAGGAACAGCTCATGCCGACAGTTGGAAGGACCCGTTTGTATAGAAATTTTCTGGATCTGACAAGGGAGTATGTCTGTTTCAGAATATGAGAGCAAGTTCAATGAATTATCTCGCTATGGACCTGTTCTAATCGACACGCCCCTCAAAAATAATGAGATGTTCGTGCAAGGAATGAGGCCTGAGTTCCATGAGAAGATGACGGCTCATCTCAAGGGATCTTTTGTGGAGTTGATCGACATAGCATTAGGATATGAGGAGCTTATGAACAAGAAGCAGTTGGCATCTGTAGAAGCACCAAGTGGAACTTCTTCCAATCTAAATAAAAGGAAATTTAACCTAAATTGGAAGAAACAAGGCAAAGGGAAGCAGGGAGGAAGCAATGGACCTCGTAAGTGATATATGTGTCAGCATGAGGGTCACTTGGCTAAGCAGTGTCCCAGAGGTAGATCTCAGCAGCAACAGCAGCGTCAGAGTGGACCGGGTTCAGCATTGGTTCAGAAATCATTGTGTTTTAACTATCATCGGTCGGGTCACATGGTGAAGGCTTGTCCGCTTCTTCAGAAGGCCCAGCAGAACAAAGTGTTTTCTCTTAAAGGGGGTTCATCTTCTTCTTCTAAAGGCAAAGGAGTTTTGGAAGGTACTTTGCCTTTGGATGGTATTCTTATTAGAGTTCTGTTTGATTCTGGTGCATCGCTTAGTCTTATTTCTTTGGATGCGGTAGAGAAGTTTCATCTTAACCCTAGTTTGGTAGACCACCCTATTTTTGTATCTAATCATATAGACGGGGTAACTAAAGTAGATAAAATCTGTAGAGGCCTAAGGATTTCTTATCTGTCTCGTGGTTTTTTTGTGACCCATTTGTATTGGATTTCAAAGGGTTTGATCTTATTCTGGGTATGGATTGGTTGGATAAGTATAAGGCTGTTTTGATTTGTGAAGAGAGAACTGTGACTTTGGAGACTGAGTTGGGAAGGATCACAAAAGTGACTTGCGATAGTTCTGGAGTTCACTTAAGTAATCTTTTGCATGGAATCGAGGCATCTACAGATGGCTTTGAGTCCATCGAAGTGGTCAGAGATTTTTTGGATGTCTTCGAAGAAGTTAAAGGTTTGCCCCCTTATCGGGAGACAGAGTTTCGGATCGACTTGGTTTTGGGAGCAATACCTGTTATTCAGCCCAGTAGAAAAATGGTGTCGAGAGAGGAGCTGGTGAAGCAAACCCAAGATTTCTTAGAGAAAGGTTTGGTCCGGCCTAGTTTTTCCAGTTAGGATTCTGCCATTGTCTTTGTGACTAATTCGGATGGGCCTTTGAGATTCTGTGTGGATTACCGGGAGTTGAATAAGGTTACTATTAGGAATAAGTATCCTTTACCCCATATAGATGATCTTTTTGATTAACTCCATAGAGCTTCTGTTTTCCTCCAGTTAGATCTAGCTTTGGGTTCACACCAGTTAAGGGTAGCTGAGAACAGTATACTCTTGACTACGTTTATGGGACCTAATTGTTTTTTATGAATGGTTGATTATGCCTTTTGGGGTAACCAACGCTCCTGCCTATTTTGTTGATTGATGAATTGAGTTTTTCGGAATGTGTTGAATAAGTTTGTTCTCGTGTTCATCGATGACATTCTTGTCTACTCAAAGTCTGAAGAGGAGCACAAGCGACATTTGGGAATAGTGTTGGTGACTTTGATAAGGCATGTCCTGAAGGCTATGTTTTCAAAGTGCCATTTTCGGAAATCGAAGGTCAGATTTTTAGGGCATATTGTTTCTGGTGAGGGTATTTCTCTAGATCCAGCCAAGGTAGCAACTATTCAGGAGTGGAAGCAACCGCAGACTCCGACAGAAGTCCGTAATTTTCTGAGATTGGTAGGGTACTATAGGAAGTTTATCAGGGACTATTCTAAGATTTCTTCGCACTTAACCAAGTTGACTCGGAAAGGAGCAAAGTTTAAGTGGACCCACAAGTGTAAAGAAGCTTTCTTGGATTTGAAGGCAAGGCTGACTAGTGCACATGTTCTAGCTATTCCTGATAGTAAGAGCAAGTATGAGGTCTACGCAGATGCTTGTGGAGTTGGGTGGGTGCAGTGCTGATGTAGAATGGGAAAGTGATTGCGTATGCGAATAGGCAGTTGAAGCCACATTAAAAGAATTACACTACGAACGATCTGGAATTGTTGGCCATCATCTTTGCTTTGAAGATCTGGAGGCACTATCTGTTCGCAGAGAAGTTCGAGCTTTTCATGGATCACAAACCTTTGAAGTACCTTTTCTTCCAGAAGGATCTAAATTTGAGGTAGCAGAGGTGGGTAGAATTTTTGGCATCGCATGATTTGTATATCCTTTATACTCCAGGGAAAGCGGATGTTGTAGCAGATGCTCTGAGTAGGAATGCAATTCTGTCTCTTTTGGAAGTTGTCTCGTCTCTCTAGGAAAGAATCATAAGCAGTCAGATGAAGGATAGTTCTTTTGAGGAATTGATTCTTGGAACCTAGGATGGTCGATATTCGGATTTCAAGATTGAAGATCAAGGAGTTTTGAGAATCAACGATCGTTTGTGTGTACCAGATATGGAAGGCTTGAGGCAGGAAGTATTACGAGAAGTCCACAAATCAAGGTTGAGTATCCACCCAGGGATTTCAAAGATGTGTAAGGATATGAAGAGAGTCTTTTGGTGGCCAGGCATGAAGAAGGATATTGCTGCTTTCGTCAATGGATGTGTGATCTGCCAGTTGGTGAAAGGTGATCAGTAGAAGACAGCAGGATGTTGCAGCCTTTGGAAATTCCTAAGTGGAAATGGGAAATGATATCTATGGATATTTTTTGACGATTTTCCAAGAACCAGGAAGGGAAACGAAGGAATATGGGTAATTGTAGACCGGCTGGCCAAGAGCGTCCATTTTATTCCGGTTAAGGCAGTCAAACTGCAGTATCTTTAGCAGAGATTTTTATGAGAGTGATTGTTAGACTGCATGGTATTTCAGTCAGCATAGTAAGTGATCGTGATCCTATCTTCACCATCAAATTTTGGGAAGCTTTGTAGATAGCTTTGGGTATGAGTTTGAGTTTGAGTACAACCTATCATCCCTAGATCGACGAACAAACATAAAGGCTGAATCGAATTCTAAAGGATATGCTGAGGGCTTGTGTTTTGGATTTTGGTGGGTCTTGGGAGGACCATCTACATTTAGTGGAATTCTCGTACAGTAATAGTTATCAGGCGAGTATCAAGATGGCACCCTATGAAGCTTTATATGGAAGACCTTGTAGATCACCATCCTGTTGGATAGAGTCAGGAGATTGTCTTTTTCTTGGTCCAGATTTGACCCGAGAGGCATCTGCAAAGGTGGAGCTTGTCAAGAAGAGAATGAAAGCAGCGCAGGATCGCCAAAAGAGTTATGCGGACAAGAGATGAAGAAAAGTGGAACTTGAAGTTGGAGATTTGGTCTTTGTCAAGTGATGCAGGCCAGCATCATGAGACCTTAAGTTGCTTAAGCGAGCTACGAACTAACTGTGATCACAAGCTAAGTATAAGTCGTGTGCGACTTAACAAAGCTAAAGGGACAGGGTTACGACTCAACGGGAATTTGAGGTGTTTGAGTTTGATGAGTCGTCCACGACTCAAGGAAGGTTTGAGTCGTTTCCGAGCTAGGGAAAGAAGTCCACGACCTAACAAACCAAGGGAGAAGACAAGCCGAGATAACCTAGCATCGGAGTTGAGTCGCCCCCGACTCAACGGTCTAACCATGAGTCGTTTCCGGTTTAAGAGATTACAAGGGGGAGATAACATAGGTCGAGCAAAGTGGGCTTCGGGGATGAGTCGTTCGCGACTTAGTGAAAGCTTGGGTCGTTGCCGGTCTAAGGAAGAAAGGACACGAGTTAACAAGCCAAGGGGGAAGATAAGCCGACTCAACAGAAGCATATGGGGATGTTTCCGACCTAACGGGTTACCTGGGCAAGAGCATGTTTTAGGTCGTTTCCGACCTAAGGACAAGAAGTTACGAGTTGATGGGAGCATAGGCCGTTTCCGACCTAAGGCCTTGAGTCGGAGGAAGTTGAGTCGGCATGCGCCTGAGTCGGCCATAGGAGCGGATGTGCTGTTGGCCTTGAGTCGTTAGGTCGTATACGACCTAACTGTTGTAGCTTGAGTCGTATGAGCCGTTGTACTTCTAAGTCGTATGTCGTATACTATGTGTGGAAGTGATGTGCTGAGTCGTGTGCGACTCAAGGGTTGAATCGGCAAAGACTTGAGTCGGTCATGTTGAGTCGTGTGCTGTTGTAAGTCGGTCACATGTATATACTTGAGTCGGTTGCGTATGAGGTTGTAATCAGTTGAGTCGGCGATGGTCTTGTATATAGTTAGGTTGAGTCGACGTGTGTTGTAAAGAGCTTGTGTTGCTACCAGTTGAGTCGGTGCCGACCTAAGGATGTTGAGTCGGTCACGAGCTAAGGCTCTGGGTGGTGAAACAGCTATAAATAGAGGGTGTGTTGTATATTTTGTAGTTGTTGATTTTGAATAAAATTTCTCTTTTGTTAGCTTTGTGCTTTCATACCAATTGGTAGTTGAGTGTAATCTCCTATCTCCACTTACGTCATTCGAGTGCGCTCGAATCCACGTTTGTTGAAGCCGATTCACGGAATCTAGTGCGCTAGATCAACGTGCGAAGAATCGTAGATCTTTGAACACGGTATAGTGCGCTATCAACGTGTTTGAGATAGCTAGAGTTCGGTATCTTTGGATCAACGAACTTGGGCATTTTGGTATCTTCAACTCACCGATTGCTACATTTCATCGATTGAAGTTTATTTCGAATTATCCGCTGCGTCAGTTTGGTATCAGAGCCATACTTAGCCAATCATAGCTAAGTTTGATTCTTGGAGCCAAGTGTTGAAGTTTGAAGTTGTGTTCGTTGTGGTCATCTTGAAGTTGCAACAAGCTTGGAGTATTTGATCTATAGCATTTTGAATCAAGTGTTGGAGAGTGATTGAATTTGTGAGGAGATTTTTGCGCGCCAAGATTTGAAGTGTGGAGCCGTGCCGACTTAACCATAAGTCGTTGCACATTGAGCCGAATCAAGTCATAGCCGAGACATTGTTGAGCCGTGATTTGTTGAAGTCTTGTGATTGAATTGTTGAAGTTTGTGAAGTTTTTCAATCATGCCACCAAGGAGAGCCAATCGTCATCAAAACATTGAAGCTTTGTATCGAAAAGAAGAAGCCGATCAAATGGAGCAACGTATGCATGAGAAGTTCGATGAAAGTTTTGGTAGATTGGAGAAATTGATGATGGATTTGAATACAAGTCAAAGCAGAAGGTCGCCAATCTCGGACCATGGAGGAAACCGAGTTTCGCCATTGGTTACGGAAGCGAGGAGGGTGTTACCATCATCTAGTCGTGACAGAAGAGAATCATCAGTTTCGATGAGGAGAGATCATCGTGATTATGAAAGAGGAAGTAGAAAGGATGAGCATGTTCATAGCAGAAGCAATGTTCAGAATCGATATCGAAGCTCATCTAAATTTGAAGAAGATCGTTATGGTGATAGTGTTCATTTTCGATTTCAGGAATCTAGGAAGGATACAGAAATTCCAGAATTCCGAGGTGGGTTACAAGCAGAGGAATTCCTTGATTGGTTGTCAAAGGTTGAAAGAATGTTTGAACTCAATGATATTCCTGAAGATCGCCAAGTTAAGTTAGTTGTTGCAAGCTTGAGAGGTAGAGCTATGGACTGGTGGCAACAAACTAAATCAACCAGAGAGAGAATGAAGAAATCTAAAGTTGTCAAGTGGGATAAGATGAAAAGGATGATGAAAGCAAATTTCTTACCCTACAATTATCAATCTCGTGTTAACCAACAGTTGCAGAAGAGGAATCCAGGTAGTCAAGGGAAGGGTATGGTTATAAGACCCAGTAATCAGTTTGATGGCGTTCCTTACAGTAGAGAAATTTCCAAGAGAATCAACGAACCAGTTGCACACAGAATCATTACGACGAATGTTGATGACCAAGTTAAGCGCTATCATTATCAGGAGTCTAACCATCGAAGTTTTAAAAGTACAAAGTCCCAGAAGAAACCCTTTGTTATAGAAGAATGTGAAAGTGAGGAAGTGGATGATTCTACTGACAGCGGGACAGAAGAAGAAGAGGAACAGACTAGTCCAATATCATTCAGCGAGAGTGTTGAAGAATCGGAAGGTACTGCTGAAACATTGGTTATGTATGAGGCAAGAGAAGAACTTCAATTTCCGGAGGAAGTTGAACCAATGTTGGAAGAGCTAGAAGAGGTTGGTCCTACAGAATCATTCGCAGCCTTACCACTAAAGTTTGATAATGAAGATGAAGAGGTCGAGTTGGAGAACGAAGAATGTAATTTGTTGAGGAGGATTGATGCAGGTAATCTTTATCAACCACCACAATTTGATGACGATGAAGGTTCTTTGTCAGGAGATGTAGAAATTTTGTCAAGTGATGAAGTGAGTAACTTGTTGAGGAAAACTGATGAATCTGACTTTTATCAACCGTTGAAATTTGATGATAACGAAGAGATTGAGTCAAAGTATGTGGATGTAGAAGTGGATTACTCGTCATTGCCAAAGTTTAATATCGATAGTATGGAAGAAGAAATTGTGTTCGGAGATGAGAGAATTCATTTGTTGATGGAGGATTTTTGTTTGATACCTGAGCTTATGGATGAGAACCAGCCAAGTATTAATTCCGTGGTTTTCGAGGAGCCTGGGCAAAATGAAAGTGAAATGGAAGAAAAGGCAGAATCAGATTGTTTATTATCTTTAAGAGAGTTCGTCGATGAAATGGAAGATGATGAGGAGTTGTCAATGTTGATTGAATCCGAAAAAGATTTTGATGTTGAGAACCCTGAGGAGGATGAAGCATTCGAAATATGTGAAGAATGTGGAGATGAGATGTTTGAGGAACTGCTTGGAGAAACCAATCCTGTAATATTGGAAGAGTATGAGGAAATGAGAAATGAATTGTTTGTGTTGACCGAGCAAGGAGCGAGTGAAGATATTGATGATTTCGAGGAAGTTGGATCAGAATTCGAAGAGTCTGAAGTCGAATATTCTGAGGCATTATCCGAAGAGTTACCATCACTCCAGGACATTCAACCTCATACTGAACTCCTACCAGATGCTATTTTACTGCCAGTATCGTATGATCTTGTGAGTCTGAAAGAACAGGAAGAGTTGATACGACAGGAGGAAGAGAATGATTGCCAGTTGAAGTCGTCTAATGATGTCCACCCTGCAAACATTGCCAGTGTCAATTGCTTGGAACCATCTTATGAAAATAACTATGTTGAAGGAGAAGCGAGCGGGAGTTCATTTCAGTCAGGAGAATTTGATACAACACTTCAAGGACAGATGCTAGATGATAACATCTCTGAACAATATACGGAAAGACAAGAATCTGAGCATGAATCATCACACTTCTTAGGACGAGATTTCCTAATTCGTTCTATGATTGTAAATTTCCTTATATCGTCTCACATTTTGGATGAGTTTTGGTTCTATATCACGTCTTCCTATTGGCAGAAGCAATATGATATACGACACTATTTTTATGAAGTCCTGTGCTACATGAAGTGGATCTGGCATCTAGTGCTTAGTTTATCCCACACTTTTTCTTACGTCATCTCCCTCAGATCACTTCCTTATGCCGCCTGTCTGATGCCACGTCTGTTTATTTCCAGGTATTCCTTATTTCGAACCATATCGTCAAAGGGTCAAGACAAGATTAATCTCAAGAGTGGGTATCACCAGTGTCACATCAAACCAGATAATGAATGGAAGACAGCGTCTCGAAGAAGAAAGTTTGTAAATTCGAGGACGAATTTTTTCCAACCAGGGGAAGATGATGCAGGCCAGCATCATGAGACCTTAAGTTGCTTAAGCGAGCTACGAACTAACTGTGATCACAAGCTAAGTATAAGTCGTGTGCGACTTAACAAAGCTAAAGGGACAGGGTTACGACTCAACGGGAATTTGAGGTGTTTGAGTTTGATGAGTCGTCCACGACTCAAGGAAGGTTTGAGTCGTTTCCGAGCTAGGGAAAGAAGTCCACGACCTAACAAACCAAGGGAGAAGACAAGCCGAGATAACCTAGCATCGGAGTTGAGTCGCCCCCGACTCAACGGTCTAACCATGAGTCGTTTCCGGTTTAAGAGATTACAAGGGGGAGATAACATAGGTCGAGCAAAGTGGGCTTCGGGGATGAGTCGTTCGCGACTTAGTGAAAGCTTGGGTCGTTGCCGGTCTAAGGAAGAAAGGACACGAGTTAACAAGCCAAGGGGGAAGATAAGCCGACTCAACAGAAGCATATGGGGATGTTTCCGACCTAACGGGTTACCTGGGCAAGAGCATGTTTTAGGTCGTTTCCGACCTAAGGACAAGAAGTTACGAGTTGATGGGAGCATAGGCCGTTTCCGACCTAAGGCCTTGAGTCGGAGGAAGTTGAGTCGGCATGCGCCTGAGTCGGCCATAGGAGCGGATGTGCTGTTGGCCTTGAGTCGTTAGGTCGTATACGACCTAACTGTTGTAGCTTGAGTCGTATGAGCCGTTGTACTTCTAAGTCGTATGTCGTATACTATGTGTGGAAGTGATGTGCTGAGTCGTGTGCGACTCAAGGGTTGAATCGGCAAAGACTTGAGTCGGTCATGTTGAGTCGTGTGCTGTTGTAAGTCGGTCACATGTATATACTTGAGTCGGTTGCGTATGAGGTTGTAATCAGTTGAGTCGGCGATGGTCTTGTATATAGTTAGGTTGAGTCGACGTGTGTTGTAAAGAGCTTGTGTTGCTACCAGTTGAGTCGGTGCCGACCTAAGGATGTTGAGTCGGTCACGAGCTAAGGCTCTGGGTGGTGAAACAGCTATAAATAGAGGGTGTGTTGTATATTTTGTAGTTGTTGATTTTGAATAAAATTTCTCTTTTGTTAGCTTTGTGCTTTCATACCAATTGGTAGTTGAGTGTAATCTCCTATCTCCACTTACGTCATTCGAGTGCGCTCGAATCCACGTTTGTTGAAGCCGATTCACGGAATCTAGTGCGCTAGATCAACGTGCGAAGAATCGTAGATCTTTGAACACGGTATAGTGCGCTATCAACGTGTTTGAGATAGCTAGAGTTCGGTATCTTTGGATCAACGAACTTGGGCATTTTGGTATCTTCAACTCACCGATTGCTACATTTCATCGATTGAAGTTTATTTCGAATTATCCGCTGCGTCATCAAGGTTTCCCCAATTAAAGGAGCGATAAGATTAGTAAGACGGGAAAGCTTGACACAAGGTATATTGGACCGTTCCAAGTGCTTGAGAGGATTGGTGTTGTGGCCTATAGGATTGAATTGCCTATCTGGATGGCTGGAATTTACAATATTTTTCATGTATATCATCTGAGGAAATACGTACACGATCCATCTCTTGTTGTGAAGCCTGCAGTGCAAGAAGATTCAGAGATCGAACCGGACTTATCTATTGTAAGGCATCCTTTCCAGATAGTTGATCAAGATGAGAGGCAGCTCAGAAGCAAGGTGGTGAAGCTGGTCAAGGTGCAGTAGAGCGAGGATCCTAGAGATTGTACCTGGGAAACTCTGGATAGTTTTAAGAAAGCTTATCCGGATATGTGTCCGGATAGCTAGTAATGTTTGTTTGGATGAATTGTTTCTTTGGTTGTTTGTGTATAGTTGATATGTATGCTTGAATTGTTGAAATAAAATAAAAGCTTTTGGATTATCTTTTGTTTTAAATTTCGGGGACGAAATTCTTTTAAGGGAGGAGGAATGTGATATCCCGGAAATTTCAAGCAATTAAAATTTGATAATCCCCTTTATAAATTATTTAAAATTGGTACAATAGTTATTTTCAAAACAATAATAATAATCTGTTGTTTTATATATATATCGATATAAATAGATTTTAAAATAGAATTATTATTTACAAATTGAATTTGTGTTTGTTTATATATATATATATATATATATATATATATATATATATATATTTGAGTTGATTTTAAATTGGATTTTAAATTGAATTTGAATTTGGATTTAAAATTTAAATTTAAAAGATAAATATATTAAAATAATTTGGATTTAAAAATATATATGTATGATTTTTGTTAGTATATAGTTTGTTTTATATTATTTTCCTTAAAGAAATTTATTTATATACATTTAGAAAAAAGTATATATCAATTAGTAAATTAAATAAAAAAGCTTTATAAAAACATTTTAAAAATAAATAAAACGTGCATAATTACACATGTAGGTTAAATAAATAGAATTTAACAAATGTAAGTTGATTAGTAAGTGTAAATGACAAATGTTAAGAAATTTAAAAAGTGCCACTACTTTAATTTTATTTTTAATAATCATAATTTAGTATATATATTCATATTTCTCTTCTCTTCATTTCTTTTCCTATCTCATTTTCGAAAACAAAAAGAAAAACTCAAATCTGTAACAAATATACAAACACAAAACAAAACCATGTAAAACATTTTTCAAAACCAGAAAATTTTATCAAGCTAGATCATCTCAGCTAGCAAATTTAATCACCTCAACAACTAAGCTTCAGGTTTCAAAGGATTTCCAGTTCAAACTAGTTTTAAAGATCAAGTAAACTCGGTTCGGTTAAAAATCAAGATCACCTCAGTTAATCAAGTTTCCAAATTCAAAAAAATCAAACATCTCGGTTTTTAAAGTCTGCACATCATTAACTGGTGAGTAAACATTTTATTTGAGATTGGAAGATGAGTAGAAATTAGAAAGGAAATCTGCTAAGTTACAACCAACCAACATTGGGTAGAGTAGTATAGCAACAAACCAAGAACAAACCAAGACATAAATACCTCCGAGGCCATAAAAGGGAACAAAAAATGGAAACTAGAAAAGTAAGAACTAGAATTCCAACAAACGAAACGGAAGTAACATGTGATTTAAAGGTTTAAGGCCCGAAGAATACACCCCACTCAACGACCTCCAAAAAACATTTATCTCGTGACACAAGGGGTGAAAGAGTCCAAAGAGCCACCTAAAAAGGAAGCAATTAAATAGCAAAAACATTTTGGAAGGTACTGCCGCTTCCATGAAACACATGGCCACAAAATGAATGAGAGTCGTCACCTAAAGAACTTGATTGAGGAGCTGATTCAGGAAAACAAGCTTCAGTGGTATATGAGGAAACCATAGAATCTTGACCAACTTGTAGCGCCCCAAGCTCCTAGAAATCGAGGGAATCAAACTAAAACCAGTAAAGAGGGACCCAGATGGACTAACTAAAGACTCATCCTTGGAACAATATCTGGAGGACCCCATCTCATGCAAAAGAGTTAGGGAGAAATGGAGCGGTGTGCAAGCTTATTAAAGAACGCTCCGAAAGATTCATGCTTTGCAATCAAAGATGGAACCCCTGCCAAGTAGCAAAGAACCCTAAACGATGACATAGTATTCTAGAATCGAGACACTGAAGGGATAAATGCTCTAACTCTTGACTCCAATGTCGTAACAGTAGGAATCGGACCCGCCATGGTCGACGATCTTCTGTAGATAGTGGTAGTTCTGTAAACATCCTTTTCAAATGCAACTTTGATAAGATGAAGATTAGTATGAAAGATGTATCCGCTTGCCAAATAAAGATCCTAGGATTCACTAGTGAACCCAAACAACCTGTCAGAATGATTGATTTAGTTGTAGAACTCGGAGAAGGCAACCAACGATTCATCCATACCTAAACTATTATGATCGTAGATGAAATTTTCGCCTACAATGCCTTCCTGGGGCGCCCCTCCTTGGTAGATTTCAGGATTGCTTTAACTCAATGGTGTCTAATGATGAAATTTGCAGTAGAAAATGGAGTCGGGTTAATCAAAGGAGACCAAAATGTTGCTAGATAATGCTATACTGTGGAACTATGTGAGTCTAAAAGAAAAGAAAACGAGAAGAATGTAGGGAGAACTTTCCACATTCGTGAACCCACCGAATAGATACTACAGAGCCGCCCCTGGTTTGTGGACCATAGCTGATTTGATAAAGCTCTAGACCCTAGAAAGAAAAGTTCGGGGACGGAATGGGAAGCACTAGCAGAATTGATGGTGTCTGTCCTAGTTATATGGATGACCCGACACGGGTCCTGAAAATCAGATCACATCTTGGAAACGGGATGCAACTGGAGCTCATAAAATTTCTTCATGCCAATCAAGATGCATTCGCTTGGACACATTCTGATATGTGCGGGGTGTCACCGGAGATCGCATGCCATGCACTTAGCATTGTATCTAAGTATTCACAAGTGGAGCAGAAAAGGTGCAGCCAAGGATCCGAGTAGCCCAAAGCGCTAAGGAAGAAGTGGATAAAATGATAGCAAATGGTTTTATCCGTGATGCAACCTATCCCAAATGGGCATCCAACCCGGTCTTAGTCAAGAAGACTAACGGGAAATGGCGAACTTGTATTGATTACTCGGTTGTAAACACAGCTTGCCCAAAAGACAGCTTTCCTCTGCCCAAAATCGATTAGCTTGTGGATGGGACGGCTGGACATGAATTGCCATCATTTATGGATGCATACTTGGGATAAAACCATATCATGATGCACCAAACTGATTAGGAAAATACCAGTTTCATTACTGATCTGGGACTATAATGCTACAAAGTGATGTTATTTGGCTTAAAGAATGTTAGGGAAACCTATCAACAACTAGTGAACACCATATTTAAACATCAGATTGGGAAAATTATTGAAGATTATTTAGACGATATGGTGGTTAAATCGCGCATAGTTGTAAATCACTCGGACAACCTCGTCGAGATGTTTTAAATACTCTGAAAATATGGAATAAAGCTCAATCCACTTAAATGTCACTTTGTGGTAGCCTCTGGAAAGTTCTTGGAGTTCATTGTAAGTGCCAAAGGCATCGAAGCAAATCCCGAACAAACTACCACTTTACGAGAAGTCGAGGCCCTGAGGAACAAGAAAGAGTTACAAAGCTTGAATGTAAAGGTCACAGCACTAAGCCGATTTATCTCAAAAGCAACCAATAAATATATACCGTTCTTTGACACACTAAAGAAGGGAAAGAAGAACTTGGAATGGAATCAAGCTTGTCAAACTTTGTTTGAAGAGCTGCTGTGACATATGGAAACCGCGCCAATCCTATCCAAGCCGGTAGACGAAGAAGATTTGTACATCTACTTAGCAATCTCACCCTATACATTAAGTGCCGCACTTGTACGAGAAGAAGCTAAGATCAAGCGACCTATATATTACATCAGTAAACGAATCATTGGATTAAACAAGAATTATCCAAAATTGGAAAAACTGACATATTTCCTCTTGATCACTCCAAAAAGTTATGATTGTACTTCCAGGCACATCTGATCAGAGTGCTGACAAATCAACCATTAAACAAGTGTTATACTACCCTGAGACTTCTGGATGGCTTACCAAATGGAACATTAAATTAAGTCAGTATAAAATAGCATACACCCTCGAAAGGTGATCAACGGACAGGCACTGGCTAATTTCATTGCTGAGTTTACAATATGAGATAACGAGGAAGAAATGACTCCGAAAGTGGAGGCAAGCTAGAAGTTGTTCATTGATGGTGCATCTAACAACTTCTGCTTGAGAGTAGGGGTAGTGTTTGAGACTCTCGAAGGATGATCCGTTTGCTATGTCTTATGCTTAGAATTCCCTGCAACAAATAACGAGGCAAAATACGAAACATTGATAATCGGGCTTAAAGTTTTGAAGGAACTCGAGATAAAGTCCATACACATCTGTAGCGATTCTCAACTAGTCGTTTGACAGGTGAAAGGTGAATACCAGGCTCGGGGGGAGAATCTCACTCCGTACCTATCTAAAATGAAGGAATTGCTGAACGATATCGAGCATTACACCATAACTCATATCATGAGGGAATAGAACATGAAGGCAAATTATCTAGCCAAACTGGCCAGTTCCGGAGAAGCTCAGTCATTAAGGCCAATCTTGGTTGAAACCCTGACCACTTCAAGCATAAGTGAGATGGATATCGACAATATTTTAGAGACAACCAAGGAACCAAAAACATGGATGATGCCTATTAAGGACTACCTGCTCACAGGAACTCTCCCCACAGATAGGATCGAGGGGAAAAAGCTTCTCAAAATGGCACCATGATTCACGATACAGGATGGGATGCTCTACTAAAGTGGATTCTCTACCCCTTGCTCAGTTGTGTGACCAACGTTGAAGCTCGAAGGACACTAAAAGAAGTTCTCGAAGGTGACCGTGGAGATCATACCCGGAGGCAAACTCTTGCAAAGAAAGTTCTTCGGTATGGGTATCCTTGGCCAACAGTAAATCGCGATGCAGCAGATCACGCCAAACGGTGCGACCAATGCCAAAAATTCAACAAGATCAAAAGAACTCCTCCGATGGAGCTAACACTGATAGTTAGCCCATGGCCATTCGCAATCTAAGGAATCGATCTGATTAGTGTATTACCAATAGCTAAAGGAGGAGCCAAATATGCTATCGTTGTTGTTGACTATTTCACCAAATGGGCCAAAGCAGAACCGCTGGCCACTACTTCTATAAAGAAAATTATTAACTTTGTTACTAAAAATATTATTTAGAGGTTCGATGTGCCATAGAAAATTATCACGGATAACGAGACTCAATTCAAGAGCGTTGAGTTCAAAGACTTTTGCAAATTCTTTCGAATCGAGAAAAGATTTTATGCTGTCACACATCCGCAGCAAATAGGCAAATGGAAACAGTAAACAAGATCATCATCCACCATCATAAAGCATCCAACTAAAGTAAAAGGAAATTGGGAGGATGAACTTCCACTCGCACTATGGGCTTATAGGCCAATGTAGAAATCTGCAACTGGGCACTCTCTGTTCGCCTTGGCATATGGTCCAGAAGCAATGATCCTAGTTGAGCTAGAAGTCTATTCTCATCGAAGGTGAAACTTCGATCAAAGACAGAACGAGCAGCTTCTGCTCAAGTCGCTCAATATGGTCGATGAGAAGAGGGAAGAGCCGAATTAAGGACTGCCGCTCACCAGAAAAGGGTCGCATGGTACTTCAAATCCAAAGTTATGCACCTTCAAAGTTGGAGACCTTGTCTTTAATAGGGTTTATCCTATACCAGGTGCACTTGGACCAAAATGGAAAGGACCCTATGTGATTGGTCAGAAGCTAGTGGATGGCACATTCAAGATAACAACCGTTGATGGAATCCAAATTCCCTGAGCATGGAACAAAGAATTGTCACGTTGTTACTTTGTCTAAGACTATTTTATGAACTTCCTATTTCTAGCAAATAAGCCGTCTCGGAATACTAGAGGCATTGTAAATAAGAAAAACTTGTCCAACTTCTATTAATAAAACTGTTTTTCTTTCTGAACCAATAAAACCGTGTTCACAAAAGTAACCTACTGTGTCAACGTGGTTAAATCGACTCCAAAACTATCCAATCGGTGCTTGAGGTAGTGGAAGCATGCTTAAGTACGCCCCTTCTACCCGCTGGGTTGACGAAAGCAAATCGACTCAAAACATTGGATCGGTGGAACCCGATCGCTCCTTCAAAGAACTTATGTTGCTTAGGTGACATTGGGAAGGCCCAAATCAAAGTTGCGCATTTCATAAGCCATGCACCCTTTTTGGATTGTGGAATCACATCCAAGCAAGTTGAAGATGTTTACTACTTACCATCTGCAAACTGATGCGCAAACGAAAAGGGTTAACAAGGTACTCGTAAATTTACTGAGAGCTTGTGTATTAGACATTGGAGGGTCACGGAAAGAGAATTTGCACTTAGTCAAGTTTTCCTATAATAATAGTTACCGGACTAGTATATGAAAGACACCATTTGAAGCACTTTACAAAAGGCCGTGCAAATCATTGGCATATTGGTTGGAGACCGATTATAGACCAATACTTGGTCTGGATTTGGTTCAGGAAACCATAGAAAAGATTGAGTTAACCCGACCAAGGATGAAGAAAGCTCAATCAAGGAAGAAAAGTTACGTCGATCGAAGACGTAAAGACATAAAATTCTCGATTGGAGATTATGTTTTTGTGGAAGTTTCATCGACGAAGTGTGCTATAAATGTAGGAAGATGGGAAAATCAAAACCTAGATATGTTTGTTTGTTTCCTATTATAAATATAATCGAGAAACTTGCTTATTATATTGAGCTAGTGAATACTTTAATGGGAATCCATAAGGTTTTTCACATATCTCAGTTAAAGGCTTACGAGCTTGATCCAAAGGCTATTTTAGAGCCAACGATTTTGGAAGATTTAGTGTGGAGTCTGATATGACTGTCATTTGGTAACCTATTCCTAAAGTTGATAAAGGTATGAAGGGGTAAGATAGTCAATTTAGTAAAAGTCCAGTGCTCCATAAGAAAGAATGTACTTGGAAAACTGTTCAAAGTGGCTTATATTGAGTTGATTTTATGATTTATATTGTTGTATAGACATTTGACTAGCAGTTATGATAGCATTTTTTTATTTTATGAACTTGTGATACATGTTTGCATGATTGATATGCTTGTTGTTGGTATCATTACTAATTTTGAAGACAAAATTCTTTAAGGAGGGGAGCCTGTAACACTCTTATTTTTATTGCATGTTATTTTGGATATTTAATTAGAAAATAAGTAAATAAATGGTGTGGGAGAATATAAATATGTAGAAAAGTGTGGATAGTTGCCATATCAGTATAAATTGAATTTTTAGCCTCAGTGGAGAATTAGTTTATATAAAAGAATAAGTAAGGGTATTAATTATATATGAGAGGAATTAAAAATAAATATACGAGCCCCTAACATAACCCCACCCAACTTCATAATTTCGGCCATAACATAAAGAAAGATAACAGACTACAAAAACTAAAATCTTTCGATTACAAATTCGATAAGAAGAAGAGGAAGATAAAGCTAGGAAAATAACCAAGGCAATTATCTCCGCACAAAATCATATCAAGGTGAATAATATTTCTGTCTCTTTGATTTTTTTTGTGTTGACTCAGGTTTAAGGGTAAATCAGACTTTTGATTAATGTTTATCATGCATATGGATTAAATAATTATTTATATGAGTTATGGTTATCATTTGAAAATTTAGGGACTTTTCCTGAAGGATTTTTTACGTTAAAACTAAAAAGGTTAAAAATACCCTCTCAACAAAAAAATGACAAAAAAAAAATTTAGTTCCAACCCATCCTTCACAAGCTCTCCCACCGTCGGAGGAGCAATCAGGGCCACCATGATCTCAAAAAGGTGACAGTGTTCGGGTCAGAATGAAGCAGCACCCGAATCCGATGCATCAAAACTGACAACTACATAAATTGTTGGATTTATTCAAGAGATTATTATCATATTTGGGTTGGTAGCTGTTTAAGTTAGTAGTGCCATATACATGGTTGCATTGACTCCAATTCTTGAAAGCAGGGTTAAGCCTCTCTTTTTAATTATCTTCGGGTGCTTAGCTACTTGAATATTCGTGTTACCTTTTGCCATTGCCTCTGAGAGGTGGGTTGTTATTTTAGTTCTTTTCCTTGTACATTGTAAGGTCGATTTTGTGATTGAAATATGTTCATGTAGCAAGAAATGGCTTGAGAAGTTGACTTTCAAACTGATGTTATAGTTTGTGCTGATAGCATTATCAAGGTAAGCAGACTTTAACATTTATGGTTTTTGAGAATGTAAAATATTCGTACAAAATTCAATTTTTTTATTCAGGATGAAAACATTTCAAGCTCTTGGAAGGAACTATTTAGACAATCTTCTCCAAGCACCAAAAGAAGTATTTTACCAAGGTACACGTTTGACATAATTTATAAAAGCCAAACTGGTTAATCTATTTGACCTTCTTGTAATGTCCTGAAATTATTTTTATTATTTTGGTGTTGGATGAAGTTAAATATGCATACTTGCAACGGGACATAAGATCAGTGATCTGTGCCTTCTTTGATAATGAATTTTTTTTACTTATATCATTTTTTCATGCTTTAGTACTAAAATGTATTATTTACTCAAAAAATCATAAATATACAATGAAAAAGTTTATTTTTGAGTAATATTTTATTTTTATACCCAATATAAATATGGGAAAAGGGTTAACACATTGAACATATAGTAGCTAATTAAAATGATATTGATTTGTAATCATCAAAAACAAATATTCTGTATATAATTAAGTTTGCGACTGTAATATGAATGTACGGTTATAGACATGAATGTCTGAAGACAAATGATTTGCAATCTTTATAAACATGGTTTCTCCAAAACTGCATACAGATAATTTTTGAATACAAATGATTTGCAATTTATCGAATAGGTAATGATTAAAAGGACCATACACCGATTTTATTTCATGTAATGGCATTTTTGCTATACAACTATACATTGATTTCATATATTTGTTTTGGATGTTAAAACATTGAATTCACAATTCATATACTCCATTCCAGGTTGGAAAGGGTTTGGGATCCAGTTTTAGTGCCCGGAGCTAAAAAATATATAAGTTACTACTTCTTAAAGGCTGTAAGTATTAATTTTTGCTATTGAATATCCATATCTAAGTAATTTACTATCAAATAATAGTAATGTTTGTATACGTTTGCTTCAGTGAATATATACTTTGTACTTTACATACCGCACTTGCTAAAATGCACCATTATACGAATGTTTCTCCGCTGGTTTTAAGCAATGCTAACTCGCTGAAATGCACCATTATACTAAACTTGAAATGCTTGGAGTAATTTTTATACTCGAGAAATAAAAGGAAAAAAATGCTATTTGCAAGACCAATCCATGCATGCTACACTTGATTTATGACTGTTAAATTCTATAATTTTGATTTTTAGTAGGTTAGTTTCAGAATTCATATCAGTATTTGAACAGGTTTCAGTAGTTCAATTAATATCGAAATATATGAAAATCCTAAAGTGAGAAAGCTTTTTTTCTTAGGTTGATTTTGGAGGTCATGATTGAGTTTGTTTATTATGGTTTCTATAATGAAACTTATTATCAAATTGGGATAGCTCCAATATTCACAGGACACTCTTAGTCTTTGGGGCATGTTAAAGGGTACTAGGTGAGTATATTCTATTTATTATTGCAAAAAATGGTCTTTAGCAAATGCTCACAGGACAATTGAATAATTAATGGTGAACTAAATCCATTTAAAAATGGTCTTTAGTGCATGCTTACAGGACAATTGAATAAAAAATGGACGATTGAATTTATAATTCATTATTAACTCCTTAACAATTATAAATTCGTTCAAAAAGTTAATTATTGTAAAAAAATTCATAAAATAAGCAAGGATATACTATGAATGAATTTTGAAGCAAAGGATCATAAATGGAGATTTTTTGTGGTCCAACTAAAATTTCAAATGCTAAATATTAGCATACAACTTTTAGATTCATATGAAGATATCAATTATAGAGATGAAGTTAAAATTATACAACCATGTCTCTATTGCGTTAGCTATAAATTATAGTTAGATACCATCTATCAATATCAAAGTATCCAACTTCAATTTAATTTTAAACTTCTCTTTATTTTAGGTCATTTAGACTTCATCCCTATTTCTATTATTTAACCTTTTTTTGTACTTAGAGCCTGTGACTAGTTCAATATTCTCATGTTTAACATTGATTGAGATAAATAAAAGATGATAATAGTTGACTGCAATGCAATAGAGCAAAACTTTTCCATACAGCTCTAAGATTCACTTCAATCGTCTATTTCTGTTCTGCATCAAATTCTAGGAAAGGTTTTTCAACTCTACATAATTTGATCATTCTGAATCTTATATATAAAATGTGTAACCATAACTAACTTAATTATTGCCAGTTACACATTGATACTATTATTATGAATTATTGCAAGCTGATAGTATTTGGTATCTTCTATATAACATTTTGAAATAAAAACTCAATATATCGAATTTATAATGAGTTTTGAAAAAAACAACTATGCAGTCTATATCAGTAAAAAGAGAAATACCTCAAAGATTAAATAATTTCAGATGAAAAAATGTCCATATATTACTTTGAGGTTTGAAAAAAAACTTGACTCGAAGCAAGCTATCTATCGATACTAAATGAATGTCGTCTTTTGATATAGGAGCAATGAGCAATAGAGCAAGACAAACCAGAAAGGCAAGAAGACATAGCGAAGGTTGAATGTACACATTATTTTACTTTCTTTTTTGTCAATCCAACTTTGGTATTGTAAACTTATGATATCTAGTATTATTTTTTCATATTATAGGTGAGGTCAGTTTGTGTAATGACCAATTTAACAATCTGAGTACAGAAAGAAGAGTAGTCCTAAATGATTACATGGACTTGAAAGGTAAGAGCCATAAATTGTCTGCCACAGAAGTTGAGCCGTATGCAAAAGGATTATCATTTTTTTCTATTTTCTACATGAAACATCCATGTATTTTGTTGGATACGTCCTTCACAAGACGAGGTACACAAGCATGAATCACCTATTATTACTTCTGATTCCAGCAAAGTGATATTGAAGACTACCAAATCTAAGAGTAAACGGTATTGCTTTGACAAGGTTTTCCATCCAAGCTTCACACAAGGTATCAAAAATTCTGTTTGTATCTATGTTATAATCAATCAAATTCCAGTGCTAAAACACAATGTAATTATGAATTAAGAATGCTTTACAGAGGAAGTATTTACTGAGATAAGGCCAGTTGTCAAATCTGCTGTGGATGGATATAATACTTGCATATGGGCAAACAGGCACCGGTAAAACATATGCTATAGTGAGAAACTCTACAACATAAAATTTTCTCCTTTAAGACCAAGAATATTTTAACAATAAACTTTTTGACATTTATTGATAACCATAGGAAGGTAAGCTAGAAGATCCTGGTATTATGCCACGAGTTACCAAAGCACTGATTGAACAAGCATCAGAAAGCAATTTCATGTTGGAATTCACTTTTAGTATGCTCGATATTTACAGGAAAATGTATACTTCGTTTTATTAATAAGTTAGTGCTTGTACTGTGTTTCTATTGTTTACTGTTTACTTATTTTGAGGTCAATCTGCTTATGTTGCCTTCTAGGTTGAAAGCTATCATTCTTTTATCTTTTACTCATAAGACTCTTATAGTTATACGAGAATACATATGCTGCTTTTTCACTATGTCCAAAATTATACTAAAGTCTTTGTGATTTAACATTTAGGATAAAGGAAAAACTAAAATTTAAGATTTTTCAACCACTACAATGTAGTATATGAAGTCGGATCAAAGCCTGACTTTTTTCAGACTCTTGATGATAATAATAGGTGAACTTATTTTCATTCAGCTAAAAAATTTATTAGTCATTGCTAATATATTTTTTATACCTATTTCCCTCCATTATTTATTTATTCTTGGTCAATAAATTGGAACTGAGGATGCTAGTATTTTGATTTGATTCATAAGTAGTGTATTACTTTCGTTATTTATGTTTAAAGTTTTATATAACGTTATAAGTAAATGGATATGTTTAAGATTAAGTAGGGACTGTTTGGCTTGCAATAATGTATATATATGGTCGTATATGATTCGTTCAACTGGAAATTCACTTTAAAATGAGGCTAAAAGTCTCGAGAATCCATTATTGTTGGTTTAGAGCACCATACTATCAAAACCAGTCATTTAATGTGTGAGTATCAATTAATACAATATAACCGAATCAAGCGTTTTTTGCATTATCATTAGAGTTGTTCAAAAAGGCATTTAAGAAACGTTTACTTGTTAAACATCATCATTTTGTCTTTACAGATATACTAAAAAAATTCCATATAGAAATACTAAATGCTAACAGTTTTCTTTATATGACTCAGTTTTTGATAATGGTGGTTGTTTGAAAGAGCTGATGTGTACTGCATTGATAATGAACTGAAGCATAGACTCGTAATTCAGCTCAAGCATTGTTAATGAGCTGACTACTGCATGGTGAATGAGTGATATAGTTATTGACCAGGCTTCTACAAGAAGACTATTGCGTGGTGAATAAACATGTTGAAACAGCCGTAGACTTAACTACTGCAAGGTGAATGAATATGCTGAAAATCAGAATGTTAGGAGTGTTAAAATTTGGAGTATGCCGAAACGTAGACATGGAAAAGCCGAACACGTAAAAGAATACTGAAATAGTTGAAACATGATAAAGCCTGGTGCTGGGTGATAGGAAAGCTAAACATGCACAAAGCATATAGAAGATTTCTCACTCACATTTGCTATTGAAATGTATGTTTTTATGCTTTAAAATTTGTGTATGTGCATGATACCTTAGAGTATATATTATGATGTACGATATGAATCCGATCTTGTTATGATATCGTATATATATTGAATTAAGGTGTGCGGGAAAGGATTAACCGTGCAAAGAAGGTGCTGTAAGATTTTGAATAATAATAATAATAATAAATTATAAAATATTACCGAAGTTAACTAAGTTTTGTAAAAAATTAACAAAATGTATAATATTGATAATAATGATTTAACTAAGTCAATTAAGTTTCGTAAATAATAATAATAAATTAACTAAGTTAATAATAATAATATATTATAGAAATTTAACCAAGTTAACTAAGTTTTGTAAAAATTAACCAAATTTATAATAATGATAATAATAATTTAACTAAATCAATTAAGTTTCATAAATTATAATAATAAAAATTTAACTAAGCTATTAATAATAATAATGATAAATTATAAAATATTAATAATGTTAATTAAGTTTTATAAAAATTAACTAAACTTATAATAATGATAATAATAATCTAACTAAGTTAATTAAGTTCTATAAATGATAATAAGAAAAATAACTAACTTATTAATAATAATAATAATAAATTATAAAATATTAACCATGTAACTCAGTTTTATAAAATTAACTAAATTTATAATAATGATAATAATAATTTAACTAAGTCAATTAAGTTTTATAAATAATAATAATAATAAATTAGCTAAGTTAATAATAATAATAACAATAACAATAAATTATAAAATATTAACAAAGTTAACTATGTTTTATAAAAATTAACTAAATTTATAATACTAATACTAGAAGTAGCAGTAGTTAAACTAAGTTAACTAAGTTCTGTAAATAACAATAACAAGTTAACTAAGTTTTATAAAAATTAACTAAGTTTATAATAATAATAAATTATAAAATATTAGCCAAGTTTACTAAATTTTATAAAAATTAACTAAATTTATAATATTAAGAATAATAATTTATCTAAGTTAACTAAATTTTATAAATAATAATAATAAAATTAACTAAATTTTATAAAAATTATCTAAGTTCATAACAAGAACAAGAACAATTACAAATTTATGACAAATAATTTATATTTGGTTAAAGCAATTGAATCTTTTTTCTTGATATAAGAAATAGTTTATTCGATGTGGAACTATTTTTTCATAAAGATAATAAAATGTTTATTACATTGATATGATAAAATATATTTCATTCAAGAGCATAAATAATATATAGTATGTTAAGGATAATTATTAGATGCAATCTTAACTATATTCTGTGAAAATGTATTATTTAATCTATAGATAAGCCATGACACATACAAATTAGATAGATAAACTTAATTAATATTACCAACATGTTTAATATTACAATTAGCTTGTACATAGTCACACTATGATGAATATTTACATCAACTATTTTTTGAACATAAAATACATCTACACTACTAGAGAATTCATGCCATCAGAATTTGCTAAGCCATATCCACTTGGGTCTCTTGATGAGCAAAAATTAAATTTAGGGTATTCTGCTTTGGATAAGAACTTTAGGTGAATCTAGGATGTTATATTGGTAACATAGAGTGAAGTGAGTGATAATTTTATCTTTTTAACTGATTGCACACTATTTTACACTTGAATTTGAGTTTTTTAAGTCAACTTTCTTTTTAATCGGATCAAATGCTTGGGTTTTTTGAATTAGTAGTAAATGGAAAGTAGAAAGAGAAATGATAACGGATATGTGAAAATTGACGTGATAATGGATCACTGTCAGTATCTCATTCCCTTTTTGGCTTTTATGTAATAAATTCATATTTGTTCTCTCCTACTACTGATCTCTATTGCCTTTTTTCCTATGGGCATATTGGACTTTTGAAGGAGATAGGCTTGGACTTTCCATGATTTATATTTTCTCTTTTAGCAAGCTCTTTTTATATATGTCGTTAACATTTGTGCTTAAAACGTTGTTCATGAAACGTTGTATATGACTAAATTTTATGGTGTATGAAATTGATGTACCTTTGATTATGTTTAATCATTATAACGGCTTATAATATCAGATTACATATATTAGCGTTTTATAAATTGAGCTGTTTTGAATACATTATTCATGGTTTATATAATTGTTTTAAAATTGCTGCAGTAGTTGTAAAATATAGCAAAAACGTTGATACACCACAACGTTTCAAAAAAGCTGCATAATTTACTTTTGCAGCATTTCAAAATTGCTGCTATATTACTGGTTCTCCTGAAATAATAATGTTAGAATGTGTTGCCAAAACGCTGCTAATTGAATTTGCAGCTTTTAATTAACTCTACAAAATTAATTTACTGCGGCGTTTTTTAAATGCATCTGATTGCCATTTATTAAGAAACATTTCAAAAACGCTGTTGAATTTCCTAACTCCATTGGAACATGATACTAGGAAGCTAAATGCTACTAATGATTATGGAAGCACTTTAAAAACACTGCGAAAGGTCCTTTTTGTTGTAGTGATTTTATATTGGCCCTTATTGATCCAAGTTCGGTCGGCTTCGAATTCTTAAGCACTGATGGATGGTTAGTGCAAACAGTGGACCGATGGACATAAAAATTCTAGAGTTTCCAAATCACTATTTTGGTTGTTCCACCACATCGTTTCACCACCAATCACCTCTACTTCACCTTTGGTCATATGAGAATATCTTTAGTGCCTAGCCCTACGTCTGGTTTAACTAGTTACTTATTTCATTAATTTGAACATATAGTCATCAAATTACTATAATTTAGTGTAAACCTAGTTCTAGTTTACTGTTTACAACCAATTCCTTTCCAAATCTCCATTTAACCCGATTTACAATATAAGTGTTTACCTACTCTAAGATAGCCTGTATATCATATATGCAGGATCAAAATTGCAATATACGAAGAAGAAAACATGAATCACTCGCCAAAACTCCCAAGTTTCTCCTGCCTATGTTGTATTATTCATTTTTTTGGCCAAGAATCTTCTTTTTTTGCCTTGACTCCTTTTTATAATCCTAGTCTATGTTCATACAGTGATTTTTCTAAATGGATCTTCGAATTCTATTAAGAAACGAATCAGATATGCAAATTTGAAGTTTGATGCTGAATGCTGAAAATGGGTTACAAGATTTACAGCATTTACCCTTGTTGTCTGCTCTGTTGTGCCCCAAAACCTCAAAGTTTCATCTCAAAATAGATATAGATGCATACCTCTCTTCAATATCTTTGTGATGCTGCTGGTTTCGTGCGATTTCGTTAAGATTTAAGAAAGATACGACTGTTGTATTTTTGTATGCAAAGAGGAAAAGATAGGGAGAGGAAGATAGAGGATGGCCGATTTTTGAAATCAAAGATGTGCACGTGAGTTTTTGTTTTAAGAAGCAAGGAGGAAAATTACTGTCGATTTTAAAATTCGAATTCTAAATCCTGGGATCCGATCAGTTCAACACCGTTTTAACCGTAATTCATTCATACAGACTTCAAATGAGACAAATCAAAATACTCCGCAAATCAAAAAAAACAAGACGGTTGCAATGATACCGGTTTCACTGTCAAATTACAAAGTTGAAAAATGACCAATTTATTCGTCCTTATTTTCAATTTAATTTATATTCGTATTAAATACAATTATTTTAACTGTATATCTTTATCTTTATCTTCTTCTATATACAACAAATACTGAATAAACCTAGTTGAAGTGAAGTCTTTTTGCATTTTCAAATATGTTGTTCTTGCCATAACCTCACAAACAGTCGTCTAGCGTTGTTTTTGTCATTTAGGAATTGGATAGTGGAACTCCGTGTTCTCATCTATTCTGAAAAACCATAATCGTATGTTATCTTCCCCTACCGAAAATTAAAAAAGCCTCCATTTTTCTTCATTTCTTCTTTGGATTATTGGTTCTATCAGCAGTTGAACATGAAGATACAAGGGAGGTTATTACGAACCAAAGATTATGAGTTGACATTTCTCTTTTGGATATCGGTTCTACAGTGGTCAAACATAATGACGAGCGATATAAGCGAAGGTTATTGTTCTCTAATCAACGATTTCCACTTAAGTTTGTATAAAAATATGTTCTTTTTCCTTTTAATCCCGATTTTAAGTATTTTAGGTTTTAGCCTTTTTTGTCCATACATTGCGTTGACGCATAAATTAGTTGTTATGGTTAGAATTGTACTTTAATATTTATTGATGCTTGATTATTTTAAGGTCTAATTGCATTTAATTGTTCGTTTTGATCACGTTAGTTTCGTGATTGATTACACTAATTATTGGTGGTTTACTGTACTTGAATCAAAAGAAAGAGTAGTTTATAAATGTGAACATATGTACCACTAATTTTATTTCAAGATATTATTTATAAAGTTCCACACGCTTCTAATGGGTATTCATAACATCTTATACAAGAATCAAATGACCCTTTTGATAAATAATTTACAGCTATGTTCATTATTCAAACTGAGATAGTTTAATTTCAAAAAAATTCGTTTTAAGCGAATCACCATGCAATAATGAATTAGAAGTTTTGAGACAAAATTAGTAATCCATTAGAGAGCATAAACATTGTGAGGAAAATTGCGACCTAACTTTACTTTTCTAATTAAAATTAGATGTACATTAACTATCACTTAGTGAATTAATTTTTTTTCAAATCACTTGGAGCTGCAAAAAAAATTCCATTCATAGGTACTTACTATTAACGGTGGTTAAATGATTGTTTGGTTGGAAGTTAATTTTCCATATTTTTATTTTAGAATTATACAGTTTTTGTGTAATTTTATAGGTCTCATTTTCTTTCAGTGTTTCATTTTATAGTGAGTTGCATGCCTAATTGTTTGTGTTAATATATTGTTTTTGCATTCAAATAGAAATTGTTTGAATTTTGGAGTATGTTTGTGATATAACCAAGACAAAATTACTAGCTAGTTATGAAGCATAATTATTGGCCGCTTGCAATGTCACTGCTGTATCTCCTGTCATTGCTGCAAATCGGGTTAGATTGCTCATCTAATTTGATTATCACTTTTTATAATAATGATATTACAGGTGCAAAAATAGAAACTTTATTATCAATTTGGACAGGTTTGAGATTCTAGCATTACTTCAGCATCTATTGTATTTTAAGTTGCACTACTAGGTACATTCAGTTTGTGTTTAATCTGAAGTGATGCGATGCTAAATGCACTTCAATTTATATTCTGTTGTCCACTGTTCAATTTATCAAACCAATATACCTCCTCCATTTTACCATGACTTGAAATTCATGCCCCGTAGAAGAAAGTTAAAAGTTAAAACATGTCCATTAGGTTTGAAAACAAGTTTTATATTTTTTTGTTTTCATTGCATATTTCAAAATGAATGGAAGATGAGAGAGGGGTTTAAAACATTCAACTTTGAAAATGATTTTTAAAGTTGAAAATGACTTATTATTTGTTTACAGCCTTTTGGAAAACATCAAAATTATCTTCTCTCAATTTATTTTTTTGCTATTGTAATGATTAGGATTTTCCACCCCCTTTTCCTTTTTAGACCCATTTTAAATACACGTGGCAAATGCAAAAATCATTTTCTAACTAACATGTCTTAAATTATTCTTTCGTCTTTTCTTCTTGCATCACTCAAAGCTCCAAATGTGCCTCCGCTATTGTTACTTTCTTCTCCTCGTCACTTTCTCATCATCACATCCAATTGACTTATAAAACCTACGCCATATCACATATAACCTCTCTTCATTGTTGAATCTGAAACCCTAAAGTTGTCCCATAATTGAAATATGATATTACAGCTCAATGTACTAAATTTTATTTATATGTTTACACATTTTAGTTTTGCAATAGCAATATATAAAACACATCATATTTACCGCATTTAATAAAGAAAATTATGTTGGTTAAACGTGACAATGTACTACTATTTGAGGTGTAGTGTTAAATTCAACCTTTTTGTTAACTTCTAAGGTCACTCAACAGTGCAGACTTGAAGCATACTTGTAACGACCCGTAATTTTCGAGAATTAAAATATGTTAATTTAACGAAGATTGGTGATTTAATGTTGGAAGAAATAAAAATTTATGCTTAATAATAAGAATAACTGGAATAGAACTTATAACATTAATTTAAGGTAATTGATAACTGCTTTAAATGTAATTCCAAATTAATTAAAATGATTAAGAGTTATAATTGATACAGATTGTAAATAAATTTTAGTAATGTATGTATTAATGGAAATTGGATTAAAAGAGCAATTAATGAATTAAGTATTGATAAATTAACAAAATAATGTGTAATAAATGGAAATTGAATAAAATTTATGTAATGAGGGTTGTTATAACATTTGCTTGTAAATAATAAACTTATAAATGTTACTAAAGGTAGAGATGGTGACAATTGTTATTTATTTGTAATTTCTTTAATCAATTACAAATAAATGTCATTAAATGTTACATAAATGTGAGCTAAAATAATAACTGCAAATTTTGAATGTAGTAAAATGAATAGAAATGTTAATTTTATTCATAAGGTAATAACTGATTTAATAAAAGAATCAAACCAAGATAAATAAATTAATTAGGATTTCAAATTATAATTAATGTGTAAAATTGATAAAAATTTCAGTATAATTGAAATATAGTAGTTAATACAAATAAAAGATGGAAATTGTAGCATATTAGTGAAATAAGATATCAACAAATATTAAATACGTTATTAGAGTAATAATTGATCGAATATAGGGATTGAAATCAAAGTATAATCAAATTATCGGAATTAAATTATAATTTATTAGAATTAATTGCAATTGAAATTGAACACTGTAATTAGTAAAATAATTGACATTGAATGAATATGTAAAAAAAATTCAATTTGTTGTAAATGTCCAAGTAATTAATAATGATGAAACTTGTTAGTTATTAAACTTGAAATTAAAAAGGTGATTTAGTTAATTTAATAATAATTTAGTTAATTAATTTAAAAATATACATTTTGGCAACTATCTTGGGTTTCGACGAAACTAGTTTCATCAGATCCGTAACAGTGAATTATTGTAGGATTTCAAGTTCCGTAGCGATCGGGCTTGTCGTTTGATGGTACATACTCGAAATGCGTGGAAATCAATTCAATTAAAATCAATTTGAAATAAGCTGATTTTAAGCTAACTTCTTCATACGATGGAATTAGGTCTTGAAACCTATTCCATTGAATTTAAAAATATCGAAATCATTTATTTTAATATATGGGACGACCCATTTTCCTTCCGGAGACAGAACGGGCTTTTCGGGTCGTTTATCATTCAACTTTCAAGTCGATCTATCTCATTCGTTTCTATTTCTGATCTGCCTATAAATAGTATGAACCCTAACAATTTCTTGTTTCATTTTTCCGTACGTACAATTCTATCTGCTTTTCTCTTTCCAATGGCAGACAAACCAAAACCAATTCTCAAATTCCAAATTCAATTCCAAAACCAAATCGAAAATTCAAATACCTCAAACCCTATCAAATTATATATCAACTCGAAGCTCTCGACGAGTGTAAGCCACTGCAACGATTCATTTTTCAATTCGAATTATCATTTGATCAGAAATGAACGAAGAAGCTCGGTCGTCTGTTGTTAGGGTTTTCGAGTGGACGGTGGATCTTCGGCATGATGGAGATCGGAGGTTGCTGTTAGATAGAGTACGATGAGGGGGATCGATCAATACGGCTATTCAGTGTCATGGGTGGTCGAAGTGCCTCGAAAGAGATACTCAAGGTTGGCGGCGACGAACTAGAAAGGGAGGCGATGGTGATGCGCGTGGTACTGGCAGGGACGCATGGTCATAGCGAGGCCAATGGTGGCCTCTGATCGTGTCGAAGTGACGTGTTTCGGCGCGGGTTCGTGGGTTTTGTGTGGCGGTCACATGATGTTGGTTGTCGATGGTTGATATGGTATCGGAGATGGTTATCGTATTGAGGCGATGACGTGTAAAGGTAAAAAAATTGTTTTAATTATTATATTTATTTCATTTAAAATTGTCGAGTGTTCTAACGTGTATAACTTTTACGTACGAGCTCAGATTTGGACGTTGTTTGTTCCACTGGGATCGTATCAAAATTCCGGACATTTTAATACTGGTTTGGACGAATTCTGAGACTGTTTGATTGTGGACCCTAAATTGGATTTTTATTCGATTTAAAATCGAAGGTGAGTGTTTAACCCACTCACAATTACTAAACTATCTTATGTTAGTTAAATTAAATTTATGGTATGATTATAAATTTATTGATTGATGTTTGGCATGTTTAAATTGTCACTCTGGTTAAATTTGACTTTTATTGCATTTAATCATCACTCAATTTAATATTAATTTTAATTTGTCAATTTAATACCTGTTATTGATTATCAGTTATCTATTGATGTTTATTGATTGATTTGGATGATGATTGTGATGGATGTTTGATTGTTGATGTTCGCTGACTGGATGTTGTATTTTATATTGTTATAATATTACATGTTTCCTATGGGTTGAAATGATACATACCCGAACAATCTATAGATAAGGGAAATATCGTTATGGGTTGAAATGATAGACTCAAGCAATTTTATGGATATTATTTAATTCGGGATTGCGGTTTGAAATGATATAGAACCGTAAAATTTTAAATTATAGATTGAAATGATGAATATCTATATCACTTGTTCTAGGGTAGAAAATTATACATGGGCACCGGATTGGTTAAATTAAATGAATTTTTGAATCTTTAAAAAAAATTGAATTCAGTTAACTGGTATTTTGAAATAGATATTGATTTATGTAAACTGAATTATTTTCGAAACCCAAGCGTAAATGTTGAAATTGGAATTGATTTAATGAATTGTTTGAAGGATTTAAATCTAAAATTTTAAAGTTGAGGTGTCAAATATAAGTGAATTTATCAGAATTGAGTTATTGGAGATGTTGGATATTACATTAAAATTTATTTTAAACTAATTTAAACTATTTAAGTGAATTAACTATTTTAATCAATTTAAACTATTTTTATTTATATTTATCTAATATAACCTATTTAATCCAATTTAAATCTATTTTTACCAATTTGAATTAAGTAAATTTATTTAATCTATTTTAAATCTATTAATTCTATTTTAAATTTATTTAATCTATTAAAAACCTATATAAGATAATATAAATCCACTTAATCTATTTTAAATAAATATAAATCATTTTTAAATCTAATTAAATCAAATTGAAATATATTTAAACTATTTTACTATTTAAACTATTTTAAATCTATTTAACTAATTTAAAACTATATAAAATATTTATAATTACCTAAACTATTTTTTAAAATTTTAGACGGTGTATGGTGAAGTATTTATATTTAAATCCTTGATGATGATACAACTTAAATTGGAATTTGAAATTGATACATTTTTGTGAAATGGCATATTTGAGTGAATATGGTCTTGAAAGTGAATATGATTTCGAAAGTGATATGGTTTGAAATCGAATATGATATTTTGCTATCAATTGTAAATATACTTTTTGAAATGTAAAAGAACAATCCGGTGTGACATAAGCATTTGGTTGTTAAAGAGACCGAGATCGGATATTGTCATACTCTCTGCCAATACCGAAAAACCACTTTAACAACTGTGTGCGTGGTGGAGATTTTAGAAATGAAGTAGGATGGTTTGGCGAACGATTCTGTATGAGGTATTTACGTGACCCTGACTCCCGTGAGTCAGCTTAGATGTGACTAAAACAGGAGCCATGCGGGGCCAAGTGAGGTCATTCCTCCTGTCTGGCACATTTCTTCAATACCATTATATTACTTTGTGATTGATTTGGTGGCCACCCCTTTGATTTTGATTATGGGAGTGTGTTCCAAGGTGGGCGTAGTAGCTGCTATGCATTACCAGCAGTCCGGATCCACAATTGGTATATCTACCCTAGCATTGCCTAGAGTGTCGTACACATGTCATATCGCGCCTTCTACGAGTTTGTTTTGTACCATACCTACAGAGTGCCCTCTGGGTAAACCTCCAGTTTATGGAGGAGCGTACGGTACTGTATAGACTATGGGAACATGTAAAATGTGTTAAGGAGGATATGGGTAACGCCTTAACGCTATTTTAATGCCTTTTACTTTACTGTAGACATATTATAATAACGTATTGTACTACATAGTAGATAATTTAACGGATCCTTAGGAGATGTAAATCCCAAACATCTTTTAAGTTATACTGCACCCACGTTAGACACTAGATTGGAGATATCAAACCCCGTAAATATCTCTGACATTGTTACACTCATATTTTACCGTTGATTTAACTTACATAAGATCTTTTAGTTCTGACTCGAGTGTTTTGTCTTTTCAATTCATTCTGGTCAGACTGAGCTTTTCAGTTTATCGAATACTGCTTTCTAGAGGACAAAGACGAAGATATAATACTATTATCACTTATGATATATGCTCCACTGCATCATGTTGTTCCGCTGCATTTATTTGTTTCTTTATTCCTGTTTTATGTAACTCTGATTTTGTGTTGTAAAATAATAATCAAATGTATTTACAAAACAGCTTCATGAACTGTTATTTGATTATTATATTTTATCATTCAGCTGCGAGATTCTGTATTTGTTTTTTTATATTTTTTTCTTATTTACCCATAACAATCTGTCCTTTTGAATGGTTTGAGTCTGACGTTTGTGTCTCATCGTCGATTTAAACCGTCCAAAAAGGCAGATCATTACAATAATTAACCTGAACATCATTTGAGCAACAACGACAATACAACAAGGAATGAGTAACTTCAGAGAAAAAATACCCAGGCGTACAATATTTAATAGTTCATTCTTAATCTACACTGTGAATATCATCTTCAAAAAGTTGAGACCATTCTTAAATTTCTAGCCTTTTCACAATTAAAAGTTAGTATTAACTTATAGGGCATTTTCTCTTAACTTTTATTTGAAGTATAAGTTCCATTAACCTATAAATACTGAGTTGACCTCAACTTTTTTGAAGATGATTTAGGCATAATCCATACAAACCCACAAAAAATTTAACATTTAGAATTGAGCAACTCAGCATACCAAAAAAGTTCTAGAGGAGTGCTATAGTGAAAGGTTTTTTTTTTAAAAAGGTAAATGGGCCAGGCCCAAGTTTTACAAATAAAATAATGGGTAGAAGACACTTCTACCCGAACCTATCCATACAAACAACTAACCCTAAAGGGAAGATGACATAACACAAAACAAATGCCTCGATCAATAAACTCTTCTGAAAGTGAATTAATGGCGACGAATATCACTCCAGTCCCCTCAGAACTTAGATGAAATAATTGCTACTTGATTTCACTAAGATCCAGCATATTATGCTGGATTATGGTGGTTTCCAGATTCTTGATTTCTCAATATATTTGTTCTCTGGGTTCCTCGCGGCAGATCTATTAATGAAATTAGTAGATCTGTCCTCCTCGTGGTTCCAATTGCCATTATTTCTGCTGTTTTGACTTTTTGGCTCATCCAGAAGAACAAAATTGCAGAGCGGCTTGTTTCTTTCATTATCGATGGCAATCCTGTGGTCTGCTATACTGCAACCCTTGCTGCTTTCGCCCCTTTCCCAAACAGATAAGTGATATATGTTTCCATTGAGCTTGCTGATATAACTATGCTCTCCAGTTCTTTGTAGGATAAGATCTGAATAATTTGTTTTGTTTTGATATAGGAGGGGCTTTTGCTTCATTGATTCTTTGCTTGAAGTGCGGTAGCTCTTGCTAATATCAGGTAATAAACAATTTGTGAGATTAGTTCGTTTATTATCTAATGAGTGATTATAAAATCTAAAGCCCTGTTTACTTCCCTTACAGGAGCTGCTCCTGGTATTAGGGTTGGAATGGTCGCCTCCTGCAGTGAACTGATGAAGTTGTTGCCTCCCCTTCTCGAGAAATCGTGAGTCCTATGATTTGTGGGTTGAAGGTGTCTACTCTAGAGAAATTCGTTATTAAATTTCCCCTCTTGTAAGTATATTTCCATACTGGTAGCAAAATCTTCTTGTTCGTTTGCCTCTGAGAAGAGCTGATAGAAAGATGATTTATTTTTTCTTGCTTTGCGGCTTAGAATATGAAATTCTATTTCTATGCCTTTCCACAATTGAATGGCATCAGTTTTCTTTTTCGAATGCAATCTGGCATTTCTTTCTTTCCATATTTGATAAATGACAGTAGTAAGCATTATGCTAGCTCTGTCGAATTCTTCTGATTTGATTTTGAAGCTTTTCTGAATATGTTGAATATTGTCTTTGATGTTTTGCAATGGCTTGCTTTGACAGAAATTGAGCTTATTTTTAGCAAAGAACAATATGTTCCTTGAGTAAATACAATCAAAAAATAAGTGTTCTACAGATTCATTATCTGTATTGCAGAGGAGACATTTGATTTCATAATTATTGTTTTTGCTCCATTTTTTACATACGTCTCTAGTTGGTAATCTGTTTAGCAATGCAAAATAGGCACAATGTGCCATCTTTGGGCAGTTTGCATTATTCCAAATAATATTGCACCATTCCATTTCTGTTTCGAACCCTTTTAAATATTCCCAAGTAGATTTAAAGGAAAATTTCTCATTTTTTGTAAGCTTCCATTTCCAGTGGTCAGTTGCTAAATTTGAATCTATTTCAATTTTTTCTATGACACTTTTGAATATTGAAGTTGGTGGATGCTTATTTGATTTCCATATGTGATTTTGAATGATGTTGCCCACTTTTAAATTGGCTCCCCCAAAGTAAAAAAATTTTGTCCAGCCTAGCAAACTAATCAGAGATTTGCCATTAATCCAAGGATCAAACCAAAGGCTTGTGCTTTTCCCACATTTAAATTTTCTATCCAATAAATAAATGCCTTTATTTCTGCTTTTTAAAATGGTTTTCCAAGAGTGAGAATTGTAATTTTCAGTTGGCATTGTCCAGAAATTTTTGTTTATGACATATTTACTAATCATCCATTTTGCCCATAATGAATTGCCTTCTACCAATCTCCAAAAAAGTATGATACTACAGGCTTCCTTTAAATCTTTGATGCTTCTTAGACCCATTCCTCCAGCCTTTCTTGATTTGCAAACTGTATCCCATGGAACTTTATGATTTTTCCTTTCCATATAAAATAGGCACACATTTTTTCTATTTTACAAATTGCTGATTCTGGAATATTGTGAGTCTGAATCCAATATATTATGATAGCTATGATGACAGTGTGTGTAAGCTCAATTCTTCCAGCAATAGATAATAATCTGCTAGACCAATTTTCTATTTTGCCTTGAATGATGTCAATAAGTTTAGGCAATCCTTGGCTGCTAATTGATTTGTGCTGAGTGGAAGACCCAAGTATTTAACAGGCAATTGGCCTTCTTGAATTTTAAGAATTTGAAGTATTTCCCCTTTGTTTGCACATTCTTTACTAAAATATGCTTTGCTTTTACTCTCATTGATTTGAAGACCAGCAAAACCTTTTAAATACTCCAAGATTTTAACTATAGATTGAGCACTGTTAGTATCTGCATTCATAAATAAAAGAAAATCATCAGCATAAAGTAAATGAGTAATACTAGGGGAATATCTATTGACTGGTCTAAGATTTCCTTTTATCTGTTCCAGTATCATTTGGATAGATAAATATTCCATAGCTATAGTGAATAAATAAAGGGAGAGGGGATCAACTTGCCTAATTCCCCTATTACTAGTAATAAACCCACATGGTGATCCATTAATTAATATGGAAAAGGAGGCAGTATCTATGCATTCTTTAACTAAATCACATTTTTTTTATGAAATCCCATTTTCCTCATCATGTGAATGATAAAATGTCTGTTAATTTTGTCAAAAGCTTTGTGAATGTCAATTTTAATGCAGACTTTATTCTTACAGCCCCTATTAAAGTTTCTGATAAGCTCATGTGCCAAAAGAGTATTTTCAATGATGTATCTACCTGGGATGAATGCACACTGATTTTATGAAACCAAATATTTTAGAATTTTTTTTATTCTATTACTTAAAATATTTGCAATGATTTTGCATATAAAATTGCAGCAGGCTATAGGCCTGTAATATCCTAGACCCGAGGGAATTTTTACTTTGGGAATTAAAGTAATAAAAGTATGATTTAAGCTTTTTAGTAGTTTACCAGATGTAAAAAATTCTTTGATAGCTTCAAGTATAATATTTTTAAAATCCTCCCAGTGTGTTTTGTAAAAAAATTCCCCAAACACATCAGGGCCTGGACATTTATCTATATTTGAACCAAAAATAATTTTTTTAATTTCATCCATCTCAGCAAGGGCAAGAAGAATATCACTATTGTTTTCATTAAGTAAAAATTTTGTTTCTATATTTGGAAAATCTTTCTTATAAGAATTAGAATTGTAAAGATCAGTAAAATAGTCAATAACCATATTCTCCAAATTTGAGACATCATTCAGTGTAACTTCATTATTATCTAGCAATTTGCCTATGTCATTGATTTTTTTCCTATTTGACATCTTGGCATAGAAAAATTTACTAGATTCATCAGCTTTAGTAAGCCAGTCTACCTTGGCTTGTTGCCTCATGTTGATAGCTTGCACATGCAAACTCTTACTTAATTTATCTTGAAGTTGAAAAAATTGATTAACCCTAGATTTGTCTGAGCTATCATAATCTATAATGTTTTGGATTGACTCACATTCTTCTCTAATGAGTTTAATATCATCTCTATTCCTATTTTTGTTCCAATTTTTTAAATTTTCTTTGATATTCTTAAGAATGCTTTTAAATTTATTTTGAGCAGTACCATGAATATTAATTAGAATACTGTTTTTGACAGTATCCATATAACTCTTATCATAAGTCCACCCATTAACAAACCTAAACGGAATATTGTTTCTAATATTATCACAGCCAGAGAAAATTATATGTAAAGGGGTGTGATCACTAGTGACTTGAGGAAGAGTAGAAAATTTGTAATTAGAAAAGGTATTAACAAACAGATGGTTAATAAGTATTCTGTCAAGTTTACAATGAATATTCCTATATTCACCTGATTTCCAAATGAATTGATTCCCACTAATAGTGGGCTCAATTAAACCTGTTTTAAGCAAAAAATTATTAAAAAAATTCTAATTTACTAAAAGAAATGGGAACTCCACCCTTTTTTCAAAAGAATGGAAAACGGTAATCCCCTATGATGATCCAAGGTTTTGCCATGTTATAGTTTAATGACTTAAGATCATTCCATAAAAAAATTCTTTCTTTTTCACTATTTGAAGCATAAATAAAAGTGATTTCTATTTGAAATCCACCTTTATTTAAGAATTTGCAATGAATAAATTGGAAGTCTAGAAAATGATGACTAAGACTCCAAATATTTGGGTCGCAAATTACCATTATTCTACCATTTCCCCCCGTATTATTACTATTAATAACACCCCATTCTTTGAAGTAGCTACCATGAAAATTGCATATTTTTGAATCCTCTAGTTCATGTTCAAGAATACCAACTATATTTGGTTTTTTTTGTGAAAATTAGATTGGTTAGGTCTAATTTTCTTTTAGAAGAGTTTAAACCTCTAACATTCCAAGTAATTATCAATATAAAAAGTATTGAATTATAAAGGATATGTAAAGGATATCACTGCTTCATACAGAAAGATTGGGGTTCTATTCCTCCAGCTTTTCTTTGTCTCTTTTCTCTTCTATGTAATCTGAACGTTTATGCCCTTTTCTTTTTAATGATTTTCTGTCTTGTATTTTTAGGTGTTCAGACCACCTTGGATTTCTCATTACATATTTTTCCTGGAATTCATCCTTTTCCCATTTTTCTTCTTTTTCTTGAGATAGTATTTCCTGGAGGTTTTTGATTTTGTTTTTCTTCTTTTCTTTTTTATCCTCTTTGCTTGAGAAGATGAGTTTGGAATTAATTTCATGACTTTTTGAACTAAATCCTCTGAGATTCCTTTGTGAGAGTTATATGAACAAAATTTCCTGCCCTCGGTTTTAGTGGATATTCCATTTGTAGCTATGCTTTCTACCATAGTTTCATTATCATTTGCATTATTATCAACAACAGAGGAGTGCAAAGCACCATAATCCAAGCTTCATTCCTTAATAGCAGAGGAAACATCATTTCCAGTTTGCTTCAATTGATTTGAAAGATCCTCTGTATTTTCTGCCATTATTTGGTCTGTTATTTCCTGCTGTTTGGATACATCAGATGCATTCATATTTGTAGACAGATCCATTATGCAGCCTTTATTATTAAAGTTTTCAAAAAAATTGATTTTCCCTGTTAGTGAACAACCAAGAGCACAAGGTTCTTAAATCTCTTCTTGCTGATTACTATTAAAAAATATTCTTTGATGGCTTCTTGATTTTGCTCTGTCACCAAGACCTTTTCTTTAATGCTTGAAGATTCTTTCTGTTTTTCTTTCCAAATAATTTTAGTAGTACAGTTTTCAGTTGAATGCCCAAAACAATAACAATTTGTACATCTTGGTGGGATACATTCGTATTCAATTCTCTGAACTAAAGTTTCTCCATCATGCATTGTTATATGTGCTTCTTCAGGAAGTTCTGAATTTGCTTTGATTTCAACAAGAATTCTTGCATAGCTTAATCTTGTTTCCTTTGCTGTTGGTGTGACGACCCAGAATTTTTAGGCATTTTAAATTGGAATATTTAATTAATTTTAAATATTTGCAAGTTAATTTAACTTGGATTTCAAATATCAGTTTGAATTTGGCGATTAAATTTATTGAATATAATAATTAGAGATTGGGTAAAATATTTAATCATGAGTTTTAAGCTGATAAAAATGTTTCAAGGGCTTGGAAAACTTATGTTTATAATACTGGAGATAATAGCAGTTTTAAATTTGAGATTGAAAGTGTTTTGTTCCGCTTTAGAAAAATATGTTGTTTAAATTGATATTTAAAAATAGCCTTCCGAGGTGCAGTCTCGGAATTCGACGAAACCAGTTTCATTGGATTCGTAATATGGTATTATTATTGGGTTTCAAATTCCATGGTGATTGAAGTTGTTTTGTGAGCATACGATATATAAACACGCTGAAATTTATATCGAAAATTTAATGTAATAGCTGGGTCCAAAAAGCTATCTTCTCCATACGATCGAATTATGACTCGAAATGTGACGACCCAACTTCCACACTCCAGGAAGTCGCATCATCAATTAAGAAAGAAAAGGGATAGAAGAAGAAAAGAAAGAGAAGAAGAAGAAACAACACATCAGAATCTAAACAGCGGAACGAATAAATTATATTAATAACATAAAATATTACATAGTTTACAACCACTATCAGAGTACACAGATATACAACATATACTAGACAGTTATAAACACCTGTCTAGTATTTACATCATAATACAATCCAGAGACAACACAGAGACACACAGCGGAATACTATATATATCTAACGCAGAAGCCTCCTGCTCCATTTGCTCCTTTCGTCAAAAGCTAACCTGAATCCCTTGGCTACTCGTAAAAATTTGAGTACCCAAGAGTTTATGAAAAACAAAAATAAACTCCGGGTCAGACATGGGTCTGGTGTGAGTAATAGGTTAAAGTTGCTTAACTTTGAAAAACCTTTTAAAAGAAAGGTATCACGTAAGACTTCCCACACATAAACATGGAAAAGTTTTTACCTTACGCTAACCAAAACATTTGATAGGAAATCCAGTGATATTATAATAGTGTCTAGGGTTTTCAAGTAAATAGAAAATAGCCGAAATTGTCACATTCATTAAATTCCAGCTACTAGCCACAAAAGTGGGTAATACAATCAAAACCGTTGGCACTTATTGGATTTTGGATTCCATACAATGGCAGGGCTACTGGGGTACCGCCCGTCACAGTACGTGGCTTAGATCAACGTACCGAGGAGCCACCTTAACTCCCCTGCAACACAAGACCGAAACCATCCCTTACTGGACAGTCCCGAACAAGACAACCCCGCAGTTGGTGTACATCCAACTTCCCACACAGCCGAAATAAAAAGGGACCTCTAGGCAGGGATCAATCTTGCTCTCCAGTGGGTGCGACCCACGAAGCCTTGCTGCACCTCCCCTGTTTTAGCCATTCTCGGTTGATGGGGCTTGAGGCTATGATTACCTTTAGAGGACACATCTCTTGGAATGCTCATCGTCCACCTGACGATGTTCTGAAAGCATTCAATCCATACAAGTTCGTTCCGGGTTCGAACGAAACCGAAGGCATTATCTCGTTACACTCATTACGGAATCACCCACAGAGTTAACGACGATAACCCTTGCACTCTAAACCTATATCTCGAATCTATAAGTACTATTCCGTCAAACTCATTACGGAATCACCCATAGAGTTATACTGACGTATAGCCCTTACACCTCGAGTCTTCACAAAGCTCCACTTTGATTCACGACCTAACGTTATTTGGAATCGATGTGGTTTTCGGATATCCAAATATGGAAACCCGATCCCGGTCTCATCGAAATCCAAAGCGTGTTTTTTAAGGTCAAGTTGTTTTAAAGGTTTAAAACAATTCAATTTCATTATCTATATACACACAGATAGATAAATCACAGGTTCATAATAGATAATCAACATTATCATCATATCAGATAAACCATATTATCATTATCAAAGGATAATTCATATCAACATCACAATGCAACCAATGCATCCAAGGCACTCAACATTATCTATCTCATATCTGAGATTCTAACCATCCAAAGTAAACAACACTATCCAACCATATAAGCAATGATTAACCATACCAAATATAATTAATTTAAAATGAATTAAATTAATTACATCATTCCATTAATTTAAAGTAAATTAAATTAATTACTTCACCAATATCATCCTTGCTTATCATTATTGATAATCTATCAATCAAATAATTAATCTTCATCCAATTATTCATTTTAATTAATCATCCCTGATTAATTAACTCTTAATTACATTCAAGTAATTATACACTAATTAATTTCTCAAATTAATTATATTAACCAAATACAGTAATTAATCCTTAATTACTTTATTAATTAATTAACTATAATTAATTACATTAATCCTTAATTAATTACATTAATTAATTACCTTTAATTACTTATTATTGATTAATTAATCTTAATTAATCAATCTTAATTACATCATTAATTATATTAATTAATGATCCCTAATTATATTTAATTAATTACCTTATTTAAATTAATTACATTAAGAAATAAAATCTTAATTTAAAACATAATTGTTAATCACCCTTGATTAACCCCATTCAGTAATTATCTACCCTTAATTACTTTACCAAACAAATTAATTACTTCATAATTAATTATCTCAAATTAATCCTTTGATTAATTCACAAAGTAATTATACTTAAATTACTTCAAATATCAAACCACCTTTAATTAATTACATATAGTAATTGTCCATTAATTACTTCTCTAAGTAATTACTCTACATTAAATTACATTAAGTAATTATCCTTCACAACTCATCAATTGATTAATTTTAAATTAATTAAAATGAATTAATTAACTTAAACTAATCAAATTAACTCAATTAATAAGTAATTAATTCCTTAATTACTTCCATAATATTATACCGAATAACTTACATAATTGATTATTTCTAAATTAATTAATCTAATTAATAATTAAAATTAATCACATTAATTAATTATTAAATAATCCTTAGTTAATGATCTTCATTAACTATTAAATAATTCATTAATTATTTTCCAAAGTAATTAACATATTTTAATCATTATTGATTACAAATTAATTAATCATTAATTAATCTATTAATTAACCCTAATTAATTAAGTAGTTAAGTGTTAATTAAAACTTAATTAAATCCATTATTACTTGATTAATTAATTATAAATCATTAATTAAAAACTAATTTTATTTAATTAATTATTCTTAATTACAAGTTAATTATTCAAAGAATAATTAATCCTAACCCTTAAGATTAAACCTTAATTACTTTAAGTAATTATTTATTTCATTAATTTATTAAATAAATAAATTATTCATTTAATTACTCTAATAATTAAATGAATTACAAACATCAAATTATTTTTAACTTCACAAGTTTAAATTCAATCAAAAATGTAACGAGACGGAATTTGCCCGCTCGAAAATCGACATCCATACTTCAAATCGTATTCGAATGCCATAGATTCGACCGTTCAAATCCGATTCGCCGGAGCTTATAACAACATTAAGTAAATAACACAACGGAAAAAAAAAAGAATAATACATTGATATACAGCTTTGATAACATATCTGATGCAACAGATGATCCAATAGATATCAATATACATCAGAGATATGATACAATAAATAGCAGCGGAAAAGAAAAATAGATAACATCTAGCAGCGGAACAAATAACTCTAAAATTGTCTTCAAGGAAGAACTCCAAGAACTGCAACTCCATTTCCAAGAATCAATCCAGCAAAAGCTCGAACCCCCAATAACGATGCACCAAGCTAAGCAAGACTGGTGCGATCCAAAGACTGAATTAACTCCAGATAACCTACTAATCTGACTATCTGAAAAACCCAACTCTAGACTGCTCGTGTAGAAAAAAAAATGAGCATCCAGAGTTTAGGAAAGAAACAATAAACTCCGGATCAGTCGTGGGACTGGTGTGAGCAACAAAAAAAATTTATCTTTTAAAACATTCAACATAAGATTTTCAAAGTCAATTCGCAATGCTTTTTTTTAAAATGAGACTACCATAAGGCCTCCCGCACACACACACAATGCAAACGCAGAATCGGAGGAGATTTCTCCTTATGATAGTCAAAGATGCTTGATACGCATTAAAAAGAAACATTTGATATTATTACTAGTGCATAGTGTAGAAGAATCATTTCAAAAGTAAAGATATAAATCTTAGCCAGCATAGGCATTTTGCATTTATGCTTACTATAGCTACCATCCAAACAGTGGGGCGCCACCATAAGTGAATGATAGGTTCTACAACTAAAACCGTACAAGATCGTATTGTTTCTTTGGATTTCCAACAAATGGTCAGGCCAAGGAACTTCCCATTGCCACATGAGAATGCCTCTGGAAGGACATTCCCGAGAACCAAACTGGATCTCTGCCAACACAAGGCCGGGTTACCCCTAACTGGGTAACTACTGACACGAGCATGCCATCCCCCGATCGTAAACGACCTTTCTCACGGGATCCCGATAACTAACAACCACAAAGTAATAAATTCGCAGTAACCACATAGGTTAAATATCTGGGCTCCATACCATGATACCACCTCTATCCAGAAGGAAATGCACATACCCTAAAGGGAGCTACCCCTCATAACCTTGCCGCATCTTTCCTGTTTTGACCATTTCCGAGGTGTGAGGTTCGACGAAGTCTCGTCCACAAAAACACGCTTGATACAAAAGCTGTGCTTTGGGTCAACAAATGATCATAGAAATGATCACCAAGATAGACGATCAAACAAATGATCCTATCATAAATAATCAACACAATGATCATTTCACAGCAACACTCAGCATGTCACATTACCAAATTGGGAATATATCGCTGATAACCTTCAACTATATAACCTCTGAGCTCATACGTCTCAGAGAAGGGTGTTAAGCTAAAAGAATAAATTCTCCGCCACCAACAGAAAAAAATTGAAAGAAATCTGCTTTATATCTCAACTTGTAATGTCAGACATACAATCCATACAAGTCTGTTCCGGGCTCAAACAGAACCGAAGGCACTTACAAAGAAGTCCTTGCAATCCGGATATCCACAATCCCGATCGGATTTCCCATCACTTAGGGAGAACTCTATACCGGAGCAACTCGGTGCAGAGTCAATCGACAGGTCATCCTATCGCTCTCGCAAATACCCGGTCTTCACCACCGGTCTTCAAATGCTATCCATAACGTCGAATCACATATTCGAAATGGGTTATACGACACAAAGGTCCTCTCCCGGTTAAACCGAATAGTGAGCGAAATAGTTCAAAAACATATGGATACTGGGATTTCAATGAAGTCGCAACTTAATAACTCAAAACTTTCTTTCAAATGGTTTAATCCAATTACCATTTCAAATCTTTTAAACAAAAGATTTATTTCATAAAGTTCACCTAGTTTCTCAAAGATTCATTCCTGGATTTCAAAACAATTCCAATTCAATTGGATTTAATTCATTAAATCTTTAAATTAAGATTTAACTTGTATCTTTCAAAGTTCGTTCCCAAATATTCTCTTTCAAAATTTGTTTCCAAACATTCATCTATAACTTGGAAGACTATTTCAGTTTAAACTTGAAATCCTTTTAATACAATTTGAAATTCATTTCTCCTATGAAAGCTTTTTATCATTTAGAAACAACAGTGCTATTTCGGAAAAACCTTATTTCATTTATACAAGTTACAATCTTTGGGTTAATTCAAATTCTCAAAAGAACAATACTGTAAAAATGGTTTGACTCATATATAACTAGTATAATATCGTTAATCCCTAGTTTCAAATCATAGAATTCAATTTCAAGTATCGAATTCAAATTTAAATCAAAATATTTAAATTTCAAATCTTAATCAAGTTATTCAAAATATATTTCATCTTTGAAATTCCATTTCAAAAGCTTTTCACTTTAAACCCACTCCATTTCCAAAACATTTGAATTCAGATATTCAACTTTAAAAATCATTTCAAAATCTGTGACTTAATCGATTTCCTTGTGAAACCCATATTGTGTGTGTATGAGTGTGGTCAAAGGGTTTAACACAATAGTGCAACATTATTCAATTATCACAGATCAAACACAAAAATATAGTTGATAAGCGATATAACTATAACGCTTATCTTTCATACACAGATTCGCAGATATATATATCACAGATACTAACTATATGACCGATCATAAATCCCAACACAAATCAGGATAATCATAGAGCATCATATGCCAGGGGTATCAAACAATTCAATCATTCAATAAAATCCAAACATCCATAAGTAGGATCAATTTAATTATCTGATTTATTTAAATCAGATTAATTTCTATAGATAAATTTGCTAGTCATGGTAAATAATAATCAATTATTTACAAAACATTTAATAAATTATCCTTTAGTTAATCATTAATTAACCCGTAATTAATAATTAATCCTTGATTATTACAATAACTAATTAATTACCCCTTAATTAATTATTTCTTAATCACTTTCATTTATTAATTAACCTTTAATAGATAAATTATTCTCAAATTAATTACCAAATTAAAATATTATATTATCCCTTAATTGATTATTGATAAATTACGTTATTAATAAACGTTCATTATAAATCAATATCTAATGAATAACCTTTAATTTACTAATTAATTATTCCTTACTAACCTAATCTTTAAACCTTAATTAATTTATTTAATAAATTCAAATCATCAATTAATTAAATAACTAGATTATCTATTTTGATTAACTTAATAATCAATGAATTATAATTATTAAGTTTTCATTAACTTGAGATAAAACTTACTTTTATTAATGATTTTATTATCACTTAACAAATATGTTTGAAACATTTATTTTAACTCACTTTTGAATATCAAGATTTAAAATGAATACCAATTGATTTTAAATAAAGTTTAAAACCAACCTTGTAAACCTTTAAATTCTCATGTTAAGGTAGTACTTTTATTAAAAAAATATTTAATGGGTAACAATCAACTTTTCCTTAAATTCACATATTTAAGGATAATTTAACATTTAACTTATTTAACATTTCATTTATAAACTAAAGTTTTATTTCAAAATCTGGAATTCAAATTAAGTTCAGGTTACAAAACTTTGATTTAGACTTTGTTTAACTTGCTTACTTTACCATTCCAACTTCCAATTTCAATTCAAATCCTTTTAACCCTTTAATCACTTTAAAGTATTTAAACAAGTTTAAATTTAAAAACTTATTTATTCACGAACTAAGTTTCAAACTATACTCAAAGTTATATTTAAACGTGATTTAAAAATACAGTTTAACCTTGGTTTAAAAATTTAAATTAAACTTTAAAATTTCAAAACAGAACAGGTTCTGTTTTGAAACCTGTTCAACACTCCTACCCGAGCCACGCCAGAATTTTCTTCGAGTCGCACATGCATTCACGCGAGACCAAACCCGATGGAACATGATCCTTCCCCGGACACAAAACTACCCAGTCACAACAATGGCACGGTGCACGTGTACACCGTTGATGATCAACTCCGGTCATCATCGTATCGCCGAGCAAGTCGAAGTCTTTCCCTGTACCCAACTCCGATCGTCAAAGCTCCGTTACCCACGCCAGATCGAATTCGAATAAAAATTTGAAACCTGGAAAACTCAAAAGCACCCCACCTTGAAACCTGTCAACGCCACGTTCATGATTCTCCGACCATCTGAGTGCCTCCGCCTTCGGCCCTATATTCGTCTTCCTCTCCTCTACCATTTCCCAAACCCTCACCACACTCGGTCGCCTGTCGACGATGGACGAAGCAAAATTCTAAACTTCAACGCAAATTAGGTTTAAAAACTCAAATCACCTCACCGCAGTTTCCACGGCGATCGTTCAGCACTTCCACCATTTTTCCCATACTTACTGATACCACCTCCACCTTTGCCCAAAATCTCGACCACCAAGGACCTCGTGATCATCAGATATTGCCCAAAATTCCATTCCCAGTAAATTCCCAAATCCTCATTCATATCAATACTAAAATTTGAGATTTGTGGTTTAAAAATCCTAACTTTTGAAGGTGATTCAAGATATAGAATTGAATTAACAGTTTGTTACATTCGAATTTTTAACATAAATCTAAGTTTTGCTCTGTAGAACCAAATTCACAGTTGTAATATTTAACTAACATGCTTAATACAAATTTTAGATTATGATTTAATTTTTAAACCAACTTATTTTGTTTTTAAACTGCACACCTATAAATGTTTGAAATGAAGGTGTTTTTAAATTTTTGATTTACCATCAACTTGTAATTAAACAAAGAGAAGAACAGTAAATAAAATTTTCAACAAACAATTCATCTATATATACTGAAACATACATATAAACGAAACTCACTTATTTCAGATTTAAACCATAAAATCCAGATTCATATACTTAGATTTTAAATGATGTTACTCACCTTAGTTTCTAGAGAAACAAAAGAACAGAGTTTGCAAATGTTGAATAGGTTTGAAAAAATGCAAGCTTCCATTTTTATTTTCCAGTTTGAAAACTTGAACACTTGCTTGAGATGCTCCTATGCAAACTGATCTAGGCTTTGTTTTTCAAGTTGCATTTTAATCTCCAGGTTGAAGATGATTTCTTCTTTTTCTCTGTTCCAAGTTAAAAGTTTTATCTTTTTTTTTTTTTATACTCACGAACTGATGATGATAGGCTTTCGAATTATAATGAAAGGGCAGAGATATATGGCAAAGAGTTGCAGACAGGTTGATAATATTTTATACAAGACAGTGATAATATTTTTCTTCCTTTTGTACAAAGCAGGCAGAGATCTCTTTGGGTATGGAGGCTGATGATTTTAGTCATGAGCTAGAGATATGTTGCATTTAATGCCCTGGTCCTTTTTTTTTCCTTGTTTGTACATATTCCTCTTACTTTATGGACTATGCAGATCTTCATATACATATATGATTTGTTTCTTTCTTTTCTTCTTGCATACCCCTTTTTTTATTCTGTTTTTATTTTGTACTGAGATAATTTTGTTTGTACTTGTTTGCCTTTATTTTATGTACATATTTCTTTGTTTATTTTCTTGCTCCTTGCCTTGCATTTCTTGTCTTGGCTGAGATGATGTAATGGGTGCTGGCCTTTATTATACTTGAATATATTTGCTTTGCTATTGTTTCACTTTATCATATTTTTTACTTTATTGGTTTGTACATACTTTTTGCCAGGTTGCTTTTAAACTTGATGTATATTATTGCTTTGTAATATTTCATACATAGGTTTTCTTTGTACTGTTTTCCTTTGCAAGCACTCTCTCTACATGCTCTGGTTTATAAGCTTTCATACTTATATTATTTTATTTTTCTTCTCTTTAGCAGGTACACTCATATGTATCTTGTTTTTATTACTTCTTACAGGCTATATATATATATAATTTTTTTTTTCTACTTGCCTACTTTCTTTTGTTTACACATATATTTATTTAACACTTTGTTTCATATTTAAGTGTCGTTTCTTTTCTTTTCTTATGACTTAATAACATAAATAAATTTCTATTTTATTATGTTTATTTCTTTTATTTTATCTGTGTTCATACTTATTGCTTTTACTTTATGTACATCTTATTGCCTACAAATATTTTATTACTTTGTATATTCTAGATAATGTGTTGTTTTAAATTTAGCAAATTCGTTTATTTTATTTTATAGACTTCATTTTGAATTTTAAAATCAATTTATCAATAAATTTCACAATTTTTATTCAAAAATTAATTTAATCATCAATTTAAATTAAATTAAAATCCGGGATCGTTACAAAAAACCTTTATTTGTTAAATAAAACTTTTATTATAAAAGAAATTTCACAAAAGTCAAAACAAATTTCTTTTAAAATTAAAACCATTTAAATTTTCACATAATCATTCAAATTTGTTTTCAACACTTAAATTTATAAAACTTAAGTTTATTTTTAAACCAAAGATTCAAATCCAAATTTGAATCATATTTAAACTTTGTTTTACATTACTTTATATTCAATTTCAAATTAAATTCAAATTTGTTTTTAAAACATTTTAAACAATAAACCCTTTTAAAATTATTTAAAGCAAATTTGAATTCAAATACCTGATCATTTCCAACTTTAAGATTCAATTCAACTTGAATCTATAATTTAAATTAGATTCAAAACTTAAATTTAAATTTTTGCTTTATATTTCAAATTCCGATTAAAATTTTGAAACACAACAATTACTAAACTTCAATAATTAGCCCTAGCTGACTCAAGCATTTCGAGTAACTCGAATATCAATTCATCCTAAAATCTATTTAAATCTCAAGTAAAAACAGGTTTATACAAACCTGTATTGACAGTTACCCAAAACCCTGAAACAAAATTAAAACCGAGACCTCATCAATTTTTTTTTAACTCCGAGTCCCTAACCCCAATGCTTCGAATCCAACGTTCAGGAACTTCGAGCTAAACCTAAGACAACCCGAGATAACACTGATAACTCATCTTCCCCAATCAACTGATACACCATTAACCTCGTGCACCTGCACCTCCGCCGCCATCACTTCTAGTCACTCACGACCCCTTGAGCAAGTCGGCAACCACCATCACACTTCAAATCCACCTTCAATCCAACTGCTGAAGCCTCACCTCAAAATCCAAGCATCGAGCTCGAAAAACAGTAACAATGGCAAATCTGGAAATTTGCCTCAACCACCAAGCTCCGACCATCTGAGAAACATCACCTCCGGCCACAAACTTCTCCATACCCCATCTACCTCCAGCTCGAACTAGAGAGAACTCGATCACTTAATTTGATCACAGTGATCAAATTCTTCAAACACTGAAAAACTAGGGCTTAAAATTTTGATTCACAATTCCCATCAACTCACTGATTTAATCTATCATCAACCATTTTTCTCTGCAACTCAGTTCACAAATCTATCACCAAAATTAATATTGGTCATTCTAATCACCTAGGTTGTCAGTTCAACCCAATTACCATTTCCAGACAAAAAAAGAAGTGCTCTGTCAAAATTTAAACTAAATTTTATGAATTTAGTTTTAAAATTCAAGTTTTGATTTATGTAATTGGTTTAATATCTTAAATCAAAGAATCTAAGTGATCAAATTCTTACTTATATATGAATTTTTCTATAGTCTCTGAGTTTATAGACAATCTACAGAAAATTTCATTTTAAATAAAAATATAAACTGTATCAAATGTTAACAGTCATATGTTAAAACTTAACACATATCAATTTAAATGGAGTGAATATTAAAACAATTCCTAAATCTGTAACTTGAATACAGAAAGGCAAACTCATATCAACATGTACAACTATACACATATATTATACCAGAAATGAACCTTAAATATGACATGCAAACATACAAAATTTTAGAAATAAACAAGCAACCAATTTATTACTCAAGTTTACTTAGTAAAATTGTTACTCACTTGGGTTTTATGTAGGCAGAGCACATGCTTATGCATTTTCTGAACTTCAGATTTTACTCTTGATTTATTTGCTTTAAAACTTCAGATTGCCTTTTAAACTACAAATGCTCTTGCTTTAAAACTGCAGATTTGTTTCTTTGTTCCTTGATTCATGTAATTACATATTCACTTGCATGGTTATTTCCAGGTGATCAGTTGCAGACTTCCAGAGAGAAGATGCATTTGAATGTTGATTTCAAAGAGGACTGCAGGCTTGTGCAGTTTTCAAAACAGAGAGAGTGACCTCCAGATATGCATGCAGGTTTGTATATATTTTTTTTTTAGAGACAGAAAGGAATTTGCAAGCTTTTCACAAATTTGCAAATTGATTGCAGATCTACATGCATTTCAGGTGGGTGAATATGATTCAGATAGTTTTCTTTTTGGTTTTGAGTGAAATAGGTTTTACAGATTTTTTCTCTGTTTTGAAGAAAGAATGAGATTGCAGATTTTAGATCTGAAAACTTTTCTTAAGTTTGAAGAAGAAAAATGGAAAGGAAGGATGATGTTAGAGGAAATGTATCTGTATAGGTATATTTTGATTTTATTAAAAATAAAATGAAAAAGAAAATTTAAACATTACACTTGTTACTATTTTAACAATTGTCACTTAGTTTATTTATGGCTCAACATGTGTCATTTGAGTGTGTTAAGAGACTAACACATGTATTAAGAAACTTATACATGTATATTAAAAGTGTTTTAAATTTTAATTTAAATTGTTTATAAATACTTTAACTTATTTTATTCCATATGTATATATAAATAAATTAGTCTCTTTTTAAATTGAAAAGAAATGAGAACAAACAAATTAAAAATATAGCTTATTCAAAAATATTAAAGTATTTTTCTATTAAATTTTAAAACATCAAATTCAAATTTTAAATTAATTTATCAAATCAATTTTAAAAATCAAGTTACATATAAATGCATATATAACTTTTATTAAAATTAAAAACAAAATTTTATTCCTTACAAAATCTATATATGTTCATAAGAACTTAAGTATTAAAATTTTATTTAAAAAAAATAACAAATTAAACAATATTAAATAATTTGTAAAAGAGATTATAACAAACTAAAATCATTTGCAATTTACATTGTAAATTCTTATATATATATATATATATATATATAAATCCCAAGTAATATAAAATAAAAGTTAGCTTTTATATTTATCAAATTTTAAATTCATATTTTTTTTTAGCTAAATAAAATTTGAATATTCTATTAAATTATTAAATCAAATTCCAAATTTTATTAATACAATTATCAAATTAAATTAAATTTAAAACACAGATTATTAAATTTATATTGCCCAAATTTCCGGGATATCACACGAAACCTTTTCCATTGCATTCAGAATAAGGGAATAACATTATGAATGCCTAGCGGCACGTCTCGATACGATGTCAAGATTTTAAGCTATGAATTCAAGTCGATTGAAATTGAAATATAATTTATACTTTGTTTGACCGGTCAAATAAACTTCACGTCAATGCTTTTTCACCTCTTTTCGAAATCACTGTAGCTTGTTCCCAACACGCAACCTTCTTTTCGAAAGAATGTTTACTTTTTCAAATCACATCATCCCCACTTCTCAAATACCTCGTTCCTCCCTCTTTCTTCTTATTCAGCCGAGAGAAACGAAGCTTGATCCTCTTCTTCATCCCTTTTTTCTCTTCCGTTCGAAGATTAAAAAAATAAAATAAAAAATATATGAATGCTGCTAAAATTCTATTTGAAATCGTCCGCGAGAATTCAGAAAAAACTCGAAACAAAGATTGGTCGAGCAGTTCGATTTAGCAAAAGCTTCAATTCTAAAATCAATTAGAATTCGATGAAAGAGGGGGGCGCTCGCGCATGGCACGGATTGTCGAGAGTCGTGAGGCTTCGATGCGAGGCATTAGGCAAGCTTCGCATTCGATGAGTTTCAAGCGGCGGCACGTGGAGACTTGCGGCAAGATGGAAGTTCGACAAGCGTATGGAAGTCGCGAGGCATCGCGATGGGCGGAGCAAGGCTGGACTTGGTCTCGACGGATGATTTTGATCGTGGTTAGGGTTCGCAAATGGCTGCTATAAGTGTTCGATTGCGTGCAGCAGTGGGTCACGTTCTAGAGAGTACGCCGGTTCGTTTGGTTGTTAAGGTATTGTTTTCGTTTTCTGTTTGTTTCAGTAATTTAGGTTAGACAGTTAATTTAAAACTATTCAGTTAAAACATTTTAGTTACAAACTGAAAGGGAAGATATATTAGGCCAGTATTTATTTAAAACTGGATAATTAAAATTTATTTAATGGTAAAGATAGATTACTTGATTATTTCAAATATTTATACAAGGTCTGAAATCATGAAGGAACAAGCCGGTCTGGATCGGATTGCAAATTAAAGGCAAAGGTGAGTTAATCTCACTAATCTGGGTTTTATTTAAATATAAATGGTTAAATTTAAATAATTGGTTGGATGATTGAATTGATTTGGTGTGTTATGTTATATATAGTAGTATATAGTATATATTGCAGTGATTGATTTCCCGCATTATATAGCGGATGAGACCCTATGCGTCGCATAATAGCGGATGGTATTATATCAATCCCATATACCACGATATTCCACCTCGAAGTGGAATTGGTATTGTGCTAACATCTGTGAATGCAGGAAAACAGGTTGGAGGGATCCAACTGGATTCCTCAAAATTTTTTAGATTGTTTTTTTTAGCAAGGCTACCCGGTTTTATAGTGGACCGTCCACTTTTTATTACGAAAGTAATAAAAATTGACGTACAGGAGTAAGGTAAAAGCACCTTAACTACTAAGAAAAATGGAAAATACAGCACAGGTACGAGATAGCTATGTCATCGTAACTATAAATAGCAAAAAACAATCACTCCTCCGAAGAGGAAGAGGCACCATCATCCCCAGCCACTTGAGAAGAAACCAAAGACACAGACCCATAAAGACCAGCAAAGGGGCGGAAATGGAGAGCAAGACAAGGATCATAACCCATAGCATCAGAAGAGTAGATAAACGAACGATCCTAGGAAGAATCAGCAAGCATGACAAAATTCGATTTCGCATAGCATCCATCTAAATCAAGGACTAAGGAATGACCAGATGGTTTGTAGCAAAGGCATCCAAGGTCCAGATGATCATCAGAAACGAAACGGTAGTAGGATTCATTCATCGGGTTAAATCTCATGTCAGATATGGGATCAATCCAACACCCCTCGGACTCGTCCCAAGCAACAAGCAACAGCCTCGAGGCTGGGACAGGAGCAACTAAAGGCATATCAGGAGCATCACTAAGAACAACCGAAACAGTAGATGAGTCAGGCCTATCTAAAGGCAAAGGAGGCAGACACAGGTCAGGTAATGGAACAGCAGGAGTAGGGGAAATCAGAGAGACGGGGGAAGAAACCTTGGGGACCAAAATCCTACGAGGGAGGCGAGGCAAGGGGATCTTCGGAGCAGCCGCGGTCGCTTCAGAATGTAAGCAGGCGATAGCTAGGTGGCTAAAGGAGTGACAGGAGATGCAAATTTTCGAAACCCAACCATAGCGAACACGGACTTCCACAACATGGCCGACAGCTAGCTGAACAGGAATAGAGGAAGGGAGAGGCTTAAAGGGGAATATCTCAATAAGAGCCTTAGCATACATTAACTTATCGCGCGCCGCTGTATTTGAGTCAAAACATTTCAATTTTACAACATTACAGGCTAACCAATTCAAACCAATAAGAGGTTGAAGAGCAAAGGGGATTTGCAAAAAAAAAAACCCAAATAGGGATAGAAAGTACTTGTTCACGTGCACACGCCACTGTTGGAGTCCAAGGAGTAACAATGAAGGGCCTTCCATCAAAAAATGATGGCTCAGCGTCAAGAACAATTCGACGATCCTCAGAAGAGGAAAACTTAAGATAGTACATGCAGTCGATCAGCTTCACATGCAAATTACCACGAAGCTTCCAAGCCCTCCGAAGAACCGAGGTCACATTAATAAGACGGTGATTAGGTACCAAAAAGAAACTGTGACGACCCGGAATTTTGAGCAATATCAATTTAATAATCTTTGATAATAATTAAATTGATTTGATCATTTTATATTATAAATTGACAAGTTAAATTTATTTTAAAGATTAATAATAATAATTTGTTAATATCTATTAATATTTTTCTTAACAATATATATTGGCAAGATAAATTCTTTTGAAAGTTTATAATAATTTGATTTGGAAATATTTATTTTGGTAAATAAGAAGTTATCAATGTAATAAAAACTTTATATTCAAATTGTGATATATATATATATATATGTGTGTGTGTGTGTGTGTGTGTGTGTATTTTGATTTGAGGTTTGTTTTAAAATTTAATATGGAAATTAATAAATTTAATGTTAGAATATTTCCATTTGAAATGTGTATATATATATATTTTAAATAGGAATTTTATTAATTTCAGTTTAATAAGTATTTCCAAACTTTATTTAGATATATATATAGTTTTGAAATTTGAAATGTTAATTTGATTTAATGACTTTGAATTGATAATTGAGATTTAAATTTAAATAACAAAGTTAATTTCTTATTTATGATAAATATGTATTTTAAGCTTTTAAATAAGATTTAAAATAAAAGTTCATTTGTTTTAATAGTCTTTCATTTTAATTTTAACATAAGATAAATTGCTTTAAAATTTCTATATAAAGAATTAAAATAAATATCTTAAGCTTATAAACATATGTTATATAAATTGAATAAAAAGGCATAAGTTATTTGTTAATAATTGTTAACATGAAACTACTTTTATATTCATTAAAATCTAAAGATTTGTTTAAGTACACATTTTCTTCTTAATAATTACATATATACATTTCATGCAAAACTTAAAATAAATTTTAAAAAGAAAATCACATTTTAAAACATTTATAAAACATTAATTAAACTTTAAAATAACACTTGTAAGTATGTTAAATTATGTAAGTTACATTTGTAAGAATATAAACATTAAAGAGACACATGTCATTCTCTTTAGTAATTAAGTTTTAAATTAAATTGTAAATAATAAAAAGAAAGATTTTATTCTTCAGCAAATCTTTCTCTTCATTTTAAAAAGATGAATTCAAATCTAAAAAAAATGTAAATCAAAACAAAAATGGAATCTGTGAAAATTTGAAACCTTGAATTTCAATCTGGGAATTTATTCAACCTGCCAATTTACTCCAAGATCTGGAATTTAAAATCTTCAAAGGGCTAGAGATTAAACATCAACAGATAATTCAGTAATCTGTAGCATCTAGTTTGATTCAACATGCAAGAAAATTTGGAAGAAGCTAATGAAATTTATTCTAGAACCTGGAAAAGAAAAATGCATCTCTGTCTTCTGCTTTTATAACAAGGTGAGTAAACGAATCTTAAAAACAGTTTTAAACCTGAATTTCATCTTGCTTGTGAATGTTGTCTTGATATCTGAAATATTTGATTTGAAGTGAATGCATGTTTTAGGAAGTATGAATAGTTGAATGCCTGTGAATTGAAACCTCTGCTCTGTCCTCTGTTTAATCAAGTGAGTAAATGAATTTAAAAACAGTTTAAACCCTGGATTTCAAATTGTTTTTGTGAATGAACATTCTGATACTACCTGAATACCTCAGTTAAAGTTGAATGCATGTTTGATTTATGATTTTTGATTGCCTGTATAATGATGCCTTAGTGTCTGAAAAAGAACAGGTTTTAAATTTTATAAATGAATTTCAATAACTCGACTTTGGATTCGAATTAGACTTGGAGTTGTAAATAGAAGTTGTTTGAATTCAAGTAAACTATCATCTAGAAACAATTACGAGTTTTTAAAGTGAATAAATGATTCTAAATACTTGAATTTAAAGTAAAATATAAATTGGGTCAAAATTTGATGAATTCAATTTCAAGTTTTGATTGCATGATTGAATTGCAAATAGAAAATTATGATTTTTAATGCTTAAATCATAATTTTTAATGGGGCAATTAGTGAGCATTTTGGGATTTACTATTTTGGGGTTTTCTGCCAAATCACGGCAAACCACGGCGAATTGGACATCGCCGTTGAACTCGAAGGTGGAGGGCGCTTCAGTGATCATGCGAAAAATACTTCAAGAATTTTTAATTGAGTGAGATGGCCAATAATCGAGGAAATAGGGTTAACAACTTTTAAAATCCGATGGTGTTCTATGGGTTGTTGCGTCATCATGGAGTTATCGGAGACGAACGCGTGCATCGCCGAAGGTTCAGAGGGATGTGGGGGAGCTACGGTGGTGGTGGCGTGGTCTCCGGTGAGGGGGATGGCCGGCGGTGGTCAAGTTTGGGAATGTGGGTTTCGGAACAATTTTTGGCTAGGAGGCAAATTTCGATTTTCAATCGTTTTTGGGTTTCTGGGTTATGCAAAGTATTGTAGGGGTCGAGAGAGACTCATCGTAGCCGCGACGATGGTCGCTGGTGGAAGCGGGGCGGTGCACGTTGCACGGTGCAAGGAGTATCAGGAAGTTTGGGTTCTGGGGAAATGAAGTGGTAGAACTTGAAGCCTTCACCGTGTTTTGTTGGGTGGGACTCGAAGCAAGGGGAAAGGTGGGAAGCACGGGTTAGTATCGGGGTTGACGCGAGTTTTTAGAGAAGGTTACTCGAGTTTTGGGGTGGGTTTACTCGGGTATTAGGTATTCAGGGATTAGAACAAGATGTTTTAAGTTGTTAATTCAAAGGAAATTTTATTTTAGGAATAAAGTTTTTAAGACATAGGTTAAACAAGTTTCAAAATTAAATTTGTTTCAAAGTTATGTTTTAAAACAAGTTTGTATATTTTAAAATATGGAAGTTTTAAAATAAAATAAGTGGATTTGAAATAAAGTTTATATTAAACTTTATTAAATAAATTTGGAAAGGTTTTAAAGATTTAAAACTTAATTTAAAATGTGTTTATTTATAAATTGATTTCTAAAGGTTATATTTTATTTTAAATAGTATAATGATTAAGAATTTGATAATCAACTATAATAAAATTTTATATTCTGTAAATTAGAATTTTATCTAAAGATAAATAATTGTGAGAATAATTGTGATAGTTCAATTATAATTTATAAATAAGTGTTGTTGATTAATATAAATGATTTAATTAAGACAATGTTTTCTTAATTAAGAATCTTTATAATATAAGAAGTTAAGAATCATTTAATTAATTTTAAATGATTAAGTTAAATAGTTAATTAAGTAATTAACTCGTGATTAATTAAGAAAATCACTTTGGATTAATCTTATATAATTACTTGGGAAGTAATTAAGTGGTTAAGTACCAAATGTTATTAAGTAAGAGTTAATTAATTTATTAAAAGTAATTAAGTAAATGTGATTAGAATTAATCACTTGAGTTATTAATTAAAGACTTAATTAATAATTAGTTAAAGTTTTAAATTATTTGATCAATGATTTATTAATAAAAGGAGTAAGAGTAATTAATTAAGTGATTAATTACTTATAAAAGTAATCAATTAAGAAAGAAATTTAAGTAATGAAGTAATTATTAATTAAGGAAAATAATTAACTAATTATTAATTTATAACTTAAGAATAATTAGTTTATAATTAAGTTTTAATTACTAAATGTAATTAAAGTAATTAATCAAAGGTGATTAATTAAAAGTAATTAATTAAAAATAATTAATCAATGTGATTAATTAAAAGTGATTAATCAGGTGTAATTAATTAAAGACAATTAAGGATAATTATCAGGATAATTAAAGAATAATTAATCAAGTATGATAAATTTTAGAAGGTAATTAAGAGGTAATTACTTAGTATAATTTGGAAGTAATTAATCAGGATGATTAATTAATATGGTAATTAAGTAATAATTACTTTAAGCAATTAAATGATAATTAATCAGGGAAGATTAATTGAAATAGATAATTAAGTGATGTTAATTAATTAACTTGTAATTAATTAATGAATAAGAAGTTGGATTGTAGATAATCCAAGTGATTAAGTAAGGATTAATTTAATCTAAGGATTTATTAAATTAATCAAGTTTGAATCAAACTTGTTTATGAATGATTAATGATTGGATGATATATATCATTGGATGAGTTAATGATATTGGTTGTTGTTGGATGACATTGATTGATGGGTGATGATGTGAATATGCTATATCTGAATGTGATATATATCCTGCTTTGTGGTAGGTATAGATGTATGTGATAATAGATGATTATCTATCTGTGTAATATGATACATCCATTTATGTTTAAGTGATATCTCTAAATATCTATTGTTTAAATCCCTTAAGTATAACTTCGACATTAAAATGGCGTTTGGTTTCGGTGAGTCCGGGATCGGGTTTCCATATTTGGATATCCGAAAACCACATCGATTCCAATTAAACGTTAGGTCGTTAATCCAAGTGGAGCAAGTGAAGACTCGAGGTGTAAGGGCTATACGTCAGTATAACTCTGTGGGTGATTCCGTAATGAGTTTGACGGAATAGTGCTTATAGGTTCGAGATGGTGGTTTTAGAGTGCAAGGGCTATGGTCGTTGACTCTGAGGATGATTCCAAAATGAGTGCAACGAGATAGTGCCTTCGGTTTCGTTCGAACCCGGAAAGAACTTGTATGGATTGAATGCTTTCAGCACATCGTCAGGTGGACGATGAGCATTCTAAGATAATTGGACCTATAAAGGTAATCGCAGCCTCAAGCCTCATCAACCGGGAATGGCTAAAACAGGGGAGGTGCAGCAAGGCTTCGTGGTCGCTCCCACTGGAGAGCGAGATACATCCCTGTCTAGATGTCCCTTTTTATTTCGGCTTTGTGGGCGGTTGGAACTGCAGCCAACTGCGGGGTGGTCTTGTTCGGGACTGTTCAGTAAGGAATGGTCCCGGCCTTGTGTTGCAGGGGAGTTAGGGTGGCTCCTCGGTACGGTGATCTAGGCCACGTACTGTGACGGACGGTACCCCAGTAGCCCTGCCATTGATGGAAACCCATTTTCCCTACGAGACCCTACGGTTTTGTTTGTATTACCCACTTTTGTGGCTAGTAGCTGGAATTTAATAGATGTAACAATTTCGGCTATTTCATATTTACTTGAAAACCCTAGACACTATTATAATATCACATGATTTCCTATCAAATGTTTTGGTTAGCGTAAGGTAAAAACTTTTCCATGTTTATGTGTAGGAAGTCTTACGTGATACCTTTTGTTTTCAAAGGATTTTCTAAAGTTAAGCAATCTTAAACCGTTTACTCACACCAGACCCCTGTCTGACCCGAGTGTTTATTTTCTGTTTTATTAAACTCTTGGGTACTCATATTATATATGAGTAGTCAAGTGATTCAGGTTATCTCTTGACGAAATCTGGAGGAGTTTTGGAGCAGGAGGCTTCAGCGTGTAGATATATGGTTAGAGTTTCCGCTGTGTGTTATTCTGTATGATGTCTTGTATTGTATTAGACAGAAATGTTATAACTATCTAAATTGAGATGTTTAGTTGTATACTCTAATGTATATGATACTTTGTATATGTTCTATATTATATTTAAATCGTTCCGCTGTGAGATTCTGATGTGTTGTTTTCTCTTTCTTCTCTTTCTTTTCTTCTTCTATCCCTTTCTTTCTTAACTAGTGATGCGATTTTCCGGGAGTGGAAAGTCGGGTCGCTACAGTTGGTATCAGAGCATTAGGTTGAGTGAATACCTAGGCTCTGGAGTGGTGTCTATCTTGAGAGAGCGTACTTGTAATTTATATATATATATATATATATATATATATATATATATATATATATATATAAAACTACCTAATCTGTTGGGTTATCTGTTCGGATTTTCCAACATAGGTTATCGAGGTAGATAAGGTAGGAGTGTGTGGAACACGACTACCACTATTGGTTGAGGCTTATATGTTGTGGTTGGAGATGTGTCTGTCGAGATTGTAGATCTAATACCATCTCGAATAAGTTTTGTAGATTGGTAAAAGGATTTATTTGAGTCCAAAGGAAGTATTTTCAAGGATTATAGTATATTCTTGAAGTGTGAGGTCGATTTTCTCTCAAGTGGGCAGGAATTTCCAAGAGTTGATTTGTCCGCTGAGGAGAAGCAAGTGGTGGTATCTTGATAGCTTCAGGAAGGAATAACTATATGGTGAGATGCAGTTTCATAGATGGTTCTGAAGATGTTTCTTTTGGAGCCAGATTTAGATGGTGTTGGATGAGCAATTGATGGCTGCTGCAATGAAGATTCGGATGTTTATAGATTTTCTGGATCTCAAGTAAGGATATCTTATCTGTATTGAAGTATGAGACTAAGGTCGATGAGTTACCTCATTTCATACATGGTCTCATTTGTTTCCCTTAAGAAGATAAGTGGTTGGATTTTTGGTTTGGAGCCGAGTTTCTTGAGAAGATGTCGACTCGTCTTAAGGATTTTTGGTGGAATTGGGTAATAGTTTTGGGTTTCAAGAGTTTGTGGTTAAGAATGATCTTTTGGCTTAGCAGTATCATTGAAGTGAAGTTTGTAAGCAGCAGCATGGACCTATTTCTTCGATGATTCAGTAATCTTTGGAATTCTTCTATCAGCAGACCAGGCAGATGGTGAATGCTTATTCTTTTCTTTGGGAGGCTCAGCAGAGCGGGATATTTATTGGAAGTAATCTATCAGTTTCTGATAGGTAAGCCATTCTTGAAGATTGGTCTTGGATAGGAAAAGCTGTTCTAGTTGGTGAAGCAGACAGTTCTTTGGAATCAGAACTGAGTGGGATCGCAAAAGTGACTTGCGATTTGTTTGGGAATCTTTGAGTATTCTTTAGCTTGGAAATTGAGGCATCTCGAGTAGAGGTGAAAGCTATAAAATTAGTCCGAGGTTCTCCAGATGTTTTTGAGGGAATTAGAAGTTGACCTGAATTGGAGATTGAGTTTTCTTATCGACTTGGATTTCTAGGAGCAATATTGATGGTTCAACCATATAGTGGGATGACGCTTAGAGCAAGAAGAATTTGGTGAGGTAGCTCAGGGCTCTTTGAAGAAGGATTGATCATCTTATTCTAGTTGAGATTTTGTTGAGATGTTTTGACCAAGTGGAATGGTCACTAGATTTTTATGAATGGGATGAACAGTGTATGAAGAAAGATTGTGCTTAAATTCTTCGATAGCATTCTTATCTTCTCTAGATCAGAGTTGTGCAGCGGAAGCGAGTTGGGAATTATTCTAGTATGGGAACAACCTGGAGTTGCAGTTTTCTTGGATTATAGGATTTCTACGGGAAATTCAAGTATGAAGGAATTTTCCGGATTTGGTAGGCAAGGTTGTCAAGTACAACTGTTTGGCTATTTAGATATGAGATATAGGTTTGAAGTCCATTGATGCTTGTGGTATAGAGTAGTATTTTGGATTTCAGCAAATTATCTTTGGGAGAGCCATTTTGTCGAGTAGGACCTGGAGGTTTGGTTTGAGTGGTCATGTTGTTTCATGAAGCAATCAGCAAGGGTTGGGCTGATCAGGAATATGGAGGTGACTCAGGATCATCTGAAGGTTGGGCAGTTAAGAATTGAGGAGATTTGGAATGTGAAGCTGGAATTTGGATATTGTTTTAGTTTTATCCAATCAAAGGAGATATAAGATCTGGTAAAACTGGAGAGTTTGCTCTGGAGGTATTTTGAGTTTTCTGTGTTCTCTAGAGATTAGATTTTGATCTACAGGATTGAATTGCCAGTCCGGATAGCTGGAATTCATTGTATTTCACATATCTCTGAGGAATATGTGTATGATTCTTTGAGTGATAGAATCAGCAGTTCAGAAGAATCTGGTGGTTGAGCTGGTTTTGAGTTTAGTCTGATATCTTGTTCAGATTTGAAGAATCAGATGAGGGAGTTCTTAGTTTTAATAGTGTAGTTACTTAAGATTCTGTAGAGCGAGTATTCCAGCACAGATGACTGGAAAACTCTTGATAATATTAGGAAGTTCTATTCAGAATTTTGTCTGAATAGATAAATTATTTGTTTGAATTGGTTGCTATTATTGATTGTGTGATTGCTAATTTAAAATAAATTCTTTAGCTGGATTATTAAATTATCTTTGCTTTTAAATTTCGGGGACGAAATTCTTTTAAGAGGGGAGGAATGTGACGACCCGGAATTTTGAGCAATATCAATTTAATAATCTTTGATAATAATTAAATTGATTTGATCATTTTATATTATAAATTGACAAGTTAAATTTATTTTAAAGATTAATAATAATAATTTGTTAATATCTATTAATATTTTTCTTAACAATATATATTGGCAAGATAAATTCTTTTGAAAGTTTATAATAATTTGATTTGGAAATATTTATTTTGGTAAATAAGAAGTTTTTAATGTAATAAAAACTTTATATTCAAATTGTGATATATATATATGTATATATTGTGATTGGAGGTTTGTTTTAAAATTTAATATGGAAATTAATAAATTTAATGTTAGAATGTTTCTATTTGAAATGTGTTTATATATTTGTATATATATATTTTAAATAGGAATTTTATTAATTTGAGTTTAATAAGTATTTCCAAACTTTATTTAGATATATATATATATATAGTTTTGAAATTTGAAATGTTAATTTGATTTAATGACTTTGAATTGATAATTGAGATTTAAATTTAAATAACAAAGTTAATTTCTTATTTATGATAAATATGTACTTTAAGATTTTAAATAAGATTTAAAATAAAAGTTCATTTGTTTTAATAGTCTTTCATTTTAATTTTAACATAAGATAAATTGTTTTAAAATTTCTATATAAAGAATTAAAATAGATATCTTAAGCTTATAAACATATGTTATATAAATTGAATAAAAAGGCATAAGTTATTTGTTAATAATTGTTAACATGAAATTACTTTTATATTCATTAAAATCTAAAGATTTGTTTAAGTACACATTTTCTTCTTAATAATTACATATATACATTTCATGCAAGACTTAAAATAAATTTTAAAAAGAAAATCACATTTTAAAACATTTATAAAACATTAATTAAACTTTAAAATAACACTTGTAAGTATGTTAAATTATGTAAGTTACATTTGTAAGAATATAAACATTAAAGAGACACATGTCATTGTCTTTAGTAATTAAGTTTTAAATTAAATTGTAAATAATAAAAAGAAAGATTTTATTCTTCAGCAAATCTTTCTCTTCATTTTAAAAAGATGAATTCAAATCTAAAAAAAATGTAAATCAAAACAAAAATGGAATCTGTGAAAATCTGAAACCTTGAATTTCAATCTGGGAATTTATTCAACCTGCAAATTTACTCCAAGATCTGGAATTTAAAATCTTCAAAGGGCTAGAGATTAAACATTAACAGATAATTCAGTAATCTGCAGCATCTAGTTTATTTCAACATGCAAGAAAATTTGGAAGAAGCTAATGAAATTTATTCTAGAACCTGGAAAAGAAAAATGCATCTCTGTCTTCTGCTTTTATAACAAGGTGAGTAAACGTATCTTAAAAACAGTTTTAAACCTGAATTTCATCTTGCTCGTGAATGTTGTCTTGATATCTGAAATATTTGATTTGAAGTGAATGCATGTTTTAGGAAGTATGAATAGTTGAATGCCTGTGAATTGAAACCTCTGCTCTGTCCTCTGTTTAATCAAGTGAGTAAATGAATTTAAAAATAGTTTAAACCCTGGATTTCATATTGTTTTTGTGAATGAATATTCTGATACTACCTGAATACCTCAGTTAAAGTTGAATGCATGTTTGATTTATGATTTTTGATTGCCTGTATAATGATGCCTTAGTGTCTGAAAAAGAACAGGTTTTAAATTTTATAAATAAATTTCAATAACTTGACTTTGGATTCGAATTAGACTTGGAGTTGTAAATAGAAGTTGTTTGAATTCAAGTAAACTATCATCTAGAAATAATTACGAGTTTTTAAAGTGAATAAATGATTCTAAATACTTGAATTTACATTAAAATATAAATTGGGTCAAAATTTGATGAATTCAATTTCAAGTTTTGATTGCATGATTGAGTTGCAAATAGAAATTATGATTTTTAATACTTGAATCATAATTTTTAATGGGGTAATTAGTGAGCATTATGGGATTTACTATTTTGGGGTTTTTTGCCAAATCACGGCAAACCACGGCGAATTGGACATCGTCGTTGAACTCGAAGGTGGAGGGGTCTTCAGTGATCATGCGAAAAATACTTCAAGAATTTTTAATTGAGTGAGATGGCCAATAATCGAGGAAATAGGGTTAACAGCTTTTAAAAGCCGATGGTGTTCTATGGGTTGTTGCGTCATCATGGAGTTATCGGAGACGAACGCGTGCATCGCCGAAGGTTCAGAGGGATGTGGGGGAGCTACGATGGTGGTGGCGTGGTCTCCGGTGAGGGGGATGGCCGGCGGTGGTCAAGTTTGGGAATGTGGGTTTCGGAACAGTTTTTGGCTGGGAGGCAAATTTCGATTTTTAATCGTTTTTGGGTTTCTGGGTTATGCAAAGTATTGTAGGGGTCGAGAGAGACTCATCGTAGCCGCGACGATGGTCGCTGGTGGAAGGGGGGCGGTGCACGTTGCACGGTGCAAGGAGTATCAGGAAGTTTGGGTTCTGGGGAGATGAAGGGGTAGAACTCAAAGCCTTTACCGTGTTTTGTTGGGTGGGACTCGAAGCAAGGGGAAAGGTGGGAAGCACGGGTTAGTATCGGGGTTGACGCGAGTTTTTGGAGAAGGTTACTCGAGTTTTGGGGTGGGTTTACTCGGGTATTAGGTATTCAGGGATTAGAACAAGATGTTTTAAGTTGTTAATTCAAAGGAAATTTTATTTTAGGAATAAACTTTTTAAGACAGAGGTTAAACAAGTTTCAAAATTAAATTTGTTTCAAAGTTATGTTTTAAAACAAGTTTATATATTTTAAAATATGGAAGTTTTAAAATAAAATAAGTGGATTTGAAATAAAGTTTATATTAAACTTTATTAAATAAATTTGGAAAGGTTTTAAAGATTTAAAACTTAATTTAAAATGTGTTTATTTATAAATTGATTTCTAAAGGTTATATTTTATTTTAAATAAAGTATAATGATTAAGAATTTGATAATCAACTATAATAAAATTTTATATTCTGTAAATTAGAATTTTATCTAAAGATAAATAATTGTGAGAATAATTGTGATAGTTCAATTATAATTTATAAATAAGTGTTGTTGATTAATATAAATGATTTAATTAAGACAATGTTTTCTTAATTAAGAATCTTTATAATATAAGAAGTTAAGAATCATTTAATTAATTTTAAATGATTAAGTTAAATAGTTAATTAAGTAATTAACTCGTGATTAATTAAGATAATCACTTTGGATTAATCTTATATAATTACTTGGGAAGTAATTAAAGTAAGTAAGTGGTTAAGTACCAAATGTTATTAAGTAAGAGTTAATTAATTTATTAAAAGTAATTAAGTAAATGTGATTAGAATTAAACACTTGAGTTATTAATTAAAGACCTAATTAATAATTAGTTAAAGGTTTAAATTAATTGATTAATGATTTATTAATAAAAGGAGTAAGAGTAATTAATTAAGTGATTAATTACTTATAAAAGTAATCAATTAGGAAAGAAATTTAATTAATGAAGTAATTATTAATTAAGGAAAATAATTAATTAATTATTAATTTATAACTTATGAATAATTGGTTTATAATTAAGTTTTAATTACTAAATGTAATTAAAGTAATTAATCAAAGGTGATTAATTAAAAGTAATTAATTAAAAATAATTAATCAATGTGATTAATTAAAAGTGATTAATCAGGTGTAATTAATCAAAGATAATTAAGGAATAATTATCAGGATAATTAAAGAATAATTAATCAAGTATGATGAATTTTAGAAGGTAATTAAGAGGTAGTTACTTAGTATAATTTGGAAGTAATTAATCAGGATGATTAATTAATATGGTAATTAAGTAATAATTACTTTAAGCAATTAAGTGATAATTAATCAGGGAAGATTAATTGAAATAGATAATTAAGTGATGTTAATTAATTAACTTGTAATTAATTAATGAATAAGAAGTTGGATTGTAGATAATCCAAGTGATTAAGTAAGGATTAATTTAATTTAAGGATTTATTAAATTAATCAAGTTTGAATCAAACTTGTTTATGAATGATTAACGATTGGATGATATATATCATTGGATGAGTTAATGATATTGGTTGTTGTTGGATGACATTGATTGATGGGTGATGATGTGAATATGCTATATCTGAATGTGATATATATGCTGCTTTGTGGTAGGTATAGATGTATGTGATAATAGATGCTTATCTATCTGTGTAATATGATACATCCATTTATGTTTAAGTGATATCTCTAAATATCTATTGTTTAAATCCCTTAAGTATAACTTGGACATTAAAATGGCGTTTGGTTTCGGTGAGTCCGGGATTGGGTTTCCATATTTGGATATCCGAAAACCACATCGCTTCCAATTAAACGTTAGGTCGTTAATCCAAGTGGAGCAAGTGAAGACTCGAGGTGTAAGGGCTATACGTCAGTATAACTCTGTGGGTGATTCCGTAATGAGTTTGACGGAATAGTGCTTATAGGTTCGAGATAGTGGTTTTAGAGTGCAAGGGCTATGGTCGTTGACTCTGAGGGTGATTCCAAAATGAGTGCAACGAGATAGTGCCTTCGGTTTCGTTCGAACCCGGAACGAACTTGTATGGATTGAATGCTTTCAACACATCGTCAGGTGGACGATGAGCATTCTAAGATAATTGGTCCTATAAAGGTAATCGCGGCCTCAAGCCTCATCAACCGGGAATGGCTAAAACAGGGGAGGTGCAGCAAGGCTTCGTGGTTCGCTCCCACTGGAGAGCGAGATACATCCCTGTCTAGATGTCCCTTTTTATTTCGGCTTTGTGGGCGGTTGGAACTGCAGCCAGCTGCGGGGTGGTCTTGTTCGGGACTGTTCAGTAAGGAATGGTCCCGGCCTTGTGTTGCAGGGGAGTTAGGGTGGCTCCTCGGTACGGTGATCTAGGCCACGTACTGTGACGGGCGGTACCCCAGTAGCCCTACCATTGATGGAAACCCATTTTCCCTACGAGACCCTACGGTTTTGTTTGTATTACCCACTTTTGTGGCTAGTAGCTGGAATTTAATAGATGTAACAATTTCGGCTATTTCATATTTACTTGAAAACCCTAGACACTATTATAATATCACATGATTTCCTATCAAATGTTTTGGTTAGCGTAAGGTAAAAACTTTTCCATGTTTATGTGTGGGAAGTCTTACGTGATACCTTTTGTTTTCAAAGGATTTTCTAAAGTTAAGCAATCTTAAACTGTTTACTCACACCAGACCCCTGTCTGACCCGAGTGTTTATTTTCTGTTTTATTAAACTCTTGGGTACTCATATTATATATGAGTAGTCAAGTGATTCAGGTTATCTCTTGACGAAATCTGGAGGAGTTTTGGAGCAGGAGGCTTCAGCGTGTAGATATATGGTTAGAGTTTCCGCTGTGTGTTATTCTGTATGATGTCTTGTATTGTATTAGACAGAAATGTTATAACTGTCTAAATTGAGATGTTTAGTTGTGTACTCTGATGTATATGATACTTTGTATATGTTCTATATTATATTTAAATCGTTCCACTGTGAGATTCTGATGTGTTGTTTTCTCTTTCTTCTCTTTCTTTTCTTCTTCTATCCCTTTCTTTCTTAACTAGTGATGCGATTTTCCGGGAGTGGAAAGTCGGGTCGCTACAGGAACCTACTAAATAATCAGACCAAAATTCCACACCAACTTGCAAAACAGAAGGGGGAGGGATCATCACTCCATATTTCTCGACCATATCAAATTCAATCGGGATGTAGTCACCCGCATTACGGGGCAAGGACGAGAAAAGTGAAAATTAAGATTTGAAGATAGGCATCGATGGAGGAGTATGACCAGGGCGCTCCACAACGAAGGGGGAACCATAAGAGGCAACTGGAATAGAAACACCAGAGCTAGGTTTACTGACTATAGGAACAGTTTTCATAGGGGCAATATCACAAGCACCAGGAGTGCAAAGACCAGAACAACGATTGTCAGCAGATTCACTCACCAGAGCACACTCAAGCATACTGACGTCAGCTCTAGCATCGATCACAACGTTCGATGTAACCTTCCCCACATCACAAATCGTTGAGTCATGGATACTTACATCATCTCCAAGCACATCAGGAAGGGGGCGAGGCACACCAGCATCATGCTCGCATTCATCAGGGGATACACATACTTCAATTTCAGATCCATTAGATCCTGATTTACATTTCAAAGCCATGTCAGATACTGACTTACTACCGCAAGCATCGGGTGATAAAGACTGCAAAATGGACACGGCCGAAGGCGCAACTCCAAGGCAACTTGCACGACCAGGCGCAGAATTCGCAACGACTGTCGGATTCGTAGCATGGAGTGGTGGAAACTCAGAGGGGGAAAGGAGTTGAGGCATAAGGCGAACGGGGACAGAGGGTAGGACGTTGAATACCCTGCCAGATCTGGTAGAAGAGGGGGTAGGGCGATGCGAAAAAGAAGGGGGAAGCGAAGGAGAGACGGGCATGGAAAGAGAAGAGCGAGGCGAAGGGAACAGAAGCAAGAAAAAAGGTCAACGGAGAGGACCGCGCGGAAGCAGGAAGCAGGAAGACATTGTCGTTAAATTCTTAATTCTGTGTATGATTTATTGGTAATTGGATTGTTCTAATAATTATATGTATGATTATTGAATATTCTGTGATGAATCATATTGATAATTGGAATATTGGATGTTGTGTTTGATTTATTATGTTTGGGCATAATGAGATGTCAAAAATATTTAGATTGGATTTTTGATGAGAAATAAAAAGGAAGAATTCTTAAGTAAAAATAAAGTTGGATAAATAAAAATGAAAAAAAGGAAAAAAATACGTATTGTAAAACTTAAGTGATATTATTTGAAGGAAAAAAGAATTTACTTTAAAAATTCAAGGTTTGGATTTAGTTAAAAGGATAAAGAAGGAATTTGGGAAATTTGAAATTGGTGTTTTCAGTTAAAAGATTTTAAATCATAATTAAGAAATAAAAATATGAAGTCAATGGGTTTTGAAATAAATGAGTAAGTAAAGGAATTTATTTCAAAATGAAGTAAATTGGAAATCAATTTGGAATTGATTTAAGTGTTTGAAATTGAAAATTTAAAGGAGAATGTGACTATGAAATTTATAAACTGGGTTTATAAAAGTGAAGTAATATATCGGTGGAAATTTGGAAGAATAAATTCACGGTGGGAATTTATTAAAGGAATGGGTAAATTTGTTTAAAAACAAAAAGTGGTTTATTTTTAAGATGTGTAAAAGAAGGGTATTTCCCTGAATAGCCAAGTACGTTTTCAAAACGAATTTTTAGTATAAGTAAAAGGTTTAAGTTGTTTAAAGGTACGTTATAGGAAAGTTATTATCTCTGAAATGTTTAAATTTTAAAGAAAGTATATTTTCCTAATTTATTACAGTAGTAATTATTTAGAGGTGACTTGGTATTTGTTTTAAAGAAAGAGAAAAGTTAGTTTTATATTTTATAAAGCGACTTTATTTTAAATATTTTAAAAGTATATATTTTTAAATAAGTATTAAAATAGTTTTAAATTAAATGACTTAAAGGATATTTTATAATAAAAGGTTTTAAATTATTTTAAAAATCTAAAGCTTTGTACTTGGTGCTTTCAGTGGGAATAAATATTTGGGAATTCATTCCATGAGAAGAGTGTGGTTTGAAAACTGTTTTCAAAAAGGTTTGAAAGTGGAAATATATCATGCGAAGATATTCCGAGGTTAATAAATAATTTAGGAAATTATTTATGTTTGATGGTTGTTATGAATGTTAATTGATAGTTAAATAACCGATTATCAATATTGGCCAATGCGCTGATCATTTCGAAGAGACGGGGATCGGGATTTATTTCCTGAAAACCACTTGGATCCGGTTTGAACGTTTTTGTGTGGAAAACAAGAGTTTGGATTCGAAGGTGGAGCAGTGAAGTGTAAGGGCTAGTCGTTACTAATCCTGAGGACGATTCCAAAATGGATGTAGTAGGAGTAGTGCCTTCGGTTCCGTTCGAACCCGAGACGGAGTTGTATGGATGAATGCTTTCGGAACATTGTCAGGTGGACGATGGGCCTTCTAAGTGAAACATTCTAAAAAGGTAACACTTAGCCTCGAGCCTCATCAACTGGGAATGACGGAAAATCAGGGGTTATGCAGCAAGGCTAAGTGGGTTGCACCATTAGGATGAGGTCATCCCTATCTAGATGTTCATTTTTATTCGGCTTAGTGGTGCGATTGCTGATCCCAACCATGGGCTGATCTTACTCGGGATTATCCAGTAAGGGGTAGTCCCGGTCTTGTGTTGCAGGGGATTGGGAGTAATCTTCGGTACGGTGATCTTGGCCACGTACTGTGATAGGCGATACCCCAGTGCCTAGTCATTAGTTGGAAATCCATTCTCCCTACGCGCCTTTATGATTTTGATTGTGCCCAACTATTGCTGAAACGTGAGATGCAAGCATTTCAGCTAGATTCTATTTTACTTTCTATAAACACTATTATAATATCAGACGGATTTGATAAAAAGTGTTTTGGCTATCGTAAGGTAAAAACCCGACAAGTTTATTTGTGGCGTGGTCTTTTGAGATGCTTTTGTTTTCAAAGGATTTTGAAATTTAATAATCAAATTGAGTGTGATTTTCTCACGCTGGTATTCCAGACTGACTCGTGTGTTATTTCACTATAATGCTCGGGTCAGACCGAGTATATAGATTACAGGAAAGGATGCTAAGGAGCTCAGGAAACAAGCTGGATGGTGATACGTACTTCTGTACTTGTTTTAAATATTCCGCTGTGTTGATTAGCTGTGTATTCAGTTTTGCGAGGAAAGGTTAGTATTACTGTCCGGTTGAGTGTTATGTGTATTTTGATGATGTAATGTATAAACAATTTGCTTTTGCGTAAAGATCAGTTATTATCTATTATATTTTATTCCGCTGCGTTTGTGAGATTCTGATGTTCTTTCTATTTTCTTCTTCTACCTCTTTCTTCTTTAACCCTGATGGTTCGGTTTTGCGGCATCTGATTGCTCGACATTCGATACAATAGACATATTGATGTCGATTTTCGAGCGTCGAAGAATCGAATCATTACATTTGGTATCAGAGCGAGGTTAAGCGACAACTTTGGCTTTGGTGGGAATTACTCATTAGAGATAGAGTCTGTAGTACTCTACAATGAGTATGAGTGTATAAATAGATATAAGCGCGTATTTGTTAGTGAATATATAATTGTTTTTATATTGTGTTGACTTATCGGTTGAGTGTTTATGGATTCTGGTCAATGTGTGGGACACCATGTCATCGACAGGGGTTTCTAAACTCTTGAATGAGATAAACCGACACAATATGGTTTTCAAATAGGGTAAATGAAATAATTTTACCCCAAATTATTTTCGGATATAAAATAAAAGTTTTTGAAAATTATTGGTTGCTTTGATGTTAGGAATGATAATTATTATCATTGTTGTGTGGAAATTTAACTAGAAATTAAAAATAACCAAAGGTTAAGGAAAGAAATTCATTTATAAAATGAAATTTAAAGTGTGAATTGTAAATGTGATTTATAATTTGAAATAGAGTTCCAAAGAAATATTTAAAAATAAATTGAGATGAAAATTCCAGAGTAATGTTTGAATAATCGGGTGGATTTCGAATTTGAAATTTTGGGGAAATTTAATTCCTTTGGGTTGAAATGATTTTCAAAGATTTTGGGAAGGAATAATAGGAATATTATTCGAAAATATTTTGAATTGAATTTGAAATCTGGTGAGACTTGAAATTAAGAATATTTGAAAATGTTTTTAAAGAGATAAAAGCATTGAACTCTTCGGTCGCTAGAAAATAACTTCGGTAATGACTACATCATCATCGATGTTCAATTTCGAGTTTCCAAAGGAGAAATTGCTACTTGAATGTTTTAAATGGGAGGTGTTTGCCAAAACTAGGTTTGATTTTGAAATTCAAAGAGATAATTGAATTTTCCGAAGGATTTTGGATATGATTGATTTCAAATGATTTTTGAAATACTTAAGTGATTATTGAAGGCTCTGGAATTGGTTTAAAATGTTTCGAGTGTCTAAGTAATGGTTTAAACTCTAGAGGTTTAACTAAAAATGTTATGGATTATAAAAGGATTTGGAAATTTATAAGTTTGAAAATTTCCTGGAATGGAAAACTTGTAAAAAGTTAATAAGTTAGAAGAGTAATGCGAATTAAATGAACTCAAGCTAAGTCTAATAATATTGTAATTGGATTTGGATTAAAGTTGAAATATAATTGAAATCGGACTGTATCACATGGTGGATACATTAAATGAAATTAAGTTCTTAATAAAATGTAAATGAATTGTGTGAAGTCAAAGAATAGTAGGAAGTTAGATTTAACTGGAGTTTAGTTAAATAAGATTGAATTGGAATAAATAGATTCCGATGGCTTATAAAAGAATTGAAACCCCATTGAATAAAAATATATATACTTGGCTAAATTAAATGTATAATCCCGAGTTAAAAAGTAAATGTGAACGGGATTGATTGTAAATGGAGATGGACTTAAGTTGTTAACTTAAGCAAATTGTTAAATGGTTGCTAGTAAGCTTTATGAAATGGTTTTGAATAGTACCTGTTTGAATGATGAAATGGAATGTAAGTGAACAGATAAAATTAAAAATGAAGTGAAAATGAGAATGCATGGATTGTGAATAAATTTAAAATGGAATGAAATTTATATAAATTGAGTTGAGATCAATTTAAAATGGTTAAAGCTTACGTAATTTCTTATTCACATGAATATCGTCGAAGTGCGTAAGAAAATGGGTCGTTCGACGAAACGGAAGAAAATAACATTCTATGAATTATTGGAAGTAAATAAAATTGATTTTTGAATCAATTGAAATGAATATAAGTTCATTTGGTTTAAAGATGAATCGTATGCAAGAAAGTGAGTTGTAAATCACTTAAATTGAATAGTATGGGTTGAGAGTTGATTGAAAACAATTGAAATAAGTGTCGAAACCTTACATATGTGCTTATGAAAGAATATAACATGCATCGTTATAGAATCCATGTTTTAGCTATTTAAATATAAGTGAAATGCTATAAACTTCTAATATATAGTGCTTATATGTTTAAATTGAGTAAGTACAGGTACCCGAAGGCCATTAGCAGGATTTTGGTTGCATTAATTGCTAAATAATAAGCCGCTTGCTTGAAAATGCTAAATAGAGGTACGCCTACGCAATAAAAGTTAGGAAATATGAACTATTGTTTGTTTTTTTATTTTCCGACCGGGGGGGTCGATGTATATATATTTATATCTCTTGTCAAATTGCAAAAGCTTCTCCATACAAAGGAGACCCTGCCAAAATTTTCCGAAAATTTTGGGAGTTAGAAAAAAAATTGGGAAAATTTTTTTTAGCGAAAAACAATTTCAAATTAGAAATTGAAATAAATTAGTGGATGAAACTAATTTAAAATAATGACATGAGTCGGTTATAAATGGTAGATAAAATTCAATATTCAGAGTTGAAGATAAATTGAATTCATATGGAAATGGGAGAACCAATTTGAATAGAAGTAGATATAAACTAAAGTGGTGAAGTGAAAATAAATATAAGAAGCGTATAAAATACTTGTATTGAACTTAAGAAGAAATGGTGAAATTCTTACGTAATATGGGTACCGAGAAAATATATTGAATAAGCATTTGAGTGAAGATTTAATAAAAATATGTGAAATGATAAGCGTTGATAAGGAAATAGAAATCAAATGAATGTGAATAAAAGATAATTGATATATCTGATAATCAATGGATATAAATACGTAGGATGTACGTATATTATTTTATTCGCATAGCGATTTGATCCAGATTCGAGCACAGAATTTCGAGATAGTTATATCGATTCGAGTTAGGATTTTTCACTCGATTTTCGACGGCGAACCCTAGATATGGATTTTGATTGATTCTGAAAATTCTCTATCATAGTTATGACTATGCAAGGAGAATGACGGTTTCTAACCAAGAAAACTGATCTGAGTCCGCACTAGGAAGTCGGGTGGACGATACTAGTTCGGAAGTGAAATTGTGTGATCGAGCGAGTGATCGAATTTGATATTGCATACGGATGATATATGTACGTCGTACGGGCTTGGTTGAATAAATATTGAAATTTTGTAAGGAGTCAATAAAATGATTTTGAATGTTGTGATTGGATATTATTGCTATGTAGGATATACAGGTATTATAAAGGAAAAGAAAATTTGGTTTTGATTTCAGGAGATAAATTTGAATTGCTCGACAAAAAGTTATGTGTTTAAATTTCTGTATGAAATTTGATTGGATTTTTGATCTAGCCACTTGGCTTTTTTGTTTTCTTTTGAAATCTGGGGGCCCGTAGAGGCATTTTGTAGTTGTACTGAGCTAGCCGCGCAAAAAAGACGCTGGCGAAATTTTTCGAAAATTTAGAGAGTTAGAAATTTTTTGAGAAAGTTTTGATAATTTAAATTTGGATTTAAATTTAAATTTGAATAAGTGGAGTAAATAATGTTGTTGGAAACTACGGAAGGTTTTGGAAAGTTGGTTGAAGTAATAGTGGGTCTTTAATAAAAGATATGTTATGGAAAGTTGATAAAACTGTTTGGTTTTGGAAAATAGTAACGGGTATTGGATCATTCTTCTTAACAAGTAATTTCGGGGATGAAATTCTTTTAAGGAGGGAGGAATGTGACGATTCGGAATTTTTAGGCATTTGAAATTGTAATATTTAATTAATTTTAAATATTTGTAAGTTAATTTAACTTGGATTTCAAATATCAGTTTGAATTTGGAGATAAAATTTATTGAATATAATAATTAGAGATTTGGTAAAATATTTAATCTTGAGTTTTAAGCTGATAAAAATGTTTCAAGGGCTTGGAAAACTTATGTTTATAATACTGGAGATAATAGCAGTTTTAAATTTGAGATTGAAAGTGTTTTGTTCAGTTTTAAAAAAATATGTTGTTTAAATTGATATTTAAAAACAGCCTTCCGAGGTGCAGTCTCGGAATTCGACGTAACCAGTTTCATTGGATCCATAATATGGTATTATTATCGGATTTAAAATTCCATGGTGATTGGAGTTGTTGTGTGAGCATATGATATATAAACGCGCTGAAATTTATATCGGAAATTTAATATAATAACAGGGTCCAAAAAGCTATCTTCTCCGTACGATCAAATTAGGACTCGAAACCTTTTCCATTGCGTCCGGAATAAGGGAATAACATTATGAACGCCTAGCGGCACGTCTCGATACGATGTCAATATTTTAAGCTACGAATTCAAGTCGATTGAAATTGAAATTTAAATATAATTTATACTTTGTTTGACCGGTCAAATAAACTTCACGTCAATGCTTTTTCACCTCTTTTCGAAATCACTGTAGCTTGTTCCTAGCACTCAACCTTCTTTTCGAAAGTACGTTTTCTCTTTCAAATCACATCGTTCCCACTTCTCAAATACATCGTTCCTTTCCTCTTTCTTCTTGTTCAGGTGAGAGAAACGAAGCTTGATCCTCTTCTTCATCCCTTTTTTCTCTTCTGCTCGAAGATTAAAAAAATAAAATAAATATGAGCTGCTGCTAAAATTCTTTTAGAAATCTTCTGCGAGAATTCAAAAAAAAACTCGAAACAAAGATTGGCCGTGCAGTTCGATTTAACGAAAGCTTCAATTCTGAAATCAATTAGAACTCGATGAAAGAGGGGGCGCTCGCGCATGGCACGGATTGTCGAGTGTGAACTTTGTAAGATGGTCGTGCAGCTTCGATGTGAGGCGTTAGGCAATCGCATTTGATAAGTTTCCAGAGGCGGCGCGTGGAGATTTGCAGCAAGATGGAAGTTCGACAAGCGAATGGAAGCCGCAGGCAACGCGATGGGCGGAGCAAGGGTGGACTTGGTCTCGGCGGATGATTTCGATCGTGGTTAGGATTCGCAAATGGCTGCTGTGGGTGTTTGATTGTGTGCAACAGTAGGTCGCGTTCTAGAGAGTGGGCCGGTTCGTTTGGTTGTTAAGGTATTGTTTTCGTTTTCTGTTTGTTTCAGTAATCTAGGTTAGACAGTTAATTTAAAACTATTCAGTTAAAACATTTTAGTTACAAACAGAAAGGGAAGATATATTAGGCCAGTATTTATTTAAAACTGGGATAATTAAAATTTATTTAGTGGTAAAGATAGATTACTTGATTATTTCAAATATTTATACAAGGTCTGAAATCATGAAGGAACAAGCCGGTTTGGATCGGATTGCAAATTAAAGGCAAAGGTGAGTTCATCTCACTCATCTGGGTTTTATTTAAATTTAAATGGTTAAATTTAAATAATTGGTTGAATGATTGAATTGATTTGGTGTGTTATATTATATATAGTATATATTGGATTGATTGATTTCCCGCATTATATAGCGGATGAGACCCTATGCGCCACATAATAGCGGATGATATTATATTGATCCCATATACCGGATATTCCACCTCGAAGTGGAATTGGTATTGTGCTAACGTCTATGGATGCAGGAAAACAGGTTGGAGGGATCCAACTGGATTCCTCAAAATTATTTAGATTGTTCTAATAATTCTGTGTATGATTATTGAATATTCTATGATGAATCATATTGATAATTTGAATATTGGATGCTGTGTTTGATTTATTATATTTGGGTATACTGAGTTATCAAAAATATATAGATTGGATTTTTGATGAGAAATAAAAAGGAAGAATTCTTAAGTAAAAATAAATTTTGAAAGTTGGATAAATAAAAATGAAAATAAAGGGAAAAAATATGTATTGTAAAACTTAAGTGATATTATTTAAAGGAATAAAGAATTTACTTTAAAAATTCAAGGTTTGGATATATTTAAAAGGATAAAGAAGGAATTTGGGGAAATGTGTTTTCAGTTAAAAGATTTTAAATCATAATTAAGAAATAAAAATCTAAAGTCAATGGGTTTTGAAATAAATGAGTAAGTAAAGGAATTTATTTCAAAATGAAATAAATTGGAAATCAATTTGGAAAATGATTTAAGTGTTTGAAATTGAAAATTTAAAGGAGAATGTGACTATGAAATTTATAAACTGGGTTTATAAAAGTGAAGTAATATATCAGTGGATGTTTGGAAGAATAAATTCACGGTGGAAATTTATTAAAGGAATGAGTAAATTTGTTTAAAAACAAATGGTGGTTTATTTTTAAGATGTGTAAGAGAAGGGTATTTCCCTGAATAGCCAAGTACGTTTTCAAAACGAATTTTTAGTATAAGTAAAAAGTTTAAGTTGTTTAAAGGTACGTTTTAGAAAAGCTATTATCTATAAATGTTTAAATTTTAAAGTAAGTATATTTTCTAATTTATTATAGTAGTAATTATTTAAAGGTGACTTGGTATTTGTTTTAAAGAAAGAGAAAAGTTAGTTTTATATTTTATAAAGCGGCTTTATTTTAAAAAAAATTTAAAACTATATTTTCGAATAAGTATTAAAATAGTTTTAACTTAAATGACTTAAAGGATATTTTATAATAAAGAGTTTTAAATTATTTTAAAAATCTAAAGCTTTGTACTTGGTGCTTTCAGTGGGAATAAATATTTGGGAATTCATTCCATGAGAAGAGTGTGGTTTGAAAACTGTTTTCAAAAAGGTTTGAAAGTGAAAATATATCTTGCGAAGATATTCCGAGGTTAATAAATAATTTGGGAAATTATTTATGTTTGATGGTTGTTTATGAATGTTAATTGATAGTTGAATAACCGACTATCAATATTGGCCAATGCGCTGATCATTCGAAGAGACCGGGATCGAGATTTATTTCCTGAAAACCACTTCGATCCGGTTTGAACGATTTCGTGTGGAATACAAGAGTTTGGATTCGAGGTGGAGCAGTGAAGTTCAAGGGCTAGTCGCTACTAATCCTGAGGATGAATCCAAAATGGATGTAGTAGGAGTAGTGCCTTCGGTTCCGTTCGAACCCGGGATGGACTTGTATGGATGAATGCTTTCGGAACATTGTCAGGTGGACGATGGGCATTCTAAGTGAAACGTTCTAAAAGGGTAATGCTTAGCCTTGAGCCTCATCAACCGGGAATGACTGAAAATCAGGGGTTATGCAGCAAGGCTAAGTGGATAGCACCCATTAGGGTGAGGTCATCCCTGTCTAGATGTCCCTTTTTATTCGGCTTAGTGATGCGGTTGCTGATTCCAACCGTAGGGTGATCTTACTCGGGATTATCCAGTAAGGGGTAGTCCCGGTCTTGTGTTGCAGGGGATTGGGAGTAATCCTCGGTACAGTGATCTAAGCCACGTACCGTGACAGGTGGTACCCCAGTGCCTAGTCATTAGTTGGAAATCCATTCTCCCTACGCGCCTGTACAGTTTTGATTATGCCCAACTATTGCTGAAACGTGAGAAGCAAGTATTTCAGCTAGATTCTATTTTACTTTCTATAGACACTGTTATAATATCAGACGGATTTGATAAAAAGTGTTTTGGCTATCGTAAGGTAAAAAACCCGACATGTTTATTTGTGGTGTGGTCTTACGAGATGCTTTTGTTTTCAAAGGATTTTGAAACTTTGATAATCAAATTGAGCGTGATTTTCTCACGCTGGTATTCCAGACTGACTCGGGTGTTATTTCACTATAATGCTCGGGTTAGACCGAGTATATAGATTAAGGGAAAGGATGCTAAGGAGCTCAGGAGACGAGATGGATGACGATACGTACTTCCGTACTTGTTTTAAATATTCCACCGTGTTGATTAGCTGCGTATTCAGTTTTGTGAGGACATGTTAAGATTACTGTCCAGTTGAGTGTTATGTGTACTCTGATGATGTAATGTATAAACAGATTTGCTTTTGCATAAAGATAAGTTATTATCTATTATATTTTGTTCCGCTGCATTTGTGAGATTCTGATATTGTTTCTATTTTCTTCTTCCTCCTCTTTCTTCTTTAACCCTGATGGTTCGGTTTTACGGCATCTGTGCTCGGCATTCGATACAGTAGGCGTATTGATGTCGATTTTCGGACGTCGAAGAACTAGGTCGTTACAGTTGGTTCATCAAGTTTTAGAGGATCCCCCACTACACTTGCTATTGCCCCAAAAGCTTCTTTATCCCACAATTATAAACTTAATTCTGGCAGTCGAATCCAAACTGGAATGGTGGATAACAAGTCCCTGTCAAATGCAATTTTATTGCTCCATCTTTTCAAAATAATTAATTTTCCATTGATGAAATATGGTCCTCCGTTGATTGCTTTTTCACAATCACTTTCTGCTGTGAATTTGATAACAAAAAAACCGTTGTTTCTTGTGAAGATTTCAAAGTTACCTGCGGGATTCCAAGTTCTTTGCACAAATGCTTTAAAATGATGAAAAAAGGCCTACTACCGTATACATATGCTATTACCGAGCATCCCCACTTTGTCTCTGTTCTTTTACTGACACCTTCTTTCACAACAACCATTTTCTTGTTACTAATGGTTAAAGGTGCTTGGTATTTCAAATCAAATTCAGGACTGAGATCCCCTTCTCTGATTAAATATGCCCAAGAAGATGCTTATTTGGAAGAGACCCTTTACTGCAACTCTGAATTGTTGCTGCACCAATGATATCTTGTTTCTTCTGTACAGTGGCTGCATATTTTGAGGTGTCATACGAATATTGATTAGAAATGGACTTTGTATTATTGATTCTTGCACTTCTATAGCCATTGTTATACAGATCCGATTGATTCTTGCTGTGATATGCTACTGGAATTGGTTGGTGAAGGGTCTTCTCTCTGTTTCGGCGATTCCTCACTAGTTGGAATCCATCACCGTCGATTTCAGGTTGCACTAGCTTGAGGGTTGAAAAAGAATGGGGATAGAGAGGAGGAGGCTCGGGTGTAATAGACTTATCGGCCTTTGAGTTCTGATTAAAGCAACTCTCCGTCAAAATTTTTGCATTTCTTGATTTTCTTGTACCGAAGCTTTTTTTTCTGTTTGGTAAATTGTAAATTATCCGAAAGATAACTGAATAAGCTGTTAGTATTGCTATAGTGAAAGGTGCCTAGGATAAATATCGGCATATGATTCTCCCAAAATTTTACTGTTAATTTTATTATTACTCCACGTATTATTAATTTGGCTAATTTATTATGGATACAATGTTTTTATTCCTTCAGCATACTAAAGGACGTTTTTGTGTTGTTACAATGCCTTCTTTTTGTGTTCCAAATATGCGCAGACTATATTTGGTAAAAAATTTCAACTCTAACCGCACACGTATATTAATTGTATTGAGCATATATTGATTGATTATTTACTGTTAATATGCAGTGATTGAATCATTTATTTGAACACACATTTTTCATATTTAACATATATTATAATAAGTGAAATTTAGTAATGTATAAACTGTCTACGTGCTGAAGAATTGTTGACCCATCACCATTCATTTGTTATGAATTCTAACTTAATAACGTACTGGTATTATCATGTCCACGGTAATTAAACTATATATTGCGGTAACTGGAAAAATATGATGGATGTGTGGAGTACTATTGTAGATTTTGAAAATTACATAACAATGCGTGGCAAAGAAACTCTCATCAAGTTGGTCGTCTTGAGGAAAATACCAAAATTACCGTTGGTATGTGTTGGGGAAATCTCGGTCTTCCCCGCTTCGTGAAGTTAAGATAGGCACTTTAAGATTAAAAGTAGCAATGGAAGCACAAGAGTTTATAATTCTTCAATATGGAGATTCTTCCACTATACAAAAGAATAGTAGGATTACGATAATATGATTACAAAAGTAACTCACACTTGGTGGCTCACTCAAGCTTGAGGATAAAGACTTCTCAAGCTATCACTCTTTTATCTCAAAGAGGATCTCTCTAACTCTCAAGTTTTTTCTCACTCTAAGAAGTGGCTTCTTCCTTGGATTCTTCGATGGCTAGTAATAGGGCTCCTTCTCCTATTTATACTACTCAACCTCCATAATGAATGGTGGAGATTACAAGCATCCGACGGTAGAGATTGATTCTCTAGAATGCTCCACACTCTCTAGGAATCTCTACACTCTTCCATTCCCTTCTTTATTCTTCCATACTCTTCCGTAAGGTTCCAGAAGGTTCCACACATCTCTAGAATATTGCAGAGGGTTCCACACTCTTCCTCAAGATTCTAGAGAGTTCTACACTTCTCTAGAGTTCTCCGGAACATTCTAGAAAATTCTAGATTTCTCTAGAAACGTCTAGAATTTTCTAGAAACTCTCCAATTAAGGAGGGATCCCAACAAATCTCCCCCTCCCGACTTAATTGGGGGGTAGTAGTACGCCGGCACCTTGACAGCAGTCTTCAAACTTCTTTGTTGGTAGTGGTACTACCTTGGTCATCATGTCAGACCAGTTCTTATCTGTGTGAACCATGTCAAGATGTATTTGCTTTTCCTCGAGGACTCCTCGGATCCAGTGATATCTTGTATCAATATGCTTTGTGCGGGAATGAAATGTTGAATTCTTTGCCAAGTAAATTGCACTTTGATTGTCACACTTCAAGACATACTTTTCTTGATCCACTCCCAATTCATGCAACAAGCTCTTTACCCACAACATCTCCTTGCAAGCTTCAGTAGCTGTGATATACTCTGCCTCTGTAGTGGATAATGCAATACACTTTTGCAGCTTTGATTGCCATGAAATAGCTCCCCCTGCAAAAGTGGTTAGGTATCCTGATGTTGATTTCCTTGAATCAATGTCACCAGCCAAGTCTGCATCTGTATATCCTTCTAACACAGGTTTTCCTTTTCCAAAGCATAAACATCTTTTGGAAGTTCCACGTAGATATCGGAGGATCCATTTGACTACAACCCAATGCTCATTCCCTGGGTTAGCCAAGAAGCGACTAACGACACCAACTGCATAAGCGATATCTGGTCTTGTGCATATCATTGCATACATGAGACTTCCTGCTACAGATGAGTATGGTTTCTTCTTCATTTCCTCCTTGTCTTTTTCACTTGTCGGACTCTGCTTCGAACTTAGCTTGAAGTGCCCAGCTAGTGGAGTGTTAACCGGCTTTGATTTGTGCATGTTGAACCTTTCCAAGACTTTCTCGATATATCTCTCTTGGGATAGCCATAACAGTCTTTTTGATCTATCACGAGTTATTCTCATCCCAAGAATCTGTTTAGCCGGCCCCAAATCTTTCATGGCAAAGCTCTTGCTTAGATATTTCTTTAAAGCAGCTATCTTTATGCGGTCTTGTCCAATGATTAGCATATCATCAACATAGAGCAAAAGTATGAGAAAGTCACCACTTACATACCTCTTTATGAAGGCACAATGATCGCTTTCCGTCTTTTTGAAACTATGTTCTGCCATGAATGCGTCGAACTTCTTGTACCATTGCCTTGGTGCTTGCTTAAGTCCATATAAACTCTTTGTGAGGCGGCACACTAGATTTTCTTTGCCTGGAACTTTGAATCCCTCAGGCTGTTCCATGTAGATCTCTTCCTCTAGGTCACCATGTAGAAACGCCGTCTTGACATCAAGTTGTTCAATCTTCAAATCTTGCACGGCTGCTAGGCTAAGCACAACTCGGATTGATGACATCTTTACCACGGGAAAGAATATCTCTTCAAAGTCAGTACCTTTTTCTTGTCCAAATCATTTGACGACTAATCGAGCTTTGTAGCGAGGCTTTGAACAGTTCTCTTCGGTCTTGATTCTATACACCCACTTATTCTTCAAAGCTCTTCTCCCTTTTGGTAGCTCCACTAGTTCATATGTGTTATTCTCATGCAAGGATTGCATTTATTCTTGCATGGCTATTCTCCACTCTTCTTTATGACAATCACTCATTGCTTCTTTATAGCTTTGAGGCTCCCCCTCATCAGTGAGCGTAACGTACTCCTCTATCTCGAACTTACACGAGCTTGATTACGGCTACGGATGAACCTGGCTCTGATACCACTGTTGGGGAAATCTCGGTCTTCCCCGCTTCGTGAAGTTAAGATAGGCACTTTAAGATTAAAAGTAGCAATGGAAGCACAAGAGTTTATAATTCTCCAATATGGAGATTCTTCCACTATACAAAAGAATAGTAGGATTACAATAATATGATTACAAAAGGTAACTCACACTTGGTGGCTCACTCAAGCTTGAGGATAAAGACTTCTCAAACTATCACTCTTTTCTCTCAAAGAGGATCTCTCTAACTCTCAAGTTTTTTCTCACTCTAAGAAGTGGCTTCTTCCTTGGATTCTTGGATGGCTAGTAATAGGGCTCCTTCTCCTATTTATACTACTCAACCTCCATAATGAATGGTGGAGATTACATGCATCTGATGGTAGAGATTGATTCTCTAGAATGCTCCACACTCTCTAGGAATCTCTACACTCTTCCATTCCCTTCTTTATTCTTCCATACTCTTCCGTAAGGTTTCAGAAGATTCCACACATCTCTAGAATATTCCAGAGGGTTCCACACTCTTCCACAAGCTTCTAGAGAGTTCAACACTTCTCTAGAGTTCTCCGAAACATTCTAGAAAATTCTAGATTTCTCTAGAAACGTCTAGAATTTTCTAGAAACTCTCCAATTAAGGAGGGATCCCAACAAATCTCCCCTCCCGACTTAATTGGGGGGTAGTAGTACGCCGACACCTTGACAGCAGTCTTCAAACTTCTTTGTTGGTACTACCTTGGTCATCATGTCAGACTAGTTCTCATCTGTGTGAACCTTGTCAAGATGTATTTGCTTTTCCTCAAAGACTCCTCGGATCCAGTGATATCTTGTATCAATATGCTTTGTGCGTGAATGAAATGTTGAATTCTTTGCCAAGTAAATTGCACTTTGATTGTCACACTTCAAGACATACTTTTCTTGATCCACTCCTAATTCATGCAACAAGTTCTTGTAGACTACATTAAGATAATTTTCCGTAAACTATTGAAAGTAAGTAAGTGTTAGTTTTTTTTTCATCATGTACAGTATTTATGTGAAATAGCATTATTTTCATGTATATTCATCGCATTTGGGGTGAAATTGCACTGTGTTACACTGTTAACTATCGCTATATCCGTTCATTCAATGTCATGTGTTGGGGGTAAGCCACCTGATGATGTAAGTAATTTAAGCATCTTAAAATTATTCGCCGACGAAGTTATATAACAAAGATAACAATGGTCAGCTGATAGGAAACTTTTTTGCATAATAAGATTTTTTTGCAAGAAAGAGAATATATATGCTAATTTTTGCAGGTTCAACGAATGTGCATGCATACTCGGTAATATTTTTTTTTTTGAAAGGAGTTAAACAGGCCAAGCCTAACATAACAGGTTAAATAACCCGAAACACAAACACTCAGCTTACAAAATACACGCAAAACCTTAGCCGACATAAACACACAACCTCACTACAAATCAAACAATGGCGAGAGGGCAGAATTAATTACTACTCCGATTCTCTGTCTCTTTACATACTCCACTTGACTCTCCTAGCCCCCCCGAGGATAAGCAACTATTAAAGCCAGTCGACTCTACTCGGTAATAGTCGCTAACAAAGAGGATATCATGAACTAACTTAGAGGGTGTTTTTTTAAATCCCAAAATTACCCTTCCATCCAAAGTGCTTTCGTTGGTTCTCACCCATTAAATTGCACGTTCAGCCTTCTCTTCAATCGCATTATTTTTGATACCCTAATCGAATCCATGCTTCCCACGGATCCTCCATCGTCGAGATGGAGTGAAAACATCACCGCCGCCATCCTCATGTAGGATCAGAGCATACGGTTTACTGCGCCACAAAATCATTGGAAAAACGCACCACAATTACCCCAACACTGCCATGGTTACTGTCTACTCAATCCAAACCGCAGCCCCTCCTTCTACCTCAGTGCTCCATTCATCAACTGTTTATTGCTAGGATATAGGTATACTAAATATTGATTTATCATTTTTTTTTTTTTAATTTTTATGTTAAAGAATCAACTCTTATAGTTTTTATAATTGTTTTGAATATGAATCTTAAGATTCTTAACTATGGCTATTTAGGATAGTGCTAATTTTGATTCCTATCTAGGATCATTTTTCTTTATAGAAAAATATATGTTTTAGATTTCCATACCAAACTAACAAACTGTTACCAATTTTTATATTAACCTATTTAAAAATTATCTTTTTCACAATGGAAAATTGTACCTTTTAGAACCTTTTTTTTACAGATCGCCTGAAGAACTTAAATTAGCCTGAATATTTAGTAACTTTAGATACATCAATGATGAGTAAGGCCCTACATATGCAGATAACATAAGCTAACGGCAGCTAGAGATCCAGAAGGCAATCATGAAAGTTAAATTTTGAAGCAAGGTTAGTTAAGTATTTCGATCTCTTTATGATCAACTGATTCTTTTATCCTTAGCATTTTATACTCTCTCTTTTTTTGTATGCTCAGATTTTTATTTCCTTTTTCATTCCTTTAGTATAACAAGACGATCAATGCCTTGAAAAAATATGGAGTTTGTTTTTTTATATTGATAGTCCAATTCTATCCATGTTATGATGAGTTATGGTTATATATAAGTGTACGAAACATGTAGTATGTATCCGTAACTTCTGCTGCTATAGAATTGATGAATGAAATAAGAAAAATAAATCATTTGACATTGTGTATTATATACATATTTACTTGCATTGGATCTTATTCTGGTAACTCTTTTCCCATGCATTGCATATTTAATTATGCAAAATTTGACTTATTGAAATGAAACACTAATAGAGAATATATAATGATGATTGAATTTTGGGAAAATTTATCATTCATTTATCATTAAAGGCAGAAATTTATTGTAATAATGATTCACTTATACTAAGTTTCAATAAATATCAAGTTGATTTAATATTTATATTTGTTCTAGATAAACAATATATTTCGGTGAACAGTACATTTCATTGAAGTCTATTGCAAACCGCTTCATCACTGTAATAAACAGTATATTTCGGTGAACTCTTACAAATATATTCAATACATGACCAATCAATGTGCAATTGCGTTTTAAATTGGATCAAAGCAAGAAATGCATAAGTTGAAATATAGGCATATTATATACATTTGCGTAATTTCCAACAATATTGACATAAATAGATTTCAGCCTCACAAGTGGTTGCGATTACATCGAATGTGAATAGGTAGAATCAAAGAGAAAAGGGATATCCTGCACAAATAAAATAAAAAACATAAAATAAAATAAAATCATTGAGCTGAGCATGGTGTAATAGATGCCAAGGTTGCAAATTATTACGAAGAACGTGGTCTTATTAAAAGAAATGGAAGTATTACTAACAATGAACTTTTATTGAGTCAGGTATTAATGTTCTTGCAATTTTATCTAATGGTTCCAATTTAAGCTTGTTACTGTTGTTATATGAGTTTATATTCGGTCTTGCTAGAAATTTTGCCTTTGTTGTGCATTAATGTGTGTTGCACTTTGACCGTAAAACCAATAATGGTCGTCATCAGATTTTGGATGATAAATTTTGGTTCAAATAAATCTTGCATTCATCTACTAGTCCCAACCACTTAAATAGTACTAGAAGAATCAATTACATTTGCTTTATTAGAATCAAATAGTTATCCGTCATTATATAGAACCATTTATTAATTTTAAATTAATAATCCAATGCAATGTTTTTACCCAAAGATGCAAACAGTCTGATCCAACTCATGATGTAGGATTATAGTATTTCAATTCTACTCATAGTAATGTAATTACTTTGAGTAAAAGTGTAAATATGGGAAAATGACTCATTGTCACATAGACCGAAGGAACCTTTTTTCAAACTATAAATTTCATTTTTACACTTCTTTCTTATTTTATTCCTTAATATATCTTTATCTTTACCATTATTAAAACAAATTAATTTAACAGGATTCTCATCGTTTCTTTTTGAAACCTCAAAAATACCCTTCACGTTTCTGCATTACACATTATTTTCTGGCCCATTCTATCCTATCTTGCTTGAAAAATCCTTTCTCATCCCATGTCTTTTGGTTTGGTGCCACTAAATCAACTTTGCCTTCCTCGCTTGTTTCTATCCCATCTATCACTTCACTGAGAGCATCTTGACTCATGTTGCGATTTCGTATTAGATTCAACTTTTGTGATCTCAAATTTAATTCAATAGAAAATATATTTGTACAGAATTGTTGAATGAAGAGGTGAATAGGAGGAAGTGTGCTCAATGTCCTTAACTTGCTAAGTATGATTTGACTTGATTGGTTTATCTGTGTATGAATTTAACTTGCATAACTTGCTAAGTCCTTATTATTTTGTTATTGGATCATGAGCGCCATATTTTCAATAGTGGATCCAAAAAAGCAATTACCGACCTTAAAATTTTTACTTTATGTTAATAAACATTCGTTACACGTTAACAATTCAAATGAAATTCATCTAATGTACTATGAATAAAGCATTTTTTATGAGGTGCATATAAATCATAAACTGTGGAGATGCTAATGATTTTCATTTATTTGAACAGCTAGGTGCCTCTGTACCACTAACTTGTAAAATTTGTGTACATATGTATGAAATCTCAAATAGCCCTAGCTATATCTCTTTTCTGGAAATTTTAGACATCTACTATTAGAAACCTTCTAGCATCATGAAAGCAACATAGTGAGTCTTCTTGCTACTTGCATCTTTATATGGTTGTAATTTAATGACATATGTGGGTTTCAACAAGCAATTAATAGTTTTTACTCTAAATCTATGTTTTCTCCACACCAAGACCGCGATAGTAATATTAACACAAGGCTATATAAACATGATTATTGCTAACAATAACAAAATTTCTTGAAGCAGTCAGATAGAGTGAACTTAGCACATCCCATGTTTCAATTAGTAATATGTTCATTTAGTATATTTCTCCATCAATTTTCTTTGGTAATTTGGTTATAATTTGTAAAACATTATGCAAACAATTCAAAGTCACGTGGGTATTCTAGAATACCAATATGGGTGATTAAATATTGTGGGATTGTGTGGTTTCTCTCTGTGATCAGGTACAAGGTACCTACTATTTTTACATTAAGATAACTAGGTTAGGGAAAGGATAATATACCTTGATAATAATTTTTTCTACACATAGGTAAATAATTTATTCCTAAGATCGAATACATCCCATTTCTCAAATTTGAGGTACTCAGTAAGCATAAATAATGCTTTATTTAGAAAGATAAGCACGAGGTAGGAGAAAAGAAGATAATGTAAATGGAACCTGCTAGCATGAAGCTTACTGCTCTGTATATTGCTAGTTTGGTATGCCTTATCAATTAGGCATAATATTTGTTTATTTTTGTGCATACAAATATAATCCATTTTATGAAAATAGTTCCGCTTTTCACAACTAAAACCACCATTTGTGATATTTCAATGGAAACTTTCATAAATTATGAACTAAGACTAATTATCTATGTTTGCTCATTCAATTTTAAATTATGTTGATATATTTCTTTACAAAATGAAGTTGCACAGTTGCATTATAAACTAAAGTTTATTCGTTTCAATGAGTAATTTTCACTTCTATGCTAAAACCGATTATATCCATTTTCTCATTCAAGTATCTCTTTATGCAAATGCAAAACTTTTGTTTATGTTAAGAGCTTTTACGATGTGTTATATAATGGATTATTTCTTTTTTCGACAGGAAAGGAGAAAAATATTGGAGTTTTGTCCTCCTAGTGAACTTCTACAGGACAACTCATCAGCATTCTCAAAGGTTGCTATGGAATTATTGTGGAGATAAAAAAAAAAATGAAATTTAGGTGTATATTTAAACTATAGAAAAGTTTAGAACCTTACTACTATTCAGAATTAGTGCAGGAAGAAGTAGGCTTAGCTTTGATAAAGCCATAGATGTGCTGCTACTAACCTACCATTAGATGATATCAGGCATGATTAGATAAGTTAGAGGTATAAAGGTAAAATGAAACACAGGAGCAAACAAATCGAGGGATAGTTCTTTGAAATTATTCTTATTAGTTGATTATGTCTTATTTTTGTGTATTTTTATAGCAAAGGGCTGTTTATGTATTGCCACTGTTTGGTGATGCGTTTGCAGTTTAATTTTTATAATATGTTCTATATGAAATTTGAATCTCACACATTACAGGATTAAGTATTATTTTTGTTATGTTAACTTGCAATAGAACTATTTTGCTTGGAATTTCCTGTTGGTTTTCAATTATTTTGTGTTGTGAGCTCGCGCAAAAACGTTGATGAGTAGATGGTAATGGCTCATTTTTTTTTTTTAAAAGGTACTTTATATATAACATGTCACTGGACAACATATCACATGTCAATAAACGTTCAAATCATGCTATGCAAGTTTTGAACTTATGATCTCTCACATCAAAGTCGAATCATTTAACTACTTTAACAATGATGTTTGTCGTCTCATTTCATAAAAAGCATAGAAATTCTCAAATTGATTGTTATAATTGATTACTAATTTCATAACATATATTATTTTAAGGATAAGTCAAAGGCTTATCCTAATCTATATAATAAAACAAATATGTAAAGCATTTTAATCGATTGTCAAAGTTACATGTTAAATAGCCAATAAAAGATGGACAAATAAGTGCTATTTGCTAAAGATTTCAGTTTGGAATAATATTTTTCTCTCCTTTGGTTTCATGTACAATAAATTTTCGTATCGTTCAATCTTCACATTCGCGTAATGATTAATCTTATAATCGTAATCAAACATAAAAATCTGCGCCATCGGCACTGGCTCCATCATGACAGATATTAATGTTAACCAAATAGAAAAGTAATAATCCCCCAGGTCGATATTGGCAAATATAGTAATAATCAAATAGGTTGTAATGAAGGGAAGGAAATAACGCTGTGTGCAATTAAATGAATTGGATAACGAGAAATGTATCATTTTACTACAAGCCCATTCAATGCAATTTCTAAGCATTCAATTTGGCTACACCGTGCTCATCGGAAATGATAACAATGATTTTATGGTAGATACGTTCCAAGTAAAAAGAGGAATGGTGTAGATTTAGATCCACCCCGAAGAGAATAAAACTAAGAAAGGGAGTAAAGGTTAATTGCAACAAAGAAGTCTAAGGCGAGAAACAAAATAGTAGTAAATATAATAACCATAAAATAAGCTATAATAAAGGAAATAAAATGAGGTACTACTTGACAATAATTGTACAAATATTATGGTATATAAAGTCCAAATATTCAAGTGACTAAATGCAAGTCTACATGGACATGCATATATACTCGTATAATCAATATTTACCAAATTTTCAAGGTATTACATTCTATCTCCCCTTTAAAAAATTTGTCCTCTAAATTCATAAGGAACAAAGACTGTATGGTAATTTGTCGTATTGGGTATCATTAATGTAACACATAAATACATAGCATACATTTAATCATCCAACCATTCATCCAAACAATCATTCACATAACATATGCAATGATCTGGAATTTCGAACAATTTGTATTTAAATATATGAATTATGTAAATATTTTAATCTTTGATTAAATGCAATAAAGTGATTCAATATCCTTGTTAACCCCCTTTTAAGTAATAATAACGATAGTAAACTTTTTTTAGAATTTTTTTTACAAAAATTACATAGTTTGATAAAATACTTATAAAATGACCAAAAATCGTTTTACCGATAACAAGTTTCCTCAACGGAGTTGTTCGAACTTTTTATGTTTGTCTATATAATCAATATTTAAGAAATTAGCAACTAAAAATAGTTTATGTGAAATTAATTAAAGCTTCTACAAGGATTAAGAAAAAGATATTTTGATGAATAGTGTTTTAGATATTTTATTTTCAAAAGTGAGGTGTAAAGTGCAAATGGGAAAAGCATGAGTGGGGGAGTCTTGGCCAGCCAAAAGGGATGATAAGGGGGGCTTACGGTCCGTTAATACATCATTCATTATTCTGAAAAGCTTGAGAAAATAAAGCAGATTAAAAATGGTAGAAGTGGATTAGCACTAACCCACTTTTTCTTCACTAATCTTTCTCTAATTAATTAAAATATTCTACAAACTACATCAAACTTTCACCAAAACTTAGAACACCTTAGAAATTTAGATTTGAAGTCAAAGTTGAAGAAAGATGGAAGAAATTGGGGAGCATTGTCTGGCCGTGAACATCAAAGTAGAGGGGGAGTTTGGCTTTGTGTTGTGAGAGCTAAAAGTGGTGTCTTTAGGCTTTTGGGTAATGGTAGGAAGTGGTTCTTTGTTCTTGTGTGCTTGAGCTTGTGTTTGACTTGAATTTGGGTAAGTTAACTCTCCATCTTATGTGTGTGTGTCTATATATATATATATATATATATATATATATATATATATATATTGTGTGTGTGTATAAATATAAAGTTAAAGTGAAATTAAATAATTAAAGTTACAAACTTTGGACTTTTTTGCTTTTGAAAGAAAATGACGACTTTATATTGTATAACATCACTCTTATTACCTTCTATAACATATAGAATGGTATTGAATTAATATTTAAATGGTTATTTTGACAGCGTGTTGGATTTGGAACAGATATAGAATGGTCAGTATAACGATAGTCGTTATCAGTGCACTTTGAATCCCCGTATGTTTAAACTTGTTCTATGTGATTATTTGGGAATATATTACGATATAATATATTTTGGTTGATCTCTACGGATATTTCAGTTTATGGGAGCAAGAAATTGATTTGGAAATTATAGAAATTATGAAACAAAGCTATGAAAGTTAGAGGCAAAAAGATCGCTTTGGATGCACTTTGAAAATGTCTTGTGTTTGGTTATTTTTAAAGTCAACTTTGAAAGACATTCTAGGGGCTTCTTTGCATTTTTAATAAGTACTATAAGAGTACTTGTTACTGAAAAATTATTGAAGTTAAATCATTCATTTACTTTTGGAACAAAATTGCAAAAAGTTATAGCCAGAATAAGGTGCCTATATGAGCACTTTGGAATGCTTTGTTTTTTGAATTTTTTATAGTTAAATTGAAAGACATCACGGGTTTTTTTTACATTATTAGCAATTACTATATGTGTAATTACTATTGGAAAAAATTGGAACTTAAAAGATTTTAGAACCGGTCAAACCAAGTGGCTAAAATTAAAGTAAAAAGGTCATTAAACGAACATTTAAGTAAATAGCTTGTTTTCAAGAATTTTTATAAATAAACTGGAAGATATCCTTAGGGGTTTCTTTTCATGGTTTTAATTACCCTAAGTGCAGCACTTATTAAAAAAAATTTAAAGACTTAAATCATTTGCTTAAGAGGTGAAAACTAGTCACGAAGTTCGTTCTTTTCTATGTTGTTCATTATCAAGGACTTTTAACAACATTTATAAATGCTGTAGTTGGTTGCTTGAGGTTTTAAGGGTCTTAAAATGATACTTAACTTTGGTATTTTTTTCCTAGTCTTTTTAGAGATATTTTCAAACATATTTTGCAGTAATTATTTTGGTATCACTATATTTTTTGAATATTCATTTGTGAATTTTTAAAGTAAATGATTTTTGTAATATAAAACATATATTTTATTGATTTTCATGAAATTATAAATTAGTAATTTTTTAGTAATATTTTACATAGACAGTCATACCTATTTTTAAAGTAATTTTATATGTATATATTTGTTTGGAAAAGTAAGTTAAATATTTTAAAAAGGTATAAAAGATGTTTTGGGTGATAACACTTATATTATAATGAATGGTTCTGTTAGGTAATTAAATTGTATATTACCTTGTTTAATGGATGTAGTAATATTTAGATTTTTAAAAGAATGCTTTTAAAGATAGTGACAAGTATGGAATAGTTTTGGGTTTGTTGTGACAATGTGTTGACAACATTTTTCTTTAACCCATGTTGATTATACATAGTAATATAATTACTACTTTAAAGGAACGTTCTAAATATAAGTATAAGTGAAATGGTTTTGGATTTTAATGACAGTGTTTGAATAACATGTGTCTTTAACTCTTGTGTATGTAATTAGATCTTTAAAAAGGATATTTTAAGCAAATAATAAGTATGGAATCTTTTGGAAAAAGAAAGGACAAGTAAAGGTTAAAGCGGGAAATCTTGTTAAAAGATTCGTAAATAAACTTATAACATTTGAGATAAGAAAAAGTATTAATTAAGTCTGTAGGTGTAACACAATGGAAAAGGGGTGCCTAGGTCTGGTAACAGACCTAAGTTCGAGCCCTATCTTGTACACACTTCTTGTAAAAAATAGTACCCGAGGATTATAGGTGCCATGAGTTGAAGCGAACATGCACAACTTAATTTTCTCTTAGGAGATTACCGATCCACCTGGTTCTCTTGAGCATAGTTCAAAAAAAGTATTAATTAAATAAAAAAGGATTAGAAGTCGCTTATGTGACTTAATCATGCTTTATGTGATTATTTGTTCGCTTTTTAATGTAAAAACATAGCATTAAAAGCCGATGAAGTAGTTTTGTCTATTTATGAGAGTAAAGAGTTAAGACTGGTTTTCGAGTAGGGTTTAGAAGCAACAATGCTCTAACCAATCGGCTTCACTCTTAACCGAGGGATAGTATAAGTTAAAAATATCAGAAACATGATAAGTATAAGAGATTTGGTTTCTATATACGAATATCTATTTTGAACTTGACAGTTGATTAGTCAACTATCGAACTTGGCTAAGTTAAGTCGGGACGTATCTAAAAGCTTCATGGCTTCATATGATTTGAGAAATCTCGAGGAGGAGCATTGGTATGAAACATCTCTATCTTTAAGAACTTATACATATATGATCCCCAGGGGATAAATCCCTTTTACATTTTATTCATTTACCTCTAAAAAAACCGAAATTGAGTTAATCGGAAATTCATTGATTTAGTTTTCAAGAGTTTAGGATCAGTAAGTGTTCTACTTATTAAATACCACTTCAAAACTAGTATGCGGGTTCTATGTTTTGGAAGTAGTTATAAAGTAAAATCCATTTGGTACCACTTCAGAACTAGTGTATGGGTTCTATGTTTTGGAAGTGGTTGTGATGTGCTATTTAGGGATTCGTGGACTGTTCGATTTGTTGGAATTCATAGAGAGATTCGAGTGATAATGACTCATGTGAGAGATGTCGAACGTAACCTTGGCATCGAATATGGAAGAAAACAGAGTATGCCTTAGTCTAAGGTTTAGCAAACCAATGATGGGATATATCAACGCCATCTCTTGAGTATGCTTATCGATGTTGCTAGTAGGAGTTGATGATATTTGGGATCACATGCTCGAGCGTGGACTAACTATTTTTACCTAAAGGTATAATTTATTTGGAAATATATGACGCTCAGAGGTAGTTCTAACCCTTATGCAGGATTTTGGATTCGGCTTGACTAGAGAGATTTCCATGGAAAACCCACATGCATACGTACTTAGCGATTTTTGATGTACTTCAATATTGTTGTGTCGTGAGATGCAAGCAGCACAACTATTCCGATTTATATTATACATCCTAGAAATTATCTACTATATCACCTTATGTACTTATTAGATTATGGTTTTTTTGTGGGGATAACAGTTTCGACATTTAATGCGGTCTCAAAAGTACTGTTATATGCTAATCGCATATTTCTTGAGTTTCTCTTACCAGACTTATGTTTGACCCATGGTTTATATTTTCCTTATTTGCATGGGTGCTCTTTCGAGTAGTTTGGGATAGAAAGGTTTTTGTTGATATTCTTTGAGCTTAAGGAGATGAGCTGGATGTTTCACTACCATAGTATTCTTATTTTCACTTCATTACTACTGTATATTTATCAGTATTTAAAAGGATAGGTTGTTATAACTGTCCAAGCTAATGATAGTATTTAGAGTTGTAACCCTGAAATGCTCTGTTTCTTTGGGTGACAATTTTTACTATCTTTTGATATTATATGTTATCATTCCGCCGTGAGATTCTAATATTTCATTTTTTTTCTTTCTTTTTCTTTTATCTTACTCTAATAATCTGTCTTTACGACACTTGGATGGTCGGCATAAGAATACCATGGATGAATTAGTATCGACATTCGGGGGTCGAAAAGGAGTTCGTAACATTTGGTATTAGAGCTGAAAGTTAAGCGAGTACCTTAGCTTTGGTGAGGTATGGCTCATTAGAGATAGGGTAAGTATTACCTTAGAATAAGTTGAATGAATTATATATACGAGAGTGTATATGTAATTTTCATATATTAGTAATACATATAAGCATAAGTTGATAGTGTAGTCTAATTTATGTAGGGATTAATGACGTTTATCTATTATCCCTCGTTGATTAGCTTATTCGTGCCCGGCCAGTTTATAAGCATTGGCTATTGTATGTAGATTGTCGATTTGTGCTTGACTATTTATGAGCAGTTTTACCCTTTTACTACATGGATTGGGTAGACTATAATGACTCACCTTTTCGACAAGCAAATGTTGACAATAAAACATCCACGGTATTCATGTGCTGATCACCTAAGTTCTGAAAAGATGAATTGTTAGGGTAAAATAAAAGGAAAAAGAAATAGGTCAAGGAAGAAGGAACACAATATCATAATCTCACAATGGAACGATCATACAAAATATTAAAAACAATATAAACTGTCATCCTAAGATACAAAGTTTTTCAGAGTTACAGTAATCAGCCCTGACAGTTATAACAACATGTCTTAACAAATGCTGATGATACACACAAAGTAAGGTAGCGGAAATAAATACTACGGCAAGTAGAACTCCAACTCTTCTCCTAAAGCAACAAAGCATCCATGACTAAATCTAGAGACGTACATGGAGTTGACCTGAGCATTATAAGAAAATAACACCCAGATCAGTCTGGTAAACCAGTGTGAGAAAATACAGATCAATTGGATTTTTAACATTATAAAAATCTTTCAAAAAATCTCGTAAGACCATATCACACATAAAAACGAAATGTTTTTACCTTAGATAACCAAAACTTTTTGTACATAATCCAGTGATATTATGATAATGTGTAAGGTTCAAAATAAATATTAATCATAGCCGAAATGGCTACATTGATTATATTCTAGCATAAGAGGAGTACAACCAAAATTGATAAGGAATATTCGTATAATGGATTTTCTGTAGAGATCTCTTTGGTGGAGCCAGATCCAATCCCCTACACAAGGGTTAGAAAGTACTTTTCAAGTGATGCTTATCTCTAGATATAATATACCATTTAGGTAAATACAAGCGGCTCAGCGTCTGAACTTAAACATGAACAACGTGAACCAAATACCATCAACTCCTGACAGCTAACAATCGATAACTATCTCTATAAATGGAGCCGACAATACCCTGACATGGATTGCAAACCCCAAGTTGTGAGGCCTACTACATTTTTAGTCATTTCCGATGTCAAGTTTACGTTCGGCGTCTTTCACACAATTTTTTATCACTCGATCGGCAAACGAACCCAAATTGGATTCCTTCATCCCGAACAAATCACGAATTCCTAAATGAATTCTTATATCTCGAACAAATCACGAATCACTACATGGATTGAGCATCTTGAACACATCTCGAACCTCCACTTAAGTTCCCTTGCATAAGTCCTTTGACGAATGCTAACGTTGTCCCCTTCCTTGGAGTACTCCTCAAGATAGACAGTCCCACACGATAGCATCATTTGAAATGTTAATGCCGACCTTTCCTTTAGACTTAACCTTAGGATAGAAATTTCAACTCTACAACATTCTACTTCACAACCGCTTCTGGAACATAGAACCCTTATATGGTTTGAAGTGGTTTTCGATAAGTAAAACACTTACCTTGTCCCAGTCTCCTCAAAACCAATCAATGAATTTTTCGGTTAACTCAACTCCGATTCTTTCGAAAATAAACAAACAATACATAAGAGTGGAGATCACCTCCTTACCATTTAAGTGGATGAATTTCCATATCATTTATCCTAGAAAAGAAAGACAAGTTTATAAGTACAATATAGCATCTTCGAAGATAACGGTAATATATAGCACTCGCGTTTATTTTTTATATTTCCAAAGTTATATTTGGTCAATTTCAATAGTCGATTAATCGACTATCTAGTATAAGATAGATGTTTATAAATGGAAACCAAGTCTATGATACTTTCCATAAAAAAATAAACACACTGTAACGACCCGCCCTTCTCGACCTTGCAAAATCGACTCAAAATACTCCACAGAGTAATATGCCGACGCTTGAGTGTCGGAAAAGACAGATTGTTGAGGGAAAAGAAAGAAGATAGAAGATAGAAGAAAGAAGGAACTAAACAATAACAGAATCTCACAATCGCAGCGAAACAAAATATAATAGTCAATAAAAAATATTTACACAAAATGAAAACTATATCTGTTTATATATTACATCATCAGAGTATCACAAACAAACAACAATTACCAGCCTGACAATTTCAAAAAATCACAGCAGCGGATATAAACAAATACGGTAATACGTCTCGGACTCCAACTCCTCTCCTGAACTCCACAGCATCCTTTCCTGTAATCTATAATACTTGCCTGACCCAAGCATTATAATGAAATAATACGTACCCGAGTCAGTCTGGAATACCAGCGTGAGAAAAATACATCCAAATTGATTATTAAAGTTTCAAAATCCTTTGAAATCAAAAGCATCTCGTAAGACCACGTCACAAATAAACATGTCGGGGTTTTACCTTACGATAGCCAAAACATTTCTTATCAAAATCCTTTGATATTATAATAGTGTCTATATACAAATACTTATTCAAATACCCGAAATTGTTACATTTATTAAATTCCATCTAATAGGTATACAAACAAAACTGTAAAGGCACGTAGGGAGAATGGATTTCCAACTAATGACTAGGCACTAGGGTACCACCTATCACAGTACGTGGCCTAGATCACTGTACCGAGGGTTACTCCCAATCCCCTGCAATACATGACCAGGACTACCCTTACTGGATAATCCCGAGTAAGATCACCCCACGGTTGGGATCATCAACCCCACCACTAAGCCGAATAAAAAGGGACATCTAGACAGAGACGACCTCACCATAATGGGTGCTACCCACTTAGCCTTGCTACATATCCCTTGATTTTCAGTCATTCCCGGTTGATGAGGCTTGAGGCTAAGCGTTACTTTTCAGAACACATCTCTTAGAATGCTCATCGCCCACCTGACAATGTTCTGAAAGCATTCATCCATACAAATCCGTCCCGGGTTCGAACAGAACCGAAGGCACTACTCTTACTACATCCATTTTGAAATCGTCCTCAGGATTAGTAGCGACTAGACCTTGCACTTCACTGCTCCATCTTCGAATCCAACTCTTGCTTTCCACACGAAAACGTACAAACCGGATTGAAGTGGTTTTCGAGAATTCAATCCTGATCCCGGTCTCTTTGAAACGATCAACGCATTGGCCAATATTGATAGTCGATTATTTAACTATCAATTAACATTCACAAACATCCATCAGACAATAAATAATTTCTCAAATTATTTATTAACCTCAAAATATCTTCACAAGATATATTCCCAATTTCAACCCTTTTGAAAACAGTTTTCAAACCATCTTCCTTTTTACGGAATAAATTTCCACAAACATTTTCTATTTCCACTGAAATTAACTAAGTCCAAATACTTTAGATTTAAAACAGTAGATCACTTTATTCTAAATATACCTTAAAATATATTTAAAAATATTTAAATCAAAACTACTTTATAAAATATAAGTTAATTTTAAAATAAAAGTTCAATTAAACTAATTTTACAAGAAGGGTTACAAAATCCTATACAAATTTCAAATAAAAATTTAACCAATTATCTTTAAAATAAAACCATTTTATAAAATATAAATATTAATAATATTCTTTTAAAACATAATACCAATTACCCCTTTTAAAATAATTATTACTATAGCTAATTTAGTACATATTTACCTTTAAAAATTTTACAACTTAAATAAGAATTTTCTTAATAACATTCTTTTAAAATCAAATTTAAAACTTGTAACTTTTACTTAAAAATCTGCTTTAAAACGTAATTGGCTTTTCAGGAAAATACACTTTCATTTTAGAATAAACCAAAGAATCCTTTTATAAATCCTACTTGATTTATCTTCGAATTTATGTTTAAATCCCGTAAATTTCTTTCAACACCTTAAAAATAAACAGCTTGTTATTTTTAACACATTTCCCATTTCCTAGAGATCACTTCCAAAATATATACTTAACTTATTTAAAATAAGTTGCTAAATTCTTTATCTAAAATATACTTTTGAAAATCTATAAAAGTTTCTTGGGTAACTTAAATCAAAAAAATTTCTTTTAATATAAAGTTATTACATCAAATACTTATAACAAAATTTCCTTTAAAAAACATAATACTAATTTACCTTTAAAATAATTAAATACCATAATTAGTTAATTAAATATTTACTTTCACTTAAAAGTAATTAAAAATAGTATTTTCTTTTAAAATATTCTGAAAACACATTTTAAACTTCTATTTTATACCTCGAAAGATTTTCTTTGAAAACATACTTAGCTTTCCAGGAAAATACACTTTCCATCTTTTAAAAATAATCCACTATTACTTTTAAAACAATTTGCACCTTCTTATAGAAGTTCCCACCAGAAATCTATGCTTTCAAATTTATTCCCCGATAAATATTCCATTTCATTTATAAACCTAGTTTATAAATTTCCATTCATCATTTCCTTTTAAATCACAATTTTAAAAAATCATTCATTACTTAAAAATCCCTTTTCATTTCCCTTTTTATTCCAAATTTATTTTACTTTCATTTATATTTAAAATGCCAGATTATACTTATTCATTCATAGCACAGCACAGCTTAATTCCCAAATTAATCTATCACGGTATATAAATGAAATACATCATCAATTATGAAAATAATTTCTATATTGTGAGGAATCCAGTTGGATCCCTCTAACCCGTTTCCCTGCATCCACAGATGTTAACACAACAAATAAATATCGATCAAATTTGATAATAATTTTCATATTCAACCAATCAATCAATCATTCAAATATTAGCTATTTAAAACTAACTAGCATTCCAGATGTGAGTGAGATTAACTCACCTTGAATTTCGAAACGCCGAGCATTTTAAATTTAAATTAAATCGAACCATCCGATTTGATCTAAAACTTTTGCTTGCTCCAATGATCTCTGGACTTGCTGCAGCGCGTACCGCGTCGCTTCGATTCGGGCGCTTCTTGTTTCGTTTGAATCTGATAACGTATGCAAGAGTTATTCGGTTTTAAAGATTTGTCTACAAATTTAAACTAAACTCTAATCTATTTCCAAATAGATTACCATGCCGTTGGATTATCACTCAAAATCAGGGCCCCACACTAGTTCTTCTTCCCACACGCAACGTCTTCAGGAAAAACTAACCCATCGCCGCCCACCTAGGGCTTATAGCAGCACCTCCCACGATCGCCTAGGGGTAGATCCAATACCACCACGTCGCGCGCCGGCCTCAGCTCCACCCACGGCCCAATTCTCGGAGGGCTCGGTCCCACATTCACCTCATTTTCCATGCTCAAACGAACGTGCTTTGAATGCGATTCGCTGCCGCATCTTCCCACTACACACCATCATCGCCGTATAAATTGTTAGAGCTCGCAAAGCTCTTCGATCTTGTAGAAGAAATTTTCCTCTAATTGTCGACCGATTTCGAGAAATTAAGGAAGAAAGTTTGAAGGATATCAGCCATGGAAATGTTGTGAACAACGACCATGAAATTATATCTAGGGTTCGCTGAAAAGTCGAATTTATATAAACGTATATAATAATATTTTAATATTAAATTCACTTTTAAACAACGTTTTCAAACGATATCCAAATGATGCACGCCGACTGGCATTTATAAGATTTTACCCGCACTCCAAACACAATGGAACGTGTTTCAGAGGCCAATTCAATCATATTTGGGAGATAACTTTTTGAATCGATTTAAAATATTAAATTATCGATTTTAATTTCAACGCGTTTCTCACCCGTACGGACAAACGGTAACTCCAAACGCTATGAAATTTGAAATCCTATAATAATACACTATTACGTATCCAATGGAACTGGTTTCATCGAATTCCAAGACTGTGTCCCGGATGGCTATTTTAACTCGTCAATTAATTCGAGCGATTTTCAAAATCATCGAAATCACCTTTAAAATTTTACTAACTCAATAATAAATTATATAGAATTTATAATCACATTAGAAATTATTCGGATTCATTTCGAATCAAAATCTGATTATTTGCATTATTATATTAAATTCCATTTTTAAACTAATATAAAATTCCAAATTTTAAACTTATCGATTTTTGATTCCATCCAAAGTCCAACATCCTTATTTAAATCCAAATAGACTTAAAATAAATTTTAGAAACAATTTTTATATCTATTTATACCTATATTCACCAATTATCCCAATTCCACATATTTAATTGTTATTATCCAATTTCAATTGTATTGCCATATTCGATATTTTAACTAATTATATTGATTTAACCAAAATCTTCTTACTTCAAAATCAATTCAAAATCCACATTTAACATTTAAAATGAATTAAATGTTCAAAATCTAACGACCAAATTCTGGCTCATTACACACACCAAACAATATCAACATCCAGAACACAATCAAGCCACCCAAAGTATGATTAAATTACTTAAGTGATTCCTAATCTCATCCATTTAATTAGACCTTTTGTTAATTAAAACTCCTTTATCGGTAAACTTCATTTAATAAATTTCTACTTTTTCTATCTTTTCCAAACGATTCAATTATCGTTAATTCCTTCAAAATATCCATTTTAAGGATCTAAGTACTTTCATAAATCCATCCAAAAGGTTTAAGATGAATGTTACTCAAACATTGTCACTACCAACCTAAAACCATTTCGCTTTTTCTTATTTTTAAGTCATTCATTTAAAGATCTATTTACATCCTAAGTATAATTGAAAAGGTTAAAGACAAATGCGTTTAATACAAATCACAACAAACCCAAACCATTTCGCTTTTTCATATCTTTAAATCATTCTATTATAATGTATTTACATCCAATGTATAATTGAAAAGGGTTAAAGATGAATAAGATTAATACATTATCACAATAAATCTAAACCATTTCACTTTTTCTTATCTTAAAATTATTCTTTTAAAGATCTATTTACACCCCTAAGTATAATCAAAATAGGTTAAAGGCAAATGTGGTTACACATTATCACAACAAACCCAAACAATTTCCCTACTTGTCACGATCTTTACAAACATTAGTTTTAAAGATCTAAGTTCATATTTAGTCAATTTCAATATGGACTAGTCATCTAATCAACTTCTAAAGTAGAATTGTTATATAACTCATTTCTGGCATTCTACCTCAACTATTTCTCGCTCAATAGTGAAGCCAGGTAAGTTTGGGCACTGGTTGCTCCAAGTTTTGCCTAGAAACTTCAGTCTTGAATCTCACAAATTGATAATTCTACCTCATTGGCTTTTAGTATTAAATACAGTATTTATAATTTTCATAAACAAGAAGGAATCAACTCGATTAAAATGGTTCCAACATTTTCCACTTACCTATTCCTTGGTTAAGAGGAAGCTCCGTAGGTTAGAGCTCTATTGCTCCATCCCTACATGGCATCAATCTTAATTCTCAAAAATAGATAAGATTACTTCGTCGGGTTATTAATGTGAAACATGGTTAATTACTTTTCTAATAAGTAATTAAACAATTAGCCATTTGACCATTAAGCAATTACTAACCCCTTCTAAACCTTTTGTTTTATAATCTAAAACAAGATATTTATATAAGATATTTTCCATGATATTTATAAAAGATATTTATACCTTAAAATATTTATAATATGTTTTAAAATATTCCTTTAGAACATCACTTAAAAATGAGAAGTTTGAAAATCATTAGAAACTTGAAAACGGCATGTTTTTAACAAAATATCTCTCCTTTGAAAATTCACAACCAATTCATAAAAATTCATATAAATCTCAACCTACTTTTGAAATACTCTAATAAGAGTTAAGAAATACTTTAAAAAGAATGAAATAAATCACTCAAACATAAAGTACTTTATGAAACATTTGAAGTCCAAAAATCAAGATTAAACGTGGTAGGTTTGTACTAGTAATGTTTTAGTCGTTTTCGAGATATTACTTAACTTTTTACTAGTGGGTCTTTTAATAACAATAAACATACATATAAAACAATATAAATATGGTGAGAAATCCTTATGGAACTCTCTACAAAGCTTTATAACAATTGCCAAAATCAAGGAAATTCACAACTGCATCCATAGCGACTCTCGGTAAAAGTGCGCTTTCAAATTCAAATCCGATATAAATCAAAGTTTAACTATAACCTAGGTTCTTTTTTCAATGTCTAGTCACATGTCATATAAGTCCACTGAAGTCCATTCCCAGTTTGTTCAAGTCTATGTACATGGATCACGTATGTCACTTATTTTAAAATAAGAAGTTACAACCATTGTTTTCAACATAAGTTAACAACAATTCAAATCATAATCAAACACAACATATATGTGTTACATTTTTCATCCAAATTGATATGTTAACTGACCTTTAACCACACAATTAACCAAGATCCAAGAACCAAAGTCGAACCCTTCTTGCAACCACCTACTACCTTCTCTTGCATTTTCCTTGACTTTTTCCCTTCCCCTTACATAAAGCCCACTGCCTTCCTCTATATGGAGAGTTTGGCTTTGGTTCTTCATGTTTTGGCTTTGTGGAATAATTTCTAATATTACACTAAACCTTATGGATAAATCTGAAGCGATTTGGGGTTGATTTGCAACTGTTTCTTTTAGAACATAAGAGAGAAAGAAGAAGAGATGCCATTGATTTTAGAACTCAAGCTTTGTAATTATTTGTGATTTATTCCTATGGGTTTACCCCTCCTTATATAGCCTTAGAATGTGATGGAAAAAGACCAAAAACTCCTTAAAACCCTACTAGCATTAATTATACACATCACTTCTCCTTAATCATATGCTTAGCACTTAAGCCTTTCCATATTTGCTCATTTCCTAACATCTTCCCTTAGCTCATGCATGACATCATCCATAAAGTTTATTTCCATAAATGGAAAAATATTTTTATTTCATTAAATTTATTTTCTAAGAAAATAAGTGTATGTAAAAAAAATCTGAAAAACTTATGACGGGTACAAAGTTGTTTATCTATAAAACGATTTTCGGTCACATTATCGATAAGTTTTCAAAGTATTTATCTTTGTAAATATTTTTCCAAAACAATTATCATCGTTACTTATGATTTAAAAGAAGGCTAAAAAGCTTATTAAATCATTTTAATACCATTTAATCTGAGATTCAAATATTTAAATGATTTAATATTTAAATACGAAGTGTTCGAAATTCCGGGTCGTTACATTCTCCCCCGCTTAGAATATGTTGTCCTCAAAATTCCAACATGAGAAATAAAATTAAATATCACATAGAAATACTTAATAGTATTCAAAATCACTAGAAAACAAAAATCACAGTTTGATCAAGTTCAAAATCCTTTCATCACACAGGGACGATAAACAGTTTACTAAGCATGCCATACGCTCAACAGCCTCAAGTAATTACTTAATAGCCAATTCATGCTACCTCATAACAAATCGAAGATTCATCATCTAAATTATCCATAAGGCAACAAACATAGTATTCATATACTAAAACCCATACGATCTACATGGACCATCCATATGCAATATCAATTCAGATAACCTACTCAATCACATAAATTTCACTTCCCAACTAGCATAGATCACTTGACCTCTCTAGTGCAAATTTCGATTAGGTTCCTTGACTAGAAACCTCTGTTCTCCTTACATAGCCATATATAATGACAGAAACATCGAGATCATATGAAGAACTCGTATTAAGTGTATGCTATTAAGAATTTAGTGAAAAATCCTTGTTCGGATGGGTATACATCACCTTAAAATCATGTATTCGAATATTGGATTAAGAAAAATTATGCAAATAAAACAATCTACGTGTAACTTGTATATTTATCCTATTGCTTTCTTAACTATACCAATATCTTTTTATCACATTTTTTTATCTAAATAGTATGTCATTTAATACTAAAATCATTTATGAAACATTTCATTAAACATAATTTTAAGTTTATAAACAATTAAAACTCAAGTTCACATTTGTATAATACTCAATTACATCCTAATAGTATATACAAAAATATCAAAATCATTTTACTTAACAAGCATGTTCAACAAATTAAACTTTTTTAACTTACTAACTTCTTAATTCAAGTGTTATATAAACTCATCTTTATATTTTCACAAAAAACTTAAATACAAGTTCTATAATGATTCAGAAGTTCCCGACTGTCCAAAATCGTCGAAAAATCCCTTTTCATTTTAACAAATAAAAACAAACAAATAACGTATCATATCATGATGAACTTCCATACTTTCCTAATGCATAGGCTACATGATTCCATGAAATTACTTAACAAATTTATATAATTCATTAAACACACATTACCCAGAAAGGAAAATCTAAAAAGTTTCAGCATTTATTATGGGCTATGCCACTGCAACTCGGCCACCCTAATTATTAAACTTTTCTACATAAAAAGGTTCATATCCATTCTCTTTCCAAAGAAAACTATAAACTAAACACCAGTTTTTATTTCAAATCATTTTGAAATAATATATACATGTAACTTTTGTATATCAAATCTTACTTTGGGATTAAATCAAAATCTATTTTATCAAAACAACTTTGTAGCATCCCACACTTAGAACCCAAAAATAAATGCCGATGATGTTGAAGTCATCACCAGAATTATTTTCAAGCGACATGAGTGAGTTCAGTACATCTAATTAATGCCTTTTGGACTTAACAAAATTATTTCAAATGGTATCAAATACTTCGTAAATGTTACTAAGTACCATGATCTCAATTTCATAAACTAATTACCCAAATACTTATTTTCTAATAATACTACAATTATTTTTCCAAGATCTTGAAAAACATTTTCAAACGCATCGGGATTTAAGTTCTCAAATTCACTTTTTAAATTCTTTTCATTTATAAACTATATTTTGTGAACCCTACTTATACGAAATAACTTTCTTATATAAAATTGCTTACTTATTTAAATCATTTCACAAATGTATATCTTTGTTTATATTATAATAAACAACTTTTGTTAAAATTCACTTTTCAACCTAACATTATCATCGAATGCCTTATAGTCAAATCATGAAACTTAATTCACAAGATGTTTGTATTTAATGTTCCCATAAATTTAATATCTACCCAACCCTTGTTGTAAGAAGGTAAATTGATTATAAATCAACAAACCATAGTAAATGCTCATAAACTGGCTAAGCACAACTAATCAAAAATAAATAATAATAATTAAATATTATCATTTCCTAACAAATAACCATATCATAAATAACTATACCAAATTATGAAAATTGTGTATTTTATATATAAAATATAATCTTAGGTAAAATTATTTCATTTACCAATTTTCAAAAAAATACCGTGTCGGTTTGCTATGTTCAATTGTTTAGAAATCCCTATCGATACCATGGCATTTCACGTACCGACTAGAATTCATAAACCACTCATCAGACCAATAAATACAATATAAAACATTTTTACAGCACTAACAAATACGCTTTCATATGTATAATACTCTTAACTCATGATAGGGCATTCCATTATCCTATCTCTTAATTAGTTATACACACTAATGGCAAGGTTCTCACTTAACCTTCACACTAATACCAGCTGTAATGAATCGCCTTTTCAACCCGCAATCGTCGACACTAATACATCAATGGTATTCATTTGCCGAGCCCATAAGTGTTGGAAAGACGAATTATTAGGGTAAAATAAAAATAAATATAATAATGAAGAAGGAACACAATATTAGTTACTCACAACGGAACGATTCTATATAATATCGAAAGACGGTATAAACTTTTGTCCTAAGATACAAAGTTTTTTAGAGTTACAATAATCAGCCTTGACAGTTGTAACAATTTGTCCTAACAAATGCTAATGGTACACAAAAAGTAACGCAGCAAAAATAAATACAATGGTAAGTAGAACTTCATCTCTTCTCCAGAGACTCTAAATTGTTCGTGGCTGAATCTAGAAACATATACGGAGCTGAACCGAGCATTATAAGAAAATAACATTCCGATTAGTCTGGCAATCTAGCATAAGAGAAAATAGATCAAATGGATTTTTAACGTTATAAAAACCTTTCAAAATAAAGGTATCTCGTAAGACCATACCGCAAATAAATAGGGACAAGTTTTTAACTTACAATAACCAAACCATTATAGAGAATCCAGTAATATTATAATAATGTCTAAGGTTCAATATAAATATTAATCATAGCCAAAACGGTTACATTGATTACATTCCAACATAATAGGAGTATAACCAAAATCGATAAAGAATGTTCACATAATGGATTTTCCATAAAGATCTCTTTAGTAGAGCCAAATCCAATCCTCTGCATAAGGGTCAGAAAGTACATTTCAAGCGATGTATATCTTTAGATAAAGTATACCATTTAGGAAAATATAAGCGGTCCAGCATTTGAATATAAACGTGAACAACGTGAACGAAATATCACCAACTCCTGCCGACCAACAATCGATAAATACCCTAACATGGGTTGCTAACCCCAGGTTGTGAGGCCTACTCAGTTTTTAGTCATTTTTGATATCGAGTCATGTTCAGCATCTTTTACACAAGTCTTCATCACTTGATCAGCACACAAATCCCGAACTGGATTTCTTTATCCCGAACAGACCATGAATTCCCAAATCTTGAACATATCATGAAACAGTACATGGATTCAAGCATCTTGAGCAGATATCGAACCTCCACTTAAGTTCCCCTACATAAGTTTGCTGATGAATGCTAACGTTGTCCTCTCCCTTGGAGTACTCTTCAAGATAGACAGTCCCACACGATAGCATCGTTTAAAATGTTAACGCTGATCTTCCTTTGGACTTGAACTTAGGATAGACAGTTCAATTTTATAACATTCCATTTCATAACCGCTTCCAGAACATAGAACCCCTTTATGTTTGAAATGGTTTTCGATAGGTAAAACAACTGCGGATCCTGGTCTTCTCAAAACCAATCGTTGTATTTTCCAGTCAACTAAAATTCGGTTCTTTCAGAAATAAACAGACAAGACATAAGAAGGGAGATAACCTCCTATCCGTTTAGGAGGATTGATTTCCTTATCATTTTTTCTAGAAGAGCAAGACGAGTTTATACATACAGTATAGCACCTCCGAAGATAAGTGTACCACATACCACTTATGTTTCTTTTAGATATTTCCAAAGTTATATTTGTCAATTTCGATAGTCGACTAATTGACTATCTAGCATAGGATAGATACTTGTAAATGGAAACTAAGTCCACTTTATTTTCCATAAACGAATAAACACACCAAACATATCATCATATAAACCATAATCATGCATACAAAGTATGATTATGTTACTTAAATAACTCCTAATCTCATCCATTTAATTAATCGTTTTATTAATTAAAACTCCTTTATTAGTAAACTTCATTTATCTAATAAGCTTATACTTTTTCTATCTTTTCCAAAAGATTCCATTACTTATTATTTTCTTCAAAATATACATTTTAAGGATCTAAGTACTTTCACAAATCCATTCAATTGGTTTAAGACGAATGTTACTCAAATATTGTCATTATGAAACCAAAACCATTTCCCTTTCGCTTATTTTTAAATTATACTTTTAAAGATCTATTTACATCATAAGTATAATTGAAAAGGGTTGAAGACAAATACGATTAACTTATTGTCACAACAACCTAAACCATTTTTCTTTTTCTTATCGTTAGATCATTCTTTTAAAGACTTATTTACATCTTAATAATTGAAAAGGGTTAAAGATGAATGCGATTAATATTTTATTACAACAACCTAAACCATTTTGCTTTTTCTTATCTTTAAATCATTCTTTTAAAGATCCATTTACATTCCTAAGTATAATCAAAATAGGTTAAAGGCGAATGTGATTAACACACTGTCACAACAAACCCAAACCATTTCCCTACTTGTCACTATCTTTACAAACAGTTTTTTTAAGGATCTAAGTTGATATTCAGTTAAGTTCAGTATGGACTAACTAAATATCAAGTTCTAAAGACAATTGCTTATACAAATCACAATTCGTACGCTTAACTCATTTTTGACATTCCAACTCAACTATTCCTCATCCAGTAGAGAAGTCAGGAAACTTTGGGCACTAGTTGCTCCAAGCATTGCTTTGACACTTCAGTCTTGAATCTCACAAATAGATAAGTCTACCTCATTGGCATTTAGTGTTAAATATAGTACTAATGATTTCCATAAACAATAAGGAATCAACTCGATTAACACATGTCCGACATTTTTCACTCATCTATTCCTTGGTTATGAGGGAAGCCTGGTAGGTTAGAGCTTTATTGCTCCGTCCCTACTTCACATCAATCTAACTTTCACAAATAGATCATATTACTTCATCGGCTTATTAGTGTTAAGCATAGTTAGTTACTTTTCTAAAAGTAATTAAACAATTTAACCATTTGGCCATTAATTAATTACTAACCACTTTCTAAACCTTTTGTTTTATAATCTAAACAAGATATTTATATAAGATATTTTCTAAGATATTTATACTTCAAAATACTTATAATATGTTTTAAAACATTCCTTTAAAACGTCACTTGAAAATAACAAGTTTGAAAAATCATTAGAAACTTGAAATGACATGTTTTTAAAAAAATATCTCTCTGTTGAAAATTCACAACTAATTCTTAAAAATTCATATAAATTTCAAATTAATTTTAAAATACTCTACCATGTGTTAAGAAATAGTTTTAATAAGAATGAATAAATCACTAAAACTAAAAGTCGGTATTAAACATTTGAAGTCCAAAAATCAAGTTAAATGGGGCAGTTTTGCACTAGTGGTGTTTTGGCCATTTTCAAGATGTTAATTAACTTTTTACTATTCAAAATTTTAATAGCAAAAACATATATATACGAATATAGTGAGAAATCCCTACGGATCCTTATATAAAGTTCCATAATAATTGTAAAAAACAAAGACATTTATAACTGCATCCATAGCGACTACTAGTATAAGTGCACGTTCAAATTCGAGTCCGATCTATACCAACACCTAACTATAACATGTATAATTTGTTCAAGGTCTAGTCACTAGTCAAATAAGTCCATTCAAGTCCATTCCAAGTTTTTTTCAAGTCCATGTACATGGATCACATACGTCACTTACTTTTAAAGTAAGAAGTTACAACCGTTGTTTTCAATATAAGTTAACAATAATTCAAACAATTTTAACACAATCCAACACAACATATATGTGTTATATTTTTCATATAAATTGAGGTGTTAACTCACTTTAACCTACACAATTAATGAAGTTCCAAGAATAAAGTCTAACCCCACTTGCAACAGCCTCCTTTCTCCTTCTTTATCTTGCATTTTCCTTAACTTTTGCCCCGCCCCCCACATAAAGCTTTCGACCTTCCTCTCTATGGGGAGTTTGGCTTTGCTTCTACATATTTAAGCTTTGTGGAAGTGTTTATAAAATTATGCTAAGCTTTTTGGATAAGTTTGAAGTGATTTGGAGTTGATTTGCAACTCTTTTCTTTTAGAACATAAGAGAGGAAGAAGAAGAGAAGCCATTGATTTTAGAACTCAAGCTTTGTAATTATTTGTGATTTATTCCTAAGGGTGTATCCTCATTATATAGCCTTAGGACTATGATGGAAAAAGACCAAAAACTCCTCAAAATCTTACTAGCATGAATTACACATATCACTTCTCCTTTATCATATGCTTAACATTTAAGCATTTCCATATTTGCTCATTTCCTAACATCTTCCCTTAGCTCGCGCATAACATCATCCATAGAATTTTTTTCCATAAATGGCAAAATATTTTTATTTCATTAAATTGATTTCCTAATAAAATAAGTGTATCTAAAAAAAATCTAAATAACTTTTGATGGTTAAAAAGCTGTTTATCGATAAAACGATTTTCGTTCACATTATCAATATTTGAAACCTAATTGGAGTCTGCGCTAAAGAGGTGAAGTGATCTATACTAGTTTGAAAGTAGAATTTATGCGATCGATCAAGTGATAAGATTAGATATTGCGTACGAATGGTCCATGTACATTATATAGGCTTTACTATATTTGTATACTATGTTTTTTGCCTTATGTAGAGTTTAGGAAATAACTCTTCAATTTTTTATGAGGTAGCATAAATAATGGACTAAGTAATAACCTGAGGCTATTTAGCGTAAGGTACGCTTAGTTGATTGTTTATCATACTTGTGTGATAAGAAGATTTTTTAGCTTGAGAAAACCATGGGCTTGTTTGCTAGTAATTTTTGAATACTATTAAGTATTTCTGTATGATTTTTACATTTGTTTCTCATGTTGTAATTTTATGGATGAAATATTTTAAGTAGGTAGAATTTAACAATCTGGGATTTCAGACACTTCATATTTAAATATCTGAATTATCTAAATATTTTAATCTTGAATTAAATGTGATAAAATTCATTTAATAATCTTGTTAGCCCCCTTTTAAATAATAACTAATGATGGTAAACTTGTTTTAGAAAAATGTTTATAAAAATATATAGTTCGATGAATTATCGATAAAATTACTGAAAATAGTTTTATTGATAAATATTTTTTTCTCAATGGAAGTTTTTCAAACTTCTTGTTCTTGTATAGTTAATCAATATTTAGTTTGTTAGAAATTAAAAGTGCTTTCTGTAAAAATTAATTAAAGCTTCTAGAAGGACCAGGGAAATCATATTTCGATGAATAGTGTTTTAGATATTTTATTTTCAAATGTGAGGTGAAAAGTGCATATAGGAAAAGCATGAGAGGGGGGTCTTGGCTTGCCACAAGGAGGATAAAGGGGAAGCTTAGGGCCCCGTAACACTTCATTTATTATTCTTAAAAGCTTGAGAAAATATAAAAGATCAAAAATGGTAAAAGTGGATAAACACTAATCCACTTTGTTCTTTACTAACCTTTCTCCTCAAACTTCTCCAAACTTTCACCGGCACCTTAGAGCATTTAGGAACCATAGATCTAATTCAAATTTAAAGAAATATGAAAGAAATGGGAGGACCATGGTTTGGTTATAAGCATCAAAGTGGAGGGGAAGCTTGGCTCAGTGTTATGAGAGCTGAAGGTGGTGTCTTTTTTGGGTGATGGTAGGAAGCGGTTCTTTGTTCTTATGTGCTTGAGCTTATGTTTGGCTTGGATTTGGTTGAATTATCTCACTATCTTCTCTCTCTCTCTCTCTGTGTGTATTGTGTGTGTGTGTGTATAATTATAAAGTTAAAGTGATATTAACTGATTAAAGTTATAAATTTAGTTATCGTTTGCTTTTGAAAGCAAACGATAACTTTATATTGTATAACATCGCTCATATTACCTTGTATAACATGTGGCATGGCCTTGACTAATATTTAAATGGTTATTTGGATTGTGTGTTGAATTTGAAATGGTCCGTATAGGGATAGTCGCTATTACCGCACTTTTAATCCTCGTATGTTTAAACTTTTTCTATGTGTTTATTTCAGAATATATTGTGATATAGTATATTTTGGTTGTTCTATACGCATATTTTTTTTTGTATGTGGCAGCTACAAATTGTTTTGGAAAGTTATATATTTTCTGAAACAAAGTTGCGAAAGTTAGAAGCGAAATGGTCGCTATGGATACACTTTGAAAATGCCTTGTGTTCGTCTATTTTTAAAGTCAAATATGAAAGACTTCCTAAGGGATTCTTTGAAATTTTAAAAGAGCGCTTATTACTGAAAAAATAATGAAGTTTAATCATACATAAACTTGTGGAATAAAGTTGCAAAATGTTATAGCGAGAAAAAGGTTGTTATATTAGTACTTTAAAATGCTTCGTTTTTAGGAATTTTTATAATTAAATTAAAAGACATCCCGAGCAGTTTATTTACATTATTAATAATTATTATATGCGTAATTATTAGTGGAAATAAAATTGGAATTTAAAATATTTTAGAAATGGTCAAACAATGTGGCTAAAATTTGGAGTAAAAAAGTCGCTAAACGAACACTTCAGTAAATAGCTTGTTTTCAGAAATTTTAATACGTAAATTTGGAGATATTCTTATAGGTTTCCTTTCATGGTTTGTAATTACCCTAAGTGTAGTATTAATATTAAAATTTCATATCTTAAATCATTTGTTTAAGCGGTGAAAACTGATCGCGAAGTTCGTGCTTTTCTATGTCGTTCTTTATTGAGGGCTTTTAACAGGATTTATAGATGCTATAGTAGGTTGCTAGAGGTTTTAAGAGTCTAAAAATGATATTTAAATTTGGTGATTTTCCTTAATATTTTTAGGGATGTTCTCATTATTTTTTATTTGTTTGTAATTTTTATATATTTTTAATATTTATTTATGAATTTTTAAGTAAAGGGGTTTTATAATATAAAACATGCTTTTTATTGATTTTCGTCAAATTATAAATTAATTATTTTTAGTAATATTTTACATAAATATTTAAAACCTATTTATAAGTATTTTAAAATTATTTTTATATGTATATAAGTTCAGAAAAGTATGTTAAGTATTTTACATACGTATAAAAGAAGTTTTGGATTATAACACTTATGTTATAATAAAATGTTTTGTGAAGTTATAAAAATGTGTATAACTTTGATTAATAAATGTAGACATACTTAGATCTTTAAAAGAATCTTTTAAAGATAATGGTGAGTATGGAATGGATGGTGACCTGTGGTGAATCTTTTGAGGGGATAACCATTACGGCATTCCATATGGTCTCAAAAGTATTGTTACATGCGGATCGCATATTACTTGTGTTTCTCTTACCAGATTTATGTCTAACTCATGGTTTTATATTTTTCTTATTTCTATGGATGCACTTTCAAGTAGTTTTGAAATTTTAGTTTTCATTGATTTTCTTTGGAGCTCGAGGAGACGAGCTGGATGATTCACCTACTGTAGTATTCTTATTTCCACTACATTACTACTATGTATATATCAGCATTTATGAGGGCGTGTCGTTATAACTGTTTAGGATGATGATAGTATTTAGAATTGTAACTCTGAAATGTTATGTATATTAGACTAACAATTTGTATTGTCCATTGATATTATATGCTATCATTTCACCGTGATATTCTGATATTATGTTCTCTTCTTTCTTGTTTTATTTTATCTTCCTTTTATTTTACTCTAACAATCTGTCTTTTTGGTACTTGTATGCTTGACACAAGAGTACCATGGATGTTTTAGTGTCAACATTTGGGGGTTAAAAATGTTGGTCATTACAACAAAAGGGACCAATCAAACAAAGCATTTGTACTGTGCATTAGAAATATGAAATTAGATTCATCAAATAGGTGTATGTGTTTACATACATACACACATACATATATAAATATTTATACATTTTGTTATTCGACATTTTAACCCTAATTGCACAAGTCAGATTCAACTACCATCAAGATCGATGAATCTAGAATGGCGATTGAGGGGTCAGAAGTCATGTGCAGATGGTAATATGAATTCAAGATTGAATGGAGCTGAACGATGTGCAATGTAGAATGTTCGAAGTACGAAATATGATTCAACACATAAGAGGGATCGGCATAGATTGGCTCCAATAATAAAGATCAGCATATTGTAAAGTACAAGAGCATTCTTGTAGAGAATTCTTGTAGAAAATAATCAATATCTCAAGATCTACAAGTCGAATGCCTATGAAATTCAATGAGCATGATATAAAGACCCTAAGGAATCCACTCTAGTAATTTCACACATTAAGAGGAAAAGTTTTCCATGATCGGTATACATCCCTTGGAAGGAATTGGCAGAAAGCAGCGTGCAAGCCATGTTGAGTCAAAGATCAAGCTATAACTCGAGCTCCAATGATCCAAATGATATTAAATTTGGAGGCTAAACATAATTTTGCATTATGAAACTACCATAGGGATTGCTACGCATAACTCGACTAAAGAAGGGATCATTAGCGATCCCTTCTCTTTAGGAATTGGGCCCAACGATCCCTCTAGTGGGCCTATATGGTTTAGAAGGTCCTTCAGTCGAGATTTTAGAGAGATGTTTGGCCGTCTTCATCTATAAATACTGGCTTGATGGGTCGTTCTAAGGTTCTTTACGCTGCTTGTTACTCTAGACTCCATTGTAATCAATTGCTAACTTATTTCTACTGTTGTAATCATATCCAAAAGTGATTAACAAAGGATAATCTTCAAAGTGGACGTATGCATACAACGTCGCACCATTATAATTCTTTTGTCTTTGATTACTTACGATTATCCATTGCTTGCTTATTCATCTATTCGGTTTAGTTTGGCTTTTCTTCACTTACTTCTCTATAAAAACTATTCATGGGTGTTTGTGACCATTTTAGGTGCAAACATTTTGGTGCTTTTACTGAAAACCTTCATTCTCAACCTATTAGAATCCCTTTGTTGCTCTTGGATTGCATAAATCCCCTGAAGGAGATCCATATTTATCTTCAAGAAGTTTGCTCATTCTACTCAGATTTGAAAAAGTTGAAGTGAAGGTATCGACAATGGTGAGGAACACCAGATCTACTTCTCAAAACGTTGAAGGAGATGAGAACGCTAGCATCCAGTATGGAGGCCCTAGAAATCAACCAATGGATGTGAATGTTGAACCAGTTGAAGTTCAGAATCCCTCTGATTATATTACGAGAGCTGAATTTTGTAATCTAATGAGAGAGCCGATGGAGAGCCTCGACAATTAAATCAATAGATTCAGACCAATATCAACTTAATGAACCAACTTAATCCGCAGCATAAGGAAAAGCTGGGAGGGACCCTAATTTTTATTCGTCATCAGAGAGTTCTAGCTCATTAGACAAGTATCACAGGCATAGGTGTCGTAGAACAAATGAATATCATGCAAAAACTTCAGGGGCGTCAACCAACTGACCATCATGATCTGCCAAGACTGATCGCTGTCGATCCCTCCATAGGGATCGATACCGATCCCTTCCTAGAAGAGGGAATCAATCCTTGCATCATGGGAATCAAGCTAGAGTTTCTTCAGTTGGTTTGAATGCTAGAGTTCAATTTAATGTTGACAAACTGCTTCCTCGGAATGACGATGAAGTGAAGTTACAAGATATACATCGAGAAGTTGGTGAGCCTAGAAGGTGTGGAAAGGCCCATAAACATTGACCGAACCATTTACGTGAGGTGGAGCATCGACCGAACCATTTACTCCAGGGCTTGACCAACAATGATTGGGGGATCTCGAGAAGCCAAACCCCATTCAATGATAATGTTCTACATGCGGAGTATCCAAGAAGGTTCAACATGCTGTCGATGCCTGCCTATGTGGGAAAAATCGATCCCAGGCGTCATATCATGGGATACGAATGGTTGATGGATTCCGCATGAGTGGATGATGCAACTAATTATAAATGCTTTCTCATAACTCTCCCTCGAATAGCAACGATGTAGTTCACAATATTACCCCCACGATCAATTTCTAAATTCGACGACAAGGTTTGTGGAGCAGTTTCGAATGAACGCAACTCACCCCAAGGATGTAATGTTCATGTCCAGCATGAACCAGGCTCCAATAGAATGGTTGAAAATTATTTAGAGAGATGTCATACAACTATTGCGGAAATCAGTAATTCGAATGCCCATCCAGTATTGATGGCCGTAATGAGAGGGATAGATCTAGAACCTGATTTCGATGATTGGTTAACTGGCAAGCCAACCACAAAGTTGGAACGGTTTTACGCAAAGGCGGCTCAATATTTGAGAAAGGAGGAAGCTAGGTGCTCCAGGAAGAAGAATATTGCAGGACCGAGCAGAGAGGGAGTACAAAGCAATATTGCATAAATCAGTCAGATGATAGCTTTAGAAAAGTTCAAGTGAATGTCCAAAACAAGCCGAATCAGCAAAAGAAAGGTGGCGATAGTGGCCGAGAACGAAAGAGTGATTCTAGAAGAGAGAAGCCTAGGATTTCGCTGTATGATACTTACATGCCATTGAATACGTCATTGGAGAATATCTATTTGTCTACCTGCAATACTATGCAATACAGGAAGCCACCTCCAAAAGAATCAACAGAGAAGCAGAAGTTAACCGAAAAATATTATCGGCTCCACGAATGCTATGGACATGGGACAAACAAATGCAGGCATCTCCAGGATATTATCGAAAAGCTGATTCGAGAAAGGAAGTTGCAGTAATTTATAAAAAACCTATAGGATGGCGGATAGGGACATCCAACTCCAACCAAGGACAAGCACTGCACAGGGCTAAAGAGCCTACACAAACTGGTGTAAGATTTGTAATAAATACAATAGTCGGAGGGTCGCCTCCGGTAGATAAGAGTTGACATGAGATGGAGTGCTATGCTAGCACGATTAAGCACGTAGATTTTGAATATTGTTCGAATACAAAAGATGGAGCTCTGGCTAAACAGTAACATACGATGGCAGATGATATCACATTTAGAAACATAGATGCATGCAAAGTGGAGGCTTCGACAATCGACCCAATGGTTATTTCGACCATGATCATCCCCGCTTTAGTGAGAAGAATAATGATTAATTGTGGAAGTTATGTAAATATAATTTTCAAAGAAGCTTATGATCAGATGAAAATGGAAGACAAGGACTTAAAGCCATTTAAAGCCTGCATATGCGATTTTAATGGTGTTGTAATTGAAGCCGTTGGTTATGTTGAATTACTATAGAGTTGGGAGAAGGTGACCGTAGGAGAGTGTGAATCTTGTCGTTCGTTGTTTTGGATGTTGACCCTCCTTACAATGTTTTTTTAGCCCGACCAGCCATAGCCAAGTTCCGTGTAGCCCTTGCCTCATGGTGTTTGACTTTAAAGTTTCCAACAGGTAATGGTTTTGGAGTTGGTCATGGTGATCATGCAACCGGACGTTCCTGTTATGTAGCTAAGTTGAGGGATGCTCAGTGCAAAAAGAAAGGTACGGGTGTGGACATGTCAGTCCACATCCAAGTCACTGAAGTTTGACAACTAGTACATGAGCCTTGGTTGTGCCAGAGTCAGTTCTATGGAGATGTAGATCTGAGGGATGATGAAGAGGAGTTTAAAGAGACCACGGATATACCGGCTGAGCTGACGATTGACTTCACGGTCATCCATGATGACCCATCACGGATCCTAAAGATCGAATTGCAGCTCAGCCCCGCGATGATGAAAGAACTTGCTGGATTTTTCTGAGCGAATCTTGACTCGTTTTCTTGGACTCACTCTGACATGTGTGAGATCTCACCTGCCATTGCAAGCTATGCATTGAATATCGACCCGAGGCCTGACCCAGTGAAACAAAAAAGAAGTGGCATGGATTCAGAGAGATCTGCCGCTCTTAAAGAGGTGGATAGACTCAAAAACAACGGGTTTATTCATGACACCTCTACCCTAAGTGGGTATCTAATCCCGTGCTTGTAAACAAGGCGAACACGGTAGTATATCAAGTCGGGGGAGATTACCAAGCTAAGGGACAACGACTTGCTCCATACCTTACCCAAGTCTAAGAGTTGTGGATTGAATTTGAATACTGGGACATTACGCATATTCCACGGGATCAAAATAGGGAGTTGATTCATTGGCAAAGTTTTCTAGCACTGGAGATACATAACAGATAGGGTTGGTTTTGGTCAAATTATTAAATGCCTCGAGTATAAGCTTGACAGAAGTCGACCAGGTACTAGAGATAGAGCTTGAGAGAGAATTATGGATGACTATGATTAAAGACTATTTGATATAGGGTATCCTACCTGAACAAAGCAATGAAAAGCAAAATATCCTTCGTTAAGCTTCATGATATATCATACAGAAAGGATATATGTATAGAAAGGGTTTTTCTGTTTCCCTATTCTGGTGCATCGCTTATGATTAGATAAAAAGGATCCTAAAGGAATTTCATGAAGGGGAATGTAGTGATCACACTGGGGGGAAAACTCTAGCAAAGAAAATACTCTATTATGGGTATTATTAGCCAACTGTCAATTGAGATGCTACTGATTATGTAAGGTGATGTGACAAGTGCTAGATATATGCAAAAGTTCAAAGAGCTCCATCGGCAGAGATCATACAAATGGTCAGCCCATGGCTGTTTGCCATGTGGGTATAGATATTATCAGTTCCTTACCAATCTCTAAAGGTGGTGTAAAGTATGCTATTGTCGCAGTTGATTATTTCACCACATAATCCGAAGCAGAACCTTTAGCCACAATCATAACCAAGAATGTAATCAATTTTATTGTCCAGAACATCATCTATCGTTATTGTCTTCCACGAACTATTGCAACAGATAATGGGACTTAATTTGACAGTGCTGAATTTATAGACTTCTATCGGAGGTATCATATTGAAAAGAGGTTTACAACAATTTCTCACCCTCAAGCAAACGGGCAAGTTGAAGCTGTGAACAAAATTATAAAGCCTATTCTGAAGAAGCATTTGAAAAAGGATAGAGGCAAGTGGGTGGATGAAATCCCGACATCATTATGGGCTTACAGGACCACCCACAAGCACGCGACTGGCCATACTCGATTTGCCCTTACATACGGTTCCGAAGCTGTTATTCCTATTGAGCTTGATGTTCCTTCTCATCGAGTGACTTACTATGATCCCAAAATAAATAAAGATCTCTCTTGGATTCTTTAGACATTATTGATGAGATGCACAAGGAATTTGACTTGAGGGCAGCTGCGCACCGACACCGAGTCGCCCAATATTGCAACATTAAAGTCCAACCTAGAATCTTTGAAATCGGCGATCTTTCTTGAAATGGGTTTTTCTTGCCCCATTGCACGTGAAAGCAACATGGTAAGGACTGTATGTCATTGAATAGAGGTTTGGAGAGAGAACTTTCAACTAGCGACTGTTGATGGCATCACACTCCTAAGGGCGTGGAATAGCAAGCATTTATGACGCTATTTCGCTTAGTTTTTTTTTTTCATTCAGTTGCATTTGATTTCAGAATTTGCTTTAGCATTTGACTTTCCAGATATGTAATATGATAGAATATGTCATTCCTTTCCATTTAGCTAATAAAGTTTTGAACTTCCTTTATATTTATGTTCGTTGTAGCATTATGCATTTGTTATATTACGAAACCGATTAATGTTGATATGTCCGAACAGGTTACCAGGGTTTGGTAATAATTAATTACACTAGTTACTAATGGAACTAAGCAAGATGAGCATGGTCCGACCGTTCATTTGATAACTCTCGTTCATAACCCAATGGACGAGATGCGTATAAGGAATGGGTATGACTCAACCATTTGATGATCAAATAAATCCCGCCGAATGGTGGGGTGAAATAAAATCAAGAGCGATCATGACACGACTAATCACTCGCTAAATCAAACACTAGACCTTAGAGGGAAAATCAACCAATTAAGGATAGTACGATCCGACTGCTCTTCGAAATAACTCTACGCCCCAAGAGTGCAGATTAGAGTATAAACATAAATTGGATGCAAATCGATCACCCGCAAAATAACTTTGATTTCCCAAAGTGTGGACTAGAGCATAAACATAAATCGGGTGTGAATCGACCACCCACAAAATAACTCTGAGTCCCCGAAGTGCGGACTAGAGTATAAACATAAATCTGGTACGAATTGACAACCCGCAAACTAACTCTATGCCCCAGAACGCAGACTAGAGTATAAAACTAATTAGGTGTGAATTGACCACATTAAATATTTCTTATCCTTGGAGAGTGGATATGAGTATAGATAAATAGATGAGTGCGGTTCGATTACCCATTGCTCCATAATTTCTGGCTTGAAACTGACAGGAAGGGTATAAACTCGCTAAGGATGGAGTTCGACGATCCAATATCTAACTTCCCTAACGTAAGACTGGGGGCAGGAGTGTAATTACTCAAACCATTGAATTCAACGGCGTAACATTAAGGCTCGAGCCCAGCGTTTGATGCGACTCAAGACCACAACAATATGGAGACCTTGGGATAGATAGTGAATTGTTATCAGAATTAACGAACAACGAATTATAAGTACATTGAATGGAAAGTAATAGTACAACTACTTAAATAAAAATTCACTCACGATCTTAAAAGAAGAAAATAACTTTTATTCACATGATAAGCTTTAAAATTGTGGTACACATTTATTCAAAAAACCAGGAGTCGTACATGTACAACCACGACTAACAAAAAAACAGCTGTGCAAACCAGGAGTCGTACTTGTTATCTTCCTTGATGTTTTACTTCCCTTGGCCGGAGAGCATTCGAAGCTTGGAGGGAGTTCTCCGGGAATCGACCCACCGGGCGGAATGACTTGTAGTGGGATAAGATTTGGATCATCAATGTCCACCTCGGTGGGCTCAGCTTTGGCCTTTCTCTCAGCAACTCCTACTTCTCGATGCGCTCCTTCAACCTAATCTCATCAGTGTGTCTAGATGCGTTGTAATTACAATATCATCAAGTCATCCATCGGTAGCGGATCCTCAGTCTTATCATCGTCGAGTGCTCCGACGACCTAAGCATCGGGCCCTGGAACATCGGTGGCGTTGGAACCTCTGTTAATATTGCTTGTTGCTCTATGGCAGTGTCACTTGTAGGAGTTTAGCCAGGACCCAAAAGACCTACAGATTTGTCAAAATAAGGAGATAAGCCTAAAACCATTGGGCATGGAGAATGAAACCACTCAAAAGTGGAAAGTAAAGTGGAATACCAACATCCGGCCGGCTCTCGGTCGTTGTCGGAATGCCCCCTTCTAGAATAGGGGTCAGCACTTTAGATTGGTAACCGAGTTTATCCAAATTGTAAATGAAATCTTGCCTTGAGCCAAAAGAAATCGACGCTCCAGCCGCTTAGAAAGAAGAGGGGCCCTTAAGATTAGACTTCGAGGATTCAACAATATTTTTCCCTTTACCAAAAGGTGCTAAAATGTTAAAATAATGGAGTCTCGCGATGACAAGGTCTAGAGGTTCATTTCCATGAAGGACCTCTTGCACCAATTTCTTTTCATCTAAATTAGCTTGGTCAAGCTCCCTCTTTTTCATCTTGGTAATATACTCCCAATCTTCGGCAAGTGACTCAAGATAACTATCGCCAAGAAAGCTCAAGTCATGGTGGATAAGAACTTTAGCATTGTATTAGATGATCAGAGGATAAAACATGACCTTAATCTCATTCTAACTAGACTCTTTAGCATCCTCCACCTACGCTTCGATTTGTTCTATCATCTCCTTGCGACTCGTCTCTTTCGCTTCTTCACTAAGGGCTTCAATTTTATCAAGTTTCTCGTCGAGTTTGATTTTCTGACTCCTGGCTCGAACAGCCTCTCGCGGTATCTCTATAATCCTTCTTTAGCCTCGATTTTTTCCTCCCTTTCTTTCCTAAGAAGCTCTTTAAGCTCCTCAATACGGCAGGCCAGGACATCTTTCTCCTTTTGTAAGGAATCCTTTTCCAGAGCAAGTGCACCATTGCTGGGCAGCATCAAGTTCCTTCTTACGAGCAACTTCCAAATGACTCATTACTTCATACGTTTCCTTGGCACTCTTTTCTGACTTGGTTAGTTTTGTTGTCAACTATGATATCTCACTATCTTTGCGCATGATTATATCTTTATTGTAGAATTCCTTTAGCTTGAGACGATTCTATTTCTTACTGTCGCTCGATTGACACCTTGGAGATTTTTTCTACTAAGTGCTGGAACGACTCATGTTGCACAGAAACTTCGTACACACATTCAAGAGAGCTTGCTTTGGCATGCCTCGAGATCATATGAATTGACAGAAGGAACTTAAGCCTATCAAAATAGATTTTTGGATAAGTGGCCTTAAGTTCGGCCAATTTCTCTACTGTTGAATTATCAGGAGTAGTCGTCAGCAAGGATGGATCGAAAGTGGCAATTTGATGCTTGCTCAATCTATGGTCGTGAAATTGCCTAAAGCTAGAAGAACCAAAGTACTTCTCGTGTGATATGGCAATTTGTGGTCCACGGAAGGAAGTTTGATCTCCACTATAATCAGGAAAATTGGGCTGATCTTCCTGGTGAAATGACTGGGACTGGGACTCACACTTAGAATAAAAAGATTCCCTCAAATGATAACTATTTTCCCCGGCCATTGTCTCTTTCCTTACGCCTGTCTGATTCTAAGCCACGACTAGATCATAATGCGTCGAAAAGCCCTTTAGGTGATCGAAAGCTCGAAACTGAGTCATTGCACCTACAAAGACCAAATAAGAAGTATAAGTAACCATTATGCAAAAGATAGATGAAGAGCTTATAGTGGAGTACACGTGATTATAAGTGTCTTAATATCCCCCTCGATAGACCAGTAGTTGTAGCCTTGCTTATAGGCATTTTCCCTCCTTAGCCGGTAAGAAGAATGCCACCACCACTCCTAGCGGGAGAATTAAGCCCCTCGATATTGATGTTTGGAAAGTCGATCCGAATATTTTAAAATCCTTTCACTAAATTTTCTAGGTATTGGGAAGATGACTCCTCTTCAATAGAATAAAAAAATTCTAGATCCTTAGCAGTTTTTATTCTGCGAAGTTTGTATGCCAGTTTCTTTCTTCTCTTAGTTGGAGTTTGGAGTTGCATGCCTCATGACAGTTCAACCATGGGCGCCTTGCCTGAGCCTGCATCAACTTTTCCAGGCTCACTGATCTGGGCACCCCTGATTGCACCTTCTTCAACGTCATCCTGAGTCCCCTCGACTGGAGCATGACAGGGTTGTTGACAATCCCTTCTTTTTCTACAATGTTTCTCGGTAATGCAGCACTTCCAAGGAGCCCAATGCTATGACCCTCTTCTAGCATCCCAAATAGAGATTACAACTCGTCGGTTATGAGAAATCTAATGTCTCTGTCTTCAATAAGGGTGGCATGAATAGCGAAGACCGCTCTTGAAAAACTATTGCTCTCAAGACCTGGGCGGACACTTATAGATATTCAGGATGTTGGTTGATTCAAAATATGACTTGGATTAACGGATTTAAGAGCGAAGAGAAGATAACACTTACGTCCTCCCAATCATCGCCTTGTGAAGCCAGGCGGGCACTGAAGGTATAACTGCTCGTGTTTGGAAAGAGAAAGTTTATTCAAAGTATCCGTTAAGACTTGGAAGTTGGGTGAAGGCTCAAGAAAAACATAAGAAGGACTTCCTGACCATCATTTAAAGTTATAAATGAACCTCATGTCCTCAGGAGTTGACGGCCGAAATAGAACGCTCATGAATAGTAAAAAAGTTCCATGGAGGAAGGCGTAGCTATTCGGGTGAAGTTGAGTGGGAGCTATTTCAAGATATGTTAACATTTACCGAATAAACCAATTAAAGAGCGGTATGCATCCGACCGAGCACATGAATTTGTTGCATGTTGTGTACCCCTCAGGGGAAAAGTGAGCCTTGTCATTTATCGAAGGAACCAAGCTGTCTTCGAATTGAATTCCATGTATAGAACACAGCCTACGAAGGGCAGCCTCACTAATTCAGGAAGCTTGAGAATCTATCAGGTTATCTAAGAGAATAGCGCCTTTTACTGCATTGGGCGCAGGACTTACATCCTCCACCGAGAGGATGGAAACATAAAAAAAAGGTTGACCGACGAGCCATAAAATTCCATTTGTTCAGTTTGATGACCAAGAGAAAGCCTGCCAGATATAGTCGCGGAGCTCGATTTTGCTTTAGAATTGCTATTTAGGATTGCTATGCTACGAGGCTAGTCCAGAAGACGTTGTGGATAGACGCTTTGAGCATTTGAATTCCATGTTAACTATAGTCAGTAGATAATCGAGATTAGAAAAATTACCTGGTTCCCCTGTGCTAAGTGTGAGCTAGTGCGATGTAGTGTACAATAAAAATAAACAACTTCAAATAAGAGAACAAAGTTAAATGATGAGATTTTGGATTCAAACCAAAGTGACCGTCATCTCTGACCATCTCAACTGGCAAGGAGATTAATCGGTTGTGAAAGCTTTGGGATCGACTATAGGCTTATCAAAGTGTGAAATCTATCATTCAAATATTTATGCTAAGTTTTAGTTCATATTGAAAGTTCCAGGGATTTGATTGTTAAATCTCAAGTTCAATATTGAATATGCAAGTTCTATTGTTCATTGTTATCATATGTTCAAGTTCGTTGAGGTGGATTGGTAGTAATTGCTCAAACAAGTAAGTTTGGGTTAGGTTTCAAGTTCAATTCAAAAAATATGTATGCCAAACCTTTTATGACAATCCCCATCCCAAAGTAGTGCAACCAATCCCTTTCCTTAAACGAAGGGTACCGATACCTTTACTTGAGCAAGAGCTTGCTGATCCCTCATCCTTCCGATCCCTTTCCTTAAGCAACATGGTCGACCCCTCTCTCAAAACAAAGGACGCCAATCCCCTTTCCTTCTACAATCCTACTGATCCCTTTACTACACCATCTTCCATCAAATCTCCAACATTGGTCCTCCCGTGTAAATCCACTCTACCGATCCCTCCAACCTTACTGCTTTAACCATCCTTCCAATAATCTTCATTACTAATCCCTCTCCAGCATCATCAAATGAGGGATCGATATATCCACGCCATATGCTATGTCTCAACCGATCCCTCCTTTACTCTCCCTTTTTCTTCCTCCAAATGTCACAACCCACGATTCACCTCTTCCAGACAACTTCGACCACCATTCTATCATCCTATCAAGCATCATCGTGATTGCCAATGGCGTGGAATCCTTCATCCCATCATTAAACCAAAAAGAATAACTTAAAAAACTTACCTATGAGAGTGTACGAGTTAGAGATGCAAGTGAGTATTTAGAAATGTTCGAAGTGGAAAACGAAAGGAAGCGAGTTTGTCGAACATATTAAACTGTAGTGGTATTTCGAGCTAAGGGTAAGGGGTTCGGTTTTGTGAACGGTTCGGTGCTTTGAAGAATGACAGAGAAATGAAGCAAGTAAGGATGAATGGAAGTTGGAGTGCTAAGTTATATATGTGAAATAGGGGATCAGCCTACGTCTTAGGCATAAAGCGTGGACAATAGGGATCAACATGGAAGATACCGATCCCTATGAGCATAAGAAATGGAATGGAGGGATTTGTTGAGCATGTGCCGATCCCTACAAATCCAACTAAAAAAAGAAAAGAATAAAGGAGAATAGAAAGTAAGGGAACAACCATGAACATGCATGCAAATGAATATAATCATGAAAATTGTAAAAAATATGAACATACAAAATTCAGAGAAAGTTAGCATTGATCCGTGAATGTGTGCCCACGTATGAGAGCCAACAACAAGAACGTATATACGAACATACACGTATATGACCAAGAAGTTTCAATATTTGAAATTGAATGAAATTGGAATCAAGCCTGAAGATTTCAAGTTCGAAGCTGGACCAAATAACCATATCTCATTAGACTTGCAAAGCCGGGCTTGCATCTATTAACTGATGGAATAAAGCCCTAGATTTATACCATTGGGAATCGACCAAGCGTCATGATGATCAATGAGAAATACAGCGCCTTGGAAAAATAATTCGACAGATGGATGGCAACTATTCAGAAAGCTGGATGGATTTCTTGTCGATGACTCCAACTTGCTTCGATTTAAAGAACAACATGTTCATCACAAGATGTACTTTAGGGGGAAATTGCTATCTGACAATTTAACCCGGCTATACTGAAATGATTGCATAACTCATATTCGACTATCATTAAGATTGATGACTCCAAAGTGGTGATTGTGGAGCTAGAAGTCAAGTAGAGATGGTAATATGAAGTCAGGATTAGATGAAATTGATAGATGGGCAATGTAGAACATTAGAAGTATGAAATATGGTTCAATGCAAAGGAGGGATTGGCATAGATTGACTTCAACAAGAGGGATCGGCATGTTTCAAAGTACAATAGCATTCTTGTGGAAAACAATCAATATATCAAGATCTACAAGTGGAATGCCTATGAAATTTGAAGAGAAAGATATAAGGTCCCTAGATAACTCACCCTAACGATCACATGTCAAAAAGACAAGTTTAGAGGGATCGGTATACATCCCTTGGAAGGGATCGGTAGAATGCAGCATACAAAACATATTGAATCAATGATCAAACAATAACTCAAGATCCAACGATCCAAATGACATGAAATTTGGAGTCTAAACATGTTTTTGCAAGAGGATAGGGATTGCTCCTTAAAATTCGAACAAAAAGGGAACGGTACCGATCACTCCTTTCTGAGAATTAGGCCTACCGAATCCCTCTGGTGGGCCTATATGGTCCTTTAGCCGAGATTTCATAGAGATATTTGGCCGTCTTCATCTATAAATACTAGATTGATAGGTCATTCTGAGGATCTTTACACTGCTTGTTACTCTAAACTCCATTGTAATTAAGTGCTAACTTATTTCTATTATTGTAATCAAATCAAGAAGTGATTAATAAGGATAATCTTCAAATTGGACGTAAGCATACGACGTCGAACCACTATAAATTTCTATGTCTTTGATTACTGCGGATTCTCTATTGCTTATTATTCATCTACTCGGTTTAATTTTGCTTTTCTTCACTTACTTCACTACAAAAACTGTTCTTGGATGTCTTGACCATTTTTGGTGCAAACACATATATACATATAAATTCACATTTATACATATGTGTGTATGTGTATATATGTTTTTATATATATATGTACGTATGTATATGTTTGTATGTATACACATGGTGGTGCTTGTGTACTTTATGAAATGCAACCAATAACATATTCAAATATGTATATAGATGATATATGGCATTATATATGCAATTACCTAACGTTTGGGCCCTTCTATATAAATAAGATGATATGATATAGAGCAAGTACATAAGCATCCTAGGGTAATCTTATGCAGTTAAAGCCTCGCTAAATCACCGTTATAGAACATAGCGCCCTTCGACCATTAAGCTGTTTCAATTTGGCGCTACTAAGCAGTAGATCCACATTGAGCCTTGCTATATTCTACTACACCTGCTAAATCAAGACCTTTTAGCACCCACTTCAGCAATATTGATGTATAAAGGTAGATTTGACGGGTTAAATTTTAAACCAAATCAACAAAATTTGGGTAAAGACCTAAATTTTAGGCATAAATGCTCAATAAAAGTTAGAAATCTATTGTGGTCACCTCATCAATTCTGCATAAATCATGATGTAGGTTGGTTTTATTATATAAGATCAAATAATATTACCTTTTTCCTACATAAATGATGTGAGAATGAGAGTAAATTAACTTTAAATATTTGATTTTATATCCAATGAATCTTTTTGCACCTCCGCTATTTTCTATTTTATCCCCACTATAACTTTTTGCACCTTCAACACTATAGACCCCCTAAACACTTTAACTGCACTAGGGTTAACATATAAATTTTATATGTATGCACAACCAATTACATTAATACAACATATGGTAAATATATACATAATGGATCGTAAAAATCAAACACGTATATTAAGGAAATAATACAGTTTATCACATTAAATAAAATTCACCCAAAGCAATTGATATCAAGAAACTGAAGTGAAAACAATTGTAAATCCAAGCAATCAATCAACTAAACCTAGATACTAACTAAGCCAAATATCAAGTAAATGGAATTTTTTTCCAGAAAGGGGTCAAATTAAAAAGATCAATCTACTTTTCCAATTTTCCAATACCCTTCACCAAATTTTTATCCTAACTAAATCTAACAAACTCCACTATTGGCATAAACTCATTCTGCAATATTAATCATAATATGCATGTCTAAAACTTCTGAAATCCACTATACCATCTTGAATAAATGATGCCACAATGCACAATAATGAAAAGCCTTAGCACAAACGTGCTTGCACAAAATTACAGTTTCTTATACCACTTAAATCATCTAGTATTATTTTCCTCAATTCATCTTTCTGATTGCTACGATACGACAACTCAAAGTGGACGATGTCTTACCCAAATAAATCCAAATAACTTGAATCACCATATTATTCCTTATTTCAACTATGAATATAAAAAATAGTCGATGTCTTAACCTCGTTAACTGAATATATCTTACATCATATTTAATCTAACTTAAGCGATATCATACACTTTGGATATCACTTCTCCAAATATCCAATAGGTTTATACCCGAAGTATCGCCTCCTCAGTTATCCAAGCATCCCATCCTAAATCCTACAACCTTCAACTAAGCATCCAAATCATATTCTATTTAATTAATACAACCATAGCAATAAAAATCCTAAATCAAAGAGGAATTTTATCCTAAGAAAAATTCTAACTTAAGATATATGTTGGGTTAAAAGAATCAACTATATAATATATTTTCTACATCCACCTTATATGCGACGTAAACTATGTACCTTTAAGTCATTATTCCAAAAAAATCTTTGAAATAGACAGTGTCCTTCAATACGAGGGATAATTGAAAAGAATCTATCCATTTTTCACTCAAAATCGTATCTGAGTCCTTCAAATTCCATTTCTCTTAAAATCGTCACTGCATCCCTTATGCATGCTACCTGTAATACTACATCCTCAATATTTCTAAATAAATTCTCTTTAATTATCGAAGAATAATTGAATTCACACAACTCAATGTTACTTCCTTATTTTGCTCCAATATGCATTTAATCTAGTATGTATTTTCTTCAATTCCTCAAATTAGGTTTTCCTCAATAGCTCAAAATCCTTTATCTACACCCTTAGAAACACTTCTCATATAATTCTTGTTGCTAATCCAATTCGAAATATATTTTATAAACAGAAGTCACACCTCTCCATGATCTTTTATTCTCTAAATCATATCCATTTATACAATTTAAAGATTTCATTCCATTTCTCAACAATACAAACTTAGACGATACCTATTTTCATACCAAAATACCTATTTCGTAAAAGCTTAAAACCTATTAAAATCTGGAGTATCCTTTACAATTAAAATTTGAACTCAATACTCTTTTCAACCAAAAGTCCAAGCTTAAATCGTTTCTAAGATAACCTAATAAGTGGTATCTTTTTCCATATATCATTTTACAAGATTAAACTATTCCTTTTTATAGACGAGAAAACTCAACAGGGGTAGTATCTCGCTATATAAATAAAAGCAACTTAACACTTAATAATAATAGTAACATCTTATGTTGCAACATATTTAGGAATATCGAAAAAAGGAATGATGTCCTTGCACAGCGAACATGCTATCAAACTCATGTCACATCCATTATTCACGTATCGACAACTCTTAACCGTCACCCCAAAATATATACATCATGCTTGGAGAGCAATATCCATCCAAGCCATATAATATAAATGGCATAACGTTACTCGCTACATTAGATCAACGATACCCATCCTTAGAACAACTCAAATAACTACCTTTACGATGATATTAAACAACAAAGCATTCTAATATGATACTCTTCCCTCTTCGATCATTACAAGAATGACATAGAACAAAAGAATATGAATAGAAAATATTTTCAAATTTTTGCACTACGGATTGATCACTGAGTTCACATGGTAGCATCATTGGGTCATCAGGACCCTATACTAAAATAAACTCTAGGTCCTTCAACAAAGCATCATCCACCATCTCTAAAATTTTCAATCAGTTGGTTAACAAGACCCAACCAATTGAAATACCAGACCCACATACGCCTTTTTACACTAACCAGCTTTCTTTATGAAATTCTATATCAACATCTTCAAAAAATTTCAATACCAAATAAGTTTAACTTAGACTCAAATCCCCTTCTTATAAATCATAACTAATTTATTTTGTTACTAGGTAAGCATATTTTATCTATGATGCTTTAACGTTTATTTACTTTTCTCTTTCTAACCATAACTACGATCTTTCTTTCACCAACTTAGAAATTCTCTATCTAGCATCTGATTCTCTTTTAGAAGTCTTGTACCTAAGTGGCATATTCATAGACCTTATGAATTTTATTTACATGGGAGGGAGTTCAGAATCTTCTTCCAAGGGAACAAGGTTTCTTTCTCTCTCAAATTTCATGTGACTATCAAGATCACAACATATGGCAATGTCATGCCTAGTCCACTAATCTTTATCCTGATCGCATTCTTATCTTTATCCTACATTATCTCACAACAAGTCATTGAATCTCCTTTCATAATCAATTTTCCCTTCTTTATAGCAGATGATAGCATATTTACGCTTAGGCCCGCTTTAGTGCACAACCCTTCTTTTCCTTATTTTCTTCTTGACTCGCACTACAAGAAAAGTTACTTTTTATAACACTAATAGATAACGCTTTATCCCATAGCGTTATCCTTTGTTTTAGTTTGTTTTAATAACAAATGAGTTTGAATAAGTAACGCTTTTTGAAGCGAGCTTTCCAACAAAATTTTGGTGCCCGCCTATTTTTTTAATTATTTCCCTCTTTTCTCCTATATTTTCTCCTAGCAGCCAAATAACTTCGCCCAAAATAAAAGATCCCTTTTTTTATAAATCTTCTTCATCGGTTAAGCACCCAAAATCGAGACCTGATATTGGAGCTAGTCGACGTCGCTTGAAAGTTAAACTATAGCCGTTGCACCTCATCTGTTATTCAAAGAGACATCGTGCTGGAGTTTGCCATTATTTGAGTTCACGCGATACCAAATCCGATTCTTCATGCTAAATTTTTTCTAATGGCCTAAGAAGTACGACCCAATCATGTCAGTTTGGTTCAAAACGACTATGAATATGGTCGTGTTGAGTTCTGAGCCGGCGAAGGTGGTGTTGAAGGAGCACAGTTAGGTTCTTGCAAACTGATGGAGTAATAGGTCGGCGGCTCGGTATAATAGAGATGGGAAAGATTTGATTTGGGAAGATTATGGTATGCGCTATGTTAAGGTTAGGAAGGTTTGTAATTTTGAGTTGTTTTCACCAAAGAGGTTGGAAGGTCTGAGGTCAATTCAGGAGGATGAAGTTACTGCTATGGTTGAATCTTTTTTAGATTCTATACGCAACAAGGTATCTTATTTCTATTTCCCTATTATTTAGCCTTTCTGTCTCCAGGCAATTTCTTTTTTGTGTTAATATCCATTGTGATGATATTTAGTAATTAGTTGAGAATTATCTATTTAAGCGTAGGCTTACAACAATGCTTAATTCTATTAATGCAGTGCTATTTCCACCATTACCTGCCCAAAATTTTCTCTACCACTAATAAAGAATACCAATTGTACATAGTTCACTGATTGCCAATAACCGTTGTTCAATGGTGATGCTGGGATATAGTAAGACATTTCACTATGTTTGCTGCTAGATGTATCGGGCAATCCATAAATGTTTTCGGTTCAATCCCCAATACACATTAAAACCAATATTAAAACGAAATTACCACATTATATTGTATTTGTATTATATATGTATTTCACCCATTTTTATATTTTTTTTAACCATTTTAAAGTTGCATAAATATTCTTTCGTTTCTTGTATCTTTACATTGTGCATGCATGTGCATATTGAGCATGCTACACAAAAGTTTTAATAATAGGAATGAAAATCGAAGATAAATAATTTTGTTGATTAAAATCATGTCTACAGCATTCATTTATAATCGTTCCAATTCGAGTTTGATAATCAATTCATTATATTAATCAAAATATTTGGCTTTTGACCACTTTGTGCAGTGATAAAAGCTTAATATACTCAATCTAATTTCTTTTGCCATCTGCTGCATTACCCACAGTTACTTCCTAATGTCATTTATGGGCAAAAACTCAGTCTATTTTTATTACCGATTGAGCTAAAGATTGGAGGTTTCCATAGTGAATATGAACCCCGTATATATGGAAATAAAGCAAATCATGGTTGTTCTCTGCCAATGGATTATGTCTCCAATTTCAATTAATTTGATGTATTTTTTTGCTGTAGAACCAGGGGTGGATTGATATCAGTAGCTTATTCTTTAAAATATTATTTTTTAACTTGAAATTATTAATAACAAGTTCTCTCATTGGTAAGTAGCGGAGTACTAGTTACTATAATGGTGTGTTACCTGCAACACCTACTCTTTACTTATTTGTTTGTTGATTACATTCTCTTCAAAGTGGTTGCCGATTTGTAACGGCTTATCTTTTCATGCTTGACACATTGGTTATCAATCATTCATCGACTTACATAAAATAGAAGTGGCTTTTTAAAGCTTAGTGGTTGAGTATCATTTTGCACTACTGGGGTTCTCGATAAGTAGCATCATTTATATTAGTTCACTCATTAATTACCGAAGGGTACAATTACAACTATTTAGATATATATCATTGTGGTAGTGAGTTAATTAGATTTCTAAAACCAGACAGATAGTGCTAAAAATTGATTAAAAACGAGTATTTCTTTTATAGGCTGGTAATCTCAGATCATCCATCATTATTTGAAGCTACCCTTTCTCAGTGGCTAGATGCTTGGTAACTGTAGATTTCTCAATGATAAATATATCAGAAAAATTTGTCCTCATATTAGATTAATTTAGTCTCAGTCCACTCCAAATAAATGAAAAAAAATCCTTTTCAGGGTTGCAAAAAAATCCGTGAAATGTTAAGTGAAGGACTATCATACATGTTAAATTATGTATTCTTGTTGTTATTTGCACATATTGTCCTTCAACACCTATTTCTTTAATTTTGGTATGCACTAAGATGTAAACTAGCTGCTGTGGCTTTCAAATCGTATACGTTTATTCATTCTAAACCCAAATTTCTATAACAACTTTTAGAGAATGTTGCAAGGTCTTTGGTAGTAAGAAACCATCTATCAAGCATGGCATTCAACAACATAATAAGGCTTGCATTTGGTAACCGATTTGTAAACTCAGAAGGCATGCTGGATGAGAAAGGTGCCAAATTCAAAGGGACCATGCAAATAGATTGAAATTAGGTGCATTGTTCTCTTTAGGAGCGCATGTGACATGGCTCAGACAGATGTTCCCTCTCAATGAAGAAGCGATCGCCAAGCATGGTGCTCAAAGGGATCGCCTCACAAGAGCCATCATGGAAGAGCACACATGTGCATGAAATGAAAGTGATGCTAAATAACACTTTGTTGAGTCTTTGATCACCCTTTAGAAGCAATATGACCCTAGTGAGGATACCATAATAATTGGCCCCCTTTGGGTAAGTCGCTATACTTGTTTTTTGTTTTTTATAAAACTAAGTTACTTGAAGAAAATCATTTGCTTGTCGTAGTGGGCAAAGCCGGTTATAAGGCAAATTTAATGGCTAGTCCAACACATCTAGTATGACCAATTGCATATATTGTATAATTATAGGTATTATAAATCTGGGACTTTCTAAAATAACTGGTTCTTTAAGTTTATAATAGTGAATTATTAAGTTAGATTCAAACTTCACCTGGAATTAGCTAAAATCACTGGTGGCATATTGAAAACACTTTTAATATTCACACTATCTTCTGATTCCTCTGCTATATAAACTTGTTCAATATCCATTTTTTCATAATTTAGTGAACTTAAAAATAAAATAACAATCATACATTTTATCTTGTAATAATCGCACATTTCTCTTCATAACATATTCTATGAGTACTATCAATCATATATTTTCTAGAACATCATCTATTATGAAATATAAAGTTTAAACATCACACTTGAAAGAAGAAAAGAGATTTTTTTTAATATTTCACTTTTTTATAAATTCAGCAGCAACAGTAACTACTTTTATCTTATAATAACCGTACATCTCTATTCGATATATTCTTTACCTGCTATCAATAATGTAATTTCAAAAACATCGACAATGGTATTTTCTATTAGGATTATAATCATAAAGTAGGAAAATACTATATATTTGAACTCATATTGTGTTTATTTTCTCTCAATGATCTTCGATAATCTATAGTGTTATAATACGTCTATTTTTGTGTGGGAATTTGATGCTGGTGCCTAATATCATTTATACACACACAAGTATTATAACAAGTTAGCTTGAAGAGTATTGCACAAATCAGTACTCCAGATGGTAGTTCGCTACTTGTGCAACCATATGACAAATCAAGTTAATTAACTTGAGGAGTTGTTACTTTTAGACATGCATTATTATTATTTTTTAATATTTATATCATTATTACTTTTACTAACTCAAAATTTTACATCCGGCTTGAAAATTATTGAAAAGGCAATAGTAAATTCAGATCTTGATTTAACTCCGAATAATGATGGAGAAGCTATACGGTTGACCATTCCTCAATTAACATCTGATAGAAGAAAGGTCAGTTTGTTATATACTTATATTGGACTCTTGATGCAAATATATCATAAAAGTAACATGCATTTTATTCTAGTAGTAGAGTTAACTGCAATCTCGACAAGTTTCAACTGTTATTAGATAATTAGAAACCAGATGCTTATTACAAGTAATTTTTTATTGGTACGATAATTTTTTTGAGTACAAACAATCATATTTTATTGAGAAAATGGTCATCATATTTTATTTATATGATTGGAAAGACTGAATAACTAACACAAATCTTATTTTATTTTTTTATTTAATAGTTCTCTGTTCCACATTTAGTATACACTTTGATATTTGTTCTTAAAGGATTAGAGCAAACATCTGATATTTTGACTTCCCGACTGCAGGAATTATCAAAGGTAGTTGCTAAACTTGCTGAAGAGGGAAAGGTACAAATTCATATATTTATCGACAGCCATACAATACGTCTCATGTCTTGGCAATATTTTAAATGCCTTAACCTTGAGGTGCACCTAGTGTTGCGCTTTTTAAAACATTGCAAACTTCACACTTCTCCAAAAATATGAGCATGTTATTATCCAGAGAAATTGAACTCTTATTATATCTGCATACTGAAGAGTAACATGGATGTTATTTGCATATAGTTTTCACATGACATGTGCATGACCAATTAACAGCAAAAGTAGTATCTGGCCACAATTTGACTTGATGCATTTTATACTATGGATAAACCATTGATGTATTTGCTATGAAATTTGAAAAACTATAGGCCTAATGTATATGCATTATTACCAAGCTATGTGCATGGCATCCCTGTTTAGTGAATATGATCTTTTAATATAGTACAATGTATTCATGAAACATTTTACTTAACACTAGTTTTACTTGTCCCAGGAGTTGAAGAAAGAAAAGGCAAAGGCAGAAGCTGCAATCAAGTTACTTCAAGAAAAAGCTGAGCAGAAACTTCAAGAGGAATTACAACGAAAGGTAAGAGTCATATGTTTGTATCCTCTTTGTATCTAATATCTTTTGCGAACCATGAACCAATATTTTAATTATTTCTGTGCGTTTGTAGGATGAAGAAGCTAATACGCAGCTAAAAAAGGTTCAAGATTTAGCAAAAGCAGAATTAGCTGCGGCAATTGCAAGGGAAAAAGCATCTCAGATAGAAAAAATTTCTGAAGCAGACACAAATGTATGGTTTGCATTGTCATTATGTTATGCTAAACAAATTTGCGATGTCCTTTGCTTCAGGTATACCTAAATGCGATAGACCTGCTTGGGACTTAAAATATAAATTATACCAAATAGGATTACTACGCGTTTGAGCCAAAGAGAATTAGGTTAAATTGCTTGCTTGGATAAACAAGAGTTAATGATGGAGCACTCTTTCAAAAAGGCCAAAATGTATCAGAAAGGTAGCTAGAACTTGATACTTATACCGAACACCAACATCAATTTTCAAATCAAAAATCTTCACCGATGCACATTAAATTCCAATCTACTTCAGCGTAAAAGTGGACGAGAGAGCAAATGTGGCTTGTTCCATGTTAGCTATCCAGATTCCAGAATATGAAACAATATTCAATTTTGCTCTTAACTTATGAAAACTCGCTGTTCAACTTTGTACTTCTACCATATTTGCTTGAACTGATATCCAATTGTAACTTTGCAACTTTGGTACGTTAATTGATATGACTTTCAAAATTGAATGGGTACTGGTCGTGAGAATTTCAAATCAAAGTGCGACATTTTAAACATTCAAATTGTTATTTGCTAGGATAGTAAAAACTTGCCTTTGCATGCATTGCTGGTGCTATAGAAAAATGATTACATTTTATAAATCTACTTGGTAATCTCCATGCCAGATAGGAAAAATTGATGATTGGTCATCTTTTGTGTCCAAAATGTAGCCTTTTTTCATTTCACTGTGACTGCCTTTTGTATTTTGTAGATAAGCGCATTGTGCATGGCTTTCTATGCCAGGTCTGAAGAAGCCCGCCAGAATTATTCAGTTCACAAACTTGCTTTGGTAAACCTATTATTCATTTCACTGAAGTTTCATACCGTTTTCTGTCTATTCCCTGAAGGAAAAAATAATAATATGATAATTAAACAAACAACAAACACAAATAATTTTAACGCGTGCAATATTTCGTTCTGTATTTGTTGTCTAGGGTACTCTTGCATTGAAAAACGCTCTTAGTAGTGGATTGCCTTTCAAAGACGAAGTAGAAGCATTGCATAATTCTCTAGATGGAATAGATAAAGATTCACTTATAGATTTGGTACTTGCATCTCTTCCTGAAGAAGCAGTAAACCATGGCACTGACACACCTATGCAGCTAAATCAAAAGGTATGTTTATGCAAACTGCTGCAGTTATAAACTACTTTGCTGTTGCCACATTTGCTTGCTTTAACTTTTTTATTCTCAGGCGAAATTACATAGTTGTTGCTAGCTAGTAAGAAATGTTATCTGTTGACAAGTTATCTATGCTTTACCCTTGCTGAAATTTGTCCTGGAATCTTTATATTGTTTTTTTTTGTTAATGTTGTCTTTCAAATCAATATAATTGTTCCAATCAAGGGCAAGATATCACAACTGAAACATGTTATTATGAACCAACCAGCAAAGGTAAAATGTATGATCAATATCGAAAAAGTTATAATTGATGGACTTGAGGATCAATACCGAAAAAAGTTACAAATGAAGGGCTTAGCTCTAAAATAGGCGTCAACAAGTTATACTTATCAATCATACTGGTGTAATCCATATTTTACTTAAATTGTTTATTATAGCAACCTATGTGAATGATGTATCAGTTTATCAACACCAAGTTATACCGATCAATCATACTGATGTGATCCAAATTTTACTTAATTTGAGCTGTTTATTCATTGCAGTTTGAATCTTTGAAAGGACCACTGCGCCATTTTAGTCTCATTCCAGCCGATGGTGGTGGCCTTCTCACTCATGTTGTTGCTCATGTAGCATCATCAATAAAGGTTAGATTATACTTGGGCAATGACATGATGGCTTATAGATGATACATTAACATGTGGAACTTATTCACATTGTGCTGAAAAAATTGATAGCATGAGTTTCCAACTTGTTTTTTCCATTTATTACTTTTACACCGTCCAAATTTTTGAGTTTAATCAGCTTGATACTTCGTTAATTTGCTATTTTATAAACCAAGAATACTATCTAAAATTTTCACCCTTGCTGTTTGTTACGCTACTGAATTATGATAACACTGTGAAAAATTGCATCTAGACTGTTTGTGGGAAACATGTTTACATTCGGAAGCGAATCTATTGATTATCAAGTGGGTGACCCCCCTCAGTTTTTTATACTCAAAACCAAGTATAAACTGATCTGTTCATTGCAACAACCTTATTAAATCAGTTAACAAAACTGATTTTTTTATTTATTTATATAAATTTAGCGTTGTGTTTTTGATACTATCTAGAGTTGTGACTAATTTTTGTACAAATTTGACCATAAATTCTAAATTTTTTTCATTAACTATTTCACTTTTTTTCTACCACCATTGATTTAAAAAAAAAATCTGTCGCTAGAATGAAGCGCAAGATCAGTGGGTTAACTGAAGATAAGCATAGCATGTAGTGAAAAACTCAAGATAATGATAACTCAAGTATTCTCGGCCAAGGGAGCTACTCATCTATCTATGATCATCCATCCATAGCTTTAAAAGTGATTTTTTTCTTCAGTCCCTTACAAACTATATTATATACTACATTCTTGCATATGAATCCCACTTTGGTAACACACAGGATCCTATAATTGATTCGATAAACACAGCAGTCAACAGATTGGCAAATTTAACAAATTTCCTTCGATATATAAGACAACATGCTCTCATTGCTCAAGATGATTTGCCAAGTTTAGAAGAAGACCGTGATGTACTCATAAATGAAAGATATCACTTTATGTCACTAATGTTAAACTTAGCAAACACTTTCCTCTATATGGTGAACACGTATATAATAGTTCCGACTGCAGATGATTACTCTATAAGTTTAGGTGCTGCAGCTACAGTATGTGGTGTGGTTATAGGATCAATGGCTCTTGCCCAGATATTTTCTTCTGTTTATTTCAGTGCTTGGTCAAATACATCATATTTCAAACCTCTTATATTCAGCAGTGTCATGCTGTTTCTTGGCAACACTTTGTATGCTGTTGCTTATGATTGCAATTCTATTGCGGTTCTACTTATTGGTCGCCTTTTATATGGGTAAGTTGCTTTCTTCTTGAAAATTCTTTTCAGTTTAATGAGCTTGACATTTATACATGTGTAATTTATACAGTTTGGGTTCGGCCAGAGCAGTCAACAGGATGATATAGATGTTGTCACTATCGTATAAGGTCTAAATGATATTGATGAGGCATAGTTGAATAGCATAAAAATTGGGAAGATTCCTAAATTTTATGCTATTTATCTCTTGCCTTATCAATATCATAGGTAATCTGAAGATTCTGGACTTTGGTTAAGCTCCTTTACTGGGCTGGATGTGTTGCTTCACCCTACGTGTGGGACTCCGGTTCATGCTGTGATGGCGCAAAGGTAACCTAAATTATCATCACGCAAAGGTAACTAATAATATTATTTAGTTATTTTCAGCAAGTAATTTCCTTTATGTTATATACCTGATTATTTCAGTAAGCAATCCAATTTGGTCTTTGAAGTATTATATACTTCATAGAATTTTTTTAATTAATAAATGCTTCAACTTGGTGAAACTGCTTTGAATGACACTAGTTCAAGGTCACACCAGATAATCAGACTGGTAAGCGCAGTGACATGGATATATGGTTCCTGAATTCCATGAAGTTCCATTAATATTGGTTGTGTACATTATTTTGATCCAGGCAATTGAAAGCAGGTTACGTGACAATTCGGGTTGTGTGAAATCTTTTGTAGCTAATCTAGTGAGTATCTCTGCCTGTTTCATTTTAATATCTCGATGTTGAATTATGATCATGTTAGTTATAGAATATAAAATCTGCAGAATTTGGTTGATTTAGCAGGAAGTGAGAGAGTCTCACAAACTCATCCAGATGGTGTTAGGTTAAAAGAAGGATCGCATATCAATCGCAGCCTGTTGACGCTCACAACAGTCATAAGGAAACTCAGGTCTTTTTTCCTCCACAAATATGCAACATTAACTATCAACAATTAGTTCTTCTTACTGTGTACATGCTATCCTATTGATGAGCATTTTTCCTGAGCATGCACTACATTAAAAATCTACATATCGCTTCTCTTTAAGGGGCTGCAAATAAAAGTTGAAAATTTGAACTGATGAAACCGTACCAGATCACTTTTGCTCTCAGTTCTTATATTTTAGATACAAAAAGATCAACATAAAACGTACCTCAAACAGTAAAAAATAATGTTGAATTCTACCAGATCAATCTTTTACCATTCAGAAGACAAAAAATTCTCGATGTTTTCTGGAGTAGTTTCTTGAAATTAACCACAAACGATGCATTTTTATCTCAAACTTTCCCCTCCAGACACCGGGACGGGTGCAATACATCATCATCATCATCATTATAGTAGTAGTAGTAGTAGTAGTAGTAATAATAATAATAATAATAATAATAATAAAATCTTTCATAAGTACCTGGGCATGAATTTGTATATGTTCTCTATTTGGATCACATGCTGTATCACCATATCTAGGAATCCTCTAAGGAGTCTACACTCAGATGAAACAAATACTTATAGTGCTACCACTTAATTTTTCAACAAATTTTGGATTATCTTGTCTTTCAAGAGAATCTATCGCTGCATAGTTTCTTATTTGTATGACAATATGCGTTGTGGTAGAATTATGGATAGGACATTCCAACTCCAAATGGATAGTAACATGTACGAATAGACATGCAATAATATGCAATAATTTAGTTTTTTGTTACATGTAAAAACATCTATCATTAATTATGTATCATTCTTAATGTAAATATTTATCTTATTTGCAGGTGTGTGAAAGAAGAAGATGCTAAAGTTGTGATCTTCATTTTAATGCAAACAATCAAATATGCACTTGTTTTTTTTTTAAACTATGCTACTAATTTTTGGGGTGTGCTTAAAATATTTGCTACTACGTTTTGATGTGTATGAATATTTGGTATGTTTAATGTAGTGTGTTACATCTCTATATTTATTATCTTTTATGATTATTATTGTGCTTTTGATATTGGTATTTAATACTGCAGTTTATTAGTAGGATGTAGAAATTTTTTGAATTGTGAAATTAAATCATAGCACTTCAAAACCGCTATAATATTTAATAGCGCCTAATGGCCGCTATCAAATCTGTTAGTATTAAAGATGCAGACCATAAAAAGCGCTATGGTATTACAAAAAAACGCTATAAATAATGATGAATGATAGGTCAGTAAGCGCTATAAAATAAGATATTATAGCAGAGTACAAGCGCTATTGTAGCTGACTTTTTATAGCGGTATATTAGAGTTGTGACAAGTCACCGTCTACAATAACCTGTTCGAATACAGCGCTAATAATCCGCTATTACCACTTTCTATAGCGCAATATTAGTGCTATCTTAGAAAAAACAAAAAGTATTCTGTGGCTAATAACGAATTTCATAGCGGGCTAATAGCGCTGTGATATTAATCAATAACGCCTATTTGCCGCTATAAAAATAAATAACATAGCACAATATTTGCGGTATGAAATTAACAATTTTTATAGCGCTTTTTTTGTGCTATCTAATGTTGGTTGTTTTTAATCACATGTCATTATACAGCGTTTATCGAACCGCTATAATATCCTTTAATAGCGTTTTTGGAGCGCTATTGTAGGGTCTTTTTGTTGTAGTGTCGTTAAATCATTCTTCATTTTACCATTTGAAATTCCTTTTTTCATGCTTTAAATAAATAATAGTAAAAGATTTTCCAGCTAGAACTCATCATAATATCAGAACTTAACTCGCCTTTTTAAACATATCGTCACTTTTCAATATATTATTTTATCCAAAACATCTCATTTACTTTCAAATCCATAAAATATAACCCCTTTAACAAACACTACATTTATTTTTAAATTTTAACTTCATCACAAATTATTTTCTTTTAACTTTAGTAACTTAATGATAATCATTTTAAATACATTTAAATTTTAATCAAACTATGGTTATTTCGAAAGCGCCCTTATTTCATTTCAAAAATATCATTCCATATAATCTAAATTCGTGTTATCACATACAAGTATATATCATTTTATTTTACAAACAGAAAATTTCCAACACTTTTAAATAATATATCATATATGTATGTATGTATATATGAAAATTAGACCTACATCCTCTGATGCAATTTAGAAAATCCAAGAAGCTTTAGAAGAAGTACAATATAAATGGATGCGGAATCACATTATGAAGGACTCAATGCAGATTATTTTTCATTACAAAGACAAACAAAGGAAGAGTTACAAAAGCAGGCAACAAATATAAAGAAAAAAGTTAAAGTGTGACGACCCACCTTTCATTACACAGAAAGACATATCATCATTAAGAAAAGAAATAGGTAGAAAAAGAATAGATAGAAAGAAAGAACAACAACATCAAAATCTCATAGCGGAAACGGAACAAAATATAATATATCACATATCTATTACATAGTCATTACATCAGAGTACACAGATATACAACATCATTACATTAGACAGTCGTAAAGACCTGTCTATCCATTACATCCAAAATACAATACAGTGGAAAAGATAGATAGATACGCCTGGATTCCTACTCCAAGCTTCTCCAAAATTCGTCAAGCCAAACCAGATCACTTGGCTACTCATTAAAATTTGAGTACCCAAGAGTTTAAGAAAACAGAATATACTCCGGGTCAGACATGGGTCTAGTGTGAGTAAACGGTTAAGTTGTTCAACTTGAAAAAACTTTGAAATAAAAGGTAGCTCGTAAGACTCTCCGCAAATAAACATGAACAAGTTTTTCCCTTGCGATAACCAAAACATTTGATAGGAAATCCAGTAATATTATAATAGTGTCTAGGGTTTTCAATATAAAATAAAGAAAGAGCTGGAATGCTTACATCTCACATTCCAACATAGCTGGGCACAATCAAAATCGTACAGGAACTTATTGGAGATTGGATTCCATACAATGGCAGGGCTACTAGGGTACCACCCGTCACAGTACATGGCCTAAATCGCTGTACCGAGGATCCACCCTGATCCCCTACATCACAAAGCCGGAGCTACCCCTTACTAGTTAGTCCGAATAAGACAACCCCGCGGCTGTGGCCAAACAAACGCCCACAGCCGAATAAAAGGGACCTCTAGACAGGGAAAAATCTTACGCTACATGGGTGCTACCAACTTAGCCTTGCATGCACCTCCCTTGTTTTAGCCATTCCCGATTGATGAGGCTTGAGGCTACGATTACCTTTATAGAACACTTTACTTGGAATGCTCATCGTCCTCCATTGATGAAGGTCTGATAGCATTCATCCATACAAGTTTGTTCCGGGTTCGAACGAAACCTAAGGCATTATCTTGTTACACTCATTTTGGAATCACCCTCAGAGTTAATGACAATAACCCTTGCACTCTGAATCTTCATCTCGATCTTCAATTGAGATTTCACGACCTATCATTTAACTTGGATTGATGCAGTTTTTAGATAATCAAATTTGATATCTGATCACGATCTCATCAAAATCCAAATGCCATTTTACATGTCAAGTTGTTTAAGATTTTAGACATTTCAATTCAATACTTTGAATTCACACAGCATTCATTACAGATAAATATCACACATTTATTACAGTTATACACAATATCACATCACAGAATATCAAAGATCATCAAACTACAGATATCAATCAATCTAGGCATTCTACACAATCAATCATTCATAAGTAAGACTTATTAATCCATACTATAATTAATTTGATTAATTCAAATTAAATTAATCACCTAAGAGTTAATTACCTAATCTTACTTAATTAATCATTAATTAATTACAATCATTTAGTTAATTAATCATTCTTTAATTACCTTATTAATCAATTAATTAATCTTTAATTATTGACTAATTACACTTAATTATTAATTATTAAACCTTGATTATTAATTAATAACCATTAATTACAAATTAATTGATCCTTAATTACCAGTTAATCAATCCTTAATTACCAATCGGTTAATCTCTAATTACTTAATTAATTAATGCTTAATTACAACTTAATTAATCTTTAAGTACTAATTAATTAACCTGTAATTATAAATTAATTTATCTTAATTAATTCTTAATTATCAATTAATTAATTTCTAACTAATTGATTTAACCCTTAATTATAAATTAACTAATCCTAAATCATTAATGAATTAAATTAATTGATTACGTTATTAGTTAAATTAACCTTAAGTCATTAAAACCTTAATTAACTTTTAAGATAAATCATTTATCTTATTAATTACTTAATTATCATTATCATATAAGTTTCAAAACATTTTATCTTTGTTCAACACTTAATTATATTTCGTTTTAAAATAACTTAAAAGAAATTTTGTCTTAACAATTCAAATTAAACAAATTATGTAACTTCCTTAAATCAAATGTTAAAGAAAACATTTATTATATATAAAAGAAATTTATTTAAGAAAAAGTTTTATACTAAGCCTATTTTAAATTTCAAAACCTTGCTTTTATACAACTTTTAAAAAAACTTATTTAAATATTGCTTCGGGTTCCACCCGATAATCACTCGAGTCCTGCCGCGAGTTTTCTTCTACCTTCTTCTTTTTTTTTGAAAAAAACTTGTTAAAACTTTTAAAACCTGAAATATGATTCAACACTCACGAGCCTACACGAGAATAACCCAAGACATCTTCCTCATATCTTCAAGTTACACCCGAGACCCAACCTCTCATCCCAACCACTAACACGCCGCCTCACTGTGCACATGCACGCTAGCTCACCAAAGCTCCGACCATACATACTACCCTCGACAAGTCGGCCCCAACCTGCTCTTCTAATTCCTACGACCCGATGTCCACCACATAATCAAAATCGAAATCGAGAAAATCTCGATCAACCTGGAACTGAACCCATCACATAAAAATCCTCGGCTCGACGACGCCGACCACCAAAAATCGCGAAACCCCGTCCTAAGCTCTGCCAGCCATCCACGCTTCGATCGCCCCAAGTCTGATGCAACCTGATGCTAGAGAGATGACACAACAACCACTTTTTCGACCTCGTCCCATTTTGGGTTCTATACCCTAAACCATCACTGCGACGCCGTCTCAGTGATCTGAAAATTCACCTGACATTTTTCCTGAGACCACCAAGCTTCCTCCTACCTCCGGTCGAGACCCCGACCACCCCGAGACCTACGGCCACCAGAAATCGTTCAAAGTCCACTTTCTGTCAACACCGAATTACACAATCTATTCCAATCTAAAATTTGTGATTTATCTTTTAAAATTCATGATTTTAGATAACAAAACAGATTATAAACCTGGAACCACTAATTATTTAAGTCGATGATTTGATAAGTTTACAATTTCCTCTATCTTTCTAAATTTCCAGATAATTTTCAACTTATTATGCTTAAATATATTTTTAATACTTAGTTTATGTAAAAACTAACATATTTTGTTTAAATTTCACAACCTATAAGAGAGTGTTTGAAGAGAACTTGATCTTTGATCAAGATTTACCCTGTTAGTTGTAAACAGAGATATGCACAAGGTTACAGACATGCACACTTATGAATCTACATATTTATAACATGCAAGCCAAAATTACACTCATGCAAACAATTATCACATCACCAACTTAATATATACATCACAACAACAAATTTAAAATAGGCAATTTGGTTGTTACTCACTTGCTAGAAGATGAACGGAGAAAACTTTATGAATTGGGGCTTGAAAATGCTTTGATTGCTTGATGATCATTGAAACTGGAAAACTTGTTAACTGGAAATTTTGCTAGCTTGAAAACTGAAAACTTTGTTGTTGAGAAGATTTAGCTTGAAACTGGAAATCTTGCTTACTTAGTTGATTTGAGGTAATAGATTGTTTAATTTTTTTTTTCTGGTCTGCAAATTTGATTACAGGCTATGTTTTGATCTGGTTTTTAGATTTATACAGGTTTGTTATTGTATAGGCTTTTGATTTCTTGCTTAGGAAATGATAATATAGGAAAGAATTAGAGAAGGTAATGTTGAGATATATTTATAACTTGATTTTATGATTTTAAAAAAAAATAAAACAAAATAAAATTAAAAGATGGCACTTGTTTAACTTCTTAACATTTGTCAATTACATTTGTTAATCACCTTACACTTGTTATTAAAAAGATTTTACTTATAACACTTGTAATTATGCATGAGTTTATTAATTTTTAAATGGTTTATAAAGCTTTTATATTTAATTTACTAATTAATACATACTTTTCTTCATCTATATAAATAAAATCCTTTAAAGAAAATAATACAAAAAAAATTACATTCTAAATAAAATCATATATAATATATTTTAAATCCAATATTATTTTAAGAGATCTATCTTTTGAAATTTCAAATTTAATTTCAAATTCAATTTAAAATCCAGTTTAAAATTAACTTATATATGTATACATTTAAACAAACACAAATTCAATTTGTAAATAATAGTTCTATTTACAGCCTTATATATATACATATAAACAATCCATATTATTTATTTTAAATGAACAATTTTACCAGTTTTGAATAATTAATAAAAGAGATTATCATATTTTAGTTGCTTGAAATTCTAGGATATCACATTCCTTCCCCCTTAAAAGTATTTCGTCCCCAAAATTTAAAAGAAAAAGATAATCCAGAACTTTTATTTCAAATAATTCAAGCATACATATCAATTATACACTAACAACCAAACAAACAATTCATTCAAACAAACATTACTAGCTATCTAGATACAAATCCGGATAGGCCTTCCTAAAACTATTCAGAGTTTCACAGGTATAATCTCTGGGATCCTCGCTCCACTACACCTTGACCAGCTCCACAACCTTGTTTCTGAGTTGCTTCTCATCTTGATCAACTATTTGGATTGGATGCCGGACACTGGTTCGATCTCTAACTGCTGGCTCCACAACAAGAGATGGGTCGTGCATGTATTTCCTCAGATGAGATACGTGAAAAACATTGTGAATTTTAGCCATCTGGACTGGCAATTCAATCCTGTAGGCCACAACACCAATTCTCTCAAGCACTCAGAACAGTCCAATGTACCTTGAGGCAAGTTTTCCCATCTTTCCAAATCTTATCGCTCCTTTAATCGGGGAAAATTTGACAAAGACCAAATCTTCGATCTTAAATTCCATTGTCTTCGTCTCTTGTCCGCATAACTCTTCTGACGATCCTGCGCTGCTTTCATTCTCTTCTTGATAAGCTCCACCTTTGCAGATGCCTCTCTCTGGACCAAGAACAAATCGATCTCTTGACTCTACCCAACAGGATGGGGATCTACAAGGTCTGCCATATAAAGCTTCATACGGTGCCATCTTGATACTCGCCTGATAACTATTATTGTACTAGAATTCCACTAAATGTAGATGGTCCTCCCAAGACCCACCAAAATCAAAAAACATAAGCCCTTAGCATATCTTCAAGAATTCAATTCAGCCTTTCCGTATGTCCGTCGGTCTGGGGATGATAGGTTGTACTCAAACTCAATCTCATACCTAAAGCTGATTGCAAAGCCTCCTAAAATTTGCTAGTGAAGATAGGATCACGATCACTTACTATGTTGAATGGAACACCATGTAGTCTGACAATCTTCCTCAAGAAAATCTCTGCCAAAGATGCTGCAGTACGGGTTGCCTTAACCGCAATAAAATAGGCACTTTTGGTTAGCCGGTCTACAATTACACATATTCCTTCATTTCCCTTTCGGGTCCTTGGTAAACCATCGACAAAATCCATTGAAATCATTTCCCACTACCACTTAGGAACTTTCAAAGGCTGCAATAATCCCGCTATCTTATGCTGATCACCTTTCACCTGTTGGCAGATCACACATCCATTGACGAATGCAGTAATATCCCTCTTCATACCTGGCCACCAGAAGACTCTCTTCATATCCTTATACATCTTTGAAATTCCCGGGTGGATACTTAACCTTGATTTGTGGCCTTTCTGCAAAACTTCCTGCCTCAAACCATCCACATCTGGCACACACAAACGACCGTTGATCCTCAAAACTCCTTGATTGTCTATCTTGAAATCCGAATATCGACCATCCTTAGTTCCAAGAATCAATTCCTCAAAAGATCTATCCTTCATCTGATTTCTTATGATCCTTTCCTGTAGGGATGTAACAACTTCCAAAATAGACAGAACTGCATTCCTACTCAGAGCATCTACCACAACATTCACCTCCCTGGAGTATAGAGGATATCCAAATCATAAGATACCAAAAATTCTACCCACCTCTGCTGCCTCAAATTCAGATCCTTCTGGGAGAAAAGGTACTTCAAAGGTTTGTGATCCGTGAAAAGCTCAAACTTCTCTCCCAACAGTTAGTGCCTCCAGATCTTCAAAGCATAGACGATGGCCAACAATTCTAGATCGTGCGTAGCATAATTCTTTTCATGTGGCTTCAACTGCCTGCTCGCATATGCAATCACTTTCCCATTACGCATTAGCACTGCACCTAGCCCAACTCCACAAGCATCCGACGTAGACCTCGAACTTGCTCTTACCATTAAGAATAGCTAGAACAGGTGCACTTGTCAGCCTTGCTTTCAAATCCAAGAAAGCTTCTTCACACTCGGGGGGTCCACTTAAACTTTTCTCCTTTCCAAATCAACTTGGTCAAATGTGAAGAAATCTTAGAATAATCCCTGATAAACTTCCTATCGTACCCTTCCAAACCCAGAAAACTACGGACTTCCGTCGGAGTCTGTGGTTGTTTCCATTCCTGAATAGTTGCTACCATGGCTAGATCTACAGAAATACCCTCTCCAAAAACAATATGCCCCAAAAATCTGACCTTCGATTTCCAATAATGGCACTTCGAAAACTTAGCCTTCAAAACATGCCTTCGCAAAGTCTCCAACACTATCCCCAAATGTTGTTTGTGCTCCTTTTCAGACTTAGAGTAGACAAGAATGTCATCGATGAACACGAGAACAAACTGATTCAGCATATCCCGAAAAACTCGGTTCATCAAATCACAAAATTAGCAGGAGCATTGGTTAACCCAAAGGCATAACGACCACTCATAAAAACAATTGGGTTCCCTGAACGCAGTCAAGGGTATACTGTCCTCAGCTACCCTTAACTGGTGGAAATGCGAAGCTAAATCTAACTGAGAGAAAACAGAAGCTCCATGGAATTGATCAAAAAGATCGTCTATACTGGGCAATGGATACTTATTCCTAATAGTAACCTTATTTAACTCCTGGTAATCCACACAGAATCTCAACGACCCATTCGACTTGGTCACAAAGACAATGGCAGAACCCCAACTGTAAAAACTAGGCCGGATCAAACATTTCACTAAGAAATCTTGGGTCTGCTTCACTGGCTCTTCTCTCTCTCGGCGTTATCCTTCTACTGGGCTGAACAACAAGTATTGCTCTTGGTACCAAATTGATTCGAAACTCTATCTCCCGATGCGGGGGCAAACCTTTAACTTTCTCGAAGACATCTAGAAAATCTTTAACCACTTCGATGGACTCAATGCCTTCTGGTGATGCCTTGATTCCATGCAAAAGATTACTCAAATGAACTCCGAAACTATCGCAAGCCACTTTTGCGATCCTTCCAAAGTCACAGTTCTCTCTTCACAAATCAAGACAGCTTTATACTTATCCAACCAATCCATACCCAGAATAAGGTCAAACCCTTTGAAATCCAATACAAGTGGGTCGTAAGAAAAACTATGAGATAGATAAGAAATCCTTAGGTCTCTAAAGATCTTATCAAACTTAGTTACCCAGCCTATAGGATTTGATACAAAAATAGGATGGTCTACCAAACTAGGGTTAAGATGAAACTTCTTTACTGAATCCAAAGAAACAAAACTAAGAGATGCACCAAAATCAAACAAAACTCTAATAAAATTGCCATCTATAAGCAAAGTACCTTCCAGAATACTTTTGCCTTTAGAAGAAGAAGATGGACCACCTTCAAGAGCAAACACCTTGTTTTGTTAGGCCTTCCGAAGAAGCGGACAAGTCTTCACCATGTGCCCCGGCTAATGACAGTTAAAACACAAGGATTTCTGAAACAAAGCTAAACCCGATCCATTCTGACGCTGCTGCTGCTGAGATCTACCTCTGGGACATTGCTTAGCTAAGTGTCCCTCTTGCAGACACACATAGCACTCTCAAGGTCCATTGTTTTGTCCCTGCTTCCCTTTGCCTTGCTTCTTCCAATTTGGGTTAAATATCCTTTTGTTTGGATTGGAAGAAGTTCCACTTGGTGCTGCAGATGCCAACTGCTTCTTGTTCATAAGCTCCTCATATCTCAATGCCATGTCGATTAACTCCACAAAAGATCTCTTAAGATATGATGTCATCTTCTCATGGAACTCTGGCCTTATTGCTTGCACAAACATCTCATTCTTTTTGAGGGGCGTGTCGATTAAACCAGGTCCAAAGCGAGATAATTCGTCGAACTTGTTCTCATATTCTGAAACCGACATACTCCCTTGCTTTAGATCCAGAAAATATCTATACAATTGAGTCCTTGCAGCTGTCGCCATGAATTGTTCCTCAAACAATTCCTTAAACTTATTCCAAGAAATATCGTCCTTTGAGATATTTGCTATAACTGCATCCCACCAAGCTGCATCTCCTTCTTGAAGTTGCCAAATACCATCACTCTCTTCTTCTCGTCAGACGAATCCAAACTCTTAAAAATGCGCTCCCATGAGCGTAACCAAGCCTGAACTTCTATAATGGACTCCGATCCTTTAAGTGGTCTCCCTCCCAAATTGGTGAAATCCTTGCACAAAGCGACAAAACTTACTCGAGGCGTTGTTGGATTCACAGCCTCGCTAGCAGTCTGACCTCTTCCATTATTGGTTGACGTGCTCCCTACAACTCTTCCTCCCCTTCCTCTTGAACTCATGTTGGCAACCTGGATAGGTAACCCATCCAATTTAGATAGGTATATAGTTATATAAAAATTACAAATACGCGTTCTCAAGATAGATACTACACCAAAGCCTAGGTACTATCTCAACCTAGCTCTGATACCAACTATGACGACCCGCCTTTCATTCTACAGAAAGCCGTATCATCATTAAGAAAAGAAATAGGTAGAAAAAAAATAGATAGAAAGAAAGAACAACAACATCAAAATCTCACAGCGGAAACGGAACAAAATATAATATATCACATATCTATTACATAGTCATTACATCAAAGTACACAGTTATACAACATCATTACATTAGACAGTCGTAAAGACCTGTCTATCTATTATATCCAAAATACAATAGAATAACGACTTCTAACACAGCGGAAAAGATAGATAGATACATCTAAACTCCAGCTTCAAGCTTCTCCAAAATTCGTCAAGCCAACATGATCACTTGGCTACTCATAAAAATTTGAGTACCTAAGAGTTTAAGAAAACAGAATAAACTCCGGGTCAGACATGGGTCTGGTGTGAGTAAACGGTTAAGTTGCTTAACTTGAAAAACCTTTGAAATAAAAGGTATCTCGTAAGACTCTCCGCATATAAACATAGACAATTTTTTCCCTTACAATAACCAAAACATTTGATAGGAAATTGGTTATATTAAAATAGTGCCTAGGCTTTTCAATATAAAATATAGAAATAGCTGGAATGCTTACATCTCACGTTTCAATATAGTTGGGCACAATTAAAATCGTACAGGAACTTATTGGAGATTGGATTCCATACAATGGCAGGGCTATTGGGGTACCGCCCGTCACAGTATGTGGCCTAGATCACTGTACCGAGGATCCACCCTGATCCCCTACATCACAAAGCCAGAGCTACCCCTTACTAGTTAGTCCGAATAAGACAACCCCGCGGTTGTGGCTAAACAACCGCCCACACAGCCGAATAAAAGAGACATCTAGACAGGGAAAAATCTTAACCTACTTGGATACTACCCATTAGCCTTGCTTGCACCTCCCATGTTTTAGCCATTCCCAGTTGATGAGGCTTGAGGCTATGATTACCTTTATAGAACACTTTACTTGGAATGCTCATCGTCCTGCATTGACGATGGTCTGATAACATTCATCCATACAAGTTCGTTCCGGGTTCGAACGAAACCGAAAGCATTATCTTGTTACGCTCATTTTGCAATCACCCTCAGAGTTAATGACAATAACCCTTGCACTCTGAATCTTCATCTCGATCTTCAGTTGAGATTTCATGACCTATCGTTTAACTTAGATCGATGTGGTTTTCGAATAATCAAATTTGATATTCGATCCCAGACTCATCGAAATCCAAACTCCATTTTACAGGTCAAGTTGTTTAAGATTTTAAACAATTCAATTCAATACTTTGAATTCGCATAGCATTCATCACAGATAATATCACACATTTATCACAACTATACCCAATATCACATCACAGAATATCATAGATTATCAAAATATAGATATCAATCAATCCAGACATTCTACACAATCAATCATCCATAATTAAGACTTATTAATCCATACTATAATTAATTTAATTAATTCCAATTAAATTAATTACCTGAGAATTAATTACCTAATGTTACTTAATTAATCATTAATTAATTATAATCATTTAATTAATTAATCATTCATTCACTACCTTATCAATTAATTAATTAGTCTTTAATTACCGATTAACTACACTTAATTATTAATCAATAAACCTTAATTATTAATTAGTAAACCTTAATTACAAATTAATTGATCCTTAATTACCAGTTAATCAATCCTTAATTACCAATCTCTAATTACTTGATTAATTAATGCTTAATTACAACTTAATTATCTTTAATTACTAATTAATTATCCTCTAATTATAAATTAATTAATCTTAATTATTAATTAATTAATTCTTAATTATCAATTAATTAATTTCTAATTAATTAGCTTAACCCTTAGTTATAAATTAACTAATCCTAAATCATTAATTAATTAAATTAATTAATTACTCTTTAATTACTTTATTAATTAAATTAATCTTAAATCATTAAAACCTTGATTAACATTTAAGATAAATCATTTATCTTATTAATTACTTAATTATCATTATCATATAAGTTTTAAAACATTTTATCTTTGTTCAACACTTAATTATATTAAGTTTTAAAATAACTTAAAAGAAATTTTATCATAATAAGTTCAAGTTAAACAAATTATATAACTTCCTTAAATCAAATGTTACAGAAAACATTTATTATATATAACGAAATTTATTTAAGAATTTTTTTTAAACTAAATCCATTTTAAATTTCAAAACTTTGCTTTTATAAAACTTTTAAAAGAACTTGTTTAAATCTTGCTCGAGTTCCACCCAATAATCACTTGAGTCCTGCCCCGAGTTTTCTTCTTCCTTCTTTTTAAAAAAAAAAACTTGTTAAAAATTTTAAAACCCGAAAAATGATTTAACACTTACGAGCCTACATGAGACTAACCCGAGACATCTTCCTCATATCTTCGAGTTACACCCAAGACCCAACCTCTCATCCCAACCACTGACATGCCTCCTCACCGTGCATATGCATGCTAGCTCGCCAGAGCTCCGACCATACATACTACCCTCGACAAGTCGGCCCCGACCTTCTCTTCTAATTCCTACCACCCGAAGTTCACCACATACTCAAAATCGAAATCGAGAAAATCTCGATCGACCTAGAACTGTACCCATCACATAAAAAATCATCGCCTTGACGACGTCGACCACCAGAAATCGCGAAACCCTGTCCTTAGCTCCGCCAGCCATCCATGCTTCCATCGCCCGAAGTCTGATGCAACACGATGCCAGAGACGACGCAGCAGCGACTTTTCTGACATCGTCCCATTTTGAGTTTTAAACCCTAAACCATCACCGCGACGCCGTCCCGGTGATCTGAAAATTCACCTGACATTTTTCTCGAGATCACTAAGCTTCCCCCAACCTCCAATCGAGACCCCGACCACCCCGAGACCTCCAACCACCAGAAATAGCTCAAAGTCCACTTTCTGGTCAACACCGAATTACACACTTGATTCCAATCTAAAAATTGTGATTCATCTTTTATAATTCATGATTTTAGATAACAAAACAGATTATAAACCTGGAACCATGAATTATTTAAGTCGATGATTTGATAAGTTTACAATTTCCACTGTCTTTCTAAATTTCCAGATAGTTTTCAACTTGTCATGCTTAAATATATTTTTAATACTTAGTTTATGTAAAAACAAACATATTTTGTTTAAATTTCACAACCTATAAGAGAATGTTTGAAGAGAACCTGATCTTTGATTAAGATTTAGCCTGTCAGTTATATACAGAGATATGCATAGGGTTACAGACATGCTGTGATGACCCGAAATTTTAAACAATATCAATTTAATAATTTGTATTAATAAATAAATAGATTTGTTAATTTTCCTTTATAATTTTAATTTAATTTGACAAATTATTCTTTTAAAAGCAAATAAATATTTGAATTGATAAATTTTATCTTTTAAAAGCTAATAAAATATTTTCAATTTATAATGTATATATATTTGTATATATTGTAAATAGAAAAGCTTGGTTTGAAATTTAATAAATAAATAAGTTCATGTTTTCAAATTCTAATATATATATTTGGTAATTTGGAAATTTTGGTTAATTTAAAGTAAAACTTTTCCAAGCTATTTAAATAAATAATCATATTGTTTTAAAATACTTAAGATAAATGTTAATTGTTTAAAATATATTTTTAAGCTTAAGTTTAAATTTAAATAAGAGTAATAAAAAGATTTATTTTATTTTCTTTTTAAATATTACTTGATAAATATGTATATGTAAAAGTTTAAAATACAATAAAAATATGATTCATTAATTCATTTAGTAATAGAAGTAATTTATAATCTCTTTTATATATTGTTTAAAATTGCTAATTGTTATTATAAACAATAATAATAATAGATTTTTAATAAAGAAAATAAAATTTGTTATTTTCAAATTTAGTATTTTGTTATATACGTATATATATAATTGACTTTGATTTGGATTTTTAAACTTAATTTGAATTTGAATTCGGATTTAATTTTAAAATTCAAAAGATAGATATTTAAAAATATTTGGATTTAAAACATATGTATAAGCTTTTATCTTAAATAAATTTATATGCATTTATTATAATTAGTAAATTAAGAAAAAAAGCTTTTTATTAACTTTAAAAAAAATTACTTAAAAGACAAGTGTAAGTAAATCAAGACATCAGTAACATGTGAAATTTGATAAATAATTATAAATGAAAAATGTTAAGATATTAGACCAGTGTCATATGTTATTTTTGATTTTTCTTTCATTTTTAAAATAAATCATTTTAACTTATAAGAACAAATGTTTTCTCACCTTCATTCTTTTAATTCTTTTTCTATTCTAAAGCTTAGAAACTCAAGCTTGTAAACCATTCTCAAAAATAAATCCTTATAAACAATCTAAAAACCAATCCACTTCTAAAACCAAAAATCAAATTCAAAGCCTGTAATTCATTTTCTATAATCAAATCATTTGCAAGTTGAAAACCAAAAGCCTGTAATTTTTCTTCAACCAGAAATTCAAAAGCAAGATCATCTCAACTACTAATCAAAACCAGGTCTAAAGCGAAACTCAACAGCAGCTTACAAGTCTTCAACAGCCTAAGATCGAACAAGCAAGGCTCTAATCAACAAAACAATTCCAGGAAGAATAGAATAGAAGAACCTGTAGCTCTGTTATCTGTTTTCAATTTTTTGGTGAGTAAATTTTTAATTTAAAAACAGTATTAAATATGAGATTAAAACTTTGATGCTGAATGAAAATCTTGTGATGATGCAGTGTTAATTGTTTGCATGTATGAACATGAATGCATTATACGTATTTACGATGTTTGTGAAAATGTGTGTAACCTTACATATGTATAAGCCTTTGTTGTGTTACAGGCTTAACGTCCCCTTAAAGAAAATTCCATTTCTCTTCATACGTTTAGTTTCAGGCATTGATTTATAAATGGAAAATGATGGTAAGACTGTAATACTATTGTTAAAAATAAACTCAAGTGCTTATATTAAGGGATTTTATCAAAAATAAGAAATTACAGTAAAAGTAAATTAAAGTCAGAAAATAAAAGATTTTAAATTTTAGTTTTAACTCCATAACTAGGTTTGTATCTAGAAATGATGATTTTAGGTTAGTAAAATCATTATTTTTAGAAAAGTATTCGTCGAGATATTCATAGTTGAACAGATTTGGGCATTCTATATATCAGCGACAATCGATGATGGTTTGGAGGTTGGTGTTGTTATCGATGATAACCTAGGAGAAGTTGATTGCGGGAAAAATATTGGTGGATTTTTCTGGTGATTGTGGTGGTCTGAGATCGACGTAGTAGGGTTTTGTGGATTATTTTTATGGAGTTGAGAATCGTGGTGATCTCGTCGACGTTAGTGCTGCGGACTTGATCGCGAGGGGTGAGATCGTGTCTTAGTTGCGTGATGCAGCTCCGAAAGATGCGCCGTGGGTTCCATATGTCAGGATCGTCGGTGGCAAGGGAATTAGACGATCAGGTTGGAATTTCTGTTGCCTTGGAGTTTTCGAAATTCAAATTTGTCTCGAAATCATAAATCTGGGTTGAGATTGGATTGTCGAGTTCGTCCGAAGTTTGATGATGACCGGAGAGATGGTCGAAGCATTGTAGGACGTCGGTGTACGTCACCGTGCACGTTGTATCGGGATGTTGAAGTTTGTTTGGGGAAGAAGCTGTTTTCTCGAGTTGTTCTTGAGTAATTTTCGTGTGTGTCTCGAAGAGTGAGGGTGTACGTGCGGCTCGAAGATCTGGAGTGTTTGTTTCAAGGACGAGACATGTAGGCTCGGGTTGTCTTAGTTGCTAGTTCTTTTTTTAAGTTTATGAAGTAAAACTGGTATTGTTTAGAAGAAATTTTTATAAAAGTAAAACCCAGTTTTTAAAACTAGGTAATGATCATGTTTAGATAGAATATTAAATTAAGTAGGGTAAATTATGAAAAGGGTTTTATTAAACATAAGAATACAAAGTTTAAAGCAAAACAAAATGGGTATTTTCCAAATTTAAGGCTATTAAAGTATTAAAGTGTTTTAAGTAATTTGTTAATCAAGCTTTTAAAATGAATAAGTTTCCAAAGATTTATTGACCAAGTTCCATGGTAAAATCATTTAATATGATATTGAAACAAGTTTAAGTTTTAAATATAAATGTTAAATGATTTAAATTTGTTTGTTTTAAAGGTAATTATACTAATGATGTAATTAATTACCAATGATTTTTATTTAAGTTAATGATGTATTTAGAAATTTATGAAGATAAAAGAATTTATCTTTAGTTAATTAAGGATGTGATTTAATAAAGTTAATTTATTTAGTGAATCAACTAAAAGTTATGTGACGATACGGGTTTTGCCCGCTCGAAAATCGACATCCATACTTCAAATCGTATTCGAATGCCGTAGATTCGACCGTTCAAATCCGATTCGCCGGAGCTTATAACACAATTAAGCAAACAACACAGCGGAAAAAAGAATAATACATTGATACACAATATCTGATACAACAGAATGTTACAATGAATATCAATATACATCGGAGATATGATACAACAAATAGCAGCGGAAAAGAAAAATAGATAGAACCAGCAGCGGGACAAATAACTCTAAGATAGTCGTCAACGAAGAACTCCATCTCCAAGAACCAATCCAGCAATACCTCGAACTCCCAATAATCATGCACCGAGCTAGGCAAGATAGGTGCGAACCAAAGACTGAACTAACTCCAGATAATCCACTATATCTAACTATCTGAAAAACCCAACTCTAGACTGCTCGTGTGGAAAATAATGAGCACCCAGAGTTTAGGAAAGGAACAATGAACTCCGGATCAGTCATGGGACTGGTGTGAGCAACAGAAACAGTTTATCTTTTAAAACAATCAACAAGAGAATTTTAAAATAAATTCGCAATGCTTTTTGAAAATGAAACTACCATAAGACCTCCCACCACACACACAATGCAAACGCGGACTTGGAGGAGATTTCTTCTTATGATAGTCAAAGATGCTTACTACGCAGAAAATTTCTTTGATATTATTATTATAAGTGCACGGTGCAGAAAAAATTTCGAAAGTAGAATATTAATCTTAGCCAGCATACGACCATTATCGTATGCCTACTATAGCTACTATGTTCAATAGCAGGTTACCGCCACATTCCATAACAGGTAATACAACTAAAACCGTACAAGGATCGTATCGTTTCTTTGGATTTCCAACAAATGGTCAGGCCAAGGAACTTCCCATTGCCACATGAGAACGCCTCTGGAAGGACGTCCCGAGAACCTAACCGGATCTCTGCCAACACAAGGCCGGGTTACCCCTAACTGGGTAACTACTGACACGAGTATGCCACCTCCCGGTTGTAACAACCTTTAACCGGGGCCCCAACATCAAATCACAAAACAAGATATATATAAGTTTGTGATGTCCACATAAGTAAGTATCTAGGCTCCATACCATGATACCACTTCTATCCAGAAGGAGATGTACATACCCTAAAGGGGCGCTACCCCCTAATAACCTTGCCGCATCTTTCCTGTTTTAACCATTCCGGGGTGTGAGGTTCGACGAAGTCACGTCCACAAAGCTACGCTTTGGTACAAAGCCATACTTTGGGTCAACAAATGATCAAAGTAATGATCACAAAGGTAAATGATCAAATGAATGATCATATCACAAATGATCAAACAATGATCATTTCACAGCAACACTTAGCATGTCATATTACCAAATTGGGAATATATCGCTGATAATCTTCAACTACATAACCTCTGAGCTCGTACATCTCAGAGAAGGGTGTTAAGCTAAAAGAATAAATTCTCCGCCACCAACAGAAATGTATTTGAAAGAAATCTGCTTTATATCTCAAAATGTAATGTCAGACACATAATCCATACAAGTCTGTTCCGGGTTCGAACAGAGCCGAAGGCACTTCCAAAGAAGCCCTTGCAATCCGGACAATCCCTAATCACGTCCGGATTTCCCATCACATATGGAGATCTCTATACCGGGGATCAGCCAGTGCAGAGACAATCAACAAGAAACCCTTTCGTTTTCGAACATATCCGGTCTTCACCACCGGTCTTCAAATGCTATCCATAACGACGTATCACATATTCAGAATGGGATATATGACACAAAGGTCCTCTCCCAGCTAAACCGAATAGTGAGCGCAACATTTAAAAACATATGGATATGGGATTTCAATTAAGTCACAGCTTAATAATTCAAAACTTTCTTTTCAAATGGTTTAAACCAATTTCCATTTTAATCTTTTAAACAAAAGATTAATTTCACCAAATTCACCCAGCTTCACAAATATTCATTTCCAGATTTCAAAACAATTCCATTTCAAATTGATTAATTCACTAAATCTTTAAATTAAAGATTTATCTTATAGATTTCAAACTATTTCCAAATATTCACTTTTAAAAATTTGTTTTCAAATATTCATCAATAACTGGGAAAAACTTTTTCAGTTTAAACTTGAAATCTGTTTGATACAATTTGAAATTCATTTCTTTTACGAAAGCTTTTTATCATTTAGAAACAACAATCTTATTTCGGAAAACCCAATTTCATTTATACAAGTTACAACCTTTGGGTAAATTCAAATTTCCAAAAATAATACTTTAAAAATGGTTTTACTCGTATATAACTAGTATAATATCATTAATCCCTAGTTTCAAATCATAGAATTCAATTTCAAATCTTATATTTAAGTTTAAATCAATTTTATTTAAACTTCAAACCTAATCAAGTTATTCAAAATAATTTCATCTTTGAAATTCCATTTACAAAAGCTTTTCACTTTAAACCCAATCTTATTTTCAAACCATTTGAATTTAAAAAATTCAAATCCAAAACTATTTTCAAAAATCTGTGACTTAAATCGATTTCCTCGTGAAATCCATAATTGTGTGTGTGTAAGTGTGGTCCAGGGGTTTAACACAATAGTGCAACAACATTCAATCATCATAGATTCAAAACACAGAAATATAGTTGATAAGCGATATAAAACTATAACGCTCATCGTCCATTCACAGATTCACAGATAATATACAAATGTAAATAAATGAATAACTTATACACAGCTCAATACACATACAAAATATCATAAATCAGATAGTGGAAAATCACTTCAAGGCATTTGATACAATGCAATCATTCATAAGTAAGGTCAAGCATCTAATAATCATTTATAAGAAGAATTAATCAATTGTTTAATCCTAATTTATTCAAGCTATTTCAAATTTAATTAATTACTTATGAATTCATTATCCAATTCTGACTTATTAGTTCCAAACCATTTGATATAAATTAATTTATCAAACACTTTAATTAATTAAATTATTCTTAATCAATCATATTAATTAAATTGACTTTTGAACCAATTATATAATTAATTAACTTTTTAATTAATTATTTTAAGAAATTTACTCTTTAATTACTTATCACTAAGTAATCATCCCATAATAACAAATCATTAATCACCAATTTATTTTTATAATTAATTAAATCAAAATATCCAAATTTAATTACAATTGGTAATTAACCCTTTAATTGCTTCCATTAAGTAATTAACAATTTACAATTGATTTAATTAATTAATCTAATTTGTTATCAAAATTTATCACATTTGATTTTTGTTACTTAATAATTCATAGTTAATTATCCTCATTAACTAATAACATTTCTTAATTTACTTCCTAATTAATCTCTAATTATTTAATTAGTAAAGTTCTAAACTGTAACTTAATAAATCTTAATTACTTGATTTAAATAACCCTAATCATTTGTTTAAAAGACAACTCTTATTAAATTAATGAATCTTATTTACAAGTTAATTTAACTTAATTAATAATTAATCCTTAATTAATTATTCTTGATTACAATTTAATTTGACCTTAATTAATTTAACTCAAACCTTAATTTCTTGATTAAATAATTAAATCAATTATTCACTTAAACTAATTTAATGAGTGCATATCATTTTATCTTTACTAATTCAAATTTAAAACATTTTCTATCTAATGTTTTAATTATCATCACAAAGCAAGTTTAAACAATTTGTTTCAAATTTATATTTCGTAATTCATTTTAAACTTAAAGGTTAAAATGAGTAAATACCAAATTTTAACAAAGTTTTCCAAAAAACCCCTTAAACTTCTTAATCTCAGGTTTTAAAGAAATTCAAAACATTTACTTTTGAACCAGATTTTTAAAACTTGATTAAATGTTTAGCTTAGTTTTCAATTTTACAAACAAATCAGTTCAGGTTCAAAGCCTGTAACACTTTTTACTTTAGCAACCTTGTTCTTCAACAAAACACTCAGGCAACCCAAAAACCCGTGCACGTGCACATGGTCGCGGCGGCGCTCCGGTCATCGCTGCACCTCCGAGCATGCCGACGATCATCTCCAGATCGAGCTCCAACCCCTCAAATGCCGCCAACATCACTCGAGCTCGAAAACAAGGAAAGGGGAACGAACCTGGGAACGAAAGTACTCAAACCTGGAACACGCTTACCTCGCTTCCACTCAAACCTGGCAATGGCTCGTACTCGACGCCTCCACCACCGGAGCTCGCGTAACTCCGGCCACGACTTCGATAACCCCCACGCTTTCACCTCCCGAAACCCCAAGCAACTCGATCAACTGAGGGGGACGAACGAAATCAAAACTTACCCCAGATAAAAACGAGGGTTAAAAACTTTTCTTCATCGCCGCCGACGCCACAGTCGCTTCCACCATCTCCGGCTATTTTTCCAAGCAACCCCATAGGCTCGTCTACCACCCCGAACAACCCCAACCAACACGAGTCATTCAATCACCAGAAAAAGATAAAAATGCCCATTTTGTTCAATTATTAACTACAACTAAGATCGTCAACTAAAAATTCTCATATTGGTTTTAAAATTCCTGTCTTGGAGTGTAGATTCCAAATACGTACTTGAATCAATATTTCGTAACACTTGAATTTTCCAGAAAAAGAAGGCACTACTGGAGAAATTCGATCTTTCCATCTATATGCATTTTTATGTCAGGAAACTATTTTTAAGTCCCTACTCGTACTTAAACACAACAACTTGTATTTGACATCAAAGCCTAATATTAATTAGGTAAAAGAAATTGAATTTTTTTTTCTTGTTGTTGTCTGATACTCTGAAATGCAACAGAGAAGGATACCACTGATATATGCATATACACAGAGCAAATGGCATCATAGATTCAAATCTAAATGGCTGTTGTTACTCACCTTCCAAATCATGTTTCTAAAGCTTTCAATTTGATGCTGAGTTTGTGATCAGGTTTTGATGCTGAAACTTCTTCGCTTCCTGATGCCCAGGCCTTGATTGCTTGGATATCAATTCTCCTCTACCAATCTATATGGTTGAAGTTTAACTTTTTGTTTGAGTTTTAAATGTTTCTTACTTCAGTTTTTTTTCTTTCTCCTTTCTTAGTTTTTCAGGTGAACGAAATGGTGAGGGGAGATATGTATAAAAGGAAGCATGCAGCTTGAAGTTCTTTGCAAGTACAGGATGTATTATTTTTCTTTTTTCCAGAGATTTTCTTTGTACATTGGTTTATACTTTTTTTATAAAAATGTGGACATGCATACTTTCGATTGGGAGCTGAAGTATATTTTCATTAATTGCCTTGTACCATGCTCACATTTTTTTTTCCTTTGGTTTGGCTATCCAAAGATTTGAGACAGTGGTGGCTATGTCGATATTATATTTGTTGAGTAAATTTCTTGGTTATGTACTTTTTCTCTTTTCTCTTTTATATGGTTTCCAGGCCTACATTTATTTGATTTCGGCTGAGATATTTGCATTTATTATGTTTGACTTCCTTTATTTGTTTTTTTTTATACTTGCCTAGCATTTCTACTTATAGGTTACGTGTCTTACTTTGCTGTTGTAAGTACTTTCATATATGTTACAAAACATATTTTGTTCTTTACTTTCCCATACTTCTCTTTTGTTTCATATTTTACATTGTTAGTTACTTTATAATATAGATAAATCTTAAATGTTGTCATAGCTTATTATTATTATTATTTTATTAGCTTGTATATTTATTTCTATTCTTATATGACTACTTATTTTTATTTATTTTTAAAACCATTTATTTAAGATTTTATTTCAAATCCAATATATATATATATTCACATATATACGAATTTTCAAATTCATATGACTTAACATATTTTCTATAATAATCAGGGAACTCGCTGCCATTTATAATCAGTTTTACAAAATTTAAAAAATAACTTCATTTAAATTATCAATTTAAATTCATAAAAATCCGGGGTCGTTACAGACTTCCCCCCTTAAAAGAATTTCGTCCTCGAAATTCGCCAGAGAGAGATAACGAAGATAGACGAATATAGAGGAACAATTCTCCATGTCAAACTAGATATCTATTCTGCATATGGCTTACCAAATTAGAATAACAATGATATGAGCACAAACTCATACAATACTATATAGGATACTCGGGTCATAAAATCTACGAAATATGCAGGAGCATTGGTCAGTTCGAAGGGATAACTAACCATTCATAGAATATATTGGGACCCAAAAATAGACAGATATATGGATACAATTTCAAAATTTTTAGTTTAAAACTAAAGTATACCTATCAACCATAACAACCAAAACAACCAATTCATCCAAACAACAATTCTGGCCAAATTGGAGTTTATGTCCCATATTAATATATCGAATTTCCTTCCAGGATCTACCAGGAACTATCAAAGAATTGAAAAGAGACGCTGAACAAAAGAGATTGATAGAGAAAAAATTGTTTCCACTGTTGCAGGAAATTGACCATTTATAGTCGTATTCCCCTATCCCCTATCTCGTTCTCTTCTTGCACTCATACTCACTATCAGTGGATAGTAAGAGAATTTACTAAGGCACTCGAACGGATATCCTAAGGATTACTCATTCTAGGGTTACTTCACCCTATCTCTAATGAGCTACTTAATGTGTTATACTCCTGAGCTAAAGTTTCACCTTAGCTCTGATACCAAAATGTGACAATACGGGTTTTGCCCGCTCGAAAATCGACATCCATACTTCAAATCGTATTCGAATGCCGTAGATTCGACCGTTCAAATCCGATTCGCCGGAGCTTATATCACAATTAAGTAAACAACACAGCGGAAAAAAGAATAATACATTGATATACAATATCTGATACAACAGAATGTTACAATGAATATCAGTATACATCAAAGATATGATACAACAAATAGCAGCGGAAAAGAAAAATAGATAGCACCAGCAGCGGAACAAATAACTCTAAGATAGTCGTCAACGAAGAACTCCATCTCCAAGAACCAATCCAGCAATAGCTCGAACTCCCAATAATCATGCACCAAGCTAGGCAAGATAGGTGCGAACCAAAGACTGAACTAACTCCAGATAATCCACTATATCTAACTATCTGAAAAACCCAACTCTAGACCGCTCGTGTGGAAAATAATGAGCACCCAGAGTTTAGGAAAGGAACAATAAACTCTGGATCAGTCATGGGACTGGTGTGAGCAACAAAAACAGTTTATCTTTTAAAACAATCAACAAGAGAATTTTAAAATAAATTCGCAATGCTTTTTGAAAATGAAACTACCATAAGACCTCCCACCACACACACAATGCAAACGCAGACTTGGAGGAGATTTCTTCTTATGATAGTCAAAGATGCTTACTACGCAGAAAATTTCTTTGATATTATTATTATAAGTGCACGGTGCAGAAAACATTTCGAAAGTAGAATATTAATCTTAGCCAGCATACGACCATTATCGTATGCCTACTATAGCTACTATGTTCAATAGCAGGTTACCGCCACATTCCATAGCAGGTAATACAACTAAAACCATACAAGGATCGTATTGTTTCTTTGGATTTCCAACAAATGGTCAGGCCAAGGAACTTTCCATTGCCACATGAGAACGCCTCTGGAAGGACGTCTCGAGAACCTAACCGGATCTCTGCCAACACAAGGCCGGTTACCCATAACGGGGTAACTACTGACATGAGTGTGCCACCTCCCGGTTGTAACAACCTTTAACCGGGGCCCCAACATCAAATCACAAAACAAGATATATATATAAGTTTGTGATGTCCACATAAGTAAGTATCTGGGCTCCATACCATGATACCACTTCTATCCAGAAGGAGATGTACATACCCTAAAGGGGCGCTACCCCCTAATAACCTTGCCGCATCTTTCCTGTTTTGACCATTCCGGGGTGTGAGGTTCGACGAAGTCACGTCCACAAAGCTACGCTTTGGTACAAAGCCATACTTTGGGTCAACAAATGATCAAAGTAATGATCACAAAGATAAATGATCAAACGAATGATCATATCACAAATGATCAAACAATGATCATTTCACAGCAACACTTAGCATGTCACATTACCAAATTGGGAATATATCGCTGATAACCTTCAACTACATAACCTCTGAGCTCGTACGTCTCAGAGAAGGGTGTTAAGCTAAAAGAATAAATTCTCCGCCACCAACAGAAATGTATTTGAACGAAATCTGCTTTATATCTCAAAATGTAATGTCAGACACACAATCCATACAAGTCTGTTCCGGGTTCGAACAGAACCGAAGGCACTTCCAAAGAAGCCCTTGCAATCCGGATAATCCCTAATCACGTCCGGATTTCCCATCACATATGGAGATCTCTATACCGGGGATCAGCCAGTGCAGAGACAATCAACAAGAAACCCTTTCGTTTTCGAACATATCCGGTCTTCACCACCGGTCTTCAAATGTTATCCATAACGACGTATCACATATTCGGAATGGGATATATGACACAAAGGTCCTCTCCCGGCTAAACCGAATAGTGAGCGCAACATTTAAAAACAAATGGATATGGGATTTCAATTAAGTCACAGCTTAATAATTCAAAACTTTCTTTTCAAATGGTTTAAACCAATTTCCATTTTAATCTTTTAAACAAAAGATTAATTTCACCAAATTCACCCAGTTTCACAAATATTCATTTCCAGATTTCAAAACAATTCCATTTCAAATTGATTAATTCACTAAACCTTTAAATTAAAGATTTATCTTATAGATTTCAAACTATTTCCAAATATTCACTTTTAAAAATTTGTTTTCAAATATTCATCAATAACTGGGAAAAACTTTTTCAGTTTAAACTTGAAATCTGTTTGATACAATTTGAAATTCATTTCTTTTACGAAAGCTTTTTATCATTTAGAAACAACAATCTTATTTCGGAAAACCCAATTTCATTTATACAAGTTACAACCTTTGGGTAAATTCAAATTCCCAAAAATAATACTTTAAAAATGGTTTTACTCGTATATAACTAGTATAATATCATTAATCCCTAGTTCCAAATCATAGAATTCAATTTCAAATCTTGTATTTAAGTTTAAATCAATTTTATTTAAACTTCAAACCTAATCAAGTTATTCAAAATAATTTCATCTTTGAAATTCCATTTACAAAAGCTTTTCACTTTAAACCCAATCTTATTTTCAAACCATTTGAATTTAAAAAATTCAAATTCAAAACTATTTTCAAAAATCTGTCACTTAAATCGATTTCCTCGTGAAATCCATAATTGTGTGTGTGTAAGTGTGGTCCAGGGGTTTAACACAATAGTGCAACAACATTCAATCATCATAGATTCAAAACATAGAAATATAGTTGATAAGCGATATAAAACTATAACGCTCATCGTCCATTCACAGATTCACAGATAATATACAAATGTAAATAAATGAATAACTTATACACAGCTCAATACACATGACAAAATATCATAAATCAGATAGGAAAATCTCTTCAAGGCATTTGATACAATGCAATCATTCATAAGTAAGGTCAAGCATCTAATAATCATTTATAAGCAGGATTAATCAATTGTTTAATCCTAATTTATTCAAGCTATTTCAAATTTAATTAATTACTTATGAATTCATTATCCAATTCTGATTTATTAGTTCCAAACCATTTGATATAAATTAATTTATCAAACACTTTAATTAATTAAGTTATTCTTAATCAATCATATTAATTAAATTGACTTTTGACCCAATTATATAATTAATTAACTTTTTAATTAATTATTTTAAGAAATTTACTCTTTAATTACTTATCATTAAGTAATCATCTCATAATAACAAATCATTAATCACCAATTTATTTTTATAATTAATTAAATCAAAATATCCAAATTTAATTACAATTGGTAATTAACCCTTTAATTGCTTCCATTAAGTAATTAACAATTTACAATTGATTTAATTAATTAATCTAATTTGTTATCAAAATTTATCACATTTGATTTTTGTTACTTAATAATTCATAGTTAATTATCCTCATTAACTAATAACATTTCTTAATTTACTTCCTAATTAATCTCTAATTATTTAATTAGTTAAGTTCTAAACTATAACTTAATAAATCTTAATTACTTGATTTAAATAACCCTAATCATTTGTTTAAAAGACAACTCTTATTAAATTAATGAATCTTATTTACAAGTTAATTTAACTTAATTAATAATTAATCCTTAATTAATTATTCTTGATTACAATTTAATTTGACCTTAATTAATTTAACTCAAACCTTAATTTCTTGATTAAATAATTAAATCAATTATTCACTTAAACTAATTTAATGAGTGCATATCATTTTATCTTTACTAATTCAAATTTAAAACATTTTCTATCTAATGTTTTAATTATCATCACAAAGCAAGTTTAAACAATTTGTTTCAAATTTATATTTCGTAATTCATTTTAAACTTAAAGGTTAAAATGAGTAAATACCAAATTTTAACAAAGTTTTCCAAAAAACCCCTTAAACTTCTTAATCTCAGGTTTTAAAGAAATTCAAAACATTTACTTTTGAACCAGATTTTTAAAACTTGATTAAATGTTTAGCTTAGTTTTCAATTTTACAAACAAATCAGTTCAGGTTCAAAGCCTGTAACACTTTTTACTTTAGCAACCTTGTTCTTCAACAAAACACTCAGGCAACCCAAAAACCCGTGCACATGCACATGGTCGCGGCGGCGCTCCGGTCATCGCTGCACCTCCGAGCATGCCGACGATCATCTCCAGATCGAGCTCCAACCCCTCAAATGCCGCCAACATCACTCGAGCTCGAAAACAAGGAAAGGGGAACGAACCTGGGAACGAAAACACTCAAACCTGGAACACGCTTACCTCGCTTCCACTCAAACCTGGCAACGGCTCGTACTCGACGCCTCCACCACCGGAGCTCGTGTAACTCCGACCACGACTTCGATAACCCCCACGCTTTCACCTCCCGAAACCCCAAGCAACTCGATCAACTGAGGGGGACGAACGAAATCAAAACTTACCACAGATAAAAACTAGGGTTAAAAACTTTGCTTCATCGCCGCCGACGCCACAGTCGCTTCCACCATCTCCGGCTATTTTTCCAAGCAACCCCATAGGCTCGTCTACCACCCCGAACAACCCCAACCAACACGAGTCATTCAATCACCAGAAAAAGATAAAAATGCCCATTTTGTTCAATTATTAACTACAACTAAGATCGTCAACTAAAAATTCTCATATTAGTTTTAAAATTCCTGTCTTGGAGTGTAGATTCCAAATACGTACTTGAATCAATATTTCGTAACACTTGAATTTTCCAGAAAAAGAAGTCACTACTGTAAAAATTCGATCTTTCTATCTATATGCATTTTTATGTCAGGAAACTATTTTTAAGTCCCTACTCGTACTTAAACACAACAACTTGTATTTGACATCAAAGCCTAATATTAATTAGGTAAAAGAAATTGAATTTTTTTTTTCTTGTTGTTGTCTGATACTCTGAAATGCAACGGAGAAGGATACCACTGATATATGCATATACACAGAGCAAATGGCATCATAGATTCAAATCTAAATGGCTGTTGTTACTCACCTTCCAAATCATGTTTCTAAAGCTTTCAATTTGATGCTGAGTTTGTGATCAGGTTTTGATGCTGAAACTTCTTCGCTTCCTGATGCCCAGGCCTTGATTGCTTGGATATCAATTCTCCTCTACCAATTTATATGGTTGAAGTTTAACTTTTTGTTTGAGTTTTAAATGTTTCTTACTTCAGTTTTTTTTCTTTCTCCTTTCTTAGTTTTTCAGGTGAACGAAATGGTGAGGGGAGATATGTATAAAAGGAAGCATGCAGCTTGAAGTTCTTTGCAAGTACAGGATGTATTATTTTTCTTTTTTCCAGAGATTTTCTTTGTACAATGGTTTATACTTTTTTTATAAAAATGTGGACATGCATACTTTCGATTGGGGGCTGAAGTATATTTTCATTAATTGCCTTGTACCATGCTCGCATTTTTTCTTCTTTGGTTTGGCTATCCAAAGATTTGAGACAGTGGTGGCTATGTCGATATTATATTTGTTGAGTAAATTTCTTGGTTATGTACTTTTTCTCTTTTCTCTTTTATATGGTTTCCAGGCCTGCATTTATTTGATTTCGGCTGAGATATTTGCATTTATTATGTTTGACTTCCTTTATTTGTTTTTTTTTATACTTGCCTAGCATTTCTACTTATAGGTTACGCGTCTTACTTTGCTGTTGTAAGTACTTTCATATGTGTTACAAAACATATTTTGTTCTTTACTTTCCCATACTTCTCTTTTGTTTTACATTTTACATTGTATCTAGTTACTTTATAGTATAGATAAATGTTAAATGTTGTCATAGCTTATTATTATTATTATTTTATTAGCTTGTATATTTATTTCTATTCTTACATGACTACTTATTTTTATTTATTTTTAAAACCATTTATTTAAGATTTTATTTCAAATCCAATATATATATATATAAATATATTCACATATATACGAATTTTCAAATTCATATGACTTAACATATTTTCTATAATAATTGGGGAACTCGCTGCCATTTATAATCAGTTTTACAAAATTTAAAAAAAACTTCATTTAAATTATCAATTTAAATTCATTAAAATCCAGGGTCGTTACAAGTTAATTGCTTAGTGTAATTAAAAATGGTTAAATTAATTCATGTTAATAATCAAAGAATTTTCTAAATGATGTTGTATTTCAAGCATTTAATTTAATTTAATTTAATTTAAATAAATGTTTAATCAAGGTAAATGGTTATCTTAATTAATTAGAGACTTAGTTAACAAAAGTAATTAAGATATAACTACTTAATTGACTAAGATGATTAATTAATAATATTAATTAAGATGATTAATTGATTTATTGAGGATAGTTAATTACTTGTTTAATTGATGGGTTAAGTACTCTAAGTAATTAAAGGAAATTAGTTAAGGAGAATGAATTAGTGGAAGTGATTAAAGGGATTAATTACTCAATGTAATTAAATAAATAAATGTGATTAGTTAAAATTAATTAATTAGTTTTAATTAATTTAAGATAATCACTTGATGATTTGATAAGTACAACTATTTAATGTAATTTATGAAGTATAATTACTCAGTGAAGTAATTGATGGGCAATTACTGGATGTAATTAATTGAAGAATGGAAGTAATTTGGGTTTAATTACTTTGTGTAATTAATTAGAAGGATAATTACTTAGTAAAAGTAATTGAGAATTAATTACTTAGTGTAATTAATTTAAGAATTACTCAATAAAGTTATTTGAAGTTAATTAAGTGAGGTAAATTAATTAAGGAATGTAATTAATCAAGGTTGACTAATGAGTATAATTAATTAAAGGTTAATTATTAAATATGATTAATAATTAATTAAAGAAGAAATTAAGGATCATTAATTAATATAATTAATGATGTAATTAAGGATTGATTAATTAAATATAATTAATCAATAATGAGTGATTATAAAGTAATTAATTAATTGTAATTAATTAGGGATTAATGTAATTAATTATAATTAATTAATAAAGTAATTAAAGGTTAATTACTGTTGATGGTTAAGAATAATTAATTTGTGTAATTAATTAAAGGATGATTACTTAATGTAATTAAAGAATAATTAATGAAGGACGATTAATTAAAAAGGATAATTAGAGTATGATTGACTAATTGGTTTGAAATTAACTAAGGGCTAAGAAAGCAAGATTTATAGTGATGAAAGTAATTAATTTATTTTAAATTAATTAGAGATGAATTAATTAATTTAATTCATTTTAAATTAATTATAGATGATTTGATTAACAGATCTTTGCTTATGGATGGCTGAATGTTATTGAATGTCTTGAATTGTTTATCTCTGATATGAGATATGTGTTGATTTGTGATATCGGGTGCTTTGGTTGAATAGTGATGATAACGTGGATTATCTATTTGTGATGATGTGAATTATCTATCTGTATGAAAATAGATAATGAATTGAATCAAATTATTTTAACTTTAAAACAACTTGGCTTTAAAAGATGGCGTTTTGGATTTCGATAAGACCGGGATCGGGTTTCCAGATTTGGATATCCGCAGACCACAACGATCCAAAATAACGATAGGTCGTGAATTCAAGTGAAGATCAAGTTGAAGACTCGAAGTGTAAGAACTATTTGTCGTTAGAACTCTAAGGGTAATTCCAATACGAGTATAACGGAGATAGTACTTTCAGGTTCGAGATGGAGATTCAGAGTGCAAGGGTAATTGTCGTTAACTCTGAGGGTGATTCCAAAATGAGTGTAACGAGATAATGCCTTCGATTTTGTTCAAACCTGAAATGAACTTGTATGGTTTGAATGCTTTCAAAACATCTTCAGGTGGACGATGAGCCTTCTAAAAGATGTGTTCCCTAAAAGTAATCATAACCTCAAGTATCATCAATCGGGAATGGCTAAAACAGGGGAGGTACAGCAAGGCTAAGTGGGTAGCACCCAAATAGGACAAGATTTTCCCCTGTCCGGAAGTCCCATTATATTCGGTTGTATGGGCAGTTGGAATTGTGCACCAACAGCGAGGTTGTCTTGTTCGAGACTGTCCAGTAAGGGATAATTCCGGCCTTGTGTTGCAAGTGAATGGGAGTAATCCTCGATACGGTTATCTAGGCCGAGTACTGCGACGGGAGGTACCCCAATAACCCTGTCATTGATGGAAACCCATTCTTCCTACGTGCCCTTTACGGTTTTGATTGTATAACCCACTTTATGGCTAGTATGATGGAATTTAATCATGTAACAATTTGAGCTATATCTTATTTACTTGAAAACCCTAGACCCTATTATAATATCACTGGATTTCCTATCAAATGTTTTGGTTGGCGTAAGGTAAAAACTTACCCATGTTTATGTGTGAGGAGTCTTATATGATACCTTTTATTTTCAAAGGATTTTCAAGTTAAACAACTTTAACCGTTTACTCACACCACCATGTCTGACCCGGAGTTTATTTTCTATTTTGTTAAAGTCTTAGGCACTCAAATTTTTACGAGTAGCCAAGGGATTCAGGTTAGCTTTGACAAATTCTGGAGGAGATATGAAGTAGGAGGCTTCAACATTTGTAGATATATACGTGGTTCCGTTGTGTGTTCTCTGAGTCGTTTCTTTGTGTTGTATATTGAGTAGTATTAACTAGATAGGTGTTTATAACTGTCTAGTATGTGATGTATTATGTATAATATGTGTAACTCTAATTGATGTTGTATACTATGTAATACTTATGCGATTAATATAATTTGTTCGTTCCGCTGTTGAGATTCTGATGTTGTTTCTTTCTTTCTTTCTCTACTTTTCTCTTTTCTATCCCTTTCTTTCTAAATAATGACGCATCTTTATGTGAGATGAAAGACGGGTCGTTATAGTGGTATCAGAGCGCCAGGTTGAGTGAATACCTAGGCTTTGGATTGATTTCTTTCTTGAGAGAGCGTACTTGTGTGTGTGTGTGTGTGTGTGTGTATTTCTACCTATTTGTTGGAATACCTGTTCGGGTTTTCCAATATAAGCTATAGAGGTAGGAAAGGTAGTGGTGTGTATAACATGACTACCAATAAAGGAGTCTAAGTGTCAAAGTTGGAAGTATATCTGTCGAGACTGCAGACCTAATAACGTCTCAGTGAGCTTTGCAGTGGTGTAAGGATTTCACCAATCTCCGAAGGAAACCTTTTTAAGGTACGAAGTCCATCTTTGAAGTGCAAGTTTGGATGAGTAGAGTTTGGATCTATCAGTTAAGCTGAAGCATGTGATGGTATCTTGGAAACTTCGGGAAGAAGCAGCTGCATGGTGAGATGCAGTGACTATGGATGTTTTCGAAGATGTTTCTTTTGGAGCAAGTTTAAGGAAGTGTGTATGCATTGGTGATGAGACTGAGTTCAGCAGGGCGTTTTGTATGGCTTTGAGGCCTGAGTTTCTCGAGGAGCTTCTGGTTAAGGAAGTCTTTGGCATCAGTGGCAACGTTGTAGCTCAGATTATTTTGTGTGCCTGCAAGAAGGTCATCTGGCTAAGCAGTTTCCTTAAGGTGGAGTTCAGAAGCAGCAAACTGGATCCATTTCTTCGATGGATTGACTTGATAAGGATAAGCCGTTCTGATTGGTAAAGAAAGAACAATTTCTTTGGATATTAGGCTGGATTGATCGCAAAAGTGGCTTGCGATTGTGAGTGTTCTCTTGGAGTTATCAAAGATTTTTTCGGAAGTCTTCAAGGAGGTTAGAGGTCTGCCATAGTATCTGGAGGTTGAGTTTTCGTATCGACTAGGATTCCAGGAGTGGTATCGGTGGTTCAGCTTAGTAGAAGGAGGGCTTCTATACAGAGAGTTTGGTGAGGCAGCTCAGATTTTGGTAGAATTTCTCAGTTTTCTCTTTATGGATTTGTTGAACCATATTTCTAGGATGTGATATGTAGTCTGTGATCGTGTTCATCATCAGCATTTTCATCTGCTCCAGATCAGAGTTGTACAGCGGAAGCAAGGTAGCAGCTATTCTAGAGTGGAAGTTTTTAGGATCTGAGGCAGGTTTGGCGAGTGCTCCTGTTTGGTCTTTTCCGGATTGAAGAAGTTAGTTCTCTACCGATGATAGTAGAGTTGGTGTTCTTGATTTTAGTAGATCTTGTAAGGATCATTTTTGTTGGGTTGTTTTGGTCCAGTTTGATTCGAGAAGCATCAGCGAAGGTTAAGCTGATCAGGAAGAAGATAGGCAACCTAGGATCATCACAAGAATTTTTTGGATACGAGACGAAGGAATTTGGGTTCCGGGGTCGGAGATTTAATTTTGGATAAGTTTTCTCCGATCAAACGAGCAATAAGTTTGGTAAAACTGGGAAGCCAGCTTCAAGGTATTTTGGATCTTCCTGTGTTCTTGTGAGGATCAGTGCTTTGGTTTTCAGGGTTGAATTGCCAGTTTGAAAGATTGGGATTCAATGTGTTTCATGTATCTCTGATATCCTGTTCAGTTTTATAGATCTAGATGAGTAGGTACTCTACAGCTTAGTAGTGTAGATTGCTTGGATTCAGCAAAACGAGTATTCCGGTGTTTATACCTGGGAAACTCTAGATAGTGTTAAGGGAGTCTATCCTGATTTGTGTCAGGATCATTTGATTTGTTTGTTTGAGTGAATTGATTGCTAAGGTTGTTAGCGTATGGTTGATAATATATGCTTGTGGTTCAAAAATTAAAATCTTTTAATGGTTTATTAAATTATCTTTGGTTTTAAATTTCGAGGATGAAATTCTTTTAAGGGGGAAGGAATGTGATGACCCGAAATTTTAAGCAATATCAATTTAATAATCTGTATTAATAATTAAATTAATTTGACAATTTTCCTTTATAATTTTAATTTAATTTGACAAATTATTCTTTTAAAAGAAAATAAATATTTGAATTGATAAATTTTATCTATTAAAAGCTAATAAAATATTTTCTATTTATAATGTATATATATTTGTATATATTGTAAGTAGAAAAGCTTGGTTTGAAATTTAATAAATAAATAAATTCATGTTTTTAAATTCTAATATATATATATATATATATGTATGTATGTATGTATATTTGCTAATTTGAGAAATTTGGTTAATTTAAAATAAAACTTTTCAAAGCTATTTAAATAAATAATCATATTGTTTTAAAATACTTAAGATAAATGTTAATTGTTTAAAATATATTTTTAAGCTTAAGTTTAAATTTAAATAAGAGTAATAAAAAGATTTGTTTTATTTTCTTTTTAAATATTACTTGATAAATATATATATATATATATATATATATATGTGTGTGTAAAAGTTTAAAATATAATAAAAAGTATGATTCATTAATTCATTTAGTAATAGAAGTAATTTATAATCTCTTTTGTACATTATTTAAAATTGGCTAATTGTTATTTTAAACAATAATAATAATAATAGATTTTTACTAAAGAAATTAAAATTTGTTATTTTTAAATTTAGTATGTTGTTATATATGTATATATACAGTTGACTTTAATTTGGATTTTTAACTGTAATTTGAATTTGGATTTAATTTTAAAATTCAAAAGATAGATATTTAAAAATATTTGTATTTAAAACATACGTATAAGCTTTTATCGTAAGGAAATTCATATGCATTTAAATAGGTATTTATAATTAGTAAATTAAGAAAAAAAACTTTTTATTAACTTTATAAAAAAAATTACTTAAAAGACAAGTGTAATTAAATCAAGACCTTAGTAGCATGTGTAATTTGATAAATAATTATGAATGACAAACGTTAAGATATTAGACAAGTGTCATACGTTATTTTTCTTTCATTTTCAAAATAAATCATTTAAACTTATAAGAATAAATGTTTTCTCACCTTCATTCTTTTCTATCATTTTCTATTCTAAAGATTAGAAACTCAAGCTTGTAAACCATTATCAAAAATAAATCCTCATAAACAATCTAAAAATTAATCCACTTCTAAAACCAGAAATCAAATTCAAAGCCAGTAATTCATTTTCTATAATCAAATTATTTGCAAGTTGAAAACCAAAAGCCTGTAATTTTTCTTCAACCATCAATTCAAAAGCAAGATCATCTCAACTACTAATCAAAACCAGATCTAAAGCAAAACTCAATAGCAGCTTACAAGTCTTCAACAACCTAAGATCAAATAAGCAAGGATCTAATCAACGAAACAATTCCAAGAAGAAAAAAATAGAAGAACCTGTAGCTCTGTTATCTGTTTTCAATTTTCTGGTGAGTAAAATTTTAATTTAAAAACAGTTTTAAATCTGAGATTAAAACTTTGACGCATGAATGAAAATCTTGTAATGACGCAGTGTTAATTGTTTGCATGTATGAATATGAATGCATTGTATGTATTTATGATGTCTGTGAAAATGTCTATAATCTTACATATGTATAAGCCTCTGTTGTGCTACAGGCTTAACTTCCCCTTAAAGAAAATTCCATTTCTGTTCAGACGTTTAGTTTCAGGATTTGATTTATAAATGGAAAATGATGGTAAGACTGTAATACTATTTTTAAAAATAAACTCAAGTGTTCATATTAAGGGATTTTATCAAAAATAAGAAATTACAGTAAAAGTAAATTAAAGTCAGAAAATTAAAGATTTTAGACTTTAGTTTTAACTCCATAACTAGGTTCGTATCTGGAAATGATGATTTCAGGCAGCAAAATCATGATTTTTAGAAAAGTATTCATTGAGATATTCATAGTTGAACAGATTTGGGTATTCTGTATATCGGCGATCGATGATGGCCTGGAGGTTGGTGTTGATATAGATGATAGCCTAAGAGAAGTTGATTGCAGGAAAAAAATTGGTGGATTTTTCTTGTGATTGTGGTGGTCTGAGAATCGACATAGTAGGGTTTTGTGGGTTGTTTTTTTGGAGTTGAGAATCGTGGTGATCTCGTCGACGTTAGTGCTGCAGACTTGATCCGAGGGGTGAGATCGTGTCTTGGTTGCGTGATGCAGCTCCGAAAGATGCGCCATGGGTTCCAACTGTCAAGATCGTCGGTGGCAAGGGAATTAGACGATCGGGTTGGAATTTTTGTTGCCTTGGAGTTTTCGAATTTCGAATTTCTCTTGAAGTTAGAAATCTGGGTTGAGACATGGGTTGTCGAGGTCATCCGTAGTTTGATGATGACCGGAGAGATGGTCGGAGTGTCGTAGGACATCGGTGTACATGCACCGTGCACGTTGTATCAGCATATTGAAGTTTGTTTGGGGAAGAAGCGGTTTTCTCGAGTTGTTCTCGAGTAATTTTCGTGTGTGTCTCGAAGAGTGAGGGTGTACGTGTAGCTCGAAGATCTGGAGTGTTTGTTTCAGGGACGAGATGTGTAGGCTCGGATTGTTTTAGTTGCCAGTTTTTTTTAAGTTTATAAAGTAAAACTGGTATTGTTTAGAAGAAATTTTTATAAAAATAAAACCCAGTTTTTAAAACAAGGTAATGATCATGTTTAGATAGGAGATTAAATTAAGTAAGGTAAATTAGGAAAAGGGTTTTTATTAAACATAAGAATACAAAGTTTAAAGCAAAACAAAATGGGTATTTTCCAAATTTAAAGTTGTTAAAGGGATAAAGTGTTTTAAGCAATTTGTTTAATCAAGCTTTTAAAATGAATAAGTTTCCAAAGATTTATTGACCAAGTTCCATAGTAAAATCATTTAATATGATATTGAAACAAGTTCAAGTTTTAAATATAGAAGTTAAATGATTTAAATTTGTTTGTTTTAAAGGTAATTATATTAATGATGTAATTAATTACCAATGATTTTTATTTAAGTTAGTGATGTATTTAGAAATTTATGAAGATAAAAGAATTTATCTTTAGTTAATTAAGGTTGTGATTTAATAAAGTTAATTTATTTAGTGAATCAAGTAAAAGTTAATTGCTTAATGTAATTAAAAATGGTTAAATTAATTCATGTTAATAATTAAAGAATTTTCTAAATGATGTTGTATTCTAAGCATTTGATTTAATTTAATTTAGTTTAAATAAATTTTTAAATAAGGTAAACAGTTATCTTATTTAATTAGAGACTTAGTTAACAAAAGTAATTAAGATATAACTACTTAATTGACTGAGATAATTAATTAATGTTATTAATTAAGATGATTAATTGATTTATTGAGGATAGTTAATTACTTGATTAATTGATGGGTTAATTACTCTAAGTAATTAAAGGAAACTAATTAAGGAGAATGAATAAGTGGAAGTGATTAAAGAGATTAATTACTCAATGTAATTAATTAAATAAATGTGATTAGTTAAAATTAATTAATTAGTTTTAATTAATTTAAGATAATCACTTGATGATTTGATAAGTACAATTACTTAATGTAATTTATGAAGTATGATTACTTAGTGAAGTAATTGATGGGTAATTACTGGATGTAATTAATTGAAGAACGGAAGTAATTTGGGTTTAATTACTTTGTGTAATTAACTAGAAGGATAATTACTTAGTAAAAGTAATTAAGAATTAATTACTTAGTGTAATTAATTTAATAATTAATTAATAAAGTTATTTGAAGTTAATTAAGTGTGGTAATTAATTAAGGAATGTAATTAATCAAGGTTGATTAATGAATATAATTAATTAAAGGTTCATTATTAAATATGATTAATAATTAATTAAAGAAGAAATTAAGGATCATCAATTAATATAATTAATGATATAATTAAGGATTGATTAATTAAAGATAACTAATCAATAATGAGTAATTATAAAGTAATTAATTAATTATAATTAATTAAGGATTAATGTAATTAATTATAATTAATTAATTAATAAAGTAATTAAAGGTTAATTACTGTTGATGGTTAAGAATAATTAATTTTTGTAATTAATTGAAGGATGATTACTTAATGTAATTAAAGAATAATTAATCAAGTATGATTAATTAAAAAGGAGAATTAAAGGATGATTGATTAATTGGTTTAAAGTTAACCAAGGGCGAAGAAAGCAAGATTTATAGTGATGAAAGTAATTAACTTATTTTAAATTAATTAGAGATGAATTAATTAATATAATTCATTTGAAATTAATTATAGATGATGTGATTAATAGATCTTTGTATATGGATGGCTGAATGTTATTGAATGCCATGAATTGTTTATCTCTGATATGAGATATGTGTTGATTTATGATATTGGGTGCTTTGGTTGAATAGTGATGATAATGTGGATTATCTATTTGTGATGATGTGAATTATCTATCTGTGTGAAAATAGACAATGAATTGAATCAAATTATTTTAACTTTAAAACAACTTGGCTTTAAAAGACGGCGTTTTGTATTTCCATGAGACCGGGATCGGGTTTCCAGATTTGGATATTCGAAAACCACATCGATTCAAAATAACGATAGGTCGTGAATTCAAGTGAAGATCAAGTTGAAGACCCGAAGTGTAAGAACTATTGTCGTTAAAACTCTAAGGGTGATTCCAATACGAGTATAAAGGAGATAGTACTTTCTGGTTCGACATGGAGATTCAGAGTGCAAGGGTTATTCTCGTTAACTCTGAGGGTGATTCCAAATTGAGTGTAACGAGATAATGCCGTCGGTTTCGTTCGAACCCGGAACGAACTTGTATGGTTTGAATGCTTTCAGAACATCGTCGGGTGGACGATGAGCATTCTAAGAGATGTGTTCTCTAAAGGTAATCGTAACCTCAAGCCTCATCAACCGAGAATGGCTAAAACAGGGGAGGTGCAGCAAGGCTAAGTGGGTAGCACCCAAGTAGGAGAAGATTTTCCCCTGTCTAGAAGTCCCTTTATTCGACTGTGTGGGCAATTGGAATTGCGAACCAACTGCGGGGTTGTCTTTTTCGGGACTATCCAGTGAGGGACGGTTCCGGCCTTGTGTTGCAGGGGATTGGGAGTATTCCTCGGTACAGTGATGTAGGCCCCGTACTGTGACGGGCGGTACCCCAGTAGCACTGCCATTGATGGATACCCATTCTTCCTATGTGCCCTTTACGGTTTTGATTGTATAACCCACTTTGTGGCTAATATGCTGGAATTTAATCATGTAACAATTTCAACTATTTCTTATTTACTTGAAAACCCTAGACCCTAATATAATATCACAGGATCTCCTATCAAATGTTTTGGTTAGCGTAAGGTAAAAACTTACCCATGTTTACGTGTGGGGAGTCTTGCGTGTTACCTTTTATTTTCAAAGGATTTTCAAGTTAAATAACTTTAACCGTTTACTCACACCAGTCCCATGTCTAACCCGGAGTTTATTTTCTATTTTATTAAATTCTTGGGTACTCAAATTTTTACGAGTAGTCAAGGGACTCGGGTTAGCCTTGACGAATTCGGGAGGAAATATGGAGCAGGAGGCTTCAGCATTTGTAGATATATAGGTAGTTCCGCTGTGTGATCTCCGAGTCATTTTTTTGTTTTGTATATTGAGTAGTATTAACTAGGCATGTGATTATAACTATCTAGTATGTGATGTATGATCTGTGTAACTCTGATTGATGTTATATACTATGTAATACTTATGTGATTAATATAATTTATTTGTTCCGCTGTTGAGATTCTGATCTTGTTTCTTTCTTTCTTTCCCTAACTTTTCTCTTTTCTATCCCTTTCTTTCTAAATAGTGATACATATTTCTGTGGGATGAATGACGGGCCGTTACACATGCACACTTATAAACCTGCATATTTATAACGTGCAAACCAAAATTACACTCATGCAAACAATTATCACGTCCCCTACTTAATATATACATCACAACAACAAATTTAAAATAGGCAATTTGGTTGTTTACTCACTTGCTAGAAGATGAACAGAGAAAATTTTATGAATAGGGGGTTGAAAATGCTTTGATTGCTTGATGATCTTTGAAACTGGAAGACTTGTTAACTGGAAATTTTGCTAGCTTGAAAACTGCAAACTTTGTTGTTGAGAAGATTTAGCTTGAAATTGGAAATCTTACTTGCTTAGTTGATTTGAGGTAATTGATTGTTTGATATTTTTTCTGGTTTGCAAATTTATTTACAGGCTTTGTTTTGATCTGGTTTTGAGATATTTACAGGTTTGTTGTTGTACAGGCTTTTGATTTATTGCTTAGAGAAGGTATTGTAGAGATATATTTATAACTTGATCTTATGATTTTAAAAAAAAAATCAAAAGATGACATTTGTTTAACTTCCTAACATTTTTCAATTACATTTGTTAATCAACTTATACTTGCTATTAAAAAGATTTTATTTATAACACTTGTAATTATGCATGAGTTTATTAATTTTTAAATGGTTTATAAAGCTTTTATATTTAATTTACTAATTAATAAATACTTTTCTTAATTTATATAAATAAAATCCTTTAAAGAAAATAATACAAAACAAATTATTTTCTAAATAAAATCATATTTAATATATTTTAAATCTAATATTATTTTAATAGATCTATCTTTTGAAATTTCAAATTTAAATTCAAATTCAATTTAAAATCCAATTTAAAATTAACTTATATATATTCATTTAAACAAACACAAATTCAGTTTGTAAATAATAGTTCTATTTAAAGCCTTATGTATATATACATTCATATAAACAATCCATATTATTTATTTTAAAAGAACAATTTTACCAATTTTAAATAATTAATAAAAGAGATTATCATATTTTAATTGCTTGAAATTCTCGGATATCACATAAAGAAAAATGGCTCATGGAAGGGGATGAATGCAATAAAAAAAATTATAGTAAACTATGTCAAAGAAAAAAATCAAAAAAATTAATTAATTGTTTGAGTGAACAGGGGAAATGATAAAGAAACTTTAAGATCTTGGAACAAAAGAAATCTCTCACTTTACATAGATAAACAATGGTGAGTATAGTCAAAACATACTTAAAATACACACAAGAGGTAGGATTTCTCTAGAAGGAAGGAAAATGCTGATATCTAGAATATAGGAAGGGAGTTGTAAAGAGCTCCCTTCTCAATTCATGATGATTCCAATCTTGGACGGATAGAATGGGAATACATTTCTTCAAAATGCATTGGGTGGACCTAAAAGAAATCATGTTAACTACATATCAAGAAGCTTTAGAGACTGGTGAGTATATTCATGAGATAAATCACACATTCATATCTTTGATTCCAAAAGTTCACAAACCAACTAATATTGAAGAATACAGGCCTATTGCATGTTGTAATGTCATATTACAAAGTGGAAAGTAAAATTATCTATATATGATTGAATAAGGAGCCGCTAGATTTGTTCTCACAATATTAAAATGCTTTTATAGAAGGCAGATTTATTGCTAAACTACTCTCTTATGGCACATGAACTAATGAAAGACTTTAACAAAAAATGAGTAGATAAAATGTGTTTGAAAGTGGACCTCTAAAAGGCATACGACAAGTGAACAGAGGCTTTATATTACACATGTTAAAGTCTATGGGGATTCTAGATAGATTATTAACACTTATGGCTCAATGCATTAATACTCCTATTTATTTGTGCTTATCAGTGGAATCCCAAAATGATTTACTCATAGTATTAGAGGTCTTAAGCAAGGGGACCCTTTATCCCCTTACCAATTTGCAGTTGCAATGGAGTGGCTCTTCCTTCAGATGGAAATTGCATGTCATCATTAAAAAATCAGGCCTATGTACAACATTCAACCAGCGATCACTTACCTAATTTATTCGGATGATTTGCTAATTATGTCCAAGGAAAGCTCCTTAGTTATATCTAATATCAAAAAATATTCAGATAAATGGAAATTTGGGCTGGTTTGAAAGTCGATGATTTAAAAACCAAATGTTACTTTAATAAATTCTGCAGGGTTAAGAAAAGTTATATTAAAGAACTTGAGGTTTTGGAAGGTTTTCTTCCTATCAAATATCTTGGATTTCCTCTCTAAAACAACATAATAGTAGATAAGGAAAGTGGAAACTAATAGACAGTATCAAAGAAAAATTACTGGGGTAAAGATCTAAGCTTTTATCATTTGCAGGTAGAGTTGAATTTGTTCGCATAGTTATCACTTCCAAAGTTTGATTTTGGTAACAAACTTTTCAAATTCCAAATTGCAAAAATTAATGGCGTGTGAGAAAATTTAATTTGGAGAGGTGGACTACACAAAGTTAGTTAAAAATAATTTTATAAACCTAAAAAAGAGGGTGGTGTTGGTCTTAAAAATCCGTTTGAGCCGGAAAAAGTCCATGGTTTTAAGCTTGCTTGGAATATATTGGGATCATAAAATATGTGGGTAGTCTGGATGAGATTAAGATACATCAAAGATAATTTCCCGATTATGAAAAAGGATAATAAGGCCTCAATCACGTGGAAAACATATTAAAACAAAGAGAGTAGTTGAAAACTTTGGTGGAAAGACAGATTGCAAATGGTTCAAACATTGATTATGGAAATATCCTTGGTTAAATTGTAAAGTCTTATTGATAAGATGGGATGGGATAGCCATTCAGCAAATAGCACACCAAACTTGAAAGTAGCAACAATTATATCACAGGGTAACTGGAATCCTAACATGCAAATTATTACTAGGAGCCTAAAACAAGAAATTGAAGTTATCCCATATATACAGCAAGAGATAATGACATTTGGGCTTGGAAAGGCAATGTCAAAGGGCGGTTTAAATTGAATGAAGCTTCGAAAGATACCAGAACACACTACCCGACTATTCAATGGATTAAGGCGATCAAGAGCAAAAACAATAACCCTAAAATGGCACACACTGCATACAAAGCTTTAATCTTTAGGCCATCTACTAAAGATAGACTACTTAGCTGGGGGAATCTACAAGAAGTCATAAGCAGTTTTTGTAAAAGAGAGACTGAACACATAATCACTTACTCTTTGATTACAAGTATTGTAAAAGAGTCTAGGCCATCCAAAAACTCAAATGCATGAACGCAGACACAATAAAGTCTCTACTTAAAGAGATTGCTCACCTAAACCAGTGGATTAATGGTTTTATATCTTATTGAGGAAATCTTCAAAATTAGCTTGACATCCTAAATGTGGCACCTTTGGAAAGAAAAGAACGCCAAGAATTAAAACAAAAAACAAAAAAAATCTGTTTTATATTTTTCGAATCTGATAGTAAGAGAAGTTGCAGTTATAATTCAAAGAATTCCAAAGAAAAAACTTACCAACTTAATGAAACTAGAACGATGATTACTGGCAAACTGGAGCTGGAAACAAAGAGTGTAGAAGTTCACTGAGATGATATGTGGCGGCTATTATATAATTTCTAAAGTAACCTAATTTTGAAGAGCAAGTGTAAAGTGGAGAATGAAGTAAATTATTCTATAAAGTCGGTTTTATAACATATCTAGGTGATTTTCCTCACATGTATGTTGTTTGGGCCATAAAACCTAGATCGAAATAAAATTAACCCACTTTCAATATATATATATATATATATATATATATGAAAATACATTTTTAAAATTCACTTTGGCTAATAACTATATTAATTTCAATTTAGAATACTACTTCTGACGTTTTAAATCATATGTTGATATATAATAAGTATTTTGTATCACAATTCTTTCAATTTCCATGCAAAAATATGTGTTAAAGGGACAAATTCTAATTTCTTTGAAATAAAATTTTAAATCTCTTTTCCAAAATTTCACAAATACTTGTATCTTATGTAAATATGAGATTGGTTCACTAGTTCTCTTATTAATAAAATCTTTGATTTCACTTTTGAAAAAAATTCGCTTTTCAACAATTTCATAAAATTTTCCACTTTTAAATATCTTGTTTCCAAAACTCAATTCTCTTTTCACCCTTAATAACTCCCTATTCGGTGTATTTATCAGTTCAAATCCAAATATTTTAATATATTCTCATAGGTGCTTTACCATGCCCCTATTACTAATTAAGGTTCAATTCCAACATAGGACCAAAAACTACTCCTCATATAGTAGATGCAGGTAATATAGGGTTTGCCCTAGTGCGGCTCATCGCTTACCGACATTGGTGGAATCGAACGTGGATGTATACATCATAATATTCCTAGCATCGATTCTAGTACCATTTCTAGCTTTATCCCTCAACAAATCTCTAACTCTATTCTAGTTTCCATCCTCACCGACTTGTTTTTCCTTTACTATTTGTAATTGAGGTTCACTAACAATACCCGCAATAGGTAGATAGCTCAACTGGAACAACTGCATACATCTTCAACTTATATATAATATACATCCAATATAAAATGCAAATACTTTCTTTTAATACATTTCTAGTTCATATCCTAATTTCAAACCTACGCTTTAATACGAAGTGTAATCCACCTTTGCGACCCTTGGGTTGGGTTCAACACCTGTAACAACCCTGAATTTTGTGATTTATTTTAATTATTTTAAATTGAATTGTTGATTTAAAAAACTTTATTATATTTATTAAAATGGATAAATTTTGTTATTTTAAATATATTTTGATTTTTGTGTGAATTATAATTTCAAACCTGAATAAATAGAATATTTCCAGAAAAATGTGGATTTTGGTCAACTTGGTCAAACTTTGACTTTTAAATTTAAAATTTAAAATTTTGAATTTTTGAATTTTATCTTATATTATGAAAATAAATTAAATTTCAAGAATATTGCTTTTCATTTCGTTGAAATCCGATTTATATTGTGAAAGTTATGCTTTTTAAAATATGGTATGTAAATTGATTTATTTAATAAAATTATCTATTTTAATTTATATAAGTAATATTTTTATTTGTCAAATCTTGTTATAATTTGTATATATGTGTGTAATATGGCATGTTAGGTATATATTTTTATTTTAAAACATTTTAAAGTGATGTTATAATTTTCCAAATCTTATTGTATTTTATTTTCAATTTTTAAAAACCTAGTTTCTATTTTTAAGCTATTTTCTTAATTTATTTATATTTATCTAAAATTTATTTATTTTTATTCATACATTTTTTTTATTTATAGTCATTTTCCATATGTTTAAAAATTTAAAAAGAACAAAAGAAATTTGAAGAGTTTTAAATTTTTCATATACCATTGACTTTTCATCTCCTTTTACCTTTTCATTTGCAAATCAACACTAGCATTCAATTAGGCTGACCGTATCCTTTCTTCAGCCATCACCCTTCATTTTTCACTAAAAAAAAAGCTTCTCATCTCAAAATTCTCGGCCTTCAACTCTGAAACAAAATTGGTAATGTTTATTTCACTTTCTTTTCAATTTTTTCTTTGTTTATGTATTATTTTGCCTTGCCTTCACTTAGGTTGCTCGGCCTATTCCCTCCACCTTCACCACCACCTCAACCATCATCATACTCAGCTGTCATCTCCTCCATCTCCTCTGACCTACATGGCCGTGTAGGATCTAGATTAACCCTAGAGGGGGGGGGGGTGAATAGGGTTAATGGCAAATTTTCTCGATTTAAACACAGAAACAAACTGCAGAAATAAATATGCTGAAAAGTAAATCACACACAAAATTTACCCAGCTTCGGCAACCCCTGCCTACTGCTGCATGCCCATATTTCTATTAGAATTAAACAGTATCCCGCTTACAAACACTCTAACAGACTCGCAAACCCTTGCTCCCGCTTACAAATACTCTAATAGACTCGCACCCCTTGCTCCGCCTATAGAGTTTTGAAAACTCGCAAACTTTGCTCCCGACTATAGAGTTTTGCAAACTCGCACACCCTGCTCACTGAACTAATTCTAACTAGACAATCTGACACTACCTACAACCTAGGTGGTGATTTACCAATACTTTAATTCGAAAAGAAAAAGCAACAAAATAAAAAACAACTTTAAACTTGATAAACAAAAACCCCTTTAAAAATTAAACCCTAAATAAAAAACCCCTTTAAAAAATAAAGGACGGCCCAATTTTCTTTCTCGTTCCTCCTTTTGTCTTGTGAAGAAACTGTCGGCCGATGTTAATCTTTGTTCTTCCAAATTAGGGCTTTGTTCCCTTGCAAAAATTAGGGCTTGCTCGCGACTTCTCTGATGATCAATCCTTTGTTCTGTGTTGCTCTTGCTTGCGCTTGTTCGATGCCACCCCTTTGATCGAGTGCGTCAGATTGCGGTATGTAATCTCTCTTTGCTGGTTTAATTTGCTTGAATTATCACTTGTTCTTGTTGCTCACTCGATGCCGATGAACACAATTGGGGTTTGGTATTTATATGAATTCGAGACACTTGAATTTGCTCGTACTTTCCTAATTTTTGCATTCTGTGACTTGATGCTCACGGCTTTGTTTTTGAAGCGTTTGATTTACCTTGATTAACACGGCAGAGACTTTCCTCTTTTAATTTATGACTTCTTCAAATTGTACACACACTTGATTTCGAACTTGTTGGTCATCACGTTGTTGACATTGATTTGAGCATTGAATTTGTTACTGATTTCGTGTATACCACTCCACGACTCTGCATTACTTCGGCCATCACTGTTTTCATCCCTGCGAGCTTCCTCTCTGGCCTTGTTTGATTTTAGTTCTGGCCATTCTTTCTTTTGCACTTGAACCTTAGTGTTCTTCATACTATGCATACATGCTTCATTTGATCTATAAGCTTGATTACTTGAGGCTGCATATTGCTGCTGTATAGTGCCATTGTTGGTCTGTTGCTCCATGCTGCATTGAACTTTGTTGACATGTGCATTTGGCTGTAGTCTTAAAGCATATTGTTGTGATTGTAGTTGTATTCACTTGAGTCTGTTGCATTTGTTTGCTTGTACTGTCCACTTCCCTTGTGTCTGCACTTGTGAACTTTGTTGTGTCTTGTTCATTATGTTACAACTGCTTGTTGTAGCTGGACTTGTTGTTGTACATGTTGCACTGATTTTCATTGTTGCTGTTATCTTGTACAACTTGTATCACTGCTGCTTGTTGTTTCTTTTTTCATTTTTGCTGTGTCATTTCTCCAAATCCGTCTGCACTTTTGTCACTGCTTGTAGTTGTTGTACACTTGTGGTCTTTGAGTTGCTGTGTTGATTCAGCTTGCTACTTTCTGGTCTTTGTTTGCTTGGTGGCATTTCTTTGTGGTCTGCACACATGTGCTTGTGTATTTGCTCATGTACATACTGCATTGTGGTTTCAAACATATGAGTTGTTGTTTGGTTGCTTTGTGTAGATTCCACTATATCTGTAGCTTGCATCACTGTGTATTATGACTTTTTTCAGTCATGTTGTTTATGTCTCTGGTGCCTGCATCATGCTGCCTTCAGTTGATGTTGACTGCATCACCATGTATGCTCTCTGTTTTGATTTGCACTGGTGCAGTTTCCATATTTTGTGCTCGAGCTTGCATGTGTACCACCGATCATACTTGTGATATTCATTTGGGTTTGTTGTTGGTCACTTGTGCATTGTTGTACTTCATGCTAGCGATCTTGGTTTCATATGCATTGAGTTTCATTGTGTATCTTCACTGTGGTCTTGTTTAATTGTGGTCTTCATTCTGGTTGGCACTTGCATGCATTGCTGGTTGCTTTGGGATTGAACTTGAGCTTTGTACATCCATGTTGCAGCTAGTCTTTGCATCCATTCATGTTGATTTTTGAAGTTTCACTTGAGTTGAATCCAGTTTCACAAACTCGGGTTTGACCTTGTGCTCGTGCCGTGATTTTAAATATATTGCACGTGAGTTGAACCCGGCTTTTCATTTGGGTTTGACCTGTGTTCACCTGTCCCTGTAGCATTATCAAGTGTATATCGATGTGCACGGCCTTGTGGCATGTACAGTGATACACTGTGCATGTCACATTGTTCGTGTATGATGAATTCAAATGTGAATAATGACGAACAACCCAAATAACTGAGGCACATCATATTTTCAAAAATCATATTTTATTTTATATTGCAAAAATATTTCTTTTTCAATTTTACCGCGTCAGTGAATATTTTTGCAGATTGCTCAGATGCTGGATTCTAACTGGAATGAAGTTGAAGATAAACTACGAGTGTGAGTGATATGTAGTGAGGAAATTATGTAAACTGAATTGTGATGTAATTAGAATCAAAATTATATATGTATAGTGAGAGCTTGAATTTGTACTATTCAAAATTGTAATAAATATTTGTTTGAATAAAATATTTGTTTGAATTCAAATTCTGTGTAATTTATTTTATTCAACAAATATTTATTAAGTCTATGAAAAATAAAATAGTACATTAACAAATACATTTAAATGAATATATATATGTTTATTATCATCAAACAAAATCATATAAGCGCAAAGCGCATATTCATACAATCTCCCCCTTTTGATGATAGCAAACAAATATTTAAGATTTTGAATGTGTTAAATGTATTTTCTCTATAGATATATCCTAATTGCTCCCCCTATTTAAATGCTTCCTCTCTACACGATGCTCCCTCTACATATATGCATACAAATAGAAATATACAAATGAATGTATATGCAAATGGAAAATTATTTGACCTTTGCTTGATTTTATTTGACAAAATCTTAACTTTTCTCTCCCCCTTTTGTTATCAGCAAAAGAATAATAGTGTTAGAGAAAATAGAGATAAAGTGATCAATATTAATCCAACATTAAACTCATATTGAATATAAATATTAAACTTCAATAAAAATCAAACAAAAATCATAACTACCCTTGTTAGGCGCATATTCCACTTTTTGAATGAATGGAAATGATGTTCTAATATAAAATCATACAATTGTATCAACTTGTGGTACATTTATATCAGGAATTTGAATATCTACTAATCATGCATAACCGTTAGGACTTTTAAATGAGATTAGTAGTATTCCAATTTAATTTTAAAAAATGAAATCAAGTATCCTCTAACCACGCATGACCGTGAGGACTTTTAAATGGGATTAGAATCAACTTATCTATTTAATCAATTAATTTTGATATGCGTTCCATACATGCATAACCGTAAGGACTTTTAAATGAGCATGGAAGCACATAATCAAAAATCCAAGTAATTCACCCATGCATAACCGTGAGGACTTTAAATGGGAGTGAATACTTTGGATATTTATTTATTTTTACGAAAAAAATGTGACATGAAAAACAAATGATTCCTGATTATAGTACCACATATCGACAAACTATATTTAAGATTTGATAAACAATGGTCGATAGAACTATGATAGATATAGAAATGGTCATGGAATCTTTACCCAACAAAAAGTTTTATAACTTTTGTTTGAATTTCTAAAGAAATTTTCCAAATATACTCTCTTGAGTAATGTATATTAAATATCAACACTTATCCCCTTTTCAATCACTATTTATCTTTTTGATAATTAGTAGGGAGTCGGATTAGTTAAATTTTGTCATTTAAAATCAAATAAAAATGACTAATCTGAAAATATGGTCAAAAATGATTTTCTCGAAGGGGTTATATGAAAAAAATTCTGCTTTTTGAAAATTATTTCAAGTGAAAAATATGCATATATTTTCTTTGAAAAACGATGCAACAAACGAATGTTTCAAAAATTAATCACGTTCCACTAGTAATTTTTCTATCAACTATATTACCAGTATGATCGGCATCTGAGTTTCTCTTTCAATCCAAAATATCACTAACTAAATTTGATAGACCAGATCATGAAGTGCATAAAAATTCAAACTCAATTTTTTAACAGCATTCTAAATTTGAATTGAAGTCGTGTAAATAATCAGAAAACCGTGAATATAGAGTTAGCCGTATTATAACCAAAAATATTATCGTCCAACAAAACACTATCCAAACATATATATATATATATATATATATATATATATGAAGAAGTTCAAAGAATAGTGTTTTGGCATAAATATAATTGGCCAACTATGTTGAACAAGTCAGAATCAAAAATCATCTTCTTTACAACATCTCAATATTGGCTAATTTCATTCAGAATACGGTGCAGATTATCACATTTATATACCTTCACCTATTTTACCTTTACGATAATTTTTCGTGATTGCCCATTGTGATTCTGTCACCTTTGTACTAGGCTAAGGAACTTTTCTTTGTTGCCCGTTGTGTTTCTAGAACAGCCAAAATCCATAGAACACTGATGTTGTTCCTTAGCCTGCCACCATACCTACACGATGAAAGATTTTTGTGACCTATTTGTTTTTATAGGTCCATGGTTGTTAGTGGCAGAAGCATTGTGAATAAACAAACCCTTTGGAACCCAAACTTGTTTTGTCATTTCATTCTTGTTCCAATAGACATGAAATTTGTTTGTAGAATTCTTAGGAACCCAAACTTGTATAAATTTTGTGTTCTTGTTCCTATGTCTACAATTTTCAACACGATGCCCAATTATTTCAGATGTAGAAAAGACACTCTTACTTATTGCATCATCATCAGCTTGTGTTTGCCCAAAACCTAGTCCTTTTCTGTTGTTAGCAAAAATTTGATTTCCCAAAAGCATGTTGAAAGATTTTTTGGCTCTTGAAAGTTATTCAGAGATTTCTCAAGATTTTGGACTTTGGTTTTTAGTGTTGTGCTTTCAGTGACAAGTGAGGTGCATCTATTTATAAAATCCTTTTTCGTAGTGTCAATGATTTCCTTAAGACTCAAGTTTTCTTTTTCAAGATTCTCAAAGCTATTCCTAAGTTTTGATAATTCTGAATCTAAAATTTTACATTTTTTACATTCTAGGTTTTGAATATTTTCAAGTTCAGTTTCTAACCTAAAATTTTCACGAGCAAGTTTTCTCCTATCAGATCTTAGTTTTTCAATTTTAGATTCAAGAGTATCAACTACTTTCGTAAGATCAAGACACATAAAAACAAGATCTTTATAAGAATAGTCACATGCATCACTAGATTCCTCTGAGCTTGCTTCTGAATCTGATTTTCCCAGAAGACACAAGTTAGCCTCCTCTGAGCTACTATTCGATACTTCCTCTCCTTCTTCATCATCCCAAGTCACTGCAAAGGCCTTCTTCTTCTTTTTCTTTCCTTTGTTGTTTTTGAGAAGTGGGCATTGTTCTTTGAAGTGGCCAGGCTTGTTGCAGTTAAAGCACGTCAGTTCATTATCGGATTTGTCAGAATCTTTTGGCCTATGACCACTTGTTTTCTTCTTGCGTGGCTTGAATCTTGACCATTTTCTAAGATTATTGACAGCCATTGCATGCTCTTCATTTGGATCTTCTTCTTCTTCATCGCTCTCTTCTTTGCTCTTTAAGGCAATCGTCTTCTTCCTTGGTTCGGAGTTGTTGCGTTCCTCTTTTGCTTTTAGCTCAAGCTCATATGTCATCAAGTTGCCAACCAACTCCTCTATGCTTAGTTTACTCAAATCTTTCAATTCTTGTATTGCCGTGACTTTTGCCTCAAAGTTCATTGCTAAAACTCGCAGCACCTTCCTCACAAGCTCTACCTTAGTGAATACCTTCCCAAGCGCTCTAGCGTTGTACACCAAAGTTGAAAAGCGTCCAAACATGTCCTTTATGCTCTCTCCTTTGTCCATCACAAAGTTCTCGTACTCATTGCTGAATAAGGCTAGACGAGACTCCTTGACTTGAGAAGTTCTTTCACGTGTCACCTCCAAGGTATGCCAAATTTCCTGTGTAGTTTTATAATGAGAAATTATATTAAATTCATTCTTGTCAAGAGCACATATCAAAGCATTCATGCTTTAGCATTTGTAGTTTTTAATCTCTTATCGTTAGCATCCCACATATCCTTAGGTTTAGGAATCTCAGTCTCACCAACAGTTATAGTGGGAGATTTATAGCCAGTTTCAATAAAATCCCAAACACCATAATCAATAGAACTAAGATAAATGCCCATCCTAACTTTCCAATAAGCATAATCATTCTCATTAAACATGGGTGGCCTAGCAATAGATTGCCCTCAGAAAAAGCATTATTTGATGAATTCATGACTCTAGAGTTAAAAAAATACCGTGCTCTGATACCACATGTAGGATCTAGATTAACCATAGAGGGGAGGGAGGGGTGAATAGGGTTAATGACAAATTTTATCGATTTAAACACAGAAACAAACTGCAGAAATAAATATGCTGAAATGTAAATCACACACAAAATTTACCCAGCTTCGACAACCCCTGCCTACTGCTGCATTCCCAGATTTCTATTAGAATTAAACAGTATCCCGCTTACAAACACTCTAACAGACTCGCAAACCCTTGCTCGCGCTTACAAACACTCTAATAGACTCGCAACCCCTTGCTCCGCCTATAGAGTTTTGAAAACTCGCAAACTCTGCTCCCACCTATAGAGTTTTGCAAACTCGCATACCCTGCTCACTGAACTAATTCTAACTAGACAATCTGACACTACCTACAACCTAGGTTGTGATTTACCAATACTTTGATTCGAAAAGAAAAAACAACAAAATAAAAAACAACTTTACGCTTGATAAACAAAAACCCCTTTAAAAATTAAACCCTAAATAAATAACCCCTTTAAAAATAAAGGCCGGCCCAATTTTCTTTCTCGTTCCTCCTTTTGTCTTGTGAAGCAACCGTCGGCCGATGTTAATCTTTGTTCGTCCAAATTAGGGCTTTGTTCCCTTGCAAAAATTAGGGCTTGATCGCGACTTCTCTGATGATCAATCCTCTGTTCTGTGTTGCTCTTGCTTGCGCTTGTTCGATGCCGCCCCTTTGATCGAGTGCGTCAGATTACGGTATGTAATCTCTCTTTGCTGGTTTAATTTGCTTGAATTATCACTTGTTCTTGTTGCTCACTCGATGCCGATGATGATAACTGGGGTTTGGTATTTATATGAATTCGAGACACTTGAATTTGCTCGTACTTTCCTAATTTTTGCGTTTTGTGACTTGATGCTCACGGCTTTGTTTTTGAAGCGTTTGATTTACCTTGCTTAACACGGCAGAGACTTTCCTCTTTTAATTTACGACTTCTTCAAATTGTACACACACTTGATTTCGAACTTGTTGGTCATCACGTTGTTGACTTTGATTTGAGACACGGCATTGAATTTGTTACTGATTTCGTGTATACCACTCCACGACTCTGCATTACTTCGGCCATCACTGTTTTCATCCCTGCGAGCTTCGTCTCAGGCCTTGTTTGATTTTAGTTCTGGCCATTCTTTCTTTTTCACTTGAACCATAGTGTTCTTCATACTATGTATACATGCTTCATTTGATCTATAAGCTTGATTACTTGAGGCTGCATATTGCTGCTGTATAGTGCCATTGTTGGTCTGTTGCTCCATGCTGCATTGAACTTTGTTGACATGTGCATTTGGCTGTAGTCTTAAAGCATATTGTTGTGATTGTAGTTGTATTCACTTGAGTCTGTTGCATTTGTTTGCTTGTACTGTCCACTTCCCTTGTGTCTGCACTTGTGAACTTTGTTGTGTCTTGTTCATTATGTTACAACTGCTTGTTGTAGCTGGACTTGTTGTTGTACATGTTGCACTGATTTTCATTGTTGCTGTTATCTTGTACAACTTGTATCACTGCTGCTTGTTCTTTTTTTTCATTTTTTCTGTGTCATTTCTCCAAATCTGTCTGCACTTTTGTCACTGCTTGTAGTTGTTGTACACTTGTGGTCTTTGAGTTGCTGTGTTGATTCAGCTTGCTACTTTCTGGTCTTTGTTTGCTTGGTGGCAATTCTTTGTGGTCTGCACACATGTGCTTGTGTATTTGCTCATGTACATACTGCATTGTGGTTTCAAACATGTGAGTTGTTGTTTGGTTGCTTTGTGTAGCTGCCACTATATCTGTAGCTTGCATCACTGTGTATTATGACTTTTTTCAGTCATGTTGTTTATGTCTCTGGTGCCTGCATCATGCTGCCTTCAGTTGATGTTGACTGCATCACCATGTATACTCTCTGTTTTGATTTGCATTGGTGCAGTTTCCATATTTTGTGCTCGAGCTTGCATGTGTACCACCAATCATACTTGTGATATTCATTTGGGTTTGTTGTTGGTCACTTGTGCATTGTTGTACTTCATGCTAGCGTTCTTGGTTTCATATGCATTGAGTTTCATTGTGTATCTTCACTGTGGTCTTGTTTACTTGTGGTCTTCATTCTGGTTGGCACTTGCATGCATTGCTGGTTGCTTTGGGATTGAACTTGAGCTTTGTACATCCATGTTGCAGCTGGTCTTTGCATCCATTCATGTTGATTTTTGAAGTTTCACTTGAGTTGAATCCAGTTTTAAAAACTCGGGTTTGACCTTGTGCTCGTGTCGTGATTTTAAATATATTGCACGTGAGTTGAACCCAGCTTTTCATTTGGGTTTGACCTGTGCTCACCTGTCCCTGTAGCATTATCAAGTGTATATCGATGTGTACGGCCTTGTGGCATGTACAGTGATACACTGTGCATGTCACATTATTCGTGTATGATGAATTCAAATGTGAACAATGACGAACAACCCAAATAACTGAGGCAAATCATATTTTCAAAAATAATATTTTATTTTATATTGCAAAAATATTTCTTTTTCAATTTTACTGCGTTAGTGAATATTTTTGCAGATTGCTCAGATGTCGGATTCTAACTGGAATGGAGTTGAAGATAAACTACGAGTGTGAGTGATATGTAGTGAGGAAATTATGTAAACTGGATTGTGATGTAATTAGAATCAAAATTGTATATGTATAGTGAGAGCTTGAATTTGTACTATTCAAAATTGTAATAAATATTTGTTTGAATAAAATATTTGTTTGAATTCAAATTCCGTGTAATTTATTTTATTCAACAAATATTTATTTAATCTATAAAAAATAAAATAGTACATTAATAAATACATTTAAATGAATATATATATATATGTTTATTATCATCAAACAAAACCATATAAGCGCAAAGCGCATATTCATACAGGCCGTGGCCATCTTTGTTGTGAAGATCCGCCAAAAATTCGCAAAGCACCACTTAAACATGCATTGTCGACCTCCTATGGCCATCACCACTTCATACAACCCCTTGGCCACCTTTGCACCACCTTCCACCAGCCCCTACCTGACCCAAAGTCACTGCCACACCATCCCTTAGACACCACCCAGCCTGGCCGTGTCAAATAAAGCCATGGCCGAAACATATGGTCGCATAAAAATTCCTTTGCCTTGACTTTGTGTTTGTTCATGCCATAAATCACGTAAGACACTTCCATGCCTTCATTCCTTGCTAGGCCGACCCTATATGGATCCATACTTGACTTATTTACATAGCCATGGCTGTGAATTTTTACTATATAGGCCGAGCTAGTATTTGTGAAAGCAAGTGCAAGTCGTTTGATTCTCTGTTGTGCATAAATTCTAGCTTGTTTAATGTCATATTTTGGGTTGTATATTCATGTTGCAATCTTGTTTTTGTTTGATATGAATAAGACAAATAGCTTTGGCTCTCCCTCACTTGAATCGTAACCATGTTTTCATGCCTTTTGGATCTCTGTTGTGTGTTTGGTTGTTATCTCCAGCTTGTAGAGGTAAGTATTTCTCACCGGACATTTTGTACTTATATAATTAGTAAATTGACACCCTGTGAATCTGTAGATATTATTATTGTTATGTTATAACTGCTTATGCTATGATATATGATGTTCACCACTGTTTACACACCTGTCATATCATCTGTTACTGTTATATAATGCTATTCTGTTTATTTATATCAGTTTATCACACTGCAAGTTCCTTGTAGATTAGAATCACTATGGGTTGAAATGATACATACTCGAATGGATTTTAGAATAGAAAATATCGTTATGGGCCGAAATGATAGGCCTGAACGATTTTATTTATTTCATTTTACTTGGGATTGTGGTTTTTAAATGATAAAACTCGGATTTTCCTTTTGTAAATTACGGATTGAAATGATATATTATCCGTATCATTTGACCTAGGTTAGAAATTGTATATAGACCCGTGGTTAATATATATTTTTCTAGAATTTATAAAGTATTATAAAAATTAAAGTATTATGATATTTTGATTTAAATCTAATTTAAAAATAATTTTTTTATAAAATATTAGTGATTTTTCACAAGTTAATTAAGTGAAATAAATAAATGGTAAAGTAGAATTTGAAATATAAGTAAATTTTGGAATTTATGGTTTTGTTTATAAATGGAATTTAAGTTAAGTAAGAAAATATGATAATTTAATTTTTATTTGAATTTAAAATGATTTTATAAAGTGTTATCGATTTTTCTATAAATTAAAAATAGTTAAATAAATAAATTTTAACGACCCAGAATTTCCATCATTCGATATTCGTATATTTACTTGATTTTAAATATGCAGAAGTTAATTTTATAAGCTGAATAAATTTAATTTCGAATATAGTAGTTTAGTTGGATAATTAAATTGTCAATTGAATATTTGAAATTGCTAAAATAATTGGAAATTGGATTTAATGTGAATAAAAATGATTTATAAAGTTGTAATAAATTTTAGTTGAATTTAAATGATGTCACAGAACTTTTAAAATTGAATTAAAAATTGATTTGTAAAAATTGAATATTTTAATATTTAATTGACGAGTGAGGATGGTCATTTCAAACGGTCTTGGATTTCGACGAAACCAGTTTCATTGGATCCGTAATGTTAAATTATTGTAAGATTTCAAATTTGCTGTCAATCGGATTTGTTTGTCCGGGGCAAGCAAAAATGCGCAGAAATCGGTTTAAGTGAATTTTAAATTTAAATAATCCGATTCAGAAACCTTTCTTCCAAATACGATCGAATGGCTCCCGAAATATAATCCATTGCATTCGGAATATGGGTAAAAGTTTATAAACGCCAGGTGGCACGCTTCGTTTCGAGTTCGGAAAAAAATCGAATGAATAGTGTCGCAACATTTTCTATAAAAGGACGTCATAACTTGCTTTTTGCACTAAACCCTAACAACATCTAGGGCAGGCCACCATTTATTTTCTATGGCCAGAATTTCGTTTCAATCTTCTTCAATTATCTTCCAGTCCACAAATCGATTCAAGAAACCTCCAACTACGAAGTTATAGAGCATCACGAGAGCTTCAATATGAACGGCTACGATCGATTTTGAGTGAGTGGATTCGCCAGAATCTTGCGATGAAGGAGGCACGTTCAAGGGGTTGGATCTCGGCATATTGGTGGCCGAGCTCTTCGTGGTTTCAGGTGGAGGGGTAGGCGAGCACAAGTGTTTGAATGGTGGTTGTAGATCATCGTCTAGTCGTCGATGTGAGGTGTGGCGTTCGAAGTGTGACGCCTGCGTATGGGTTCATCGGCCTGGAACAAGACGTGGGGGGAAAGAAGAAAGAAGGGTCGGCCAGGAATTGATGGAAGGAAAAAATCGAACGGTTCAGATGTAAGGTGGGTTTTAAAAATTAAAATAAAAGTTGAAATAATTATATTAATAAATCGTACAATCTTTAAAAAGTTGTAACTTTTTCATACGAGGTCCATTACGCACGAAACGAATTGTGTTGGATTCATATTGTCGAATACTACGCGATGGAGCCGATTTGGAGTTGATTGGAGCTAGTGTGAATTTTGGGTAAAATTAAACGTTCGTTTGAATTTATTCGGAATAAAACACTAAAACTGCTATTGGAATCAATGTGAGTACAACTCACTCTTTCTGACTCGCTGATATTTTTATACAAGTAAAAAAAATTATTATAGGATGATTGATGATTGTTTGGATGATATATGATATACTGATTGGTATTTGGATATATACCTGCCTAGTGGAGCAGATGACCCTATACGTTCCCGTGTATGAGCGGATGACCCTTTGTACGTGCATCTGCCTTGAAGCGGACGTGTAAACATATTCTAATATGTATATTTGTTGTAGGTGATAGGTTGGAGGAATCCAACTGGATTCCTCAACAGTACAGATTTTATTTACAGATATTGTGATATATGCTGTTATCATATGATATATGATGTTTGGATGTTGTGATTGCCGTATTTAGTGCTGTTGGAGCATTGGGCCTATTTTTAGGTTTTAAAAATGTTAAAGTAACGATTTCGAATTTAAAAGAATTTTCAAGTGATTTTTAAAATCAACGTTTTATTGAATTTTTGAATCATTAAGAATTGATTTATTTTGAATAAGTAAGTGTGATAATTTTTATGTTATAAAAATTATGATGTTTTGGAAAATATAATTGAAAGGTGATTTTTGTGAAATATGGAGTTAAGGATTTTGTGAAATGGTTTAAATTGAGATTGTTGACTAATATAAATGGTTTATAAAGAAGATTTATAAAATTGAATTTTATAAATCGACATAATTGAATTATAAAGGAGTTTTTATAATTGTTAAAATGATATTATAAATGGATTTTATAAGTGAATAAGATTTACGAATTGCGAAGTTATAAAATGAATGAATTTGTGAAATAAATGATTTATAAGTGAATTAACTTATAAATTGGATTTTTGGTATATAATTGAGTTATAAATGAAATTGGTTAATGAAGGAATTTTGTAAATTGAAGTTTTTATAAAATAAGAATGTGAATTTATAAACAGTGTCTATAATTTCGAAATCAGTTGAATTTGATAAGTAAATATGAAAGCTTATTAAAGAAGATATATTCGAGATTTTGGACAGCGAATTATCCTTTAAGTTAAATGTTGAAAAAATAAAGAGTTTGGTTGAGAATTATATTCACGATTTTGGACAGTGAATAATAATCATTAAGTTGAATAAATGTTTTGGAAAGTGATATTTTGAAATGGAGTTAAATGTCTTAAAGATGGTTTTAAAACGTGTTAAGGATCGAAACCATAGATTTCAACATTCATTGTTGAAATAGACGCTTTCGAGAAGTATGGAAACGATGGACTATAACACTGTTGTTATACTAAATGATTTCCGAAAGGAAATGTTTTTATATAGTATTAGGGTTTATATTTCTATCTTAATTTCGAATCCCTATACTATTGATTTTGGGCTGTCATAACGATGTTTTACGCAACATTCGTTTTAACCCAAATAAATGTGTTTAAAGAGAATGTTTTCCTTAAAGAATAAAATATATACTTAATCCCGATTTAAGTATCTGTAATATTTTCTAAGTATTGAAAATAAATTGATTTGTGAATTACTTATTATTAAATAAGTATATGGAAATATTTTCCAAGGTTGAAATGGTTTTGTGATTATATCTTTTTAAAGATAATTTGAAGTGAATATTTGGCAATGATTTAATTAATAAAAGATTAATTAAAAGGGCCCAATGATTGTATATGATGCTAAATATTTGTTTGTTTGTTTCGATAGTTAAATAACCGACTATCAAACTTGGCCAAAATTTTTAGTTCCTCGACTTGATGTGGGAATTGTTTAGTCGTACACTTAGTATGTAGCCTTCTGTGTAAGCTTGATTATCGTTTGTGTTGAGGATGTTGATTCGCATAGTGCGGAGTATAATTGCAATCTATAGAGCTTCCTTCTTGGCCCGAAGGATAGCAAGTTGAAAGTTTGAGACATGATAAGTCTATGAGAATTAGTTGCTGTATGAGGTTGAGAAACGCTCTTGCGTTGTTGGTGCGAAGAGACTGGGATCGGATTTATTTGAAAACCACTTCGGACCAACGTATATGCGACGATTGTGCAGGTTGCTTGTGATGATATTGATATTATGGATTTTCATAGTGGGAGACTGCTTGTTGATCATTTGGGGTTAAAATTCCAATATACATTCAGTAGCAGTGGTCACTTCATTATGAAATATCCAGTGCGAGGACTATTCGCTACTAATCCTAGGGATTTCCCGACAGAATGTGGTAGGAAAGTACCTTCGATTTGTCCTGTTTCTGGACAACTTGTATGGATGTTTGTCTGACATTGCATTTCTAAAGATTACGTACATTGGTTTTTACAAATGTACATCAGTGGTGGCGGAGATGGCAACTTCTCTTATCTTAACACCCTCCTTGAGACGTATGAGCTTAAGGGTTGTATTTTTGTGGAAGGCAATTAGTAGTCAACGGAAATGGCCATGTGGCATTCCAAGTGATATTATATGTGAGTGTGAAAGGTAATCGTTGCCTCTAGCCTCATCAATGGGGAATGACCAAAACAGGGTTAGATGCAGCAAGGCTAAGTGGGTCATTCCCAAGTAGGATATGATCATCCTCTTTTAGATATATCTTTGCACGTTATGACGTCGTGTATCTGATTATTGTGGTTTGTATGCTAGAGGGCCCTTGATAAAGGTCGGTAACGACCGGAGGATGACATATTCGGTACCATCTAGTTATAGAGGTGGGCCGGTCCTGTGTTGGTAGAGAAACTTTGTGATGGTTTCTCGGTGCATTCTTCTAGAGATGTACTGCCGGAAGGTAGTCCCTTCGCCTGGTCATTTGTATGGAAATCCAAACCCCACTACGTGTTTTCCATTATGATTGTATTACCCAATTGGGCTATATGATGGAATTTAATCAATGTAACAATTTCGGCTATGATTAATATTATTTGTATATAGTAGACACTACTATAATATAAGAGGATTTGATATGATATGTTTTAGTTATCGTAAGGTAAAAACATGTCCGTGTTTATGTGTGGACTTGTCTTTCGAGATACTTTTGTTTCGATAAAGGAAAAGTTTGGTAATTTAATAAATTCAGTTGTGTGTATTTCTCACGCTGGTTTACCAGACTGATCCGGGCGTTCTTCCCTTTCAATGCTCGGGTCAGACCGAGTATATTTATAGGTTCATATTGGTGCTTTTGGAGCTTCAGCAGGAGAGCTGGGGATCTTCATTTTCGTACATCCGTATTTGCTTGATTATCTGCTGCATTGCTTAGTTGTTGTTATTATCGGCAATTGTGAGGACATGTTATTATAACTGTTCAGGCTGATAACTGTTGATTGATTGTTGACTCTGATTGATGTATATATATACAACTTCTATTTTGTAAAGATCATTGATATGATATTATATGTTTTCTGCTGCGATGAGATTCTGTATTGTTTTGTTTGGTTCTTTCTTCTCTCTTTCTTCTCTTCTCTTCTTCTCTCTTCTTTTCTTTCTCTTGACTTTCCGTCAATCGGTGCTTTTTGGGTCGGACATGTGTGGATTATTGTCGATTCAAAGTGCATACGACTTGTTATTTCGCTACTTCAAAAATGAGAGATTTCTTTCGTTTTATATAAAAGGGAATTTAAATCTTAAATAAATATGTTATATACAATAAATATAGTACATTAAAAAGTATAAGTTTGAATTTTAGAAGAAATCGACAAAAGTTAAGTTTTGATAAAAATTAATAAAGGCTTAAATAAATGTATTTAAATATTTACTTGAAAAGATAAATCGTATTTAAAACATCTAATAAAGATAATAAAAGTATGTCAAAAAATTTAAAAGTATGTTAATAATCGTTTTACAAAAATAACCAAAATTTGTCGCATTTTGTTAGTTTTACATACACGGTAAAATTAGATATTTTGATATTAATTAAAGATAATTTGAAAATATAAGGAGACATGTTTTAATTTATTTAAAGAAGTAAAAGTTCACTTTAAAGTTTGGTTTACTTTAATATATAGATTAATAAAAACGTCAAATTTTGATTGTATAATTTGTTGTCAAAAACACCGTTTTCAACCAAAACAAGTTGTTGCAACTTGATACGTTTTCTAACTTATAAATACAAGTTTACAAACTATATAAACATTCTACATTTAGCACTAAAAACAAAAAGAGTTTACTTTTAAAAATATTTACATAAATGATGATAAAAATAATGTTAATACATGATTTGACAAAAGAGTGTAAAAGTAAACAAATAAAACAACATCATTACATAACTTTCTTTTTTTTACTTCATCTTTGATACTAAATGTAAAGTCCCGTTTTCCCATACCCTTTGAATCGACAATAAACCACATCCAACTCAAATTGCACGAAAAGACGGATCTTTAAGAGTGATAAAGAAAAGTAGACATAACATAATCTCACTCGAATGGAATAACATATAATATTGAACAAATATTTTTACAGCGGAAAATTTTAAAATACAATATCAGAGTCTAATCTAACCTAGATTTAGCTTGAACAATTATAAAACCCGCCCTTACAAATGCTGACAAAACATCAAACAAAATACACTAAGTACAGCGGATAATAGAATATACTCATACGTCGATGAATATCTCCTGCTCTCCTTTGGAAACTCTAACCATCTTCGACTAAACCTAAAAGTACTCGGATATGACCTGAGTATTGAAAATACCCGGATCAGGCTTGATAAACCAGCGTGAGAAAAACTCAATAATAGATGACAGTGTCATATATCAGCCTTTGGATAAAATCCTTTGAAATGAAGAGTATCTCATAAGACCACGCCCACACATAAACACGGACGGGATTTTACCTTATGATAACTAAAACACTTTTATATCAAAACCTTTGATATTATTTCTACTGACATCTCTTTGAAAACATTTGCAAATATACTTATTAATCTTATCCAAAGTGGTTACCCATATAGCTTTTCGAGGCTATTCATTACGCCAATACAAACAAAACCATAGGTTTTTATTAGAGAATGGATTTCCATACAAATGACCAGGTGAAGGATCTACCTTTCGAAATGGGTACACCTTTAGATCGATGTCCCGAGGCACAGATCATCTGCCCTCTACCAACATAAGACCGGCCTACCTCTATAACTAGATAGTACCGAATATGTCATCCCCCGGTCGTTACCGACCTTTAACCGAGAGCTCTCTTTCCATAGACCACATTAATTAACATCCCGAACGTCATAACGGGAAGAAATATATCTAGAAGGGGATGATTATACCCTAATTGGGAATGACCTACTTAGCCTTGCTGCATCTAATCCTGTTTTGGTCATTTTCGGTTTGATGAAGCTTGAGGCAAACGATTACCTTTTCACATAGCACATATCACATCTTTGAATGCCACATTGCCATTTCCGTTTAACTACTAATTTCCTTCCATAAAAATACAATCCTTGAGCTCGTATGTCTCAAGGAGGGTGTTAAGCTAAGAGAAGTTGCCTTCTCGCCACCACTGATGTACATTGTAAAAACCAATGTAAGTAAACTTTAGAAATGCAATGTCAGAAAAACGTCCATACAAGTTGTCCAGGAACAGGACAAACCGAAGGCACTCTCCTACCACCACTAGTAGCGAGTAGTCCTTACAATCCGAAAAATCTTCATCACGAGGAGACCATTGCTATAAATAACTCTATAATGGGGAGCTACCTAGAGCATGTTCAACAAGAATTCTTCACCCTATGAAGATCCACGGTCTTCAACAATCATCATCTTCAACATGTCTTCACGTTCGAACGTATACATTGGTTCGAAGTGGTTTTCGGATAGGAATTATCCAAATCCGACTCTAGTTCCTTCGAAATCCAATATCGCTAAAAAATGAATATGAGTATACAGGATTTATTAAGTCTCTTTTCATTTTAATTCTTTTCGGATGATTTCGAATTCTCTTCCTTTTTACTTAGAGTAATTTCTAAGAAATTCATTCTTTTGCTTTAGAAAATATCTCAGATTTCCTTACTTAATTCTTGATCCAAATTCCTTAACTTTAAGGCGGGTCAAGAACAATGTTATTTAAGACATCGTTTACAATAAACCCTAAATCAATCTTAACAACATTTTTGAGTAAGTAGGATCATAGAAATCATTCATTTAGGAGATTGCTCAACTTTTGGATAATACCATTCTTCTTTTATTTTGGAAAACTCAACAGAATCTTTTTATTTAATAGCATCCGGGCTTTCCTTTCGATCTTTTCACCCCTCGTCTAAGAAAAGAAAACATAGGCCAGGTAAGTTCATGGCACTGGTTGCTGCATCCCTAACCTTAGTTAAACACCTTGTTTTATCTTTCCAGATCTCACAGGCGGGACAAATGTACTAGTCGTTTCTGCATACTCAGTTTTTCAACTTTATTTTGGAATTGCTTATAAATATTCCAAATTATCTTTCAAAACGCTTAATTATCCTTTTTAAAATATTCATAATTTGATTCTGGGAAACGTCGTTACATTTAAACTCGTATTACAAAAGTTATAGAATTCGCAGCATAAAAGTGTTGCGGAAAGTGCCATATAAGCTTATTTGATTTAAATCAACTTTTAAACATTTAAAATTTATATTTTCGGATCCAAATATCTTTCAAATCATTTAAATAGATTTATCAAATTTATTCCATATTTTTCCATAATTAAAAACATTCATTTAAATAGATTTCCTGTTATGGTCACTTAATTGCACTGCGCGATTTTTCTGGAAAATCGATTTGGACTTAATTCAAAACCTACTGAACGCAACTTTGATGTTCTTTCTTCATTTAGAATATATGGATATAATAGTCTGGAATTTTCTTATCTCGAAGAATTCCGAACTATATTTCACTCTATACACTCATTTGAACTTTTCGGCGCGAAATCGCGAACTACCGTTGCGCAACGCACCTAGTTTTAACTTATTTTTCAATATTTGAAATAATCTATTCAAATTGGATTTCAACACTTATAAAATCATTACAAATCATTTTAAATCAATATTCTCACTTTTTAAAGTATTTAAAATGAATTTTCACTATTACCATATTATAATATTGTTATATTCCCATTATTTTAATATTAATTTTTAAATTCCAATTTTAATTCAATTTCAATTCTAATCTCAAATTAAATACATTTAAAACTTAGATTTCATATCTAATTTCAATTTAATCTCAAATTAAACTTTATTTTCTCAAAATCAATTTCAATTTCACTATTCATCTCAATTTCAACTTCTAATTAACTATCCTTTTCAAATCCATTTCACTTCAAATTTCAAATTCTCTTTCATTTTAATTTTAATTTCACTTTTAAATGAAAAGAGACTTATTTTTTCACAATATCTCATATTACTAAAATATGGTCTTATTAAACAAAGGGATCACTTAGTTAATAGAAATTTGATGTCCAAATTATCATCACAACCATACAACAATCACATAACACTAACATATTCAATACGGTAAATGTCATAACATTACTAAAGATTATCCAACATATTCAAACAATCAATCAAACATCCATATCATCAAATAGTGTTATCTAACATAACAATTAAGCATGATAATCAATATAATTTAAAAAGTGGTGAGAATCTCTCACCTTCATATCCACTCCGTCAAACTTTAACATAATATTTCGTCTCTCGCTAACGTGCTATTTCCAACGTCTTGCCCTTTGCCATTTCCTTTCCGAACGCTTTTGTTTTCCTTTTCGTTTTCCTTTTCTTTTCTTCTCTTTTTTTTCTTTTGTTTTTTTATATAGAGGAGGGGGTGTACGGCTTTGTTGTGGAGGAGGGTGTGGCCATGGGTATGGCGTGTAGGAGAGTTTGGTGAGGTGGTGCTCGGCCTACAGGTGCAGGGGCTCGGCTTAGGCTTAGGGGGTACGACCTTGGGGTTTGGAAGGGGTGGGTGGGTGTAGGAGGTGTGTAGGTGGAAGCTAGGCTCGGTTTTGATGGTGTAAGGTGATGCTGTGGTGATGCGGAGGTGGTAGCTTGAAGATAGAAGAGAAATGTAGAGGTGGGAAGTCATGAAAATGGAGGTGAAGAAGAAGGAGAAAGTGAATAAGAAGGTAGAGAATGAACTGCAAAAATGAAAGGTATGGATGCATATTTATATTTGAGCTTTGGATGATAAATGACTAAAATACTCTTCTCTACTTTTTTGACTTTTCATTTATTTTTTTACCCTTGATTTGACCTTTGCTTAATGGAGAAGAAATGGTTTGATTTGAATTTGTACTTATGAAATGATGTTTGCCTTATTTTCTTAAATTTTAAGAAGAAGACTTTTGCTTGATTTGACTTGCATTAGATGGATTTGTAAGTATGCATTAATAGTGAGCATATGTGTCATTAATTTATTTAGTTAGTTATCTTTTCACTTTTCATTTGCTTGAATTCTAGGTGTGTATAAGTTATATCATGTGTAAGAGAAAAGAAAGTTATGTAATGATGTTGTTTTATTTGTTTACTTTTACACTCTTTTGTCAAATCATGTATTAACATTATTTTTATCATTTATGTAAATATTTTCAAAAATAAACTCTTTTTGTTTTTAGTGCTAAATGTAGAATGTTTATATAGTTTGTAAACTTGTATACATAAGTTAGAAAATGTATCAAGCTGCAACAACTTGCCGACAACTTGTTTTGGTTGAAATGATGTTTTTGACGACGAATTATACAGTCAAAATTTGACCTTTTTATTAAGCTATATATGAAGTAAACCAAATTTTAAAATGAACTTTTTACTTCTTTAAATAAATCAAAACATGTCTCTTTATATTTTAAAATTATCTTTAATTAATATCAAAATCTCTAATTTTACCGTTTATGTAAAACTGACAAACTGCGACAAATTTTGGTTATTTTCGTAAAACGATTATTAACATACTTTTAAATCTTTTAACATGCTTTTATTATCTTTATTAGATGTTTTAAATAAGATTTATCTTTTTGAATAAATATTTAAATACATTTATTTAAGTCTTTATTTATTTTTATCAAAACTTAACTTTTGTCGATTTGTTCTAAAATCCAAACTTATACTTTTTAATTTATTAACCATAAAAATAGATAATTATTTATTATATATAACATATTTATTTAAGATTTAAATTCCTTTTTAAATTTAAAACGAACGAAATCTCTCGTTTTCGAAGTAGCGAAATTACGGGTCGTTACATTCTCCCATACTTCAAAGCATTTCGTCCTCGAAATGTAAGTTAGATAAAGGAATCTATCTCATACTCATATCCTCAAATAATTTGACTTATTGAAATTGATGATAGAAAAGAAGAAGGTCGATATCATAACAACACTAAAACAAATGATGCCAAACGTGTATACAAAGATTCCCCACATTAACCTGAGTATTTATCACGTACTTACGGTTATATGCGCACACATCATGTCAAACTTCTATCCTACCCATCGTAGTGCATATGGCACATTTTTGATAATATATACTTTGAATCGATAATAATCCACACATATCCAACCCAAAAAGCACAGACTGACGGAAAGTCAAGAGAAAGAAAAGAAGAGAGAAGAAGAGAAGAGAAGAAAGAGAGAAGATAGAACCAAACAGACAATACAGAATGGCACATCGCAGCGGAAAATATATAATATCATATCAATGATCTTTACAAAACATAAACTGTATATATACACACATCAACTAGAGTTCAATAATCAATCAATAGTTATCAGCTTGAACAGTTATAATAACCTATCCTCACAAATGCTGATAATATACAACAACAAACAAAGCATAGCGGATAATCAAAACAAGTACGTGTATACGGAATGAAGATCTCCAGCTCTCCTGCTGAAGCTCCAAAAGCATCAAAGCATAACCTGTAAATATACTCGATCTGACCAGAGCATTGAAAGGGAAGAACGCCCGGATTAGTCTGGTAAACCAGCGTGAGAAACACACTCAACTGAATTTATTAAATTACCAAAATTTTCCTTTATCAAAACAAAAGTATCTCATAAGACAAGTCCACACATAAACACGGACTTGTTTTTACCTTACGATAACTAAAACATTTCATATCAAACTCATGTGATATTATACTAGTATCTAGTATACAATTAATATTTAAAATAGTCGAAATTGTTACCATTGTTAAATTCTAGCATACTAGGCCCTACAAATAAAATGGCAGGTACGTAGTGGAGTTTTGGATTTCCATACAAATGACCAGGTGAAGGGACTACCTTCTGATGGGGTGCACCTTTATATCGATGTCCCGAGGTACAGAACATCTGCCCTCTACCAACACAAGACCGACCCACCTCTATTACTAAATGATACCGAATATGTCATCCTTCGGTCGTTACCGACCTTTACCGAGGCCCCTCATAGCATACAAACCACAATAATCAGATACACGACGTCATAGCGTGTAAAGATATATCTAGAAGAGTATGATCATATCCTAATGGGAATGACCCACTTAGCCTGCTGCATCTAACCCTGTTTCGGTCATTTCTGGTTGATGAGGCTAGAGGTAACAATTACCTTTCACAAAGCACATATCACATCACTTCGAATGCCATACAGCTATTTCCGTTGACTACTAATTGCCTTCTACAAAAATACAACCCTTAAGCTCATACGTCTCAAGGAGGGTGTTAAGCTAAGAGAAGTTGCCTTCTCCGCCACCACCGATGTACGTTTGTAAAAACCAATGTACGTAATCTATAGAAATACAATGTCAGACAAACATCCATACAAGATGTCCAGGAACAGGACAAACCGAAGGTACTTTCCTATCAAATCCTGTTGGAAAATCCCTAGGATTAGTAGCGAATAGTCCTCGCATTGGATATTTCATAATAAAGAGACCACTGCTACTGGATGTATATTGGAATTTTAACCCCAAACGATCAACAAGCAGTCCCCCACTATGAAACTCCGGAATATCATCACAAGCAACCTGCACAATCGTCGCATATACGTTGGTCCGAAGTGGTTTTCATATAAATATGATCCCGGTCTCTTCGCACCAACAATGCAAAAGCGTTTCTCAACCTCATACAGCAACTAAGTCTCGTAGACTTATCACATCTCCAACTTTCAACTTGCTATCCTTCGGGCCGAGAAGGAAGCTCGATAGATTGGAGTAATACTCCGCACTATACGAATCAACATCCTTAACACAAATGATAATCAAGCCTACACAGAAGGCTACATACTAAGTGTACGACTAAATAGTTCTCACATCAAGTCGAAGAACTAAAATTTTGGCTAAGTCTGATAGTCGGTTATTTAACCATCAAAGCAAACAAATAAATATTCATCGCCATAACAAATCACTAGGCCCTTTTAATTAATCTTTCATTAGTTAAATTACTTGCCAAATATTCACTTCAACTTATCTTTAAAAAGATATAATCTCAAACCATTTCAACTTTCTATATTGGAAAACATTTCCAAATACTTATTTAATAATGAGTAATTCACAAATCTATTTATTTTCAACACTTAGAAAATATTACATATACTTAAATCATGATTAAGTATATGTTTCACTCTTTAAGGAAAAGATTCTCTTTAAACACATTTATTAGGGTTCAAACGAATGTAGCGTAAAACATCGTTACGAAAACCCAAAATCACTAGTACTGGGATTCAAAAATAATATAGATATATAAATCCCAATACTATACAAAAACATTTCCTTTCAAAAATCATTAACTATAACAAATGTTATAGTCCATCATTTCAAATGTTATAGTCCATCATTTCCTTACGTCTCGAAAACGTCTATTTCAACAATGAATGTTGAAATCTATGCTTTCGATCCTTAACACATTTTAAAACATCTTTAAACTATTTAACTCCATTTTAAAAATATAACTTCCTAAAAATATCCATTTTATCAATAGCTTATTCACTGTCCAAAATCGTGAATATAGATCATTTACCAAATCCAATATTTTTATATATTTATTAAAGGATAATCCACTGTACAAAATTGTGGATATAATGCCTTTAATAAACATTCATATCTTAACTTACCAAAATCAATTGATTTCGAAATTATGAAACAATGTTTATAAACTCCATTTATATTTTATAAAAAAATTCAATTTATAAATCTACATTATTAACCAATTCCATTTATCTCATTTATATGCCAAATCAAATTTACAAGTAAATTACTTATAATTCTCTTATTTACAAAATCATTCTTTTTATAACTTCACAAATTCTCAATCTTATTTACTTATAAAAACCCATTTATAACCTCATTTTAACACTTTCAAAACAACTTTCAAAATTCCATCATTTTGATTTATAAAAATTCAATTTTATAAATCTTGTATATAAACCATTTATAATAATTCAAAATTCTCAAATTAAACTATTTACCAAATCATTAACTCAATATTTCAAAAATCACATTCTTATTATATTTCCCAAAAATCATAATTTAGTATATTTCACAGAAATCATAATTTTTACAACATAAAAATTATAACGTTTATTTATTTAAAATGAATCAATTCCAAAATTCAATAAAACATATACTTTCAAAAAACACTTTAAAATCCTTTTAAATTTGGAAATCATCACTTTAACATTTTTAAATTCCAAAATATAGGCCCAATGCTGCAACGACACTAAATACAACAATCACAGCATCCAAAACATCATATATCATATGATAACAGAATATATCACAATATATGTAAATAAATCAATACTGCTGAGGAATCCTGTTGGATCCCTCCAACCTGTCACCTACAACAAACATACATATCAGAATATGTGTACAATGTCTGCTTCAAGGCAGGCGAGCGTACAAAGGGTCATCCGCTCATACACGGGAACATATAGGGTCATCTGCTCCACTAGGCAGGTATATATCCAAATACCAATCAATATATCATATATCATCCAAACAATCATCAATCATCATAAATAATATTTATTCTCACTTATATAAAAATATCAGTGAGTCAGAAAGAGTGAGTTGTACTCACATTGCTTGTAGTCTTGATTTCAGCGTTTTATTCCGAATAAAATTAAACGCGCGTTTAATTTTACCCAAAATTCACACTAGCTTCAATCAACTCCAAACCAGATCCATCGCGTAGTGCTCATGAATATGAACCCAACACAATTTGTTTCGTATGAAACAGACCTCGTATCAAAAAGTTATAGTGTTTTAAACATTCACGAATTAATATATAATTAAATTTCAGTTTTCTTTTATATTTTTAAACCTTTATTTCTCAGGGCCGTTAGATTTTACGCCTTCCAATCCAGGCCGATGCTTTGCTTCTTCTCCAGGTTCGTTTCCAGGAGATGACGCACGAATAAAGTAACCCATGGCCGCTGTTCTTTGATTGATTTTTGCGCCTCCCTCGTGCACTTCCACGTCGATCGAGAAATGTCATCGCGAAGCCCATAGTCTCGTGCACCATCGCCTTAATTATCGTCAAGCTCGGCTGCGCATGCATCTCGAATTTCGTGTGCAAACGACATATGAACGCGAGCAATTTTCTGATGGTCCATAGCATTAAACCCAATCTCGACCGTTGGATATGTCGATCGTGACGTGCTCTACAAAGTTGCATTTGAGAGTTTTTGAAAATTATCGATGGATTGAAAGAAATCAAAGGAGAAAGGTTGCGAAATTCTAGCCATTGGTTTGCAAGTGGCGGCTATCCCTAGAAGGTTTAAGGTTTGTTGAAAAATGAAGATAATGGGGTCCTTTTATATAAAATTTGACGACACTATTCATCCGACAATTTTCCGAACTCCAAATGAAGCATGCCGCCAGGCGTTTATAATGTTTTACCCCTATTCTGAACGCAATGGAATATATATCGGAAGCCAATTCGATCATATTTGAAATATAGGTTTTCAAATCGAATTATTTAAATTTTAAATTCACTTAAACTGATTTCTACGCATTTTAGCTTGCCCCGGACAAACCGTAAATCCGATTGATACGAAATTTGAAATCTTACAATAATATAATATTACGGATCCGATGAAACTAGTTTCGTCGAAATCCAAGACTGTTTGAAAAATGACCACTTTCACTCGTTAATTAAATATTAAAACATTCAATTTCTGAAATTTAACTTTTAATTCGATTTTAAAAGTTCTGTAACATCATTCTAATTCAACTAGGATTTAATTCAACTTTATATATCATTTTTATTCACATTTAATCCAAATTTCAATTATTTCTGCAATTTCAAATATTCAATTAACAATTTAATTATCCAATTAAATCGCTATATTTCAAATACAAGTTATTCGACTTATAATATTAGCTTTTGAATATTAAAAATAAATTAACTATACAAATACTGAATGATGGAAATTATGGGTCGTTACATTCTCCCCTACTTAAAAGAATTTCGTTCTCGAAATTACCAAGTAAGAAATAGCTACAAAATCCATCAACTTTTCAAACTAATTTGTTCAAATTAGAAATCAAATCTATTAAAATATTTTAACTTATCTCAAAATCATCAGTTAAACTTCTTATAAAAACCTTTCCAAGTTTTCAAATCCAAACTTAGTTATCTTTTCAAAATCAACTATATCGTTTAACTTTTTACTTCAAAATCAAAACTTAGTTTTCACAAATTTTTCCAAAAATTTCTAACGCCCTAGATTTTCAAAAAAATTCGCCACAGTCTCCTTTGCGCGGCTCGATCCGAAAAAAATAACAATATATATATCACAAATATACATCTCATCATCAAGGATGAGGCATTCCGAAGGGAAAAAGTGTAAAAGTACGATATGTAATCCGAGATATGTACCTTATATATTACTAGCGAGCATATATACGGCTAATATAGCGCGAAAGCGAGCTCCAAAACCAAAGCAAGCGCCATCCGCACCTACTAAACACTCAACAACAATGAAAAACATATCTATATGAAAGTAATATCAATATACAACATATACCAACAACTATATATGCCAATATAGCAATGCAAAAAAAGCAACAAATCCAACTATCAAACAACTATCATCCAACAATTCCATAACTGTAACGTCTCGGATTTTGCCCGCTCAAAAATCGACATCCATACTCCAAATCGTATTCGAATGCCATAGATTCGACCGTTCAAATCCGATTTGCCGGAGCTTATAACAACATTAAGTAAACAACACAGTGGAATAAAAGAATAATACATTGATATACAGCTTTGATACAATATCTGATACAACAGATGATCCAATAGATATCAATATACATCAGAGATATGATACAATAAAATAGCAGCGGAAAATAAAATAGATGACATCCAGCAGCAGAACAATATAACTCTGAGATAGTCTTCAAGCAAGAACTCCAAGAACTGCAACTCCATCTCCAAGAATCAATTCAGCAATAGCTCGAACCCCCAATAACGATGCACCTAGCATAAGCAAGTCTGGTCCGATCTAAAGACTGAACTAACTCCAGATAATCTACTAAACCTGACTATCTGAAAAACCCAACTCTAGACTGCTCGTGTAGAAAATAATGAGCACCCAGAGTTTAGGAAAGAAACGATAAACTCCGGATCAGTCGTGGGACTGGTGTAAGCAACAAAAACAGTTTATCTTTTAAAACATTCAACAAAAGATTTTCAAAGTCAATTCGCAATGCTTTTTAAAAATGAGACTACCATAAGGCCTCCCGCACGCACACACAATGCAAACGCAGAATCGGAGGAGATTTCTCCTTATGATAGTCAAAGATGCTTGATACGCATTAAAAGAAACATTTGATATTATTACTAGTGCATAGTGTAGGAAAATTTATTTCGAAAGTAGAATATAAATCTTAGCCAGCATAGACATTTCGAACTATGCCTACTATAGCTACCATCCAAACAGTGGGGCGCCACCATAAGTGAATGATAGGTTCTACAACTAATACCGTACAAGATCGTATTGTTTCTTTGAATTTCCAACGAATGATCAGGCCAAGGAACTTCCCATTGCCACATGAGAATGCCTCTGGATGGACATCCCCGAGAACCAAACCGGATCTCTACCAACACAAGGCCGGGTTACCCCTAACTGAGTAACAACTGACCGAATATGCCATCCCCCGGTCCTTTGGGACCTTTATCCGAGAGCTCTCTAATCAATTCACATAATCATAATAATAAAGTGTTTCAACATGAGTAAGTATCTGGGCTCCATACCATGATACCACCCTTTTCCAGAAGGAAATGCACATATCCTAAAGGGCGCTACCCCTCATAACCTTGCCGCATCTTTCCTGTTTTGACCATTCCCGAGGTGTGAGGCTCGACGAAGTCACGTCCACAAAAACATACTTTATACAAAAGCCATGCTTTGGGTCAACAAATGATCATAGAAATGATCACCAGGATAGACGATCAAATAAATGATCCTATCACAATAATCAACACAATGATCATTTCACAGCAACACTCAGCATGTCACATTACCAAATTGGGAATATATCGCTGATAACTTCAACTATATAACCTCTGAGTTCGTACGTCTCAGAGAAGGGTGTTAAGCTAAGAGAATAAATTCTCCGCCACCAACTGAAATATATTTTAAAGAAATCAGCTTTATATCTCAATTTGTAATATCAGACATACAACCCATACAAGTCTGTTCTGGGTTCGAACAGAACCGAAGGCACTTACAAAGAAGTCCTTGAAATCCGGATATTCACAATCCCGATCGGATTTCCCATCACTTAGGGAGTTTCTATACCGGCGCGACTCGGTGCAGAAACAATTGATAGGTCATCCTATCGCTTTCGCAAATACCCGGTCTTCATCACCGGTCTTCAAATGCTATCCATAACGACATATCACATATTCGGAATGGTTATACGACACAAAGGTCCTTTCCCGGCTAAACCGAATAGTGAGCGAAAATATTTTTAAAACATATGGATATGGGATTTCAATTAAGTCACAACTTAATAATTCAAAACTTTCTTTCCAATGGTTTAAATAAATTACCATTTTCAATCTTTAAACAAAAAGATTCATTTTCACAACCTTTAACGGTTTAAACAATTTTCACATTTTAATCTTTTAAACAAAAGATTCATTCACAGATTTTTCCAAATCAATTTTCATTTCAATTTAATTAACTCGTTAAATCTTTAAATCAAAGATTTAACCTATAGCCTTCAAAACAATTTCATTTCAATTTGATTTAAACAAATCATCAATTTAAATCTATTAAAAATAAACAGATTTAATTCATAGCTTTCAAAAAGAATTCATTCATAACTTAGGAAAATCATTTCTCTATTCAATCTTGAAATTCCCCTAATTAACTGGAATCTCAGTTCTTATCTAAAAGTGTTTATCATTTGAAAACAACAGTTATCATTTTGGAAATCTGATTCATTTATACGAGTTGAAGTCCTTGGGTTAAATTCAAATTCCCAAAACCATACTTTTAAAATGGTTTAAATTCATACAAACATGTTTATAATATCTTTAACCATAATTTCCAATCATCTAATTCAATTCCAAATATTGAATTCAAATTCAAATTTAATTATTTAAATTGGAGATTTTACCGAGTTATTCAAAATAGCTTTTATCTGTGAAAACCTTTTCCAAAAGCTTTAACGTTCAACCCAAATCCATTTTAAAAATCAATTTGAAATTAAAACTTTAATTTCAAAAACATTAAATGTAAATTATCTGTGACTTAACCGATTTCCTCGTGAAATCCATATTTGTGTGTGTATAGTGTAGTCCAGGGGTTATACACAGTAGTGCAACATCATTCAATCATGACAGATCAAATACAACAATATATCTGATAAGCGATATAAATTATAACGCTTATCTTCATTCACAGATCACAGATTTATATATCACAGATAATAAATTACATCACAGATCACAACCCAAATCAGGATAATCATAAAGCATCATATAACAGATAGGATAATCAATTCAAGGCATCACATATAATATGATCATTCATAAGTAAGGTCAAGCATTCAATAAACATTTATAAGCAAGATTAATCAATTGTTTAATCCTAATTTATTCGAGCTATTTCAAATTTAATTAATTACTTATGAATTCATTATCCAATTTTGATTTATTAGTTCCAAATCATTTGATATAAATTAATTCATCAACACTTTAATTAATTAAATTATTCTTAATCAATCATATTAATTAAATTGACTTTTGAACCAATTATATAATTAATTAACTTTTTAATTAATTATTTTAATAAATTTACTCTTTAATTACTTATGAATTTATTATCCAATTCTGATTTATTAATTACAAATTACTTGTTACCATTTATCTAATGATTTTCTTAAATTAATTAAACTAAATTAATTAACTTTAATTAAATCAAAATATCCAAAATTAATTACAATAAGTGATTAATCCTTAATTAATTACAAAAATTTAATTAACCTTAAGTTAATTACATAGTTAATTAACCTTAATTAACCATCTTTCAATCGTACGTTAATTTACCATTTATTCTTAATTTATGAAATTTATCCTTTTAATTGATTGACTCTTAATGAAATTCCTTAAATTTCTTATTTATTATTTAAATCTCATTTAAATGAAATGTAGGTAATTGAATTAGTCAAAACAGTTAAGATCTTTAATTAATAGAGTTAAATTACCCTCATTCTAATCATTTACCCAAATCTAATTTCAAATCAATTTTAAAATACACTTTAACAATTAAAATTTACTTAATTCATTTTATATTTAAAAACTTCCATTTATGTCAAATCTGAAATACATATTAAATTTAGATTCCAGATTTAAACTTAGATTTTTTTTTTTTTTACTTAGTTTAAACAACTTCAAAAACCCAGTTTTAAAATGTTTGAAACTTACAGGTTTCAAACCTGTAACATGCAATCTACCCGAGGCTCTCCATCACTGTCTTCGAGTCCTCCCCTTCAAAATCTCGAGTAAAGCTTTGAGTCAACTACCGAGCTATTCGAGAAAACACACGAGAGAAAAACAAAGAAAACAAAACATCCAGGCATCACCATATCCAGGCAAGACCGAGCTCGTGCACGTGCACCGCCTCGGTGATCTTCTCCAATCAACGTTGCCTCATCGTACAGGTCAAAGGTCCCCCCCACATCAACTTCCAATCATCGAAAAACTCCATAGTTGGTTCAAAAATGGATTCGAGATCAAAGTCGAAACCTGGAAATCAAATATGAACATCAGGTCAAAACCTGAAACACGAAAGCCACCCCCATCTCAAACCTGACAACGCGCCTCGTCCTCAATGCCTCGACCACCTGAAGCCACCAAACTCCGGCCGACGCCTCATCCATCTCCCCTCTACCTTCTCGCAAAGCCGCGTGTCACTCGATCACGTTACGGTGGCGAAAGCAAATTTTTTTACAGAACAAAAAAAACTGGAACCCAAACCCTATATGTATCTCAAACTCCAAATTCTTGCAACAGATATTTTTTTCGACAATTTTCCTAAACTCCATGACGTTCAAACCTGCTTCAACCCAAATCTGAACATCCAAAGATGATTCGATCGCCAGAAATTGATCAAAACATGATTTCTGATCAACAAGGGACGGCTCGTTGAATACTTAACTAAAAATCACCATTTTTGGTTTGAAAATCCTATTTGGCAATTTGGATTTAGGTTATGAAATTTAATTAGCATTTCATGAAATTCGAATTTATCAAGATATTACATGTTCTCTGTAAAAAATCATTTTTTTCCCACTGTATATCCTTTTTCTTCTGAAATTTATTTTTAAATTATAATCCTTTCTTAAATACACATGTATTGTCTCGAGATCAAAGTGTAATAATGATCAAGTGATTAAGTATTGGAATTTTGAACAGGCTTGATGCTCTGAACCAAGGAAACAGAGGTGATTTCCAATATGTACATGCATATTCACATACCCATATCTATAACATAGAGAAAATCCAAATGTATGCATAAACAAAGTAACCCAAGTCTCAGACTTCACAAGCAACAGATGAATATATTCAAACCATTTAGATTTTGGAGTTACTCACTTGCTTAGATTGAACAGGGCTTTTACTTTGAATCGGGCTTTTGAAATTGCAAGCTGAAATCACCTTCTTTGATTTCTCTGGTTGTAGTTTGTTTGCAGTTGAAGTTTTGGTTAAAGTTTGAAATGGTATTTACCCAGACCTTTTAGCTTGAAGGAGATGAACTGATGAGGATGATTGATATATATAAAAGAAATGAGTTACACGGGGTTATTATTTTGTACAGATGAGATAATTTATGTTTGGTTTGTACAACAAGGTATGGCTGAAGTGTTTTTTTAGTTATGGGCTAGAGATGATCTTATGTACTTGTTTTATAAGCTTGTACAGTTTGTTTATGTTTATACTTTATTTTGTTTATACTTGCCTTGCCTTACCCAGGTTGATGCTGCATTACTTGCTTTAACATGCTTTTGTACTTTATTATTTCTACTTACTTTATTTATTATGCCTTAGTTACAGTTATTTGTTTATAAAATTTACTCAAGTATAAACACACTTTTATACTTAAACAAAGTTTTAAAATCTTACCTTTCCTTTATTTTTAAACTTATATTATTAAATACTTAATTTACTTAAAATTATTTCAAACTTATGTACATTTTTATAAGATTTATTTTATATTTACAATCATAGTTTCCCAAAGTACATACATATATTATTTTATTTTTATACTAATGTTTTGCTTGTATATGAACATAAATTTCTATTGTCAATATATTGTTTAAATTTTTAACTAATTTGTTTCATGTGTATATTTTACATTTTATAGTTTACATAACCAATTTTATTTTCTGAAATGACTTTTTAACTTGCCTAATTTATCTCTATTTATAACTCAAATATTTATTTTACTTCTATTTTTAGTTTAAATATTTATCATAAATTTTACTTTAAAAATTATTGTTTTACATTTCTCTTTGTACACATATATTTTATATAACTCAAATTATCATCATTTATAAATTTTTAAATCAATTTATTTATTTATTTCTATACTTGTGTCTAAAGTATATTATTTATTTTTCAAAATCATTTATTTAAGAATTTATTTCTAATCCAATATATACATATATATTCACATATACACAAATTTTCAAATTCATATGACTTAATATAATTTCTATTTAAATCGGGGAAACTCGCTGCCATTTATAATTAATTTTATAAATTTTTATTCAAAATTTCATTTAAATTATCAATTTAAATTCATAAAAATCCGGGGTCGTTACAATAACCAGATCAATATTCTTTCACTTCTTATAAATATTCATTGAATTGGTTTCCAATTTAAAATCACATTTGATTCAATAACATTAGATTTACTAACATTCATTCATTTATATTCAATTAGTTTACATTCACTAATTCATTTTCAAGTTTGTTTGCTTCCCAATCAAATCAAATTCAATTACATGGCCTTCAATTTCATTAATTCAATTTCATATGAATTTTTCTAACAATCAATTAACATCCATCTAACAATCAATGCACATCCCACATTACTAAATTAATTTACTTTACATTCATTTAATTTGGTTCAACACTTTTAATTTCAAATTGGATTAACATTCAATTGACTTTCATTCAATTATTCAATTCACAACTTCTTAATTTAAGTTTTATTCAATTCTTAACAATATTTTCTAATCCATGTTTATTCCCTAATTCACTTTTACAATTAGACTTGAATTCCATAATATAACTCAAGTTCATATTCATCACTTCATTTTATTAATTCACTTTATTAGTTTACTTTGATACCAAAATCAACTTCATTTACCTTCACTTTCACTATACAACTTAAGTTAACTTATAATTTAATAGAAATTCTATTTTATTTAACTTTTTTACTTAAGTAAAATTCATATCACCATTCAAATTCAAATTTTCTTTTGCCTAACCAAAAGTGTTTAACCATTTTAACAAGCGAACAAATGATCTTACTCCTGCATGTCCCTGAGATCGAGTATCGAGGGGTTGGTTTGGTAGTTTGCCTTACCGTCGAGAGGCTAGCGGTAAAAGAAAATCATGAGGTACTCATGTGAGCTATGGTCGACTTTATCCACTGTCGATGGTTGAAAAGCCTAGACCGTCACACGTGGTATCAGAGCTTAGATTTTGTATATTCCTTAGCTTTGGTGTGTACTCAGTATAGATAGGGACAGTAGCACCCTAGATTGAGTTGAGTGTATTATATATATGAGCGCGTATTTGTTAGTGATATAAAATATTTTATATTGTGTTTACTTATCCGTTGAGCTGTTTGTGAATTCTAGTCGGTATATGGGACGCCATATTATCGATAGGGATTTTCAAACTCTTAAACGAGGTAGGTCGACATAGTATCATTTTAAATTGGGTAAATGAAATAATTTTACCTTGATTATATTTTATATATAAAGGAATATTTTTTCATAAATTATTAAAGTGTAAACAAATTGATTGTTTGGTTGTTTGAAAATGTAAATATATATAAGTTAATAAAAGATGTTTGAATAATCTAAATAAAAGCAACAACTGTAAGAGAATAAATTATATTAGAAAATGAATTATAAACATGGAATTATAATTAATATGATTTACAATTTTGAAATAATCTTATATATAAGAAATGAAACTATGTGAGTTATAATAAAAATGGATTTATATTAAGAATTGGGAAAATTTGAATCCCGTTGTTTTTCAAAGTTAAAGATATTATATTATTATAAATCTAAGTAAGATAAGTAAATTTAGAATGATCTTATATAAGTAAAATAAAATAGTAAAATTATAAGCGAAAGATTTGTAAATGTGATTTATAGACAAAAGGATTTTTTTTGAAAGAATATAAAGCACTGAATTCACTACTGTTACTGAAAATTCATAATGGTGATGACTACAGAATCATCAGTATCATTTTCGAGTTTCCATGTGACGGATTTGCTACCAATAGTAAATTGAAAATTGAAGTTTTGTTATGATAAACAAATTTGAATTTAAAATCCAAGTTGTAATTGATAAATATAAGTAAAATAAGTTTTGAACTTATAATATGAAATGATAAAATTTTGGCTTTGGTAAAGTTGAAAGAAATTTGAGTTACTAAGTGAAATATATGATTTGAAATTTAACTAAAGGAAAGTTAAATAAAAGGAATTGGATTTGAACTAGATTAGCTAAGTTATTGAAATGGAAATTAAACTTAAAAGATAAGTAATTATATAACATGAATTTGCAAGTTTGAATAAATAAGATTTATAACTTATGAAATGAGAAAATGTAAGTAAAACCAATTGTTAAAATGGTTAAACACTTTTGGTTAGGCAAAACAAAAATCTGATTTTGAATAGAGATATGAATTTGACTTAGGTAAAAGTTAGATAAGGTATAATTTGAATTAAATTAGAAGTGAACTTAAGTTGTATAGTGAAAGTGAAGGTAAATGAAATTGAAATGAAAGATAACTTAAGTGATGTTAAATGAAGTTGATTTTGGTATCAAAGAAAACTAATAAAGTAAAGTGATGAATATGAACTTGAGTTATATAAAGAAATTCAACTTTATTTGTAAAATGAATCAACATTAGAAATGATGTTGTTAAGAATTGAATAAAACTTAAGTTAAGAAGTGATGATAAAATTTGAAATTGAATAATTGAAGAAAGTCAATTGAATGTTAAACCAATTTGAAATTAAAAGTGTTGAACCAAATTGAATTAATGTAAAGTAAATTTATTTGGTTATGTTGGTTATGCATTGGTTGTTAGATGGTTGTTACTTGATTGTATAGAAAATTCATATGAAATGGAATTGATAAAATTGCAAGTAAAATAATTGAATTTAATTTGGAAGTGAACAAATTGGAATATGAATTAGTGAATGTAAACTAATTAGAATGAATGAATGTTAGAAAATCCAATGTTAATGAATCAAATGTGATTAAATTGAAAAACCAATTCAATGAATATTAATGAAAAGTGAATGAATATTGATTTGGTATTGGATAGTTGTTGGATGGTTGGATTTGTTGTTTTTGATTGCATTTTCTATATTGGCATTTATAGTTGTTGTGTTGGTATATGTTGTATATTGATATTACTTTCATATATACATGTTTCTCATTTGTTTATTGAGTGTTTAGTAGGTGCGAATGGCGCTTGCTTCACATTTGGAGTTCGCTTTCGCGCTATATTAGCCGTATATGCTCGCTAATAATATATATGGTACATATCTCGGATTACATATTGTACTTTTATACTTTTTTCCTTCGGGATGCCTCATCCTCGTAGATGAGATGTATATTTGTGATATATATATCATTATTTTTTTTCCGGATCGAACCGCGTAAAGAAGACTATGGCGATTTTTTTTGAAAATTTAAGGCGTTAGAATAAATTTTGAGAAATTGGAAAAAAAATACTTTTGACAACTAAATTTTGGGGTTTTCGAATTAAAAGTTAAACGATAGTAGTTGGTTTTGAAAAGATAACTATGAATGTATTTGAAAACTTAGTGAAGTTTTTACAAGAAGTTTAACTAATGGATTTTGAGAAAAGTTAAAAGGTTTAAAGTTTTGGTAATCTAATTTGAACGACTTTTTTTTGAAAAGTTAATGGATTTTGTGACTTTTTCTTACTTGATAATTTCGAGGACGAAATTCTTTTAAGTAGGGGAGAATGTAACGACCCAGAATTTCCATTATTCGATATTCGTATATTTACTTAATTTTAAATATGTAGAAGTTAATTTTATAAGCTGAATAAATTTTAATTCGAATATAGTTGTTTAATTGGATAATTAAATTGTCAATTGAATATTTGAAATTGCTTAAATAATTGGAAATTGGATTTAATGTGAATAAGAATAAATTAAAAGTTGTAATAAATTCTATTTGAATTTAAATGATGTTACAGAACTTTTAAAATTGAATTAAAAGTTGATTTGTAAAAATGGAATATTTTAATATTTAATTGACGAGTGAAAATGGTCATTTTTCAAACAGTCTCGGATTTCGACGAAACTAGTTTCATTAGCTCCGTCATGTTAAATTTTTGTAAGATTTCAAATTTCATGTCAATCGGATTTACGGTTTGTCTGGGGTGTGAATTTTAAATTTAAATAATTCAATTCGGAAACCTATCTTCCAAATACGATCAAATTGTCTCCCGACATATATTCCACTACGTTCGGAATATGGGTAAAACATTATAAATGCCAGGCGGCACGTTTTGTTTCGAGTTTGTAACGACCCAGAATTTTTAGAAATTAAAATTTGAATATTTAATTAATTTTAAATATTAATTAGTGAATTTATAAGTCAAATAAATTTTTATTTGAATTTTTGGATTTAATTGAATAATTAAATCGATAATTTAATATGTGAAATTATGGAAATAATTGAAAATTGAGTTAAATATGATTTAAAATAATCCGTAAAATTTTATTTAATCATACTGGAGTTATAGAAATATTTTAGAACTTTTAAAATCGAATTTAAAGTTAATTTGTGAAAAATTGAATATTTTAATATTTAATTATCGACCGTAAAATAGCCAATTTTTGAACAGTCTCAGAATTGAACGAAACCAGTTCCATTGGATCCGTAATAGTTAGTTATTACCGGATTTCAATTTTCGTGTCAATCGGAGCTATCGTTTGATCGTGGCAGCTCGAAACGCATCGATTTATTTTTAATTTAAATTTGGCGAGTCAAAATAGCCATTTTTCAAAAAGTCTCGGATTTCGACGAAACCAGTTTCATCGGATCCGTAATGTGATATTATTGTAAGGTTTCAAATTTCAAGTCGTTTGGATTTACCGTTTGTCCGGTACAAATTAAAACGCCTAGAAATCGGTTTAAATCGGTTTAATTCAAATTGAACGTTTTCAGCCATAACTCGCACATACTTCCGAATTAGCTTCCGAAACATGTTCCATTGTGTCCGGAACGCGGGGTAAACCCTAGGTACGCTGGTTACGGCGTCTAAATCGGAGTTCGGAAAATCCGGGATGAATAGTGTCGCTCGTTCCTTATAAATAGACCCCCACCCTCTCAAAAAAAAAAAGAAAAAAGAAATTAAAACCCTAAAGCTTGTAGCCGGCCCTAGAATTTCAATGGCCAGAAATGATCTTCCTCTTCCCCTTGATTTCTCCAAATCCATCAAGAATTAGCCTTAGGTTTCAACTAACAAATTGAAGAGGACGTCAAGCTCTACGATCTGAACGGCTATGATCTAAAACGGAGCGACGATAGAGGAGATAGGGGGGCCGACAGGGGGGAGGCTGCGCACGTATTTCGAGGGCCATCTTTGGGCCGAGCTCCACCAGGGTCAGGCCGAACATGGCTTTGGGTGGTGGCTTTGATTTGGCACTCCCCGATCGAGTTTGCATCGTGTAATTAGGTTGTAATATTTAACCCTAGAGATGAATGTATGGGTTCTATATGTTACGTGATTTCCTGGAGGGGTTGTTGCGTGAAAGAAGAAGAGAGATAGGGGGGGAGACGCACGGATCTGAAGTGAAGGTGGATGGATGGCCCAGATTTGTTTTGGGTAATAGAATTGTAAATTTAAGTAGTAAATATAGTTTAAATCGTGTAATCTTGTAAAATTCATAACTTTTTCATACGAGGTCAAAAAAATGCAAACTCAGTTGCGTTGGAATCGTATGGACGAGCACTACGCGATGGAGTTGGTTTGGAGTCATTTGGAGTTAGTGAGAATTTCGGGTAAAATTAAACGCGCGTTTAATTTTATTCGAAATAAAAGCTAAACGGAATTTAAAACCAAGGTGAGAACTTCTCACTCAATCGAATAGATTTCGATTTTATTTTAAATAGTTAGATTAAAAATATTTGAATGCATGTTTGAATGATGACTGTAAATTATTGATTGTTAAAATAGACATTATGCGCCGTTAGTAAGCGGATGTTATTTAGTAAAAACATATACCGCGAATATTTCATAAACAGTGAAATTGGTATTATATATAGTAGCAATATATATATATTGGCATATGTATATATTGGAGTTATTGATTTCCCGCATTTTTTGTTTAGCGGATGAGACCCTATTACGCCGTTAGTAAGCGGATAATATTTAATAAGAACATATACCGCGATAATTTCGTACTGGAGCGAAATTGGTATTGTGCTAATGTTTTTGGATGCAGGAAAACAGGTTGGAGGGATCCAACTGGATTCCTCAACAGTATTTATTTTATTTCAGATATTTTGATATTTGATGGATTATCATATCGATATATGATATCGTTGTTAGTCGTGATTGACTATTTGGTGTGTAGCATCATTGGACCCAGATTTTGGGATTTTAAAATGATTTTAAAAGTGATTTTGAAAATATACTATATTTTTGGAATTGATCCATTATAAATAAATAAACGTTATAATTTTTAAAGTTATAAAAATTATGGTTTTTGTGAAATATAGTTAAAAAGCTGATTTTTAGAAATACGATTAAAAGTCGATTTTTGAGAAATATGAACTAATGATTTTATAAAATAATTTAGATTGGATTTTTGAATATATGATAAAAGTTTAAATATAGGATTTATAAAATTTGATTATTTTATGAATCAAAACGGTGAAATAATAAAAGAGATTAAAGACGTTTTAGAATAATAATATATAGACTGATTTATATTAAGAGATTTATAAATGGATATTTATAAAATTGAAATATAGACATTATAAAACGAGTTTTTATAAGTGTTTGAATGTAGTGAAAATGAATTTCATAGATGAATGAAATTTATAGAATTATAAACTGTGAAGTTATAAATGAAATTTATAAATAGTAAGATTTATAAATTTGGTGAAATTATTTGAAGAATAGATTGATTAAATAAATAAATCTTATAAGTTATAAGGTTTATAAATTGAAAAGTCTTTAAAAAGAACGATTTTGTAAAATAATCGTTTTATAAGCAATTGACTTATAATATGAACTTTTAGTTTATAATTGAGATATGAAATCAAATAGGTTAATAAAGGAATTTATAAAAAGGAAGTTTTTATAAATAAAAAGAAACGGAATTTATAAACGTTGATTTATAAATCCGCAAATGACTTATTTTGATAAGTTAATTTTTATAACTTATAAATGGAGTTATATTCACGTTTAGACAGCGAATAATCCTTTAAGTTAAAGTGAATAGAAATGATGAAGTTTGTTAACGTAGTTTATTCACGTTTTTGAACAGTGAATAACACGTTAAAGAAATTGTTTAGAATGTGAATGTTTTAAATAGAATTAAAACGATCTAACGATGTTTTAAAAGGTGTTGTGATTCGAAACCATAGATTTTAACATTTATTGTTGAAATAGACGTTTTCGAGAAATAAAAGGAAATAGTGGACTATAACACTGTAGTTATAGTAAATGATTTCCGAAAGGAAATGTTTTGTATAGTATTGGGATTTATATATCTATTTAATTTCGAATCCCTATGCTAGTGATTTTGGGTTGCCGTAACGATGTTTTACGCAACATTCGTTTTGGCCCAAATAAATATGTTAAGTGAATGATTTCCTTAAAGAAAGAAATATATACTTAATTCGGTTTAAGTATATTGAATATTTTCTAAGTGTTGAAAATAAAAGGAATTTGTGAATTACTTATGAATAAATAAGTATGGAAATGTTTTCCAATATGAAGTGAATAATTAGAATTTATCTTTTTCTGAAGATAAATTGAAATGAATTATTGAAATCGCATATGCATGGATATTTTGAAATATAAATTCATTATAGAATTTATATGTGAAAGTGAAACTTGTTAAAAATAAATATTGATTTATTTTTGAAGTGTTGAAATTATATATCTAGTAAAGATATTTTGGAAAATAAATAATTTGGAAAATTATTTGGAATCTGGTGATGTGTGCATATCCAGTGATAGTTCAATAACCGACTATCAGTATTCCCCTTTGAATGGGTATTTGATGTGAATTGATTGAATTTGAATGCACACTTATTTTTGAATAAGCGCTCACTATTCGGGTTAACCGGGAAAGGACCATGGGGTCGTATAACCCACTCCGAATATGTGTTACGTCGTTGTGAATCGCATTTGAAGATCGGTGTTGAAGACCGGTATTTGCGAGAGTGATAGGATGAACTATCGATTGACTCTGCACCGAGTTGCTCCGGTATTGAGTTCTCCATATGTGATGGTGAATCCGATCAGGATTGTGAATATCCGGATTGCAAGGACTTCTTTGTAAGTGCCTTCGGTTCTGTTCGATCCCGGAACAGACTTGTATGGATTGTATGTCTGACATTACAAGTTGAGATATAAAGCCGATTTCTTTCAAATATATTTCTGTTGGTGGCGGAGAATTTATTCTTTGCTTAACACCCTTCTTTGAGACGTACGAGCTCAAAGGTTATATAGTTGAAGTTATCAGCGATATATTCCCAAATTTGGTAATGTGACATGCTGAGTGTTGCTGAAATGATCATTGTGTTGATTATTGTGATAGGATCATTTATTTGATCGTCTATCTTAGTGATCATTGTGTTGATCATTTGTTGACCCAAAGCATGGCTTTTGTATAAAGTATGTTTTTGTGGACGTGAATTCGTCGAGCCTCACATCCCGGAAATGGTCAAAACAGGAAAGATGCGGCAAGGTTATTAGGGGTTGCTGTAGCTCCCCTTAGGGTATGTGCATTTCCTTCTGGAAAGGGGTGGTATCATGGTATGGAGCCCAGATACTTACTCATGTTGAAAACACTTTATGATTGTGTGAATTGGATATCGAGCGCTCGGTTGAAAAGGTCCTAAAGGACCGGGGAATGGCGTGCTCGTGTCAGTAGTTACCCAGTTAGGGGTAACCCGGCCTTGTGTTGGCAGAGATCCGGTTTGGTTCTCGGGGATGTCTTTCCAGAGGCATTCTCAGTGGCAATGGGAAGTTCCTTGGCCTGACCATTTGTTGGAAATCCAATTCCCAATACGAAACTTGTACGGTATTAGTTGTAGAACCTGCTATTCACTTATGGTGGTCACCACTGTTTGGATGGTAGCTATAGTAGGCATAGTTCGAAATGTCTATGCTGGCTAAGATTTATATTCTACTTTCGAAATGAATTTTTTCTACACTATACACTAATAATAATATCAAATGTTATTTTAAATGCGTATCAAGCATCTTTGACTATCATAAGGAGAAATCTCCTCCGATTCTGCGTTTGCATGTGTGTGTGTGCGGGAGGCCTTATGGTGGTCTCATTTTTAAAAGCATTGCGAATTGAATTAAAAATATTCCTCTATTTTGATTTTAAAGATAAATAAACTGTTTTGAGTTCTCACACCAGTCACATGACTGACTTGGAGTTTATTGTTTTCCTTCCTAAACTCTGGGTGCCCACCAATTTCCACACGGGCAGTTAAGAGTTAGGTTTATCAGGATATTCTGGAGTTGCTGGAGGCAAGCTGGATGGCATGGCGTATTACTAGTTTATATAGTATTTCTTTTTCCGCTGCACTGTTTGATGTTGTATGTTGTTGTACACTCTGATGATATGATATGATGTAATAAAATGTGATGTAATGTAATAACTGATATAGTTCTTTGTTTAAAGATTATTCATTTATTATTATATGTTGTTCCGCTGCGAATTGTGAGATTCTGTTGTTGTTCTGTTGTTTCCTTTCTGTCCGTTCTATTTTTAAAATTTTGTATCTTCTATTTTCAAATTCTCTTGTCTCTGTTTTTCTAATTCTCTGTTTTCTAAAAATTGTCTATCTTCTTTTCCCTCTATTTTTCTTTTTCTTTCTTCTTTTTCTCTCTTCTTTCTTTTCTTTTCTTTTTAAAACCCATAACATCTCGGTTTTTGGCCTTCGATTTCTCGGCAGTCGATAAAGTGAGTGTCGATGTTGAATTTTCGAAGAACGAAAATCCGTGACGTTACATTTGGTATCAGAGCTGATGGTTAAGCGAGAACCATGGTTCTGTAGGGTATTACTCGTTAGAGATAGAGTCAGCAGTACTCTAGAATGAGTTTGAGTGTAATAATAGCTATGAGAGCGTATTTGTTAGTGTATATAAAATTGTTTTATATTGTGATGATTGGTTTATTGAGTGGCATATGAACTTTCGTCAGCGTGGTCCGCAAGACTATGCCGAAGGGGTTTCTAAACATTTGAATAGAACAATTCGACACAAGATTGATTTTAAAATTGGGTAAATAAAATAATTTTACCTTGATTATATTTTATATATAAAGGAATAATTTTTCAGAATTATTAAAGTGTATATAAGTTGATTGTTTGGTTATTTGAATAATCTAAATAAAAGAATAATTGTATAAGCAAAAGAATTATAAGAATTGAATTATAATTAAAGTGTTTACAATTGTGAAATAAACTTATATATATAAAAGTGAAATTATATGAATATGAGTTGTAAATAATCAAGTGGATTAAAAGAAATGTGAACTTGAGTTATATAAATGAAATTCAACTTTAGAAATTGAATGAATTGAATGTTAATCAATTAAATGTAAATTAAAGTTGATATGAAATAATGAATGTAAGTGTTAATTCATTAAATTCTAATGTTATTGGAAGTTGAATACTTGAATGAAAGTCAATTTAATAAAACCAATTGGAAAGTAAAGATGTTAAACCAAAATGAATGTAAGTGAAGCGAAGAAATTTGGTTGTAATCAATATACTTTGGTTGTTATATGGATGTTGATTGATTGTATATAATTCATTAAGTGTTAATGAAATTGGAAGCTATGAAATTGAATTCCAATTGAAAGTAAATAGATTTGAATAGAATTGAATGTAAATTGGATTTAATTAGTGAATGTAAACTAATTGAATTGAGAATGAATGTTAGTAAATCCAATGTAAATAAATCAAATGTGATTTAAATTGAAAACCATTTCATTGAACATATAATGAGAATAAGAATATGAATGAATGTTTATTTGGATATGGATGATAGCTGGTTGATGGTTTCATTTGTTGTTTAGTTGCATTTCTATGTGACATATATAGTTGATATGTTGCTATATGTTGTATATTGAGATTATTGTCTATATGCATGATTCTCATGTTGTTTGTTGAGTTTAGTAGGTGCGGATCGCGTTTGCTTCGCATTTGGAGTTCGCTTTTGCGCTATATTAGCCGTATATGCTCGCTAAAAAAATATAAGGTACATATCTCGGATTAAATATCGTACTTTTATACTTTTTTCCCTTCGGGATGCCTCATTACTTGATGAGATGTATATTTGTGATATATATACTGTCATTTTTTTTCGGATCGAGCCGCGCAAAGGAGACTATGGCAAATTTTTCCGAAAATTTAAGGCGTTAGAAAAATTTTGAGAAAATTGGGAAAATTTTGAAAACTATAACTTTGATTTTGGAATTGAAAGTTAAACTATAGTAGTTGTTTTTGAAAAGATAACTAAGTATGATTTGAAAACTTAGTAAAGATTTGTAAGAAGTTTAACTATGAATTTTGGGAAAGTTAATAAATTGTATAACTTTTCTTACTTGTAATTTCGAGGACGAAATTCTTTTAAGTGGGGAAGATTGTAACGACCCAGAATTTTTAGAAATTAAAATTTGAATATTTAATTAATTTTAAATATTAATTAGTGAATTTATAAGTCAAATAAATTTTTATTTGAATTTTTGGATTTAATTGAATAATTAAATCGATAATTTAATATGTGAAATTATGGAAATAATTGAAAATTGAGTTAAATATGATTTAAAATAATCCGTAAAATTTTATTTAATCATACTGGAGTTATAGAAATATTTTAGAACTTTTAAAATCGAATTTAAAGTTAATTTGTGAAAAATTGAATATTTTAATATTTAATTATCGACCGTAAAATAGCCAATTTTTGAACAGTCTCAGAATTGAACGAAACCAGTTTCATTGGATCCGTAATAGTTAGTTATTACCGGATTTCAATTTTCGTGTCAATCGGAGCTATCGTTTGATCGTGGCAGCTCGAAACGCATCGATTTATTTTTAATTTAAATTTGGCGAGTCAAAATAGCCATTTTTCAAAAAGTCTCGGATTTCGACGAAACCAGTTTCATCGGATCCGTAATGTGATATTATTGTAAGGTTTCAAATTTCAAGTCGTTTGGATTTACCGTTTGTCCGGTACAAATTAAAACGCCTAGAAATCGGTTTAAATCGGTTTAATTCAAATTGAACGTTTTCAGCCATAACTCGCACATACTTCCGAATTAGCTTCCGAAACCTGTTCCATTGTGTCCGGAACGCGGGGTAAACCCTAGGTACGCTGGTTACGGCGTCTAAATCGGAGTTCGGAAAATCCGGGATGAATAGTGTCGCTCGTTCCTTATAAATAGACCCCCACCCTCTCAAAAAAAAAAGAAAAAAAGAAATTAAAACCCTAAAGCTTGTAGCCGGCCCTAGAATTTCAATGGCCAGAAATGATCTTCCTCTTCCCCTTGATTTCTCCAAATCCATCAAGAATTAGCCTTAGGTTTCAACTAACAAATTGAAGAGGACGTCAAGCTCTACGATCTGAACGGCTATGATCTAAAACGGAGCGACGATAGAGGAGATAGGGGGGCCGACAGGGGGGAGACTGCGCACGTATTTCGAGGGCCATCTTTGGGCCGAGCTCCACCAGGGTCAGGCCGAACATGGCTTTGGGTGGTGGCTTTGATTTGGCACTCCCCGATCGAGTTTGCATCGTGTAATTAGGTTGTAATATTTAACCCTAGAGATGAATGTATGGGTTCTATATGTTACGTGATTTCCTGGAGGGGTTGTTGCATGAAAGAAGAAGAGAGATAGGGCGGGGGGGGAGACGCACGGATCTGAAGTGAAGGTGGATGGATGGCCCAGATTTGTTTTGGGTAATAGAATTGTAAATTTAAGTAGTAAATATAGTTTAAATCGTGTAATCTTGTAAAATTCATAACTTTTTCATACGAGGTCGAAAAAATGCAAACTCAGTTGCGTTGGAATCGTATGGACGAGCACTACGCGATGGAGTTGGTTTGGAGTCGTTTGGAGTTAGTGAGAATTTCGGGTAAAATTAAACGCGCGTTTAATTTTATTCGAAATAAAAGCTAAACGGAATTTAAAACCAAGGTGAGAACTTCTCACTCAATCGAATAGATTTCGATTTTATTTTAAATAGTTAGATTTAAAATATTTGAATGCATGTTTGAATGATGACTGTAAATTATTGATTGTTAAAATAGACATTATGCGCCGTTAGTAAGCGGATGTTATTTAGTAAAAACATATACCGCGAATATTTCATAAACAGTGAAATTGGTATTATATATAGTAGCAATATATATATATTGGCATATGTATATATTGGAGTTATTGATTTCCCGCATTTTTTGTTTAGCGGATGAGACCCTATTACGCCGTTAGTAAGCGGATAATATTTAATAAGAACATATACCGCGATAATTTCGTACTGGAGCGAAATTGGTATTGTGCTAATGTTTTTGGATGCAGGAAAACAGGTTGGAGGGATCCAACTGGATTCCTCAACAGTATTTATTTTATTTCAGATATTTTGATATTTGATGGATTATCATATCGATATATGATATCGTTGTTAGTCGTGATTGACTATTTGGTGTGTAGCATCATTGGACCCAGATTTTGGGATTTTAAAATGATTTTAAAAGTGATTTTGAAAATATACTATATTTTTGGAATTGATCCATTATAAATAAATAAACGTTATAATTTTTAAAGTTATAAAAATTATGGTTTTTGTGAAATATAGTTAAAAAGCTGATTTTTAGAAATACGATTAAAAGTCGATTTTTGAGAAATATGAACTAATGATTTTATAAAATAATTTAGATTGGATTTTTGAATATATGATAAAAGTTTAAATATAGGATTTATAAAATTTGATTATTTTATGAATCAAAACGGTGAAATAATAAAAGAGATTAAAGACGTTTTAGAATAATAATATATAGACTGATTTATATTAAGAGATTTATAAATGGATATTTATAAAATTGAAATATAGACATTATAAAACGAGTTTTTATAAGTGTTTGAATGTAGTGAAAATGAATTTCATAAATGAATGAAATTTATAGAATTATAAACTGTGAAGTTATAAATGAAATTTATAAATAGTAAGATTTATAAATTTGGTGAAATTATTTGAAGAATAGATTGATTAAATAAATAAATCTTATAAGTTATAAGGTTTATAAATTGAAAAGTCTTTAAAAAGAACGATTTTGTAAAATAATCGTTTTATAAGCAATTGACTTATAATATGAACTTTTAGTTTATAATTGAGATATGAAATCAAATAGGTTAATAAAGGAATTTATAAAAAGGAAGTTTTTATAAATAAAAAGAAACGGAATTTATAAACGTTGATTTATAAATCCGCAAATGACTTATTTTGATAAGTTAATTTTTATAACTTATAAATGGAGTTATATTCACGTTTAGACAGCGAATAATCCTTTAAGTTAAAGTGAATAGAAATGATGAAGTTTGTTAACGTAGTTTATTCACGTTTTTGAACAGTGAATAACACGTTAAAGAAATTGTTTAGAATGTGAATGTTTTAAATAGAATTAAAACGATCTAACGATGTTTTAAAAGGTGTTGTGATTCGAAACCATAGATTTTAACATTTATTGTTGAAATAGACGTTTTCGAGAAATAAAAGGAAATAGTGGACTATAACACTGTAGTTATAGTAAATGATTTCCGAAAGGAAATGTTTTGTATAGTATTGGGATTTATATATCTATTTAATTTCGAATCCCTATGCTAGTGATTTTGGGTTGTCGTAACGATGTTTTACGCAACATTCGTTTTGGCCCAAATAAATATGTTAAGTGAATGATTTCCTTAAAGAAAGAAATATATACTTAATTCGGTTTAAGTATATTGAATATTTTCTAAGTGTTGAAAATAAAAGGAATTTGTGAATTACTTATGAATAAATAAGTATGGAAATGTTTTCCAATATGAAGTGAATAATTAGAATTTATCTTTTTCTGAAGATAAATTGAAATGAATTATTGAAATCGCATATGCATGGATATTTTGAAATATAAATTCATTATAGAATTTATATGTGAAAGTGAAACTTGTTAAAAATAAATATTGATTTATTTTTGAAGTGTTGAAATTATATATCTAGTAAAGATATTTTGGAAAATAAATAATTTGGAAAATTATTTGGAATCTGGTGATGTGTGCATATCCAGTGATAGTTCAATAACCGACTATCAGTATTCCCCTTTGAATGGGTATTTGATGTGAATTGATTGAATTTGAATGCACACTTATTTTTGAATAAGCGCTCACTATTCGGGTTAACCGGGAAAGGACCATGGGGTCGTATAATCCACTCCGAATATGTGTTACGTCGTTGTGAATCGCATTTGAAGATCGGTGTTGAAGACCGGTATTTGCGAGAGTGATAGGATGAACTATCGATTGACTCTGCACCGAGTTGCTCCGGTATTGAGTTCTCCATATGTGATGGTGAATCCGATCAGGATTGTGAATATCCGGATTGCAAGGACTTCTTTGTAAGTGCCTTCGGTTCTGTTCGATCCCGGAACAGACTTGTATGGATTGTATGTCTGACATTACAAGTTGAGATATAAAGCCGATTTCTTTCAAATATATTTCTGTTGGTGGCGGAGAATTTATTCTTTGCTTAACACCCTTCTTTGAGACGTACGAGCTCAAAGGTTATATAGTTGAAGTTATCAGCGATATATTCCCAAATTTGGTAATGTGACATGCTGAGTGTTGCTGAAATGATCATTGTGTTGATTATTGTGATAGGATCATTTATTTGATCGTCTATCTTAGTGATCATTGTGTTGATCATTTGTTGACCCAAAGCATGGCTTTTGTATAAAGTATGTTTTTGTGGACGTGAATTCGTCGAGCCTCACATCCCGGAAATGGTCAAAACAGGAAAGATGCGGCAAGGTTATTAGGGGTTGCTGTAGCTCCCCTTAGGGTATGTGCATTTCCTTCTGGAAAGGGGTGGTATCATGGTATGGAGCCCAGATACTTACTCATGTTGAAAACACTTTATGATTGTGTGAATTGGATATCGAGCGCTCGGTTGAAAAGGTCCTAAAGGACCGGGGAATGGCGTGCTCGTGTCAGTAGTTACCCAGTTAGGGGTAACCCGGCCTTGTGTTGGCAGAGATCCGGTTTGGTTCTCGGGGATGTCTTTCCAGAGGCATTCTCAGTGGCAATGGGAAGTTCCTTGGCCTGACCATTTGTTGGAAATCCAATTCCCAATACGAAACTTGTACGGTATTAGTTGTAGAACCTGCTATTCACTTATGGTGGTCACCACTGTTTGGATGGTAGCTATAGTAGGCATAGTTCGAAATGTCTATGCTGGCTAAGATTTATATTCTACTTTCGAAATGAATTTTTTCTACACTATACACTAATAATAATATCAAATGTTATTTTAAATGCGTATCAAGCATCTTTGACTATCATAAGGAGAAATCTCCTCCGATTCTGCGTTTGCATGTGTGTGTGTGCGGGAGGCCTTATGGTGGTCTCATTTTTAAAAGCATTGCGAATTGAATTAAAAATATTCCTCTATTTTGATTTTAAAGATAAATAAACTGTTTTGAGTTCTCACACCAGTCACATGACTGACTTGGAGTTTATTGTTTTCCTTCCTAAACTCTGGGTGCCCACCAATTTCCACACGGGCAGTTAAGAGTTAGGTTTATCAGGATATTCTGGAGTTGCTGGAGGCAAGCTGGATGGCATGGCGTATTACTAGTTTATATAGTATTTCTTTTTCCGCTGCACTGTTTGATGTTGTATGTTGTTGTACACTCTGATGATATGATATGATGTAATAAAATGTAATGTAATGTAATAACTGATATAGTTCTTTGTTTAAAGATTATTCATTTATTATTATATGTTGTTCCGCTGCGAATTGTGAGATTCTGTTGTTGTTCTGTTGTTTCCTTTCTGTCCGTTCTATTTTTAAAATTTTGTATCTTCTATTTTCAAATTCTCTTGTCTCTGTTTTTCTAATTCTCTGTTTTCTAAAAATTGTCTATCTTCTTTTCCCTCTATTTTTCTTTTTCTTTCTTCTTTTTCTCTCTTCTTTCTTTTCTTTTCTTTTTAAAACCCATAACATCTCGGTTTTTGGCCTTCGATTTCTCGGCAGTCGATAAAGTGAGTGTCGATGTTGAATTTTCGAAGAACGAAAATCCGTGACGTTACATTTGGTATCAGAGCTGATGGTTAAGCGAGAACCATGGTTCTGTAGGGTATTACTCGTTAGAGATAGAGTCAGCAGTACTCTAGAATGAGTTTGAGTGTAATAATAGCTATGAGAGCGTATTTGTTAGTGTATATAAAATTGTTTTATATTGTGATGATTGGTTTATTGAGTGGCATATGAACTTTCGTCAGCGTGGTCCGCAAGACTATGCCGAAGGGGTTTCTAAACATTTGAATAGAACAATTCGACACAACATTGATTTTAAAATTGGGTAAATAAAATAATTTTACCTTGATTATATTTTATATATAAAGGAATAATTTTTCAGAATTATTAAAGTGTATATAAGTTAATTGTTTGGTTATTTGAATAATCTAAATAAAAGAATAATTGTATAAGCAAAAGAATTATAAGAATTGAATTATAATTAAAGTGTTTACAATTGTGAAATAAACTTATATATATAAAAGTGAAATTATATGAATATGAGTTGTAAATAATCAAGTGGATTAAAAGAAATGTGAACTTGAGTTATATAAATGAAATTCAACTTTAGAAATTGAATGAATTGAATGTTAATCAATTAAATGTAAATTAAAGTTGATATGAAATAATGAATGTAAGTGTTAATTCATTAAATTCTAATGTTATTGGAAGTTGAATACTTGAATGAAAGTCAATTTAATAAAACCAATTGGAAAGTAAAGATGTTAAACCAAAATGAATGTAAGTGAAGCGAAGAAATGTGGTTGTAATCAATATACTTTGGTTGTTATATGGATGTTGATTGATTGTATATAATTCATTAAGTGTTAATGAAATTGGAAGCTATGAAATTGAATTCCAATTGAAAGTAAATAGATTTGAATAGAATTGAATGTAAATTGGATTTAATTAGTGAATGTAAACTAATTGAATTGAGAATGAATGTTAGTAAATCCAATGTAAATAAATCAAATGTGATTTAAATTGAAAACCATTTCATTGAACATATAATGAGAATAAGAATATGAATGAATGTTTATTTGGATATGGATGATAGCTGGTTGATGGTTTCATTTGTTGTTTAGTTGCATTTCTATGTGACATATATAGTTGATATGTTGCTATATGTTGTATATTGAGATTATTGTCTATATGCATGATTCTCATGTTGTTTGTTGAGTTTAGTAGGTGCGGATCGCGTTTGCTTCGCATTTGGAGTTCGCTTTTGCGCTATATTAGCCGTATATGCTCGCTAAAAAAATATAAGGTACATATCTCGGATTAAATATCGTACTTTTATACTTTTTTCCCTTCGGGATGCCTCATTACTTGATGAGATGTATATTTGTGATATATATACTGTCATTTTTTTTCGGATCGAGCCGCGCAAAGGAGACTATGGCAAATTTTTCCGAAAATTTAAGGCGTTAGAAAAATTTTGAGAAAATTGGGAAAATTTTGAAAACTATAACTTTGATTTTGGAATTGAAAGTTAAACTATAGTAGTTGTTTTTGAAAAGATAACTAAGTATGATTTGAAAACTTAGTAAAGATTTGTAAGAAGTTTAACTATGAATTTTGGGAAAGTTAATAAATTGTATAACTTTTCTTACTTGTAATTTCGAGGACGAAATTCTTTTAAGTGGGGAAGATTGTAACGACCCAGAATTTTTAGAAATTAAAATTTGAATATTTAATTAATTTTAAATATTAATTAGTGAATTTATAAGTCAAATAAATTTTTATTTGAATTTTTGGATTTAATTGAATAATTAAATCGATAATTTAATATGTGAAATTATGGAAATAATTGAAAATTGAGTTAAATATGATTTAAAATAATCCGTAAAATTTTATTTAATCATACTGGAGTTATAGAAATATTTTAGAACTTTTAAAATCGAATTTAAAGTTAATTTGTGAAAAATTGAATATTTTAATATTTAATTATCGACCGTAAAATAGCCAATTTTTGAACAGTCTCAGAATTGAACGAAACCAGTTACATTGGATCCGTAATAGTTAGTTATTACCGGATTTCAATTTTCGTGTCAATCGGAGCTATCGTTTGATCGTGGCAGCTCGAAACGCATCGATTTATTTTTAATTTAAATTTGGCGAGTCAAAATAGCCATTTTTCAAAAAGTCTCGGATTTCGATGAAACCAGTTTCATCGGATCCGTAATGTGATATTATTGTAAGGTTTCAAATTTCAAGTCGTTTGGATTTACCGTTTGTCCGGTACAAATTAAAACGCCTAGAAATCGGTTTAAATCGTTTTAATTCAAATTGAACGTTTTCAGCCATAACTCGCACATACTTCCGAATTAGCTTCCGAAACCTGTTCCATTGTGTCCGGAACGCGGGGTAAACCCTAGGTACGCTGGTTACGGCGTCTAAATCGGAGTTCGGAAAATCCGGGATGAATAGTGTCGCTCGTTCCTTATAAATAGACCCCCACCCTCTCAAAAAAAAAAAAAAAAAAAGAAATTAAAACCCTAAAGCTTGTAGCCGGCCCTAGAATTTCAATGGCCAGAAATGATCTTCCTCTTCCCCTTGATTTCTCCAAATCCATCAAGAATTAGCCTTAGGTTTCAACTAACAAATTGAAGAGGACGTCAAGCTCTACGATCTGAACGGCTATGATCTAAAACGGAGCGACGATAGAGGAGATAGGGGGGCCGACAGGGGGGAGGCTGCGCACGTATTTCGAGGGCCATCTTTGGGCCGAGCTCCACCAGGGTCAGGCCGAACATGGCTTTGGGTGGTGGCTTTGATTTGGCACTCCCCGATCGAGTTTGCATCGTGTAATTAGGTTGTAATATTTAACCCTAGAGATGAATGTATGGGTTCTATATGTTACGTGATTTCCTGGAGGGGTTGTTGCGTGAAAGAAGAAGAGAGATAGGGGGGGGAGACGCACGGATCTGAAGTGAAGGTGGATGGATGGCCCAGATTTGTTTTGGGTAATAGAATTGTAAATTTAAGTAGTAAATATAGTTTAAATCGTGTAATCTTGTAAAATTCATAACTTTTTCATACGAGGTCGAAAAAATGCAAACTCAGTTGCGTTGGAATCGTATGGACGAGCACTACGCGATGGAGTTGGTTTGGAGTCGTTTGGAGTTAGTGAGAATTTCGGGTAAAATTAAACGCGCGTTTAATTTTATTCGAAATAAAAGCTAAACGGAATTTAAAACCAAGGTGAGAACTTCTCACTCAATCGAATAGATTTCGATTTTATTTTAAATAGTTAGATTTAAAATATTTGAATGCATGTTTGAATGATGACTGTAAATTATTGATTGTTAAAATAGACATTATGCGCCGTTAGTAAGCGGATGTTATTTAGTAAAAACATATACCGCGAATATTTCATAAACAGTGAAATTGGTATTATATATAGTAGCAATATATATATATTGGCATATGTATATATTGGAGTTATTGATTTCCCGCATTTTTTGTTTAGCGGATGAGACCCTATTACGCCGTTAGTAAGCGGATAATATTTAATAAGAACATATACCGCGATAATTTCGTACTGGAGCGAAATTGGTATTGTGCTAATGTTTTTGGATGCAGGAAAACAGGTTGGAGGGATCCAACTGGATTCCTCAACAGTATTTATTTTATTTCAGATATTTTGATATTTGATGGATTATCATATCGATATATGATATCGTTGTTAGTCGTGATTGACTATTTGGTGTGTAGCATCATTGGACCCAGATTTTGGGATTTTAAAATGATTTTAAAAGTGATTTTGAAAATATACTATATTTTTGGAATTGATCCATTATAAATAAATAAACGTTATAATTTTTAAAGTTATAAAAATTATGGTTTTTGTGAAATATAGTTAAAAAGCTGATTTTTAGAAATACGATTAAAAGTCGATTTTTGAGAAATATGAACTAATGATTTTATAAAATAATTTAGATTGGATTTTTGAATATATGATAAAAGTTTAAATATAGGATTTATAAAATTTGATTATTTTATGAATCAAAACGGTGAAATAATAAAAGAGATTAAAGACGTTTTAGAATAATAATATATAGACTGATTTATATTAAGAGATTTATAAATGGATATTTATAAAATTGAAATATAGACATTATAAAACGAGTTTTTATAAGTGTTTGAATGTAGTGAAAATGAATTTCATAAATGAATGAAATTTATAGAATTATAAACTGTGAAGTTATAAATGAAATTTATAAATAGTAAGATTTATAAATTTGGTGAAATTATTTGAAGAATAGATTGATTAAATAAATAAATCTTATAAGTTATAAGGTTTATAAATTAAAAAGTCTTTAAAAAGAACGATTTTGTAAAATAATCGTTTTATAAGCAATTGACTTATAATATGAACTTTTAGTTTATAATTGAGATATGAAATCAAATAGGTTAATAAAGGAATTTATAAAAAGGAAGTTTTTATAAATAAAAAGAAACGGAATTTATAAACGTTGATTTATAAATCCGCAAATGACTTATTTTGATAAGTTAATTTTTATAACTTATAAATGGAGTTATATTCACGTTTTAGACAGCGAATAATCCTTTAAGTTAAAGTGAATAGAAATGATGAAGTTTGTTAACGTAGTTTATTCACGTTTTTGAACAGTGAATAACACGTTAAAGAAATTGTTTAGAATGTGAATGTTTTAAATAGAATTAAAACGATCTAACGATGTTTTAAAAGGTGTTGTGATTCGAAACCATAGATTTTAACATTTATTGTTGAAATAGACGTTTTCGAGAAATAAAAGGAAATAGTGGACTATAACACTGTAGTTATAGTAAATGATTTCCGAAAGGAAATGTTTTGTATAGTATTGGGATTTATATATCTATTTAATTTCGAATCCCTATGCTAGTGATTTTGGGTTGTCGTAACGATGTTTTACGCAACATTCGTTTTGGCCCAAATAAATATGTTAAGTGAATGATTTCCTTAAAGAAAGAAACATATACTTAATTCGGTTTAAGTATATTGAATATTTTCTAAGTGTTGAAAATAAAAGGAATTTGTGAATTACTTATGAATAAATAAGTATGGAAATGTTTTCCAATATGAAGTGAATAATTAGAATTTATCTTTTTCTGAAGATAAATTGAAATGAATTATTGAAATCGCATATGCATGGATATTTTGAAATATAAATTCATTATAGAATTTATATGTGAAAGTGAAACTTGTTAAAAATAAATATTGATTTATTTTTGAAGTGTTGAAATTATATATCTAGTAAAGATATTTTGGAAAATAAATAATTTGGAAAATTATTTGGAATCTGGTGATGTGTGCATATCCAGTGATAGTTCAATAACCGACTATCAGTATTCCCCTTTGAATGGGTATTTGATGTGAATTGATTGAATTTGAATGCACTCTTATTTTTGAATAAGCGCTCACTATTCGGGTTAACCGGGAAAGGACCATGGGGTCGTATAACCCACTCCGAATATGTGTTACGTCGTTGTGAATCGCATTTGAAGATCGGTGTTGAAGACCGGTATTTGCGAGAGTGATAGGATGAACTATCGATTGACTCTGCACCGAGTTGCTCCGGTATTGAGTTCTCCATATGTGATGGTGAATCCGATCAGGATTGTGAATATCCGGATTGCAAGGACTTCTTTGTAAGTGCCTTCGGTTCTGTTCGATCCCGGAACAGACTTGTATGGATTGTATGTCTGACATTACAAGTTGAGATATAAAGCCGATTTCTTTCAAATATATTTCTGTTGGTGGCGGAGAATTTATTCTTTGCTTAACACCCTTCTTTGAGACGTACGAGCTCAAAGGTTATATAGTTGAAGTTATCAGCGATATATTCCCAAATTTGGTAATGTGACATGCTGAGTGTTGCTGAAATGATCATTGTGTTGATTATTGTGATAGGATCATTTATTTGATCGTCTATCTTAGTGATCATTGTGTTGATCATTTGTTGACCCAAAGCATGGCTTTTGTATAAAGTATGTTTTTGTGGACGTGAATTCGTCGAGCCTCACATCCCGGAAATGGTCAAAACAGGAAAGATGCGGCAAGGTTATTAGGGGTTGCTGTAGCTCCCCTTAGGGTATGTGCATTTCCTTCTGGAAAGGGGTGGTATCATGGTATGGAGCCCAGATACTTACTCATGTTGAAAACACTTTATGATTGTGTGAATTGGATATCGAGCGCTCGGTTGAAAAGGTCCTAAAGGACCGGGGAATGGCGTGCTCGTGTCAGTAGTTACCCAGTTAGGGGTAACCCGGCCTTGTGTTGGCAGAGATCCGGTTTGGTTCTCGGGGATGTCTTTCCAGAGGCATTCTCAGTGGCAATGGGAAGTTCCTTGGCCTGACCATTTGTTGGAAATCCAATTCCCAATACGAAACTTGTACGGTATTAGTTGTAGAACCTGCTATTCACTTATGGTGGTCACCACTGTTTGGATGGTAGCTATAGTAGGCATAGTTCGAAATGTCTATGCTGGCTAAGATTTATATTCTACTTTCGAAATGAATTTTTTCTACACTATACACTAATAATAATATCAAATGTTATTTTAAATGCGTATCAAGCATCTTTGACTATCATAAGGAGAAATCTCCTCCGATTCTGCGTTTGCATGTGTGTGTGTGCGGGAGGCCTTATGGTGGTCTCATTTTTAAAAGCATTGCGAATTGAATTAAAAATATTCCTCTATTTTGATTTTAAAGATAAATAAACTGTTTTGAGTTCTCACACCAGTCACATGACTGACTTGGAGTTTATTGTTTTCCTTCCTAAACTCTGGGTGCCCACCAATTTCCACACGGGCAGTTAAGAGTTAGGTTTATCAGGATATTCTGGAGTTGCTGGAGGCAAGCTGGATGGCATGGCGTATTACTAGTTTATATAGTATTTCTTTTTCCGCTGCACTGTTTGATGTTGTATGTTGTTGTACACTCTGATGATATGATATGATGTAATAAAATGTGATGTAATGTAATAACTGATATAGTTCTTTGTTTAAAGATTATTCATTTATTATTATATGTTGTTCCGCTGCGAATTGTGAGATTCTGTTGTTGTTCTGTTGTTTCCTTTCTGTCCGTTCTATTTTTAAAATTTTGTATCTTCTATTTTCAAATTCTCTTGTCTCTGTTTTTCTAATTCTCTGTTTTCTAAAAATTGTCTATCTTCTTTTCCCTCTATTTTTCTTTTTCTTTCTTCTTTTTCTCTCTTCTTTCTTTTCTTTTCTTTTTAAAACCCATAACATCTCGGTTTTTGGCCTTCGATTTCTCGGCAGTCGATAAAGTGAGTGTCGATGTTGAATTTTCGAAGAACGAAAATCCGTGACGTTACAGAGTTTAGAAAAAAATCCGATGAATAGTGTCGCAACATTTTCTATAAAAGGACGTCATAACTTGCTTTTTGCACCAAAGCCTAATAACATCTAGGGCTGGCCGCCATTTATTTTCTATGGCTAGAATTCTGTTTCAATCTTCTTCAATTATCTTCCAATCCACCGATTCAAGAAACTTCCAACTACGAAGTTATAGAGCATCGCGAGAGCTTCGATATGAACGGCTGCGAACGATTTTGAGTGAGTGGATTCTCCAGAATCTTGCGATGAAGGCGGCACGTTAAAGGGGTTAGATCTCGGCATAGGTGTGGCCGAGCTCTTTGTGGTTTCAGGTGGAGGGGTAGGCGAGCACGAGCGTTTGAATGGTGGTTGTAGATCATCTTCTAGTCGTCGATGTGAGGTGCGGCGTTCGATGTGTGACGCGTGCATATGGGTTCATCGGCCTGGAACAAGACGTGGGGGGAAGAAGAAAGAAGGGTCAGCCAGGATTTTATGGAAAGAAAAAATCGAACAGTTCAGATGTAAGGTGGGTTTTAAAAATTAAAATAAAAGTTGAAATAATTATATTAATAAAGCGTACAATCTTTAAAAAGATGTAACTTTTTCATACGGGGTCCGTTTCGCACAAAACGAATGCGTTGGATTCGTATTGTCGAATACTACGCGATGGAGCTGGTTTGGAATTGATTGGAGCTAGTGTGAATTTTGGTTAAAATTAAATGTTCGTTTAGTTTTATTCGGAATAAAACACTGAAACTGCGATTGGAATCAATGCGAGTACATCTCACTCTTTCTGACTCACTGGTATTTTTATATAAGTAAGAAATAATTTATTATATGATGATTGATGATTGTTTGGATGATATATGATATATTGATTGGTATTTGGATATATACCTGCCTAGTGGAGCAGATGACCCTATGCGTTCCCATGCATGAGCGGATGACCCATTGTATGTGCATCTGCCTTGAAGCGGATATTGTAAACATATTCTAATATGTATATTTGTTGCAGGTGATAGGTTGGAGGGATCCAACTAGATTCCGTAACAGTATTGATTTTATTTGCAGATATTGTGATATATGCTGTTATCATATGATATATGATGTTTGGATGTTGTGATTACCGTATTTATTTTTGTTGCAGCATTGGGTCTATTTTTGGTTTTAAAAATGTTAAAGTAACGATTTCGAATTTAAAAGAATTTTCAAGTGATTTTGAAAATAAACGTTTTGTTGAATTTTTGAACCATTAAGAATTGATTTATTTTGAATAAATAAATGTGATAATTTTTATGTTATAAAAATTATGATGTTTTGAGAAATATAATTGAAAGGTGATTTTTATGAAATATGGAGTTAATGATTTTGTGGAATGGTTTAAATTCAGATTGTTGACCAATATAAATGGTTATAAAGAAGATTTATGAAATTGAATTTTTATAAATTGGGATAATTGAATTATAAAGGGGTTTTTATAATTGTTAAAATGATGTTATAAATGGACTTTATAAGTGAATAAGATTTACGAATTGCGAAGTTATAAAATGAATGAATTTGTGAATTAATGATTTATAAGTGAATTAACTTATAAATCGGATTTTTGGTATATAATTGAGTTATAAATGAAATTGGTTAATAAATGAATTTTGTAAATTGAGGTTTTTAAAAAATAAGAATGTGAATTTATAAACATTGTTTGTAATTCCGAAATCAATTGAATTTGATAAGTGAATATGAAAGCTTATTAAAGAAGATATATTTGCAATTTTGGACAATGAATTATCCTTTAAGTTAAATGTTGTAAAAATAAAGAGTTTGGTTGAGAATTATACTCACAATTTCGGAAAGTGAATAATAATCATTTACGTCGAATAAATGTTTTGGAATGTGATATGTTAAAATGGAGTTAAATGTCTTAAAAATGGTTTTAAAATGTGTTAAGGATCAAAACCATAGATTTCAACATTCATTGTTGAAATAGACGCTTTCGAGAAGTATGGGAATGATGGACTATAACACTGTTGATATAGTAAATGATTTCCGAAAGGAAATGTTTTTATATATTATTGGAGTTTATATATCTATCTTAATTTCGAATCCCTATACTATTGATTTAGGGTTGTCGTAACGATATTTTACGCAACATTCGTTTTGACCCAAATAAATGTGTTTAAAGAGATTTCCTTAAAGAATAAAATATATACTTAATCCTGATTTAAGTATATGTAATATTTTCTAAGTATTGAAAATAAATTGATTTGTGAATTACTTATTATTAAATAAGAATATGGAAATGTTTTCCAAAGTTGAAATGGTTTTGTGATTATATCTTTTTAAAGATAATTTGAAGTGAATATTTGGCAATGATTTAGTTAATAATATTAAAAGGGCCCAATGATTGTATATGATGCTAAATATTTGTTTGTTTGTTTTGATAGTTAAATTACCTATGACGACCCTCACTCAACCTTCGAAAATTGGCACCGAATACGACGCTCGTATTCAAATGCCGCAGATCCAAACGTCGAATCTGGTTCGCCGGAGCTTATAACACAATTAAGTAATAACAACACAACGGAAGAAAAAGAATGAATGTCATATACAATCAATGAATACAATATCCAATGATATACAACAATGATCGATATGAATCAATATCAGAGATACAAAAACAATAATGTTATAGTGAATTAAGATATGAAATAGCAGCGGAACCAAAAACTCCAAAACAGCAACAGCAACTCTAACTCCAATGCTCCAGAGCAAGAACTCCAAGCCACTAGCTCGAACCCCCCATCACATTTCACCTCAGATAAGCAAGTCCCATCCGTCGCCCGAAGACTCCAAAGAATTCCAAAAGGAAAGCTGAAAGCTACTGAATTGATATCTACTATCTACTATCTGAAAAACCCAACTCTAGACTGCCCGTGTGGAAAATTATGGGCACCTAGAGTTTAGGAAGGGAACAATAAACTCCGGGCGACAGGTATGAGCAAACAAAAAAACAATTGGTCTTTAAAACAACAAAAGAATTTTAAATTTTAAATCCGCAATGCTTTTTAGAAAATGAAACTACCATAAGGCCTCCCGCCACACACACAATGCAAACGCAGACTTGGAGGAGATTTCTCCTTATGATAGTCAAATATGCTTGATACGAGAAAACATTTGATATTATTATTATAAGTGCACGGAGTAGAAAATTATTTCGAAAATACAATATTAATCTTATCCAGCATAGGTACCATTATATTATGCTTTCTATAGCTACCATATTAGATGGAAGGTTCTACAACTAAAACCGTACAAGGCGCGTATTGGTGATTGGATTTCCAACAAATGGTCAGGCCAAGGAACTTCCCATTGCCACATGGGTACGCCTCTGGAGGGACGCCCCGAGAACCTAAACGGATCTCTGCCAACACAAGGCCGGGTTACCTCTGTAACTAGGTAACTACTGACACGAGTATGTCATCCCCCGGTCGTAACCAACCTTTATCCCGAGATTCGCCAACAACCACAAAGTAATAAATTTGCAGCAACCACATAGGTTAACTATCTGGGCTCCATACCATGATACCACCTCTATCCAGAAGGAAATGAACATACCCTCATGGGGCGCTACCCCCAAATAACCTTGCCGCATCTTTCCTGTTTCGACCATTCCGGGTTGTGAAGTTCGACGAAGTCTCGTCCACAAAGCTACGCTTTTCACAAAAGCCATGCTTTGATCAACAAATAATCAGCAGCACTTCATATGCCACATAACCAAATTGGGAATGTATCACTAGTAACCATCAATTACATAACCTCTGAGCTCGTATGTCTCAGAGAAGGGTGTTAAGCTAAGAGAATAAATCTCCGCCACCAAACAGAAATGTATTTGATAGAAACCAGTTTTACATCTCAAGGTGTAATGTCAGACACACAATCCATACAAGTCTGTTCCAGGTCCGAATAGAACCGAAGGCATTTCAAAATAAGTCCTTGCAAATCCGGATAATTCCTAATCACGTCCGGACTTTCCATCACAATGGGTGCTCGAATCTCTATACCGGGGATCAGCCGATGCAGAGACATTCGACAAGAAACCCTTTCATTTTCGAAAATATCCGGTCTTCACCACCGGTCTTCAATTGCTATCCATAACGTCGTATCATTATTCGGAATGGGTTATATGACACAAGGTCCTCTCCCAGCTAAACCAAATAATGAGCGCAATATTTAAAAACATATGGATATGGGATCTTAGTTAAGTCACAACTGATTTATCCAAAAAAAATCATTCAAATGGTTAAACAAATTACCATTTACAAATCTTTTAAACAAAAAGATTCATTTCAAAAACTTACAATGGTTTAAGCAATTTCCACATTAAAATCTTTTAATCAAAAGATTCACCTTTAAGACCCCTTTCAATTTAAAACAAGGTTTACCAATCTTTGACAAAGATTCATTCATAACTTTCAAAACAACTCCATTTCAAACTGGAAATCTTTTCATCATAATTTTGGAAATTCTTTCCTTATATAAAAGCTATTGTTATTTAAAATTACTTGTTTCCTTTTTGGAAAAACCCAATTATATTTGCACGAGTTAAGGCCTTTCAAATGTAGACCTGGGTTATATTCAAATTCTCAAAACCATACTTTTAAAATGGTTTAAAAACTCATATAAACACATTTATAGATTGTGTAACCATTTTATATCTTAAATACTAGATATAGAATTCAATATCAGATATTGAATTCCAATTTAAATCAAATTACTCAAATATCAAATCTTTATTGAGTTATTCAAAATAACTTTCATCTTTTAAAGCACCTTTCCAAAAGTTTCTCACTTTAAGCCCAATTCATTTCCAAAACCCTTTGAATTTAAAATTCAAATTCAAAACTTTTCTAAAAATCTGTGACTTAACCGATTTCCACGTGCAATCCATATTTTTGTGTGCACAAGTGTAGTCCAGGGATTATACACACAATAGTGCAATCACATCACAGATTCAAACACAGAAATATCGATAAGCGGTATAATCTATAACGCTTATCTTCATTTACAGATTCATAGATATAATAAATTATCAATCACAAAGATTCATCATTATGATTCGATGTGGGTTTTAGATAACCAACTGGAATCCGACTCCCTGTCACATCGAAATTCAAATGTCATTTACGGGTCCAGGGTTTGCATATTCATATAACAATATATTCAGCACAAATAGCAACTCAGCACCAAGCATTGCAAAGCATACATCACATATCAAATATATTAATCTATCACATAGCATTCAATAGCAGTCAAACATCTACAATTGATATGAATAAATCGTGTGGTTTTTTCTGATTTATCAACGACATAGTTACTTTCACTAGAAATCTTAAATCAATGATTAATTATCATTAACTGCAATTGATTAAGTCTTATTTACTTTCATTAATTAAATCAATTCTTTAATCAATTATCTTAATTCAAAAATTAATCACATTAATTAATTATTAATACTCCTAAGTTAATGACTTTTATTAACCATTAACAAATCTTTAGTTATTTTTCTAAAATAATTAACTAAGATTAATCATTAATAATTACAAATTAAATAATCTATAAAACCCATTAATTAATCTCTAATTATTTAATTAATCAAGTGCTAATCTATAAATTAATTAATTGTTAATTACTTGATTACTAAATTTCAAATCATTAATTAAATATTTTCTTAACTAATTATCTAAATTAATTAACCCTTAATTGTAATTAATTAAATCTTTATTACTTTTATTAATTAATTATTCCTAAATTAATTACTTTAATTAATTACTCCTTAATTAATGATGACTTCTTAATAACTTTAAGTTAATTAACCTTAAATTAATTATTTTTAATTTAATTACCTTAATTAATTAACCACATTTATTATCCTTTAAAGTAATTAACCCTTATTTGATTAATCAATATTTAGTCTTTAATTATCTATCCTTAATTACTTTCACTAAGTAATTACAATTTTTATTAAATCATTCGTTAATTACTTGATTAATTAACTTGAATTACTAATTATTTATTCTAATTACTTACATTAAGTAATTTACCTCAAATAATAATTTTCCTTTAACAAATGTATTAACTTAAACTTTGAAAGTTAATTAACCATTTTAAAAAAAACATCCTTAATAAATAAATCAAATCAATTATCTTAAATTAATTATCTTAATTAGTTATAATCATTAGTTAATCACATTTAGTTCAATTACACTTAATTACTTGATAAGTGAATCCCTAATCATTAATTAATAATCTAGATAATGATCTTTTAATTACAACTTAATTAATCTCAAATCAAATAATCCTTTAATCCTTAACCATTTATCAATCAAGTAAATTATTTTTCTTAATTAATTTCTTAATCAAACCTTTATGATTAAACTAATTAATTAAATTAAATTTCTTTAAATTTACTTAATCAAAATTAAGATAGTAAAACCTTAATTAAGATAAAACATTATCTTGTTTATATCCTCATTAACATATACCCATTTATCTCTAAAATTATCTTAGTTAAATAATTAATTAAGCTTTAATATAAATAATCATTTATCTTTAAAATTTAAAGTTATCAAAACATAATTTTAAATAGCTTAAAATTCCACTCTAACCATACTTCGGGCCTAATGCAGGATTACCTGAGCAAATCTCTCAAATACCCGAGCCCAAACTCGAATCCTTGCCCCTCCTACATTTGTAAAACTTGTATTGTTTTGTTTCTTTTTTTTATTTGAAAGTTTAAAACCTGGTAACTTAATTCAAATAGCCCGAGACCATCAAACAAAAACCCCGGCAAAAACACGCTCTGCTTCGAGTTCGACCCCGAGCTCGTTTCTTCTTCCCAAAGCAACTACTGACACCACCAATGCACGTGCACGTGCATGTGCACATACGATCGGAGCTCCTCCGATCGTCGTCGAGCCCCTCCACAAATCGGTGACTACCTCCTCAACTCAATCCATCGCCCAGCATCGACTTACTCACCATAAAATCGAATTGAGCATTCGAGTACCATCTGTAACCAAACCCAGCTCCATAAAACCCACTCGCCACCGTAACTCCAACCTCCGATCAACTCGCCCCTGCGATCCAAGCTTCGCCATACAACGACGATCACATCCCCTCAGGTGAGATCGATTGAATCGTGCTGATGACGACGCAAATACCTCGCGGTTTCAACCAATAAAAAGCAGTGCTTAACCCTAATTCAATTCCAATCTTCATCAATGATGAAATAAATAAAAAATCTAGCATTTTTCTGGAATTCAACCATCGTTCCCGCACCTATTGACGCGACCCCGAAGTCCAACACTTGATCGATCACCAGTAAATCGCGAGAACCCTTTTCCCGTTCATCTCAATAATTCTCAATGGATACAATCTTAAAAATTGGGATTTTCGTATTAAAATTCATCATTTTTGATGACAATTCTATTCATATGATCAATTCGTGACAATCTGATGATCAAATTTTTGACTTTGTTTTATTTTTTTTATTGTTTCATAGATTTTGGAATAATTATTCAATAAATCCCTTTGAATCTATTTTTAAAAATAAGTATAACATATTACAAACATTTTCCGTTTTGAAATCCAAGTCTAAAATTGATTGTACAATGAGTAATTGGATTTATTTTTGATGGGTTGGGGGTCTGCATATTAACAGAGTGATGATCTTAAGTTTATACAGACATGCACTCACTTTTCTTCATATATATAAACATACGCAAGCATTTTAACACTTTAACTCATCATTTCAAATATAATTCCAATCATCAAGAAATCAAGCAAATCAGTTTTTTTAAATAAAAAATATGGTTTGCGCACCTTTCCTTGGAACAGAGACCATGAATTTAAAACTGGAATTTGAATTTGGTTCCTGGTCATTGAATCTGCAGTTTTGATTTGATTTCTTAATCCATACTTTGCTTTCCCGGCTTGAACTCGAATTTGGATTTTCTTTTTACCGCATGCTTTTGATTTTGAAAATCTGGAACATGTATTTTAAATTTATCTGGACCTGATAACTTTGAATGCTTGCTTGAATTTGCAGTTGTCTGATCTTGCTTTGTTTTACAGTTGAATTGCTTCAGATTTTAGTTTGATTTTTTTCAGACTTAAAATTGTTTGAATGCAGCTTGCTTCATTGTTGAACTTGCATGCTTTTAAAAGCTAAATCAGGATGAAGATTGTTGTTTTGATTTTTATTTTGATTTTCTTTGATCTATAGTTTTGTTTTGTTTCAGATTTACTAGCAAATGAAGATAAAATATCCTCGGCCTAGTTACTTTCTTTTTGATATTAACATTTTACATTTGAAAGAAATAGTCATGCCACTTGTATTCTCCATATTACACTTGTTAAAACATATTTTGATTTTCTTACAAATGTCTCTTGCAACTTAAATTGTGTTTAAGTCCTCATTATAATTAAATTTGGAAATTATGGTTTAAAGCCTTGTTAATTTTATATCTACAACACAATTTATATTCATACTTCTTTTATATGTATAAATTTAAAAGAAAAGCATATAGACCTTTTTATCAAATCTTATTTAAATCAAAATCTATTCATATACATATATATACACTAAAATTAGAAAACAAATGTTCATTACTTTTAAAAATGTAGAGTTTCCAAATTCAATTTATTTTCAAATTAGTTCATAATTAAATTCACAATTAAATTCTAAAATTTGATTTAATTACCAATTATATTTGACTCCAAAATCGGGAGCGTTACATTACCGACTATCAAACTTGGCCAAAATTTTTAGTTCCTCGACTTGATGTGGAACTATTTAGTCGTACACTTAGTACGTAGCCTTTCGTGCAAGCTTGATTGTCGTTTGTGTTGAGGATGTTGATTCATATAGTGCGGATTACTATTCCAATCTATCGAGCTTCCTTCTTGTCCCGAAGGATAGCAAGTTGAAAGTTGGAGACGCGATAAGTCTATGAGACTTAGTTGCTGTATGAGATTGAGAAATGCTTTTTTGTTGTTGATGCGAAGAGTCCGGGATCAGATTTATCTGAAAAACACTTCGGACCAGCGTATATGCAACGATTTGCAGATTGCTTGTGATGATATTGATATTCTGAATTTTCATAGTAAGGGACTGCTTGTTGATCGTTTGGCGTTAAAATCCCAATATACATCCAGTAGTAGTGGTCTCTTCATTATGAAATATCCAATACAAGGACTATTCACTACTAATCCTAGGGATTTCTCGATAGGATATGGTAGGAAAGTACCTTCGGTTTGTCCTATTCCTGGAAAACTTGTATGGATGTTTGTTTGAAATTGCATTTCTAAAGATTACATACATTGATTTTTACAAACGTACATCAGCGGTGGCGGAGAAGGCTGCTTCTTTTAGCTTAACACACTCCTTGAGACGTATGAGCTTAAGGGTTGTATTTTTGTGGAAGGCAATTAGTAGTCAACAGAAATGGCTGTGTGGCATTCTAAGTGATGTGATATGTGATTGTGAAAGGTAATCGTTACCTCTGGCCTCATCAACCGAAAATGACCAAACAGGGTTAGATGCGGTAAGGCTAAGTGGGTCATTCCCAAGTAGGATATGATCATCCTCTTCTATATATACCTGTGCACGCCATGACGTCGTGTATCTGATTATTGTGGTTTGTATGCTTGAGGACCCGTTGTAAAGGTCGGTAACGATCGAAGGATGACATAGTCGATACCATCTATTTATGGAGGTGGGCCGGTCTTGTGTTGGTAGAGAAACTTTGTGATGGTTTCTCGGTGCATTCTTCTAGAGATGTACTGCTGGAAGGTAGTCCCTTCACTTGGTCACTTGTATGGAAATCCAAACCCCACTACGTGTTTGCCATTTTCATTTTATTACCCAATTGGGCTATATGCTGGAATTTAATCAATGTAACAATTTCGGCTATGATTAATATTACTTGTATATAGTAGACACTAGTATAATATAAGAGGATTTTATATGATATGTTTTAGTTATCGTAAGGTAAAAACATGTCCGTGTTTATGTATGGACTTGTCTTACGAGATACTTTTGTTTTAATAAAGGAAAAGTTTGGTAATTAATAAATTCAGTTGAGTGTGTTTCTCACGCTGGTTTACGAGACTGATCCGGGCGTTCTTTCCTTTCAATGCTCGGGTCAGACCGAGTATATTTATAGGTTCAGATTGGTGCTTTTGGAGCTTCAGCAGGAGAGCTGGGGATCTTCATTTTCGTACATCCGTATTTGCTTGATTATCCGCTGCATTGCTTAGTTGTTGTTATTATCGGCAATTGTGAGGACAGGTTATTATAACTGTTTAGGCTGATAACTGTTGATTGATTGTTGACTCTGATTGATGTATATATATATACAGTTTCTATTTGGTAAAGATCATTGATATGATATTATATGTTTTCCGCTGCGATGTGAGATTCTGTATTTTTTTGTTTGGTTCTATCTTCTCTCTTTCTTTTCTTCCCTTCTTCTCTCTTCTTTTCTTTCTCTTGACTTTCTGTCAATCGTTGCTTTTTGGGTCGGACATGTGTGGATTATTGTCGATTCAAAGGGTATGGATTTTCGGGTCGTCACATAAATGTTTAAAATTGAAATTTGAATATAACTAAATTTAGAAAATGTGAAATGTGTTTTAAAAATAAAAGTTAAGTTAAGGAAATAAAATGGAATTCAAATTTAATTTATGAAATGGTAAATTAAATTTAAATGTAAAGCAAATGAAATGTTATAAAATTGTACATTGATTTTTATAAATGAATTATTAAAATTTGGTAATTATTTGTGAAATTTCACTTTATAAAATCATAAATTAAAAAGTATTTAAATGATCATTTTTAAAAGTGTGAAAATATGATTTTTATAAGTTAAAATTTGTTTAAATAAAAAATTTAATTGTTTGTGAAATTTTATTGAAAACTTGGAATTTAATTAATAGTATTTTTGAAATGCTATCATGTCTGAAGTAAAAGATATTACAGCATTTTGTAAATGCTGTAATTGATATAAATGAACTAAAAGACTAAATTGAACTATGGGCTATTATAGCACTTTGTAAGTGTTGTAGTTGTAGAAATTAAACTAAAACATATTACATCATATCTGTAAATGCTATCTTTGTTAAAATGAATTGTTTTCAAATGTAAATTTACCGTAGCATTTTCTAAATGCTGCAAAAGTTGAAATTACACTGTTTTAATAAATTGAAGTAAATAAATGAATTCTAAAAATGGTAAAATTTTGAGAATTGTATATTTGATTATTAAATACAATAACTTCACTTTTAAATGATTTAAATGGAATATTTAATTGGTTTAATTGGAATATTTAATTGGAATATTTGCTTCGATATATAACCATTTTGAAATGTGATTTGAATATTTAAATTAAATAAAAACGAATGTGGTTTTGGAATAATATGATATTTTGATATTAAAATGAATTTGAAATGATACTGAATTTTGATATGATTTTTGATTTACGAAGTATAAAATACCATTTTGGAATTTTAACCACGGGATGTATTTAATTTATCATTTAACTGATCCATAGAGGATGGGCGATCCCCAGCATCCTTTAAGTTATGGTGCATTACTACTACAATTCACTTGAGTTGGTTTTGTGGAATATGCGAGTATATGATTTTTGTTTGATGATAATAAACATATATATACATTCATTTAAATGTATTTGTTAATGTACTATTCTATTTTTCATAGATTAAATAAATATTTGTTGAATAAAATAAATGACACAGAATTTGAATGGAATTTGAATTCAAACAGAAATTTTATTCAAACAATTATTTATTACAATCTTGAATAGTACGAGTTCAAGCTCTCACTATACATATACAATTTTGATTACATTACATCATAATTCAGTTTACATAAATTCCTCACTACATATCACTCACACTCGTAGTTTTATATTCAACTTCATTCCAGTTTGAATCCAGCATCTGAGCAATCTGCAAAAATATTCACTAACGCAGTAAAATTGAAAAAGAAATATTTTTGCAATATAAAATGAAATATGATTTTTGAAAATATGATTGCCTCAGTTATTTGGGTTGTTCGTCATTATTCACATTTGAATTCATCACACACGAACAGTGTGACATGCACAGTGTATCACTGTACATGCCACAAGGCCGTGCACATCGATATACACTTGATAATGCTATAGGGACTGGTGAGCACAGGCAAACCCAAATGAAAAGTCGAGTTCAACTCACGTGCAATATATTCAAAATCACGACACGAGCACAAGGTCAAACCCGAGTTTTTGAAACTGGATTCAACTCAAGTATAATTTCAAAAATCAACATGAAATGACCAAGAACTCAACAATGTCTGGACAACATAAATAAACAGTGCAAGCATGAAGTATGCAAGCTCGACTAACAGGTTCAACAATATCAAGTTCAAGCCAGACCAACATAATGCAAACTACAATCACAGCAATATGCTTGAAGACTACAGCACAACCAAGTATGGCAGTGAAACTCAAGCAAGTGCACAACCAACAAACAAGTCAGTGTAGCAATGAAACAATACATAGACCATGTGCAGAGGACCAGTGATACAGGTAACATGAGCAGACCCAAACAATACATACACCAGCCTCAACCCAATGAAGAAAACATGCATGCAACATGGACTACAACAACCAGAATGGATGCAAAGTGCACCAGTGATGCAAGCTACAGATTATACAATGAAAACATCAATTGAAGTTCAGGTTAAACCAATATGCAAACAGTAAATAGCATGGCAATGTCGAATGCATGAACAAGTGAAACAATGCATGATGAATTGGATCAACACAGTCAAGCCAAATGAAACAAATCAAGTGACAAGTTGAAGCAGTAGTCAACAAGCAGCAGTGTGCAACTCGAGAGTGTACGTAAGTGAAACCAGGAAAATCATGACATCAAGTAAACAAATGAAGTCAGCAACTTCAAATTGCTTATATACACAAACAAATGCAACAAACACACATGAATGAGAAGACCACAAAGACAACAGCCAGTGCCAACAAAGAAAAGAAGCAGTTACAGTGCATATATAACAGCTACATGAAGCAAACAACGATATGAAGACAACAAGTAAAGTGCATCAAGTATGATCAAGTCCAAATGCATCAGTGAAGTCGCAATGAAACTGCAGTGGACATGCATACAAAAAAAGAAGCAGTGCCAAGAATACATGTACTCGAGGAAATATGCACAAGTGAAAACCAAAATGGCACAGCAGTTCATACAACATATACAAGACAGAAGAAGCCATGGTCAATACAAAGCAAAAGCGAAGTTGCAGTGAAATTCTACAAGTCAAGTCTAGCAGCTCAAGTAACAAAACTCGAGTGCAACAGTGAAGCCAGAACAAATGGAATGCAACAATAATTCACAGTGAAGTCGAAATCACGGAAGGATGCTAAAGTCAAGTCAGAGAAATTCACGAAAACAAACTTGAAGTGAAGTTCCAAAGTCCAAGTGAAATGAAGTTGATGCCAAAGTCTTTGAAAAAGTGACAAAGTAAAAGAGGAAAGTTTTTGCCGTATCAATCAAGTAAAAATCAAACGTTTGAAAATCAAGGCCGTGAGTAACAAGTCGAAACAATATCAGGAAAGCACAAATTAGGAAAGGGATGAAGTCGCGTAAATGAATACGAACGAATTATAGGGTCTCGTAATTCATATAAATACCACACCCAAAATTCTTCATAGGCATCGAGTACGCAACAAGAACAAGCGATAATTCAAGCAAATTAAACCAGCAAAGAGAATACATACCAATCTATCGAACTCGATCAAAGGAGCAGCTGCGAACGATTCGCAATCTCGAAGTCAACCAGAATCAATCATCGGAGAACGAGCGAGCAAGAGCAATGCAAACCAGACAATCAATTATCGGAGAAGCAGTGAGCAAAGAACATCACAAACCAGAGAAAGCCCTAATTCTCACAAGAGCCGAAGCCCTAATTCGAAGAAGAAGAACGAAGCCGCCATAGCAAAAGAGAAAAGAGAACGGGCCAGAGACTAAAACAATTGGGCCGACCTTATTTGTTTATTTGCTTTAGTCTATTTTATTTCAAATAGGGTTTTAAGTTTAAAATTGTTTTTTAAGTTTGTTTTATTTTCTTTACGAATCAAGTCTTGGTAAATCACCACCTAGGTTGTAGGTAGTGTCAGATTGTCTAGTTAGAATTAGTTCAATGACCAGGGTGTGCGAGTTTGCAAAACTCTATAGGCGGGAGCAAGGGTTTGCGAGTTTGCAAAACTCTATAGGCGGGAACAGGGGATGCGAGTCTATTAGAGTGTTTGTAAGAGGGAGCAGGGTTTGCGAGTCTGTTAGAGTGTTTGTAAGCAGGAGACTGTTTAATTCTAATAGAAATCTGGGAATGCAGTAGTAGGCAGGGGTTGCCGAAGCTGGGTAAATTTTGTGTGTGATTTACTTTTCAGCATATTTATTTCTGCAGTTTGTTTCTGTGTTTAAATCGAGAAAATTTGCTATAACCCTATTCACCCCCCCCCCCTCTAGGGTTAATCTAGATCCTACAAGTGGTATCAGAGCACGGTATTTTTTTCTTTAACTCTAGAGTCATGAATCCACCAAATAATGCTTTTTCTGAGGGGCAATCTATTGTTAGGCCACCCATGTTTAATGGGAATGATTATGATTATTGGAAAGTTAGGATGGGCATTTATCTTAGTTCTGTTGATTATGATGTTTGGGATATTATTGAAACTGGCTATAAATCTCCCACTATAACTGTTGGTGATACTGAGATTCCTAAACCTAAGGATAGGTGGGTTGCTAACGATAAGAGATTAAAAACTACAAATGCTAAAGCCATGAATGCTTTGATATGTGCTCTTGATAAGAATGAATTTAATAGAATCTCTCATTGTATAACTGCACAGGAAATTTGGCGTACCTTGGAGGTGACACATGAAGGAACTTCTCAAGTCAAGGAGTCTCGTCTAGCCTTATTCAACAATGAATACGAGAACTTTGTGATGGACAAAGGCGAGAGCATAAAGGACATGTTTAGATGTTTTTCAACTTTGGTGTACAACACTAGAGCGCTTGGGAAGGTATTCACTAAGGTAGAGCTTGTGAGGAAGGTGCTATGAGTTTTACCAATGAACTTTGAAGCAAAAGTCACGGCAATACAAGAATCGAAAGATTTGAGTAAACTAAGCATGGAGGAGTTGATTGGCAACTTGATGACATATGAGCTTGAGCTAAAAGCAAAGGAGGAACGCAACAACTCCGAATCAAAGAAGAAGACGATTGCCTTAAAGAGAAAAGAAGAGAGCGATGAAGAAGAAGATCCAATTGAAGAGCTTGCAATGGCTGTCAATAATCTTAAAAAGTGGTCAAGATTCAAGCCACGCAAGAAGAAAACATCTGGTAATAGGTCAAGAGAGTCTAACAATTCCGATAATGAATTGACGTGCTTTAACTGCAACAAGCCTGGCCACTTCAAACAAGAATGCCCACTTCTCAAAAACGACAAAGGAAAGAAAAAGAAGAAGAAGGCCTTTGCAGCGACTTGGGATGATGAAGAAGGAGAGGAAATTTCGAATAGTAGCTCAAAGGAGGCTAACTTGTGTTTTATGGAAAAATCTAATTCAGAAGCAAGCTCAGAGGAATCAAGTGAGGTAGGTGACTATTCTTATAAAGAACTTGTTTTTATGTGTCTTGATCTTACTAAAGAAGTTGATGCTCTTGAATCTAAAATTGAAAAACTAAAATCTGATAGGAGAGAGCTTGCTCGTGAAAATTTTAGGTTAGAAACTGAACTTGAAAATATTCAAAACCTAGACTGTAAAAAATGTAAAATTTTAGATTCAAAATTATCAAGACTTAAGAATAGCTTTGAGAATCTTGAAAAAGAAAACTTGAGTCTTAAGGAAACCATTGACACTAGGAAAAAGGATTTTATAAATAGATGCACCTCACTTATAACTGAAAACACAACACTCGAAACCAAAGTCCAAAATCTTGAGAAATCTCTGAATAACTTTTCAAGAGGCGAAAAATCTTTCAACATGCTATTAGGAAATCAAATTGTTGATAACAACAGAAAAGGACTAGGCTTTGGGAAAACACAAGTTGAGGATAATGCAAAAGGTAAGAATGTCTTTGATAGATGTGAAATAATTGGACATCGTGTTGAAAATTGTAGTCATAGGAACAAGAACACAAAATTTATACAAGTTTGGGTTCCTAAGAATTCTACAAACAAATTTCATGTCTATTGGAACAAGAACGAAAGGACTGAACAAGTTTGGGTTCCAAAAGGATTGTTTGTTTACAAAGCTTCAGCCACTAACAATCATGGACCTATAAATAGGTCACAGAAATCTTTCATCGTGTAGGTATGGTGGCAGGCTAAGGAACAACAACAGCGTTCTCTGGATTTTGGCTGTTCCAGAAACACAACGGGCATCAAAGCAAAGTTCCTTAGCCTAGTATAAAGGTGATAGAATCACAATAGACAACAACGAAAAAATATCGTAAAGGTAATACAGGTAATGGTATGTTTTGAACGATATATTAAATGTGATAATCTGCACCGTATTCTGGATTAATTCAGCCAATAATAAGATGATGATTCTGACTTATTCAACATAGTTGGCCAAATTATATTCTTATGCCAAAACACTATTCTCTAGATTCTTGGATTTACTTCATGTATATTAGTTTGGATTAAAAATAGTGTTTTTGTTGGATGATAATATTTTTGGTTATAATACGGATAACTCGATATTCACGGTTTTCTGATTATTTACACGGCTTCAATTCAAATTCAAAGAATGTCATTTAAATTGTTGTTAAAATTGAGTTTGAAATTTTTTATGCACACTTCATGGTCTGGTTTATCAATTTTAGTTAGTGATATTTTGGATTGAAAGAGAAACTCAGATGCAGATCATACTGGTAATCTAGTTGATAGAAAAATTACTACTTGAACGTGATTTATGATGAGACATTTAGTAAGCATCGTTTTTCAAAAAGAATATCTGCATATTTTCCATTACAAATAATTTTCAAATAGCAGAAATTTTTTCTCATATAACCCCTTCGAGAAAATCATGTTTTGACCATATTTTCAGATTAGTCATTTTTATTTGATTTTAAATGACAAATTTTGACTAATCCGACTCCCTACTAATTGTCAAAAAGATAAATAGTGATTGAAAAGGTGATAAGTGTTGATATTTAACATACATTACTCAAGAAAGTATATTTGGAAAATTTCTTTAGGAATTCAAACAAGAGTTATAAAACTTTTTTTTGGGTAAAGATTCCATGATCATTTCTATATCTATCATATTTCTATCGACCATTGTTTTTCAAAAATTCAATATAGTTTGTCGATATGTGGTACTATAATCAGGGATCATTTGTTTTTCATTTCACATTTTTTTAAAAATAAATAAATATCCAAAGTATTCACTCTCATTTAAAAGTCCTCACGGTTATGCATGGGTGAATTACTTGGATTTTTGATTATGTGCTTCCATGCTCATTTAAAAGTCCTTACGGTTATGCATGTATGGAACGCATTTCAAAATTAGTTGATTAAATAGACAAGTTGATTCTAATCCCATTTAAAAGTACTCACGGTAATGCGTGGTTAGAAGATACTTGATTTCATTTTTTTTTAAATTAAATTGGAATACTACTAATCTTATTTAAAAGTCCTAACGGTTATGCATGATTAGTAGATATTCAAATTCCTGATATAAATGTACCACAAGTAGATGCAACTGTATGATTTTATATGATAACAACATTTCCATCATTCTAAAAAGTGGAATATGCGCCTAACAAGGGTAGTTATGATTTTTGTTTGTTTTTTATTGAAGTTTTATATTTATATTCAAATTGAGTTTTAATGTTGGATTAATATTGATCACTCTATCTCTATTTTTCTCTAACACTATTATTCTTTTGCTGATAACAAAAGAGGGAGAGAAAAGTTAAGATTTTGTCAAATGAAATCAAACAAAGGTCAAATAATTTTCCATTTGCATCTAGGCTCATTAGTATATTTCTATTTATATGCATATATGTAGGGGGAGCATCATGTAGAGAGGAAGCATTTAAATAGGGGGAGCAATTAGTGTATATCATTGTTCAAATACATTTAACACAGTCAAAATCTTAAATATATGTTTGTTATCATCAAAAGGGGGAGATTGTGGAATATGCGAGTATATGATTTTTGTTTGATGATAACAGGCATATATATACATTCATTTAAATGTATTTGTTAATGTACTATTCTATTTTTCATAGATTAAATAAATATTTGTTGAATAAAATAAATCACACAGAATTTGAATGGAATTTGAATTCAAACAGAAATTTTATTCAAACAATTATTTATTACAATCTTGAATAGTACAAGTTCAAGCTCTCACTATACATATACAATTTTGATTACATTACATCACAATTCAGTTTACATAAATTCCTCACTACATATCACTCACACTCGTAGTTTTATATTCAACTTCATTCCAGTTTGAATCCAGCATCCGAGCAATCTGCAAAAATATTCACTAACGCAGTAAAATTGAAAAAGAAATATTTTTGCAATATAAAATGAAATATGATTTTTGAAAATATGATTTGCCTCAGTTATTTGGGTTGTTCGTCATTATTCACATTTGAATTCATCACACACGAACAGTGTGACATGCACAGTGTATCACTGTACATGCCACAAGGCCGTGCACATCGATCTACACTTGATAATGCTACAGGGACAGGTGAGCACAGGTCAAACCCAAATGAAAAGCCGGGTTCAACTCACGTGCAATATATTCAAAATCACGACACGAGCACAAGGTCAAACCCGAATTTTATGAAATGACCAAGAACTCAACAATGTCTGGAAACATAAATAAACAGTGCAAGCATGAAGTATGCAAGCTCGATTAACAGGTTCAACAATATCAAGTTCAAGCCAGACCAACATAATGCAAACTACAATCACAGCAATATGCTTGAAGACTACAGCACGACCAAGTATGGCAGTGAAACTCAAGCAAGTGCACAACTTCACAACAAACAAGTTAGTGTAGCAATGAAACTATACATACACCATGTGCAGAGGACCAGTGATACAAGTAACACGAGCAGACCCAAACAATACATACACCAGCCTCAACCTAGTGAAGAAGACATGCATGCAACATGGACTGCAACAACCAGAATGGATGCAAAGTGCACCAGTGATGCAAGCTACAGATTATACAATGAAAACATCAATTGAAGTTCAGGTTAAACCAATATGCAAACAGTAAATAGCATGGCAATGTCGAATGCATGAACAAGTGAAACAATGCATGATGAATTGGATCAACACAGTCAAGCCAAATGAAACAGATCAAGTGACAAGTTGAAGCAGTAGTCAACAAGCAGCAGTGTGCAACTCGAGAGTGTACACAAGTGAAACCAGGAAAATCATGACATCAAGTAAACAAATGAAGTCAGCAACTTCAAACTGCTTATATACAGAAACAAATGCAACAAACACACATGAATGAGAAGACCACAAAGACAACAGCCAGTGCCAACAAAGAAAAGAAGCAGTGAAAGTGCATATATAACAGCTACATAAGGCAAACAATGATATGAAGACAACAAGTAAAATGCATCAAGTATGATCAAGTCCAAATGCATCAGTGAAGTCACAATGAAACTGCAATGGACATGTATACAACAAAAGAAGCAGTGCTAAGAATACATGTACTAGAGGCAATATGCACAAGTGAAAACCAAAATGGCACAGCAGTTCATACAACGTATACAAGACAGAAGAAGCCATGGTCAATGCAAAGCAAAAGCGAAGTTACAGTGAAATTCTACAAGTCAAGTCCAGCAACTCAAGTAACAAAACTCGAGTGCAACAGTGAAGCCAGAACAAATGGAATGCAACAATAATTCACAGTGAAGTCGAAATCATGGAAGGATGCTAAAGTCAAGTCAGAGAAATTCATGAAAACAAACTTGAAGTGAAGTGCCAAAGTCCAAGTGAAATGAAGTTGATGCCAGAGAATTCGAATTCATGACATTGTACTGTCAAAAATCAAATTCGTGTCTTTGAAAAAGTCACAAAGTAAAAGAGGAAAGTTTTTGCCGTATCAATCAAATAAAAATCAAACGTTTGAAAATCAAGGCCGTGAGTAACAAGTCGAAACAATATCAAGAAAGCACAAATTAGGAAAGGGATGAAGTCGCGTAAATGAATACGAACGAGTTATAGGGTCTCGTAATTCATATAAATACCACACCCAAAATTCATCATAGGCATCGAGTACGCAACAAGAACAAGCGATAATTCAAGCAAATTAAACCAGCAAAGAGAATACTTACCAATCTATCGAACTCAATCAAAGGAGCTGCTGCGAACGATTCGCAATTTCAAAGTCAACCAGAATCAATCATCAGAGAACGAGCGAGCAAGAGCAACGCAAACCAGACAATCAATTATCGGAGAAGAAGTGAGCAAAGAACATCACAAACTAGAGAAAGCCTTAATTCTCACAAGAGCCGAAGCCCTAATTCGAAGAAGAAGAACGAAGCCGCCATAGCAAAAGAGAAAAGAGAATGGGCCAGAGACTAAAACAATTGGGCCGACCTTATTTGTTTATTTGCTTTAGTCTATTTTATTTCAAATAGGGTTTTAAGTTTAAAATTGTTTTTTAAGTTTGTTTTATTTTCTTTACGAATCAAGTCTTGGTAAATCACCACCTAGGTTGTAGGTAGTGTTAGATTGTCTAGTTAGAATTAGTTTGGTGAGATGGGTGTGCGAGTTTGCAAAACTCTATAGGCAGGAGCAAGGGTTTGCGAGTTTGCAAAACTCTATAGGCGGGAGCAGGGGGTGCGAGTCTATTAGAGTGTTTGTAAGCAGAAGCAGGGTTTGCGAGTCTCTTAGAGTGTTTGTAAGCGGGAGACTGTTTAATTCTAATAGAAATCTGGGAATGCAGCAGTAGGCAGGGGTTGCCGAAGCTGGGTAAATTTTGTGTGTGATTTACTTTTCAGCATATTTATTTCTGCAGTTTGTTTCTGTGTTTAAATCGAGAAAATTTGCTATAACCCTATTCACCCCCCCTGTAGGGTTAATCTAGATCCTACAGGTTTACATTATATAAGTATGTATGTCCTAACTCGAGTGTTTTGTGTTTTACTTTACGCTCGGGTTAGCCTGAGTATTTACAGCTTAGCTTTGGATTTCTTTTCTGGAGCTAGGAATCGCTGGAGATTCTCCTTGTCTATTTACCTATTCCCTTTCAGTTTCAGTTGTTCTATTTCAGCTCTGGTATTTATGAACTTCTATGTATTTGAGATTTCTATTGTATATGTTTCAAACTGATATTATGTATTATGTTTTGAGAGTTTGTTATAGTGGCTTCATGAACTACTATGGTATTTTCATTTCCGCTGTGAGTTATTCTGATATTTCTGTATCTGTGATTCTGTGATTGCATTTCATTTTCTCCAAATTTATTTACAATGCGGTATTTTAGGTAATTCAAGTCCGACATGTGTGGATGCGAATGGCTAAAAATATCGGGTTGTTATATTTGATATCAGAGCTTTGGTTTTAAGCAAACCATAGCCTGCGGAGCAAAAAAAACTCATTAGAGATATGGTAGAAATACCCTAGAATGAGTGAATCAATCTCAAAATCCTTTCTTTATGTGAGAACATATTTTCGAAGTATAAAATGATTTCCAGATGATTTTTAAGGGATTTTCAAAGATTATATTAGTATAAAATTTTCCTTATTTTGAAATCAAGTTTTTCTAAACTTCATTATTTCTGTATCCACCTTGTTAGTAATCTCTTGGTTAGGATTCTTATCGATTAGGATTCCTTGAACTTTGGAGCACTCCCACTGGTTTTGAAATCCAGTCTTGTCTTCCTTATTTTTATTCTTTTGATTTTGGAGCATTCTGTAACTCCACTTTGGAATGACCTCTCTAAAGATCAGAGATTCCGCAAATCCTTGAATAATTTGTAATGGGGTGAAACTCCTTTATAATTGGCATTGATTCACCGGAAATTTATGTATCCTTGGATGTCGATGCTATCTATCTCCTGCTCTACCCGGATTCTATCTCTGGCGATCGAATGTCGATTTTCCTTAGATTTCCGAATTGATTATATTCATGAAGTCATAGTTGACCGGTTAAGGTCGTCCGCGATTCATATAGGCTTATCCATCATCTATTGGGTAATTAAATTATCTTATCTTGTTCGAGCTTTTTTCGAACCAGAATTCTATTTGAGAAGAGTTCCACTAAATTCAAATCTCTGTTTGTTTGAAATCTGATCTTGAATCATTCTTTGGAAATTTATGATTGGTTGTATGATGAAATTGTGCATACATCGAAATTATTATTTCGATAAGGATGGCCATATTTTGTATGTAAAAGTGAAATGTTTTCCATAAGGATTTTATATCTTTTAAAAATGAAAATTTGAAAGGATCTGAAATTTTTATTAGAATTTGAATATATATAAAAATGGTTTATAACTAAAAGGTTTTTGAATTTGAATTTCGAGGAATCGAACTTCGGTGTTTTGAAATCGGTTTTAAGATTTTGAAAAAAATTATATACTACTAATATGATTTAAAAATATTTTCTGAATAGGAAATGTTTCAAATGTATTCGAATGAATTCCAATGATTTCGAAGAGATTTCAAAGAAATTTCAAGAAAATAAAAGTCCAGAACCCACTTATGTCGTTGGAAAATAATTTTGGGGATGAATGCATGCATCATCGGCATTGATTTTCGATTTTCTGAGTGGGGGAGATGCCACTTTAGTAGCTTTGCTATGCGAGTGATTTTGTGAAACCAAATTTTAATTTTAGATTTCGAAGTATGTTTGATATTCGAAGGATATGTATGTGTGTGTATATTTGAAATGATTTAAAGTATGCCGGTATTAAGTCCTCGAGATTCAGATTTGTTTTGGTATAAACTTATCTATTGGAATTGATTTACTGATTTGTTGGTGATTTCCAACTTTTAGATTTTTAAATATGATTTCTTTGACAATTTGGAAAGTTCGAGCACTTCCAAATCAAGGTTTAAATTTCAAAACTAAGTAATCTAGGAAAATATAAATCATTCGATTATGTAAATGAGTTGAAACTATTTTGTTAACCAAATGAATAAGACTATTTTGAATTATATTGATATGGAATTTATTTTGTAATGTTTTGAATAAAATTTAGTTCTAAACGGTTTGAAAAAGGTAAATTGATTCTTTTGAATAGAAATAAATAGTTTAAAGGTTTTAAAAGGATATTTATAAATTTGGAAACCATTTTGAGTATAATTGATTTTGAGAAAAAATATTTGTTTCGAAATTAGATCGGATAGTAAAACCCAGTATTTGTATGATGTATTGGAAATGAATTTGTTTGACCTAAATTTTGTTAATTTGGAAATTTGGATTATTTTCTAAATCTATTATTTTAAGAAACTTTGAAACTGAATATATATAATTTGGAAGAAATGATTTGGCGAAATCATATATGATTTTGAAACTGAACGTTGTTGAAAAGGAATTGAAATTGAAAACCTTATTTTACTAAATACTTGATTTGGGGGTTATCGAACTTATATAAAATGGATTTGTATAAGTATGAAATTGATTTGAAAACTGTTGATTTGGAAAAGGTACTCAATTTGTAAAGTGAAATCTTGTGTAATCGAAGTCTATATATGTATGATTTGATATTATTGATTTTGGAAAGTATTCGATTTGAAATGAAATCTTATGTATAATGGACTTTATATAAGTATGATATTTGAAAGTGTTTTGAAAGGTACTATATGATACATATTTTCGAAGTAAAGATATGGAAAGTGCCTTCTACTTGATATCCGCTTTGTGGCCACGCTATGGATTCATTCTATCGATATTATTCTCGCTGATTTGGGTTTTCCAGATATGATACTCGAGTGCCCATCGAATTCCATAGAGATTTCCATGGTCTTACGAGCGCGACTGCATAGCAAAATTCGTAGGGGCTGCGAGAGCCTACGAGTACGGATGTTTTCTGGAGGATTCAGGCGTAACCATTGTGTATTTGCGATCTATTGGGTCGCTTGGTAGCATAATCAACAGGGGCTGCGAGAGCCTAAGGGTAGGGATGTTTCCTGAGGGATCGAGGCATAACCATTGTGTATCTGCGGTACTACCAGTCTTCATGGCATAATCGCAGGGCTGCGGTAGTTAGCCTACGGGTATGGATATTTCCTGGGAGATCCAAGCGTAACCATTGTGTATTCGCGATCCATGATCGACATGTTTTGGTTTGGTTGTTTTGTTTGGATTGTACTTTCCATATATTTTTTAAAAGGTTTTTCAAGTATTTTCACTGGGTGTTGGAACAAGTCTACTAAGTACTTGGAGAATTCTAGCTTTGTGCCTAATCAACGCATGGCCAGAGTCTACAGGGACGAAAGTAAACTTGTTAAGACATCGAGTTATAAAAGTATTTTGATAAAGTTGATATTTTAATCATTTATTTAATTTTTCTAAATAATTTAAAAATGTTTTAAACATTGTTTACTTCGAACTATCAAATTTGAATCAAATGACTATTCATCATATTATAAAATGTTTAAATGTTATAAATATAAAATTTTAAATTGCAATTTATATGGTTTAAAAAATATGGTTCATCCCTGTCTTCCAACCTATTTTTTTTCTTTTGGCTATTCCTACCTTCTTCTTCTTTGAGGGTCCCTTCTGTAGCATGGAAAGAGTTGGTTCTTTGGCTTATTGTTTGGATTTGCCCGAGGAACTTTCTGGAGTGCATGATGTATTCCACTTCTCACATCTTCTCTGGTATCTTCTTGACCCATCTCTTTTGTTCAGCCTTCTGCTCTTGATGGTTTGGAGATTGAGCCTAATCTGATTGTCAAGAGTAAGCCACTTCGTATTGTTAGAAGAGGTACGAAGCAGATAAAAAGGAGATCGGTTAGTCAGGTCAAGGTACTGTGAAGTACTGATGATCGAGATTGTACCTGGAAAATAAAGGAGAGCATTCGTGCTTCGAATCCGGAATTGTTTTTTCAGGTACTATTTGTTTTTTTCTATCTTGCTTTTCCTTATTTTCCTTGCTCATTCCTTTTCGGGTACGAAAAGATTTGAGTGGGGGAGAGTGTAACATCCCTGAATTTTGTGATTTATTTTAATTATATATTTTAATTATTTTAAATTGAATTATTGATTTAAAAAACTTTATTATATTTATTAAAATGGATAAAAAATTTATTTTAAAAGCCTATTTTGATTTTTGTGTGAATTATAATTTCAAACCTGAATAAATAGAATATTTCCAGAAAAATGTAGATTTTGGTCAATTTGGTCAAACTTTGACTTTTAAATTTAAATTTTAAATTTTTAAATTTTTGAATTTTATTTTTTATTATGAAAATAAATTAAATTTCAAGAATGCTGCTTTTCGTTTCGTTGAAATCTGATTTATATTGTGAAAGTTATGCTTTTTACAGTATTATATGTAAATTGATTTATTTAATAAAATTGTCTATTTTAATTATATACATAATATTTTTATTTGTGAAATCTTTTTCTAATTTGTATATATGTGTGTAATATGGCATGTTGGGTATATATTTTTATTTTAAAACATTTTTAAAGTGATGTTATAATTTTCCAAAACTTATTGTATTTTATTTTCTATTTTTAAGCTTTTTCTTAATTTATTTATATTTATCTAAAATTTATTTATTTATTTTTATTCATACATTATTTTTTTGTGTTTTCATTTTATTTATAGTCATTTTCCATATGTTTAAAAATGTAAAAAGAATAAAAGAAATTTGAAGAGTTTTAGACTTTTCATATACCATTGACTTTTCATCTCCTTTTACCTTTTCATTTGCAAATCAACACTTGCATTCAATTAGGCTGGCCATATCCTTTCTTCAGCCATCACCCTTCATTTTTCACAAAAAATAGCTTCTCATCTCAAAATTCTCGGCCTTCAACTCTGTTGGTAATGTTTCTTTCACTTTCTTTTCAAATTTTTCCTTGTTTATGTATTATTTTTCCTTGCCTTCACTTGGGTTGCTCGGCCTATGGCCTCCACCTTCACCACCACCTCCACCACCATCATCTTAGCTGTCATCTCCTCCATCTCCTCTGACCTACATGGTTGTGGCCATCTTTGTTGTGAAGATCCATGAAAAATTTGCAAAGCACCACTTAAACATGCATTGCCGACCACCTATGGCCATCACCACATCATACAACCCTTGGCCACCTTTGCGCCACCTTTGCACCACCTAAGTCACTGCCACACTATCCCCTAGACACCACCAGGTCTGGCCGTGCCAAATAAAGCCATGGCCGAACCATATGGTTGCATAAAAATTCACCTTTGCCTTGACTTTGTGTTTGTTCATGCCATAAATCACATAAGCAACTTCCATGCCTTCATTCCTTGCTAGGCCGACCCTATGTGGATCCATACTTGACTCATTTACACAACCATGGCCATGTATTTTGACCATATAGGCCAAGCATAGTATTTGTAAAAGCAAGTGCAAGTCGTTTGATTCTTTGTTGTGCATAAATTCTAGCTTATTTAATGTCATATTTTGGGTTGTATATTCATGCTGCAATCTTGTTTTTTTTTGATATGAACAAGACAAATAGCTTTGGCTCTCCCTCACTTGAATTGTAGTCGTGTTTTCATGCCTTTTGGATCTCTGTTGTGTGTTTGGTTGTTATCTCCAACTTGTAGAGGTGAGTATTTCTCACTAGGCATTTTGTACTTATATAATTAGTAAATTGACACCCTGTGAATCTGTAGATATTATTATGTTATAACTGCTTATGCTATGATCATACGATGTTCACCCCTGTTTATACACCTATCATATCATCTGTTACTATTATATAATGTTATTCTGTTTATTTATACCAGTTTATCACACTACAAGTTCCCTGTAGATTAGAATCAGTATGGGTTGAAATGATACATACCCAAACGGACTTAGAATAGGAAATTCGTTACGGGCTAAAATGATAGACCTGAGAGATTTTATTTATTTCATTTTACTTAGGATTGCGGGTTTTGAAATGATAAAACCTAGATTTTCCTTTTGTAAATATGGATTGAAATGATTTATTATCCGTATCATTTGACCTGGGATAGAAATTGTATACAGACCCGTGGTTAATATATATTTTTCTAGAATTTATAAAGTGTTATAAAAACGAAAGCATTATGATATTTTGGTTTAAATTTAATTTAAAAATGATTTTTTATAAAATATTAGTGATTTTCTATAAGTTAAATAAGTGAAATAAATAAATGGTAAAGTAGAATTTGAAATATAAGTAAATTTTGGAATTTATGGTTTTGTTTATAAATGGAATTTAAGTTAAGTAAGAAAATACGATAATTTGATTTTTATTAAAATTTAAAATTATTTTATAAAGTGTTATTGATTTTTCTATAAATTAAAAATAGTTAAATAAATAAATGTTTAAAATTGAAATTTGAATATAACTTAACTTGGAAAATGTAAAATGTGTTTTAAAAATAAAAGTTAATTTAAGGAAATAAAATGGAATTTAAATTTAATTTATGAAATGGTAAATTAAATTTAAATGTAAAGTAAATGAAATGTTATAAATTGTACATTGATTTTTATAAGTGAATTATTAAATTTTGATAATTATTTGTGAAATTTCACTTTATAAAATCATAAATTAAAAAGTATTTAAATGATCATTTTTGAAAGTGTGAAAATATGATTTTTATAAGTTAAAATTTGTTTAAATAAAAATTTAATTGTTTATGAAATTTTATTGAAAACTTAGATTTTAATTAACAGCATTTTTGAAATGCTGTCATTTCTGAAGTAAAAGATATTACAGCATTTTGTAAATGCTGTAATTGATATAAATGAACTAAAAAACTAAATTGAACTGTGGGCTATTATAGCACTTTGTAAGTGCTGTAGTTGTAGAAACTAAACTAAAACCTATTACAACATATTTTTAAATGCTATCTTTGTTAAAATGAATTATTTTCAAATGTAAATTTACCGTAGCATTTTCTAAATGCTGCGAAAGTTGAAATTTCATTGTTTTAATAAATTGAAGTAAATAAATGAATCCTGAAAATGGTAAAATTTTGAGAATTGTATATTTGATTATCAAATATAATAACTTCACTTTTAAACAATTTAAACGGAATATTTAATTGGTTTAATTGGAATATTTAATTGGTTTAATTGGAATATTTGTTTTGACATATAAACCATTTTGAAATGTGATTTGAAATGGTATTTAAATTAAATAAAAACGAATGTGGTTTTAGAATAATATGATATTTTGATATTAAAATGAATTTTAAATGATATTGAAATTGAAATGATTTTTGATTTACGAAGTATAAAATACCATTTTGGAATTTTAACCACGGGACGTATTTAATTTATTGTTTAACTGATCCTTAGAGGATGGGCGATTCCAAGCATCCTTTAAGTTATGGTGCATTACTACTATAGTTCAATTGAGTTGGTTTACATTATATAAGTATGTATGTCCTGACTCGAGTGTTTTGTGTTTTACTTTACGCTCGGGTCAGCCTGAATATTTACAGCTTAACTTTGGATTTCTTTTCTGGAGCTAGGAATTGTTGGAGATTCTGCTTGTCTAGTTATCTGTTCCCTTTCAGTTTCAGTTGTTCTATTTCAGCTCTGATATTTAAAAACTTCTATGTATTTGAGATTTCTATTGTATATGTTTCAGACTGATATTATGTATTATGTTTTGAGAGTTTGTTATTGTAGTTTCATAAACTACTACGGTATTTTAATTTCCGCTGCGAGTTATTCTGATATTTCTGTATCTGTGATTTTGTGATTGCATTTCATTTGCTCCAAATTTACTTAGAATGCGGTATTTTGGGCAATTCTAGTCCGACATGTGTGGATGCGAATGGCTAAAAATATCGGGTTGTTACAACACCCGAACCATTGTTAATACCTCAAGAACCAAAAAGGATGAGTCATTAGGTTAAGATAAATTAAATAGTTATAGTTCTAACTAATTTTCAAAACACGCTATAAAACATACTTAATATTTTCCAAAACACGCTTTATTGGATCATTAGGTTAAGACAAATCATTTGAGGAAAGCTTAATATTTTCCAAAACACGCTTTATTGGGTCAAAACGATTGTTACGTAAAACATCGTTACGACAACCAAAACAATATTATAGGGATTCGACTACATATATTTGCATAAATTCCGTAAACTATATAAAACATTTCTTTTCGAAAATTACTTACTACAATAATAATGTTACAGTCTTTGCCTTCCTCACTTTTTCGAAAACTGCTATCACAACAAAAAATGTTGAAATCGATGTCTTCGTCCCTTAATACATTTTAAATCACCTTTTAAAACCATTTAACTCCATCAAAAATATTACTTTCAAAACATTTCCTTAAAAGATTATTTTAACTTTTGCAACATGAATGCATTCCTTTTATAGAAATCCATGTTCTAATCTCAACACGAATCATTTCCACGTTTATAAAATTATGTTTATAAATCTCCATTCTATTTTATAAAACTTCTCTTAATAAAACCTCTCTATCTATAAATCCATTCCTTCATAAATCTCGTTTATTTATAAAATTCTATAAGTATCAATTACAGATCTATTTTTAATATTTATAAAACTTCGTTTATAAATCTATTACTTTATGTACAAAATATTACTGTTGTATAACATTTATCTAAATCATTTCAAAAATATTCAACTTACACTATTTCTGTCTTCTTTAAAACCAACTTAAACTATTTCTATCTTCTTTAAAACTATATTTCCTTTATAATAATAGACTTATTTATTAAGTTTTTAAAACCTTTATAATCCAGTTCAGAAATCTCAGTTTAACATATTTCACGAACTATTGGTTTATAATACCAAAATTCATACTTTTTATTTTATTTAAAATAAACTCCTTCTTTTAATAATTCAAGAATAATTATTAAAAACATATGTTATGTCAGAACCACTTTGAGATCCTTTTAAATTAAAATCCTCACTTTATAGTATTTCAGAATAAAATATGGCCAAGTGCTACTATAGCACTAAATAAGAAAAATCATGTCCATGTCATCAAATATGGCATCAAATAAATCATGTATCGCAATATATATATATATATATATATATATATATATATGTATGTATGTATGTATGTATGTATGTATGTATGTATGTATGCATGTATGTATATGTGTGTGTGTGTGTGTGTATGAAAAGTAAGACCAACGGGGGTGAGGAATCATGTTTGTTCCCTCCAACCTACCCCCTTGCATCACATACAGTATATAATCATATAACAAGGGTCAACTGCTACTAGGCGGGTATATATAAAAAGTCATCCGCTTCAATGGCGGGAATAAACCTAAAACAACTAATAAAATAGTAAATCATCCAGAAAATCAACAAACAAGCATCAAATAAAGTATCTGCAGTTGTATAAAATATCTGCAGTTGTATAAAATATAATTAGGCCAGAGAGGTAAGTTTAATTCACTGAAATTCCTATTATCGCCAAGGTGTTCCAGTTTGAATTAAAATCGAACGGATGTTCGATTTTAACAAAAATTCCTACAGGCTCCAACTGCTCCAATCCAATTCCGTAACGTAGTATTCAACGATACGAAACGAACGCGAATGACCGTGTTCGATTTGGACCTTGTATAAAAGAGTTATCACCATTATAAGATTTACAATTTAAGTGACATAATTATTTTCTTTAACTGCAATCATTACTCATTAATCACCTTCGTTACCAAACCCAGGCCGGAGTTTTAAAACTCGTCGCCTTTCATTTTCAAACCACCATCGCCATAGTTGATTGCACGTCGTCACGAGTTCACGATCGAATGCCTCAGCCTCCACCTTCCCATCACCACCAGTGCCGCCTCCCAACGCCGTCCCAAGCTCAAGATTTGGCCATAAATATCGGCCACGTTCGACTCACCTTCGCCGCCTCCATGCTTTGTCGTTCAATGATCCAATCGTCCATCTTCCATGTCTCATCAAGACGAGTTATTTTGCAATTAACACCTCCGCCTAAAATGCCTTAAGTGGCCACGATGGAGGAGGGCCATTGGATGATGGACGATAACAATGGCGGCTATGTTATTTTCGTTCAAGGGTTCTACAAAATGAAGAGATGGTGGTCCTTTTATAGAAAAATAGCCAAACACTATTCATGCTTTAAATTTCCAAACTCCAATCGATGCGTACCGCCTGACATTCTATACTAAATACCCACATTTCTGATATAATGAAACTATTATTAGAGCCTAATTCCATCATATACTAAAGCTAAATTTCAAAATAAAATCATATTAATTTAAATCCTTTAATTATTTTCTATGCATTTCGAGTTTGCATGACTAAACAATATGTTTGATTGCCACGAAATTCGTTAGCATACAATAATTCACCATTATGAATCCTATGGCACTAGTTTCGTCAAAATTCAAGACAGTGTCTTGGAAGGTTATGTTCACACGTTAATTAAAAAAATTTATTAAAACCATTCTAATCACTTTTAAATTCAAATTTAAAAATTTACTATCTTCATTCTTATTTAAATAGAATTTAAATCAGCTTTTGAAATCATTTTTATTCACATTAAATCCTTATATTAAAATTTTAAGTAGTTTGACTTATAAAATTAACTTTTCAATATTTAAAATTAGTTAAATATTTCAAATCTAAAGAACCAAAATCCTTGGTCGCTACAAGGATAAAGCGACTAATGTTTTGAAAAAACGATATTCGAATGCTTTTGAATTTTTTTGTTTGCATGGTTTTGAGAAGTTGAGTTCAATTGTTTTTGGGAAGTTTTATTTAGGTACTTTTGATTTTTGGGTATTCTATAATTAAAATATTTTTCATGTTTGATTGGAAAGGGAAAAAGATTTTTGACGAAAAATGAAAAGTTTTCAATTTTCTAATGTTGCATGCTTAATGTAGGGCAAGTAGATATGTCAGTAGATGTGATTTTTTCTATCTGATAAGGGTGCCAGTATATAAAACATAGATAAAAACAAGAGAAAAACCTAATTTAGGTTTGAAGTTTCTATTTCCTACCTTTTTGATAGTAAACAAAAACTTGCGCTTAGGATAATTGCACTTTAACACCAAAAATAAACCTTCTTATGCAAACTGTACTTGGAAAATTGGAAACATTTTGGGGGCTAAAGAGAAGGTCCAAGATAGAATGGAATATGTATCTAAAAGAAAGGTGGAATTGTAAAAAAATTCATCTGAATTCCCTTTCCAACATAGTTATATAGATTCAAAAACGAGAGTTTCAAAAATTTTGGATGTTAAGAATTTGTTGCTAGGTTTTGGATGGTAGGGATTGGATGCAAAAGTGGTTGAACCATACTCCTACTCCTAGTGTGTGGAAATTATCGTATGAAAAAGGATTTTTGAAAACTTGCATACATGTAGAACTGCTAGTATGTGTAGGTTTTTTGAACCATATTTCCATAATGTTTTTAAAAAGAAAGCATTCATATAGGAGGCACTTCTTTAGAGTCACTCTGCATATATGTTTATATGTTGAGATACATAATGCACTTGTACATATTTGGCTATAAAATTGATTGTACACTAATTAGTTGGATATCTTAAATTGGTTACATGCTATATTACATCATTCAACCTTGGGGAATACCAGAAATGAAATTTCTTTATGGGTGGGAAAATGTAACACCATGTAAAATTAACGATAATTAATAAGGCTCCAAAAATGAAATTTAAGCAATCTCTGGAATTTGGCAACAAAACTTTTACCATTGTGTTAGTGACGATTTTCTAAGCAACATTAATATTTGGAGTTTCGTGATCAAAGTTGAAACGAAAATGTTATCAGTGTTGAAGTTTTTAGATAAAAAATAATTAAAAACAAAAAAGGAAATAATAACATTAAATACGAGACTCCACCGGTCGACCCCCTCCTTGGGCTGGTCGACCACTAATGGTCAACCACCTATAGAGGAGCGGTTGACCGGTTCGAATGTGGTGGCTAGGGTTTGAACCTTGGCTAACGGCCCAGATTTAATTATTTTAAGCTAACGATTATGATTAATTCATGATTATGATTAATTCATGCGTCAACAAATAAATGTATAACCCATCACTTCTCTTCTATATATTCCTATCCAAATAGTGAAACTCTACCATTTTCTCTTCTCCACCACTTCTAAAAATTATAAAATGTTATATATGAATATATAATCGGATAATGATAGAAAAGAAAAAAAGATGGAGCGAATCAATACTGCAGAAAGGGTAATTTTTATAATTATAAATCAACTTTCCCTCTAATCCCAAACATTTTATCGGATCTATCATTCTAATAGTATGTATATGTCTTATTATACATGTTCTTTTGGATTAGAAAGTAAAAGGAGTCAAGTAAAGAAATGGATTCAGATTTGAAGATCTAGAAAGCTTTAAAAAGTGAGTAAGAAATTATATAACTTACTCATAACATTAAAATTCATATCGTTGGATTTTATTTAATTGTTATGCCAAAATAAGATCCAATGAATAGTAGGCTTTAAACAAATGTATAGGATATCGATACATATTCAATAAAATAGGTAATTGGAATAGAAATAATATGTACAACCTAATCTCGGAATTTGAATTCAATCCTAAATATTTATTATTGTAGAATGATTATTCCATATCTATAATTGCATTGTAAATTAGGTTGCTCTAGTTGACTTGGATTGTGAATTTCTATGTTTGATTTATTTGAAGCAAGTTTCGTGTAATTTCCATAAATTATCCAACTACAAAATATGTATAAAAGCGCGTCGTTAGGATTAACAAAGGATATACCAAAAAGAAAAAGAGACGTGTAAGATACAAATATTCTTTTTAATAGTTTGCAATATCTATTTCAATGAAAGAAAAGAAATAATTCCTTGTAACTTCAACTGAAGCAAAGGTCGCAATTTTGTTAATCTATGAAAATGTATAATGGTAATTCTTTTTGAAAAGACAGCTCTGGTGAATTAAAATGTGGAAAGAAATGTTTTAGTTTAGAAATTAATAGTTGGAAGTATAAATAAATAAATAAAACCATAACCGTGTTTAGCTTTCAAAAATAAAAATGTGTAAATAGTGTACTTTACGACGATATTCATATTAATTATTAATAAGGTAGTAATTACAAGACTATGATTTATGGAGATTAATTACAGATTTAATAGGCACTAAATTTGTAATTAAAAAAGAGTTAAAAAGGAATTAAATGGGGTTGATTAGTGAATTTAATACAACATTTATGGTGAAACTAAATAGGCATACTAAATGGATGAAATGAATTAAATAAGTATTGATTCGGGATTGTCCAATTTTGACATTAATGACCAATTATTAAGGGTAATAGACATTTATTAGACATTTTAAGGAAACTAAAGCCTAAGCGTATAAACTAGGAATACTTATGTGGCAAACAAGTAAGTATTAATACTATTACATATATACGTAGAAGACAGTATAATTTTCATTATAGAAAGTTAAATAGCTTTAATTATACGTTTAGAACAGCACGAATTAGTGGGCTTATCCCAACACTTAGGCTTTGGGTGATTGGTTCGGTTTAGTGGGTAGGGACACAAGGTTAGTAGAGTTACACCATAGAAGTCTTCCCTTCACCTAGAGGCTACCAATAGTTGTGTATACTTATTACTAGTGTGGGACATCTCCAATCATAGAACTCATAGGGAAGGGATATATGTGTGATGTAGGATCTTTTTTTGGCATGGAAGAATTAGGTAGCTATTATAGGGTCCATCCCTTCCCTATTTGAGAACTATTAAATGGTCGAGTTAGCGATTTGGCATGGTAGTGGATATCTCAAGAAGGGTCTGCTTCGGGTTTGAAGTATTAAGTAGCTATTATTGGTTCCTCCTCTCCCATAAAGAAGTATTAATTAGCCTGATGATATTTCGTGTGATGTAAACTAGATAGTATCGAAGAGGATCCACCTTGGGATATGTACTAAATGACAGGGACCTGCTCATAATATAGATATTAAATGGTTAGAGTCTGCCAAGTGTAACGACCCGCCTTTCATTCAACAGAAAGACACATCACTAAGAAGAAAGAAAGCAATAGAAAAGATAAAAGATAGAAAAGAAAGAACTAAATAACATCAGAATCTCACAGCGGAACGAATAAATTATATTATATCACATAAGATATTACATAATATCATATACATCAGAGTTATATAGCATATACAACACAAAATAGACAGTTATAACATCTGTCTAGTTGTTACAACTCAAGTACATCACATAAATACAGGTACAACACTAGCACAGCGGAACACTATATATCTACACGTTGAAGCCTCCTGCTCCATATCTCCTCTAGAACTCGTCAAAGCTAACCTGAATCCCTTGGCCACTCGTAAAAATTTGAGTACCCAAGAGTTTAATAAAACAGAAAATAAACTCTGGGTCAGACATGGGTCTGGTGTGAGTAAATAGGTTAAAGTTGATTAACTTTGAAAACCTTTGAAAGAAAAGGTATCTCGTAAGACTTCCTGCACATAAACATGGAAAAGTTTTTGCCTTACGATAACCAAAACATTTGATAGGAAATCCAATTATATTATAATAGGTTCTAGGGTTTTCAAGTAAAATACATAAATAGTTGGAATGCTTACATCTCACGTTCCAACATTGTTGGGCACAATCAATACGTACAGCACTTATTGGAGATTGGATTCCATACAATGGCAGGGCTACTGGGGTACCGCCTGTCACAGTACATGGTCTAGATCACCGTACGGAGGATCCATCCTAAATCCACAGCAATACAAGGCCGGAACCATCCCTTACCGTATAGTTCCAAATAAGACAACCCCGCAGATGGCCATCGCCAACTGCCCACTCAGCCAAATAAAAGGAACCTCTAGGGAGGGGTAAATCTCATCCTACTTGGATGCTACCCACTTAGCCTTGCTGCACCTCCCCTATTTTAGCCATTCCTGGTTGATGAGGCTTGAGGCTACAATTACCTTTATATAACACATCTATCTTAGAATGCTCATCGCCATTCTAACGATGTTCTGAAAGCATTCGATCGATACAAGTTCGTTTCGTGTTCGAACGAAACCGAAGGCACTATCTCGCTACACTCATTTTGGAATCACCCTTAGAGTTAACGACAATAGCCCTTGCACTCTGAATCTTCATCTCTATTGAAAGCACTATCTCCATTAACTCATTTTGGAATCACCTCAAAGTTAACGATAGTGCCTTTCTTCTGAATCTTCACTTGATCTTCACTTGAGATTTCACGACCTAACGTTTAATTTGGATCAATATGGTTTTCGGAATTCCAAATTTGAAAATTCGATCTCGGTCTCACCGAAATCCAAAACACCATCTTAATGTCCAAGTTGTTTAAGTTTGAACAATTTAATTCAATTTTAGACATTGAATTCACACAGCATCATTCACAGATAAATATCACACATTTATCATAGCTAAAACCAATATCACATCACAGAACTTCACAGATTATCAAACTATAAGTATCAATCAATCCAGATATTCTACTCAAACAATCATCCATAAACAGGAATCATTAATCCATATTATAATCAATTTAATCAACTTAAATTAAATTAATTACCTGATAATTAATTACCCAATCCTGCTTAAACAAACATTAATTAATTACAACCATTTAATTCATTAATCACTATTTAATCACGTTATAAACCAATTAATTAATCTTTAATTATAGATTAATTATCCTTTAATTATTCTCTAAATTAATCATCCTTGATTAATTATTCTTTTAATTACATTAAGTGATCAGCCTTTAAATTAATTACGCAAATTATATACTTTAATCACTTATATTAATTAACTTTTAATTATACCATTAATTAATTAAATATAATTAATTACATTAATCCTTAATTAATTACGTTAATTAATTATACTATAGTTACTTCATTGATTAATCATCTTTTAATTAATCACATATATTAATCAATTAAACCTTAAATTATTTTCTTTAATTACATTAATTAATGATCCTATAATTACTTCCATTAATTAATTATTCTTTTAATTTCATTTAATAATTAATCTTTAAATAATCACATTCATTAATCAACCTTGATTAATCCCACTTAGTAATTAACTATCCGTAATTACTTACAATAATTAATTAACTTCTTAATTAATTAATAAATCCTTTAATTAATTACACTGAGTAATTAACACTTAATTACTTCCACTAAGTAATTATTAATTACTTTCCATCAAGTAATTCCCCATTAATTAATTACATTCAGTAACTACTCATTAATTACTTTCACTAAATAATTACACTTCATTAATTACATTAAGTAATTATACTTAACCAATCATCAAGTGATTATCTTTAATTAATTAAACTAATTAATCAACTTAAATTGACCACATTAAATTCATTAATTACATTGAGTAACTAATTCCTTTAATTACTTCATTAAGTAATTACCCTTAATAATTCTTTTAATATTAAGTAATTAACCTCTTAATTACTTATTACTTAATTAATTAACCTTTGATTACTTAGATTAATCAATCTTGAATTAAGCAATCAATTACCCCTAGTTAATCACACAAATTAATTCAACTTAATTTAATTACCTAAACTACTTATCTTAGTTAATTAAGTAACTATACTTTAATTACTTTAGTTAATAAACTTGATTTAGGTTAAAATAACTAATTTACTATATTAATTCTTACCTACCATTTAAATTAAATTAAATTTAAAAGCTTGAATTTCGTTTATACAAAATCATCATCTTTTAACTTATTAAAGTTAAATACCTTTTACCTTAATCATATTGCAATTTCAACCATTATATTTGATCTGAAAACATTTATGGACTAGTTACGTGATTTGTCCAATGTAATATTTAAGAACCAAAACTATTTTTAAAACAAAATTTTAAAACTTTGGAACTATATTCTTTTAAAACTTAAACTTGTTTAACATCATTCTCAAAACTCAATATTTCATACATCTTTAAAATTGGTTAAAATTTTTATTTAAAATTAAGTTTTGCTTTAAATTTTAAAATTCATTTTTATAGTTTAAAAAAACTGGTCAGGTTAAAACCCAAGAACAAAATGTCACGGGAAAAAGTAACAAAACCTCAAGTAAACCCATAATTTCCCGGAGCAACAAAACAAGGCTACCCTACTTCGACATCTCCGAGTCGAACACGAGAAACCCACGAGAAAAACCCCGAACTAACCCTTCTTCCCAATCCACAAAACTCAGATTTGAACCAGAGTATAACGCGTGCATGTGTACGCCATAGCCACCCAACTCCGATCATCTCTACGTACTTCGACAAGTCACCGACGCTCCCATGGTCCCTCTCGATCTCTCAGAAAACCCAAAATGCCAAAGGAACAAAAACGAGCTCCACAGCATCAATAGGAAATAAACCCGATCGAAGAAAACTCCTACCGACGATGAATGCCTCCACCTAAAGACCTGCCGCCTCGATCACAATCGCACCTCGAACCCTTGAAACCATTCCCCCACATGCAATTCGACTCGATGCATCAACGACGTCAAGCTTGCCTCGATTTCGACTCAGACAAAAAACAGGTACACAACCCTAAATCATCTTCGACGGCTACCCTCGTTCATCAGATAAATATGCGCATATTTTTCCATCAATCCTCCATACCCCAGCCTCCTCCATGCCAAAACCCAAGCTCCCAATCATCGTTGATCAACGGCAAATGACCAATAACCCAAAAAACAATCAATTCACCAGTTCTCGTCAGATGCTAATCTAAAAATCACAAGATTTACTCTAAAATTGAGGATTCGTTTATACGAATCAAATTATATAATCTAGAGATTAAATCGTGGATATTAATTTTCAACAAAATCTTTATTTTTACTATAATTTTTAATTTTCCAGAGTATTTACCAAATTCATACACCTAAAATTATTTTTGAAAACAAGATTAAATTGTTATTATCATTTCCTTTTTATGATCAAAGACTAGAAATGATTAATTTGGGAGATAGGAATTTTCTAAAGTTGTTCTTGAACCTAACATTCACAGAGAACATAAAATCATACATATACAGGCATGCTTTCAAAATTGCACAATACAAACCAGATTCTAGACGAAATATCTAAGCAAACAAACATGTCTATAGCATCATCACACAGATATATTAGCACAAAAAGATTTTGCTTTAATTGTTTGCTCACCAGAATTTTAGAAGCAGAGAACAACCCTATTTTGTTTCCAGGAATTTTGTATTTGATCTGGTATTTTGAATCTGATTGGTTTGTTTAAGCACTGGCACTTGAATGTTGAGTTTGCTTGTTGAATTTAGAAACTGATCTGAACTAGAGAAGCTTGCAATTTCTGTTTGATCTAGAGAAGTTTATACTTGTGTTGATTTAAATTGAGTTGAAATTTAAAATCTTTGTTTGTTGAATCCTTTCCAGAAGAGCTTTCAGTAATGTTTAGATTTAAATCTTGTTTTGGTTTTGTTTATGTTTTTAAGAAGAAGAAGGAAAGAATAGCACAGACGAAAATTTAAACTGAAGAAGATTTGATCTAAAGAAAATAAACATGTTTTTATTTCTTTTCCTCTTTAAAACATTGGTTATATTGTTAATTATCTATGAAACAAGGTGTGGCCACTTGTTAACTTAAGTTATAAAATACTTACAAGTGTATTTGCATATTTTTAGGGCCTTACACATGTTTTATTCCAATATTATAATAATTGCTTATTTTTACAAATGTTTTAAAATTCATTTTAATTAATTTCTTATTTTTTTTAGCAAAGCTAGTCGGCTTTATAGTGGGCCATGCCACTGAGTATAAAATGGGAAAACAGGTGCTCTGCACATGCACAGAGCAACTAAACAGGAGAAAATTGAAAGCACAGGAGCTAGACAAAAGAGCCTAAACTACTACAATAGCAATACTAATCTTCCTCGGAAGAGGAAGAACAATCACGACCAACAGCCGAAGAAGGTCCAATAACATGGGAATACCCTGAGAAGAGAGTAGCCAGATGAGGATCATGACCAACCGAGCCAGGTGAGTAAAGAAATTTCCTATCCTATGTGACATTATAAAACTTACTTTTGTTCTCCTCACCAATCTCACCAACCCTAGTGAGGCACAAACCATCTCCCTCAATACGGTAGATAAGAAAACGACTCTCGCCCCCAATATCATTGATAAAGGCATAAAAAGTGTCCCTCTCAGGCGAATATCTCATATCAGAACGAGTGTGAACCCAAGGTTCATCAGAATTCCAAGAAATGATATTAGAAGAGGAAGCAGAAAGATCCACCTCTAGGGATGAGGGAGGAGTAACAAAAGATGGGGCTATAACAGGCACTGAAATAGAAGGAGCTACGCAAACCGGAGAAAAAGCAGGAGGATCCACAATGGGAGGAACAACAATGGGAGCTATCGGTGCATCAACTAAGGGAACAGGAGGAGCAACCTTCTTTACCCACTTCCAGACAGGTGGACGAGGAAGACGAATACGGTCAACAAGGGGAGCAACCGCACCAGAACAGGCATCAGCACAATGGCCAAAGGACTGACAAGACGTACAAATATCAGGTTTCCAACTATATCGAACTCTGACCTCAGCTACATGGCTCTCATTTAATTTGACCTTTAATACCATAGGCAAAGGTTGTCTAGAGTTATCTCAATTAGAGCTTTGGCATAAACTAGCTTCTTTTTGGCCACAGTATTAGCATCATAACATATCACCTTACCTACTAGAACAGCTAGCCAGTCGATCCCGATAAGAGGCTGGAGAATAGAAGGAATATGAGAAAAGTGGGTCCAGACAGGAACAGATAAAACTTGTTCCTTCACACGATCAACAGAAGGACTCCACGTTGTGATAATGAATGGTTTTCCATCAGTTAGAATGAGGTTGGCCTCCGGAATACGTTGCCTTTCATCACTACGCGAGAACTCAAAAAAGAACATTTCATTATCAAAGTAAACACTCAATCCACCCCTAGGCTTCCACGCCATGTTGCACCTCGACTTAACTAAATGATAGGGAGGATTGGAGTCAAGAAAGAAACCAACCAAGTTCTCTTTCCAAAAATCCATGCCGGCCTCAATCACTTCCATGGGCGGAATCATCACACCCTCATTTCCAACTATATCAAAGCGACGAGGCGAATGAATACCGGCATTACTAGGCAGCTTGGAAAACAAAGATGACCACTTTGGAGCAGGCCGTGGCAATGGAGGGTCCAACGGATTAGGTTAAGAAACAGCAGACAGGGGAATATTGTCATCGGCAATACAACAAGCACTTGATGTGCTACCCAAAGTTAACCCAGTATTGGCCTTAAAGAACACAACAACATCAACATGGTCATCGGCTACCACCTTACCACCATTTGGCACCACTATAGTATGGTTAACATACATATTATCATCGGCCGTAGCCACCAACATGTCAGACTTACCCCCCAAACAATTATTAGGAATCTCAAATCCAACAACATCCAAATTAGAGTCTACCGGTAGTCCCACTGCCAAAATCGACCAAGCATTATGAAAAGTTGAGGCTAAAAACGACGATAGAGGGGACGTACCAGAAATCAGATTGATGCCATAAATAGCAGGAGCAGTCAAAACTGGGGATATAAAATCTGACAAAATACCAGCCAAAGGGAAAGCAAGCACCTCCAATGGCAGGGGCGCAGTCGCGGTACGAACAAGTGGCAGCAGGACTCACTTTAGATGGAGGCACCGATGCAATAGCGCGCGCAGGAGCCAAGAGCTCGCCGGAAACGCAAACCAGATCTGATGACGAAATCTTCTTCAAGGGAATGGGGAGAGGAGGGTGAATGGAAGGAAGGGATGGGCGATAAATGAAGGGGGCAGGCGGCGGAAGAACCAGAAACGGGAAAGTTACGAATTGAAGGCGAAAGTCGCCAAATCAAATGTCGCCATTGATACGCTATTTGGATTAATATGTGTATTAATGACATTAATTTCTTATATCATTGTCGCCAAATTAATTTCTTATATTTATATTAACATGTTTTTATGTTTATTTCAATTAGCTTTTAATGTTTATATATACAAATTATCTTTATATAATTATAAGCTATGCTTAGTTCATGATATATTTTTATAAGAAAGAATATCTTTAAACCATTTTTAATATATACAAACCATTTAAGTTGAAGTAATTTTAAAAGAAAGTATTTTTTAAAAACAAAAGAATTAAATTTCCTTATGTCCTATATGTTTTATATGTTTTGTAAATTATGCTTTAACTTGTATATATATACAAATCTGATTTAAATCAAGTAAATTTAAAAAGAAAGTAAAACAAATCCCTTTTTATTAATCTTATGAAAAAAATTGAACTTAAGTTATTATACTTAAATATATATATATACAAACTAGATTTATTTCAAGTATCAATTTTTAAAAGAAAACAAATTAAACTTTTACTATAATATACTATTTTAAGTTATTATATTTTTAAATAAAAATAAATATTTACTTTAAGTGTTTTTGAAATTATAAGATAAATTTTTAAATAATCCTTTAAAAAGTATTAGATCACATTCAAACAAAATTCCCAAATTACAATACATATACATATATATATATATATATATATATATATATATATATATATTATAATTTGAAAAATATTGTCATTAAATTAAACCAAACTTCCTATTCACAATATTTATATGTGCATATTATAAATAGAATATATATTTTTTAGCCTAGAAAGATTAATCCTTTACCAATTAAATATTTTTAACTTTTTAAAGAATAAAATTTGTCAAAATAGATTATTAGTTTTGAAAAGATAAATTCAGTTAAATTAGATTATTAAATCAATATTGCAAATTTTAAAGTAATTATTAATGAAAATTATCAAATAAATATTGCCCAAAATTCCGGGACATCATATCTAGTTACCATTGAACAGGTACTAAATGGCTTCGATACTATCTCTTACACTGATATGATTGACGGTAGTTGCGTGGACTTTGAAGGGCCTTTGGCCTATGTTGAAGGTAAGTTGTAGAGTTGAGATGCGTTAGTAATGTGATAATTATTGTAGAGCCTTATCTAGGTGTCATCGGTCTCTGCAATTAGGACCGCTTGACTAGTGGTTATGTTGCGGAGGCCCCGCTTCGAAGACTTAGGTATTAAGTAGCCTTATGGGGTTTACCTCCTTCCTAGTTAAGAAGTATTAAGTCATCGTGGTTTTTAGTAGTGGAATGGTTAGACATATATGCAAATAGGCATATACTTATATAGTAATACCATGTAGAAGTTAGGTTAAAAATATCATATGCACATAAGATTTAACGGATTAGCCATAAATAACAGAAATAATACTTAAATGGTGTAACGACCCAGAATTTTCGATCCCGAAAATTTCAGATAGTTAGGAAATAGAAGAAAGAGATAGAAGAAAAGAATTCAGAAACACAAAACAGATACTCACATTCGCAGCGGATCAAAATATAATATCAAATAATAATAGTTTACAAAAGAATAATGAATCTGTTAATTTATATCATTACATCAGAGTTACAACATTTATACATACACTGGACAGTTAAAATCAACATGTCTCAGATAAACTGTAATATATCACAGTGGAACACTCCATACGTCTCTGCCATCCAGCTCGTATCCTGAGCTCCAGGACGTCCTCACCTGAAAATCTGTAATACTCGGTCTGACCCGAGCATTACATCAAAGTAACACCCGGGTTAGGCTGGAAACCAGCATGAGTAATCTCATTTAACAAGGAATACAAAGGTATACAACTTATATAAACCCGGGGTAACTTGTATCAATCTACACTTCACAAGCTGTTATAGACCCCACTTATTTATTTCACATATCAGATCTGTACAGAATTATTATAGATTACAAATCGAAGGGATTTCGGGTATTTACTAATACCCGACTCCGGTCTCTTCGAATTTATTACCATTTTAATCCAAGTTATTCAAGTGAAATACAATTTAACCTTAAATACAAGATGTCACTCTTATACAGCAATTTACTATCGACAGATAACCACATAATCACTGTTCAAGGCAAACATTTCATATCAGAAACATCAACCAATCATTCATAAACAAGATTAATTAGTCACCCATTACTAATTCAATCAATCAAATTAATTACTTAAATTTTTTTTTTGCTCACTTACCAATAATTAATTATAAACCATTAATTAATCATCCCTTAATTATCCTTTCTAATTATATTCAGTAATTAGCCTTTAATTAATTTACCACATTCACTATCAATCTTGATTTATCACACTCGGTAAATGAATCATTCTTAATTACCTACATTAATTAATTTACCCCTTAATTAGTTAATAAATTCTTTAATTAATTACACTAGATATTTACCACTAAATTGCTTTAATTACTTCCATCAAATAATTACCCATTGATTAATTACTGCCTATACTTACCCATTAATTACTTCATTAAGTAATTATCATTAAATAGATTACATTGGGTAACTACCCCTCTATTAGTCAACTTCCTAAATAAATTAATCACCTTAATAAGTCAATACCTTAAATTGATTTCACAAACTAATCAACTAGTTATCTTAATAATTAAATTTATTAATTATTCATTTAACTGATTACCTTAAATCCATTAACTGTCCTTATTAAATAATTTATACTTTATCTAATAACATCATTTAAATCACCTCTTAAAACACATAAGAATTTTCTACCTATAAAAGTACTTTAAACATTCAGATTTATAACATTTAAAACCTATTCCTTTTAATAATCCTTTAAACTTGATTTATTAATCAACTATACATATTTAAACTTGATTAAACCTTCATCGTTGAAACAAAATTTGGTAATCAAATCTTTTGAACAAAAACCTTTCTACTTTAATTATGTTTAAACTTGATTATACTTAGCTCTTTAAACTTAGAAACATTTCCTTTAAAAGCAAGAATATCTTAAACCTTAAAACGTCAAATTGGTCATGCTTTATTATTAAAAATAACTGACATTACTCCTTCTAAATCAAAACAATACGCAACATCAACGTCCCCGAGTCAAACTCGATCCCCTCTCGTACCAACACAGTACAATACGTATTCGCCTGCTTACTTCGAGACAACATCAAATTTGCACGAGAACGAACACGAGCACCCAGCTTCTTCTCGAATGCCAAACTACATCAGATATTGAGGTGCACCGTGCACATGTACCAGCGATGCCGCTGCTTCCAACCATCAACGATGAACCTCACAAGTCGGCGACCGACCTCCTTCACGATTCCGACCGTCTCTAATTCGAATCTTACTCGAAAACGAATTCGAGCAACCTGGCACAAAACTGGAACAGCCTTCAAGACCTAAAATCATCTCGCACTCGAACTCCGACCACCAGAGCGTCTAAATTTCCGGCCAAGCCCTCGCCTACACCCCAGCTATCATCTGCTTAAACCCTATAGAACTCGATCAACAATTGAAGTCGCAACGATCAAATATCCTGACCTATTCAAAACTAGGTTTACAGACTTCACCGATCTCCCATTGTCGCCACAGTGCTTTAATCACTGACCTGACATTTTTTCTTCAATCTCCAATCCTTCCTTCATCTCCAGGCAAGACACCATGCCTTCCGATCAACTTGATCGTCAGAGTGAACCCAAAACATCAATTTCAGTTCAACTCGAACTGCTAGTCCTATATACCTCTAAAAATTGTGATTTCAACCTTAAAAATCATGTTTTTGAATAAGTTTTCAAATTGTATGCCTGAAACCATAGATTAAGATGTCTGGATTTTCACTTAGATTTAGCTTGCCTGCTTTTTTTTTCCAGTGAGTTCCCAATTTATTTCGACTAAAATAAAAATTTTAACCTTACTTTGTGATGACACAACCATCTTCTGTTCAAAACTCAAATCTTAGCAAAGCCTAGATCAAAAGAAAAATGAATTTGATTGAATCCTCAACTTCGAAACTAGTATGTTCTTTTGACATACCTAATGCTAGTCTGTTCTTTGGTTTTCCAGAGGTAACTTACTTAATATATATATATATATATATATATTGAAACAACCAGTGTTGTTAGAATCTTGGATCCTAACAATAATCAAATCAAGTGATAATGGAATTTTATCTAAATCTTAGTTTTAAAACCAAGAACAGGGATGAACAGATACATAGCCATCACACAAATGTACCCCAGATAATTCACTTATATACAATTACACAAAACATACTTATGACCAGAGAACTAACATACAACCAGATTTAAGAATACTTTAGCTTTTAGGAAAGATGTTACTCACAGGCATTGCAAATAACAAAGGGAACTGGGTTGAAATACTCACCTATAAATACTTGGAACAGAGAACAAAGAATAACCTCTTGGAGTTTGAAAACCACCAGCCTGGATATTGTTTCCAGAGTCTTGTTTTGATGATTTTAATTATTGTTGATGGAAATAAATTTAGTTGTTGTGTTGTCTTCAGGTTGCTATCCTTTTTTTTTTTTTGATGCTCAGGTTTATCAATCGAAATGGAGATGATGTATATAAAAGATAGTGTGCAGGCTGATGTATAAACAGGTACAAGATTTTATGTACTAAAAATATTTGTTTATACTTGGCCAGAGATTTTTATATTTCGAATTGGAGGCTGAAAAGATTTAAGGTGTGCTACATTAAATTAAGTTTGTCTTGTTGTCAATTTTCATACTTATCTTTTCTATTTTTATACAAACTTGATTCAAATATATCCATAACTTTGTCTTGTTTCATAAGCTACTGCTTATCATCATTTTAGTTTCTTTTGCAAGCCTTCATAAATTTTAATCTTGTTGTCTAGTCTAATTGCTTTGCAATATAATTGAAGTTCTAGTTAACATAGTACTAGAATTTATCTATGTTTACTCTATATTTTATAACTTATTATGAAATTTCAATTCGTATTTTATTTATTATATTTTTATTTATTTTTATACTTGTGTCAATATCAAAATCTATTAAGTCTATATATTTATATTTATAGATTCAATATGGATAAGATATAATTTATGTTAACTATACAATTCCTTTCTTCAAACATTATTGTGAATAAGCTAAATTTAATTATTATTATTTTTATTTTAAAAACTCTTAATTTTATATCTCCAGATCATAGTTTTCTTCCCAATATACATATATATATATATGCTTTGAAAAGAATAAGTTTATGATTTAATTAATTAAACTAAAAGCTTATTAAAAAAAATTGCTAAATTTCCGGGTCGTCACATTCCTCCCCCCTTTAGAACTTTTCGTCCTCGAAAAGGAACGAAGCCAGAATTTATGAAAATGCCTAAAATCAGATAAGTATTCCTTGATCATTTTTAAAACACTTTTTAATATCTACATTATATTTTCCAAAATAGTTTTTATAAAAATTCTTTTATAACTCGATGTCTCAACTAGTCCATCCTTGTTCTCACAGAAATTCAATTATACGTTGATCAGGCGTAGGACTGAAAATCGATAAGTACTTGGTAAACCCGTTTTCAACACCCAGTGAAAATACTTGGAAAACAATTTTATTGAAAATATCGAAAATAGTGTTTGAAATAGAGAAATATCTTTAGGGACAATGCTCTGGAAATCATCACCCCCATTCCATGGTCACAGTTACATACCAGGGTTACGTTGCAGTCGCAACAAAAGTCCATGTAACTGCAGGCTCTCCGCGGCACTCTCGATTACGCCATGGAACCCCCACACAACAGATCACAGTTACATCCAGGGTTACGTTACCATCGCAGCAAAAGTCCATGTAACTGTAGGCTCTCAGCGGCCCTCGGATTTTCGCTGTCGAAATGAAACTTCTCCACTCCTACATAGGTCACAGTCTACCGAGATAAACTCAAACGCAGACTGTTGGCTCTCAGCGGCACACACGACTTTCGCTATGTTACCATAGGTCGCAGTTACATCCTGGGTTACGTTGCAGTCACAACAAAAGTCCATGTAACTGTTGGCTCTCAGCAGCACACACGACTTACGCTATGGTAACTCAACTCATAATCCTTAGGAACTAGTTTTGTCCGGACTCCTCACAGGATCAACTTTAGAACCCCCCCTTGGGCTCAAGGCAGCACCACTCGGTGGCACTCCTTAGAAGTCCATTTCAAGGGAGCGCCTTTTTCCCCAGAGTCATCATCAAAACATTTTATACTACACACATATAGTATCTTCAAATCATACACCTAGTATGATATTATACAAAGCTCCTTTACACAAAATCGATTATCCCAAAATCGATAATTCTCAAACTACGCTTTCCAAATTCAATATTGATTTTACCCAAAATCAAAAGCCTTTCCAAATCCAAAGGTTCTCAAAACCTTTTTTTCCAAAATCCTCATAAGATCCTTTATATATATACAGATATATATATATTTTTTAAACTTTGGATCACTTTAAACTCGTATAAAATCCTTTTTATACTTCAAACACTTCCAAAATCCTTTTTCTTCCAACAACAGTTTAACAAGGGAAGAATATATATACAAAGATATAACTTTGTTTACCCAAAATCAAATATTCAAATTTGATTACTCTTTCCAATATCAATTTCCTTTCTATTCACATTCACTTATTCACACTTGCCTTTATCCCCATTTGGATTATTACCTCAATTCTTATCCCAGTTGGGTATTTAATCAATAACAGTTTGAACTCCGACCAGTATATTTAGAAAATAGCTTGAAATTTTTTAAAAATAGGTAAGTAGTTGAAAAATAATCAATAGTTTGCAAAATAGCCGTAAAGTAGTTGACTAATTGTAAAATAGTTGACTAATTGTAAAATAGTTGGAAAATAGTTAAATAGTTATAGAAATCTTAGATAATTTCAAAATAGTTGTAAAATAGTAATTAATTCATAACTTAGTTGAAAATTAGTAATTAGTTTATAAACAGTTGTAAAATAGTTAAATAGTTCCAAAAGTAGTAGCAAATTCAAGTATAAAATAGTTTGGGGTTTTTTTTTAAAAAAAAATTTGTATAGTAAATAGATAAGAAAATAGATTTAAAACTATTTATATTTAAACAAGTTATATTGAAAATGGTCCAGAGTCGAAACTGTTCATTTTCCCAACAATCCCATTTAAATTAACCCAATCCCAATTTAATTAACTCCAATTTCCATTGGACTTGATTCATTCCCAATTCAAATACAATTGATTCTCAATTTCCTTCCAACTTCAAATCAAATTCCATTTGATCTTTAGACTTGTACAACTTTAATTATAATTTCAATTTTTCAATTTCTATTTATAATCAATTACATTCATACTTTGCTTTTAACTCGGAATTATACTTTTTTATTTAGCCAATATATTTTTATTTATTCCATAAACATTTAATCAAGATTCCAGAGTTTAAACAAATTTCCAAAATTTCAATATCACCTTAGAATGCAACTATATCCAAAATTCTTTGGCAAATTCAATTATCCCTTTGAATTTCAAAATCATACCCAATTCTCAAACAATCCCAATTTAAAACAATTTGGTAGCAATTTCTCTTTTAGAAACTCGAAAATAAACATCGAAGATGCTGCAGTCATCACCAACGTTATTTTCCAGTGACTGAAAGAGTTCAATGCTTTTATCTCTTTAAAAACATTACCAAATATTTTTAATTTCAAATCTCCCAGATTTCAAATTCAACACCAAATTATTATTGTTATTATTATTATTATTATTATTATTATAATTATTTGAAATAAGACTATTATTTTTCCAAAACCTTTGGAAACCACTTCCAAATCCAAAGGAATTTTTAAATTTTCCCAAAAATTCCAAATTCCCAATCCATCCAATTTAATTTAATTCCAATTCCAAATTACTCAAATTAATTTGGTCTAATTTCAAATAAAATTCACTTCAATTTCAAATTATTTCGATTTCTATAAGAATTAATCCCAATTCCCATTTGAATTTGAACTTTACACTTATCCATTTTCAAATTTAATTAATTCAAACTAATTTTAACTTGAGCTAATTAAATTGAAATCTCAATTTAAATCATCTCGAATTATATAAATTCGAGTTAAATTTTTAAATGTTAATTTAATCAAATCAAATTATCTCATTAAACCTTTTAATCCTGAATCCAAATCCATTTGAAACTTATTTCAAAATTCAACCAATATTTCAAATCTCTTTTAAAGAACTAAATCTTGGAATTCAATTTATCACCAAGCTTAAATTTTTAAGACCTAACCTTTAAAGTTTTATCTTAAACATTCCAGTCTTAAGCCCAAAATGATTCCATACACTAATTCACTACATACTAGTAGTTCATACATTACATACATTTATCCAAAATAAGAGTCTTACATAAGTCATAAATCTAGATACCTTCCTATTACTTAGAAGTTTGGAAAGAACAGAGCCCTAAAACTCCTACAAGTATCCTTCCTATGGACTTCCTTCCAAAGGATAAAGCCCAAACATACACTTCTCAACATGATGTCCCCACTTATAACATTTATCACAAAATGTTTCTACCCTGTCATCAATCTGGATAACCTTCACGCCTCCAACAGTACGTTACGCAGCCTTACTCTTCTTCTGCCTCTCGGAACAATTCCTAGCAATGTGTCCCGACTTCTTACAATGATAGCAAATAGTCGACTCATTGACCGGTTCCACTGGTTTACGCTTTGCCTTCCTCCTCTCAGGGCAATGATTTAGAAAATGCCTCTTCTTATGACACTTAAAACACGAGATCTCAGAGCGAAACCGATGAAACGTACTCTTCAGTTCCTTCCTTGTTTTACTGCATTTGGCTGCGTAATGACCCTTATTGAAACATCTGTAACAAGTGACATTATCATAAGGTCTAGGTTCAGCCCTTTCCTTAACCTGTCTCTCATTCTCCTGAATTTCTTCTTCTTGATCCCTTCGTGCAGCTGCTCTCTGCTCTCTGCTCCAAACCTTCCATTCTTCACTCCTGGTCATCTTTCAAGCATGAATTCTAGAGGGTCTTCCTAACCTATAAGTCAGGCTTAATTAGAAGAATTCAATTTTTACTCTTATATTAATTGCTTACTAAATTATACCTTATGTCTTAACTTCTTTGGTTTTTATTTTCAAACAAAGTTTCAAACAACTCCTTATTTCAAAATAAGATTACCTTCAGAACTATTCTGAATCATATTATTTATCATTCCCTTTAACAATTTGAAACCAAATTTAATTCTAATGTTCCTTATATGAATGGTACATTCTATTCAATTACTTCTCGGATCCATATAATTACCACTTAAATTCTTATTTAATTTCAATGTTTTAGCATCCCATTACCATAATATTTATTAGAAACAAATATTGCCTTATATATCAAATATAATCTTATATAAAATCATTTAAAATCCTTATATAAGAAAATAACAAATACGCTCTCTCATACACACACACACACACACACACACACACACACACACACACTCAACTTATTCTAGGGTTCTATTGACTCTATCCTTAATGAGTATGCCCACCAGAGCCAAGGTTCTCGCTTAACCTGTCTCTGATACCAACTGTAACGACCCAGAATTTTCGATCCCGAAAATTCCAGATAGTTCGGAAATAGAAGAAAGAGATAGAAGAAAAGAATTTAGAAACACAACATAGATTCTCACATTCGCAGCGGATCAAAATATAATATCAAATAATAATAGTTTACAAAAGAATAATGAATCTATTAATTTATATCATTACATCAGAGTTACAACATTTATACATACACTGGACAATTAAAATCAACATGTCTCAGATAAACTGTAATATATCACAGCGGAACACTCCATACGTCTCTGCCATCCAGCTCGTATCCTGAGCTCCAGGACGTCCTCACCTACAAATCTGTAATACTCGGTCTGACCCGAGCATTACATCAAAGTAACACCCGGGTCAGGTTGGAAACCAGCGTGAGTAATCTCATCTAACAAGGAATACAAAGGTATACAACTTATATAAACCCGGGGTAACTTGTATCAATCTACACTTCACAAGCTGTTATAGACCCCACTTATTTATTTCACATATCAGATCTGTACAGAATTATTATAGATTACAAATCGAAGGGATTTCGGGTATTTACTAATACCCGACTCCGGTCTCTTCGAATTTATTACCATTTTAATCCAAGTTATTCAAGTGAAATACAATTTAACCTTAAATACAAGATGTCACTCTTATACAGCAATTTACTATCGACAGATAACCACATAATCACTGTTCAAGACAAACATTTCATATCAGAAACATCAACCAATCATTCATAGACAAGATTAATTAGTCACCCATTACTAATTCAATCAATCAAATTAATTACTTAAATTTTTTTTTTGCTTACTTACCAATAATTAATTATAAACCATTAATTAATCATCCCTTAATTATCCTTTCTAATTACATTCAGTAATTAGCCTTTAATTAGTTTACCACATTCACTATCAATCTTGATTTATCACACTCGGTAAATGAATCATTCTTAATTACCTACATTAATTAATTTACCCCTTAATTAATTAATAAATTCTTTAATTAATTACACTAGATATTTACCACTAAATTGCTTTAATTACTTCCATCAAATAATTACCCATTGATTAATTACTGCCTATACTTACCCATTAATTACTTCATTAAGTAATTATCATTAAATAGATTACATTGGGTAACTACCCCTCTATTAGTCAACTTCCTAAATAAATTAATCACCTTAATAAGTCAATACCTTAAATTGATTTCACAAACTAATCAACTAATTATCTTAATAATTAAATTTATTAATTATTCATTTAACTGATTACCTTAAATCCATTAACCATCCTTATTAAATAATTTATACTTTATCTAATAACATCATTTAAATCACCTCTTAAAACACATAGGAATTTTCTACCTATAAAAGTACTTTAAACATTCAAATTTTATAACATTTAAAACCTATTCCTTTTAATAATCCTTTAAACTTGATTTATTAATCAACTATACATATTTAAACTTGATTAAACCTTCATCGTTGAAACAAAATTTGGTTATCAAATCTTTTGAACAAAAACCTTTCTACTTTAATTATGTTTAAACTTGATTATACTTAGCTCTTTAAACTTAGAAACATTTCCTTTAAAAGCAAGAATATCTTAAACCTTAAAACGTCAAATTGGTCATGCTTTATTATTAAAAATAATTGACATTACTCCTTCTAAATCAAAACAGTACGCAACATCAACGTCCCCGAGTCAAACTCGATCCCCTCTCGTACCAACACAGTACAATACGTATTCGCCTGCTTACTTCGAGACAACATCAAATTTGCACGAGAACGAACACGAGTACCCAGCTTCTTCTCGAATGCCAAACTACATCAGATATTGAGGTGCACCGTGCACATGTACCAGCGATGCCGCTGCTTCCGACCATCAACAATGAACCTCACAAGTCGGCGACCGACCTCCTTCATGATTCTGACCGTCTCTAATTCGAATCTTACTCGAAAACGAATTCGAGCAACCTGGCACAAAACTGGAACAGCCTTCAAGACCTAAAATCATCTTGCACTCGAACTCCGACCACCAGAGCGTCTAAATTTCCGGCCAAGCCCTCACCTACACCCCAGCTATCATCTGCTTAAACCCTATAGAACTCGATCAACAATTGAAGTCGCAACGATCAAATATCCTGACCTATTCAAAACTAGGTTTACAGACTTCACCGATCTCCCATTGTCGCCACAGTGCTTTAATCACCGACCTGACATTTTTTCTTCAATCTCCAATCCTTCCTTCATCTCCAGGCAAGACCCCATGCCTTCCGATCAACTTGATCGTCAGAGTGAACCCAAAACATCAATTTCAGTTCAACTCGAACTGCTAGTCCTATATACCTCTAAAAATTGTGATTTCAACCTTAAAAATCATGTTTTTGAATAAGGTTTCAGATTGTATGCCTGAAACCATAGATTAAGATGTCTGGATTTTCACTTAGATTTAGCTTGCCTGCTTTTTTTTTCCAGTGAGTTCCCAATTTATTTCGACTTAAATAAAAAATTTAACCTTACTTTGTGATGACACAACCATCTTTTGTTCAAAACTCAAATCTTAGCAAAGCCTAGATCAAAAGAAAAATGAATTTGATTGAATCCTCAACTTCGAAACTAGTATGTTCTTTTGACATACCTAATGCTAGTCTGTTCTTTGGTTTTCCAGAGGTAACTTACTTAATATATATATATATATATATATATATATATATATATATATATATATATATTGAAACAACCAGTGTTGTTAGAATCTTGGATCCTAACAATAATCAAATCAAGTGATAATGGAATTTTATCTAAATCTTAGTTTTAAAACAAAGAACAGGGATGAACAAATACATAGCCATCACACAAATGTACCCCAGATAATTCACTTATATACAATTACACAAAACATACTTATGACCAGAGAACTAACATACAACCAGATTTAAGAATACTTTAGCTTTTAGGAAAGATGTTACTCACAGGCATTGCAAATAACAAAGGGAACTGGGTTGAAATACTCACCTGTAAATACTTGGAACAGAGAACGAAGAATAACCTCTTGGAGTTTGAAAACCACCAGCCTGGATATTGTTTCCAGAGTCTTGTTTTGATGATTTTAATTATTTTTGATGGAAATAAATTTAGTTGTTGTGTTGTCTTCAGGTTGCTATCCTTTTTCTTTTCTTTTTTTGATGCTCAGGTTTATCAATCGAAATGGAGATGATGTATATAAAAGATAGTGTGCAGGCTGATGTATAAATAGGTACAAGATTTTATGTACTAAAAATATTTGTTTATACTTGGCCAGAGATTTTTATATTTCGAATTGGAGGCTGAAAAGATTTAAGGGGTGCTACATTAAATTAAGTTTGTCTTGTTGTCAATTTTCATACTTATCTTTTCTATTTTTATACAAACTTGATTCAAATATATCCATAACTTTGTCTTGTTTCATAAGCTACTGCTTATCATCATTTTAGTTTCTTTTGCAAGCCTTCATAAATATTAATCTTGTTGTCTAGTCTAATTGCTTTGCAATATAATTGAAGTTCTAGTTAACATAGTACTAGAATTTATCTATGTTTACTCTATATTTTATAACTTATTATGAAATTTCAATTCGTATTTTATTTATTATATTTTTATTTATTTTTATACTTGTGTCAATATCAAAATCTATTAAGTCTATATATTTATATTTATTTTTAAACAATATATTTGTTTCATACTTAGATTCAATATGGATAAGATATAATTTATGTTAACTATACAATTCCTTTCTTCAAACATTATTGCGAATAAGCTAAATTTAATTATTATTATTTTTATTTTAAAAACTCTTAATTTTATATCTCCAGATCATAGTTTTCTTCCCAATATACATATATGTATGCTTTGAAAAGAATAAGTTTATGATTTAATTAATTAAACTAAAAGCTTATTAAAAAAATTGCTAAATTTCCGGGTAATTTTTCAATCACTAGAATGTTGATTTGATCCACCTGCTCATAACAATCCACATATTAGATTTAGAAAGAATGGATACATAAGCGAGACATGAACTGCAATTGGTGAAGTCTTCCTATTCATGCTTTGCGAAGACAGGGCAATTAAATATCCAAGAAATGATACTCCAAGGTAGCAACCTTAGTCAATACATATGTTGTATTTTATTTCTTAATTCCTCTACGAGTTTATACTAATCGGTTTCTGATATGATTGTTTTTGTTACAGGTTACCAAAACCAACGATCCATACCCTAATGGACTTGGATTTCGATTTAGTCGAAATTCGGGACCATTATGGTGTGGATTCTTACAGAATTTTTGTTTCAACATATATGTACTAAACTAAAAGTCATACCAAACGATAAATTTTGCGAGTGAAATCCGGATTAGCTAAAGGACATAGAATGATGAATCTATTACATTAATTTCAAGAATAGAAATTTACGATGTCATTCTTATCACCGTAGCTTATATTCAAATCGAATTGATCTTCTTCTTGAAGACACTTCTACGGCCGAAGGATCAAATTTTGGGTACCAATTTAAAAATTATATTTTGATATTGTACTTGTAATCCATTCCAGATTTAAGCATCATGCCAAATGGTAGAGTCAATACTCTTAATGACCTACTTAATTTCGAGGAAGTTCTTTTCTCAACATTAATAAAATTAATAATTTCTCTCTGATGTGTGAGATGTAACACTAGACATTCTAATGTAGTATGATTATTCAGATCATGTAATTTGCTACATCCTTTGTTATCAGTTTTATCTTTGGATCATATCCAAATGAATTTTACTACAATAATTTCGAAAAGATATTCCTTCATTATGAAGTTTGTGTATCTTGAAATAGCAATTGTTTCTCAGTGCAATGGATTAGGTATTCACAAATATTTTATAAACTACCTAAATACATATATGATTTTTTTATTTTATGGTACTTATGTTCATATCATTAATTGATCAATCAATATAGATTAATCTCAAACACCTTTGGGTTGGTCCATACAAGATCCTTTATAAGCAAGTATTATCTGCAGCCACGAGACTCACACAACCCGTCAATATTGAAAATAGCCGTTATTTCATAAAAAATATTTGGTATAATTACAAAAATAATTTTTTGTATCTTGACGCATCCACCGATAAGTACATATTATGCTCCCACTGTTTCTGCTATTACTCTAACAAAGTATGAAATATGAAGCTCCACTCAACTACTTATAATGGGCTATTTATTTCTTTTACTGCACTAGTTTAAAATCAAGAGTTTTTGATCAAATATCTTAAACTCGTAAGAATAATTGTTGTAGAAAACAATTTTCTATATGAAAAACATAATTTCAATAAAATTACAATTCTCATTCCATATTAAGTGTCCACTAGCAGTTTATACAGTTCTCGTTTCCGGTATCACTTCATAAAGCAAAGTTTACTAATGGTTCTCTTCATCCTAAGTGCACATAAGTTACATCCATTCTTGTAAATTTGCTTTCATTTTTAAAACGATCAAACCATTCAAAAGGAAATCCATATTATAATCAAACAAATTTAATACAAAATTTTACTTTACGTTTTATTTGCATATTTTCAAAGAACTAATTTCATTGAAATTTTGTATATTATAAACTGTGGTCGTTCATCATATAACATTTATATGTGATTGAATATGGACTAAACATCTATAATCTTATATTATTTTAGTGTTCAAAACTCATAGAAACAATACACGGTTTAGTACGCATAAACATTTAGGTGACCAAGACATGAAATTTTAGTGGTTGAACAAATTGACTCTTGCGTGGGTCTTGAAGCGATAATATGCCTAAGGATTTAACGGTAAGTATATCTTATGTTTCTTTATCGGTCTTTCATTTAGTCCAATTTTATATCTTAACTGATAGATATTTCATCAATTTTTTAGTTGCACAAATTTATCGATATAGATTATTTTAACTTTATATAGCAGATGTTCTTACAATATTAGGAAGGTTAAATGTTGCCATTACATTTTTCAATAAAGCTCCCACTAGACTTTTACATTTCTCAAAACCCTAAAAAAACATAGAATTCCTTCAACTTCTCTAGTGGGTGTTACAAATAATTCGCCTTGGGATTTGGCCTTGAGAAATATCAATAAATAATAGGCCTGTAGGCGATGGATAACACATGTTTAACGGTGGAATTTCTATTGAGTTAGAAAACCGTCGAAAATTTTCAAATTAAAAATATTACCGCAAGCGCACGACGTACTATTGAAGTATATGGCGAGTACAGGTCGATCAGCAGGGAATTGATGATTTTAAAAATCTATTCAATCAAATTAAACCAAAGTCGAGTGAAAGTTAAGGTAGAGAATTAGAAAATTAGCTAACTAACTAAAAGAAAAGAGATGCAAATATAAGAGTTAAACGATAATTTAGAGAATAAATCCACTCTCTAGATCATGTAGTTCAACGCATATGAAATCATGATCTCTCTTTTATGGTCATTAGTGCTTTAATTGATGTGCTTATCATAAGTGTGCCATATTTGTGCTATTGATTGGCCAACATAAGTCATCAAACTATAACACATCCCTTAAAGCACTTACTAACTTTCATGAAACTTGACAAAGAAAATGAAAATGAAATCTATTTTAAGTATGGCCTATTAACTATTGATTAGAAATATAGACTATCAAATTTTAATTTCAAATCACTTTCTTTTGCCATAATCATATTTTGATGAAGAGTCATTTGTGTTAGTGATTGTTTAAGCATAGCTTATTTGATGTCAACAATATAGGCTATCAAATTCAAAGCAAAAACAACAAATAAAACACTTCATTGATCATCATTAAGCATAAAAAGAGAGCATGAATTAACAAATAGTTGAAGCCACATAATTAGAGAACTTCATTACCCCCTAAATTGAAAGGGTTTAGCCTCTCATATTTGTCATTTGATTAACAAATATAGCTTGCAATATGAAAGAAAAAGAAAAGGAAAAAGAGAGCAAAGTAAAGAAAAAAAACTATTCTACTTGTATGAAAAATAAATCTGCACTACTAACATGAAAGTAAATAAACAAAAGAAGCATGTAAAAGAAAGAGAGCACTAATTAACATTGCATACAAAAAAATTAAAGTAACATGAAAAATAAAAATGGCCAAGTAGCCATGGAAAAGAGAAAGAGAACTTGTCTTTTATTTTGAGCCTAAACTAATTAAAGAGAGACTAAGTAAGAGGGAGAGATTACATGAAACATATGGGGTATATATACATGTGTTAAACCCTAATTCATATTTTTTTGAGAATGCCCAAAATACCTTTGAGAAAGTGTGGAGGCCAAGTAATAATTAGCTTTTAATAATCATCATTTAAGTGTACATGAAGCCTTTAATTCCATAAGCATGTGCATTAGCGTCTAATTTATACATTAAGGTGGTGGGTATGTGGGGTCCTTCATGATCTTCACTTGGAATTATTTCCATCTTCATTCCTTTGTATTTTTTTTGTGCATGCATATCTTCTTCATGAAACATCTTTAATTGAAATCAAATTCCTACAAAATAGTATGGAAATTTCTAATTAAATTTTCTCAAGTTAATTTATGCACAAAAATGACTATTTTGCCCTTGGATGAAGATGAATATGTGACAATTTAGAATTAATATGGATTTTGGTTAGAACAAATTAAAATAGCCAATATGATCATTTATTTTATTTAAATAGAATAAATATGGTGGTAAAAATATGCACATTTACGTGCACATCAACACATTATCGGTTGTATCATATATAACTCCTAATTCATGGTCATTGTTCTAATCTCATTTACTTTAATGAACATCAACAAATCCAAAGAGATTATTCACTCATACTACCATTTTGTAATGGCCTAAGTTTAAATGTACATACATTGAGTAATATCAAAAATACACACAAACATCTTTCCTCATCTATTCAATATATTAATGGTACTACACATAACATCCTTAATTTAAGGAACACAATAACTAAGGAATATGCATGCAATCTATTAATGCATAAATTTGTTGATGATAGCTTCATATTAAAGATTCATAATCTTTAACATATATAATTAAGTGATATCGATCTATGGAATAATGTATTTCTTCTTGAAATGCCCATTGATTCAAGTGTCGAAAACATTTGAAATCCCGATATACTTACAAGCTATGCAGTTATAACCCAACGAAAGCCCCCAAAATCCCCGTTGTAGTAGCACTCTTCAACCGCTATGCTTTTTCAATATAGTACTATTAAACAGTGGGCCTGCTTTAAGCCCTACTATTTTTTGCTACACTCACTAAATCAAGGCCTTTTAGCATCCGCTTTAGCATCATCGGTATAAAAACGTTGATTTGACTAGTTCTCATTTGAAATAAGTCAACAAAATAAGGGTAAAGACCTAATTCTAAAGCATAAATGCTCAATATAAACTAGAAATCTATTGCAATCATATGACTTAGACTGCATAAATCATGATATTCTTCGGTTATCTTATATAAGATTAAACAATTTTATTTTTTCTACATAAATGATGTGAGAATGAGAATAAATTAACTTTTAAGCGTTTGAATTTATATCTAATGAAGCTTTTTATACTTCTGCTATTTTTAACTATATCGCCGCTTTACCTCTGCTATAACTTTTTACATCTCCATCGCTATGGAACCGCTAAGATCTTTAACAACATAGCATATTATACGTATGTATTTATTCCTTAAATTGAATTATAGTTTCTTATTGCACCTTTTATTATACATTCATATTTTATAAATTTTAATTGTTATATAACTTTTGTAATTTAATTAACATACACAATAATGTGAAATCTTATATTAATATAATTAGTTAAGTCTTATTTAAATAATTCAATTAAATAACTAATTAATTAATTTACATTTACCTTTATATTATTTAATTAAACATTTTATATTGAATATGTATACTATAACATTTATAGACGTACCCATACCTTTATATATGTGTATTATACTATATATTAATTAACATTTAATTTGTTTATGTAATTAACAATTTTAATGGATTATTTTACCTTTGAAAATTTTATGTATACTTTTATCACCTTAAATAATTAAAGACAATGTAATGTGTATCATTAAATATCTTATATATGATTTAATTAATTTATTAGTCTAATTAATAATTAATTAATTTTTGAAATTAATTTATAAATTTTCATAGTAATTTTGGAGATCATATTTTAATATTTACAATATACTTCTTATTTTAAATTTAACTATTAAATGTAAATTTTTGTTTCTAATTTTGGAACAGATTTTGAAAATTAGCCTAAAGCCCAAATTCAAATTAGGAATTTTCTAATAGGAATGACCTATAGGCTTACTTCACCTTTCAAGCTAGGCCGTTTGTAAGGTAAGGTAGAGTAATTGATTACCAAACCCAACCTAGATAATACTTTTCTAGACATCGTACTAAATAGGTAAACTTAAGTAGTTGGACCTAAAAGAACTAATTTAACTACATAGACTATTGAGTATTGTTAGAACCGAACTAGTCGGAATTAGGTGAAATATGCAGTTTTTAAAAAAATCATGTTTTTAGATCTAGCGGGAATATGAAGTCTAAAGGGATTTCAGATCCAATTTAAAATTGTTTCAAATAAAATCTTTATTTTAATTAAATTATTATAAAAGAATTTCTATAATGATACTTAAAATTACATTATTACATTTTTGGATTAATTTTCAATTAAAGACAGATTTGACATTAAAATTACATTATTACGCAAGATCTATCCCATAAATTTGAATTGAAACAATATATACATGTATATAAAATTAAAATTTAACATTTTAAATTTAACACAACAAATATTTATGAGTATTTCAATTATGACACACACATACACAGACACACACACACGTGTGTGTGTATGCATGAATGTGTGTGCATGTATGTATGCTCGTGCATATGTGTGCAAATAAGTTGGATCTAAAAGATTAACAATTTCAATCAAGGTTTTAGTTTAGAAACGATTATAAATTTTGATTAAACTTTCATTTGGAAATGAAACTAGAATTTAAGTTTTTTCATAAAACAATAAACTTAGCAAAGATAACAAAAGATTTAAAATTCGCATCGAAGTCCATTTTATTGTTTAGACCAAAAAAATTATCAAATCAAAAGAAAAGAAATAAGATAACTTAAGCATATTCAAACTCGTGATAATACAAATAAATCTAAGTAATATATACAGCAATAATAAATAAACAAAGGTGGTATGAGATCAAAAACATATTAATTGGGATGAATATATATTAGGAAATGTGGAACATATTTTGATCTCAGTTGAATCAATACAATAGACATAAATTTAATTGAGACAAATGAGTTTTAATTAACACGTTACACGATAGCCAATTAAATACATAATAGCTTATACAAATCCAAGCATATGTGTTAACTCGCCTTTTGGCGAGGCCGTGAGCAGGTGGATTTAACTAAATCGACTGCTCGTTTGTCGAGACTAGAATTCAATGGGTTTAAGCCAGCTAGATGGATAGGCAATCGGTCATGAATAGTTCATGTATTTGGCTCGGCCTAGGTGGATAGGCAGATGTTGCTCCATCAAGGATGGAAGTTCGTGCATGGATCGACATTCATGGTTCGATAGGAAGGTGGTTCGACCTTAATGGTGTGGATTAGCCTGGGTGGAGTGGTTCAATATTGTTGGAGTTCAACTAGTGGCTCGACCGTTCGGTCATGCATGGCCCAGTCGAGGAGAGGTGGTCAAGCACGATTCTGTTGTTGGTGGTTCCCACGCGGTCCGGCCGTTCGACCAAGGTGGTTCAATAGGATGGTGTGGATTGGCATGGTTGAGTGGATCGACGTGCTGGAGTTCACGAGTGGTTCGACACACGAGTGGTTCGACATGCTATGGGTCGGTCGAGTGGATAGGATCGACATTGAGGAAAAGGGAATCAAATCGGCATATGGAGTGTGGGTTTGGCATTAGCTTTACTCTAGGTTCTAGCCTAGTTTACTCCGAGTCTTGGATAGGTCTACTTCGAGTCATGCCTGAGGGATATTGGCTCGGCTTAGTAAGGATTTGGGCTCGGTCATACTGAAGTGGATCGGTGGATATGGTTCGGCTTGCCTGGTTCGGCTATGGTGTTGAGTCTGGTTCGGCTATGGCCACGATGGGTTCGGACTACTTAAGAAGCCCGATAACTCGGGTTTTGCCTATAAATACAACATGTAGGGCTTCAGAAAAAGAGATCTCCATTCCGTCTCCCTTCATCTTCTACATTAAGGTTGCTCTGCCATTGTTGCTCTAAAAACTCTAGATTTACTGTAATTGATTCTAACATCAAAAAAAAGGAAATTTCTGAAGTGGACGTAGGCTGGAGTCAGCTGAACCACTATAAATCCTCTATTTTTACTACATTCTTTTTTAATTGTTCTCCACACTATTACTCTCTATATACATTCTATCTGTGATCTGCGACTGTAATTTGGTTCTTTCATCTGGATTTGGGTGTTAGTGACCAATTTTGGTGCTAATATTTTAGTGCTTTCACTAAGAAAGCTAGCACTCGGGGATTCTGAAGCTTAGAGTTTGGATTTAATGGCTTAAAAACTTGGATTCTGAAGACTATGGAAAAGCAATCAACCAGGAGACAAAGGACGGAAAGAAGTCAGCATGAAGGAAGTCAAGAGGCTTCCTACGGAGCTAATCAGTTCTCAATCTATATCACTAGAGACGAGATGGAGACAAGATGGAGACGATGCTAAAAAGGAAGGAGGACATGATACAGAATCTAATTCGACAGGTTGGACAAGTTGGACAGCAAAGTCAAGGGAATGGACCAACCACAGCTGTTGGCAATGCAGAGCCAGGAGTTGGGACTCCATAAATTTCTAGAGGTCAGATTCAAAACCAGAATGGAGAGATTGAAGGAAATCGGTAATGGCCTGGGGGAAGAACCCTGGGATAGGATATTTGGAGAGCTGTGAATGAAGCTCAGCGAGCAGGGACCAACGTGAATGTAAATGGCCAACATGAAGAGTACTACCCAGAGTACCCTCTAGGACATGGAAGGCAAAGTGGAGATGCGAATAGAGGACTACTCCTGGATGGGGACGTGCGGATGGTTGGATTGATAAGAAGGATTATGAGAGGAGAACTACTGAGCAGAGGCTTGGAGGAAGTCAGTCGAAGTCTGTTCACTCCGGATATCAGGAATGCAAGGAACCCTCCAGAATTCAAACTGCTCACACTGGAGGCCTATGATGGAAAATCAGATCCAACTATGTATGTAACCAAATACATCATACATATGGAAGTGCTGGGGGCATCCGAGGAGGTGATGGCAAGAAGTTTCCCTTTATACTTGAGGAATTTTGCTGTGCTTTGGTTCAGGCAGCTGGATAATGGATCGATCAGTACATGGGACGAGCTAGTGGAACGCTTCATAAGAAAGTTCAGGGTCCACGTGACACGACCCAAGAATGTAATGACGTTGGCATCGATGAAGCAGAGGACAGGAGAGTCTGTGAGAGGTTTTCTAATGGGATTTAAGGTGGCTGGGACCGCGGTAGATTGCCCGAATCCATCAATGATTTGGATGGCGGTGGTAGCAGGGATTGTGGAATGCATGGAACTCAAGGATTCATTATCAGAATGCAGGGATTACAATGGGTTTAAGCCAGCTGGATGGATAGACGATCAGTCATGAATAGTTCGTGTATTTGGGTCGGCCTAGGTGGATCGGCAGATGCCGCTCGGTCAAGGATGGAAGTTCGTGCATGGATCGGCCTAGGTGGATAGGCAGGTGCCGCTTGGTCAAGAATGGAAGTTCATGCATTGATCGACATTCATGGTTTGGTAGGAAGGTGGTTCGGCCTTGATGGTGTGGGTCGGCCTGGGTAGAGTGGTTCAGTATGGTTGGAGTTCGGCCATGTGGCTCGATCGTTCGGTCATGCATGGCCCGGTCGAGGAGAGGTGATCAAGCACGGTTCGGTTGTTGGTGGTTCGGCCATGCAGCCTGGCCGTTCGACCAAGGAGGTTCGACAGGATAGTATGGACCGACATGGCTGAGTGGATCTGCGTGTTGGAGTTCACGTGTGTTCCGCATGTTGTGGGTCGGTCGAGTGGATAGGATCGACATTGAGGAAAAGGGGATCGGATTGGCATATGGAACTTGGGTTTGGCATTAGCTTTACTTCGGGTACTGTCCTAGTTTACTCCGAATCTTGGATAGGTCTGCTTCGAGTCATGCCTGAGGGATATCGGGTGGGTTTAGTAAGGATTTGGGCTCGGTCGTACTGAAGTGAATCGGTGGATAGGTTGCCTGGTTCGACCGTGGTATTGAGTCTGGTTCGGCTATGGCCTTGATGGGCCTAGACTACTCAGGAAGCCCAGTAACTCGGTTTTTGCCTATAAATACAGCATGTGGGCCTTCAAAAAAAGGGATCACCATTACGTCTCCCTTCATCTTTTACATAAGACTGCTCTGCCATTGTTGTTCTAAAAACTCTAGATTGTAACTATAATTGATTCTAACATCAATAAAAAGAAAATTTCTGAAGTGGACGTAGGCTGGAGTCAGCCGAACCACTATAAATCCTCTGTTTTTACTATTTTCTTTTTAATTTTTACTGTTCTTTACATTATTACTCTCTACATACATTCTATCTGTGATCTGCGACTGTAATTTGGTGCTTTCGTCTGCATTAGGGTGTTAATGACCAATTTTGACACTAAAAATATGAATGATAAAAATACAAATAAATTAATTAGAGAATTACCTTAGGATGTTGCCTGTAAATCACACTTTGAACGATGAATCAAAAATCCTAGATTCAGAAATCAACCTCCAGATATTGAAAAGTATCAAAAGATAAAACCATCATTTTGATTTTATTTTATTTTATTTTTCATTTTGGAATATTTTCCCCATTTCCATGAATTTTTTGGCCATAACTTGATTGGAGAAGAAAAGAAAAGGGCTGAATAAAAGAAGGATGAAAAGGAGGTAAAAAAAAGATCATTAAAGACAAGGTAACTTTCTCTTCCTCTAATTTTTTCTTTGCCTCTTCATTTCAAAATCGATAACTCACCATCTCCCCTATTTTGGTTGGCCATATCAAGGAGGGTATTAGTTGTAAAAAAATTCTGAACCTTTTTAGTATGTAATCCATTTAAATCTAATTTAAGTACTCTGCATGTATCATATATTGGTATGCACGTTCATAACTTTTATTTACATATTTTATTAAATATTAATGATAATCAAACAAATAAAATAAAGTTTTGATAATTAATATCTCATAAATATTAATTAATTTAATTAATTAAAAAGCACACTCAGTATCTATTCTATTTAAATCCAATTTAAATATTTTACCAATGTCATATATCGACACACATGTTTATAACTTTTATGTACGCATTTTAATAAATACTAATATTAATTAAACAAATAAAATTTAATAATTAATATTTCTTTAAACATTAATTAATTTACAATGATTAAATTAATTACATTATGTGGTTTGTTTTTAGTATTCATCATTTCGGTTGTGCGAAGGTGTAAATTCAGTCAGCGATTAATATTGAACAACTAGAATATTAACATCCATACGTCTCCATGCTAGCAATGTGACATTTTAGTTTAATTAACCACTTCTCCATCTTTTAAATAAAGTAAAATTTTACTTATTATAAGTGGTACCTGATAGTAGTGAATATTATATAAATTCTATTCGTCGAAACTATATTACATTAAGATTATGAAATTTGATTTTGGTCAAAATTCCAACATTGTCCATATTCTACTTATAAATACAAACATAAAATTATTAGTTAAATAATAACAAGTATTGCTAACTGTACTGCTCTGGCCAGAGACTTTGACTTTGAGTTAACTACAATTGACCGTGATACTAACCTCGTATAATAAAGAGACGAATTTTCTATCGAGTAGCTTTTCACTTTCCATGCTTCAATTCAAATCCAAATATAGTCGTTCGATGGACGCCATGCCATGATTAAACTATAATCAAAGTGAGGCATCCATGTTGAAGTTTTATAGTATTCTCAAGTCAAGGAAACTATGTAACATCATCACTTCAAGATTATTTGTGTGATCATAGTTATACTAACCAATAGAGAACTCTTGAATGAGTCATTCCATAATTATCCAATAACTATCAATATGTAACACATTGGTTCCCGTAATAGCCATGAGTAATACACTTTCAAAAATTTGGAGAGCGTTATACACTTCAGTCGTAATGGATGTATCGATATCTCATCTTGAAACATTTTGTCTAGGAATATCAAAATAATATGTTATTTTTATAAATTTCTCATTTTACAGTACATTATATTACTATCACATAACATGCCATTTAAGAATTTTTTATTTCATATACTTTAGATTAATTACTCCATTAATTATGTCACAATATAACAAGTATATAATAAAAACAAAACTTTTACTTTGAGCAAGATTGGGTATCGAGCTAGATATGTATAACAAACTATATAATTGCCCCTAGGTCATATCCCAAACTCTTTAATATCAACATATGGAAATGATAGAAAACTAGCTTCTTTTGTGCTAATATTGGTGAGAATAGTACAGTCTAATGGTGTAATCCTTAGCTTTCTGTAAGGACAATGAAATGTAAGGGTTTTATACCACCGAAGAGTAATAGAACGCACAACTGAGCGTCGCCTTTGATTACATTATGAATGCCTAAACATTAAATTACACAACAATCTAATCTAACTACATAACCATGAATAAGGGGAAATATTTTTTTAGTTCATGAATTATTAAATTACCTAAAACATGATGACATCCAAGCCTATGTAGAAATCTTCTACTCTAGGAATGCTTGCCTGTGAATTCTTTTTAAAGTAATAGCCAACAAATCCTGAAAATGAATATTCCATGACCATTTAGTTAAAAGAAACCTTAAATATATGTAATAATGGGATAATCTACTCTGAATGTGATTAAGAGATAAAAAAGATACTTTCAACCAAGTTGGCCTGCATGCTAACATGCACTTTACCTTCTGGAAGTACCCAAAAATCAACCAGAATTTTCTGCATGCTCGGGTTTGGATCCTCACTACCGCTTAGCTCAACAACTTTAACTAAGGCCTACCCCACTCCCCTACAATTCCTACCTGCTCAACCACATTGATACCTCCTTAACCCCTTCAACCTTTGCAACCACTTACGCTTGCCTCATCGACCTCTTTGGCTAAAACAGCTTCAAATATCTTTTTCATTTCATGCTCGTACGCAAATGGAAAATCATGTTCTCAGCGTCACCACCTTCATTGCCACATTCCATATGCATTAAGTTTTTTGCATTTTTTAACAATCTAGACAGTTCAAGACTTGTGGATCACAAAAAAAATATCCAATTTATGCAATTTTGACTGGAGAGGATTGGGGTGAAAATGCTGGTGAAAATGGGGTTTGATTTTATTTTCTTAGGTTTGCAAAGTGAGAAGGGAGGATGAAGAATACAAGCTGTGACGCCCCACCCTGAGACCCACATTAACAAAGAGTATTACTAGGTAATACTGTCTGCTAATGCAGAGAATAGGGCTGGATAGGAGCGACCATCTTTAATCTTGTCTTAAATATCTATTGAATACGTCGACATTGCCATATATTTTTTCTAATTCAAGTGGATCGACATATCCAATAAATACTTAATACAAATCCATAGGTGGCTATAGGATCTATCAAAACAAAATACAACAACTTAAATGTAAAACACATCACAAAACAATAGATAATCCCATTTATACACACATATACAGATACATCATAGAGTATGCAAAACGATACATCACATATGTGGTATGGCGACCATAATACAAACACGAGTCAAAAGAATATACATATTGGAGTAGCAAACGAAAACGAACTACACAAAAAGCTTTAACAAAAAGAGCTAGCAGAATAGTCCATGTAGAAGCAGAATAAGCTAAGTCCAAATGTACCTAACCTGAAACACCTCGGTCTGACCCAAGTATAAAATACATGGGTCAGTCTAGCTAAACGAATCAATAAAAGATGATAGTAGAATAACAGAGCATAGCGATATTCTTCTTAAACAAGAAGAAACAATAAGAAAGCTAACCATAGATATATGGAGGATACGCATCATGTATAGCATATATAATTACACTAGGTGATAGAACACTATTGCTTCAATAAGCATAAAACAAAAAAAGGAGACAAAAACCTCATGAATCGCAAAAATATAGCATGCCTCATATCATTGGCAATAATAAATCAGTAAGAATGGTTTAGGGAATAGTAAAATGTAAACTCCTAAAAGAGTAATTTCCAAACCCGCCATATCGGCAACTCCAAGAAAAACATAAGAAAACGCCATCTCGACATTAGCCATAAGGCAAATGTCAACATGCCAGTGTAGGCAATGAAAATCGCCAGAGAACTCTCAAGATTCCAAAAATCCCAAATTAATCACCACCGAATGGTTCAGAGTACCGATTCCAAAAAGATGACGCATAAGGGTAAAAATCATCTCAAAAAGGTTTTGGACGTGCTATTTTTGTCGAGTATTGTTTCACATAATAGGTACCTCGCCAAAGGCAAACATCAAAGGACAAATACATCGCAATGGGAAATACGCCGCAATGAAAAACGTCCGAAGACAAATACGCCTCAATGGCAAACGTCCGAAGACAAATACGACGCAATGGAAAATGTCCAAAGACAAATATGCCGCAATGGCAAATGACCCAACGGTCCAGTACTGGCACGCCAACAGGCAAATGTGTCATGAGCTCTCGGTAAGGAACCCGAAAAGTGTTAACGTACGTCCCATACCACACATTCGCACCAAACGGCTTACTAACCGCTAGCAAATTTCACACTCAAAGTAGTAAAACGTTCACCTCATATCATCGGTAAACTAGACCCGTAGGCCTAAACGATCAAACGGACAAGTTAGGAATTAACCGAATGGATAAACGCACTTATCCCATACTACGCGTTTTATCCAATCATTTAACTCTCCTCCTTATTCGCTCGATAGTGCAAAAACATGTGCTTTTTATAGAAAATAATTTACCTTGAAAAGAAGCTTTGAAAACCAATTTCGAAAACTATTTGGAAACCATATTTGAAAATTTCTCTTATTATAAAGAATAAATAGGTTTTATACTTGAAAATACTTTAAAATATTACATAATAATTCTTTTTAAATCCCCTAAATTTTAAAAATCATTTCAAAAATAATTGGAGAAAGCCATGCACGAAAACGACCAAAAACAAGCAAAATTTCTCTCAAACCGAAATTCAAATTTAAATTCAAATAAAATTAAAATAATTCAAAAATTGAATTTTGAATTCATTAAAACTGGGCTAACCAATTGGTAGGCATCATAGCCCTCAAAATACTTCAGAAAATCACCAAAAACTGAAGAAAATGTCAAAAGTCGGATGGAAAAAGGACATAAAAACACTTTGCCAAAATAATACCCATGTCTGAAATCTTCTCGGGTTCAAATTTCGAATATAAAATAGATGGTCGAACAATTTTTGATTGAACTAAAAATTGTTGTACACAAAATAGAGAACATAATCTTTTAAACAAAAAAAGAATCAATGAATTCCGAATGGAAATGAAAAAGTTGCATTGTCTCAAACATAGACTCAGGCCATGTTTGCAACAGTTCGAAAACAAAAAATGCACAGGCCTGAAAACCCTCATGAGTTCGACTTCTAGACATGAAACAGAGGATCAAATGGCATCGGATTGAGCTCAAAATTGGAATTCATGTAGTAGAAAACTTCATCTTTCAAACAAAAAAGAATCATGCAATTCGGATAAAATATGAGAAAGTTATGTTGTCTCAATGTTGAACCCAGACTGTGTTTTCACTGTAAAACTCTAGGCAAAAACATAGTTTAGGTGAAAGTTTGGCAGCATATTTCTGTAAGCTATCTAAGTCAAAATGACTTGAAATTTGCATATAGTAGAAAACTTCATCTTTCAAACAAAAAAAGAATCACACAATTTCAGCAAGAAATGAAAGAGTTATGCCATCGCAAACATGGACTCGGGCCATGTTTGCAGCAACAGAACACAGTTTCTACATGCAGAAAAAAATTTGTTTTATTGATTTTACAAGCATTTCGTTGCCAGAATGAAAAGTTACAAGCATTAAAAGAGGCAATATGAAATAGATTTCAAACAGAAAAACTACACAAATTTATCAATAAAACCAAATTTTTTTCTACAATTTCATGCAATTTTGAGCTTGGCTCAGCTAGGATTTGTGAGTATTACAACTCACCTTCCTAATGTTGAAGATTAAAATCGGATTTGCAGCTAAAAGATGAGAGCTTTGAGCTAGAATTTGCTTCAAATACTTGTAAAAACTCAAAATAGAAAAATTGAAGCCCCAAAAAAAGAGATTTCATGCAAACCCTAAATCATAAATTAGATTTTGATGACATGGTTCGGTTTTAGAGTAGATTACCTTTAGACTTACTCTAGACTGATAAAAATCTCAGTTTGTTTGAACAAGTATGAAGATTTAAAACTTTGATTGAGAAAAATGTGAACATTCTTTTACAAGCAAGAGGAAAAAGATGATAGCAATTACTTGTACGTACAGTAATTGTTTCTCGCCTTCTCAATACCTGATTAAGTACGCTAATGGGCCTTTTGGACACAATTAGAGAAATAAATTAACTAGCCTAAGTAATTAAATCACATACTTAAGCAATTATCACATATTCACCTTATGTTATAGAACAATACATTTTTCTTCAAATTTTCATACAAACAAAATATGTAAACTTATATACATAGTAAATAAAATATTTTCATTATATAAAAAGATAATTTTACATTTTTAAAACACTTTTACTATTAAAACCCTTAATTTAACTAAAATATACTATTTACGCAAATAAATGGATAACTCCTAAAATTCCACAAAATCAATTTTATCACTTAGAAAAATATTTCAAACCATTTCAAAACATTATTTACAGCTAATACTTATTTTTAACCCAATTTCCACCTGTTATTTCAATACACAACCTTTAAAAAGTCAAATACTTCCTTTAAAAATTATTAAAAGAAGTAATTGGCAATAATTAATAAAATTATTGCATTTTCTCTAAATAAAAATTAATTCCCATTCATTATTAATCCAAAAATAAAATAAACCTTGGAATTTCATTTTCTCATTTTAAATTCCAAAATTCATTATTTATTTCAAATAAATAATTTAGTTTCTCCAATTTATTTTAATTCACAATATTAAATTATAACCACCATTATTATTTAATATTTACAGGTAATCTCCAAAACCAAGGTTGTTACATACTCCCATCCTTAACAAAATTGTGTCCTCGCAATTCCTAGAGAAGAATTTGTATTCAACTATTTAATTTCATCACTCAAAATGAAAAGAAAATAAGCTTGAGATAAAGAGACATTCTCACCATCTCTATGGGAACATAGAAAACCGGGATAGGATGAAGAAATTGAATTAACCTCTATTTTGGGAAAGATATTTAACGGCAAAAACTTCACCGTTTGAAAACTAAAACGGTGAAGACTTTGTTATTTTAATTTTAAAATGGCGAAGCTTCTGCGTTTTCCATAAAATGGCAAGATCTTCGACTTTTTATTTTACTCCATTTATTTATTCAACTAGTCCGATGGTTGTTTTTCTTTTTTGGATGTGCAACTCATTCATTCTATGTAAAGAGTAAGAGAGAAGTGGTAAGTGAACTGGTTTGTTTTAGAGGCTCAAGGTTGGAACAAATATATAATCATAGCATCTACAAACTTTATTTCTTTTAGTATTGTGAGTACTAGAATGATTATAAAGTTATGGGAGATTGAGTAAATTAAAAAAAAATCCAAAACACATTGTAGAGCAAAATACAAGGTAGAAAATAAATCTAACATGAAGGTGGTATTTATAGACATGGCAAGAAACTTCAAGTAGTGCACTGAAAACTGATTATGCATCATTCTTGCACCATTTGTCATGGTTCCTGGTTGTGGTTACTTTTGAGTTGACTGTGACTTCCTTAACATCAAGGAAGTAGCAATTGATCTAAATGTTTTTTCAAAGTATTGTTTCCATATAAGAATCTGAAATTATTATGTGAACTGCTATTTGTAAGGTTTAGTAGGCAAGAAAATAGTTATTTTATTGGGCAACTTGACCTACTGTCAATACAGTGTTGGACATTTGTATTAGCTGTTATCAAGCAACAAATTAAAGGTGGTGTTATTAAAGATTTCCAAATTTTTGGATGCATGCATATTGGTAGGGACATAAACTTGCATTGATCACAAATCCTTATCGTAATACTTTTCTAGTAGGTAAAGATACATTATGAGTGGTAATTCTGTTAGTAATAGTAACTCATTTATAATCATGCTATAAAAAATGCATTAAATTTGCAGGCTAAAGTGTATTTTGGTTACTTAGTCAAACTTTTGAGACAACTTGATTTTTTTCCCTTTGCACTCAAAATTAGTTTACATGGGATAACTGTTGGTACCGACGATAATTTTGAAATTTGTGCTATTCTCACTTATAGGGGTATGATAAAGCATAAAACATTTTTTACCAGGAAGAGAATTTTGTGTTTATTATAGTTTTGTTGACATTAATAGTACAAAACTAAAATAGACTGATGTCCTTGGTACCCGAGAAAGAGCAGTAACTGTTTGAGTTGCTGCTAATTTATTTTTTTTCAACAGTAAGAACTGTATCATTATTATTCATCTTGTAATTGGTTGCCTGAATTCAAACATAGCATAAGCCTCTAAAATGTTTTTGGAAAATGTCATCAACCATTGATGCTTCATGTTCTTGCAAAAGAAGCTAGCGTATCAAGAAGGTCCTCACTCAATTTGGTATGGAGAAAGCTAAACGGGTTGGCACTCCATTAGGCACTCATTTTTAGTTGTCGAAAAACTTGCCACCTCCATCAGATGAAGATAAGAGGCTTATGGCTGATATACCTTATTCTAATGTGTTGGTAATCTCATGTATGCGATGATATATAGGAAACCATATTTAGCCCATGTAATGGCTGTTGTGAGTCGATATATGTCTAACCTAGGCAAAGGGCATTAGTAAGTAGTGAAGTGGATACTCAGATATCTTCATGGAACTTCATCAGTTGCCTTGTTTTCTGGTAGAGTAGATGACAACATCTCTCTTGGAGGTTTTTGTGATTCAGATTATGCTAGGGATAGAGACAGATTGAAGTCGATGTCGGGCTATGCTTTTACACTTGGCATAGGATCAATTTCATTGAGGTCACTGTAGTCTATAGTAGCTTTGTCGACTACTGAGGCCGAGTTGATATCGATTGTGGAGGCAACTATGAAGGAATTATATTTACTTCAACTATTGGATGATCTTTCTATGGTGCAGCGTATAGTAGAGCTATTTTCAGATAGTCAGAGCGCGATTCATTTTGTAAGGAATCACACTTATAGTTCTCGGAGAAGCATATTGATGTCAAAGGATTCTTCCTTATAAGAATGAAGCATGATCAAGCTGATGAAGGTGAGTATTATGGATAGTCCTTCATATATGATGATAAAGTCACTTTCTAAGGACAAATTTGAGCATTGATCAAACTTGATCATTTTGATTTCAGTTTCTTGACCTCCATGAGGTGCAAGATAACCCAACAATTCCTATGATCATTTTTGTTGATTGTTGATTAGACCAACATATTTGAATCAAGGTTTATTATGCGATTCAAATATGTGTCTTTGAGTGCTTCAGATTGATAATGTTGTGCAATGCTTCGTATTGGAAGAGTATGGAGGTCGATTAGAGACAGGGAGGAAAAGAAGTTAAAGGAGAGAAGTTGATGAAGTGCTGGAAACAGGCAAACATATGCCTAGATTCTCAAGCTAGACGTCTGAACTCCTATGGAGTTTAAGAGCAGAAGTGTATCAGGTACTCAAACATCTGGCTTGATTACTCATACATTTGATTTCTTAGTTTTTTCATACCAGATAGTTTGGCCAGACGTCTTTGTTGATGGAACATCAATCCTGAGAGTTTGAAAAAAGGTCTAACCCCCTTGGTCAGACATCTGAGTGTTGTTATGAGATTTTTCAAGGGTTTTAGATAAGTCGAATTTTGGAGGGTGGATTTGTCGATTCAGTATTTGTTTCTTCTCTATTGATGATGCAGATTCTTTTGAAGTGATTGGATGGTCTAGTGATTAGAGTATCTATATATTAGCCTCTTAATCATCTTTCTAATAATGAGATTAGATTTCCAATAATTGAAATTAAAAGAATTCCCGACTAAATAAATTTGGGGTTTTTTATTTGGTTTTTTATTTTAAGTGCTCTTGATTTTAAGTCTTCAATTGTATGTTTGATTAGAGAGAGTCTTCATATCTTGTAATTCACTAATCATTGATTTGGCTTCTAATCTCTCCGAATTGGTGATAGTAATAAAAGGGTTGATGGGTTCCCATGGATGTAGAATACAAATCTGAACCACGTTAAATTTTTTTATGTCTCTTATCTTTCTGCAATTTGATTTTATGTGATATCATAGTTGATTTTGAATTTGCATTGGTATTCAAATAGGTAATACTAGATTCTGGTTAAATCGCTCTCGCTTATTATTATTGGTGATAGATCTATTGGTAGTTCGATGTCAATTATGTCGTTGCATATTTTGATGAAAATGGAGATTTTGAAACTTGAAAGATGAAGATAGAGGCAATGTTGAAGAAAGAGAATACTTTTAAGATTGTTTATGGGCCTGATAAATTGAAGGACATTGAAGCAAGGAGATGGAAGATGAAGCTCTTACAATAATCCAATTAGGTCTTTCAAATGAAGTTCTTAGAGAGTTTTCTCAAAAGAAGATGGTGAAGAAATTATGGAATGCGTTATCTAATGCATATCAAGCATGCCTCTTACGAGTTGGATTATTCTTCAGCAATAGCTCTATTCATTTAAGATGAATCCTGTAGCCGATCTTATGGAGTATGCAGATGCTTTGACCACTTTGATTATGAACCTGAAGGTAGTGCATGTCGATATTTCTGATGAGGCTCGGGCAGTGATCCTCTTATGTTACTTGCCTAAGGAGTATACGAATTTTGTTAACTCATGAAATATGGTCATAGTATGATCAGTCTATCTGACATAACAGTTGTTCTTCATAACAAGGGTTAAGAAGAAGACTGGAAAGCATTAGTTTGGGTAGTGATACAAAAGACTTATCTGTTTAGAAAAATAGAAGCCAAAGTAAGTCAAAGAATGGTGGAGGTCGAAATAATTCAAAGTCTCAATATAAGGGGCCTAAGTGATTGATGTAAACCATTATTGTAAGAAAGCGAGGCACATTGTAGTTCGATGTCTTAAGCTCAAAGGACTTAAAAAACCCAAAGCAAGCTTCAACATCTACAGCAAAGGAATCAGATATAAAGAGTGATATCGATGTGTTTACAGCTTCTGGATCTTCTGGAAAGAGCAACTTATAGCCTATTGATTTTGGCATATCCAATCCTATGACACCTGATAGGAACTGTTTCTTAACATATCGTAAGATTGATGAAGGAGAATTTCTAATGGGAAATGATGCTTCTTGCTGTATAATTGGTGTTTGTAGTGTGGAAGTCAAAATGTTTGATAGTGTTATTCATACTATTACTGATGTTAGACATTTACTTGATCTTAGAAGGAGTTTGATTTCAATCGGGGCTTTGGGTAGGCTTGGGTTGAAGATTGTAGTTGAGGGAGATAAAATGAAGATTTCCAAGGGTTCCGTGATTGTTATGAAAGGAGTGAGGGAATATAATCTTTATTTATTAAGGGGCACTACTTTAGTTGGTGAATCGGCTTATATTACTTCAGTTGATTCAGATTCTTCCAGATTGTGGCACTTAAGGATGGGACATATTGGTGAACATAGTTTGGATGAGTTGAGAAAGAGAGATTTGATTGATGGTGTCAACATTCAAAGCTTGGCTTTTGTAAGGAGTGTGTTCTTGGTAAGAAGATGGCACTGGAGAAAATAAAGCAAAGACTGTCTTAGAGTATGTTTATATAGATGTATAAGGGTCCTCCCTTTGCCCATCCTTCGGTGGAGCCAGGTACTTTATTTCTTTATAGACGATTTCTCTCATAAAGTTTGAGTATACTTCCTATAGCCTAAGAGTGAAACCTTTGCTAGGTCTCGAAAGTGGAAATCTATGATTGAAAAATAATCAGGGAAGAAGTTAAAAGTTCTCCGTTTGAACAATTATGGTGAATTTGTATCATTGGAATTCCTCTATTTTTATGAGTCTGAAGGTATTAAGAAGCATTACACTATACCTGGCGACTCTCTGTCTAATGGAGTTGCTAAAAAATGAATCAGACATTATTGGGAGAACTCGTTGCCTTAGATTAACTGCTAAGTTGAAAAAGATATTTTTAGGTAGAAGCTTTATCTATGGTGGCTTTCCTCATTAACCGCACACCTTTTCCTGCCATAGATATGAAGATCCCTGAGGAAGTATAGAAAGGAGAGTCTGTTAGCTTTTTATTTCTCAAAGTGTTTGGATGTACAGCTTATGCACATGAGAGCATAAGCAAGTTAGAACCTAAAGCTCGCAAGTGTATCTTTCTAGGTTATAGAAAAGGAGTAAAGGGATATAGGTTGTGGTGTCCTATCAGTAAGAAGATTATTATCAGCAGGCATGTGATTTTTGATGAGAATGTTGTGTTGAAGGTGGATCCTTCCTCATCCAATGACAATGTGAGGACAAACTTAGGATACTAAACACAAGGAAAGTCATCTTCATATTATTTCCGTAGAAATACAGATGGTATTTCTGATGGCACTGTGGTTGATGAGGATAGTACAAATGTTAGTACAGAGTATCAAACTCAAGGTGGAGATCATTCAGAGACTAGACATATTAGATAGAAAAGGAAGCCTATGTGGCTTGATGAGTTTTTTGGATTGAACATCGAAGACATTAACGTCGTTGACATAACAAATATGCATTGCGTATTGTCAATGACGAGCCCAGAGATTATAGAGAAGCTATTGCATTAGTTGACAGTTACAGTTGCTTAGTTGCAATGGAGGAGGAGATTGAATCTTTGTAGAAAAATCATACTTGGGATTTAGTGCATCTTCCTACCAACAAGAGAGCAATTAGATGTATGTGGATCTATAGAGTGAAAGAAAGCGACAATGGTGATTTCAAATACAAAACAAGGTTAATAGCAAAGGGGTATGTTCAGAAGAAATGGGTCGAGTTCATGATATCTTTGCTCCAGTAGTAAGGCATACATCCTTTTGTATTCTTTTGGCATTAATTGCTCATTATCATATGGAACTTGGGCAACTAGATGTCAAAACTATATTCTTGCATCTTGATCAAGACGAGTAGATTTATTTGTGTTAACCGGAGGGGTTCATTGATAGTAGCAGGCCAAACTATGTTTGTAAACTTAACGAATCTCTGTATGGACTGAAGCAGTCTCCTAAACTATAATATAAGAGATTTTGTAAGTTTATGCTTTTACTGGGTTACTCTAAAAGTTTCAAAGATCAGTGTGTTTATTTCAAGAGGCGTGACGGTGATATGATATTTTTTTTTATATGTTGATGATATGTTGATTGCATCTCGGAGTATGGTCTGAATTATGGAGTTGAAAGCGAAGCGCGACAAAGATTTTGATATGAAGGATTTGGAAAAAGCACAAAGAATTTTGGAAATGGGGATATTCAAAGGTAGGAAGCAGAGAGAGTTGAGAGTCACTCAAGTGCAGTATATCGAGAAGGTTTGGTATAGAGAAAGCTAAACTGATTGGCACTCTATTAAGCACTCATTTTAAGTTGTCAAAAGAATTGTCTCCTTCATCGGATAAAGACAAGAGGTTTAAGGCTGATATACCTTATTCTAGTTCTATTGATGGTCTCACGTATGCGATGGTGTGCACGAGATCATATTTAGCCAATGCAATGGGTGTTGTGAGTCAATATATGTCTAATCCGGGAAGAGCATTGACAAGCAGTGAAGTAAATACTCAAATATCCTCGTGGAACTTCACTAGTTGGCTTGTTGTATGGTGGAGTAGATGATGGCATCTCTCATAGAGGTTACCTTGATTCATATTATGCTAGAAATAGAGACGACTAGAAGTCGGTGCCAGGCTATATTTTTACACTTGGCATAGGCTCGATTTTGTGGAGGTCAAAGCTGTAGTCTATATTAGCTTTGTCGACTACCAAGGCCGAGTTGATATCAATTGTGTAAGCGATTGAGGGATTGTATTTACTTCAACTATTGGAGGATCTTTCTATGGTGTAGTGGATAGTAGAACTATTTTTAAACAGTCAGAGCATGATTCATGTTATAAAAAATCAAGCTTATATTTCTCAAACAATGAACATTTATGTCAAATGATTCTTCCTTATGCTTGAGGAAGAATGAAGCAAGATCAAGTTGGTGAAGGTGGGTATTATGGCTAATCCTTCAGATATGATGACCAAGTACTTACTAAGGCCAAGTTTGAGCATTGCTCGACTCGATCAATTTGATTTCAGTTACATGAGCGCCATAGGGCGCAAGGCCCAACAACTCTTATGATCATTTTTGTTGAGTGTTGGTGAGACAAATATATTTGAATCGAGGAGGAGTGCTATTATTATACGATTCAAATATGTGTCTATGAGTGCTTTAGATTGAAGATGTTGTGTAAAGATTCGTATTGGAAGAGTTGAGAAGTCAATTAGAGGAAGAGAGCAAAAGAAGATGAACGAGAGAAGTTGATGAAGTGTCATAAACAAGAAAACAAACGTTGTCTAAATGCCTGTCGAGTTTAAGAGCAGAAAAGTATTAGGCACTCGGACGTTTAGCTTGATCACTCAGACGTCTGAGTTCTTGCATTTGTCAAACAAGAAAATTTGGCCAGATGTCTCTGTTGATAGAAATTCAATTCCGAGAGTTTGAACAGACGTATGAGTTCCTGCCACGAGATTTTTCGAGGGTTTTGGCTAAGTCGAATTTTGGAGAGCATATTCGTCAATTCGGAGCTCGTTTCTTCTCCATTGATGGTGCATATTCTTTTGAAGTAATCGGATGCTCTAGAGTGATTAGAGCATTTATATATTAGCATCTTAATCATCTTCCTAATGATGAGATTAGATTTTCAATAATTAAAATTAACAGAAAACCTCGCTACATAAATTCAGGGGTTTTCTATTTTGAATGCTTTAAATTATAGTTCTTCAATTGAGTGTTTGATTGGAGAGAGTCTCCATATCTTGTAATTCTTTAATCATTAATTTGGCTTGTAGTCTCTTCGAATTAGTAATAAAAAGGTTTTTGGTTCTCTATGGACGTAGGATACAAAATCTCTTCGAATTGATGATAGTAATAAAAGGGTTGTTGAGTCTCCATGGATGTAGGATACAAATCTGAACTATATTAAATCTTCAGTATCTCTTTTCTTTCCGTAATTTGATTTTGTGTAATATCATAATTAATTTTGAATTTGCATTGGTATTCAAATAGCCAATGCTAGATACTGGTTAAATCAATTTCGCTCATTGTTATTGGTAATAAATCCTTCCCTTTATTTTTTACCACGAAAATAAGTTAAAACAGGAAAACCATGATCTTAGTGAGGGGTTGTCAAGTTGACATTTTTCCTGAAATAAGCAAGAATAATTCTTCTTCTTTAAGGAGAACAAGGAGAAACTCAAACCAGTCCTTGCGATAGTATATTTATGTTATGCAACATAGGCACACGGAATAGAGGGGTGCACATAAAGATATCAAGCTTCTACAAGTAAGCAGTTTATCATAGGAAATTGTTTAGGATTAATCGCAATTGTGGAAACACAACTGAATCTATTCTTAACTATTAGGACTGCTTCAATTATAAATCCTTAGTGGGTCATACATCACAACTTCGATTAATCTCATTTTGGTAGGATTATGGTCCTATCTAATCCTTTTATTTTCATACTCAACCCTATGTTATTCCACAGGCAATTCAAGCACTTTCATGTTTTACATCTTCCCTCTTCAACATCTTCCTACATCACCGTTGTGTATGGTGACAATCATCTTTTAACCTACGCAAGTTCTTGATTATTTGCGTCATTTGAGTCAGAATTCTCATCCATGATTGTGTAAGGTAATTTCAATTGTATGTTGAGGGCATTTGATAGAAGTGGTGGCACCACTCTCCTGCTTAGGGATATTGCTCCTCTTAATGAAGTAGTTAACCTTTCTAGCCTTCTTGAACTGCATTCTACTGGTCCTACATTCACTTGGAATAATAAAAATAGGTCAGGTGTTAGGCCAATGAGTTGGATTAGCCATGTTTTGATTAACTCCCCTACTCTAGCCATATGGCCTAATCTAAAATTCCATGTTCATCCTCCTTTGATATCTGTCATTCCCCCATACTTGTTCCCGTGGAGATAATGCCATTGAAAGAAGGGGAATTTGCAAATTTAAATTTGTTAACCCTTGATTGAGGATCCTGATTTCATTAATTTTGTTCAAGATAATTGGCCTAATGTTTTTTATGGTAATCATATTTATATTTTGTTATACGTCTAGTATACCAAAACAGAGACGAATCAATAATAAACTGGTCTCGCGAGTTTACAACTCAGATTTTCACCACTCTGGAATTCTGTATTAGTTATTTTAACATTAAGTATGTTGTAATTAATTACAACAACAAAGTAACAACTATAGCAATAAAAACTATAGTAATAAATCAAACATTATACTATTTAAAAAAATAGTACAACGCAGAAAGAAAACGATGTTTATATATATAAATACATAAATCAACTAGAAATCTAAGCAGTTGAAGAAGGAAATTACGTCTGAGGCTTATCGTAACAATTTCCTTAAGACTTTATTCAAAGTCTCCCAAGATACAACAGACGTAATCTTCTGGAGATTGTGATATGTATTATCTTCTGTGTGATATGCAAAAGCGTACGGATTGTTGATATTAAGAAACGAAGAGGAAGAAGAGAAAATTCGGAATCGATTGAGTGACGAAAGTGATCAGGTTTCCTCTTTATTTATAGCCGAATTCCCAATGGCTACACTCGTTGAAAAAGTAGCATTTCTTCATTTGCAATGCTAAAAAACATTATTGTTCGCAGCAGTCGCGCCTCTTCGTTTTGCAACGGCCGAAAACTGTTGCTTTTCGCAACAGTCGCGTCTCTTCGTTTGCAACGGTGGAAAACTGTTGCTATTCGCAACAGTTGCGTCTCTTCGTTTGCAACGGCCATAAACTGTTGCGGTTTGCAACAGTCGCGTCTCTTCCTTTGCAACGGGCAGAAACTGTTGTGGTTTGCAACAGTCGCGTTCAATCCAATAGGTGCTTTTTTTTGAATTTAAACAGTAGAAAACCGTTCACTTTTATACAACAAAAGTATAACACGGTCCACTCTTGTTGGACCCCCATCCGATTCGGTTCGATCGGGCAGGCGGCGACGCGCATGTTAGTCGATGGCCATATAGGTCATTGTCCTCGCATAAAATTACCTGAGCCTAACGGCCAATATAGGGATTGAGGGTATAAATATACAAATCAAAAAATAACATATTTTTGGCAAGTGGAACATATCTCATTCGCCCTTCGAACGTATTTTTCATCAGAAGCTAAAGGCCATTAGGAATGCACTAACGATTTGGGCTAAAGGAAATTATGGTCATGGTTTGACCAAAAATTCATCAAAGCAGTTGTTGGAAGTGCAACTTAAAATGCTGGATCACCCTGGTTCCTCTACCTTCTCTGACCAAGAACATAGCTTAACTAATCAATTATTTGAAGCTCTTGCCTTGCAGGTTAACAATGAGAAGCAGAATTTGAGAAAGGAATCGGACTTGCAGGGTGATGGGAACTCTAAATTCTTCCACGAATCGTTAAGGATTAGGCAATCTCAAAATAATTTCTATATCAGATTTATGATGAGCAAGGTAATTTGCATGATTCTCCTACTCAAGTTGACAATGCCTTTATAGATTACTATATTAAATTATTAGGTAAGCCTGATCCCCATGTTCCAAGCTGCAGTGATATGACTTCTATCCATCTGCTTGTGTTGAACTCCCGGGATATTGGCAATCTGTTAGCTCAAGTTATTGATGAGGAGAGTAAGCATGCAATTTTCAGTATGAACAAAGAGTCTTGTGGAGGACTGGATGGTTTCAATCAATGCTTTCTTCTACTTTCACTGTGGGAGTATAATTTCATTTGACCAGATTATGGTTGTGCATAATTTTTTCAGATATACGATAAATAAATTTTATTTAGATCATTAAGCTAATCTAAAAAAATTATTATAACATTAGTAATTTTGAAAATGTAATAAAAGTTTGGTTAATTTGGTTAAACCGATAACCAAAACAATTTTTTTATGGACCAACTATAAAACAATATAGTTTCTAAATCAAACTAAACTAACCGAAATGAAGTGGTTTGGTTATTTTATTTGTTTTAACCAAAATTTGCTTATCTTTATATAATTAATAGTTGGCTTAAAAGCGTAATATTTTGGTCCGACGGCGAAATTTCAAAATTACCCTTTATATGTATTTCTTTAGTAAAAATGTTTTTTTACAGATATTATTAAATTTTAACATCACTTAAAATTAGGATTTGACAATTAAGTTTTTCTTACAGATTCAAATTTCCTCTACAAATATTTACACGTCTTAATATTACTTAAAAATAGAATCTAACAAATAAATTACATTATAAATCCGTTTTTTATTAATTAATAATATAAATAAAATTTAAACTGATAAAAATTAGATATCACAACTTAAAAATAAAAATTCAAATTAACTACATTTGATTCAACACAAAAATATGACTAAATATTTGTGAAAATCATTCTCTTTTGAACGTATTAAACAAATACAATGTGTAGAAAAACAATTCAGATATCTTCATCACGCGCGAAGCCATAACCCTCGTTCCTAATAACAAGTTTGATCGAAGGAGAGATGATCTTAAATGTGCAAACTTGTAATATAACAATATGAAACTCTCCACTTGCATAAATTACAGCATACATAAACTACACAGTTACGGAAACATCACATCTACATTCACAAAGCACGCTTAAGCACATCCTTGTTAAAAACAGTCAACTTAAATGAATAAATAAATAAATCAAATACAATCAACAGAAAGAGTAAAAGCAATTAAACTAGATTCAAGGAGGGCATGGTCCACCACCAGTGTTTGGACCATTTGTGCAGCCAGAATGACCGGACGGTGGAACGGGTCCCTGCGGCATCGATTGAAGAACAAACCCTAAGATTCTGACAAGCTCTTGTTCATCTCCTAGGAGCCTTGATGCATCGACTTGATTTATACCAATAGCTAATGCAACACCAATAACATATAACGTTACCAAAACGATGCTTTTATACGTACTCATCTTGATTGTTTTTTGTAAAGAGAAACATGAATTATGGGGTATATATAGATGGTAAAATCTCAAATCTAAAGACTTGATGAATTTTAGGGGAGGAAGTTGCACAGAATATGTACAAATTCTCATGTTGATGTCATGGTAATTGTGACTCGTGAGACTGAGTAGACCAAGAGTTTTTGATACTCAAGTTACTAGTTTTTATAAAGAAAAGAAAGTCTGTACATTAGTAGGTAGTCTTTATACATTAGTTTGAATGTTATTGATTTCAAATTTGGATTAATCAGCAAACTTCACTTGTTATCCACGGCATGCTTGTTGACTTTGAAATATACATTTTGCTTAACATACATACATGCATACATGTGTGTAATCCACTTGTCATCAGCATCTCTATAAAAAGTAATCATACTGCCCAACAAAATTTTATGCCAATCGATCTTCACTAAGAAATCGAGATGTGGATTCAAATAAAAAATAGGATTATTATTTGAAAATTGTAAATCATGATGATATTTTTTTTTTTAAATCTTTTTTTTTTAATGCCAAGGATCAAGAATGGAATGACAATAGCAAAGTCAAGCTTCCAACCACAGTAAACTCACCACTTTTTTCTTCTCAAACGGATTCAAAGTTTGAATTGGCTGACTGTAATGAACTAAATATTGCAGTCAAACATGTTCAACTTCACATGTAGTACACACAGAAACTTAGTTGTGTCAACGGTGTTTTAAGTAGTTTTGCTTCGTGTTTATAAAAATGCATTTCAAGTACTAAAACGTGTATGAAGGACAGACTTTCAATTGAGCGTGCTTAAGAATATATAAGCTTTGCACAAGTCAAAAGACTGGATGTTCTAATTTCGTACAAATTATTTTGTCCAAATTTTGTTCCATGATTCCAAGTAATTTGTTTTTAGTAAAATTGTAGAAGTCTCATTTTCCATTTTGAAATTTCCGTTGATTAGTCAAACATCGGACAATTTACAATATAAATCATGCATAAATACTAAAAGACCTCTTCTCACATTGCCAATTGATTTTGTGATAATATGTGGTTCTCTAACATTATATCAGAGCTGGTTTAAGTGTGTCTCACGTCACCCTCAATGAATGCGAGTGGAAGAGACCGTTCTAAAGTTGTTACTCGTTCATGGGAATATATTCCTATATTTGTAAGTTTTCCTCCATTGGATGTGCATGCATTTGCTGAATATGAGAAAGCTATAAGTTTGAAGCCTGAAAATGATAGTTCTAATTGCATAATTTATGTACATACGTGATTCACCTAGCTGAAGCATGTTTTGATATGCCGTTCTAATCAGATAGCTGAGCTCAATGACGATGTAACTAAAGGGACAAGTGGTCTCCAAGTTCATATATTGTCTAGTGTCATTTAGGATCATATTACTTGAAAAAATTATAATATATTAAATTGGGATGTAAATAAGGCTGGGTTTTTTGTAGCAACAATCAAGGGTAGCTATGCGTCACTGGTATTGCCAGTGTCCGACTCTGTTTGTAGATCCCCACAGGATCATTATTATATATATTAATCTGAAATTTTATATGTTTACCTAGGTATATATGTATTAGCCTATTAGGTATATATGTATCATGTATGTGTGAGTGTGTCCGCGTGCACACACAGAGGCCCGGCCCTGGGCATAGGTCATGTAGCTGTGGGGTCTCAAAATTTCATTTGTTTGTATAGATAATATATGGCAGTATGAATTAGATGGAAGTCTAGCTTTGTGGTAAACGTGTCCGATTGTTAAATTAAGGTCTTCGGTTCAAATCTGATCTTCAACACCTCTCAAAAATGAAAAAAAATTCTACCTACAACCTCGCATTGTAAGGTGCTGGCCCTGTGTGTGTACACACACACGTGGGTACACACCCGTATAAAGCTACAGCCAGAATCTCTATGTATATAGAGTAAAGGAAGAACCTGAATTAGGTATTAATAAAATCTATATATAAAACTAGGATAAATTTTGTATTTAGGCCGATTTTGTAAACAAATTACAAGAATAGCCTACTTTGCAACTAATAATAAAAATAGACCAGTTTTGACCACGTAGAACTCAACGTGTCAAATGCCGTCAGTACACGTCTTTTTTGCATAATACGAAATTCAAATTTACTATGTCGATACAACAACACAAACAACACTGTTTTACCTCGCTTCATAAGGCTTTGAATTGTCAATTATTTGCGTCTTCATAGATATACGACCAACCGGAAGATAGGTCCATGACCAAAGCTTCAAGTGTAAAACTTAATTTTAGTTACGGTTTTACGAAATACTCAACTATGCAACAACGAATGCCTATGTCCGTACTTGAAGTAGAGTCTTACAACCTCCGGCGGACCGTTGTGGGACCAAAGCAACTCTCGTAAGCTCCGTATAGGTGAAAGCAAGCACCGCACTACCTCAGGAGTATTGCCGACATGAATCGAAGTCTTCTAACAATGGAAGCTATTGAAGGGTCACTCTTGTCTTCGATCGATCACAAAAAAGACGTTGCGTGATGATGTGCAACATAATAGCGCGGGCACGCTGGGCAATCCGCAAAGGAGAGGCACGACGGGGAATGTGACGCCCCACCTCTATACCCACGCTAGCCAAGAACACTACGGTGTAATGCCGTCAACTAGCGTGGAGAATAAGGCTGTTGAGGAGCGACCATCCGTATAATTGCTTTGTGCGAGCACCGATATGTAAGATAGTATAACATGCATTTCATTTCAAGAGAAAATTCAACATACCGATACAAACTCAAAGCTACTATACAGTGGCTATAAATATCTTCGGAAACCAATATAGAAATAAATATAACACAAATAAGTCACGGACAATTCATATCACAAAGGCGGAAATAGATATGAATATTACACATAAAAGTGTATATCAGGGTAGTGGTCAAATAAGATCCACAAAATCACAAAGGAATAGATACAAGTGCTAAACAAAAATATGTATACATCAAGGAGTCTATATCACAATTGTATACAACAAAAACTACTAAACTATAGTAGTTAGCCAAAAGATCAGATGATGATTCGATGAGGAGTCAAGCAGAAGCACCTGTAAAATCTCAGTCTGACCCGAGTATTATTTCAGAAGAAAATAATAAACGGATCAGTCTAGCTATAACTATCAGATAAATGATATAGAATATGAGATATGACAAAACGTATGATAACCATAAAGCCATACTGTGATAAGTATGTAATTGAAAATCAATCCAAAGATCAATCAATATCACAAGAATCTTCACAAAGATTAAAAAGAAGGTCATATTCTTAATTTAAATATCCAAGTCACGAATAACGACATACATATCAATGCCAATTTGTAAAAGTTGGTGAAAACATAAATTCCAGAAATCAACCATTAGAAATCCAGAGATCAGATAATTCGGAGCAACGACGTCGTACAGCGCAACGTCCATGATTTACAAACACAATAAACAAGAACAACGACGTCGTATAGCGTAACGTCCGGTGAACCAAAGCACAATAAAAGGGAACAACGATGTCGTACAGCGTAACGTCCGATGAACCAAAGTATAATAAAAAGGAACAACGACGTCGTACAACGTAACGTCCGATGAACCAAAGCACAATGAAAAGGAAACAAAACGTCCGATGAACCAAAGCATAGTAAAAAGGAACAACGACGTCGTACAACGTAACGTCTGATGAACCAAAGCATAATAAAAAGGAACAACGACGTTGTACAGCGTAACGTCCGATGAACCAAAGCATAATAAAAGGGAACAACGACGTCGTACAGCGTAACGTCCGACGTCCGATGAACCAAAACACAATAAAACGGAACAACGACGTCGTACAGCGTAACGTCCGATGAACCAAAGCATAATAAAAGGGAACAACGACGTCGTACAGCGTAACGTCCGATGAACCAAAACACAATAAAACGGAACAACGACGTCGTACAACGTAACGTCCGATGAACCGAATCAAAGAGACGTCGCGCATTGCTAGTCTAAACCATAAAATGATCATCTTCGATCATCAAGAAGTGTCAATTACAATAAGCTAGTAAATATATGAGTTTAGCATCATGTCCCATGACCACTAACTTAACTTAAATATTTGCGAACAAATTGTATATCTTCACTAGAAAATTGTCACAAGAGATTCAATCGAACAAGTCCAAGAATTAAGCGATGAAGTAAACGCAAGCGTTTCATACCACATGTTTTACTAAGTCGTTTAATTAGATTTCTCATACGAGTGAGGTAAAGGCTTGTATATACTAATAGGTTGGAAAATGGTTTTATAAACGAGTTTGATATTGAAAATAGAGTTTAAATAATCTTTGATAAAGAGTTTGAATATTTACTACTATAGAAACCTTTGTATTTTAAAGTGACAAACCATAAAAATGATTGTAGAAACAATCAATCATTAAAATCCACATACGAAGACGTGAATCAAATTCAAAGAAACCGATAAAGAATCCATCGAAATGGATATTCAAAAATCCCAAAAAAAGAAGTCATCAAAGTCGTAATAAATGATAACAACAAATAGGATCATCACGAATTGATTCAAATTGGAAATTCAATCCCAAAAGGCAAAGTGGGCTGAAATAACAAATTCAGTTGACTAAACAGAGATTTCAGTTGACTAAACAACAAATTCAGTTGACTAAACAGAGATTTTCAGTTGACTGAATTCTGCCTGGAAACATTCTGTTTCCAGGTTCAGTCGACTAAACAGAGAATTCAGTCGACTAAACAGAGAATTCAGTCGACTAAATTCTGCCTGGAAACTTTCGGGTTCCAAATTCAGTCGACTAAACAGAGAATTCAGTCGACTAAATCATGCCTGGGCTATTTTTCAACCTAAAAAATGAAGATGCAATCTCTTTGCAAATGCAACCGGACGAACATTGGCTCTAAGGGTTTATGCCAATCGACAACCCGGCCCTATATGCTCCTCGATGTATCACCAAAACATGATCAAAACATCAAAGTTAGGATTTTAAAGATTTGAACCCAAAACACTAAAAATTGGAATATTCACCAATTCAACCCAAACCAAAAGCAAATGCACATGAATAAATGTTAGGAATTCATACCTAATAACCAAAGATAATTATAGTCATAGATATGAGATAAAAATCTCACCTTTGAACCCAAAAACAATGAATGAGAAGCTTGAAGACAAGAGAAGATCAACCACACTTCAGTCTCAACACAAGAAGCTTGAATATAAGCTTAAAAGAGAAACATTTCACAAATTAGGTTTAGGAATTTTCTAAAATCAAAGAGAGAATGAGTTGGAGAAGAAGGAGATGATACTTACCAATGCTTCTCTTTGAATTTGGAGCTAGAACTTGATTTTCAAATGGAAACTAGGGCTTAGGATTTTAATTCTTTTTCTGTTCCCCCATTATTCTCTTTAGTACTGAAAAGATAAGGAAGAGGGAATGAATGAAGAGAAGTGGTTCGGTTTGGGGTATTAAGTTGGCTAGTGGGCTGAACCCAAACCCGAAGTGAAAAAGGTCAAATTTTTAGCTAGCTCCAAACATATCAATGTTTATACTCAAAAAGGTTGCAAACGGTATTTTGAACTCAATGGAAGGGATCTCGAGTCTCAATTCGACTGTTTGCAAAAAGTAGGTTTTCGGACTAAAATCCGACGAATGATGAAATATTTAAATAAAATATTTAAATATACAATCGATAAATATGCGGGTTGTTACAGGGAATATCACCGGCCAACTGCTCCCAAAACCATGTGGCGACTATCGATTCATTTCCCCACCTCACGTCTTCTGAAGGAGCCAATCCAAGCGCTCGCAGAATTCCATATAATTTCTTGGATAATCCGGTTTCAGGATGGGATCCCCGTCAATCGGCAATCCAAGCAATACAGCTATGTCTTTCAAAGTGATTGTCATCTCACCTACTCTAAGATGAAATGTAGACGTCTCCGGTCGCCATCTATCGATCAAAGCCATCAAAAGATTCCGATCGAGCTGTGTATATCCCAACTTATTGACAACACCAAATCCAGCTCTGTTTAACAGTTCCAACACGTCTGGATGCGCTGACGTGACGAGCTTTAAAGTTGATGAATGGTCAATGAAGCCGTCCGGCTCAACCCCCTGTCGATACATAGTAACAGAGCAAAGCAATTATGGTAATTACCATGAATTTGCAGAAGTAATAACAAATTATTTGACCTTGTACCTCCATCATATCGATGTTGTTTGTGCGGTGTTGAGGTTGGAGGTAAAGCACACCAGGATCGATCAGTCCGGGTGTCATTTCATCATATTCTACCACAATAGCATTGCATAATCATACTCAACTTCAATGGGTATAGAACCATAGATTTGCAACTATACAACTTCATTGTATACAATGGAAAAACAATTAAACATGTGCTTTAGGTGAGTACTCAACTTCATTGTACTATACAATCATAGATTTACAATCATAGAACAATTTTAGCCCTAAAACCTAAATTGAAAAAATGACAATTAGAGACAAAATCGATAGATTTCATACCTATAAGATGAGCTTGGGACGATGATGAAGCCATAGTTCAAATTCTAACTAGATTTTGGTAGTTGGAAGCTTGAAATTTTGATTTTTGGTGATTTGAGGGGGGGGAGGGGGTGGGTTCGGTTCCTTTTTGAAGAGGAGTTGAGAGAAGGGGAGTGAGGTGGTATGGAGGATGGGCTGCAAATTATACAGAGAGCAGTAGAAATAGCGGCATTTGAGATGTCGCTAACTGGCGGCATCTCAAATGTCGTCGGTGTTATTATGCAAAAAAGACGTGTACTGGCAGCATTTGAGATGTCGCCAGCACACGTGGAGTCCTACGTTGCCAAAACTGGTCTATTTTTGTTATTAGTTTGCAAAGTTGGCTATTCTTGTAATTTGTTTACAAAATCGGCCTAAATACAAAATTTATCCATAAAACTAAGGAAGAAGCTTTATCGAGTATTATTTAATTAAAGCTTTTTAAGTGATATAGGAGGTACATGTCGAGCTATAAGTATTGATATATAATAGTAATGCTATGGGATACACACCCACGTGTATGTAAGAATATTTATATATATAAATATTTATATATTTGTATCCATGTATTATATACATTTATTTCACAATCTATACATTTACATATAGTGTCTGTAGAATTGTGAATTTATGCGTAAAAATACTTATGCATGTGGGTGTGTGTCTGTACACACACACATATGTAATTATATCAGTATTTATACTTTTACACAGATGCGTGTCTATAGATTTACAAGTACATATAAAATAAATATAGGTACATATATGTATATGTGTGGGATGTGTGTAATGAACGAAAATATCTAGAAGCCAAGAAGAGACACATTTCCTACTTCAAAGGTCTGCCTTGATTTATTTTTCCTCTTCTTTTTGCATTTTTGTATTATAATATATGTGTGTGTGTACATATTATCTCTAAATACATGCTGCATGATCCTCAATGGTTGCGGAGAGAGTATCATTTTGTGAAACAATATAAAGAGATCGAGTAAGTAGCGAGTAAAGATCGAAAGGAGGCAGTCAATTAGAGGTTAGGGCCAATAGAGGCCGAGGCGAGGTGGAGTAGGAACATCAATCCTATCGATAAGAGAACGCCGGCAGTCAATTGGAGGTTAAGGCCAACAGAGGTCGAGGCGAAGTGAGAGTAGGAACGTCAATCATATCGATAAGAGAACGTCGGTTTGTATGACTACAATCTTGGCCTGACAACAAGAAATATATTAAGTAGTAGAATAATTTATAAAAAAAATGAGTTGTTATAAATATTGTCAACCAAAAACGTTGGTTACGTTCAATCCATAAGCTCCAGCATGTAATTGAATAGATTGAGTCTAGCATTTTCTAGTCAATAGAAAGAATTTTAATCTAATTTTTTTAATTAAATAATATGAGGGGGTATGTTATCAGCAATATTCAGGTTAAACACCTCTAAGATCTTATCGATAATATATTTAGAGAACTCACAGTCAAAAAACATATAGAGAATAGTCTTGTGCAACAGTTTGCGTGGGTAGCATGGATGAGGATTATTGTTTGTGGTAATTATTGAATTGAGCTTGGTTATTGTGTTTAATTTTGTTAGTCGCTATGCACAGGATCAAAGATGACCAATAGTAAAAAATAATGTAAATGCAGCGGAAATAGTAAAGTAGATTACACTATCGATATTACACTGGTTCAGACGTCCCGGCCTACATCATGTCGCGAAGCTTCCCTTCGGAATTTTCTTTAACTAAATAACCCTCACTTCGTTTGGAGAAATAGGCTAATACAAAAGAGTTTCTTTTGTGATTATGGAAGTAGTTTGAGTGAATATTAAGAATTGCAAGGAGCCCATGAGCACTAAGAGATCAGAGAATATAGAAATAGCAAGTAAGCAAGTTAGATTTGAAATTCTGATCTTGTAGTATATTTATAAAAATCAAAGAGGCATACAAAAAGGTTGCAATCATTCATAGATGATTATTACTATTAAAAAGGTTGCAACTTTTCAAAGTGACTCTTTAAAAAATAACCATTGTATAGCGTTCAATCAGCTGAGTATAAAAGTCAGTCCATCGGATAAGAACAGAAGAGTTCGCACTAAAATTTCAAAAAATTCGAAGTATGGTAAAATAATAAACTTCAGTCGACTGAGTTGTTTTCTCAGTCGACTAGTTGACTAAACTGGGTAAATTCAGAAAACTATGAGTTTTTTATTTTTGAAACATAGATATAAACAATCTCTTTGTAACCAGTTATGTACACAGGCATGTATATGTGTATATATGAGATACCAATGAGATTTTACATATAATTATATGACCATATACATACTCTAGTTTGACGATCTTTGAATTTCTTGAATGTGATCAATCCTTCTTAGTGGTAGTCATGTTGTCTTTGTTGTAGCTCTTTCTCCTGCAATATATTTATATACTAGAAATATATAATGATATAGTTATGATCATTAAAACACTAGAAACAAGGATTTAACATTCTTTCCATTTATGATGATGACAGCTATATATATATATATATATATATATATATATAAGTAAACAATGAGTCTTCTCCTACGCATATGCTCCTCCTATCACAAATCTCTTCTCGTTTGTCACCAACAAAAAATAAACATTTTCATACTGAAACAGCACATACTCAAAGATAACAAGAATTAGTGCACATAACAAAAGAGAGATTAAATACACAAAAACTGAAACAGGAACTTAAGTTCACATAATACATATTTTTTAGACAAGTTCAACAACAACCAAACAAATACATAAAAAAATACCAAAAGAGTTCTAAAGATCACATAGTTCGTGAAAACAAACACTTAGATAAGCATGAAACATAGGGAAATCATGGAACATAGAAAGCCATAATAGTAGATAGTATTACCCAAGTATCTAAAATTCTGGCTCCGTACTAGATGGTGATGAAGAACGAGAACACAAAGCAAGGTTGTTCTGAATCACTTTGGCATTTGAACAAAGTGATTCCTTGATCACTATCTGTGCTCCATTGAGCTTCTTTCGGATTTTCTTGTTGAGTATCCTCTTGTTCCACTTGTTGCGTTGAAGATTGTCCTATAGTGCAATGAACAAGACGGGAAACATATTTTTGATATGGAGGAAGAGTCTCCATTTTAGATGGGAGCTTCATTAGAGAAATAGATTTTTGGTCCATAATCTTTTGATGAAGCAAATCTTATAGCTTGTCAATATTGATACCAAAATGAGTGAGGATCTTCATCAAATAAGCGCCATAAAATATCGTATGACGAGTACGAGTGTGAAAGCTTTTTATTTCATCGTGAATGATTCGAGCCTAATTCAACTTTTGTTTTGAGTAAATCGTATATAGAATTTTATAGTTGTTTTCATACATCTTTTTGTAACTTCCAGTTCGGGGTAGAATAATGTAAAGGATCATTTGGTTAATTACACGTGCTTGAGGTCGTAAATTGACTGTTTTTCTTTCTTTTCGGTTTGTAAAAGGTAATTTACTTCATCATAAGACATGTTATGGTGATTGATATGCTTTAGTTTTGCAGCAAAGTAATTACAATCAAGAATAACTCCTAAGTCATGGACATTTAAGACTATATCAACCCATAAAACCCTGCTCCATAATTGTCCATCATCATCACCATATAAAGGTTTATAAAAATCACTTTGAAGGTTTGCATAGAACATTCTTACTAAAAGGGGTAAACTTTCACCTTATTCTCCTTAGCATCGACTAGTGATAGAAATTCATATTTCTGGGCTAAAGCTTCAATGTTGAACTGGGAGAAATCAGATATCTTTTAGAAAGTTTCTTGAAATATAAGCTTATCATTCATTTCATTAAAGTATTGAAGAATTTTTTTTACCTCCATTCAACCATCATTGCAATTGTTCATCCGGAGAACATTTAGGATGAAATGACCAGCTGGTTGTTTGCCTTTATATGCTCATTTCTTCGAAATGGGATTCTTTGGATGTTGAGCCATTGATTTTAAGGAAGAAGAATTTAGGGTTTTTGATTTAGGAAATAAATTTGGAGAAATTTATGAATGACGATTTGGGTTTTTAAAAAGCAGGTCACCCGATACAGTCGACTGAGGACAATATTCAGTCAACTGAAATAGCATATTTTCAATCTAGAGAATACCAGACCATTTTCAGTCGATTGACCCATGATTTCAGTTGATTGAAAAGGGTTAGATTTGAAATAGAAATTCAGGAAAGAATTCAGTAGGCTAAAATTGAAAATTAAAAGGCCAAGGTGTTGATTTCAGTCGACTGGGTTTTATATTCAGTCGACTGACTTGTAGCCAGTTTGTTTATCAATTTCCGACAATGTTGAGAATATTATTTGTTTGTATTATAAACTTTGTTTTGTGGCCTATGTATTTTTCAAAATTGGCTTGTTTCGAATATTAAAATGATTCTTACATACAACAATATATATATAAAGAATACAATATTAGTTCATCAAATAAATATTTAGACGTAATGCCATCATAATTTTAGTTTTTTCAGAGGAGTCGGACATTCTAATTTCTTGTAAGTTCCATGAATTGAGCTCAACTTTTGTCTCTTCAACATGGAGACCAATATGAGCGTTCTGGAGTTCGAGCTGATTTAATTTGGTTAGGTAGTCCCGCTCCCCATATATTACAAGGAGATGGGGAAGATTTCCTAGTCTAACCAGTGTCTCAACTATACACGGTGACTTTTATGAAGATAGTCTTTCGTTAAAGAATGTCCATATAGAGCCAAGATGCATTTCTCTAAGTAATTTAGGTATCTTCTTTATTGTTACTTCTCGTAGTGAATTTCACGTTGAACTCTCATTACCTCCTGCTGGTAATGGAAGATTTGATATGCTTTAGTTTCTAGTGATGATGACTCGAGATATATTGCATGTTTTTATCATTTTCACTTTTAGGAAATAGCCAGCGTTTAGAGAGTTTATAACATTTAGAGAGGTCGATCTATTCGAGGGTGGAGTTGATGTCTTTGAAGAGGTAGTATGTAACGACTCGAAATTTTCGATCCCGAAAATTCCAGATAGTTGGAAAGAAGAAAAGAGATAGAAGAAAAGAAGAATAAAAACACCAACATCTCACATTCGTAGCAGATAAAATATAATATCAAATAATAATAGTTATACAAAGGAAAAATGTACTTATCAAATTACACTCTCATACATTAGAGTTACACATAAACACAAACACTAGACATATACAATCTTGTCTCAGATACTATAATATATCACAGCGGATACCCTCCATACGTTCCTGCCAGCCAGCTCGTCTCATGAGCTCCAGAACGTCCTTACTTGAAAAGCTGTAATACTCGGTCTGACCCAAGCATTACATCAAAGTAACACCCTGGTCAGGCTGGAAACCAGCGTGAGTAAACCCATCTAACGTGGAACACAAAAGCATACAACTTATATAAACCCGGGTAACTTGTATCAATTTACAACTTCACAAGTTGTTACATACCTCACTTACATCACACATCAATTTCTAAGTATAAAAACTTAGATTAAATGGTCCAATTCACTTAAATTATTCCATTCCAGCTTATTGATTTCACATATCAATCTATAAAGAATCAAAGTGTTTTTGGGTATTAACTAATACCCAACTCCGGTCTCTTTGAATTCAATGTCATATTAACCCAAGTTATTCAAGTGAATACAATTTACTTTTAAATACTGGATGTCACTTTACACAGCATTTCATCATAGATAACCACATTATGATTGTTCAACCCAACATATCATATTACAGAAACATTTCATATCACAAAGCATCACGATCACATACCAGGGATAACAAATAATCTAAGGCATTCAAATATCATTCAATCATCCATAAGCAGGATAAGTTAGTCATACCATTTCTAATTAATTTAATTAACTACCAATGAATTAAATTAATTACTTATTACTTATAAATCTTGATTATTTAACATTAATTATATTCAATTAATTAATCATCCCTTAATTATTCATCTTGATTAATCATACTTTAAATAAAATAAATACTTAACTCTTAATAAATTAATCAATCTTCAACATCACATTAAATAATCCCTTAATTACTCTTATAACGTAGTTAACAATGATTTATTTATCATTAATTAATTCACAAATTAATTATTCTATAATTGATTAATTATCCCTTCATTAATCACACTCATCAACAAACTAACCCTTGATTAGTTTCCTTAATCAATAAATTCTTAGTTAATCACTCTATGTAATAAATTTTTAATTACTTCCACTAAGTAATTTCCCTTCAATAAATCACTTTATCAAGTAATTATCTCATTTGTTAATTATCCTTAATTAATTAACTTTAATCATTAATCAATTCAACCTTTAATTACAAATTAAATTAATCAATCCTTAACAAATTTATCTTTTAATTACTTACATTTTCTTTTAAGCAATTAATCTCTAATTAATTAATTAATACTTAATGATGAATTTATTTATCTCTCATTAGTTAACTCATAATTAATTAATTAATTAATTAACTACCCCTTTAATTATTAATTAAATTTTCTCAGTTACTCTTAATTACTTTATTTAATTAATTAGTCATTAATTATCAAAATCTTAACTAACCTTTAAGATAAATCTTTATCTTATTAATGACTTACTTATTATTAACAAAATATATTTCAAACATTTCACTTTAAAATTAACCTTTGAATTCATTTCTAATTTAAGATTTAAAAATAACTTTCAATTTAACTTAACAAACTTTAAGTTAAACAATATACAAAGCTTCTAAATCAAATTTTAAAAGAAACACATATTTTACATAATGGTTTAAAATTAGATTTAATTTAAAATTTAAAAAAAAATGTTTATAAAAACTTTTAAAATCTGCATTTAATCCTGCTTCGGGTTCTACCCGAGAATTGCTCGAGTTCAGACTCGAGATTCTTCAACTTCTTTCATTTTTTTCTTAAAAACTTTGCTAAAATTTAAACTTGAAACAAGTTTTGCACTCACGAACTACACGCAGACGAGGTCGAGCCTCCAACCTATTTTCTCGAGCTTCCCTTCGAGACTTCTTCCCCAAAACAAAACTGACACCACAGATACGCTGTGTACCTACACTCGACGTCGACGAAGATCGGACCTCCAAGTCTACCTCCGACGAGTCGCCTAGTGCTACCACCATCGATCCCAAACATCCAAATTCTTAAATGTGCTCGAAATCGAAAACGAAGCAACCCGATCAACCGGTACAAAAATACTCCGATCAAAATCACCTCGTCCAGGCCACGCCGACCACCAGAGGCACTCGTCCAAGGCTTCACCAAAGACTAAGCTCCATTTTCCCCCGGTGCACACCCTAAAAATTCCCACCATGATTCCCATCCCATCGAAAACCCAGCACGACCCAAACCCATGATAAAACCCTAATTCGCCTTCGATAGGCCACCGCGATTGCTAGAAAAATCCAAGTCCATTTTTCCTGGATCAGCCTCCTTCGACCAAAATCTCAAGGTCGATTACCACGCCTTTCGCCGTGAATTGGCAATAAACTCAAAAACCCTTGAACTCTGATTTCTCAGAGATTACTTAGCTAAAAATTATGATTTTTGTGCCTAAATTCATCATTTATAATCCCAATCGTATTATAGGATTAATTCAAGAATTCTGATCAATAAATTTTAGGCCTATATTATGGTCAGACCTGTAAATTCCAAAATTTAAATAAATATTTCATATTTATTATAACTATTTTTAAAATTAAACTTACCTACTTGCAAATATTTTTCATCAAGAGATCTAACCCTAAATTTGAATGTTTGGTGAGAAAATGAATTTAATTTGAATGAAAATGAGCTTGAACATATAACAGAGATGATATACATTCATACATACAGACCTTTGCACAACAAAGCATATGTACATACATGCATTCATATTTCACACATACAACATAAAGCATTACTTCAACATTTCATCACATGCATCCAGTTATCCTACCAGTTTTAAGTTTAAAATGTTTACTCACCTTGCATTTAATGGAGAAGCTTGTATTTTGAATTCTGGAAATGCTTTTTAAAACTAGGAATTTGATCTTGCCACTTGATGCTTTGATTTCTGGGTTGAATCTAAAATTTTTGTGTTGAATTTGTAAAGAAGGATTGCCTTGCTTTTGATTTGAATTCCCTTGGTTTCATCCTTTCGGGTTCTGATGATTTTTTTCTTTTCTTTGGTTGATTACTTGCTGGTTTGAGGATTTTAGATCTGGTGTGAAATGTTTTATAGGTTTGATTTCTTTGTTTTTGAAATGAAAATAGGAAAAAGAATTGAAGAAATGAAATATATGTTTATATAAGCTTAATTATTAAAAATAAAAGAAGATAAAAATAAATGGATGACACTTGTTGTTCATCCAACATTTGTCATTAGCAAATGTTTATCACCTAACACATGTTATTATGGTGATTTCATACATTAACACTTCTCCTTATGAAATTTTAAATTATTTTAAAATGTTAGAAAAAGTTTTTATATTTATTTTTGTATTAAGAAATACTTTCTTAATTTACATAAATAAATTCTTTTTAAGAAAATATTATAAAACAACTCTTATTCTAATAAAAATCTTATCCGTATATTTTATATCCAAAATATTTTTTAAGATATATACCTTTAAATTCAAATTTAAATCCAAATCAAATTCAAATTTAATTTAAAATCCAACTTAAAAATCAAATCAAATATATATATAATTTAATAAACACAAGTTCAATTTGAAAATAATAATTTTATTTAAAATCTATTTATATCTATATATAAACAATCATTATTATTTGTTTTGAAATAAATAACAATTTTACTAATTTTAAATAATTTATAGAAGAGATTATCACATTTGAATTTGCTTGAAATTTTCTAGGATATCATAGACCTTTGTTTTCAAATTCATTTACATATCCAGATATCTTTTATTATCAAAATTATTATCTGTTCAATCCATAAACAAAATAATTATTCAATTATCAGATGTTCAAAAATCCGGGTTATCACATTCCTTCCCCCTTAGAATCTTTTCGTCCTCGAAAAGGAACGAAACCAGTAATGTTATAAACACTTTAAATTTTTTTTAATGTTACTAAGAATAGTTTTTATAAAAAATACTTTTTGTAACTCGATGTTTCGACAAGTCCATCCTTGTTCTCAAAGAAATTCGGTCATACGTTGATCAGGCATAAGACTGAAAATCTATAAGTACTTACCAGACCCTTTTTCAACATCCAGTAAAAATACTTGGAAAATAATTTTATTGAAAATATGGAAAAACATTTTTGAAATCGGGGGAATATCTTTAGTGAGAATGCTCTGGAAATCATCACCCTCATCGATGTTCGCAGTTGCATCCTGGGTTACGTTGCCATCGCAGCAAAAGTCCATGTAACTATAGGCACTCTACGCTCCTCGATTACGCCATGGAACCCGCGGTAGATCGTAGTTACATTCCAGGGTTACGTTGCCATCACAGCAAAAGTCCATGTAACTATAGGCATTAGCGCCCTTGATTTTCGCTGCCAAAAATGAAACTTCTCCACTCGCACATAGGTCGCAGTCTACCGATGTAAAATCAAACATAGACTGTTGGCTCTCAGCGGCACACACAACTTTCACTATGTCACCATAGGTCGCAGTCTACCGATGTAAAATCAAACGTAGACTTTTGGCTCTCAGCGGCACACACGACTTTCGCCATGATATGCAGTAGATCGCATTGACATCGAGTTACACTGTCGTCACAGCATAACCCAAATGCCTCTGTAGGCATCAGCGCCCTCGATTTTCGCTACACACTACACAAAATCCCTAGGAACTAGTTTCGTCCGGACTCCTCACAGGATCAACTTTAGAACCCCCCTTAGGGTTCAAGGCAGTACCACCCTGTGGCACTCCTGAGAAGTTCATTTCAAGGGAGCGCCTTTTTCTCCAGAGCCATTTTTAAAAAAAATTATACTATACACATATAGTATTTTCCAAATCATACACCTAGTATGAATCCCATATAAATCTCTTTTCTCAAAATCGGTTATCCCAAAATCAATAATTCTCAAGCTAGGCTTTCCAAATCCAATATTGATTTTACCCAAAAATCAAAAGCCTTTCCAAATCCGAAGGTTCCAAAACCCTTTTTCCAAAATCATTCTCATAAGATCCTTCATATGTATATATATATATATATAACTCTAAAAAAAATCTTTGGATCATTTCAAACTTGTACAAATTCATTTTTCAAACTTCAAAAACTTTCAAAAATCCTTTCCTTCCGGCAATACATTCAACAAGGGGAGATTTATATTTTATATAACAACGATATATAACTTTGTTTATTCCAAATCAAATATTTAAATTTGATTTCTCATTTCTTTTCTTTATAAAGTGAACCTATAATCATAGAAATATCTGATTTCCATTTTACTTCATTGTATATTTCACAAAATATACTTTTTCATTTCAAAAATCATTTCACATTTCTTATCCACAAATTCCCAATATCAATTTCATTCAAACCCGTATGATGTACATATCATCCATATGCTATATCAGTCTGACCGCTCACTCGATTACACAATTTCAATTCTGAACTAGTGTTGTCCACCTGACTTCCTAGTGCGGACTCAGATCTGATTTCTTGATCAGAAACCGTCATTCTCCTTGCATAGTCACAACTATGTTAGAGAATTTCTAGAACCAATCAACAACCCATATCCAGGTTCACCGTCGAAAATCGAATGAAAAATCCCAACTCGGATCGATGTACTATTTCGAAATTCTATGCTCGAATCTGGATCAAATCACTATGCGAATAGAATAATATACGTACATCCTACGTATTTATCTTTATTGATTATTAACCAAATCAATTCTCTTTTCTATTCACATTCACTTACCCACAATTGCTTAAATCCTCATTTGGATTATCATCTCAATTCTTATCTCAAATGGATATTTAATCATGAACAGTTTGCATTCTGACCAGCTTAAATTTTGAAAATAGCTTGAAGAATTTAAAATAGATAAGTAGTTGAAAAATAATTATTAGTTGTAAAATAACTATAAAATAGTTAAGCAATTATAAAATAGTTGGAAAATAGTCAAATAGTTATAAAATAGTTAGATAATTGCAAAATAATTGTAAAATAGTAATTAGTTATAAAGTAGTGGAAGAAACAGTAATTAGTTTATAAAACAGTTGCAAAATAGTTAAATAATTCCAAAAGTAGTTATAAAATAAGCATAAGATAGTTTTGTTTAATAAAAAAGGTTGTATGTATAATAAATAGCTTGGAAAAATAGATTTGTACTAAAACAATTTATTTTGAAAATAGTTCAAAGTCAAATTGCTCAATTCCCAATCTCTATTTCCAATCAATTCAATTTAAATTTCAACTTCTATTTAAATTGACTCAATTCCAATTTAAATAACTTTAATTTCCATTGAAATTGATTTAACCCCAATTCAAATTGAATTAATCCTCAATTTCTTTCCTAAATTCAAATAAAATTCCATTTGAATTTACTTATTCAACTTTAATCACAATTTCAATTAATTCAAATAAATTTCAAATTGAACCAATTTCAATTCTTATCGATTCTAGTTTGAATTAATCCCAATTTCCATTTGAATTTGAACTCATTCAACTTCTATTTCATTTCAAATTAATTCAATTCAAATTTTCCATTTGAATTTTTAAACTTATCCATCTTCAATCACAATTCCAATTAATTCAAGTCAAATTCAATTTGAATTAATTTAATTCAAATTTAAAATTTAAACCATCCCGAATTATATAAATTCTTTAAAATTTTAAATTTTGATTTAATCCTTTAATTTAAACCAACTTATATATTTAAACCATTTGATTCTGAATCCAAATTCCGTTTTAACCTATTTCAAAGTTCAAATAATAATTCAAATCCTTTTTAAACAACTAAATCTTTGAAATTCAATTTATCACCAAATTTTAATTTTGAAACCAATCCTTTGAAATTTTATCTTAAACATTCAAATCTTAAGTTCAAAGGAATTCCATATCTTTAATTTCAAATTTAAGTTAAATTCAATTTAATCCCAATAATCCCACTCAAAATTTGAATTCTCTAATTCAAATTTCAAATTTTTATCACTTAAAAGTTCAAAACTTATTTTACTTTGGGTTTTAACATCACACTTTGAGGAAAATCAAAACTCATCACTTTAGAGTTTATTTCAAATCATCTTTGATATTATGTATATCCACACATATATATACATATTTACTTCTTGGCCCACCAAGCCAAAATTTAAACCACTCTTGGTTTTAATTCAAAACAAATTCCTTTAAAGGTTTTAACAACTTCTTATTTTAAAATAAGACTATATTCAAAATAGTCTGAATTATATTATTTATTATTTCCTTTAACACTTTGAAACAATTCAATTGTTTCTAGACTTAGGTTTTAAAATTTCACAATTTAAAACCTACTTCAATTTAGAAGTTATATTCATCTTAAAAGTTTACTTCATTTGGCTTACTTATTAACAAATATATCATTATTAAAGACAATAACCATTTATGAATACCAAGATTATCATTTTTGGATACCAATTTCTTTTTATCTTATTCTTACTTCTATAAATTCAGGATTTTAGTTCCAGCTTGGATCTATTTCAAACTTATCTTCATTTAATTACTATTTGGTTGTATTACCACTTAATTCTCATTATTAAATTATCAAATAATACAACAACCAATTACCTTAATATATAATGGTTAGAAGAATCTTTGCTTTATATATAAACTTATATAAAAATCATTTACTTTTAAGACCATTATATAAGAAAATAACAAGTACGCTCTCATATATATATATATATATATATATATATATATATATATATATATATATGTATTACACTCAACTCATTTTAGGGTATCATTTACCCTATCCTTAATGAGTACTCCCACCACAGCCAAGATTCTCGTTTAACCTTCAGCTCTGATACCAAATGTAACGACCCGAAATTTTCGATCCTGAATATTCCAGATAGTTAGGAAAGAAGAAAAGAGATAGAAGAAAAGAACAACAAAAACACCAACATCTCACATTCGTAGCAGATAAAATATAATATCAAATAATAACAGTTATACAAAGGAAAACTGTACTTATCAAATTACACTTTCATACATCAGAGTTACACATAAACACAAACACTAGATAGATACAATCTTGTTTCAGATACTACAATATATCATAGCGGATACCCTCCATACATTTCTGCCATCCAGTTCGTCTCCTGAGCTCCATAACGTCCTTACTTGAAAAGCTGTAATACTCGGTCTGACCCGAGCATCACATCAAAGTAACACCCAGGTTAGGCTAGAAACCGGCGTGAGTAAACCCATCTAACATGGAACACAAAAGCATACAACTTATATAAATCCGGGTAACTTGTATCAATTTACAACTTCACAAGTCGTTACAGACCTCACTTACATCACACATCAATTTCTAAGTACCAAAACTTAGATTAAATGGTCCAATTCACTTAAATTATTCCATTCCAGCCTATTGATTTCACATATTAATCTATAAAGAATCGAAGTGGTTTCGGGTATTAGGCTCCGGTCTCTTCGAATTCAATGTCATATTAACCCAAATTATTCAAGTGAATACAATTTACTTTTAAATATTGGATGTCACTTTACATAGCATTTCATCATAGATAACCATATTATTATTGTTCAACCCAACATATCATATTATAGAAACATTTCATATCACAAAGCATCACGATCACATACCAGGGATAACAAATAATCTAAGGCATTCAAATACCGTTCAATCATCCATAAGTAAGATAAATTAGTCATACCTTTTCCAATTAATTTAATTAACTACCAATGAATTAAATTAATTACTTATTACTTATAAATCTTGCTTATTTAACATTAATTAATTATATTCAATTAATTAATCATCCTTTAATTATTCATCTTGATTAATCATCCTTGATTGATCATTCTTTAAATAAAATAAAAACTTAACTCTTAATAAATTAATTAAACTTAACCATCACATTAAATAATCCCTTAATTACTCTTATAAAGTAATTACCAATGATTTATTTATCATTAATTAATTCTCAAGTTAATTATTCTATAATTGATTAATTATCCCTCCATTAATCACACTCATCAACAAACTAACCCTTGATTAATTTCCTTAATCAATAAATCGTTAGTTAATCACTCTATGTAATAAATCTTTTATTACTTCCATTAAGTAATTTCCCTTCAATAAATTACTTTATCAAGTAATTATCTCATTTGTTAATTATCCTTAATTAATTAACTTTAATCATTAATCAATTCAACCATTAAATACAAATTAAATTAATTAACCTTTAACAAATTTATCTTTTAATTACCTACATTGTCATTTAAACAATTAATCTCTAGTTACTTAATTAATTTATACTTAATCCCGAATTTATTTATCTCTCATTAATTAACTCATAATTAATTACTTAATTAACTAATCCTTTAATTGTTAATTAAATTAATTAATTTTTCTCAATTACTCTTAATTACTTTATTTAATTAATTAGTCATTAATTTTCAAAATCTTAATTAACCTTTAAGATAAATCTTTATCTTATTAATGACTTACTTATTATTAACATAATATATTTCAAACATTTCACTTTAAAATTAACCTTTGAATTCATTTCTAATTTAGGATTTAAAAATAACTTTCAATTTAACTTAACAAACTTTAAGTTAAATAATATACAAGGCTTCTAAATCAAATGTCAAAAGAAACACTTATTTTACATAATGGTTTAAAATTAGATTTAATTTAAATTTAAAAAAAAAACTTGTTTATAAAAACTTTTAAAATCTGCATTTAATCCTGCTTCGGGTTCTACACGAGAATTGCTCGAGTTCAGACTCAAGATTCTTCAACTTCTTGCATTTTTCTCTAAAAACTTTGCTAAAATTTAAACTCGAAACAAGTTTTGCACTCACGAACCCGAGCCTCCAACCAATTTTCTCGAACTTCCCTTCGAGACTTCTTCCCCAAAACAAAACTGACACAACAGATACGCTGTGCACCTGCACTCGACGTCGACGATGATCGGACCTCCAAGTCTATCTCCGACGAGTCGCCTACGGCTACCACCATCGATCCCAAACATCCAAATTCCTAAATGTGCTCGAAATCGAAATCGAAGCAACCTGATCAACTGGAACAAAAGTATTCTGACCAATATCACCTCGTCCAGGCCACGCCGACCACCAGAGGCATCGCCACCTCGTCCAAGGCCTCATCGAAGACTAAGCTCCATTTCCCCCCGGTCCGCATCCAAAAAATTCCCACCATGATTCCTATCCTATCGAAAACCCAGTACGACCCAAACCCATGCTAAAACCCTAATTTGCCTCCGATGGGCCACCTCGATCGCCAAAAAAAATCTAAGTCCATTTTTCCTGGATTCAACCTCTCATCAGCCTCCTTCGACCAAAATCTCAACGTCGATTACCACACCGTTCGCCGTGAATTGGAAATAAACTCAAAAACCCTTCAACTCTTATTTCTCAGATATTACTTAGCTAAAAATTATGATTTTTGTGCCTAAATTCATCATTTATAATTCCGAACATATTATAGAATTAATTCAATAATTCTGATCAATAAATTTTAGGCCTATATTATGGTCAGCCTATAAATTCCGAATTTTAAATAAATATTTCATATATTTATTTAAAACTATTTTTAAAATTAAACTTACCTACTTGAAAACATTTTTCATCAAGAGATCTAACCCTAAATTTGAATATTTGGTGAGAAAATGAATTTAATTTGAATGAAAATCAGCCTGAACATTTAATAGAGATGATATACATTCATAGATACAGACCTTTGCACAACAAAGCATATATACATATGTGCGTTCACATTTCACACATAGAACATAAAGCATTACTTCAACATTTCATCACATGCATCCAGTTATCCTACCAGTTTTAAGTTTAAAATGTTTACTCACCTTGCATTTAACAAAGATGCTTGTATTTTGAATTCCAGAAATGCTTTTTAAAACTGGGAATTCGATCTTTCCACTTGATGCTTTGATTTCTGGGTTGAGTGTGAAATTTTATGTTGAATTTGTAAAGAAGGATTGCCTTGCTTTTGATTTGAATTCCCCTGGTTTCAGCCTTTACAGGTTTTGATGATTTTTTTCTTTTCTTTGGTTGATTACTTGCTAGTTTGAGGATTTTAGATATGGTGTGAAATGTTTTACAAGTTTGTTTTCTTTGTTTTTGAAATGAAAATAGGAAAAAGAATTGAAGAAATGAAATATATGTTTATATAAGCTTAATTATTAAAAATAAAAGAAGATAAAAATAAATGGATGACACTTGTTATTCATCCAACATTTGTCATTAGCAAATGTTTATCACCTTACACATGTTATTAAGGTGATTTCATAAATTAACACTTGTCCTTATGCAATTTGAAATTATTTTAAAATGTTAACAAAAGCTTTTATATTTATTTTACTATTAATAAATACTTTCTTAATTTACATAAATAAATTCTTTTTAAGAAAATATTATAAAACAACTCTTATTCTAATAAAAATCTTATCCATATATTTTATATCCAAATTTTTTTTAAGCTATATCCTTTAAATTCAAATTTAAATCCAAATTCAAATTCAAATTCAAATTTGATGTAAAATCCAACTTAAAAATCAAATCAAATATATATATATATAATCAAATAAACACAAGTTTAAATTTGAAAATAATAATTTTATTTAAAATCTATTTATATATATATATATAAACAATCATTATTATTTGTTTTGAAATAAATAACAATTTTACTAATTTTAAATAATTTATAGAAGAGATTATCACATTTGAATTTGATTGAAATTTTCTAGGATATCACAAATATCCTTTGTTTTCAAATTCATTTACATATCCAGATATCTTTTATTATCAAAATTCTTATCTATTCAATCCATAAACCAGATAATTATTCAATTATCAGATGTTCAAAAATCGGGGTTATCACGTAGTATCATTATTTAAGGATGGATAACTAAAGTCAATTGTGGAGTAAGTAGAATTGTGGTCAGACGACATTCTGAATAAAAGTGGTCTAAGTTTTTTAAATAGAGGTTGGTAAAAAAAAGGATATATGAATTTAGTTTACAGGAGAATTCCTTTATATAAGAAATTTTACTATTTTTGGAAGTTTATTTGTTAGATAAGTAAAATTTTAGCCACAGAAATTAAAACACAAGTTAGCAGTTTTTGCATGGATAAAAAAACATTTTTAAATATTTTTACATAATTACCTTTTCCATTTTATCCGAGTTATACACCTTAATTTTATAAAAGTTAGTTCGCCTAGTGGTTTGGTGCAATTATTTGCAATTTGATTTTTGATATTCACAAATTCAAGTGATGTAATTCCTTTTCCAACATTATCTCTTAAGAAACGGTGACGAATATCAACGTGTTTTGTTCGATAATGATTAATAGGATTTTTAGAAAGGTTCATGACACTAGTATTATCACAATAAATGGGAGATTTAGAAATTAATTTACCAAAGTCTTGAAGTGTTTATTGTATGTAAATTACTTGAGCACATGCTAAAGCCTCTTAGATGTATTCGACTTCACATGTTGAGAGAGAAACACAATTTTGGTTTTTTACTAAACCACGAAACCAAAGATTGACTAATAAAATGAAATGTGTCACTTGTGCTTTTTCTATCCCTTTTGTAACCACCGAAATCCGCATCATTATATGATACGAGTTTGAATGAGCTACCTCTTGGGTAGAAAAGACCGTAATCTTCGATGTTGGTTAAGTGTCTTAAATTTTTTTTACTGCTCGATGGTGTGACTCCTTCGGTTGTGCTTGAAATCTTGCACATAAACATATGTACATCATAATGTCTGATCTACTGGTCGTTAAGTATAACAAGGTTCCTATAATACTTCGATATAATTTTTGATCATAATATTTTTCGTTTTTATCTTCATCTAAATGTAGAGTAGTATTCATCGGAGTCGATTTACTTGAAGTATTTTCCATTCCAAAGCATTTCAAAAAATCTCAACGGTATTTTTCTTAATTTGTAAAAATTCCATTTTCTAGTTGTCTTATTTTCAAACCCAAAATTAATTTTATTCACCCATATGTGACATTTCAAATTCATTTTTCATAATATCAGAAAATTCAGTACATAGTTTTTCATTAGTTGACCCAAATATAATGTCGTCAACATATATTTGTACAACTAATATATCTTTATTTTCCCGTTTTATAAATAAAGTAGAGCCAATTTTACCAATTTGAAAACTGGAATTTTGTAAGTGAGATTTTAGTCTTTCATACCAAGCACGAGGTGTTTGTTTTAATCCATATAGAGCCTTTTTAAGTTCAGATACATTATTAGGATATTTCTCATAAACAAATAGCGGAGGTTGTTCAACATAAACTTTTCTTTTATAAATCCGTTGAAAAATGCACTTTTTACGTCCATTTCAAAAGGTTTAAAATTATGATGATATGCGAAAGCAAGTAATGTTCGTATTACTTCGAGACGTGTTACGGGAACAAATGTCTCTTCGTATCAATTCCTTCTTCTTGATTATATCCTTGAGCTACTAATCTCGCTCTATTTCAAACAATTTTCATCAGATTTATTTTTAAAAACTCATTTTGTTCCAATTATCGATTAATCATTTTGGTCTGGTACAAGTTCATGTAGATCATTTCTTTCAAATTAATTTAGTTCTTCTTGCATTGCAATAATCTAGAAATCATCTTTTGATGCTTCTTTATAATTTTTAGGTTCAAACTTTGATATAATTGCAACATGACTCATTTGATTTAACTATTTTTTGGTTGACACATTTGTATTTAAATCACCGATAATATTATCAATTAGATGGTCTTTTAATATCCTAGGTGGTGACGTTATCACATTATCGTTATTTTTAATTATATTATTATTATCATTATTTTCATGTATAAATACATTAGTTTTATTATTATTTATAACTTCTTCATCATCATCATTTTTATTATTTTTAAAATTTCCATCAAGCGAAACATGAAGACTTTCTTCTATAATGTTTGTTCGTTTATTAAAAATTCTATATGCCTTACTTTGACCTGAATAGCCAATAAAAATTTCTCCATCATCTTTAGAATAGAATTTTCCTAGATACTCTTTTGTATTTAAAATAAAACATTTTGATCCAAATACTCAAAAAATACTATATTTTAAGTTTCTTTTTGAAAAATATTTCATAGCATGTGTTTTTAGTCATTAGTCTAAGTATTACACGGTTCAATACATAACATGTGGTAGCAATAGCTTTGATCCAAAAAATTTTTGGTAGATTACTGCTATTTAGTAAAGTTCGTGCACATTCTTGTAAAGTTTGATTTTTTCTTTTTACAACACCATTTTGGTGTAGTGTACGTGGAAATGAATAACTAATTCTCTTTTTGTTCCAAAAATTTGTAAATTTACCTCCATGATCACATAGTATACTTTTAAATTTTAAGTTCATCAAGTTTTTGATTCGTTTAGAAATTTTTTTGAACATTTCAAAAGTGCCACTTTTATGTTATAAAAATAATATCCATATATATCACTAAAATCATCAACAATTACGCAAACATATTTGTTATGATTTATCAAACGTACTTGAGTCGGTCCGAATAAATCTAGATGGAGTAGTTCGAGAGGTTGCTTTGTGGAAATTTCTCTTTTAGATTTAAAAGAACTTTTTCTTTAATTTACCAAATTGACAAGCATCACATAGGTTTTTAACCTTGTAGTTGATTTTTGGTAATTCTCCAACTAAATCATTTTTAGCTAGTTTGTTGATATTCTTAAAATTTATGTGACAAAAACGTTTATGCCCTAACCATGGATCATCATGATTTGCGTCTAAGCATAAATTAGTGTTGTTTTTGGCATTCATGTTTGAAACATATATGTTTCGATTTCTAAATCCTTCAAAAATCATATTTTTATTTTGGTCAATGATATTGCATTTGTTTTTCTTGAAATCATTTTTGAATCATTTATCACATTATTAACTTATACTTAATAAGTTATGTTTCAAATTTTCAACTAATAAAACATTAGTAATTATAGAAGAATTAGAAATACCGATATTGACGACTTCTCCATTGCTGATGACAAATCCTTTTGAATTATTTTCGAATGTCACAGTACCACCATCAATATATATTATGCTTGATAACACATGAGCATTTCCAGTCATGTCCTTGGAGCAACCACTATCGAGTATCCACTTCCCTTTACATTTTATTTTAATTTTGGACACCTACAAAATAAGAAAATTTAATTGGTACCCACATTCTTTGTTTAGGGTCCTACATGTTAATGGAAGAAGGTAGACATATCCATGAGGATTTGGTTCCTTTAGAAATGTAATTATTGTTATATACAATTTTCTTTAAATATTCATCAATATAATTTGTCCAATTAGTTTATTATTTATTTTAGGAATCCATATTTTGACCATATTTGTGTACAAATTCTTAATCTTAGTTTCTAACTTTGGCCTTTTGAATTTAGTATATAATGTGCTATGATTCTTCGACTTTTCTTTGCTTTAAAACCCAATCCATTTTGATTTCAGAGGGTTTAGATATTTTAATAAAATTTTCTAAAAAAAATTGTTGAATTTTGTCACATAATTTGTTATTTTATCTAACTTACTTTAAGTCACAAATTCCATTGCTAGAATTTAAACTTACTTGAGTTTTTCTTTATCAAGATTAACTTTGTTTTAACTTATAACTTTCTAAATAATGTAATAAGATGTCGTTTTGAGATAATAATGTCGTACATTTTTTTGAGTAATTTCTAATTCTTCTTCTAAGATTGTTATTTCATCTTTTAATAATCTAATTTCTAATCCTGATCTAGTTAACTTTCCTATATATTCCTTATTTGATTTTTTTGATTCTCTATACTTATCATCTAATTCAATGCTAATTTACATTATTTCAACATAAGTAAGTTCAGGGCGTACCTCATCAGTGGTAGCCATAAAACACACGTTTTGCTAGTTCCGAGTCCCTTTTACTAACATTATCATATGAAGAATATGAATCTAAATTGTCCCATGTTACTTAAAAGCTTTTTTATTTCTCTTAAATTTCTCAAACTTGCTTTTTTCATAATTATTTATTTGTGGACAATCCTTCTTTATGCCGCCAAATTTGTCACACTCATAGAATTTACTGAACGTTTGATTTGAGGAATTTCATTTGCCACCATTTTGAAATCTGGTCATCTTCTTAAACTTCTTAAATTTGTCTTAGTTCTCGAAATAAAAACAATCTCACCTTTGTCTAATTTCGAATCTTCGTTACTTTCTTGGAATGCTATGTTTTTCATTTCATGATTTTAATCCTTTCTAGCCTGCAAGTTAGCTTCATACGACATCACATTTCCTATTAGCTCTTCGACTTTGAGTTGAGAAAGATCATTAGCTTCTTTGATGGCTAAAAATTTTCTTTCCCAGTCATTTGTCAGGGAGTTTCAAATTCGTGTGACTAAATCAAAATCTGTGAGTTTGACTTCATGTGTCATAAAATCAAGTTGAATGGTTCAAAATCTAGTATATATATCAATAATTGATTCATTTGTTTTCATTTCGAAAGTGAAAATTGGTTTTGTAAAATCGATATTTTAGTTTGGTTAACTTTAATTGTGCCTTAATGTGTGATGTGTAAAGTGCATCATATATCATATGCAGTGGTGCAAAGCATGACATGTGAAAACTCATTTTTTTCAAGTGAGCGGAACAATACATTCATAGCTTTGGAATTTTTAGGTGTCTCTGCTTTTTGTGCATTAATCCAAGTGCTAATGTTGGTGTCAAATGATTTATATCTGTCTTGAGTTTCTAGCCATATTTATAACCCATTTTCTTCCCTAAAAGTTCTCATTCAAGTTGACAAATAAGCATAGTTAGAACCAGTAAATAATGGAGTACGAGCAGTTGATTGACCTTCTTGAAAAGTGTTTGCCATATTAGTGATTTTTCAACTAGTGTTACTATAGATTGAAATGATCATGCTCTGAAACCACTTGTTAGTCGCTATGCATAGGATCGAAGATGACCATAGTAAAAAATAATGTAAATGCAACGGAAATAATAAAGTAGATTACATAGTCAATTTTATACTAGTTCAAACCTCATGTCCAGTCCCCAAGCTCCCATTCTAAATTTCCTTTAACTAAATAACCCTCACTTCATTTAGAGGAATAGGCTAATACAAAAGAGTTTCTTTGACAAAATTTGGGTTCCAATAACACAGATATATTGATTGTTTGTACAATTCTTCTTATAATCTCCTTGGTAATGTGGAAGTGTATAGATTGTGATTATGAAAGTAGTTTGAGTGAATATTGAGAATTGAATTGCAATGAGTACTAAGATATTAGAGAACATAGAAATAGCAAGTAAGCAAGTTAGATTTGAAAATTTGATCTTGTAGTGTATTTATAGAAATCAAAGAGGTATGCCAAAAGGTTGCAATCATTCGTAGATTATTATTACTGTTAGAAAGGTTGCAACTTTTCAAAGTAACTCTTCATAAAATAACCATTATACAACGTCCAGTCAACTAAGTATAAAATTAAGTCTACTAAATAAGAATAAAAGAGTGCGTGCTAAAAATTCAAAGAATCTAAAGTATGGTAAAATAATAAGGTTCAGTCGGTTGAGGTATTTTCTCAGTTGACTACCCCCAGTCGACTGAGAAAATACCTCAGTTGACTGAACTAGGTAAATTAAGAAAACCATGAAACATAGATATTAACAATCTCTTTGTAACCAGTTACTATGCAGGCATGTATATGTGTATATTTGAGATACAAAGGAGATTTCATATATAATTCTATGACCATATACATACTCTAGTTTGACAATCTTTTAATTTCTTGAATGTAATCAATCCTTTTTGGTGGTAGTCATGTTGCCTTTGTTGTAGCTTTTTCTCCTACAATATAGTTATATACTAGAAATATATGATGATATCGTCGTCGTCATTCAAACACTAGAAATAGAGGTTTAACAAGTTTGTCATGTAAAACTATCCATATGTGAATTTTAACTTTGGGAGGCGCCCTGATTCTCCGAATGGAATTGAATTAACTACAATCTTTTACTTCTGAGAGAGTCATGAATTTTTACATTGATTTAGGGGTATATATTCCTTGTTTATCCCACTGCCATACCAGACAATCAGGATTAACGTTGGTATAATAATTTCCTACCACTTTTATTAATTTTTGGTATTGAGCTAGAAGGTTCCTTATCAAATTTTGACTAAAATAGATGTCCCATCTAAAGGATGATCGAGTTTTATAAACATCTTTAGTAAGATCATTTTTGTTGTTATAGGCCGGAAACAAATCTGTAAGCTCGTGTTTCTAGAAGGAGGTCTTATCTCCAGAATTAACGGTGAATTTGGTTCCAATCTTAAATACATGATATCAATTAGAAATGTTTTTCTAGAAGAAAGGAAATTTTTGGTTACTGTGAACGTTAAGGTTTTTGAGCCACTATAATAGTAGTTACTAATAATATCCTTCCAAGGATAATTCTCATACCCTAAAAACTTCCAAATCAATTTGCAAAGTAAGGAGGAGTTTAAGTGTTTTAAGTTAACGATGCCAAATCCTCCTTGATTTTTGGGGTTGGTAGACCAAGTCCCAATTAATGAGACAGCTCATGTTAGACCTATCTGCTCCTCTTTTTCATAAGAAATTTCTTCAGATGCTATCTATTTCATTAATTACCCAGCTAGAAAATTTATAATACGACATACAATTATGATAAATGCGGATTACGGATCTTAAGGCTGGAATTAACACTAGAGGTGGATGAATAGTGTTTTAAGGAATTACTAATTCTTTTTAAGTTTATATTAGTTTAAACACAAATGTATGCAATATTCAGACACGGATATGATCACAGAATCAAACACAGATGTAGATATAAAATAAAAGCAATAAATGAAAGAACACACCGAATTTTATACTGGTTTGGAGTTACCCTACATCCATTCCCACAACACAAGTACGGATTTCCTTTCAAAATCAATTCTTACAATTACACCCTCGATTTCAAGACCATGAGGTACATCACTCCAGATTCACAATCCTCTGGGTAGGGATACTTGATTTTACGGGCAACAAGTTCACCCGATTGATTTTCCAGGCTACAATCACACCTTTTCTCACTCGATTGATTACAAAGAAGTCTATAACTCTAAATAGCACCGGGATCTTGTTGAGATAGTGATAGAGAATCAAACCAAAGATGATCTAGTTAGATTCAATGGTGATTTCGGCAGAGTAATGGTAAAAATGTATATAAAGAAATGTGGAAGAAGAAGAAGAGGAGTGAAATCAGAGAATATATATGAATGTAAATTCGTTTAAAACTGCCCCTATTTATAGTAGGACAACAGCCATGTCCATTCATGAAAAGATATGATGAATAGACACTTCCTTTGAAATTCAAACTTTTGAAATAAACTGTCACCTTGCCGACAGGGCTCCTTGGGGTTGTCGACATGCCTAATTTTTGGTAATTTGTTTTTCTTTGAAAATAACTTCTATCTTGTATTAAAACTATTTTAAACTTTACAAATATACTTAACTATAGTTAAAATACATAAGTATAGAGAATAATATTTTGGTATATATAAAATGTTACTATAATTTTATATTTAAATCAATGTATAAATATTAAAAGTTAAATATATTATAATTAAAAGATAGTTCAAAACCAAGGATAATTTGATATTGAAAATAAAGTTTATTTTGAGGCTAAAAGTATTTTAAAACCAGGATGGATGTTTTTGATTTAAAAAAAGAAGATTTCGGAATAATTTTGAAAACAAGATACAATTTTGTAAAACATTTGAATAAAAGTTAGTGGATACAAATTAATGTTCCACTAGATTTTTCGTAGGTTCCATCCTACTTAGGGTTCCATCCCTTTAATGGACTCAAAGTGGATTCCATCACACGAATAAAATGGATTTTAAGATATCAGTGCTTTTCTAGGAGTTTTAACAAAATTCCTAACTAAATTACTTATATTGAAATCTTGAACTCTTGATAATCTTGATACTCATGAGTCTTGAATCTTGATATCTTCGATCTTGAGTTTATCAGCTCTTGAATCTCTATACTGTACAGTCTTCATTCTTTGGTACCTGTATATATATCATACATATACATATATATCTAAACTATAATATCAGTATTTATATTTTATAATCTTATTCTAAGGTTTTTGTCACCAAAACCAACTTCTCAGGGACTAACAATCTCCCCCTTTTTGATGATTATAAAATATTACTTCTATTCTAATAACTCCCCCTAAAACTAATAACTCCCCCTTAATCTATGCCTAACTATCCTATTTTATACTTCTCCCCCTTTGTCATCAACAAAAACAAAGTTTAAATCTATACAACTCCCCCTTAATCTAATACTGTATGACATATGATTATAATGGTAGTGTTATCATAAATAATCAATACTTATTTTGAAACTAAAACTTAGCCCTTAATTACTAACTATCCTAACTAAGAATCCATATATGATAATACTTATAATAGTGATAATGTGAGAGTATAAGAACACAAATCTTTTATTAAGTATATATTGTTATATTTACATTTGCGTAGAAAACGTAAGTAAGATTATATAATGATAAGAAAGAGAGAAAAGAAACTAATGCGTATCCTCGACAATGAGAGATCTATGAACCGAGCAATTTTGGTAGTGGAAATAGAAATTTCCACGTTGTTCGACTAGATTTCCATCCTTGTCAAAGCACACTTCGCCAATGCAAACAACTTTGTCGTCATCTTCATCATGCTCTTCTTCCATGAGGGTTCTTCTTCTTCTTCCTCACTGTCCTGTCACATTTGAACACCTGAAGATTCTTCATCAATCAAGATGGGGTTGGCGTGATTGTCCATTAGAAACTTTTGCAAGTTTCTAAGGATTTTTCCTTGCCGTTCTTGTTCTTTGGCCATTCTGATTTGCACTACTTGAATTTCAATCATAAGTTGCAGTGCGTCCTTCAAGGAAACCTCCATTTTTATCACTTGTGCAAGCGTAGTTTGTTAGAATGGTCCAGTAGAAGGAGAAGGGAACGAAAAGGTTGAATTTTTATTTGATTTGGAGGAGGAGGCCATTGTTTTATTGTTTTCAGAAGTTAGATCAGAAAAAGAACAGAAAGAATGAACAAAATTTCGAAATAAGAAGAATATATAACCACCCATTTGAATTTTGGTGGGAAAACTTAAAAAAAAATTCGTTATATGTCGACAGGGGTAAAGGAGGGTTGTCGACAAGGTACTTATATTTTTGCTATTTGATTTACTTTAATTTAATTTTTAATTATACTTGTTATTTATATTCTATATTTTAGTTATTGAAAAAAAATACCTAATCTCTTCTTAGTTTAGTAAATATAGATTCATTTAAGGGTTTTGTTAAGATATCAGGAATTTGGTTCTCGGATTTGATATAATCGAGAGTCGTTACTTCCTTACTTATATTATCTCTGAGAAAATGATGTCTGATATCAATATGTTTAGTTCGAGCATGATGAGTAGGATTTTTAGATAAATTTATTGCACTAGTATTATCACAATAAATTGATGATTTTGAGATGTTTAAACCAAAATCTTTTAAAGTTTGTTGCATATATATTACATGAGAACAAGCCAAAGCAGCAGAAATATACTCTGCTTCGGTTGTTGATAAAGAAACCGTGTTTTGCTTTTTACTAAACCAGGAAATCAGAGAATGCCTCAAAAAGTGACAAGTTCCACTTGTACTTTTTTGGTCTTATTTACAACCAGCATAATCAGCATCACAGTAAGATATTAATTCAAAGGATCATTTTTAGGATAAAATAAGCCATAGTCAAAGGCGTTTTTAACATATCTTATGATATGTTTTACAGCTTTTAAGTGGGTCTCTTTATGTTGGGATTGATATTTTGCACAAAGACAAACACTATGCACAATATCAGGTCTACTAGCAATGATATACAGTAGTGATCCAACCATTCCTCTATATAATTTTTGATCTACATCTTTCAAGAGATCTTCTTAACTTAGGTACTCATTGGTTGCCATGGGAGTGGGTTTTCCACTTGCAGTAGTCATACCAAATTTACTAACTAGGTCTTTGGCATATTTTTCTTGACTGATAAAGATACCATTATCTAGTTGTTTTATTTGTAATCCTAGAAAGAAGTTTAATTCACCCATATGACTCATCTCAAACTCTTTTGTCATTATTTTAGAAAACTGTTTATTCATTTCAAAATTATTTGTTCCGAGAATGATATCATCTACGTAAACTTGTACTAGTTGAATATCATTTTTATTTCTTTTAGTAAAAAGAGTATTATCTACCTTACAAATTTCAAAGTTTGATTGTAATAAGTAAGATCTTAGTCTATCATACTAGGCTCTAGGAGCTTGTTTTAGACCATATAGAGCTTTCTTATGTTTGTAAACATGATTCGGCAATTTTTCATTTTCAAAAAGTGGTGGTTGTTCAACATATACTTCCTCTTTTACAAATCCATTTAAAAAGGCACTTTTAACATCTATTTGAAATAATTTGAAATTATTATGATTTGCAAAAGCAAGTAGAATCCTAATGGTTTCTAATCTTGCTACGGGACCAAAGGTTTCATCACAATCTATTCCTTCTTCTTGACAATAACCTTGAGCGACTAATCGGGCTTTATTTCTAACAACCTCACCTTATTCATTTATTTTATTTTTATAAACTCATTTAGTTCCAGTTATAGTTTTATTTTAAGGTCTAGGAACAAGTTCCCAAACATCATTTCTACTGAATTGATTTAGTTCTCCTTGCATAGCCAAAATCCATGAATCATCAGTTGATGCTTCTTTTGGATTTTTGGGTTCAATAGTTGATATAAAGGCTACATTGCTCATTTTACTTAGTTGATTTCTAGTTGTAACAACATATTGCATATCTCCTTGTATATTTTCTATAGGATGATCTTTTAAAAGTTTAATCTTTTTATTAGGATGATTAATTTCACTATTAGTTTCAGTTGACTCTTGATTTTGAGTGATTAAATCCTCTTCATCATTTGTATCTTCAAAATTTTTGAGGCTTTCATCGAATGAAACATGCATTGTTTCATCGATATTGTTATTGCTTAAATTAAACACTCTATATGCTTTACTTCTACTAGAATATCCGATAAAGATACCTTTGTCGATTTAGGATCAAATTTATCTAAGTTATCTTTTGTATTTAAAATAAAACATTTACTTCCAAAAATTCTAAAGTAAGATACCTTAGGTTTCTTTATGTGAAGAAGTTCATAAGATGTCTTATCAGTTAAAGGTCTAATTAAAATTCTATCTAAAATATAACAGGCGGTAGCAACTGCTTCTGTCCAAAAATATTTTGGTAATTTACTATCTGAAAGCATAGTTCTCGCACACTCTTGAATCGTCCTATTTTTATGTTCTACTCCTCCATTTTGTTGTGGAGTTCTTGGAAATGAAAATTGTGAGTTATTCCCTTTTTATTGCAGAATTCCTCAAACCTTTCATTATCAAATTCACCACACTACGGATGGTTATAATTAGTATAGAAAGTTGATTTTGAATCCTTTTTGTAGAGTTCTTAAAACATTCAAAAGTATCACTTTTATTTTCAAAAATATTGTCCATGTACTAGAATAATCATCTACAATTACAAAAACATATTTACTGTGATTTATTGACTGAATTTGAGATGGACTAAATAAGTCAAGATGAAGTAATTCAAGAGATTTTGAAGTTGAAATCATATCTTTTAATTTAAAGGAACTTTTTCTAAGTTTTCCTAATTGACATGCATCACATAAACTATCTACTTTAAAATTCATTTTAAGGAGACCTCTTACTAGATCATGTTTCGACGGGCTAGATAAGAGTTTGAAATTAAAATGCCCAAATCTCTTATGCCAAATCCAAGGCACACTTGTATTTGCCAAAAGACACAGGTTATCATTTGAAACTTTCACACTAAGAATATAAATATTCTTTTTCCTAATTCCCTCAAATATTATGGTTGAATTATTATCTTCAATATGACACTCATCTTTTTCAAATTTAACTTTATATCCTTTATCGCAAAGCTGATTAATACTTAGCAGATTATGTTTTAGATTCTTAACTAGAAAAACATTAGTAATAATAGGAGTTTCAGAGTTACCGACATTGCCGACGTCAATCACATATCCTTTTGAGTTGTCTTCAAAGTTAACCAGTCCTCCATCTTTGTATAATCATTCATCATATCCGGATTACCAGTCATGTGTCCAGAGCATCCACTATCGAGTATCCATTTGTTCTTTCTGATCTGCACAAATTATCCATTGTGGATTGATTCCTCAACACCCATAAAACATGTTTCCTGCACATCATACAATTTTGGTAGACAACTTGAATTTGTATATCGATTATATGCAGACTCATGAGACAATGATGATCTAAATATTTCTAAACTAGTATTAACAAGTTTTTTAAACCTAGCCATTTTAAAAACATTTTCAAAATTCATATTATGAAACTTTGAAAACCTTGCTCCGATACCAAATGTGAGAAATGCGGATTACAAATCTTAAGGCTAGAATTAACACTAGCGGGGGGTGAATAGTGTTTTAAGGAATTACTAATTCTTTTTGAGTTTATATTAATTTGAGCACAAATATATGCAATATTCAGACACAGATATGATCACAGAATCAAACACAGATGCAGATATAAAGTAAAAGCAATAAAGGAAAGAACACATTGAATTTTATACTGGTTAGGAGTTACCCTACATCCAGTCCCACAACACAAGTACGGATTTCCTTCCAAAATCAATTCTTATAATTACACCCTCGATTTCAAGGCCATAAGGTACAGCGCTCAAGATTCACAATCCTCTAGGTAGAGATACTTGATTTTACGGGCAACAAGTTCACCCGATTGATTTTCCAAGCTACAATCACACGTTTCTCACTCGATTGATTACAAAGAAGTCTATAACTCTGAATAGCATCGGGATCTTATTCAGATAGTGATAGAGAATCAAACCAGAGATGATCTAGTTAGATTCAATGGTGATTTCGACAGAGTAATGGTAAAAATATATATAAAGAAATGTGGAAGAAGAGGAGGAGTGAAATCAGAGAATATATATGAATGTAAATTCATTTAAAACAACCCCTATTTATAGTAGGACAACAGCCATGTCCATACGTGAAAGGATATGACGAATAGACACTTCCTTTGAAATTCAAACTTTTGAAATAAACCGACACCTTGTCGACAAGGGTTCCTTGGAGTTGTCGACAGGCCTGTTATTTTTGGTAATTTGTTTTTCTTTGAAAATAACTTCTATCTTGCATTAAAACTATTTGAAACTTTATAAATATACTTAACTATAGTTAAAGTACATAAATAAGTATAGAGAATAATATTTTGGTATATATAAAATTTTAACATAATTTTATATTTAAATCTGAGTATAAATATTAAAAGTTAAATATATTATAAATTAAAGATAGTTTAAAACCATGGATAATTTGATATTTAAAATAAAGTTTATTTTGAGGCTAAAAGAATTTTAAAACCAGGATGGATGTTTTTGATTTAAAAAGGAAGATTTGGAATCATTTTGAAAGCAAAATATAATTTTGTAAGACATTTGAATAAAAGTTAGTGGATACAAAACAATGTTCCACTAGATTTTTCGTAAGTTCCATCCTACTTAGGGTTCCATCCCTTTAGCGGGCTCGAAGTGGAGTCCATTCCATGAATAAAATGGATTTTAAGATGTCAGTGCTTTTCTAGGAGTTTTAACAAAATTCGTAACTAAATTACTTATATTGAAATCTTGAACTTTTGATAATCTTGATAATCATGAGTCTTGAATCTCGATATCTTCGATCTTGAGTTTATCAGTTCTTGAATCTCTATACTATATAGTCTTCATTCTTTGGTACTTGTACATATGTCCTACATATACATATACATACATATATATATATATATCTAAACAATAATGTTAGTATTTATATTTTATAATCTTATTCTTGGGTTGTTGTCATCAAAACCAACTTTTCAGGGACTAACAACAATAAACCGGGATAGTAGACAATACTGAGTTAATTAGTATTACCCTGACAGCTCTGGAGAGATAGTTAGCTTTCCAAGAAGGTATCCTATTGTTAATTTTATCATTGATATGTGCCAATCCTCCGTTTTAGGCTTAGTGCATCTAATTATTATACCTAAATAGTTAAAAGAAAGCTCATGGTTTTGCAGTTTAGTGTATTAGCATCTGCTGATGTACAGTTTGATGTGTCATCAAGGACAAGGATCAAACTTTTATGAAATTTGACTTTACTGCTTGATAGGAGTTCAAAATTATAATATAAGTTTAATCGAGGCAATATGGTGGGGGAGGTGAGAACAGAATAAGACGTCTGCATACTACAGACAGGATATCCCTCCTATAAGGATATTATCCCCATGCTAAGCATGATGTTGTTTCTGATAACAAGGGAGAAAATTCTAAAGAGGACATTAGCCGCAAGATTGAATAAGAAAGGTGAGAAGGGATCACCATGCCGAAGGCCCCACTTCGACTGAATTTTTGTTATCTTTGATACCATTTGCAAAAATAGAGGACATGCTTGGTTCCATGATAAGGATAATCCAAGTGATCCACTTGTTAGAGAATCCTCTAGCTTTAAGGAATTCGAGCAAGAAACTCCAATAGATAAATTCAAATGCCTGGGAGAAGTCTAGTTTTAGAAGCGCAAGAATTTTTTTCTTTAAGGCAGTAGTTGATGAATTCTTGGGCTGTAGTGACTCCATCCGTAATTTATCTACCTTGAATGATAGCTGTTTTGTGTTCTGTCAATTAATTTATCCATTTTGTGTCAAAGGCTATTAGCTAGCACCTTAGTGATTATTTTGACAAAGTGGTTAATTAAAGAGATGGGTCTGAAGTTGGAAGGAACCTCGGGATTCTCCTTTTTAGGGATTAAAATAATGTCTACCCAGTTAAATCTACCTAATTAGAGGGTACCATTGTGGTGTTTATCGAAGAGTTGGATAATGTCTTTTTTAACAAGGGTCCAAATTTTTTGATAGAATAATATAGGGAAACAATTAGGACCTAGAGCTTTATCGCTCGCTAGGGCCTTTACAGTTGCCTAGATCTCGTTCTTAGAAAACAGAGAGTCTTTCTCAGTTAGGGAGCTATCCATGTTCGGGTAGAAGGTTGGCCAGTCAGCTTGAATTATATAGCTACCGTTGTTACCATAAATCTCATTAAATAATAGGTAAATACATCGTTTAAATCATTTTTCTCTTTAAATTCAATTTCATTAAGGTTGATTGATTTTATGATATTCTGGCATCTTCTTCCACTAGAAATGTGATGAAAGAATTTGGTGTTTTTGTCTCTCTTACTAACCCACTGAAAGCGTGATTGTTGTTTCCACATAGTTTCTTCTTGGTCCACAAATCTATTTAGTCAATTTGTAAGGAATGTAATCAATATTTTTCGCCTTTAGTTAAATTTCTCGGTTCACTCAATTTGTCTAGTTCTAAGATTTCATTAAGAATATTTTTCTTTTTAATGTTTATATTTTCAAACACATTTATGTCCTAGATCTTTAGGTGAGAACTTAATTCTTTCATCTTATAATATAGATTTTTCGCAGCATTGTTTGAGAATCTATTATCTAAGCAGATCCATTTTGTGAGTATAAGGAAATCAAAGTTCTCTTTTTTTGCAACGTTTTTTCAAATTTAAATGGCCTATGCATATGAAGTTGATCGTTATTGTTGAGGATGATGGGACACTGGTCGGAGAGGATGTTAGCAAAACTACCGCCTTGTACAGACTGAAGAGTCATCCTAATCCTCGCTTATGAAAAACCTATCCAGTAAAGCCGTGGAGGGGCTCTCTCTAGCATCATATCAGGTGAATCTTCTTTCAATAAGCGACAGTTCGATAAGGTTGTTTTGGTTTATGAAGTTGTTAAATTCTTCCATGTATAAGGAGCTCCCCTCCTTGGGTGATCGCTCATCAAGATACGTGGTCACATTACAGTCGCTTTCTAAAAGCTAAAGACCATAGGAAAGACTAAGGAAGTTAAAACATTCAGCCTAAAGGAGTTGTTTGTATGCTATATTGTTAGGGGCGTATATGTTGGTGATGTTTATAATTTGATTATTTTGAAAGTCTTACAGAATTATGTGAAGTGGGTGACAATTCGATACCGCTTGTATGAGATTGAGTTTATCCCCACGCCACAGCGAAATAATCCCCCCCAACTACCTTAGGCTAGGATAAACTCCCATTTACTAACGGAGTCGCAACCAATCAAATTTAAGAAGCTAAAGCTAAGAGATTTAGTTTTAGATTCTTGTATTAGAACTATACCTATCTTATTATCTATTATGAATCTTTTAATTCTAGATCTTTTACCAGGCGAGCCTAGGCCTCTCACATTCTAACTCAAGACTTTCGTCTAAGAGTTGCTAGCTCTCTCAGTTTCTATGTTTTTGATATGATCAATATCAACGTCAATTTTATTATAAATAAGCCCAGTGTTCTTATCTATGAGATAAGGCTAACTAGGACTTAGTGATTTTAATACTATTGGAGTAAAAGTCCAACCTAGTAAAATATTATCACCTGATGTTGTAGAGTCTGAAGCCGAACCCGAACCCGAACAAAGATGTCGTGCACTCCTACATACAAACTCACTGGATGTGCTTCTATCCAAGTGTTTTTGTCTAGAGCTAGAATCTCAATGAGATGGGTATAGATTTAGGTTCATCAATAGGGTTAGGAATACTTGTTAATGGGAATGGAAAATCTGGCACTCCCTGAGCCCTAGAGCTATCAAATACGATCTCTATAATAGAATCTGCGATTGCACAAGAAGTATCTTCATGCGTAATTGTTAAGACTATATTCTCTGAATGCACACATGATTGAAAAGTTCCATCTAATCTGGAGCAACAGAGAATATCCAGGTCAAGCAGTAAAGGATTTACCATTCCCTCTTCGATCACATCAAGGGAATAGGAAATAGAACAATCAGTGCAAGCCCTTGTTTGGAACAAGTTCAAGCCTGAATTATCAATAGACCTATTTCTAATTTCCAGAAGTCCTAATTTCAGCAACCAAAGATTCAACGGCCTATATGAGACTGTTGGTGCGATGAAGAAGACCAAGATGAGTGGAGCCTTTGGAGGTCCTACGGATTTGGTTTCTCAATTCCAAGAAGCTGATGTTGAAATTAAAAGCATGGCTAAGGTTAGACGAAGGTGAACAGCTGCAATAGTTTTTTCTTAGCAAGGATATGGATGAAAGACTTAATCTGGAGCCTAAGAGCATCTCCAACAGTTCAGAGTGTGGAAATTGGATTTTCCACACTTTGAAATGTTTGAGGCCTCATTTCTACAACAGAAATGAGGCCAGGCGCCTATTGAACAGATGCTTGGGCTTCAGGCGCCTGTTCAACAGGCGCTTGATGCTGGCTCCTATATCAGGCATCGTCTCCCACCTCCCCTTCATTTCCACCTCTTTCACCCTCTTTTCAGTTAATTTTTTTATTTTACTTTTCGTCCAAATGTCGCCCTATCCGGTCAAAACTTGTAGACACACCATTCGATATGCAACAGATGCCAATATCGGACATGCTCATGTCCCTCCTGATGCTACCGTGACTCCAGACTTCGATCCATGCACGATTTACCCCTACTGTTTGGCATCGACTTACTGCAGCTATAGCGAAGCCATAAGTATATGTTTATTTCTTTATTGCTTGATGAACAACCGTGTAATTGTATATGTATGATAATTGTTTGTTTATTTTAACATTAAATAATCATATATTTAGGTTTGTCACATAGCGATGCGAGGTAGTTGGTATAAGAGTATGTCTGAGTATTTTGATCAGTGACTGCAGCCGATTTTTGATAGGCTACATGCGTCAACTTTCGATGAATTTTTAGATTTGCTTAGATTTGCACATGTAGATCATTGCCTGGTAGAGGCCCTCACCGAGAGATTGTTGCCTACCACTCACACATTTCATTTCCTTGATTTTGAGGTAGGACTGATTCCTCTAGATTTTTATATGCTCACAGGCATAGAGGTTGGTCGACCGGACCATCTCTTTGTTCCATTTGATAGTTCATTTGAGGAGTTAGAGTCATATTCTACTTATTTACCGGCTTTGGCCAAAGAGGAGATTAGAGGAGGAGCCGTTACTCTCACTTTTCTACAGCGGTATATAGTTGAGTATATGGCCGTTGAGGATATGCACACTTCGGTTATCCGTGCCTTCATATTATACCTTTTTGGATCTACATTTTTTAGTAACAATAAGGGTACTATTAGGCTTGGCTTTTTGGATGGATTAGTAGATGTGGATGGACTGCATATATATGATTATGTTAATGCTAGGGTTATTTGTACGTAGCACTGGACACTTATGTGCTTCAGCAATCTAGACAAATGTATGGATTTTGGTACATTCTTTCATTTTTGTACTACGAGTATACTGCCAACATGCACCACCGACTTATTGTAGAGGCGAACACCACACCTTATATTTACTTTCCTGGATTGTGTCGTTGGGGTCCTCCTATGCATTTGTCCCGTGTTGCACAAGGGGTACACAATGAGCTAATGAAGGCTAGACAACAGATGGATATGAGGCGGCGTAGTAACATTATCGTTCGACTATGGGATTAGTACTTATAGTTCTTAGAGCCCGGTCCTGATCATCCACTCACTTTTCAGTTTTCCATGTCACAATGCAGGGTTTGCTTTCAGGTTCCTATATGTCCATTCATATGGTACTTAGGGCAGCGGTGTTGGCTACAGTTGTATGGTATAGTTCGCATTCCATCAGATCCGCTACCATGGGATGATATGTATGGTGATATTAGGGTTGGACAAGCTTATATTCTTGCGATGAGGGGTGCGAAATGGGTGGATCGTGAGCTTTTACAGTTCTGGGAGACTTTGATTCATATTGGGCTCGAGTAGCCCCACGTGCTTACGCGTTGCCTGATTATATTTGGGGGTTGAACACAGATCACATTGGTCCGCGTACCTCTTTTGGTAGAGTTCCGCTACCACCTACCACCTTTGAGCCTACATCATCTCAATACACTCAGCCTCCTACTTTCGACCCCCTCCCCCGTCATTTGTTTAGAGCGTATGATGTACATGGTTAGGTGGTAGAGTATCCCTTGCAGTATCCTACAGATGACGCTATTACGGGTATACCATCCGTTGGATTGTATCAGCCTCATCAGGTTTGTACGAATTTTAAATTTTCTTCAAATTACTTGTCATTATATTCTCCACCCATGGATAATTTTTTTTGTGTGCATATCAGTTTTCTCAGTACATGAATTATGATAGATGGACGATTGCAGCATTTGAGCGTATGACGCTCGATTATACACAGAAGATGTATCAGAGTTACTAGACTGCTGTCCAGCAGCAGTAGACTCCGTATGATGCGCAGATACAGGGATTACAGGCCCAGTTTCAACAGCTTTAGTAGCAGCTCCATGATGGACCAGAGCCTCATGACTTTGATGACGTCAACGATGACATGGACGACGATAGTGGAGACGAGGAGATTGATAGCGGTTCTGATCACATAGACTGATGTGCTGCATTTAGATGTTTTAGATTATGTTATTATTTTTCACACCTTACACTAGTTGGTTGCATATTATGTTGGTGATGATGCTACTGTTATATGTGATTGTCTATATGTTATGGCTTTGTGTCGATTATATTTTATGTTGAATATGGCATTGTGTTGATTATAATTTACGCTTGTTTATTATTAAGCGTATATGAAGTCAAAATGTTGAAGTAACAAACATAGTTGTGTTTGTTTGTTAAAAGTTTATGGATGTTTGACACGTGGACATTAATCTTATGCTTCATTTTTTTGATGCCGATTATGACCTCTTTATTTAATATAAAATGTTATATTCAAATGTCACAACATTTAAAAGTCCGATAAGTCCAATCAATGTCTAACATAATATTTTCGGCTATAGAATTTAAACTGTTAGTATTTTTTTTATTCAAACTGATCAGATGTGCGGCAATGAAGAGATCTTGGCAACTCAGTTTTGGAACACTATTGCTAAAATTTACAATAACAATGTTGAGTGTAGCAGTAGACATACGAAGGTATAGTTGAGGACTGCTTATGGGAACTTCCGCAACGCTTGTACACGGTACTGTACGGTTATCAATGAGGTTATATTTGAAAATTTGTTCAAACCAACCCATTCCATATTTGAAGGTCATTACTTTCTCAAATATCACAGCACATTCACTGGACATGAGGCTTATATCATACGTCAAAATTGGCTAGAACGATTTGGATATCCATAATTTGAGTGTATTATTGTTGAGTGTATTATTGTTTCTGTGTATGCATGTTTATTATTGTCTTGTTTATGAGTAATTTCACTTTCTACTATACTGTCAAATCAAAATACAGTGCTCATATTTAAACATAAATAATTTTTAGCATTCACACGCTTCACTATATAGGAAAGAGCTTTTCTTCTCAAACACACAATTCAGTTCTCCGCTCCTTCAATCTTCTAATCCTCATATCAATGCCTTCCTGGTCATCATCTATTGCTCTGATTTCAGCTACATTCCAACGGAAAGTGAACACATCGATAAAGATTGGAATATCAATTACCAAGACCAGCCTTACGAGGACGTTGCTTGTGAATTCCCAAATCTTGACTAACTCACACTTCAAGAAGATGTTCAACCTCTGTATGAATGTACGGTTGTCCAAACTCTGCACAAAAGTTGGTTCATAAACAAAAACAGAAGGTTGAACAAGTACAAAATTTGCAACCTTCGGTTGAACAAGCGGTTGACTCTTATGCAGTATGTTGGCACTGTGGTTATAAGGTTGTAGTTGTGGTTAGAGCTGATGGCGAAGATATTGATCATCGAATCCAATCCTTTCTGGCCTGAAGGGTGCAATTATACAGAGTGGGTTGATGAACGGCTGTGCCCAAGGGCCATAACATATGCCAATAAGCTGGAACGAGAAATAATATGTATCCGAAATGTCGTGTAAAACTTACAATTTGACCGTAACCAATAGTTTCATAGTGTCAGTTCTAAGTCCTAGACAAGATATTTTTGTTGGTTGTATTATTGTGGAGTGTATTATTATGGAGTGTATTATTGTGGAATGTATTATTGTTTATGTATGTATTATCGTTGACTGTATTAATGTTTGGGTGTATCAGTAACATTGTCTTATTTCTTTCTGTGACGACCCTGAATTTCTAAGCATTTAAAATCAGAATATTTAATTGATTTTAAATATTCAAGATAACAGTTTCAACTTGAATTACGAATATCACAATTCATTTGATAATTTAATTATTAGATTTAAATAATTTAAAATTGGATGAAATGTTGAATTCTAGAATTTTAAGCCTATTAAACATAATTTGAAGGCTTATAAAATTTATATTCGTATTACTGAAGACAATAGAAGTTGTAAGATCAAATTTAACAGTAGTTTGTTAAGTGTTGAAATTTATATCGTTTAAATTGAATTTAAAAGTAACCTTCGGAGGCACGGTCTCAGCATTGGACGAAACCAGTTCCATTGAATCCGTAATATTATATTATTATCGGATTTCAAATTTCGAAGTAATTGGAGCAGTTGTGAGAGTGTACGATATATAAACGTGCTGAAAATTTAATTGATAATCATCTAATGAAATTTAATTTAATTCCTGTTATCTAGTCACATACTTTCCCAATTCTGAACCGTTCAACCAAAAATCAAAATGCTCGAACTAAATATAATAATCATTTTAATAATATAATAAAGGAAGAAGCTTCAAGGAGAAGCTTTTAGCCACGTTATAATAAAAAAAAATATAAACTCAGCGTAATAAGGGCCGAAACCCTTTCTCCCTTCAAAAACCTGACAGCGCTTAGTAAAATTAAAAAAAAAATGAAGGCCGTCTCACAAGTTTTTGTTCGAACGAAAACTTAAACGAAAAAGGGGGCGATCGTTTCCTAATAGTGAATCGCGATCTCCCTCCTCAACTATTTCTTTTCGAATCGAAGCCGAGTTCGATTAAATGGCGAAGGCGGAGAGCACGACTGGGCGAGGCGACGGCGAAGCATGGATTTGAAGGAGGGGCACTCGATCGAAGACGACAGTTGATTGGAGGGGGTATGGGGGTCGCGACGCGTAGTTAGGGTTGTTGTCCAGTTGGAGTTCTTCGCGGTTTGAGCTCGTGCTCGAGAGACGAGGCCAGGGTTTTGTGTGTGTAGCTCGCGTTGGGTTTTTAGCACGCGTGGCTGCTACGGTGGCGAGGAGGGTCGCGGTTTTGGGTGTGGTGGCTGTAGGCATGCCTAGGGTTTCGACCCAGGGGGGGCTCGTGTCGTGTGAGTTCGGGATCGAGGTAATTCCTTCTTGTCTTGGTTTATATAGAATAAGAGATAGTATTTGCAGTAATAAGTAAACACTGCTGTTCTTAATTTAATTTAATTTAGTATACATATATGTAATATTTTGGGTAATACAATGAATAGAAAATGTTAGGGTTTATATAAAAAATTGATTTTTATTCCATATAGATTATTTAGATAAATATTTTTGAAGTTTCAAAATATAAATAAAATAAAATATGATAACAGGGTATGCATATACAAATTTTAAACCTACTAGCTACTTTAAAAATAATGAATTAGGGTAGACTTTTAGTTCAATTTAAATATCGGTTAATTAAAAATTTATTTAAAACAATAAATAATTGTTCGATTAGTTCGGATATTAATAAAATAATATGATGTTTGTTCAAGGTCATGAAAACAAGTCGAGATGGATAGGATGACAAATCTTTGATCAAAGGTGAGTTAATCTCACTCAGTATAATTTAAATTTAAATGATTAAATTTAAATAATTGCTTGAATGGTTGAATTGATTGATGTGATTTAGTCTGGTATATTTTGGAATGGATATTATGTTGTGCTAACATCTGTGGATGCAGGGAAAAAGGTTGGAGGGATCCAACTGGACCCCTCACATTTATTTAAATTATTCAATATTCTCTGTTTTGATTATTTGATATCCTATGATGAGCTATATTGGAATATTGAATGTATGGATTGATTGTATATTCGGGTAATGAATTACCAAAATATATGAATTGGATTGTTGAAAGGAAGTAAATTTGTAAGCGAAATATTTATAGAAAGTTTGAATAAATTAAGAATGAATTGAAAGGAAATAGAATTAATATGAAAATAATAATAACTTCGAGTATGAAGAGAAAATGTAATTTTTGATAAAATGAAATTGATGAATTGTAAATTTAAGCTATATCAATTAAAGAAATAAATAATTATTTTAAATTTAGGATTTAAATTATTTAAGAAAAATAAAGAAGGAATTCGGAATAACCTGAAATTTGTATATTTCAGCTAAAGGATTTAAAAATCAAACTGAAAATAATAATTAAGTCCATAATTAATTGAGTTTCAAAATGAACTGATAAGTAAAGAAATTTATTTCAAAGAAAATAAATTGGAAATCAATTTTGGGAAATTGATTTAAGTGATTGAAGTTGGAATTCTCCCTGGATAACCAAGAACGTTTTCGAAGTAAATTTTTAAATATAAGTTAAAAGATTAAAGGTTGTTTAAAAAGCAAGTGTGGAAAATTTCTTATTTCTAATATTTAAGTTCTTAAGTAAGTATTTCTCTTTACCTATTATAGAAGTAAATATTCAAATAATGCCTTAATATTTTGTTTTTAAAAGTATAAATCTGGTTTTATATTTATTAAGTAACCTTATTTTTCAAATATTCATTTAATATGTGTTTTTAACAAATTATTGAAATAGTGTTAATTTAAATATTTTGAAGGTATATATTTCAAAATAAACTGTTTTAAATTATTTTTAAATCTAGTTTTGTGCTTGGTAATTTCAGAGGAGATAGGAAAATTCTTGGGAAAGTTTATACTGGAAAGAGAGAATGATTTGAAAACTGTTTTCAAAGGGTTAAAAATAGAAATATATCCTGTGAAGATATTTGGAAGATAATAAATAATTTGAAAAATTATTTATTGATTGATGGTTGTTTGTGAATATTAATTGATAGTTAAATAACCGACTATCAATATTGGCCAACTGCGTTGATCGTTTCGAAGAGACCGGGATCGAGATTTATTTCTCGAAAACCACTTCGATCCGGTTTGTACGATTCGTGTAAACGATTTCGGAGTCGAAGATGGAGTAGTAAAGTGCAAGGGCTAGTCGCTACTAATCCTGAGGATATTTCCAAAATGGATGTAGTAGGAATAGTGCCTGCAGTTCCGTTCGAACCCGGAACGGACTTGTATGGACGAATGCTTGCGAAACATCGTCGGGTGGACGATGGGCATTCTAAGTGAAACGTTCTAAAGGTAACGCTTAGCCTCAAGCCTCATCAACCGGGAATGACTGAAAATCAGGGGATATGCAGCAAGTTTAGGCGGGTCATGCCCAAGCAGGACAAGATATTTCTCCTGTCTAGATGTCCCTTTATTATTTCGGCTTAGTGGGTGGTTGGTCGCGCCAACCACGGGGTTTATCTTGTTCGGAACTGTTCAGTAAGGAATGGTTCCGGCCTTGTGTTGCAGGGGATGAAGGGAGTAGTCCTCGGTACGGTGATCTAGACCACGTACTGTGACAGGTGGTACCCCAGTGCCTAGTCATTGTTGGAAATCCATTCTCCCTACGAGCCTTTTACGAGTTTTGTTTGTATTACCCACTTCGGTGGCTAGTAGCTGGAATTTAATCATGTAACAATTTCGGCTATTTTATAAGTATTTGTATATAGACCCTATTATAATATCAGAGGATTTCTATAAAAAGTGTTTTAGCTATCGTAAGGTAAAAACCCGACATGTTTATTTGTGGCGTGGTCTTACGAGATGCTTTTGTTTTCAAAGGATTTTTGAAACTTTAATAATCAATTAGGTGTGATTTTCTCACGCTGGTATTCCAGACTGACTCGGGTGTTATTTAACTATAATGCTCGGGTCAGACCGAGTATTATAGGATACAGGATATGATGCTGTGGAGCTCAGGAGACGAGCTGGATGACGATACGTATTCTCGTACTTGTATATATATATATTTCCGCTGTTGAGTTGATGTGTATCCATTGTATGTTATTGATGTGAGTTGTGACTGATGTACTCTGGAGATGTAATATATGTAAACTGATATATTTGATTTTGAGTAAAGATTATTTATTTTCTATTATATTTTATTCCGCTGCGATGGTTAGATTCTGTTGTTGATTTTGTTTTCTCTTCTTCTACCTCTTCTTCTTAAACCCAAATGGTTCGTATTTCTGTACAATTTGAGTTGATTTAGGTAGAATAGTGTTGACTCAAGGGGTACGGATTTGCGGGCTGTTACAGTTGGTATCAGAGCTTAGGATGGATATAACCTTGGCTCTGGTGGGAATTACTCATTTAAAATAGAGTCTATAGTACTCTAAAATGAGTTTGAGCGTATTAATAGATATGAGCGCGTATTTGTTAGTGAATATAAATTGTTTTAATATTGTTTTGATTGATTTATTGAGTGGCATATGAACCTTCGTCGACACAGTCTGCGCAACTGTATCGAAGGGGTTTCTAAACACTTGAATAGAACAATCGACACAGTATTGTTTTAAATATGGGTGAATGAAATAATTTTACCCAAAAACATATTTTGATATAAGAAAAGTTTTTGTAAACTATTTTAGATAATATATGGTTGCTTGGATGTTAGAAAAGATAATATTAAAGTATTATCATTGTTAAATGAAAATTTAACTAGAAATTGGAAACAAATACCCAAAGTTTGAAGAAAATAAATTCATTATAAAATGAAACATATAAATATGAACTACAATTGTAATTTATAAATTGAAATATAATCAAATAAGAATTTGTATTAGCATATGCTGTGCAAATGAATCATAGTAAAATTGATTTAAGCAGGATTGGAAAATTTAAATCCCTGAAATTTGGAAGTGTTTGTCAAAAGTATTTGAAGTTGAATAATAACACATATGTTTTGGAGATACTTCCGAAAGGAAAATTGTTTTAAAATGGATTTTGGAAGTGAGATAGCATTGAAATCACTTGGATTATTGGAAAATAATTCTGATGATGACGGCCGCATCATCAGTTTTCATTTTCGAATTTCTGAGTGACAGATTGCTACCAAATTTGATTTGTTCAGGAAAATCTGGTTGTTTTGAAAATTTCAAAAGGAAATTTTTTGAAAATAAAAGCCAGGATTGGATTAAAATTTTTGAGAAATGTGGTTTGAGATATTAGAGATTTCAAAATGATTTGAAGCCAAAGCCGGGAGTTTAAAAATCCTGATGAGATTAAATTCTTACCTGAATAAATGGGAAGTAAATTGGATAAGAAATGAGAATTGAAATAAATAAATTAGAATAACGTGTAAAAGAGTTTTAATGCATGAAGTAAAACATGCTTGGGATATAAATAAGCATGAAGCTTGAGTTTAAATAAAAGATGAATATATTCCAGCTTATGATGCATGGAATTGTGTAAATAATATGTTGTGACTTATAAAATCAAATAGTGAGATATAAAATCCCAAAATAAATATAGTTTGAGGTATTCCAAAATAAAATAAAAATCAAAACTTGGATTATAAAATAAATTTGAACCTAAGAAAGATGAAATGAAGAGATTTTGGGGGTTAAAATCAAGTTTTAGGTTATATGTTGGGGAAAAAGTATTTAGATAATAAATTAGATAATGAAATATGTAATGAGAAACCAATGTGGTTAAATAACAGCTGAACTGCGAGATAATAAGGAAGATTGGAAATAAAACTTAAGATATAAAATTTAATCCGATTCAAAATGGTTGATGAATTGAAAATGAGATTGGATTAAAATAATAATGGTTTGTATTGTGAATAAAATCCAAATATGTAGAAATAAATTGAAATGACCTTGTAAATTTATTTAAGTGAACTGAGAATGGATCGAACCTGGAAATTTGAAATTTATAATAATAAATCAAATAAATTTGTAGTTTAAAGGAGATTGGATTGAAATAGAATCAAGCTAAATTGAAAAGAGAACTTGGTTTGCAAAATGAGAATGAGCTTAAGTATAAATTAGAGTGAATAAACTCAAGCTAAAAGATGGAAAGGAGTTGAATTGAATTCGACTTAAAACAAAGTTTAATAATATTGGTTTGGGTTTAAACCAAGTAAAAATAAATTTGGATCGGAATAAATTTTGGTGGGCTGTAAATAAAATTTAAGAAAATGAAAATTTAAAATAAATTGAATGTGGATAAAGTAATCATATTGGATAAATAAATGATGGAATAAAAAAAGTATCAAATGAAATGTGGTTTAAATAAAAATTGAAATGGTTGTTGAATGAAATAGCTTGGATTATCTTCGAGCTAAATAAAATAGTTTGGAATAAACAAATATAAAATGAAATGTAAATGAATGGATTGTGAATGAATTAAAACTAAAAGGGAAATTAAATTGGTAATGAAGACGAACCTAAGATGTTAATAGTTTTGTATGAACTAGTCTGGTTAATAGAAGGAAATGCAAGTGAATGGATTCAAATTTGCAATGAAAAGAAATGAGAATATATAGATTGAGAATAAATTTGAAAGTGAAATAGAATTAGGTATAAATCGAGTTGAAATCCATTTAAACTGGTTATAAAGCATAAATATTTGTTTGTTCACATAGATCTTGTCAAATTTGCATAGAATAAATATCATTGGATGTAAATGGAGGTAATTAAAATTCTATGAATTAATGGAAGTAAAATAAATTGATTTTGAAAGCAATTGAATTAAATATGAGTTCAATTTGCTTACAAATAAATTAAATGTAAGCAATGGAGTTTTAAACCATTCAAATTAATGAAGTTATATACAAATGGATTGAAAAACATTCACATTGGATGAGAATGGTTTATAAATTAATTGAAACAGTTGAATTAGCATGAAACTATATTAATTGCTTACGGAAAAATGTTTGGTATGAGATTCTTTTAGAATTCATATGTTTTAACTATTGTAAATAAGTGAAATATAGTTAAACTGCATATATTTGGTACTTACATGTTTAAATTGAGTAAGTACAGGTACCTGGAAGCCTTGTGGCTGGATTTAGTGGTGCTATTTGCTAAAAATTATAAGCCGCTTGCTTAAAATGCTAAATAAGGTACGCCTACGCAATTAAAATAGGAAATATGAACTGTTTTTGATTTTTCCGACCGTGTGGGTCGATGTACATATATTTATCTCTTTTGTCAAATTGCAAAAGCTCCTCCGTACAAAGGGGACTTTGCCAAAAAAATTCAAAAATTTTGGGAGTTAGAAAATTTTGGAAAATTTTGTTAACGACAAAACTATTTAGAATTGGAAACTAAAATAAGTTAGTAAATGAAACTAATTAAAGTAATGACTTAAATTAGTTATAAATGAAGGATAAAATTTAAAAAGTTCAAAGTCGAAAATAAATGAAATACATATGTAATGTGGAAATCGATTTGAATAGAAATGATATAAACTGAAGTGGTAAGGTGATATTGAATATAAAAGCATATTAAATACTTATACTAAACTTAAGAAAGGAATAGTGAATTCTAAATTGGAAATTGATAATATAAATATATTACAAGTTAATATTTGGATAAATAGATATTGATATTGGTAAGGAAGTCGATAAAATGTTTTGAAATGTTGTGATTGGATATTACTGCTTAGTCGGATATGCAGGTAATATAAAGTGAAAAGAGAATTGATTTTGATTTCAGAAGATAAATTGAAATTGCCCGACAAAAGGTATGTATTTAAATTTGGTATGAAAATTGATTGGGATTTGGATTTGGATTGAGCCACTTGGCTTTTTTGTTTTCTTTTTGGATTTGGGAGGCCGTAGAGCCATTTTGTAGTTGTACCGAGCTAGCCGCGCAAAGGAGACGCTGGCGAAATTTTTCGAAAATTTAGGGTGTTAGAAAAATTTTGAGAAAATTTTGATAATTCAAAATTGGGTTTATGATTAAAACTTGAATGGGTGGGCAAATAGGATAATTTGCAAACTAGGGAAAGGTTTGGAAAGTTAATAGAAAGATAATGAGTCTTTTATATAAAAGATAATTGGTAAGATGTTGAATTATTAGAAAACTGTTTGGTTTAGGGAAAATAGTAACGGGTATTGGAACATTCTTCCTAACTAGTAATTTCGGGGACGAAATTCTTTTAAGGGGGAAGGAATATGACGACCCTGAATTTTTAAGCATTTAAAATCAGAATATTTAATTGATTTTAAATATTCAAGATAACAGTTTCAACTTGAATTACGAATATCACAATTCATTTGATAATTTAATTATTAGATTTAAATAATTTAAAATTGGATGAAATGTTGAATTATAGAATTTTAAGCCTATTAAACATAATTTGAAGGCTTATAAAATTTATATTCGTATTACTGAAGACAATAGAAGTTGTAAGATCAAATTTAACAGTAGTTTGTTAAGTGTTGAAATTTATATCGTTTAAATTGAATTTAAAAGTAACCTTCGAAGGCACAGTCTCAGCATTGGACGAAACCAGTTCCATTGAATCCGTAATATTGTATTATTATCGGATTTCAAATTTCGTAATAATTGGAGCAGCTGTGAGAGTGTACGATATATAAACGTGCTGAAAATTTAATTGATAATCATCTAATGAAATTTAATTTAATTCCTGTTATCTAGTCACATACTTTCCCAATTCTGAACCGTTCAACCAAAAATCAAAATGCTCGAACTAAATATAATAATCATTCTAATAATATAATAAAGGAAGAAGCTTCAAGGAGAAGGTTTTAGCCACGTTATAATAAAAAAAAATATAAACTCAGCGTAATAAGGGCCGAAACCCTTTCTCCCTTCAAAAACCTGACAGCGCTTAGTAAAATTAAAAAAAATGAAGGCCGTCTCACAAGTTTTTGTTCGAACGAAAACTTAAACGAAAAAGGGGGCGATCGTTTCCTAATAGTGAATCGCGATCTCCCTCCTCATCTATTTCTTTTCGAATCGAAGCCGAGTTCGATTAAATTGCGAAGGCGGAGAACACGACTGGGCGAGGCGACGGCGAAGCATGGATTTGAAGGAGGGGCACTCGATCGAAGACGACAGTTGATTGGAGGGGGTATGGGGGTCGCGACGCGTAGTTAGGGTTGCTGTCCAGTTGGAGTTCTTCGCGGTTTGAGCTCGTGCTCGAGAGACGAGGCCAGGGTTTTGTGTGTGTGTAGCTCGCGTTGGGTTTTTAGCGCGCGTGGCTGCTACGGTGGCGAGGAGGGTCGCGGTTTTGGGTGTGGTGGCTGTAGGCATGCCTAAGGTTTCGACCCAGGGGGGGCTCGTGTCGTGTGAGTTCGGGATCGAGGTAATTCCTTCTTGTCTTGGTTTATATAGAATAAGAGATAGTATTTGCAGTAATAAGTAAACACTGCTGTTCTTAATTTAATTTAATGTAGTATACATGTATGTAATATTTTGGGTAATACAATGAATAGAAAATGGTAGAGTTTATATAAAAATTTGATTTTTATTCCATATAGATTATTTAGATAAATATTTATGAAGTTTCAAAATATAAATAAAATAAAATAAGATAACAGGGTATGCATATACACATTTTAAACCTACTAGCTACTTTAAAAATAATGAATTAGGGTAGATTTTTAGTTTAATTTAATTATCGGTTAATTAAAAATTTATTTAAAATGATAAATAATTGTTCGATTAGTTCGGATATTAATAAAATAATCTGATGTTTGTTCAAGGTCATGAATACAAGTCAAGATGGATAGGATGACAAATCTTTGATCAAAGGTGAGTTAATCTCACTCAGTATAATTTAAATTTAAATGATTAAATTTAAATAATTGCTTGAATGGTTGAATTGATTGATGTGATTTAGTCTGGTATATTTTGGAATGGATATTATGTTGTGCTAACATCTGTGGATGCAGGGAAACAGGTTGGAGGGATCCAACTGGACCCCTCACATTTTATTTAAATTATTCAATATTCTCTGTTTTGATTATTTGATATCCTATGATGAGCTATATTGGAATATTGAATGTATGGATTGATTGTACATTCGGGTAATGAATTACCAAAATATATGAATTGGATTGTTGAAAGGAAGTAAATTTGTAAGCGAAATATTTATAGAAAGTTTGAATAAATTAAGAATGAATTGAAAGGAAATAGAATTAATATGAAAATAATAATAACTTCGAGTATGAAGAGAAAATGTAATTTTTGATAAAATGAAATTGATGAATTGTAAATTTAAGCTATATCAATTAAAGAAATAAATAATTATTTTAAATTTAGGATTTAAATTATTTAAGAAAAATAAAGAAGGAATTGGGAATAACCTGAAATTTGTATATTTCAGCTAAAGAATTTAAAAATCAAACTGAAAATAATAATTAAGTCCATAATTAATTGAATTTCGAAATGAACTGATAAGTAAAGAAATTTATTTCAAAGGAAATAAATTGGAAATCAATTTTGGGAAATTGATTTAAGTGATTGAAGTTGGAATTCTCCCTGGATAACCAAGTACGTTTTCGAAGTAAATTTTTAAATATAAGTTAAAAGATTAAAGGTTGTTTAAAAAGCAAGTGTGGAAAATTTCTTATTTCTAATATTTAAGTTCTTAAGTAAGTATTTCTCTTTACCTATTATAGTAGTAAATATTCAAAGAATGCCTTAATATTTTGTTTTCAAAAGTATAAATCTGGTTTTATATTTATTAAGTAACCTTATTTTTCAAATATTCATTTAATATGTGTTTTTAACAAATTATTGAAATAGTGTTAATTTAAATATTTTGAAGGTATATATTTCAAAATAAAGTGTTTTAAATTATTTTTAAATCTAGTTTTGTGCTTGGTAATTTCAGAGGAGATAGGAAAATTCTTGGGAAAGTTTATACTGGAAAGAGAGAATGATTTGAAAACTGTTTTCAAAGGGTTGAAAATAGAAATATATCCTGTGAAGATATTTGGAAGATAATAAATAATTTGGAAAATTATTTATTGATTGATGGTTGTTTGTGAATATTAATTGATAGTTAAATAACCGACTATCAATATTGGCCAACTGCGTTGATCGTTTCGAAGAGACCGGGATCGAGATTTATTTCTCGAAAACCACTTCGATCCGGTTTGTACGATTCGTGTAAACGATTTTGGAGTCGAAGATGGAGTAGTAAAGTGCAAGGGCTAGTCGCTACTAATCCTGAGGATATTTCCAAAATGGATGTAGTAGGAATAGTGCCTTCGGTTCCGTTCGAACCCGGAACGGACTTGTATGGACGAATGCTTGCGAAACATCATAGGGTGGCCGATGGGCATTCTAAGTGAAACGTTCTAAAGGTAACGCTTAGCCTCAAGCCTCATCAACCGGGAATGACTGAAAATCAGGGGATATGCAGCAAGGTTAGGCGGGTCATGCCCAAGCAGGACAAGATATTTCCCCTGTCTAGATGTCCCTTTATTATTTCGGCTTAGTGGGTGGTTGGTCGCGCCAACCACGGGGTTTATCTTGTTCGGAACTGTTCAGTAAGGAATGGTTCCGGCCTTGTATTGCAGGAGATGAAGGGAGTAGTCCTCGGTACGGTGATCTAGACCACGTACTGTGACAGGTGGTACCCCAGTGCCTAGTCATTGTTGGAAATCCATTCTCCCTACGAGCCTTTTACGAGTTTTGTTTGTATTACCCACTTCGGTGGCTAGTAGCTGGAATTTAATCATGTAACAATTTCGGCTATTTTATAAGTATTTGTATATAGACCCTATTATAATATCAAAGGATTTCTATAAAAAGTGTTTTAGCTATCGTAAGGTAAAAACCCGACATGTTTATTTGTGGCGTGGTCTTACGAGATGCTTTTGTTTTCAAAGGATTTTTGAAACTTTAATAATCAATTGGGTGTGATTTTCTCACGCTGGTATTCCAGACTGACTCGGGTGTTATTTAACTATAATGCTCGGGTCAGACCGAGTATTATAGGATACAGGATATGATGCTGTGGAGCTCAGGAGACGAGCTGGATGACGATACGTATTCTCGTACTTGTATATATATATTTCCGCTGTTGAGTTGATGTGTATCCATTGTATGTTATTGATGTGAGTTGTGACTGATGTACTCTGGAGATGTAATATATGTAAACTAATATATTTGATTTTGAGTAAAGATTGTTTATTCTCTATTATATTTTATTCCGCTGCAATGGTTAGATTCTGTTGTTGATTTTGTTTTCTCTTCTTCTACCTCTTCTTCTTAAACCCAAATGGTTCGTATTTCTGTACAATTTGAGTTGATTTAGGTAGAATAGTGTTGACTCAAGGGGTACGGATTTGCGGGCTGTTACACTTTCTGTATTATTTCCTTAAGAACGTGGCTACTGTTGTACGATGGGACGGGACACTGCATCAACAGTCAATAGTGTATGGAGCAGACGAGACACTGCAGACGAAACAGTGTATCAACAGTCAATAGTGTATGTTAAGAACATAGCTACAGTTGTATGATAGGACGAGACACTGCACCAACAGTCAATAGTGTCTCTTATTTATGTCACATCTGCAGTGTTTCCTATTGGCTGTTGGTGCAGTGTCTCGTCCCATCATACAACTTTAGCCATGTTCTTAAGGCAATAATATAGAAAGAAACATGACAATGTTACTAAAACACCCAAACATTAGTACAGTCAATGATAATACATACACAAACAATAATACACTCCACAACAATATACTCCACAGTAATACAACCAAAAAAAATACTATGACTAGGACTTAGAACTGACACTAAGAAACTACCGGTTAGGGTCAAATTATAAGTTTTGCGCAACATTTTGGAGACGTCTTATTTCTCATTCCAGCTCGTTGGCATATGTTATGGACCTTGGGCATAACCATTCATCAACACATTTTGCATAATTGCATCCTTCAGGCCAGAAAGGACATAACTGGATTCGACGACCAATATCTTCGCCATCAGCTTTAACCACAACTTCAACCTTGTAACGACAGTGGCAACATACTGCGTAAGATTCAACCTCTTGTTCAACCGAAGGTTGCAAATTTGGTATTTGTTCAACCTCCTGTGGTTGTTGATGAACCAACTGTTCGTGCCGAGGTTGGACAACCGTACATTCATACAGAGGTTGAACATCTTCTGAAGTGTGAGTTGGTCAAAATTTGGGAATTCACGAGCAACATCCTCGTAATGCTGGTCTTGGTAATTGATATTCCAATCTTCATCGGTTTGTCCGCTTTCCGTTGGAACTTAGCCGAAATCAAAGTCAATAGATGATAACCAGGAAGGCATTGATATGAGGATTAGAAGATTGAAGGAGCGGAGAAATGAATTGTGTGTTTGAGAAGAAAAGCTCTTACGTATATATTGAAGCATGTGAATGCTAAAAATTATTCATGTTTAAATATGAGCACTGTATTTTGATTTGACACTATAGTAGAAAGTGAAATTACTCATGAACAAGAAATAATAAATATGCATACACAGAAACAATAATACACTTAACAATAATATAATCAAATTATGGATATCCAAATCGCTTAAGCCAATTTTGACGTATGATATAAGCCTCATGTCTAGTGAATGTGTTGTGATATTTGAGAAAATAACGGCCTTCAAATGGGTTGGTTCGAACAAATTTTCAAATATAACCTCATTGATAGTCGTACTGTACTGCATACAAGCATTGCAGAAGTTCCCATAAGCAGTCTTTAACTCTACCTTCGTACGTCTACTGCTACACTCAACATTGTTATTTGTAAAGTTTAGCAATAGTGTCCCAAAACTGAGTTGCCATTCTCCCTTCATCATCGCACATCTGATTAGTTTGTATAAAAAAAATTATTAACAGTTTCAATTCTGTAGCCGAAAATATTGTGTTAGACATTGATTGAATTTATCGAACTTTTAAATGTTGTGACATTTGAATATAACACTTTATCATAAAGAAAGAGGTCGTAATCCGCATCAAAAAAAATGAAGCATGAGATTAACGTCCACGTGTTGAACATCCATAAACTTTTTAACAAACAAACACAAATGTGTTTGTTACTTCAACATTTTGACTTCATATACGCTTAATAATAAACAAGCATAAAGTATAATCAACACAATGCCATACTCAACATAAAATATAATCGACACAGTGCCATAACATATAAACAATCACATATAACAATAGCATCAACACCAACGTAATATGCAACCAACTAATGTAAGGTGTGAAAAATAATAACATAATCTAAAACATCTAAATGCAGCACATCAATCTATATGATCAAAACTGCTATCAATCTCCTCATCGTCTCCACTATCGTCGTCCCTGTCATCGTTGATGTCATCAAAGTCGTGAGGGTCAGATCCATCATGGAGCTGCTCCTGAAGCTGTTGAATCTGGGTCTGTAATCCCTGTATCTACGCATCATTGTGACGACCCGGAATTTTTAGGCACTTAAAATTGGAATATTTAATTAATTTTAGATATTTAAAAGGTTAATTTTTAACTTGAATTCAAATATTATTATTATTTAGCAATTCAGTTATTGGATTTAATAAACTGAAATTGGATAAATTATTGAATATTCAGTTTTAAGCCTGTTAAAAATAATTTGAAGGCTTGTAAAATTTATATTGATAATACTGAAGATAGTAAAAGTGTTAAAATTGAATTTGGAAGTGTTTTGCTCAGTTATGAATTTATATCGTTTAAATTGAATTTAAAATAGCCTTCCGAGGCACAGTCTCGGAATTCGACGAAACTAGTTCCATTGGATCCGTAATAATTAGTTATTAACGGATTTCAGATTTTATAGCATTGAGAATTGTTGTGTGAGTGTACGATATATAAACGCGTTAAAATCTATATCGAAAATTAAATAATAACTGGGTTCAAAAAGCTATCTTCTCCATATGATCGAATTAGGACTCGAAATTTTTTCCATTGCCTTCGGAATAGGTGTTTAACATTATAAACGCCTAGCAGCATGCCTTGATAGGAGGTCGAGATTTCAAGTTGCGATATCGAGACGATTTGAAATTTAAAATTTAAATAATATGATTATATTTATTCCCAGTCAAAACAAAGTCGCCTCAGCCGTTTTCCCTCAATTCATATCACTGTTTATTACCCATTCGAACTCACTTCCCCCTTTTCAGAAACATCACATCACATTCCTGTCATTTCGAACAGCTGCGTTCTTTGTTTCAAAGGAAAATGCATTTCACAATCAAGATTTAATTCTCTGAGAGAAATTCAATGGTCGACAAAATCAATAGAACGAAATTTTTCGTTTGAAAATCAAGTAAATGGCCGCTACCTCTTTCTAAAGCAAATCAAAATGTTTGCTCCTCAAATTTCAACCACGTTCTCCTTCTCCCTTCTTTCGCTCTAAGTCAAAACGAAATTGATCGCGATCTCATGCGATGAATTCGCGATGTCTATGCGAGACTAGGGTGCGATGCTCTGAAGGAGGTTGGCGATGCGAACGATTTAGCTCGCGAACTTCTTGGCGAGTGCAATGTGAAGGCGTTCGGGTTCGGTTGTTCTAGGGTTTGGATTTTGGGGAGGGAACGAAGCGATTGGTGATTAGTCACGGGATCGTGGAGGTGGAGGGAAGATTGCGAAGTGAATGGTTTGGCGATGGTCGTCAGAATTTTTCGAGATGGGCCACGAGATTCGCTCGAATTGGAACGGCGGAAGGCGACTGGCGGTGGGTCTGTGATGTCAGAGGTGAAGTAGGTGGCTGCTCTGAAAAGAGCGCAGCAGGGTTTTCTAGTTGTAGGGTGTTGGTGATGGCGAAGTCATGCCTGAAGGAAGTCGCGTGGATATCTGTTTGGGTTTTGGTTTCTGCCTGGAAGGTAATAAATAATTTATTTAAACTAAATAAAATAAAGTGGTTTAGTAAATAGTGGCATTTCTTAAAAATAGATTTAGTGATTAGTTGTTAACTATTCCAGTCACTAAGTAATTTATTAGAGGAAATTTAGATCAAATTTATTAAATGTAAAATGTATTTTTGGTGATGAATTGTTTAATAAACCTATTAAATTTATTTTGTTGCCAAAAATATTTTATTAACCAAACTATTAGTTTGAAATAAATCATAGGTTAATTAAATTATTAAATTGGAAATTAATTGTTCGATTAATTCAAAATATTAATAAATTGTATAATGTTTACACAAGGTTCTAAATCATGGAAACAAGCCGGTTTGGTGTGGATTGCATCAACAAAATCAAAGGTGAGTTAATCTCACTCATCTGGTTATAATTTTAACTTAAATGGTTAAATTTAAATAATTGGTTGATTGATTGATTTGATTGGATGTGCAATATTATATATAGTAGTATATAATATATCTTGGAATGATTGATTTCCTGCATTATATAGCGGATGAGACCCTATGCGTCGCATAATAGCGGATGATATTTTATTTAAAACCCATATACCGCGATATTCCACCTCGAAGTGGAATTAGTATTTTATATTGTGCTAACATTTGTGGATGCAGGGAAACAGGTTGGAGGGATCCAACTGGATTCCTCAAAATTATTTATATTGCTTAATATTTCTGCTAGGAATATTCGATATTCTGTGATGAATATTATTGATAATTGGAATATTGAATTCTATGATTTACTTGAATATATTTCGGTACAATGAGATATCAAAATATATAGAATTGTATTTTTGAAAATAAAAGAAAGAGAATTTGTAAATGAAATAATTATAGAGAATTTTAAATAAATTAAGAATGAACTGGATAAGAATAATAGTAGTTTTAAAATTCTAATAAATAATTCCGTGTATGAAAGGGAAATTTGAATAAACAGGAAGATAATGAATTTTAAACTTCAGTGTTATAATTTAAAAGAATAAAGCATTTATTTTAAATTTAAGATTTAAATTATTGAAAAGAATAAAGAAGAAATTTGGAACATCTGAAATTGGTATGTTTCAGTTCAAAGATTAAAAATCAAAACGAAAGGAAAATAAATGAATAAAGTCTACAAATTTATGGATTTTGAAATGAATTGAGTAAGTAAAGAAATTTATTTCAAATGGAGTAAATTGAAAATCAGTTTGGAAAATTGATTTAAGTGATTGAAATTAAAAATTCTCCCTAGATAACCAAGTATGTTTTCAAAGTCAATTTTTAAATATAAGTTAAAAGTTTTAAAGTTGTTTTAAAAAGCAAGCTTTGGAAAATTTATTATTTCTAAGAATTTAAATTCTAAAGTAAGTATATTCTTTTAATCTATTATGGTAGTAATTATTCAAAAGTGACTTGGTATTTGTTTTTAAAGGGAAAATCTAATTTTATATTTTATAAAAGTAACCTCATTTTAAATATTCCTAAAGTGTATATAATAAAGTTTTTTAAATTATTTTAAAAATCTAAAGCTTTGTATTTGGTGTTTTAAGTGGAAATAAATATTTGAAAATTCATTCCATGAGAATAGTATGGTTTGAAACTATTTTCAAAAGGTTGAAAAGTGAAAATATATCTTGTGAAGATAATTTGAGTTTAATAAATAATTTGGTGAAATTATTTATGTTGGATGGTTGTTGTGAATGTTAATTGACAGTTAAATTACCGATTATCAATATTGGACAATGCGCTGATCGTTTCGAAGAGACCGTGATCGAGATTAATTTCTCGAAAACCACTTCGATCAGGTTTGTACGTTTTCGTGGGAAAACGAGTTGGAGTCGAAGATGGAGCAGTGAAGTGCAAAGGCTAGTCGCTACTAATCCGGAGGATAATTCCGGAATGGATGTAATAGGAATAGTGCCTTCGGATTCGTTCGAATCCTGGACGGACTTGCATGGATGAATGCTTTCAGAACATCATCAGGTGGACGATGAGCATTCTAAGTGAAACGTTCTAAAAGGTAACGCTTAGCCTCAAGCCTTATCAACCAGCAATGACTGAAAATCAGGGGTTATGCAGCAAGGCTTGGTGGGTAGTACCCATTTCCGGTAAGGTCATCCCTGTCTAGATGTCCCTTTTATTTTGGTTTAGTGGTGCGGTTGGTGATCCTAACCGTAGGGTGATCTTACTCGGGACTATCCAGTAAGGGGTATTCCGAGTCTTGTGTCACAGTGGGTCGGGAGTGATCCTCGGTACGCTGATCTAGACCAGGTACCGTGACAGTGGTACCCCAGTGCCTAGTCATTAGTTGGAAATCCATTTTCCCTACGCGCACGTACGATTTTGATTGTGCCCAACTATTGCTGAAATATGGGATGCAAGCATTTCAGCTTGATTCTATTTTACTTTCTATAGACACTATTATAATATCAGAGAAATTTAAATAAAAGTGTTTTAGCTGTCGTAAGGTAAAAACCCGACATGTTTATTTGTGGCGTGGTCTTACGTGATGCTTCTGATTTTCAAAGGTAACCAATTTGAGTGTGATTTCTCACGCTGGTATTTCAAACTGACTCGGGTGTTATTTAACTATAATTCTCGGGTCAGACCGAGTAATATAGAATATAGGATATGATGCTGTGGAGCTCAAGAGACAAGATGGATGGCGATACATACTTCCATACTTGATTATTGTTCCGTTGTGTATCCAGTTATATGTTATTGATGTTGTCGTACTCTAATGATGTATGTATAAACAGATATATTTGTTTTGTGTAAAGATCATTTATTATCTATTATATTTTATTCCACTACGATGTTTAGATTCTGATGTTGTTTCTTTCTATTTTCTTCTTCTACTCTTCTTCTTTAACCCAAATGGTTCTTATTTCCATACATCTTGAGTTGATTGATGTAGAATAGTTTCGACTCAAGGGGTACGGATTTGCGGGTCGTTACAGTTGGTATCGGAGCATTGGTTGGTGATAACCTTGGCTCTGGTGGGAATTACTCACAGAATAGAGTCAGTAGTACTCTAGAATGAGCTTGAGTGTGTATGAGCGCGTATTTGTTAGTGATAATAAATTGTGTTAATATTGTGTTGGCTTATTGGTTGAGTGGAATATGAATTCTGATCGAGTAAGTTGGTCGCTATTCGAGAAGAGTTTATAAACACCAGACACGATAAATTGACACGGTATTGTCTTAAATGTGGGTGAATGAAATAATTTTACCCAAAATTATATTTTGATATAAAAAAAAAATTGTAAACTATTTTAGCTAATATACGGTTGCTTGGATGTTAGGAATGATAATATTAATTTATTATCATTGTTGTGTGAAAAATTTAACTAGAAATTGAAAATATAACCAAAGGTTAAGGAAATAAATTCATTTATAAAATGTAATTTATAAATATGAATTATAAATGTGTTTTGTAAATTGAAATATAATCAAATGGGAATTTGTATGAGCATAAATTATACAAATGAATTATAGTTAAAATTGATTTAAGCCAGAATTTGAAAATTTAAAACCCCGGAGATTTTGGAGGTATTTTTCGAAGTATTTTGAGACAAATAATAGCATCATTGTTTTAGAAGTATTTCTGAAAAGGAATTGTTTCAAATAAATTTTTGAAAGGGATATAGCATTAAACTCACTTAAGTCGCTGGAAAATAACTTCGGTGATGACTGCAGCATTATCGATGTTCATTTTCGAGTTTCTAAGTGACGGATTGCTGCCAAATTGATTTGTTTAGAAGAACCGGTTGTTTTTGAAATTTCAAAGGAAATTTTTTGGTGATAAAAACCAGGATTGGTTTAAATTTTTGAGAAGTGTGATTTTGATATGTTGAAGATTTCAAAAAGATTTGAAAACCAAAAACCAGCTGTTTAAAAATCTTGATGAGATGGGTTGTAAGCTTATAAATTGAGATGATTTTCAAATCAGGAAGGAAATATAAGCTTTGAATGTTGGAATTTAAATTTATAGTGAAAGGTTAAAAATAAAATTTACTTGGATTGATGAAGAAAATTGAATCGAATTGAATTAAATAATTTGAGTTAAAATAGAATTGAATTGGTATAAAATTCAGTTGAGTTATAGGTGATATTGAAGGGAATTAGATCCTGATTTAAATAAATGGAAGTAAGTTGGATAAGAAATAAGTTGGAATAAATCAATTAGAATAACTTATAAAAGAATTAAAAATCCATGGAATAAAAATCTTCTTGGATTATAAATAGGCGTAAATCTTGAGTTAAAAATAAAAGATGAATATATTCAAGCCTAGAATAAACGGAAATGTGTAAAATAATAAGTTGTGGCTTATAAAATTGAAAGGTGGAATAGAAAACCCAAAATAAATATTGTTTGATGGTTTGGAAAATGAAAAAAAATCCAAACTTGAATTATAAAATAAATTACACTTAAGAAATTTAATGAAGAGATTTTGAGATTAAAATCAAGTATTGAATTATAAATAGGGGGAGAACTAATTAGATAATAAATTAGTTATTGAAATATGTAAATGGAACCTAATGTAGTTAAATAGAAGCTGAATTGTGAGTTAATAATGAAGTTTGGAAATAAAACCCGTGTTATAAATCAAATTTGACTTGAACCGTTAGTGAAGTATATATAATTGAAAAAGTTGCCAGATAAAAAGAATTCGATTAAAGTAGGGATGGTTTTAGTTATAAATAAAACCCAAATGAATTTGGAAATAAAATTGAAAATGGCCTTGTATTCAAGTGAATGAAGTGAATCTGAAAAGTTAAATTTTATAATAACTAATAAAATAAATTTGTAGATTTAAAATGAGATTTGATTGAAATAGAATCAAGATAAACTGTAAAGAAAAATTTATTTGTAAAATGGAAATGAACTTAAGTTATTAACTTAAGCAAGTGTTGAATGAGAGCTGAACTCAAATAGAAGCGTGGTTTAAATAAATTGGGAAATGGTTATTAATATATAAGCATGAATGGTTCAAGCTTAATAAAATGGTCTCAAATGAAATGAAGGCAAATATGGAATGAAACGTAAATGAATGGATAGTGAATAAAATCGAAAGGGAATAAAATTGAAATAGAATGTGTCGAGCTAAATAAAATGGTTATGAATGAATTAAGATAGATGGAATTAAATAATAAATTGAGTTGGAATCAATTTAAATTGGTTATAAAACTTAAGTACTTATTTATTCACATGGATATCATCAAATTGCATAGAATGAATTGTCGTTTGACGTAAACAAAGGTAATTAAAAATTTTATGGGTTTGTTTAAATTTAAAAAAAATTAATTGAATGTAAGCAATTGAGTTTTAAACCATTTAAATTGAACGAAGTTGTATATGAATGGATCGTAAACCATTCAAATTGAATGACAATGGTATATGAATTAATTGGAAACAGTTGAATTAGTATGAAAGCTATATAAATTGCTTACAGGAAGTGTTTAGTGTGCATTGCTTTTAGAATTCATGTGTTTAACTATTGCAAAATAAGTGAAATGTTGTTAAACTTCATATATATGACATTTACATGTTTTAGTTGAGTAAGTACACGTTCAGGGAAGTCGTTGGGCTGGATTTGATTGTGCAAAATGCTAATTAACTAAGCCGCTTGCTTATAGATGCTAAATAAGGTACGCCTATGCAATAAAAAAAGGAAATATGAACTGTTTTTGTTTTACCAACCCGGTGGGTCGATGTATATATTTTTATATCTTTTGTCAAATTGCAAAAGCTCCTCCGTACAAAGGAGACTCTGCCAAAATTTTCCGAAAATTTTGGCAGTTAGAAAATTTTTTGGAAAATTTATGTTAGCGACAAACGATTTCGAATTGGAATTAAAATAAGGAATTTTGAAAATGGAAATTGAAACTAATTTAAAATAATGATATGAATCAGTTATAAATGGAAGATGAAATTTTATATTTAGAGTTAAAAATAAATTGAATTCACATGGAAATGTGAAAACTAATTTGAATTGAAGTAGATATAAACTAAAGTGGTAAAGTGAAAATAAATATAAGAAGCTTATAAAATACTTATACTGAACTTAAGAATAAATGATAAGATTCTTACGTAATATGGGTGTCGGAAAAATATATTGAATAAGCATTGGAGTGAAGACTTAATAAAATGTTTTTGAAATACTATGACTGGATATTATTGCTAAATAGGATATTCAGGTATTATAAAGGGAAAGAAAAATTGGTTTAGATTTCAGATGATAAATTTGAGTTGCTCATCAAAAAGGTATGTGTTTAAATTTCTAAATAAAATTTGATTGGGTTTTTGATCTAGCCACTTGGATTTTTGTTTTCTTTGGGTATTTGAGAGCACGTAGAGGCCTTTTGTAGTTGTACTGAGCTAGCCGTGCAAAGGAGACGCTGGCGAAATTTTTCGGAAATTTAGGGAGTTAGAGAATTTTTGAGAATTTTTGATAATTCAAAATTTGGTTTTAAATTGAAACTTGAATGATTGAGCAAATAGTATCGTTTGCAAATTATGAGAGAGTTTGGGAAGTTAGTAAGAATGGTAATGGGTCTTCTATAAGAAGATAGTTGGTAGGATGTTGAATTGTTGGTTTTGGAAAAAGTAAACGGGTATTGGACCATTCTTCCTAACTAGGAATTTCGGGGACGAAATTCTTTTAAGGGGGGAGGAATGTGACGACCCAGAATTTTTAGGCATTTGAAATTGGAATATTTAATTGATTTTAGATATTTAAAAGGTTAATTTTTAACTTGAATTCAAATATTATTATTATTTAGCAATTCAGTTATTGGATTTAACAAACTGAAATTGGGTAAATTATTGAATCTTCAGTTTTAAGCCTGTTAAAAATAATTTGAAGGCTTGTAAAATTTATATTGAAAATACTGAAGATAGTAAAAGTGTTAGAATTGAATTTGGAAGTGTTTTGCTTGGTTTTGAATTTATATCGTTTAAATTGAATTTAAAATAGCCTTTCGAGGCACAATCTTGGAATTCGACGAAACCAGTTCCATTGGATCCATAATGGTTAGTTATTAACGGACTTCATATTTCGTAGCATTGAGAGTTGTTGTGTGAGCGTACGATATATAAACACGTTAAAATCTATATCGGAAATTAAATAATAACAGGGTTCAAAAAGCTATCTTCTCCATACGATCGAATTAGGACTCGAAACTTTTTCCATTGCGTTCGGAATAGGGGTTTAACATTATAAATACCTAGCAACACGCCTTGATAGGAGGTCGAGATTTCAAGTTGCGATATCGAGACGATTTGAAATTTGAAATTTAAATAATATGATTATATTTATTCCCAGTCAAAACAAAGTCGCCTCAGCCGTTTTCCCTCAATTCGTATCACTGTTTATTAACCATTCGAACACGCTTTACCCTTTTCAAAAACATCACATTCCTGTAATTTCGATCAGTCGCGTTCTTTGTTTCAAAATGGAAATGCATTTCACAATCAAGATTTAATTCTCAGAGAGAAATTCAATGACCGAGCAAAATCAACAGAACGAAATTTTTCGTTCGAAAATCAAATAAAATGGCCGCTCCCTCTGTTTAAAGCAAATCAAAATGTTTGCCCCTCAAATTTCAACCACGTTCTCCATCTGCCTTCTTTCCCTCTAAGTCGAAACGTAATTGATCGCGATCCCATGCGATGAAGTCGCGATGTCTATGCGAGACTAGGGTGCGATGCTCTGAAGGAGGTTGGCGATGCGAACGATTTAGATCGCGAACTTCTTGGCGAGTGCGATGTGAGGGCGTTCGGGTTCGGTTGTTCTAGGGTTTAGATTTTGGGGAGGGAACGAAGTGATTGGTGATTAGTCACGGGATCGTGGAGGTGGAGGAAAGATTGCGAAGTGAATGGTTTGGCGATGGTCGTCAGTGTTTTTCGAGATGGGCCGCGCGATTCACTCGAATTGGAACGGCGGAAGGCGACTGGCGGCGGGTCTGTGATCTCAGAGGTGAAGTTGGTGGCTGCTCTGAAAAGAGTGCAGCAATGTGGGTTTTCTAGTTGTAGGGTGTTGGTGATGGCGAAGTCATGCCTGAAGGAAGTCGTGTGGATGTTTGTTTGGGTTTTGGTTTCTGCCTGGAAGGTAATAAATAATTTATTTAAACTAAATTAAATAAAGTGGTTTAGTAAATAGTGGCATTTCTTAAAAATAGATTTAGTGATTAGTTGTTAACTATTCCAGTCACTAAGTAATTTATTAGAGGAAATTTAGATTAAATTTATTAAATGGAAAATGTATTTTTGGTGATGAATTGTTTAATAAACCTATTAAATTTATTTGTTGCGAAAAATATTTTATTAACCAAACTATTAGTTTGAAATAAATCATGGGTTAATTAAATTATTAAATTGGAAATTAATTGTTCAATTAATTCAAAATATTAATAAATTGTATAATGTTCACACAAGGCTTTTAATCATGGAAACAAGCCGGTTTGGTGTGGATTGCATCAACAAAATCAAAGGTGGGTTAATCCCACTCATCTGGTATAATTTTAACTTAAATGGTTAAATTTAAATAATCGGTTGATTGATTAATTTGATTGGATGTGCAATATTATATATAATAGTATATAATATATCTTGGAATGATTGATTTCCCGCATTATATGGCGGATGAGACCCTATGTGCCGCATAATAGCGGATGATATTTTATTTAAAACCCATATATCGCGATATTCCAACCTCGAAGTGGAATTGGTATTTTATATTGTGCCAACATCTATGGATGCAGGGAAACAGGTTGGAGGGGTCCAACTGGATTATTTATTTTCATCCACATTAACATCCGTCACACAATAAATAATCCCCACATTATTTATTTCCTCAAAGATATCTTTACAAGATATGTGTTCCATTTTCAAAATCCCTTTGAAACACTTTCAAACTCAATTTCTCATGGAATGGATTTCCCAAATTGTAGCTTCCCTTGAAAGCATCCAAGCACAAATCCTTAAGAATTAAAATAATTTTAATTTCTTTATTCTTGAAAATACATTAAAATATTGATATTAAAACTTCTTACATACTTGATTTAAAATATATATATATATATATATATATATATACCTTTAAAAATATCTCAAATAAACTGCTTAATAAAATATAAACTATTATCTTTGAAATAAAGTTAAGTCATACTAAATTTTAAAATAAAATTATGAAATTCTATATAATTTCTAAATAATACTTTGATTGATTATCTTTAAAATAGAACCATTTATAAAGTATAAATAATAATAATAATTTTAAAACATAATTCTAATTATCCTTTAAAAATAATTATTTCTATAACTACTTTGATATATATTTGTTTCTAAAATTCTTACCACTTAAAATTTTTCTTGAAAACCATTCTTTAATATAACTTCAAAACTTAACGTTTCAAAAATCTATTTTTAAAAACGTACTTGGCTTTCAGGGAAATACACTTCCATCTTAGAATGACCAAAGAATTCTTTTTATCAATCCAACACGTTGTATCCCAATTAAATTTTACGTTCATCCCGTAAAATCATTTCCATACTTTACAAATAGCTCCTTTTATTTTTAAGCACATCGCTATTTCGTGGAAGTCATTTCAAATATACGTTTAAAATATTTAAATCAGCTTCTAGAAATTATTTAATTGAAAATAATACTTAAGGAAATGTATAGGGTTTCCTAGGTATTTTAAATAAAATTTAACTTTTTAAAATAAGATTATTAAATCAAATATTCATATTAAAATTTCCTTTTGAAAACTTAATACTACTTACCTTGTTAAAAATGATTAAATACCATAATTACTTAATCAAATCTTTGCTTTCACTTAAAAACATTTTAGAATAATATTTCATTCTAAAAATATTCTAAACATATTTAAACTAAAATTTTTATAATTTGAAAGCTTTCTTAAAAACAAAATAAAATTTCTAGGAGAAAGCACACTTCCCATTTTTAAAAATAAATCTCGCTATTCTTTAAACAATTCACATTTCCTTTATAGATCACATTTCCAAACATTTCAAATTATCAACCAATCTTCTTGAATTTGATTTCTTTAAATTCTTTACTTAGAAATTTCTTTTATATCCTTTAAACCCAATTCATCTATTTATATTTAAAATTTTCAGGTTGTATTTACCCAATCTCAGCACAACACAATTTAAACTTCAATTTAATTCATCACAGCATATAAGTAAAACATGGCATAACAAGATCTAAACAATTAATCACGGAATAATAAATGGGATATATCACTGAATATGAATTTAAATTTCTATTTGTGAGGGATCCAGTTGGATCCCTCCAAACTGTTTTCCTTGCATCCACAGATATTAGCACAAAAATATATCGATTCAACTTGAAAATAGTTATCATATTCAACCAATCATTCAATTATTGACTATTTAAATTAACTAATATTCCAGATGTGAGTGAGTTAAACTCACTTTGGGTTTTTGGCGAGCGTTCAAATTTAAATTAAATCGAACGGCGTTCGATTTAACCTAATATTTTGCTTGCTCCGAATGATTCCAGAACTGCACCACTACGTAGTACGCGTCTCTATGATTCCGGCGTCGCCAGTTTCGTCTGAATCTGACAACGTGTGCATTAGATACGAATTTTCAAAGTTTGTATATAAAATTTAAAACAAATTTCCTTTTTTAATAAACCTTAATAGATCATGGCCGTACATTCCAAATCAAGGCCGTCCTTTTTTCTTCCTCTCGAACGCGTTCTACAGGAAACTTCAAAATCGAACAAGAAACCATCACGCAAAACTAGGGTTTAAAACCACACCCATTAGGTCGCGTTTGGCGACGATCCAACGCCTTCACGCCGAAGCCTGTCAACAACACTACCTTCGCCTTAACACGGTGGAGCTCGGTCAGTCCCTAACCTCGAGATGCGTGCACAAATGCGAGACGAACGGGGCCAACTAGCACCTCCAAACGACAGCTTCACACGAGATCAACCGTTGGATCTGAAGATCTTCTCACTCTCTATAACTTTCATGTTGGAAGATTTGTGAATAAATGTGTGGATTGATCGATAATTGAAGAAAAAGGTCGTTGATTTTCGGCCATGAACATGAGAGTGGCGGCCGGTATTGAATCTAGGGTTTTTGGCCCTTGCGCGAATATATATATACGTTTAGTTATATTATTTTGATATTATCTCCAATTTTAACAAGCTTTTTACAAACGAACTCCAAATCTCACGTGCCGCCTGGCGTTTCCAAGGTTTTACCCACGTTTCGAACACAATGGAATGTTTTTCAGAAGCTAATTCGATCATATACGCAAGTTACGGAAATAAACAATCAATTTTAAATTAAAATGATTAAAGTATTTTCTATACGTTTTAAGCTGCCGGGGTCAAACAAAAACTCCGATTGCTACGAAAATTGAAATCTGATAATAACTAGCTATTACGGATCCAATGGAACTGGTTCCATTGAATTCCGTGGATGTGCCCCGGAAGGCTATTTTAACTCGTCGATTAAATCGAGCGATTTTCACAATCGTCGAAATCATCAAAAATTTCACTTTTTAAAACTTTATTAACTCTGTTATACTTTGTATAAAATTTATATTCACATTAGAAATCATTCTGATTTAGTTTAAATCAAAATTTGATTATTTGCATTATTATATTATTAAATTCCATTATTAAAATAAAATAAAATAATATAAAATTCCAAATTCAATCTATCGACTATTAATTCCATCCAATGGTTCAATATTACAATTTATATCAAAATAAACTTAAATAAATTTTTAGAAACCTTTTTTATATTTATTTACACTCAAATTCACCCATTTATCCCAATTCTAATATTAAGCTATTATTATTCAAATTTCAATTTTATTCCCATATTTGAAATTTAACTAATTTTATTAACTTAACCAAAATCTTTTTATTTCAAAATCAACTATAATCCATATTCGAGATTTAAAATTAATTAAATGTTTCAAATATTTCAAAATCAACTATAATCCATATTCGAGATTTAAAATTAATTAAATGTTTCAAATTTGGCGACCCAAAATTCCGGGTCGTTACAAATGCGAGTTTTTTGAAAATATCTACAATGAAGGATTTTCTTTTAGATCGACATAAATAAGTTAAATATAGGTTTCGGTCATTATTTTGAAATTTAAGTCATTTACTAGTCAAAGTTTCCAATAAAGACGAAGTTATCATAACAAATAGACTAGTTTAACTTGTTATTTTGGCTGATAACAAAGTGTAATTATGAAAGGGATCCTTAGTTGATTATCAAAGTTTACCAAAGTGGTATTTTCATTTTTTTTCAACAACAAATAAAATCAACTAAGAAAAAATAGTGCTAGGATTTCAATTGCTTGCTGTCTCATTATGTGCAAGAAAAATTGCATACCTAGCTCAGGTAAACTGAGGCCAGATATATCACCCATACACTGCCTTTCGGGCTTATGTGAGGGGAGTATAGGTTGTACTTCAAAACTCACTTTCGTGCATACACCTATCGACTGTAGGTGTTTTTATTAAGTCTGTTCTTTTCTTTTCCTTTTTTTACATGTGTTCCATACATGCAAAACCGTGAGGACTTTTAAATGAGTATGAAAGCACATAATCAAAGATTCCACGTAATTCACCCATGCATAACCGTGAGGGATTTTAAATGAGAGTGAATACGTTAGATGTTATTATTATTATTTTTTAAGAGATAGAGAGTTTTGCAAAATCATCTTAGCACCATTTAAGTTAGAAGACAAAAAATATATTGTATCTTTACTTTAAATCAACCACTTTTTAAAACAAAGATTTTCAATTAGGATATATTTCATAATTAACATGGGTTAAACTTCCTATATACTAGTTAAACCATTATTATTTGTAGTCAAACTTTATTTTTATTTTTGTTAAGACAAATAAAATTTCAAAAATTTCAATTTAGTAAACCAAAATCATATATTTATACTATAGTGTTTCTTAAAAAATAAATCAAAAGAAAATTTGTTTATGGGTTTTCTTTTCTTTTTTTTAATTTTCTTTGAGATTTTAAAAGAAAAGGCAAAAATAAACTATGAAAATAAGATAAAAATGAAGATGAGTCACCCCCACACTTGATTTTGACTGTGTCCCCACAGTCAACCCAAGTTGAAGGAGAAAAACAAAAAATAAAAACATGACATTTATTTAAATGAAAATTAACGGTATTTACACGAGATGAGAAAGTATATCGTCAAAAAGTAAATGAAACGGTCTTCCAAAGACCGATTCATTTGTCTCGTCAAATGTGCGAGACACGGCTTAAGCACGAAAAACCAAATCGTAAACGATTTCAAAATTGATTGTCCATTTGGAAAAACAAATTTTGTTTTATTAAAAATTGAACGAGTTGTTTTGCGTTCAATGATTTTTGGGGTAGATATAACGATTGATTGAAATTCAAGTTTATTTTCACTAAATTGAAATTCAAGTTTATCATTGAAAAATTCTTCAAAATTATTCATTTCAAAACCAAAGTGGTGATATAAATCTTCCCCGTTAGAATTTAATAACTCATCATCCAAAAGTCCAAAAAATTCGTGTTCATTAAATTCGTCTTCCTTTATTGGGTTTTCAACAACTTCATTGCGTATCTCAAGTTCCAAATCCAAAGTTGTTATATTCAAAGTTTCAAGATCGAGAAAAGGAAGATCGAATTTTAAGTTTGGTTCCACACCCTCGAAAGAATTGAAATCTAACTCAATTACCAAATTTTCAATAACTTCGTTAAGATTTACATTTTCAATTTCAAAAGTTATTATTTGAAAATCGCCGGTTTGGGTAAAAGATAGATTGTCGCTTAACACGTCATACGTTGAGATTTGATTTTGTTTATCACGTTGTTTCATATATGTTTCAAACAATGAATCCGTGTGATCATCACAAATTGCGTTCATTTGTTCAACAAAATCCAGTTTGTAGTTATTAACTTGAGAATTTCCGATTTCGATTTGTTGAAAGTAAAAAATTTCAATCGCATCGTAGTCGAGATTGTTCCCATTGCCAAAATTATTTGAAAAGTGGATCACATTTTCGTTTTGATTTTGAAATTCATTTTGGAGTTCAAAATTGAATTGGGATGGGTATCATAGAAATCGTTTGAATTTTGAATTGAATTCAAATTTTGAAATCCTTGAAAATTTTGACTCGAATTATTGCAGAAATACGAATTACACAAATCATTTATCATTTGATTTTGTTGTGTAGAGATTTCAAGTAGAGATGAAATGCTATTTTCGAGATTCGAGGGTTGGTCATCATTTTGAAAATTTTGTTGTTTAAAATTCAAATTTTTTAAAGAATAGTTGTCGTTAAAATATGCATTCGAATTTGGAGTGGAATAGTATGGATTATCTTGATTTTCACAACTATTATAAAATTCAGGTGTGTAAGGAAAAGGAAACTCGAACAATTTCAAGAGTTTTTTTTATTTTGGTTTTTTTATAAAGGAAAAATATTTACAAATAAAATTTATTTTTCAAAAGGAAATTGATTTTTGTTTTGTTTTTTTGTTTTTTAATTTTTTGGCTTTTTTAAAAAGGTTTTATTTTTTTTTGGATTTTTATTTTTTCTAAATTATTTTTTTTTTTTAATATGCATGAACTAATGCAACTAAATGAATGCAAGGGTTAATTATAATTATTTATCCTAAATTAACCAAAAATAGTATAATCACGAATTGTCTTAAATCAAGAAGATAGTTCTCAGCCAGGTAACGGGCAGGATTTATCGGTGCACCATGAATCATCGTAGCAATGCAGCCGAAGGTTTAAGTACCTTAAGAGGAACAACCATTATATTATTTATGAATCACCGTAATATTTATAAATGGTTATTACTCTGCCGTAGCCTAGACACCAAGAAATTAAATTGTTCAAAGAAGATAAATTGTCAATATACAATTAAGTGTTATCGATGTGTAACCGTTATTATTAACAAAAATCTAAGATGAGATGCAAAGTAGAAATTAAACGTGTATTTACAATGCAACTATGAATGGATTTTTTTAAAATTTCTTTTTATAAATGCAAACACAAGTAACCAATAATGCAATTCAAATAAAACTAGATATGAAGTTAAAAGCAGCAAGTTTTCTTATATATGCAAGCTAGCAATTTATTTTTGAAAAGCGGAGCGGCAGTTTTTAGCAAGTTATTCTTCCTTTATTTCCTGCTTTGGCAACCTGAAAATTAAAAACAAGATATACACAATTGTTGCTATTATTATTATTATTTGGTTGTTTTTTCCTTTTATAAAGAAAATTTTTTGGAAGGAAAACTACTCTAAACAAAAAAAAATTGAAAAGGAAACAAAATTTAAAAGTGAAGTTAATTTTTTTTTTTGAAAAGATGAAACTAAAAACAAACTAACAACACAAGTTGAACAAAAGAAAAGAAGTTAAAAGAGTTTTTTGGTTTTTTTTAAATACAAATAAAACAAACCAAATTAAAAACAATTTGTAACAAACTTGAAATAAAATAATTTTAAATACAACCCGGGCCGATTAACAGACCAGTTGCCTTTCATTGTTTGATGTATTTTGTAAATCAAACTTCACGCATAAAAAAACGAAACACAATCCCAATAATAAACGAAAATTGAATCTTTAGGTTGACGAAATCGAGTGTGATGGAGTCGTGGTTTGGAATTGATCGTGGCGAGGCAATTGTGTTGCCGAAGTCTGGAGGAACTGGTTGTAGTCGAAAATAAAAACTTGTTCAGGCGAGGCGATCGGTTGGAGATTAAGTCTTTTTGTGAAATGATTTGGGGATCGGGTTGCAGAAGTTTACGGTGGTTCAGGCGTCATGTCGGCGATGGAATTGGGTTGTAGTGGTTGTCGATTGTATTTGGGGATGGGGCAGTGAATTGCTTGAGGCGAAGTTGGGGAAAAAGCAGTGGCTTCAGCTTACTGTGGGATGAGTTCGTTTGTAGTAGGAGGATGTTGTGTTTTTTTAGGTGGTTTGGGGAAATTCTGGGAATTCGAGTTCAATGGGTTCGAATGTAGAATTGGGTGAGGTTGGAGGAGGATTGCAGGCGACTTTGGCTTCAATGAATCGGCGTTAGTGATGATGAACTATCAGGGCAGCAATGTTCCAGGTGAGTATTTGGTAATTGATGGTTTTAAGTCATTGAGTTGGAAGTGGTAGTGAACGGAAGACAGAGGTGGAGGCTGCAGATGGGTGGTTTCTACAATTTATGAAGTGCGATGATTTGTTGATGATGTAGATGGGATGTAGGAAGGGGGTTGGCTCAATTGTTTGTTGTCAATGGTGAATGAAGTTTGTGGAACTTGATGATGGTCAGTAGTTGCGTGTAGATCCGATAGGAGGTGATGGTGAATTTGGGGTAATGACAGAATTGTATGTTGGCAGTGGGATAAGAGGAGATGAATGACAGGGTTGTATGAAGATTTAGTAGAAGAGCAGGTGGATATGACTGGGAGGAGTGTAGTTGACTGATGTCTGTTTGCAGTGATGTTGTTTGTGGGGGTAGTTGTGGAGTTGGAAGTGGAATGTGCACAGGGTAGTGATGTTGAATATGGAAGTGGAGTGACTGGTTGATGGTTGAAGCAAGCAGTTTGGGGTTTGTGATGTGGTAGAGTTGTTTCAGTGCTACAGGCAGAGATGTTTGTATGTGGAGAGATATGGCTTGTATAATGGACAGTTGTAGATGAGTGGGTGAGTTGGCAGGTAGTGTGTATTGAATGGTGTGGTGGATTTGATCTACTGCAGAGGGGGATGACAGAGATGAGGTATTGAAAAGGCAGAGAGGATTGAAATGAATTGAAGGAACAGAGAAGTAGAAATGAACAGAGAAAGAAATGCAACAGTGAAGGCAATTTTTTTTTGAATGCAATGTAAAAAAAAAGAAATTGATGCTTGTAAATATTTGTAAAAGAAATGAAATAAAAATCGTTTTAGCTTTTGAAATGAAATTGTGAAGGATTTTTTTTTGTTGAATGCAAATGGAAATAGACTAACAACTAAAAAAAACAACACACAAACACACAAAAATTAAAACACATAAAAATCAAACAAAAATAATTCGAAGAATAGAAAATCAAAATCAAAACAATTCCCCAGCAACGACGCCAAAAACTTGTTTGGACGGCTAAATGTCTATGAACTAGAACGAATTTTATAATAAAAATAACCACAAGCACAGGGGTATGAATGTAGCAAGTATGCGAGTATGGGTCGATCCGCAGGGAATTGTAGATTTTAAAATTCTATTCAATCAAATGAACCCAAAGTTTGAGAATATTTAAGCTAGAAAATGAGTAAATTAGCTAACTAACTAAAAGAAAAGAGATGCAAATATAAGAGTTAAATGAAAATTTAGAGAATAAATCCACTCTCTAGATCATGTAGTTCAACATATATGAAATCATGATCTCTCTTTTATGGTCGTTAGTGCTTTAATTGATGTGCTTATCATAAGTATGGCGTATTTGTGCTATTGATTAGCCAACATAAGCCATCAAACTATAACAAACCCTTAAAGAACTTACTAACTTTCATGAAACTTGACAAAGAAAATGAAAATGAAATCTATTTTAAGTATGGCCTATTAATTATTAATTAGAAATATATACCATCAAATTTGGATTTTAAATCACTTTCTTTTGCAATAATCATATTTTGATGAAGAGGCAGTTAGTGTTAGTGATTGTTTAAGCGTAGCCTATTTGGTGTCAACAATCAAATTCAAAGCAAAAACAAATAGTAAACCATTTCTATCATCATCATTAAGCACAAAAAGAGAGCATGAATCAACAAATATTTGAAGCTACATAATTAGAGAGCTTCATTACCGCCTAAATTGAAGGGGTTTAGCCTCTCATATTTGTCATTAAAACAACAAATGTAGCTTGCAACATGAGAGAAAAAGAAAAGGAAAAAGAGGAAAAGTAAAGAAACAAAATTATTATACTTGCATGAAAGATAAATCTACATAACTAACATGAAAGTAAATAAACAAAAGAAGCATGTAAAAGAAAGAGAGCACTAATTAACATTGCATAGAAAAAAGGAAAAATACATGAAGTAAAAATGGCTAAGAAGCCATGGAAAAGAGAAAGAGAACATGTCTTTTATTTTCCTTATTTTCCTTGTTTTCCTTATTTTCCTTATTTAAAATATTTTCTTTTCCTTATTTTCCTTGTTTGTTCTTTTCGAGGACGAAAAGATTTGAGTGGGGGAGAGGGTAACAATCTAGTATTTTGTGATTATTTCTATTTGTTTATTTTAATTATTTAAATTAAAAATCCTGATTTAAAAATTTTATTATATTTATTAAAATGTATAAATTTTGTTATTTTAAATATAAATTTTGATTTTTGTGTGAATTATAATTTCAAACCTGAATAAATTGAATATTTCCAGAAAAGTGGATTTTTGATCAATCTGGTCAAACTTTGACTTTAAATTTAAAATTTAAATATTTAAATTCTTGAATTTTATATTTTATTATGAAAATAGGTTTAATTTTAAGAATACTGCTTTTCGTTTCGTTGAAATCCGATTTATATTGTGAAAGTTATGCTTTTTACAATATTGTGTGTAAATTGATTTATTTAATAAAATTTCTATTTTAAATAATATAAATAATATTTTATTTGTCATATCATGTTCTATTATGTGTTATATGACATGTTAGGTGTATATTTTTATTTTAAAACATTTTTAAAGTGATTGTATAATTTTCCAAAGCTTATTGTATTTTATTTTCAATTTTTATAACCTAGTTTCTATTTTTAAGCTATTTTCTTAAATTATTTATATTTTTAAAATTTATTTATTTATTATTATTCATAATTTTTTTTTTCTTTATCTTATTTACCTGCAATTTTCATTTGTTTAAAAATGCAAAAAGAATAAAGAAATTTGAAGAGTTTTAAACCTTTCGCATGCCTTTGTCTTTTCACCTCCTTTTGTCTTTTCAATTCAAACAACTCATGCATTAACTTTTGGCTAACCATACCTCATTCCTTTAGTCGTATCTTTCTTCCATTTTCACGTAAGAAAAAGTTTCTCAACCTTAAAATTTCGGCCTCACTTCATCTGAGAAAAATTGGTAAATGTTTTCACTCTTTTACCATCTTTCTTCTTTGTTTTGTGTAAATTCTTGTCTTGCTTCACCTTCTATGTTTGGCCCATAGCCTCCACCATCACCACCACCTTCATCACCACCTTGTCCAGCTGCAAACCACCTCCATCTCCTCTGACCTACCAGGCCATGGCCATCCTTGATGCAAGATCCACACAAAAATGCAAGCAACACTTCCTATACATGCATAATCGAGCTCCTATGGCCTTCACCACTTCACCACACCCCTTGGCCACCTCTTGCATCACTTCCGCCAGCACCTACCTGACCCAAAGCCACTACCACACCATTCATTAGCCTCCAGCAGGTCTGGCTGTGCCACATAAGGCCATAGCCATGACTTGTTGTTACATAAAAATACACCATTGCCTTGTGTTTGTACATTATGCCTTCAGTCGCTCAAACAACTTCCATACCTTCACTACCCTGGCTAGGCCGACCATACTTGACCCATACCTGACAAATACACCCCATGGCGGTGCCTTATCATAGGCCGAGCATGAGATTTGTGGAAGCAAGTGCAAGTGTTTGATTAATTGTTGTTCCTTAATTCTAGCTTGTTTAATATCATATTTAGGGTTGAAATTCATGTTATATGTATTGTTTTGTTTCATATGCACAAGACAACTACTTTGGCTCTCCCACATTTGAATCGTAGTCGTGCCTTTGTGGATCTTAATTTGTGTGTTTGGTTGTTATCTCCAGCTTGTAGAGGTGAGTATTTCTCACCAGACATTTCGTACTTATATAAGTAGTAAATTGACACCCTGTGAATCTGTAGATATTATTATTATTATGTTATAACTGCTTATGCAATGATCATATGATGTTCACCCTATTTATACACCTGTCATATCATCTGTTACTGTTATATGATGTTATTTTGTTTATTTATATCAGTTTATCACACTGCAAGTTCCCTGTAGATAGAATCACTATGGGTTGAAATGATACATACCCGAACGGACTTTAGAATAGGGAAAAATCGTTATAGGCTGTAATGATAGGCCTGAGTGATTTTTATTTATTTCATTTAACTTAGGATTGCGGGTTTGAAATAACAAAACCCGGATTTTTCCTTTGTAAATTACGGATTGCAATGATATATTATCCGTATCATTTGACTTAGGTTAGAAAAACTTATACATAGACCCGTGTTATATATATATATATATATATATATATATATATATATTCTTGAAATTATAAAATATGTTAAAAATGTAAATATTATGAAATTTTGATTTAAATTTATTTAAAAATGATTTTTATATAATATTAGTGATTTTCTATAAGTTAAATAATAAATAAATAAATGGTAAAGTAGATTTGAAATATAAGTTAATTTTGGAATTTATGATATTGTTTTTACATGTAGTTTAAATTAAGTAAGAGAATATGATAATTTGATTTTTATTTGAATTTTAAAATGAATTTATAAAGTGTTATTGATTTTTCTATAAATTAAAAATAGTTAAATAAATGAATGTTTGAAAGTTGAAATTTGAAGTATAACTTAACTTGGAAAATGTGAGAGTGTTTTAAAAATAAAACTTAAGTTAAGAAGAAAAAAATGGAATTTCAATAAAATTATGAAATGGTAAACTTAATTAAAATGTTAAGTAAATGAAAGGTTATAAAGTTTTACATTTATTTTATAAGTGAATTATTAAAGATTCGATGATTGTTTGTGAAAATTTCACTTTGTAAAATCATAAATTAAGGGGTATTTAAATGATTGTTTTTAAAGTGAGAAAATATGATTTTTATAAGTTAAAATGGATTTAAATAAATTTAATTGTTTATGAAATTGTAGTGAAAGTGTGGAATTTAAATTGGCAGCATTCTTGAAATGCTGTCATTTCTAAAGTTAAAGATATTACAGCATTTTGTAAATGCTGAATTTTGCTAATACATCCCGTGGTTAAAATTCAAAAATGTTAAGCATCCTTTGAGTTATTGTATATTACTACTACAGTTCACTTGAGTTGGTTTACATTATATAAGTATATATGTCCTGACTCGAGTGTTTTGTGTTTTACTTTACGCTCGGGTCAACCTGAGTATTTACAGCTTAGCTTTGGATTTCTTTTCTGGAGCTAGGAATCGCTGGAGATTCTGCTTGTCTAGTTATCTATTCTCTTTCAGTTTCAGCTGTTCTATTTCGGCTCTGGTATTTATAAACTTCTATGTATTTGAGATTTCTATTGTATATGTTTTTTTCAAACTACTATTATGTAATTGTTTTGAGAGTTTGTTATAGTAGCTTCATGAACTACTATGGTATTTTAATTTCCGCTGCGAGTTATTTTGATATTTCTGTGTCGGTGATTTTATGATTGTATTTCATTTGCTCCAAGTTTATATACAATACGGTATTTTGAGCAATTCAAGTCTGGCATGTGTGGATGCGAATGGCTGAAAATAGCGGGTTGTGACACAATGCTACGTAACGAACCTAAATATATGATTATTTAATGTTAAAATAAACAAATAATTATCATACATATACAGTTACATGGTTGTTCATGAAGCAATAAAAAAAATGTATACCTGTGGCATCGCTATAGCTACAGTAAGTTGATGCGAAACAGTAGGGGGCAAGTCGTGTAAGGATAGAAGATCGTCTGGAGTCACGCTAGCATTAGGAGGGACATGAGCAGATCTGATATTGGCATCTGTCGCATACCGAATGGTGCGTCTACCAGTTTTGACCGGACGAGGCGACATTTGGACGCAAAGTAAAATAATAAAAAATTAATTGAAAAGAGGGTGAAAGAGGTGGAAATTAAGGGGGGAGAAGACACCTGATATAGGCGCTAGCATCAGGCGCCTGGCCACATTTTTATTGTAGAAATGAGGCCTCCAACATTTCAGAGTGCGAAGAATCCAATTTTCGCACTCCGAACTACTGTAGATGCTCTAACTCGAAGTATAGTATATTTGCTTATGACCAAAATTCCCACAGTAAATGTAGCACATTGGGTCTCGGCAAGTCGAGGCACGGTGACCCTTGTCACCACATAAAAAGCAAATTGATTTATAGTTTTGGTTGATTCGAGAAATCGAAGGTTGGAAGTTCTCAGGACCGGATGACATCGAAGGTGCAGTAAGTGAGGACGAAGCGGAGTGTGGAAGTGGATTTACGGCCTAGTATTTGCGATGTATGAAGATGGGATTGGTTGATTTGAGTATTTCCGCGTATGTTCTCTGGGAATCGGAGGTGGAGTTGCTGTGTCGGGTTAACAATTGAAGTGGGAAGGAGAATGGTGGCAGATCATCAGTGGATAGGGAAGGCTGGGGGATCTAGTGAAAATAGGTTGATGGTTTATGCAAATCTGGTAGTGAAGACGAGTATTGAAGATGGGGGTGGTGAGGCCTTAAGAAGGAGAATGAGGGAGGCAGATCATCTTGATACGAATTGAGTAGACCAGAGGTAAAAAAATTGCCAACGGTTATTTTAGAGGAGATTGTCGCCATTTTTTCTGCACGAAATAAAATTAGCCTTTTTTCAAACCTAGACCTTTCTTTCCACCTTTCCTCCTCCTTCGCTTAGCACATCTCTTTTACATCTAAGCTCTAATACCACGTGTAACGTCCCACAAATCCATACCCTTTGAATCGACAATAAACCACACATGTCCGACCCAAAACGCACAGACCGACGGAAAGTCAAGAGAAAGAAAAGAAAAGAGAAGAGAAGAAAGAGAGAAGATAGAAATAAACAGAACAATACAGAATCTCACATCGCAACGGAAAACATATAATATAATATCAATGATCTTTACAAAACAGAAACCGTATATATACATACATCAATCAGAGTTCAACAATCATTCAGAGTTATCAGCTTGAACAGTTATAATAACATGTCCTCGCAATTGCCGATAATATACAATAACAAACAAAGCACAACGGATAATCAAAACAAGTATGTATATACGAAAATGAAGATCTCCAGCTCGCCTGTTGAAGCTTCAAAAGCATCAAATCTGAACCAGTAAATATACTCGGTCTGACCCAAGCATTGAAAGGGAAGAACGCCCAGATCAGTCTGGTAAACCAGCATGAGAAACACACTCAACTGAATTTATTAAATTACCAATTTTTTCCTTTATCAAAACAAAAGTATCTCGTAAGACAAGTCCACACATAAACACGGACATGTTTTTACCTTATGATAACTAAAACATTTCATCCATATCAAATCCTCTTATATTATACTAGTGTCTAGTATATACAAATAATATTAATCATAGTCAAAATGGTTACCCATATAGTATTTCGAGGGTATTCATTACGCCTTTACAAACAAAATCGCAGCTCGTAGTGGGTTTTGGATTTCCATACAAATGACCAGGTGAATGGACTACCTTCCGAAGGAGTACACCTTTAGATGGATGTTCCGAGGCACAGAACATCTCCTCTCTACCAACACAAGACCGGCCTACCTCTATAACTAGATGGTACCGAATATGTCATCCTTCGGTCGTCACCGACCTTTACCGAGGGCCCTCATAGCATACAAACCACAATAATCAGATACATGACGTCATAGTGTGTAAAGATATATCTAGAGGAGGATATCATATCCTAATGGAAATGACCCACTTAGCCTTGCTGCATCTAACCCTGTTTTGGTAATTTTCGGTTGATGTGGCCTGATGAGCTAACGATTACCTTTCATAAAGCACAACCACATCACTTAAAATGGCACACGGCCATTTCCGTTGACTACTAATTGCCTTCCATAAATATACGACCCTTAAGATCATACGTCTCAAGGAGGGTGTTAAGCTAAGAGAAGTTGTCTTCTCCGCCACCATTGATGTATGTTTGTAAAAACCAATGTACTTAATCTTTAGAAATACAATGTCAGACAAACATCCATACAAGTTGTCCAAGAACAGGACAAACCGAAGGTACTTTCTTACAACATCCTCTCGGGAAATCCCTAGGATTAGTAGCGAATAGTCCTTGCATTGTATATTTCATAATGAAGAGACCACTACTGCTGGATGTATATTGGGATTTGAACCCCAAAGGATCAACAAGCAGTCCCCCACTATAAACTCCGAAATATCAATATCATCACAAGCAACCTGCACAGTCGTCGCATATACGTTGGTTCGAAGTGGTTTTCAGATAAATCTGATTCCGGTCTCTTCGCACCAACAATGCAAAAGTGTTTCTCAACCTCACATGGCAACTAAGTCTCATAGATTTATCACATTTCCAACTTTCAAATTGCTATCCTACGGGCCAAGAAAGAAGCTTGATAGATGGGAGTAATACTCCGCACTATACGAAAAAACATGCTCAACACAAACGATAATCAAGCCTTCACAGAAGGCTATGTACTAAGTGTACAACTAAATAGTTCCCACATCAAGTCGAGGAATTAAAATTTGGCCAAGTCTGATAGTCGGTTATTTAACTATCAAAACAAACAAACAAATATTCAGCACCATAACAGTCATTGGGCCCTTTAATTAATCTTTCATTAATTAAATCACTTGCCAAATATTCACTTCAATTTATCTTTAAAAGATATAATCTCAAAATATTTCACTTCATATTCGAAAACATTTCCATATACTTAAAACATGATTAAGTATATGTTTTATTATATAAGGAAAACATTCTCTTAAACACATTTATTTGGGTCAAAAAGAATGTTGCGTAAAACATCGTTACGACAACCCAAAATCAATAGTATAGGGATTCGAAAATAAGATAGATATATGAATCCCAATACTATACAAAAACATTTCCTTTCGAAAATCATTTACTATAACAATAATGTCATAGTCCATCATTTCTTTACTTCTCGAAAACGTCTATTTCAAGAATGAATGTTGAAATCTAGGGTTTTGAACCTTGATACATTTTAAAACAACTTTAAATCGTTTAACTCCATTTTAAAATATCACTTTTCAAAATATTTCTTTAATATATTATTCAATGTCCAAAATCGTGAATATAAATCTCTAACCAAATTCAACACTTCTACATATTTAATTAAAGGATTATTCATTGTCCAAAATCGTGAATATATCTCCTTTGATAAGCTTTCATATTTACTTATCAAATTCAATTGATTTCGGATTTATAAACAATGTTTATAAACTCACATTTATATTTTATAAAAACTTCAATATATAAAATCTCCTTTACTAACCAATTCCATTTGTCTCATTTATATGTCAAATCTAATTTATAAGTTAATTCACTTATATCATTTATTTACAAATTCGTTCTTTTATAACTTCACAAATTATATAAATCGTATTCACTTATAAAATCCATTTATAACTTCATTTTAACAATTTTAAAAACTCCTTTATAATTCAACTATTCTGATTTATAAAAATTCAATTTTGTAAATCTTCATTATAAACCATTTATATTAGGCAAATATCTCAATTTAACCATTTCACAACATCATTAACTCCATATTTCACAAAAATCACATTTCAATTATATTTCCCAAAACATCATAATTTTTTTAACATAAAAACTATCACATTTATTTATTCAAAATAAATCAATTTCCTTACAATTCAAAAATCAATAAAACATTTATTTTCAAAATCACTTAACCCTTTTAAATTTGGAAATCATCACTTAAACATTTTTAAAATTCCAAAATAGGCCCAATGCTGCAACAACACCAAATACATCAATCATGGCATCCAAAACATCAAAAATATATGATAACAGAATATATCACAATATCTGTAAACAAATAAATACCGGTGAGTAATCCAATTGGATCCCTCCAACCTGTCAGCCGCAACAAATATACATATTAGAATATATGTACAATTTCTGCTTCGAGGCAGACGCGCGTACAAAGGGTCATCCGCTCATACACGGGAACGTATAAGGTCATCTACTCCACTAGGCATGTATATATCCAAATACCAATCAATATATCATATACCATCTAAACAATCATCATATAATAAATTATTTCTCATTTATATAAAAATATCAGTGAGTGAGAAAGAGTGGGTTGTACTCGCATTGATTCCAATCGCAGTTGCAGTGTTTTATTCCGAATAAAATAAAACAAGCGTTTAATTTTATTTAAAATTTACAATAGCTCCAATTAACTCCAAACCATCTCCATCGTGTAGTGCTCGTCAATACAGACCCAATGCAATTTGTTTCATGCAAAACGGACCACGTATCAAAAAGTTATGGCATTTTTAATATCACACGAGTCATTATATAAAAATAATTTTTTTTATTTACAAAACAAATCAAGGCCATTCATTTTTGAAGTGAGATAATTGGCCGCACGATTTTGCTTCTTCTCCATCGCATGATACCCAGGTGAATACGAGCGCACGAACCCATTGAAGCGATTCGAAATTTTACAAGCCGCACCCACTAACGACGTCGAAAGATGATCGGAAACCTTTGATGCGTGCGCCATCACAACGTCCACCACTAGCATGAACCATGGCAAGCTCGGTTTTTCCTAAGCCTCGAAAAACATGCCTAAACAACGAATGAACGCAGCCAATTTCCCGTCGATCCACTCAATAAAAATCGATTACCACCGTTGAGATTGAAGATCTCGTCGCCCTCTGCAACTTTGCAGTTGAACATTTTTCGAATCGATTGACGGATTTGAAGAAATCGAAGGGAAAAGGAAACAAATTTTTGGCCATTGAATGTAAATGTGGCGGCTAGGGTTTAAAACCCTAATGTTTTGCAAAATAGAAAATAGTGAGGCCTTTTATAGAAAATTTCGCGACACTATTCACCCGAAATTTTTCCAAACTCCAAACGAAGCGTGCCGCCTGGCGTTTATAATGTTTACCTCTATTCCGAACGCAATGGAATATATATCGGGAGCCAATTCGATCGTGTTTGGAAGATAGGTTTTCGAATCGACTATTTAAATTTAAAATTCATTTAAACCGATTTCTACGCGTTTTAGCTTGCCCCGAAAAACCGTAAATCTGATTGACACGAAATTTGAAATCTTGCAATAATTTAACATTATGGGTCCAATAAAACTGGTTTCGTGGAAATCCGAGACTGTTTGTAAAATGGCTATTTTTGCACGTAAATTAAATATTAAAATAAGCAATTTCTACAATTTAACTTTTAATTCGATTTTATAAGTCCTCTAACATCATCCTAATTAAAATAGAATTCAATTCAACTTTATAAATCATTTTTATTCACATTTAATTCAAATATCAATTATTTATGTAATTTCAAATATTAAATTAACAATTTAATTATCCAATTAGATATAGATATTCGAAATATAAGTTATTCGACTTATAAAATTTACTTGTGCATATTTGAAATCAATTATATGAATTTCAAATGACTGAAATTCTGGGTTGTTACACATGTCCTCTTCCTAAAGGTCTGAAGCTTACCACCACTGAAGACAAAAAGCTGCTTAATCCTGAAGTATATAAAAAACTAGTTGGGAAGCTTTTTTATCTCAATATGATGAGATCGTATATTTCATATGTGGTTCAAAAACTTAGTCAATTTATGAAGTGCCAAAAATTCCACATTTTTCTACAACATTAGATGAATTTAAGTATCTTAAGGGTACATTGGATCTTGATCTTTCCTAGGCTGCTAATGCTGCATTACGGTTCAAGGCATACTGTGATGCTGACTGGGGTGCTTGTGCATACTCGGGGAAGTCTCTCAAAGGATTTTGTGTTTTATTAGGGGATTCTCTAATCTACTGGAAGACAAAGAAATAGAAGGTAACATCTAAGAGTTCCATTGAGGCAGAGTACAAGGCAATGAGTCAAACAATTAGCGAAGTTGTGTGCATTGAAGGATTACTTCAAGATTTGTTGGTGAATGTTCGTAAACCTATTCCTTCGTTCTATGACAACAAATCTGCATAATATATTGCTAAAAATGAAGTTTTTTAGGAAATAACAAAGCACTTGAAGATGGATTGTCAATACAGCAGAGTTTATATTAAAGACAATTTCATTGTGTTGTCTCATGTTAGTACAACTATGTAGTTTGCTAATGTGATGACTAAACCACTTGGTCCAGAACAAATTCATTTTTTAAGTTCTAAGATTGGTCTTGTTTGCCAGCCTACTCCATGTCCATCTAAGGGGGGATATTAAGCCACATTAATATAATAAATAATGACTAGAGTTTCGAATCTCACGAGAGTTTGGTTATAAAAACTCCTTGTATAAATACTCTTTCTAGTAGTCTTGTACAGCTAAGAAATTCAATTTTACAGAAAAAAAATAATCTTCTTCTCTTCTCTAATATTTCTCTCTCTAAACTTGAGATTGATTCGTGTCCCTCTTGGTCTACCCTTTTTAAAAGGAAGCCATGCAACGTAGGAAAGTATATCCCGATGGTTATTACCATTGATTTATTTGGGGAAGTTGTTGTTGCCCCCTCAATCCGTGCTTGATGCAGGAAAGGAAGTTCAGAATGAGTATTTAGTAGGTTTCTTCCTTGACAAACCTCTGTTATACTCTGTTGTTATTCAGCATCCCGAAAAAATCTAGAAGCTGAAAGGAAGCATCAAAGTAAAGTCGGATGGAACTTGGTTTCTTTTTCTTCTCCCCAATGCAGAGGACCAGTTTAAAATTGTAGAAGGAGATCCTATAATGATGAAAATAAAATTTTTATAGTTAAGGAATGGGATCCCTCTGCTAGCAATATGAGTGGAACTATAAAATCTATTCCAGTATGGGTTTATTTTTCTAACATTCCCTTGATTGCTTGGTCTCCTTTAGGCAACAATTGGTTAGCTAGAAGGATTAGTAAGTTGGTTTGTCTGGATGAGATGATAGAAAAGTTAGAAAAGTGGTCATATGCTAAGTGCTCAATTGAAGTAACTCCACTTTCAAACATGACTTTTAGTTTTTCAGTAAAGTTGGAGGATGGAACAGAACAGTTTGTTCAAGTATATTATTGGTGGAAGCCTAAAGTATGTATTATTTATAAAAAAATCACTACAAGAAACAACGGTATTTCTGACAGCTTAGAAACGTCTACGGCGATCGGTAGCCATCGAAAAAATTAGTCAGTATGTAGGCCGTGGAAGAATGTTCTTTTCGACGGCTTTTTGATGGCTCCGTCATTTTATTTCTGACAAGAGACGATGGATTTATAGACAGTTTTCGACATTATGACTTGTAGATGTGGAAGAACACGGCTTGCCCAAATTTGTATTTGCAGCCGTCCACATACGTGGAAAGTGAGCCGTCGGCTAGCCGTCGAAATACCTAGAACGTAAGAGATTAAAAGCCGCTGGAAATCTAGAAGTTTTTTTTAATTTTAGCAGTCTTTCAACCTCAACCAACACACACACACACAAAATACATACATACATACATACATACATACATATACATACATACATACATATATATATATATATATATATATATATATATCGCAGCTCAATTTCACATATATAAATCAACCAAAGGCCAAATCACATATATAACATCAACAATAACAAAATATCAGTATTTACAATAAATCAAACTAAAATAACCCACAACATACTCAAACATCCAACAATATCTCAAATATCATCCCAAAATGTATCAAACAAGTCCAACAATATCTCAAAACAACTCAAATCAAACTCACACACATCCAATATCTTAAAATGTACCAAACAACTCAATTCAACGTCACCCATCTCAAACATACCCAACTTTCAAACACCATACCAACAAAGTCAAACTACCTCACCCATCTCAAAGTGCATATATGTATAACATTGTAGCACAAACAGAAAAATCATACCTATAAATCTTTGTCATCGCCTCCGGATCCACCTGATGAGCGAAATTTGCCATGCTCCTACACATATGTAGCAAGACGCTCGTCCAACTCACGCTTCTTCTTCGTTATATGATTTGCAAATTGAACCTTCAACTCATGGCTTTTGTCTAACTTTTTTCTTTTGATGATTTAAGTACCTACTAAAAAAATATTTCAAAATACATTTTACTTAATTAATTAAATTGACATTTAATACACTCAATGTTATTACCTCTCAAATGGACATATTCATCCATATTGCATAGGACCTTGATGACATGCTTCAGATGGAAGAAAAATAGGTTAATGCTCCATTACATTAAAGAAACCTTGAGAAAATACTTTTTCCAGTTTGCAAAGCCATATAGGGATATCTACTTCAAGTTTACGTAGACGTTCAAATTTTAATGTAGTTGAACAAAGCCCTTTATAAAACAAACTAACTTCCATTATAACCATCCAAATTTTTATAAGTAATAGTTCTTTGAAAACGACGGGTAACAAATTTTCCATCATTACATGGCAATCATGAAATTTCATCCTACTCAGTTTATTGTTTTTCAAGTTAACTCATCTACGAATATTGGAAGAAATTTGATCAGTAAAAATCTTAATTCTTGCACCCATTGTAACATAAATTTTTCTTGGTTGTTTTCTAACTCATAGCATGCTTTGAGTTTTTAACTGTCGTTTGGCTTGATATGAAACTCAGGACGTTTACATAATTCTTCTATACTATACCTTGGTTTCAAATCATCCTTAGTCTTCCTCTTAACATTCAAAGTTTTTTGTAACACATTATAAAACACATTTTTCTCATTATGCATCATGTCAATATTATGAAAAAGTTGGATATCTTTCCAATAAGGTAACTCCCAAAATATACTTTGTTTGCATCGATCATGAATCGTCGATTTACCCATAATTTCAATTTGTACTCCAGTTTCATGGATCTTTGGAAATTGCTTTACAAGTTCATATATTTCTTCGCTTGATTAAATCATTAGTGGTTGCATAGTCTCTTCTCTATTAATTGTAAAAAAATTCCTTCTCTTCTAAACGGTGAGAAAACACTAATGATAATCACACCATGAAATTTTTTTCCCATCCGGTAAAGAAAATGCTTTTTTTCTTTCATGCAATAAGGACAAGCTAGACGACCTGCCGTACTCCTATTTGAAAGTATTGCATTCGTAGGAAAATCACTAATAGTCCATAACAAAGAGACAAACATATGAGAATTCTTTTTTTTTTTTGAAATTTCGTATGTTTTAACTCCTTTATGCCAAAGTGTTTTCAACTCTTCAATCAATGGTTATAAATAAACATCGATTTTTTGTGTTGGATCATCAGGGTCAAGGACGATAATCGTAAGAAACATATATAGAGTTTTCATGTACATCCACAAAGGTAAATTGTAACATGCAACGATAATAGTCCAAGATGAATATTTAAAACCAAACTAAGAGAATGGTGAAAATCCATCCATATATAAAACAAGTCTAATATTACGGCTCTTTGCTAAAAATGCGGGATAAGTCTTATCAAAATGTTTCCATGCTTCTCCATCAGGATGGTATTTTAGGGTACCTTCTTACTTTGTTCTTACATTGTGTCATCTTGTGTGAGGTATGGTTAAGAAGATGCGTATAACCTTTGAAGTCTAGGAGTGATAGCTAAATAATGCATTCTCTTATGCATAACTTCCTTTTCCTTCTTTTTTCTTAGTTTATATCTTTCATCGTTACATATCCTACACTTTCTAAGAATGATGGCCTCTTTCCAAATCAACATGCAACCATTTGAAAATGTATTTATCTGTTGGTATAGCAAACAAAAAAACAGACATAAGTTTTTTCACTTCATAATGATTTTTGCACATAAATTATCGGGTGACATATATCGTTTTGCAGCTTGTACAGTAGCTGTAAATCCGACTTTTGTGAAGTTGAATTTAAATTTCATAGAAATTTATTTTGTATTACCGATAATTCAGTGCTGCTTATATAGCCATACCGAAGGCGTTTCTTAGCAGCACCGAATAATCATATATTTTCTTTACTCCAATACTTGCTTCTTCTTCAACATTTACATCGCCTCATCAACTTCAACCATAGGGAATATCGATTGTGCTGCATCTTCAACCACATCTTCAATGGAGTTCACAATAACATTGTCATTACCCACCTCTTCCTATGACACTAAATAATTAGGTGCAAAAAGCTTTACATGACGATCCCACATAAATAATCCAGTAGGAAACCATTTTGACACATATATTCGGTTTCAAATGTTTGCAGTTACTACAGAAGCAATAAATTTCTTTACTTTTCCATTATTAATTAGAGCAAATTCAATAAATACATGTACACCGTTATAAAAAGTACCTTTGTTAAGCCTCTCATTCCCTTTCGTTGATATATACAGCTCTTTGGATCAACAAAATAATTGGCCATTTTTTCCTACTTTAAAAAATATGATAAGAATTCAAAAAATTAATGATCATTTACAAATTGGCATTTAATTTTTCATTTATACATTTTATTATTTTATTAATTATATAATATGTTATTATTGTACACTAATTTATTTATATTTTATAGTTTTATTAAATTATAATATTTGATTCTTTTAACTTTTTTCATAAAACCTTATATATTTTCAATTTTAAAAAATTATGAATATAATATTATATTTTTAGTTTATTATTTTCTACTTTATGGACGGTCATCTACTTCCCATTACAAACACAAAAATAATTACTTTTCGTAAATCCTTTCATTTTAAACGATTTAACAAAATTTCGACAGCACTTCCCCTTCGTTCCATGTATCATACATAAATGCATGTACACAAGGAGCAAAAAGGAAGTACTGTCTAAATTTTGTGAACCATTTGAGATGGAATAATTTACAAGATGTAGTTACTTTATTATGTTTATAACTTGTCCAATACAAAGATGAATGCAATAAATATTGTATCGGATGAATATTGATGTCCATTTTGTAATAAAAACAATTATCCATATAACGATCATATACAATACTTGTTAGATGGGACCAAAGCTGTCTAAGGGATTTAAAAAATAAAGTTATTATACACTGATTTTTTTTATATTAGCATTAACATTAATTTAACATTTAAATTTCTTAACGATTAAAAACTAATAAAAACTGTTTTTCAACATATTTTAGCTAACACTAGTTTCAATTTATTACACGATAATAAAAAATTAAATTTGTACACTAATTTATTTATGTAAATTACATAGACATAACAAACTTTATATAAAAGTACGGATATATAAACTAATAAATGGAGTATGTAAATAAATTGTTTTTTTTGACATTTTAAATGACACATACACTAATTAACACTAAATTATGTTACATTAATACACACATACACTAATCAACCCAAATTAGCCCTAAGTATACATTAATTATCAGCATTAAACACTAATAGCCCTAACTAACATTTTATAATAAACCAATATACATAATTATAACCAATCAATGGGTTATTATCAGAAACTACTGGCACAAATTAACACCAAGTTTATCATAATTAAGATTAAATAGTTTAGAAGAAGAATATACCTAATTTTTGATGAATAAAAGACGTAGACGGTTGGAGATTGCAAATTAACCTAGAATTTGACAGATTGTAATGGTTTACGACGGGTAGGGACGGATTTGATTGGATTTGGGGGTTTAGGGTTTTTAGGTTTAGATTTAGAATTGTGAAATGAGAAAGAAAATGGGTTCGATTGATGCTATATAAGCGACATTCTAATGGTTGCCGACGGCCATCCATGGCTAGTTTTTCAATAGTTGTTGAATAAAATAATTTATGTTTTCTTACTTTTTAAAATAAATTAAAATTTTAATTTATTGTCAAAATTTAATTTGCTATAAAATATTTACAATAATGCAATTTTGTTTCTAACTATTAAAAAGTTTATTTTTATTCGTTATCAATAATTTTTTAATGTTTTGGTAATTAATTATGAATTTTAAATATATTAACCACAATAAATTCATATAAAATAAAATATTTACTAAAAAAATAAATTTGTTCAATCTTATGTCCATCCGAGGTATTTTTGGCATATGGTTGAACTATGAAAGGAAAATAAACAGTTAAGGTGTGAAACTTGATTTTTCAAATTTATAGTCGTTCGTCAACAATTAGACTTAAACCTTTCATTGGAAGGTCAAACGATCTTCAAATGAGACAAATTCAAATCATATATATAATATTATGTACTTATCCAATCTGTATAGTTGGACTTAAAATACTACAGAAAAAATTTAGATTTCAAACAGGTCATTTTCATAGAAGTTGTCCGAACAACACATATCAAGTGTTGTACAACTCCTTGGAAAATGACATATTTTGGGTATAATTTTTTCTTTCATTTTCTCTCGATTCTAAATACATGGTTGGATAAATACATTATAAAGTATATATGATCCGAATTTCATCTCGTTCGAAAATCATTTGGCTTTCAAACGAATGTTATTAATTCGATTGTTAACGAAAACAACTATAAATTTGAGAATTAATATCGACACCCTAGATTTATTTATTTACTTTTTTATTTTTTGGAAGTAGGTCCAAAATAATTTCGATTGATATAAGATTTAGAAAAAATATTTTTTCATCGAATATTTTCTTTTATATGAATTTATAATGTTAAGTACATTTAAAATTCATAAGTACTTATGCCATGGTTAAAAATATATTTAAGTTCATAAAATAGTGACGCATCATAAATTTCATCGAAGCTGTATGCGCTGAAAGTTGCATAGATTGATCATTTGAGTTTGATTTTCAATAAAATTAAATATTGAGTAACATAACAAAAGGTTATCGAAAACACTAATTTACCTAACCATAATCTATCATCAAATTGTAGAATTGAATAAAAATATCTTCCGTAATTTTTAGAAATTAAATTAGTATTTTAAATAAATTACAAACTCCTACAAATTATAAGTTAAGATAATGTGATTAATTAAATTAATTAAAATAGGTAACTGTTGGAAGCTATCTAAAACTATACGATGAAGTCGTCAGCCATCCAAAGCTTCCTTTGGAATTCCTGTTGTTCCTTGTAGTGTATAGATATATTTAGGATAAATGTCTTAGTGAAAAGAAAGAGGTGGTGATTATTGCCGTGAAGCAAGAATGAGTTGGAGTGGCTAGCAAAACTGTTGCTTTTGTGCCAAGAGTTTGTGATTACAAGGTTGCATGAGCAAAAAATGTTTTGAGGATGGTAGAAAATGCTAAGAAAAATAATAAGAGCTTAGGTGAAGAAGTTATGGAGGTTTAAAAATTAGATGCTGAAGGGACAAGTATTTCTAAAGAGATAATTTATTTAGTTAATAATACACTACAAGAAAACTACGGTTCACCTACGCCAATATGGCGTAAGCGGGGCGTAGGTAAATTGTAATATCCCGGAATTTCCATGAATTTAAAATATGATAATCTCTTAATTTAAATTATTTGAACTGATAAAATTGTTATTTTCAAAAATAAATAACCAAGTAATAATAATATAATGTCTTAATTATGGTTATAGATTGGTTTTAAAATAATTATTATTTTGTTTGTGTAAATAAATTCTAAATTGACTTATTGTTTTCATAATTGATAAGTGTGTTTAAATATATTCATATCTGTGTACTTAAAATTGATTTTAAAATAGGATAAATTATTTATAAATAATAGTGAGCTTATTTAAAAACTAATATTATATTTATTTAAATTGATTTTTAGACTTGGATTTTTAAAATTGAGTTTGAAATTTAATATATAAATTTGAATTCAAGGGAATATACATGCATTTTAAAATAAAATAATATATAGTTTGGTTTTAAAATATATAGATAATGTTTTTAGTTAAAAATAAGATTTGTTTTAGATTTTTCTTTTTATAGAAATTTATATATAGAAAATTTGGAATTGTATTTATTTAATAAGAATAAATACAAGGCTTTTTGAAATAGCATTTTAAATGAGTTTGTAATATTATATATATAATTTTATTTAAATTATAATTGGTTTTATTTTATTTTCTTTTAAAAATTTATTTATATAAATTTAGAAAACATTTATAAATTTATAAATGTATTTGTTAATTAGGAATTTAATTAGTAAAGTATTTATAAATTAAGAAAACATATTAGTTAATTAGAAAATTAATTTAAAAAGCTTTTAAATTTCTTTTAGAATAAATATACATAAATGTTGACAAGCGTTAAGTCCTAAATCACTTTGTCAAACAAGTGTTAAAACATTAATGTAAATTAAAGACACGTGTCATTTTATTTGAATTTTCTTTAATTTAATAAAACTGAAAATTTGCCTATTTAAACACCATCTTTCTTCATTTTCTTTTTCTTTAAATTTTATGATTCATTCCTAAGAGAAACTAGAACTATCCTTGCAATCTTTACTCTTCAAAAGAAAATCAGAAATCCTCAAAAATCAAACCTGAAATCTCCTCAAATTCCAACCTGCAAAATTTTGTTCCCTGTAAAACTTTTTCCCAAATCTGCCATCAATGCCTCAAACTCAAAAACAATCTAGAAAATAAGTTGATAACCTGTAACCATTCTGTGACCAAATTTGCAATATATTTCCAAAAGTTCAAATGCAAATTTCAATCCAGTTCTAGAGATCTGCATTTTCCCATGTCTGCATCATTTTTCAAAATGCATGCAAGTGAATAATCTGGATCAAGGCAACCTGAAGCAATTTTATGGAAAGCAATTCAAAGGGATGAAGCATTTCAGTTTTAAATTTTCAAGCTCAAGTGTTTGCAAGTTTTCAATATACAATTGCATGCAGTTTTCAACCCAGTTCTTTTTCAAAGGCTCTGCATCTCCTCGAATGTGAGTAAACATTTTTACTAAAAACTTAAGTGATGAATTATCTGTTGCTTGAAAAATTTCTATGATAATGATGTCTTGCATGTGAAGATAAAAGTACAAATCTGTGTATAGGAATGTATTTGAAATTCTTGTTTGGATTATTTGAACTTCCCTGTTTCTGATTACAGAGATTTTAAAACAAAACAAAATTTTAAATTCTCAGCTTAATCACTGAGAATCTATGGTGTTTAAATCAAGCTAGTTAGTTTAAACATCATCTAATATATTTTTTAAAACAAAATCTAGTATTTTAGGTTCAGAAAATTTCTGGAAACAAGTAAACACTGCTGGAATCTTCAAATGCAATAAAATCAAATGTTAATTTATATTGATTCAAGCATATATCTTAGATCGTCTCAGAAAGTTAGGACTTTTAAGACAAGAATCACAATTTTTAAAATTAAATTGAGTGAGTAATTAGGGTTTTTCTGGAAATTGGTTTTTTGTCAAAATCTGATGATCTTTGCATCTGGGGTGTTCGGGGTTTATGATGGAGCTAGAGGTAGGATTGGGGAGTGTGGCGAAAATTGCTGAAGGGTTTGTAATCCATTGTGGAGTTTGGATTTGCTCGAATTTGGTTTTAAACCTAATTTTGGGTCTTGCTGCAAATTGAACCACTGCTCTTATTATGTTGTTTCGAGTTGTATCAAATTCTGGGAAGTGGAAGCGCGGTGGATCGGCAATCAATAGCCGGAATCATGGCGATTATCGTTGATCGGAGGCGAGAGATTAGGGGATTTCCTGATGATGGTTTGGGTCTCAAGTTCATCCTGGGGTACTTGATTTTGAATCGAGGCATGAATTGACGTTCTGTTGATTGTAGGTGCTTGTAGGGTTGTTGGGTGACTTGGCGATGGGGTCGTCGTTGACCGGAGGCGGTTCAGGCGCCGGTGCACTTGCACAGGGAGATGAGCATGTCAGTGGGTTGTAAGTATTTGGGAATTGGGTTGCTGGGTATTAGCTCGGGTAAAACATCGTGTGTTTGAGTAGATAACTCGAGTATCAACTCGGATAGAGATGAGTTGGAACTTGTTAACAGTTGAATAGTTACAGGTTTTATAATTTGGAATTTTAACTAAAACTTAAATTAAGTTTTGCAATGGAAGAAGTGGGGAAGAGTAACTAGGATGTTTTTGGGGTTTTGATCGGGTTAGACCCGAAGTTATATTAAAGGAATTTTCAAAAATATTTTAAGGATTTATTTTAAAATGGGTTTAAACTTTAAACAAAGTATCTTTTGAATTTTGGGGTATGAATCTTGTTTTAAATTTATTTTGATAAAATAAATGTTTCTTTAACATTGTTTATGAAGATAAACTTTATTTAATTTAAAATTTGTTAAATCAAGTTAAAATATTCTAAAACTTTAATATAAATGGAATTATAAAGATTTTATAAAAAGCAAGTATATTGATTTAAATTTAAAACTTGATTTAAACCATTACTTCATGATATTTTGAAGTATTTTAAGGAAGTTGTGATTTGTAAATTATAAATTATTATGTTGGATAAGTGTTTAAAACTTAATTAATAATTTGATTAAGTAAAGTTAATTTTTAAAGTAAATTGTTTAATAAGAATAATTAAGATAATGCTTTATGTTAAGGATAATTAAGTTAAATGAATTGTAACTAATTAGGCTAATTAAGAAATTTTAAGTTTAATTAATTAATTTAATTAATTATTTTAAAAGGGTTAATTAAGTAATTAGTTAAGGATGATTATTAATTTAATTAACTAATAATTATGATGGTTTAATTAATGATTAATTAAATTATAATTATTAATTAATTAAGTAATTAAATTAGTAATTAAGTTTTAATTGGGTTTTCTTAATTAATATTTAAAAGTATTACTAATCTATAATGCAAGTTAATTAAGAATTAATTAACTATTATTAGAGGTTAAGTAATTTGTAATTAAGGGTGTTAATTAATAATTAAGTTTTATTAATTAATGATTAAGAGATGATTAATTAGTTAATTAAGGTTAATTAATTAATTATAAAAGTAATTAGTGATTGATTACTTTGTATTAAAGGATTGATTAATAATTAAGGTTTATTAATTAATAGTTGAAGATAATTAATCTGTAATTAATGATTAATTTGGTTAAAGAGTAACTAAGGGATGAACTACTCGATTATAACTTATGAGGGGAATGTGATCAAGTAAGTTAATTAAATTGTTAATTAATTAAAGATAGTCACTTGATAAATGATTAAGTATGATTACTTAATAAGTTTTGATAAGAGAAATTACTTAAGTAATTGATGAATAAATTACAGGGGTAATTGAGATAAGTGGAATTACTTATTGGGAAGTAATTTTGAATGGATAATTACTTGTTAAAGTAATTAAGGGTTTATTACTTGGTGTAATAAATCAAAGAATTTATAAAAGTAATTAAAAGTAATTAAGAAGTAATTAAGAATAATTAATTACTTTTTATATTTATTAAAGTTAATTAATTAAAGCAATTAATTTAAGCATGATTAATTAATATAATTAATTAAGGAATAATATGATTAATTATAGTTAATTAATTAATGGAAGTAATTAATTAAGGTTCAGTAATTAATATGATTAATGAGAATGATTGAGGATTAATTACTTGATTAAGAGTTAATTAATCAAGGTTGATTAATTAAGATGATGATTAATTAATTGGTTTAATTAATGGATAAGTAAGCAAGATTTATTGTGATGAAGGTAATTAATTTAATTAATTTTAAATTAATTAAGAGATGAAGTAATTAATTTAATTCACTTTAAATTAATTAGAGATAGTTAATGTAATTCATTTTAATTAATTATGTTTAAGTAAATCATTGCTTATGTATGAATGGATGACATTGATTGTCTTGAATGGATGTAATCTAAAAAATGAGACAAGTAATGTTGTGTGGTATGAATGCTTGGTTGCTTTGTGATGATAATATAGATTATCTATTGTGATGATGATATGGATTACCTATTTTGCTGTGGATCATTTATTTATTTTGATAATGTGATTATCAATTGTGACTTGTGAGTTATCTATCTGTGTGTATATAGATAATTAAATTGAATTGTTTAACCTTAAACAACTTGGACCTAAAAGATACGTTTTGGATTTCGATGAGACCGAGATCGGGTTCTCAAATTTGGATATCAGAAAACCACATCGATCCAAATTAACGATAGGTCGTGAATCTCAAGTGAAGAGTGAAGACTCGAGCGAGGTGTAAGAACTATTCGTCAGTATAACTCTGAGGGTGATTCCATGATGAGTTTGACGAGTAGTACTCTCAGATTTGAGATGGTGATTTAGAGTGCAAGGTTTATTGTCATTAACTCTAAGGATGATTCCAAAATGAATGTAACGAGATAATGCCTTCGGTTTCGTTCGAACCCGGAATGAACTTGTATGGATTGAATGCTTTCAGAACATCGTCAGGTGGACAATGAGCATTCTAAGTGATGTGTTCACTAAAGGTAATCGTAGCCTCAAGCCTCATCAACTGGGAATGGCTAAAACATGGGAGGTGCAGCAAGGCTAAGTGGGTCATGCCTAAGTAGGATAAGGTTAATCCCTGTCTAGAGTCCCTTTTATTTCGGCTGTGTGGGTGGTTGAATAGCTACAACTGTCGGGGTTGTCTTATTCGGAACTGTTCAGTAAGAAATGGTTCCGGCCTAGTGTTGCATGGGAGCGGGCATACTCCTCGGTACGGTGATCTAGGCCACGTACTATGACGGGCGATACCCCAATAGCCCTACCATAGTATGGAATCCAAAATCCAATAAGTGCCCTCGGATTTGATTGTATTACCCTCTTTTGTGGCTAGTAGCTGGAATTTAATAAATGTAACAATTTCGGCTATTTCATATTTATTTAAAAACCCCAGACCTATTATAATATCACTGGATTTCCTATCAAATGTTTGGTTAACGTAAGGTAAAAACTTTTCCATGTTTATGTGTGGGAAGTCTTACGTGATACCTTTTCTTTCAAAAGGTTTTTAAAGTTAAGCAACTTTAACCGTTTACTCACACCAGACCTATGTCTGACCCAGAGTTTATTCTGTTTTTCTTAAACTCTTGGGTACTCAAATTTTTACGAGCAGCCAGGGGATTCAGGTTGGCTTGATGAATTCTAGAGGAGCAAAGGAGAAGGAGGCTTCTGCGTATAGCTATATAGTATTCCGCTATGTGTTCTCTGAGTCGTTTGTCTTTGAGTTGTATTGAGTTGTATAACTAGACAGGTGTCTATAACTGTCTAGTATGTGTTGTTTAGCTGTGTATCTCGGATGCATATGATACTATGTAATGTATTATGTGATTAATATAATTTATTCGTTCCGCTGTTTAGATTCTGATGTTGTTTCTTTCTTCTTCTCTGTCTTTTCTCTTTTCTATCCCTTTCTTTCTTAAAAATGATACAATTTTCTGTGGTGAGAAAGTCGGGTCGTTTCATAAATGCAACAACTACGTAGCCCCTATGCCAATTCTACCGTAGGTAAAATCTGCGTAGGTAATAAAATACCTACATCTTACCTAACCGTCCGTGGAGTTGTTTCCTACGCCATAATTTTTCTACGCCTTCCCCACGCTATTTTATTCCTACGGTTTTGTTATGGAATTTTTACTTCTTTAGCTACTCATGTCTTTCCTACAACATTCGTTTACCTACATCTTCCCTACGCCGAGTTTTCGTAAGCTTTCCCTATGCCATTCTTACATATTACGTTTCCTACGTCTTTTCTACGTCATTCATTTGTCCACGGTTTACCTACGCCTGTGTTTTTAATGTTTTTCCTATGCCATGCACGCGACTTTTTGCTGCATCAATAATCGATTTACCTACGCCTTCCCTACGTCTTTTCTGAAGCAATTTTGATATATTACTATTGTATTTCATTTCACCACATTAAATAGAAACTAAAATCAACTTATTTTATATATATACACATTCCAACAAAAAGATTAACATCAAACCATTCATCTTTAATTCAAAAAACAAATATCTCATTCATAGTACAAAGTCAAACAATATTAACCAAGTTCCTATATGTCAAAATAATACGATAATATGTTCATGATACATGACATAATAAATATACCATTAAGAAAGTTTTCAATACCTCATCCCTCACGACGATCGTTCGGCTCTCCATCAAATCTCTGTCGAAGCATCTCGGTGAGTTGTTCATATTGCATCTTCAGCATTTGAATCTCCCCTTCTTGACGCTCCACCTTTTCCTCTAGTTTGTGCTTCTCCCTTATTGATGCTATAAGTGGCATCTTTGTATTTCTGCATTTTATCAAGTATTGCATCAATTTATACATTTTAAACTAATTAAAATAATGTTTTGTTGAAAGTTTAAATACTTACTCCAGGGATATTGCTATAATATGGCATACGATCCTTTCTTCTAGCTATAGCACCGGTAAGCATGTCGAATACTTCTTCCTCGACTTCATATGAAATTATTGTGCCTTGACTTTTCAATTCTTCGATTATAGCTTGATATTGTGCCTGTATTTGTAATTTTCCAAATAAATTTTATTAGATATATTTATAAGTCAAGATGTGTAGGACAGCTAAGTGCATACTTTAAATCTACATACTCTATTTTGCACATTATCTTAGATGTCAATGATAACTTAACATGGAAATACATCCGATTAGATAGGTAATCAAATCAATTTTGGTATATCTAACACAAAACTAATTGACAATTTATAAATTTCACGGTTTGCAACATACAGGTATATGCTTTTTGCTCATGTATATGCTAAAAGCATGTTATTACCCTTTCATCTCTAATATAATGGATAGTTATAAGTCTTATAATTAAGCTATGCAATATAATTGACGGGGCTTACCAGAGCATCTCTTCCGTTTGTTTGTTGAAAGTTGCTGACGTGCATAGTTAATACTCATTGTTTCTCTGGCAGCAATATTAACTATCTAATTTATCTAAATTTCTAAAGCTCTAATAGATAGATAATTTAGTTCTAAAGCTCTAATAGATAGATACTATATGATTTAGCAATTAAATAGATAGATAGTATCTGATTTAGGTGTATGTTATACGCATATATTAAACTATTAACCAGTTATTAAAACCAAGCTATAAGAACCACTTACTGCAAATTCCATTGATGCTTCATCAATCCATCTACTAATGGTAGATCCGTTGTCTGAAGTGACCTTATGAGTTCTACAATACAATTCCCAAGTAGTTGGCTCCCTGTTAAGTTCATCGGTCTAGAAAATAAAGACAAAAATAGAGTAAAAATGTGATAAGATGATGTAAACGAACGTTAAAACAAGATTTTAGAGATCAAACCAAATCGTTTCGATAATCCGCAAAGGATCTCGAACCACCACAGTGTCACTTTTTGTTTTGAGCCCTAGAGTTTGCAGCTTTTTCGGCCAGAGCTTTTACTTCAGGAAGCTCCCAATATGCCAAAAACTGCTCATATATCTCCTAGGGTATGTTCGGATGCTTCTTCCCTGACTCTTTCATACTGTGAATTCAGTCCCGATACTTCAAACTTGCTTTCCTATTCCATATCTGCTTCACAATTGCTGGTAAAGCATCATCTGTCCATTGAAATGACTGCTGTACATGTAGAGGAAAATATTATAACCAAAAAATTAGATGTAACACAAATACACTAATATTATTTTACCAGAAACTCCTGAAACATCACTTTCTTAACAACATCGGGGATACTCTTAAAATTGGGCCAAAAATCGTTAACCCGTGCTAATAAACAGACTCGAATAGGATAAGATGTAGCCCTGGAAGTGAACTCATATGTGAAACATATAAATGTAAAGCATGAATCTACATTACTCAAACTGTTTGTTTAATTATGCTGCACCTGATGAAGTAACTGATTCTGAATATAAAGGCAACATCGATAGCAACTCGCATAGATTAACAGATGGTGGATACGAAGAAGCTTCAGCTTCATATTGTTTTTATGCTAGAGAAAATTACAAAAATGGAGACCAGGTAATTCTAAAGATTCGTGAATTACATGCATATGCGCATCAAAGCATTTTACTGTGCAGTCCATTCCTAGATTACATTTTGCACATGTATTCTAAAATGCGGGTTCTCTTAAGTTATGGAACATACACGAATATAGAGCTTTTGGAGCATTACGACTTCCTCTTAGATGTAAATCCAAATGACAAACTCTTCATTGAGCTCGACATTGACATGCATAAATTATGTTCTTGGCCTAAAGATTATCTATATATTCAAGCAAATGGAGTTCCCTCATTTCCTTTACTTTGTACTTTACGCTTATGGGCAACCCCGTCAAATCAAAGGAAATCATTTGGGTATCAAGCTTACTCAGGTTCTGTGCTTTCTCCTAAAAATGAATTGCATGTCATGAAATGGTTGACAGAGCACTATAAAAATGTACTGCCAGGAAATGAATCAATGTAGAGTGGCCCATGCATCTCATAAAATCGAACATGAGAAGATAAACATAAACAAGACCAGCAGATCCAACTCTGACCAAAAGGGACCCAATGATGGACACACCCATAACTACACATATCATTATCTGCTCCAATAGGGTTGCAAATTCAGATGCATATTGATAACAATAGCATTACATACCACAATCAGCGATCCCCTATAAATGTACTATTTCTTTACATCGATTTTCTTTATTTAATTTTGAATGAAACCAAGCCATATATCAGAAACTACCACTAGTACAATCTATATCAAGTAACTATCACTACCTTTAATGCAACGGACCACATTCTACAGACACAAACAGTGCAATCAACTTAATCGTTTCCACCACATGGGTCAAATAAAGACCATAAAGAGCGGTCTTTATTTCTCAAAACCTTCCACTGTTGTTTGAGTGGAATAATTACTGGTTTTCATTTGCTGATGCATGAGTATATTTGTTTTAAGAATATTTCATTTAGTCCCAAAAAACAGGTTGGAGGTATGGTCATGTTGTAGTGATGGATTGGTGGGTGAACTTGCAGTAGGCAGAGGCAGTGAACGTGCTATGGCTTGATTGAGGGAACTGTGATGTAGCAAGGATGCGCAAATGTGATATGGGAAGTGAACTATTAGGAAGCAGTATGATGTAGCAGTGCACTATGATAAAGAAGTGACTGGTGGCAGAGGGTTGTATTCAAGGCAGTTGCAGAAAATGGTATAAGTGCAGGCTATTTGTATATGTGATAGGCTGTTTTATGCAGTTGAACAGTGAGATGTTTAGACGAAGGCAGTAGATGACTGATATGGTGGCAGCAGTCAAGTCAAGTTGATTGATATGGTGGCAGTAGTTGATTGAAGTTTATGAAGTATGCAAGTAGTGGTAGACTGATGGTATGCGATGAGCTGGCATGTATATGAGTTGAGATGACAGGATTGTGTGTATACCGTGGTCGAGGCTAATAGTAGATGTCGTGGTGTGCAGTGGTTTGCAAGGTGCAGTGGGAAATTGAGTTTGTTTTGTTGTCAGTATGAAGTAGTATGTGAAGAGGTGGTTGGTGAAGTAGTAACAAGGCAGTGTGCAAGGAAATCCAAGGAAATCACGGATGAGCAGGCAGTTGTAAAGAGTGGGTGAGCATGGGGTAGATATATAATGGTTGGGGTGTGAAGAGGATGGTGACTTGTTTTTGCATAAGTAAGAGGAAGAGATGGTAGTACTTATTGTGAATGGTCAGCGAGGAACTGTAAAGGCAAACAACTGTAAATGCCGGAGGTAGGAAATCAGAGAATGCAAAGAACAGAGAGTGGGAAATGTAAAATTTTGTGAAAAAACAAAATATGAAAGAAAATGAAAATATCGGTGCCAAATTGAAAATGGAATAAAAAATTTCTTTTTTATTTTTATTTTTGAACTGAAATTGTGGATGTTTCTTTTAATTATGTAAATGCAAATGCAAAACAAGCACACAATGAACACCAAACAAATGGGAGCTAAATTCACACGAAAATGCAACAAAATTCCTTTTTTTTAATTGCAAACACACAAATAGAAGATGTAACTGTAGAATTACCGTTACAAGTAAAGAACAAATTATATTTTTTGACAAAATGATGTGGTATTATTTATTTTTATTTTTTCTTATTTCTGTAATCTGGTCCAAAAGAAATTTGCATACCAGTAAATGGTTGGGGCACTGAAGTAAGAACTAGACCAAAACTTTTCAAGCTCATATAAGAGCATTCTTCAGCTATGCAATAGTGACAAAAATTCAGAATTAATATTACGTCAAAAAATAGGCAAGGAGTTCATAACAAAAGCAATCAGCAAGAACTGGAAACAAGGAGATAAGGTAACACCCAAAAAGGCAAAGTACCACCAAACAAATCAATTAAAACAAATCAATTTTTATTTACTGACAGGCTACTGCTGCTTATAAGCTAAAGTACCACCAAACAAATCAATTTTTATTTACGCATGCCCACTCATGATCCTGATAATGCCAGCAAATTGTAAGTATAATAACCCGCAAAATCATTGTAATACAAATATAGCCATTAACCTGAGCCAAACAGTACACATATATTGCAGAGCTTACAAACGTTAAATGATGATATGGACTGATTGCGTATATATGCTATGCACATGGATACACAAGAGACAAACAATTGTATTTTAAGTACCATGCATTGGTTTGCCTGTGATCCCGATCATTTTGTCTGCCTCAAATCTTTTTCATATAGCTCACAAATGACAACATCAATTAATTATTTTGCAAGAATTCTTACCCAATATTGGCTTGCTAGAAAACTCCGACCCTTGTTACGGAGGAGGAGTCAGAAACATATGCATTAATCGATGGATTGACAACATCAAATTCAAGGGAAGTAGGATGAACAACGGGAGACATGATATGTTGCTCTGCTGACTGTGATCCCGATCCATCTTGATCACTACGAGACGCACTAGGTTGTATTGCAGCAGATGTGTTGTTGCCAGAAAGACGTAGAGCAACAGATGCACTAGGTCGTTTCATGGAACGAAGATGACGATCAGCTCGAGTAGACATGTCTGTTAAATGCAATTACTATAACATAAAGAAATACATATATAATTTGAAGAATTAAATGTACAACAAACCAATTAAAACAACATGAACTGAAGACTAAATACCCATAGATAACTAAGCATACAAGAGTGATTTGAAGTAAAAATTCATACTAGCAGAAAAATCAAACAAGTATATTAATGAAAGCATGCTACCAATCAAAATTATCATCATAACTTCCATTATTTACACTATCATATTCATCTTCACATTCATCAACTTCGACATCTTCGTCAACTTCAGTATCATTTTCATCAGCTTCGATATCATAATCAACTTCGACATCATCGTCAACCTCTACTCCATCAAATACTTCATTATGAAGTGGTCCGATGTCGTCAATGTCTTCAGTGATTTGCACTAGTCCGTAATGGTCCAAATCATTCTGATATGGTTGATCTTCGCTTACGATCATGTTCGAATTGAATGACCGTCTTGGCTTTGTTTTAACGACAGCCCACCAATCCGCTTTATTGTTGTTCATAGGAGGAGAGGGCACGTTATAAACTTGAGTCGCTTGCATCGCTAAAACAAATGGATCATAACCTTGGATCGTCTTTTGTGATTTATTTCAACAAGTGGATAATCTTTATGTGCACGACGCATTCTTACATCTTTTCTATTGTCGAACCATTCACATTTGAACAAAAAGGTTTTAAGCTCTGGTGCCATCGAGTAAGTAAGTTCAATTATTTCCTGTAACATGTCATAATAATCTTCCAGATCATCATCCTCGTTGCCTCCTTTAACACACACCACACTGTTGTAAGTTGTTTTATCTGCTCCAAATTCAGTTGTGTGAAATTTGTAGCCGTTAACGTACATAATTGGACATTTTCTATACTTCATCATAGGACCAAATGCAAGTTTTGCATAACCAACATCAGTGATTCCATTATCAACAACCTATTAAAATAAATTCGCATACATTATAATATTATGTAGATTTACGATATAAAACGCGATAAATATATAATAAATCATGCTCATATATTTCTTAAACCATTTCTCAAATCCTTTACTGGGCTCAACATCAGGATTTGCTTCTTCAAATTGACTGTTGGATGGTTAAAATTACCAAGGAAAATTTATAATATGAAACATAAATGATTTTAATTGATTGAAGTTGTGTTACATACCTAATAAGATTTGACAGCTCTTCACAATTGAGAAGCACGGTTGATTTAGCTAAAGTAAAATCTTTAATTGTCTGAAAACCTCCATCTTTCCATTTACCATATGGACGTCCCCGTTTCTAAAAGATGGATAGAGATATATCAGATGAATCATCCATATCATCCTCATTACAGTGGCCACTGTTAGAAATCTCGATATGGTCTTCAAAATCGTAAATGAAAAATGTGGATGCTTCTTCAGTAATGTATGTTTGGCAAATTGAACCTTCAACGCGTGCTTTTTGTTTCACCTTTTTTTAAGGTGACCAAGATACCTTGATATGAATACATGAAATATTAAATATAATATTCTCATAATGATATGATGAAAAGATGAAAATAAAGTCCACCTTAGTTATACATACCTCTCAAAAGGGTAAAATACCGGTCCTCGCATTAAAACTTCAGTTGGTAGATGTACAGATAGATGTTCCACGCTATTAAAAACTCCACGAGGAAATATTTTTTCCAATTTACACAATAACTTCGGTACATCCTTCTCTAGTTTCTCCAAATTAGCTTTAATAAGAGTAGTTGAACATAAATCTTTGTACATTAAGCTAAGCTCAGTTATGGGCATCCAAACTTTTTGTGGTAATAGCTCCTTGAAAACTATCGGAAATAGAGTCTCAAGAAATACATGACAATCGCGACTCTTCATTCCCGATAGTTGTAGGTCCTTCATGTCAACACATCGTTTCATATTAGAAGCAATTCCATCTGGTAACTTCAAATTTTCTATCCACTCTAATACCTTTTTACGACGAATATTTTCCAACTCATAACAAGCTAAACGTTTGAAATTTGGACGTTCACTATCAGTTTTTAGTTCAGGACGATTACAGTAGAATGTAATATCCTTCCTTGACTTCAAATCATCTTTTGTTTTTCCCTTAACATTCATAATTGTGTTAAAGTAGTTCTCAAACACATTTTCCTCATTATGCATTACGTCTAGATTGTGCCAAAGTTTCAGATTTTTCCAATATGGTAGCTCGCAAAATATACTTTGTTTGCACCAATTATGAATTTGTCCTTTATCAGGGATTTTTGGCTCTCTTTCTATCTCATGTATTTTAGGATAATCTTGCACGATCTCGTACACTTATTCACTACTCAGAATGTCAAGTGGCTCTAAAGTAATAGTTGTATCTGCCTTGAAGTTTTTCTTATCAAATCTAAAACGATCATTTAGATGCAAAAAACAACGATGACGATCCCACCAACACTGTTTACGGCCATATTTTAATCGAAAGGATTCTGTCGAACCATACAGATAGGACAAGCGAACTTGCCGCTAGTACTCCAGCCAGAAAGCATCCCTTATGCTGGAAAATCACTTATTGTCCATAATAAAGAAGCAAACATTCTGAAATTTTTTTCCTTGACACGTCGTAAGTAACAACGCCGTCTATCCACAGTTTTTTCAGCTTATTAACTAAAGATTGTATATATACATTTATTCCTTTTTGGGATTCTTTGGTCCAGGAACAATCACAGTTAAAAACATGTATGAATTCATCATACACATCCACGGAGGTAAATTATAAGGTGTTATAATAACTGGCCATGTCGAATAAGGTTTTTCGAATGAAGTAAAAGGCGCGAAACTATCCGTACACAAACCAAGTCGGACATTTCGTGATTTTTTAGCAAAATCGGAATAAACTTTATCAAAATGTTTCCACGCCTCGCCATCAGAAGGATGACATAAAATCCTTTCCTCTCGTTGTCGTTCATTGTGTCATCGCATGTGTTTCGCGGTAGCGCAGGATGCATATAACCTTTGTAATCTGGGTATAAGCGGAAAATAATGCATACGAGTGAAAGGTACACCTTTTCCATTGGTTTTTGTAGATTTATATCTCTTTTTATTGCAGAATTTACAATTCGTAAGGTTTTTATCTTCCTTCCAATATATCATACATCCACCTGGGTATGTGTCGATTTTTTCATACAGCAAACCAAATGCAGATACTTCCTTTTTTAATGAATACCAATTACATGCCAACACATTGTCAGGTGGAAGCATTTCTTTACACAGACTTAAAATCGCATTCATTATGTTTTCTAACGCATTGTATTCGGATTTTATAGTGATTAACCTAGATGTAGCCAACAAGTGTGTCATTGTACAACCTTTATGAAGCGGCCGTTTCGATGCTTCTAACAAATCAAAAAACTTTTTAGCTTCCGAGTCAAGTTCTTCTGCATCAGGTTCATCAGTCCACATACATGGACCGGCAGCATCATGGACCATTTCTATCATTCTATCTTCCATACTATAGTCATCAAAATTAGCATCGATGGTTTTGTTTGCATCTTCAACTACCACTGTCGAATCATTCTTTGTCCTCGATTCACCGTGATATCTCCACACGTAATAATTTGGCATAAAACCAGAATTATGCAAGTGAAAAGTTATAGTTTCGTAATCTTGAAGTTTCATGAAATGGCATTTCTTACACGGGCATTGAATTTCTTTCATCTTTATTTTATTACAAGACGCCACTTTTAGAAATGCTTCCATGTCATTTCTAAAATGCAATGATATTGATCCTCTTTTCCATCTAGACTCATAGATCCAAGTTCAAACTTTCATATAATCCATCTTTTACTGTATAATTAGAAATAAATTAAATTATATTTATTTTTAGGAAATTTAAAGTCCAGAAAGCAAAAAACAGGTCTATATTTGTAAATAAGTTTGAAAGTTGTCTATATTTGTTATTTCTTTCTGCAAGTGGCCTAAATTTGTAAAATTTCTCTATAATTTTGTAATTAATGAATACTTAAAAAAACTAACTACTTTGACTTTCCTAAGGTGGCACAGTAGGTAGTGATGATGGCGCACGTGTAAGTGGTGTTGCTTGCTTTCTCGATAGGTCCAGCATATCCCTCATTCCAGCATATTTTTTTTCATACTAGCTATACTTTTGGCATACTTAGGTTCAACTGGATCAACCTAAGTCTTCCATCTTGGCGTAGGAGCAGTTCCTAAAGGAATTCTCAGTGCTATGGGAGCATGGAGCATATCATGGATTGATAATATACCATGTCAAAAACCACCGTAAAGAAATACCATATTTCTAAGTTCTGGATACACCTACTTATGACACAGTTTAGCAATTTTAATTTTGATACCCATTAGACTTTACACTTCGCATAATGTAAATAATTTAAGATTATTGCCGTATCATAATTCTTCAAATTTGACTCTTTCAAATTTTACATTCTTTTATCAAGCCCAATATAAAAACAAAAAATATATGCAAAAAATGGTAAATATTTCTAATTAATATGCCCAAAAAATCTACTATAAACAAACTAAAATGTTGAAATGGTGTATAGACATGTAAATACCAATAACTTAAGATGTATATCTATCAAAATTAGAAATTGGTTTACTTTCATTCTCTATTTTTCACATATTTGTTCTCTGTTTTCCACATATCTGTTGCAATTAATTTCGGTTCTTCTCTGTTGTTCTCGTGTGCATTTTATTTTGTTACATTTTGCTCCACCTCCATCACAACTATATAATCACTTAATCAAGACCACAACCTCATCAATCTACGCCTACACCTGCAACATTCCCCTCCGTATTTAGCACCCAAACAAACCACCATAAATAGAAAATTCAGTTACAACTACAGCAACAAGAAACTTCAGCAACCATACTTTGTTTCAAACTTCCACTACAGCATAGAACAACCATTAGCAAACTCCTCAACCTTCATCATTAGTCACCTACCAGCATCAGGGCAAATATAAACTCCACACTCACTGCAACAAGTTCAACTACACCTCCATCTCACTTGAACATCCATCAACCACTAACCTGCTACAAATCAACCAACTAACGACGACCAGAAACCATGACCCATCCTCCTTCATCACAATTTAATCTCCAACAAACACCACCACTTCCTTCCTGAACTTCCTAACCTTCGAATCACCCAAAACTAGAAACAACCCACATATACAAAGTCATATACAAATATATTCTTTGACTGTGAACATGCTCACTGTGTATAGAAATAAATTCTTGGTTTTGAAAGTAATATACAAAGTCTAAGGTTTCCATATTGCCAATACTTTCAGTGACTCTTAAAAGTTTAACATTTAAATCAACAGATCATGGAGAATAATGTACTTAAAAAAAAAAATCCCTCGTGATCATGACTAAAAAAAAATCCATGAATAATATCCTAGTTATAAAATGGGTTATAGGAAACAAAGAAGAATAACTAGAAAAGAGTTGGTTCAAATGCATGGGTTCAGAGGTTAATACTACAAATATTGCAACATGAATTTTTCATTATAACTCAATTTTCCAGTTGATGTTTATTAGGAAAACAATGAACTTATGGTTAGCAAATGTGAATTTAGTTAATTAAATATTTTTCTCAAGGGTTATATCCAAGTCTCTTAATGTTAATGGTCAATGAGCTTAACGTTAATGGTCAATTTTCTCAAGGGTTAAATCCAAGTCTCTTAACGTTAAACGAACCTAAGTAGAAACAAAATATTTTACAGATGCATCTTTAATATACACGATATTGTTCAATCAGCAAAGGTTTTCATCATAAAAATATATTGTTGTATGAAAGCAGTAGTTGAAGAATTTTCCAGTACAACACACAATCAAAAGAAGGCCAAACAAAATAGTAGAATAAAAAAACTGTCTTACAAATTCAAATATAGTTCCATATGAAAATAAAACATAAAAGAAAAAATGCAGCATGTAATAAAATACTAACCTTTAAAAAGAAACCAAGAGTACAGGTTTGCATTAAAGTAAGTTTAACTTCGGCAAATGTTTATCAAAGGCAGGTTGCTCTAAAATAGAAAACACGGTTAATAAAGCTTTGAAAAAAAACAAATTCTATACTGTTACAAAGGCGAGACTGATATATTTACAGAAACAAGAATTTCCTTTCAATAGATCATTAGAAGTACCAGCGAGATACTGATATTTAGAACGAGAAGCTATGGCCGTTCATTCATTTCTTTCATAGTAATAGAGAATGCTTTCCGTTCAAAATTCTACACCGTTATAAAGTCAATTATTCAACGATCGTGTTTCATGCCAAATGCAATTGAAAAACTGATATATCATCATAAATCTCATTAAGCTTATAAAATCTATTAAAAACCCTAAATTGTCAGGGAAAAAAGGAGAGGAAACGGCAGAATAAGAGAGGAAAGAAGAAGATAATTATAACTTTAATCCAATCAAAATAAATAAAAGAAGGAGAAGATAATTTACCTGAAATTTCAGCGTCCAAAATGATCGACGATTGTAGAATTAGGTTTTTTTTCGTTCTTGAATGGGTGAAAAACTGAGGGTAGGAGAATACGAAGAAAGGTTTGGAAGTATATGGTGATTAATGTAAAAATAAAAAAACTATTTTTGTCGTAGTGCATATGTAGAGATGGCATGGGAAATTTCTATGCCTTCCTTACGCTAGTTGGAATCGTAGAAAATTAACAAAGACGTAGAAAAGACGTAGGAGATTATTTACATCTTTTCTACGGCATAATTTTAGCGTAAGAAATTTCCTACGCTTTTCCTACGCCAATGTAGAATTGTAGAAAATTAACAGAGGCATGAAAATGATGTAGGAGATTATTTACGCCTTTTCTACAGTATCATTTTAGTGTAGGCGATTTACTACACCTTTCCTACGTCTTGATTTTTTTTCTACCTATTGAAGTTGATGTAGGAGAGGCATAGGAAATTTCCTTACGTCTTCCCTACGCCTTTACCTCTTTCTACCAGTTTCCTACGTCTACCCTACGCCCCCGCCTTTTGGCGTAGGAAAGAAGTCGGAAACTTTGTACAGGAAACTAGTATTTTCTAGTAGTGGATTGATAAGGTGGCGAGTGAGTATGAACAAAGTGAAATCACTGAAGGAGACAAAGGTGATGTTGAAGAGACTATAATTACCAATAAATTTCAAGTGCTTTAGCAAGTTAGTGAGGCTGGAGATGCTTTTTGGGAAGTAAACTATAATAATAGGGTTGATAAAGGATATCTTGACCCTTTAAAAGAGGAAGTAGTGAAGGATAGGACTGAAGTGGACCTTTTGATAGCAGTTAATTTGATGGTTGAGACATGTAAGAATGGACTAAGTGTTGAAGAAAGCCTAACAGCAAAAGAAGGTTTGGATGCTGGTGATAGTGCTCAAAACTCCTGATCAAGTAAATGGATACGTTTCACCTTTTCTGCATGCAACAGATGCAGAGAGTTATGATATGCATGCTCTCACCTCTATTAATAATCAATCACTATTCCCTCTTTCCATGCAACCTAAAACAACATCAATTCAAACTTCCAAACCCTATCTCTTTGGTTGTTCTCCCAATACAAATCCTATTATTAAAGATTTGGTTTTAAATATTCTTGATGTTTCACCTTATTCTCACATCCCTCCTCCTCTTTGATGGATCTCCCCTTCTTTTGAATCTGGTCCGCCTCAAAAAATTAATGAACAGTTTTCTTTGATATATATTCACCTTTTAAAATAGTTTCTCACTCACTTGTTGACACCTTAATTTCTGGCAATACTAATAAAAAAGCCAAAGCATGACATAATAAATTAAAACAGAAATACCGTGATCTTAATAAGGGATTATCCATCAAGGAAGTTGATATTTTTCCTAAAATAAGCAAGAACAGTTCTTCTTCTTTAAGGAGAAAAAGGAGGAACTCAAACCGTTCACCCCAATAGTATATTTATGTCTATAACATAGGAATATGGAATAATATGGATGAACATAAGGATATCAAGCTTCTGCAAGTAAACCAGCTTATCACAGGTAACTGTATAGGATTAATTGCAAATGTAGAAGCAAAACTGAATCTATTCTTAATTGGTAGGGCTGTTTCAATTATAAACCCTTAATGGGTCTTACATCACAACTTCAGTCAATCTCCTTTTGGTAGGATTATGGTTCTACTCCTATTTTCAAACTCAACCCTATCTTATTGCACAGGAAATTCACGCATTTTCATATTTTACATCTTCCTACCTCAACATCATTCTACATCACCTTTGTGTATAGTGACAGTCATCTTTTAACTAGGCAAGTGTTTCTTGATTTCTTACCTCATTTAAGTCAGGATTCCCATCCATGGTTGTGTAAGGTAATTTCAATTGTACTTTGAGAGCATCTGATAGAAGTGGTGGTACCCCACTTTTGATTAAGGATACTGCTCTACTTAATGAAGCACTTAACCTTTCTAACCTTCTTGAACTAAATTCTAGTGGTCCAACATTCATTGGAATAATAAAAGAAGATGAGGTGTTAGGACTATGAGTAGGATTGACCATGTTTTCATTAACTCCCCTACTCATATGGCTTAGTCTAAAACCCATGATACATGGTGAATAGCGGCGGCAAGTGGCGACGGCCGTCGACGGGCCTTCAATTTTGTCCGACGGTTAGCATTATATTAATTACCCAATTAAATAATTAATTTATTTAATTTCCATTATGTTTTAAAAAAATGTTTAAAAATACTAATTTAATTCCTAAAAAGCAAACAAGATATTTTAGCACAACCATTTAAACCAACAACTATTCTGATTGGTTAAATTAGAATTTTTGATGATCTGTATTTGCGTAATTCGACTATTTAACGTTATTGCAAATCTAATGTCCACAATCAATCTAAGCCACTTTTAGTCGGTCCATTAATCAACTTTTATAAAGTTGATTAAATATAATATTTTTATGAATTAATATATATATATATATATATATATATATATATATATATATATATTAACCATTGTGTAATTAATTATGAATTTTTAACTATATACAGCATGATAAAATTATATAAAATAAATTATTTGACAGAAAACTAAATTTACTGGATCTTACGTCGATCTAAAGTATATTTGATATATTTTTAGAAGACGATGAAAAAATAAAATGGAGGGTGTCGATCTTGAATTTTAATTTCATAGCCTTTCGCCAAAATTCGAACTAAAACCCTTTGTTCGAAGGTCAAACGACCTTGGAACAAGACCAAATTTGAAACACTGATGTTTGGTAATGTTTTAATCCAATTCATGCAATTGGATCCGTACAAAATGGCCAAAAGAACTAAGATCGAAGCATGCCATTTTTTCAAGAGTTGTATAGCTATAAGTGATTCGTAAGAAAATCAGTATTGCTATATAAGTGTTATACAACTATCGACAAAACGATCGGTTTTGAGACTAAATTTTTTCCAACCAGTATTTTATGAATCCGACCATACAAGTTGGATTAAAACATTACCAAGCATCAGTGTTTCCAATTTGGTCTCATTCCAAGATCGTCTGGCCTTCGAACGAATGTTTTTTTATTCCGCATATCGATGAACAACTATAAATTCAAAATTCAAAATTGACACTCTATAGTTGTTTATTTTATCATCATCTTTTGGGAATAGATCAAACATACTTTAGATCGACATAAGCTCTAACAAATTTAATTTTCTATCGAATATTTATTTTATATAATTTTAACGTATAAATACAGTTAAAAATTCATAATTAATTACCCAACGGTTTTAAAAAAAATTAATTCATAAAATTGTTACAGATAATCAACTTTATCAACGTTGCTTAATAGACAGACTGTTACAGATAAATTTCTTACCTCATTTGAGTCAGGATTCCCATCCATGGTTGCCTTTGTAGTAAGTGAAAACATTTGAAGCACTAGAAATTAGATATAGTTGTAGTACATTTGCGTCGATTAATGTTTCATACCGTTCAAGTTGACGATAAAGACATAAATCTCGAAAAAGAACTGATTATGAGAGCGAAAAGAATATATGATTTATTGGATGCTGCTAGGAGGAAGTTGTGGTATGGTTGTAAAATCAAAATCCAATTATCAATAACTACCGAATATATTACTACGAGGTCAAAATTCAACCTTACAAAAGCTGGATTTACGATAGGTGGACAAGCTGCAAAATGACATATGTCACCAATAATCTGATATGCGATAGTCATTATGAAGTAAAAAAATTATGTCCGAAAAATAATCTTTTTTCCCTCCACGATGATTTCAGCTTGCTTTTGAATTTTAATGGCGTCCGTTTCTTCTTCTTCATCTTTCTCTCTTGATTCTGCCTCTTTTCCCCCTCTCTCAACCTTACCTTCCTCATCATCTGGTCCTTCGTCCTCTTCTTTAGCCTCTGATCCTTCCTTTTCTTCTCTTCCCAGTTCTGTTGCAGTCAAACCTGATTCTTTGGCATCTTCCAATAACAATGTTTCTTGTTCTTTGAAATCGAACTGGTCGTCACTCTTCAAATCTCTACCTCGAAATGCTGGATCTTATAAACCGATTCATTTTGATATCTCTCGTGATAAGCCATCTTTTGATTTATCGGATTTAGTTAGAGAAGAAGGATTAAAGTAATGGAATGATCACTTAGTTGGGTTCTTTTTGGATGGTACGCTCTCTTTTTTGACTATTGTTAATTTCTTGAAAAGATTCTAGAAACTTAAAGGTGAAGTTGAGTTTAAATCGGATGGTTATAATTTCTACTTCAAATTTTCCAATCAAGAAGATAAAGACCATGTTCTTGATTCGGATCCTATCTTTATTAGGGGTAGAATGTTCATAATTACAAAATGGGATCCATCTATTGGTATATCTCAAGCTCAGATCAAAAAAGTACCTATATGGATCCATTTTCATAAGATTCCGATTATACTTTGGACGTTAGTTGGTATTAATTGGCTAGCCTGTCATGTTGGTAGATTAATTTGTTTTGATAGTAGCACTGAGAAATTGCAAAGATTTAAGTATGCAAAAGCACTGGTGGAGATTTCGCCTGATTATGAATTACCTGATTTTATTCATATTCCACGGTTGGGTAGTAACTGTCCTGATGTTCAATTGTCTTATGATTGGAAGCCTAAAATTTGTACTCACTGCAAAATTTTTGGACATGACACTGTATCCTGTGAATTTGTAAACAAGGACATTGATACTGCTGGAAGTAAAAATCATGAGTTGGGGGTGAATGTTAATAAGAGTCAAGGTGATAATGATGTTAATACAGTTGATCATACTTGGAGAGCTGTTAATAAAAGAAATAAAGGGGTATGGAAGCAGAAACAATCAGTGGTCAAGGAAAATAATAAATCAAATGTTGATTCAGTCAATGGTATGGAAGTTGGCAAGGCAATTGAAACTGAAGTTCATCATGTTAATAGTTCATGTCTTTCAGACAATCCTAATTCTTTTGCAGTTTTATGTGATTCTTCTCTTGTTACAAATAAGGATAGTATATCTGTCAGTGAAGCTATTACATCTTTATCAACTCAAAATCTTTCCATGTATTCCTCTGAATCTGGTCCTAAGGTTGTATCATCTGTTAGTGATTTTGTTCCTTCTGCTACTTTTTTACTAGCTGAAACACTATCAAATCTTTCATCTACATCTGCAAATATAGTTGTCTCATCTATACTTCCTAGTGTAACCACATCTATTTCAGCTTCTTGTAGCTCTCAATTTAGTTCAAAATCCCCAATTCCTAATCCTTCCTCACCTTATCTGCATTTGTCTCCACCAAATCATATTTTACTTCCTCCTCCTTCAGTATCTAGTGAGTGTTCTGATCTTATGTCAAATCCTGGCAATACCAATGTTGTAAGCACTGATGATCTCAACAAAGGTAAAGATTATAAACCTCATGAGGTCTTACCTTTATCCTCATCAAAAAATAATTCTCATCATAGGCATACTAGGAAAAATCCTTCACCTTTGTTTCCTTCACTTCCCCATAAATGAATAATATTGCTTTTTGGAATATAAGAGGGGCTAACTTATCATCTAAGCAAATTGAGATCAAAAATCTTATACAGGAAAAAAATATTCAGTTAATGTGTGTTTCTGAAACTAAGCTTGATATTCAATCAACCATTAAGGCTATGCATTTGATTGCTCCATTCTGGTTATATGATAATAACTTTCTTGAAGCTAATTATGGAAGACTGCTCACTTTATGGAATCCAAATTTTTTCAAACTTTCCAGAATAAATGCTTCTGATCAATATATACACTATCTTTGTACTCACTTGCCATCAAATGTTTCTTTCCATCTTACCTCTGTTTATGCTCAAAACTCATTAACTTTGAGACAAGTTTTTCTGGATTTTCTTCCATCTTTAAACTCTTCTTCCACTCCTTGGCTTATTGGTGGTGATTTTAATTGTATGTTTGCAAGTAATCAAAAATGTGGTGGCTGTCCATTATCTCTCAAGGATATTTCTCCTTTAAATAGTGCTTTAATTCAATCAAATCTTATCTCTGCTAAATATCTTGGTTCAAACTTTACCTGGTCTAACAGTAATAGGAGTGGAAATTCTACTTTATGTAAGCTTGATCATATTTTCTTAAACATTCCTTTTCTTCATCTTTGGCCAAAATCTTTTTATCATATCTTACAGCCTTCTTTATCTGATCATAGTCCATTATTATTTCATTGTGGAGCTGATGATTTTCGTGGTGGGAAACACTCTTTTAAATTTTTTAATTTCTGGACTAAACAAGTTGATTATCATGTTATTTTAAAGCAGGTTTGGAAGATGCAATATGGAAAGGGTCCTCTTACAAATATTATTCTCAAGATGAAACTCTTAAATTTCAACTTAAGAATTGGTCTGCTGCTAACTTTGGTAAGGATTCTAAACTATCAACTCAGATTCGGAATGAGCTCATTAGAATACAAGATATCCTCAATGATAGGCCTTTTGATGCTACTTTACTTCATTTTGAATTGCAATTAAAAAATGCTCTGGATCAAGTTATACAAAAGGAAGTTTCTTCAATCAAACAGAAAATTCATTTGAGAATGGAAAGAGAGGCTGATAGGAATACTAAGTACTTCCATAATTTTCTAAAAGTTAAAAGGAACCATGAATGCATTTTTCAGATAAAGGACATGTTTGGAAATATGGTGAATACTTTTGATGGAATAAATGAAGCATTTGTTCAGTATTTCACATCTATCTTAGCTCCAACCAACTTATTCATTCCTGATATCAATCCTCTTTATGATATTAATCTTCCAACCATAACTGCCTCTCAGTCAAATACTCTGATTAGTGCAATATCAGATAATGAAAATGAAACTGCAGTTTTTAGCTTAGATAGTGATAGTTGTGGTGGTCCAGATGGTTTTAATGCACATTTTATTCAGCAGAGTTGGAAAATAATTGGATCAGATATTGTAAAGGCCATTCAGCATTTTTTTCTTTATAATAAGCTCCTTGTTGGACTTGTTGCCACTGCTATTGCTTTAATTCTCAAGATCATTAATCCATCTTCAGTTGCTGAATTTAGGCCAATTTCATGTTGTAATATTATATACAAGATTATATCAAAGGTTTTAGCTAATAGATTACAAATAGTTTTACCATCCATTATCACAAACAATCAAGCTGCATATATTACTGGTAGATCAATAAGTGATAATATCCTTTTGACTCAAGAATTGTTGTATGGATATGAGAGGACAATCATTTCTCCAAGGTGCATGTTAAAATTAGACATTAAGAAGGCATTTGATTCCATTGCTTGGCCTTCAATATTAGCTATTATGTCTAGAATGAACTTCCCAAAACCTTTTTTAGCTTGGATTTACACATGTATATCATCACCAATGTATTCTATTTCGAGAGAGGGTGGGTTGTATGGTTATTTTAAAGGTAATCAAGGTGTTAGGCAAGGTGATCCAGTCTCTGCTTATTTGTTCATAATAGTTATGGAGCTTCTTAATTCTATCTTGATGGATCTTGTAGTTAAAAAAAAAATTCAGCTTCATCCCAAATGTAAAAATCCAATAATCACTCATCTTTTTTTGCAGATGATCTTATCATTTTTACAAAGCCCACTTACCATAATATTCAATGTATTACTTCATCTCTTAAATTTTTCTATTCAATCACTGGCCTGCAAATTAATCTCCATAAATCAAATATCATGGTTGCTGGTCTAAATTCTATTCAGAGGAATGATATCATAAAATATTCAGGTCTTCAAGAATTGTCTAAGAATTCTTACTATTTGGGTTTACCTATCTTAAGTTCTAGAATTACAAAACAAAATTGTTTGCCACTCTTTGAGAAGATCATTGAAAGACTTCGAGTATGGCCTATTGATAAACTGTCACAAGCTGGTAGGCTTACTATCATACAATCCATTGCTGTGGCTATGACAAATTATTGGACAAGACATTATATACTCCCTGTTAAGTTGATAAACATGATTTCTAGTGCTCTTAACAAATTCCTCTGGCATGGTGATCCTTTTTCTAGGAAGCTCATCCCTATTTCATATTATAAACTGTTTGATTCTAAAAAGAATGGTGGTCTTGGAATAACTAATATTTTTCTATGGAATAAGGCAGCCATGTCTGTATACTACAATAAGATCTTTGAATCTGATAGAAATTTATGGTCACAATGGGTAAATCATAATCTGATTGGTAAGAGGAATTTTTGGACTATGCGAATTCCATAAAACTGCATTTGGAGTTGGAGATGTATTCTTAAGCTTAGGGAAACATTTATTCCTCTCTTACAATGTAACTATGCTTTAATTAAAGGCCTATCATTCTGGCATTCTCCATGGGCTAAACAAGGTTTGATTTTAAGTTCTGTTGTTGATTATAATTTGAGAAGGAATTCTGGTATTTCTGATTTGGCAACTGTTGATGAATTTATTCATGGAGATTGTATAGTTTTACCATATTCTAGTTCTTTTCAGCTTAGGAATTTATGGAATGTTATTAGCAGTAATCCCATTAAGAATAATGGAAATGTTTTGATCTGGTCAGATAAGGGTAAGCTTCATTCTATTAGGCATGTTTATAAATCTCTCTGTGGAGTTGGTTCTTATTTTCCATGGCATTCAAGAATTTGGAATATTGGTGGAAGTGCTAAAGAAAATTTATTGTTGTGGAAGGTGATGGCAAATGCATTAAACACTAAAGATAAGCTCTGTAGAATGGGTATTATTTCAGAGGATATTTGTGTTCTTTGTACATCGGAATCTGAAACAAATACTCATTTGTTTTTTGAGTGCACTTATGTATTTCAGATATGGTATAGGCTTTTGTCAAATGGTGGATTTTATAAACCCTCACCAGTTAGTTCTACTGAATGGTTTAATGTGTTTAAAGCAACTAGATGGAAGACCAGAATGACTAGACTGCTTCTAAAGCTACTGAAGAGGCTGATATATGCAGTATGGACAGAAAGAAATAATAGAGTGTTTGGTATTGCTATTAAAAATTCTTCTCAACTCTATAATATGATTCATGGCAGTGTACTTAGAGATTTGAAAACAGACTGTATCTGAAGCTTGCTTGATTTTCTTGGAAGATTTGCAGATGGTTTTCTTCTAAATTTGTTTAATATGATGTGCCCGGATTCCTATATACTTAAAGATTGTCATTATTTGAAGTTTGAAGGTTCTATCAATGCTGGAATGTGAGCAACTGGATAGCCTGATCTTAACCTGAATCTGTACAAGAGCATAAGCATAGCTAGTTTCTGTTGTGATACTAGTTTGTTTCAGTATATCTTTTTGAGGGTACTTGTCAGATTGTGTTTTTTGTTTTGTATTATTGGTTTTGATACTAGTCAAGTTTAGGGTAGTAACTGATTGTAAGTTGTGGTATCGTCGTTGTTTGTTGTAATGTTGATTAAGTCAATAAAATGAGCCTATGCTCTTGCTTTTCAAAAAAAAAAACTTATGTCCGCTCTCGGTCTACCATAGCAAAAGATGTATACATGTATAAAAGATGCATGTTGTATTGGAAAGATGACATTAACCTTAGGAAATGCAAATAAGTAATGAGGAAAAATACAAACCAAGAAAAAATAAAGGAAAGTAAGTTCTATACAAGAGAATGCATTACAAACCCATTACTCTTAGACTTCAAAGATTATATGTGTTTTCTGCTACGGCATATCATATGCAATGGCATAGTGTGAGGACACGGGAAGAGGGAACTTTGACACATTTATCTGATGAAGAAGCATAAAAACATTTCTATAAGACTTATCCATCGTTTGCTGTAGAGAGTCGTATTGTAAGACTTGGTTTATGTACGGATTGATTTTCATTATTCTCTCAATTTGGTAGTAAATATTCATTATGGCCTATTATCATTACATCGTATAATTTACCTTCGTGGATGTGTATGAAAACTCCATATATGTTTCTCACTATTATCATCATTGTTCTTGATAATCCAAAACAAGGAATTGATGTTCATTTGTAGCCATTGATTGAAGATTTGGAAACATTTTGGCATGAATGGGTTGATACATGCGATGTTTATAATTTTTTTTTATGTTTGCATCTTTGTTATTCACTATTTGTGATTTTCCTCCTTGTGCAATGCTTTTGGGTTGGAGTAGGCGGGTCGTCTAGCTTGTCCTTATTGCATGGAAGAAACAAGAGCATTTCCATTACATATGGAAGAAAAATTATATGGTTTGATTGTTATCGGTGTTTTCATCGTATTAGTTATCCTTTTAGTAGAGATAAAAAAAATTAGCTAATAGACAAGAGTGTAGACAACCACCAACGATTTGGTCAATCACAGAAATATATGATCTTTTGAAGGAAATCCAAAGATATATGAAACTGATTATAGGTTGAAATTCTAGATAAATCGATAATTCGTAATTGGTGCAAACAAAGTATATTTTAGGAGTTGCCTTATTGAAAAGGTCTCTTACTTTGACATAATATTGACATCATGCACAATGAAAAAAACGTGTTTGATGATGTGTTTAATACAAAATTGAATGTATGGGAAAAATTAAGGACGATCCGAATTGAAGATATGATACATAACAATTATTTAAACGTCCCAAACTTCATATGAAACCTAATGATAGTATAAAAAACACAAAGCATGTTATGAGTAGATTGCAAGCAAGAAAAACTCGTGTTAAAGTGGGTGGAATGACTATGATGTCCTGGTGGGATTTCTTCTAATCTCTGTAGATGTGTTGATTTTAAGTACAGTAAATTGAGTGGGATGAAAAGTCATGATTGCTATGGCATGATAGAAAATATTTTACCCGTGATTTTCAAAGAACTATTGCCTGTAAAAGTATAAAGTGTTATAACAAAATTAAGTTTGTTTTATAAAGAGATTTTTTCGCTATATTAAAAGTCGAGCATATATATAAACTTGAAAAGGATATCCCTATACCGCTCTACTAAATTTGAGAATATATTTTCTCCATGATTCTTTAATGTAATGGAGCATTTTCATGTTTATCTTCCGTTTGAAGCACTTTTTCTAGGTCCTTGCAATATAAATTGATGCATCCATCTAAAAGGTAATATTGAATATCCATAATATTAATTTAAATTTAAAATTTAAATTTAAATTTATGTATGTAAATTTAAATCGAATTAATTTTGTAATAGGTACTTGGATCATCTAAAGAAAAAACTTAAACAAAAAACAAGAGTTGAAAGTTCGATTTGCAAATCATATCTTGAAGAAGAAGCAATATTTTCTTTCTTTCATTATTTCAGTGACATGTGAACTTATCATTTGTAAATGTTTTTCATAATGATGAAACCATCATACAAGATTCTTCTCAAACAATTTTATCTATTTTTAGACAAGCCGACCTTTGAAAAATGTATGGAAATATGGTTAGACGGTAGGGATTACTATGTGGCACACAGATATGTTCTTCTTGATTGTGCTGAAGTTGCATCATTTATTAGTTAATGTTAAATTCATATTTATTTCAATTATACTTACAAATTATAATGGAATATATTATATATATTTGCTATATTTAAGAATCACAACATCCATGTGGTGAACTCAGTCAAGAATTTGCTATGTGGTTTTCGAACTACGTTTTTGATGTAAGAAATTGTGTCATTGATGAAGGATTAAAATATTTTGCGCTAGGACCAAAAAGAAATATCAAGATTTATCCAATATTCTTCATTAATGGATTTAAATTCAACACCAAGGAATATGGTGCTGAAAAATTAACTTATAGCAGCGGTGTATTTGTCAATGTTAGTGACGATCTAAATGAGTATATAAAAGACTTTTATGGCGTCTTAACAAAGGTATTAGAATTGACATACTTTATATAACCTACCAAAAAAATTATTCAAATACAGCTGGTTCAGCAATGTTCCTGAATCTGAAGCCAACATGCACAAATATTATAAGCTTATTGAAATAAAGCATACCTTGCATTACTACAAGTATGATCCTTTCTTATCAGCCAATCAAACATTACAAGTTTTTTTGCTCTGTATCCATCCTTAAAAAGAGATAAACCGGACTAGTCGGCTATTTTTAAAATAAAGGCAAGATCTACGTTTGACGTAAATAATATGTCGGACGGAGGAGCTTATCAAGCGGATCTTATGCCGAATAATGAAATAATAATAACTAATGATCATACTAATTTAAGGTCTTTGATAAATGAATCAAATGTTTTAGTAGAAGCATTTAAGAGTACAGAGGAAAACGATATAGAGTATGAGACCGGGTGTGAATCGAAAATAATGAAAACTGGTTATTAATTGTTGATGACGTAATACATGTATGATGAATATTTGCATTGCTTATTGTATATATATATTTTGTGCTTTCGCTCTTATTAATGATGATGACAATATTGTGAGCTATGTATTATTCTGTTTTATTAATTATATGTATTTAGGAGATCTTGTTCCATTTTTTGTATTTTTAATGGAATTTTTATGTGATTATTAATCAGACATGTTTTCTAATAATAAAATATGTTTTTTCATTATATGGAATGATATATTTCTGGCAGATATTATATACATCTCATATGATATCTTTCAGATCCATGTTTCTACTTCTCCTGCTACCAGCGAAGGTACCATGGCTCTTTTGATTAACGCCCAAGGACGACTATGATTTTGCAGAGTGGAGGAAAAGTAAAAAATTTAATGCAACGCCATTAATATTTTGTGCATGTATATTATATAAAATTTATTAAACGTTCACATCAAAATTAATATATGGGATTTAGTGCATGTATATAATTCATTTTAATTTCAATAGGTAGACTACAGTAGTTGTAGAAGATGAAGGTCAAGATTTCTTTAGGAATCACTAGAACTAGAAGCTCGGGAAAAATTACAAAGAAACCCTCTCAAGCATTAAAAAACGATTGGATAAGTGCTAGTATTTGGACTGATTTTCAGCATTTCAGTGTATATTTATTTATGCATTTCGGTGTCCGATACGCGGCGAATTCAGCAAAATGATTTTCTATACCGGTTCCGTATTTGGGCCATTTGGGATTCCTATGCCCTTTCATCTATCTACCAGTTGAAATCAAATAGCCTTTAGCATTTATATTCCCTGGATTTAGCTTTGATTTTTGCAATCCTACCTATTCAATATACTGCTACTCGTATTCATTCCCTTTTCATCTTTTATTCTAATTCATTCGGTTAGAAAAAAGAAATTAATAAAGCTTTCGTACATATAAAGTCAGTTCGCTAGAACATGTTCCATCTCTTCCCTCTCTAACCCATCCTCTCCCTTTGTTAGTCTCCAGCCTTGTCGATCACCAAACCACCTAACGCCTAGCCTCTTCCACCTAACAACCGCACATCTCTCCGGCATCACTTCGCTTCCTTGTGGACTGAACATGTGCAGCCCTTGCCGCCAGTTGAACCCATCATACCTAAGCCACCTCACATAGTTCCACCCTACATCTCCACCAAAACCCTCTGCCCTTCTCTTTGGCCACCAATGCTCCATCCACTCGCCACCCTGCTAACCCGCCTATGCCACGTCCAATGCCCCACAACCCCTCCAAGCTGCCGAACCCCATATATGCCCATCGTCGGTCATGTTGTCCGCGTCACCCACCCAGTTCGCCATTTCCACCATCGTTCCCCTCCTCAGCACCTAGCCTTCCATCACCAAACCCACAACCTCCCCTCCGCGATTCGCCACCTCCCATGGCCTAGCTTTCCACCAAGCGGTCGCTGGCTTCCCCAGCCGATCACCAACCATGCCTCTCCACATCCGCCTCACAATGCCAAGCCCTCCAGCACAACCACCCGAACCCTTCTCTATCACTTGACAGCAGTCAAGACTTTTTTCTTCGCTACTGAACTGTTCCGACCCAACCTAAGCACTACAGCCTGCCTCATAACCCTTAGCTTCTTCTCTCTTCCTCTTGTTTTATAAAGAAAAAGAATATATATATGTATATATAAAGTCTGCATATATATATATATATATATATATATATATATATATATATATTTGAGATTGTCTGCACCTTCTTCTTCATTGCTGGACAATATTCTAGCTCGCTTTGCCTTACTTTGGAGTTTTGTTTGGATTCGTATCTTGGCATTATCAAGTTTCTTTAGCCTCGAAAAGTGAGCGATCACTCATGATTAACATTCTTATATCTGGTAAATTTAATTTATAGGAAATGACGATTGGAATATGTTGTTAAGTTTGAATTTGTTAGTAATTAATTTGTTAAATATGATATGTTATTGTTTGCATTTGTTCATCTGTGCTAATTGACAATATTGACACCAACAACCTATTAGTATATATATTTTACTTGATTTGATAATTACGATAATCTTTGTAATCGATAAGTATGCCATTTATATTATTATTTTATTTTTCTCACACTACAAGTCCTTGTTAGTTAGTAAAATCCCTATGGGTTGAAATGATACATACCCGAACGATATTATAGATTAGGGAAAATCGTTATGAAATGATAAACCAAAGTGATTCTATTGATTTTAAATTTTGCGATTGTGGGTTGAAATGATACATACGCGTAAAATTTAAATTATTGTGGATTGAAATAATAAATACCCGGATCACTTGACCATAGGTTCGAAAACTATATACCGATACCGTTGGTTTTTAAATGATTTCCAATTTTTGAAATGGAGAAGTATATGTGTATTGATTTTTAGAATATAATATAAAGATATTTTAATTTTAATATATGTGTAAAATTTAGATTTTTAAAATTCTATGTTTTGGAAAATTTAAAATTATAAGTTAAGTTTTAAAATGTATATTATAAAATTTTACTAATAACTTTCTTTTTTATTTTAAAATAAATAAAATAAGAATTAATATAAAATAAATTTAATAATAAAATTTCATTTAATAAAATTTAATATATTAAAATTTAATAAAATTTAATTTAATCAGCATATATATATAATATGTTTAAGTATTTACTTAAAATTTGTATTAATATTTTAAATATATTTTACAATAACATTAATATATAGGGGTTGGAAAGATAAATTGAAATTGATTTGAAATTTATCTGTTTAAGAATTGTATTTGAATAAAAAAATTGATTTGAAACTCATTAATTTTGAGATTTTACAGATATGATTTTTATAACTTGATAACTAGATTTTGATTAAAGGTGATTAAATGAATATTTCCAAATTTAAATAAAACTGAAATTGAATATTTAACATTGATTTAAATTTGTAAGTTGTCATTTTATTTAAATGTTATTTAAAAATGATTAAGTGAATATTTTCAAATTTAAATAAAACTAAAGTTGAATTTGAAATATAAATGAAATTTATCAAATTAAGTTATTGGAAAGTGTTTGAATATTTAAACTTTGAAACCTATTGAATTGGAAGTGTTTTAAATTTGTAGTTAAAACCTGGATTTGAAATCGATATAAATAAAATAGTTTTAATGAGAATTCGATTTGAACCTTTAACCCTTCTAATTGAAATTATTGAACTGAGAATGATTTAAATTGAATTTTGGAACCAAAGTTGATTTAAATTGATTTGTGAAATTAGAAGAAACAATTCTAATTTGGAACTATTTTCAATGCAAACTCTTTTAATATATATGTATAATATTTTAATATATAACTTATTTTAAAAATATATATAACTACTTTAATATATATTATTTTGAATTTATAAATCATTTTAAATTTATTTTTAATATATAACTATTTTATTATATAAACTATTTTGATCTATAACCTATTTTAAATATAAACTATTTTTAATATATAACTATTTCAGTATATAAACTATTTGATCTATAACCTATGTGCAGCCCTTGCCGCCAGTTGAACCCATCATACCCAAGCAGCCTCACACTATTCCACCCTACATCGCCACCAAAACCCTCCGCCCTTCTCTTTGGCCACCGCTACACCATCCACTCACCACCCTGCTAACCCGCCTATGCTACATCCAATGCTCTACAGCCCCTTCAAGCTGCCGAACACCCATATATTCCCCTCGTCATTCGTGCAGTCCATGTCACCACCACCCAGTTCACTATTTCCACCACTATTCCCCTCCTCATCACCTAGCCTTCCATCACCACACGCGCAACCTCCCCTCCGCATTTCACCACCTCCCATGGCCTATCTTTCCTTCAAGCAGCCGCTAGCTTCCCCAGCCGATCACCAACCAAGCCTCTCCACATCCGCCTCACACTGCCAAGCCCTCTAGCACAACCACCCAAACCCTTCTCCATCACCTGACGGCAGCCGAGACTTTTTCCTTCACCATCAAACTTCTCCGACCCAACCAGAGCACCATAGCATGCCTCACAACCCTTGGCTTCTTCTCTCTTTCTTTTGTTTTATTAAAAAAGAAAAACGAAAAAATATATATAAGTCTGCATATATATATTTGATATTTCCTGCACCTTCTTCTTCATTGCTCGACAATATTCTAGCTCGTTTTGCCTTGCTTCAGAATTTTGTTCAGATTCGTATCTTTGCGTTGTCAAGTTTCTCTAGCCTCGAAAGATGAGTGATCACTCACGATTAACATTCTTATATTTAGTAACTTTACATCACAGGAAATGACGATTGAAATATATTATTAAATTTGAATTTGTTAGTAATTAAATCGTTAAATATGATATGTTATTATTTGCATTCCTTCACCAATGCTAATTGACAATATTGACACCAACAATCAGTTAGTGTGTGTGTGTGTATTTATATTAATTTGATAATTACAATCATCTTTGTAATTGATATGTACGCCATATATATTTTTATTTTATTTTTCTCACACTGCAAGTTCCCAATTAGTTAGGAAAATCCCTATGGGTTGAAGTGATACATATCCAAACGATATTATAGATTAGAGAAAACGTTATGGTTTGAAATGATAAACCCAAACAATTTTATTGATTTTAAATTTTCGTATTACGGGTTGAAATGATATATACCCGTAAAATTTAAATTATTGCGGATTGAAATAATAAATATCCATATCACTTGACTATAGGCTAGAAAATATATACGAACACTGTTGGTCTTTTTTTTATTAATTTCCAATTTTTGAAAAGGAGAAATATATGTGTTGATTTTTAGATTATAATATAAAGATATTTTAATTTTAATATATGTGTAGAATTTAGATTTTTAAATTTAATGTTTTGGAAATTTTAAATTTATAAGTCAAGTTTTAAAATACAAATTATAAAATTTCACTTATAACTTTATTATTATTATTAAAAATATATAAAATAAGATTTGATATAAAATAAATTTAATAATAAGATTTAATTTAATAAAATTTAATGCAATAAAATTTAATTTAATTAGTATATATATTATGTTTAAGTATTTACTTAAATTTTATATTAATATTTTTAAATATACTTTGCAATAACTTTAGAAAATAGGGGTTGGAAAGATAAACTGAAATTGATTTGAAATTTTAACTGTTCAAGAATTGTATTTAAATAAAAAAATTGATTTTGAAACTTATTAATTTTGAGATTTTAAAGATATGATTTAATAACATGATAACTGGATTTTGATTAAAGGTTATTAAATGAATATTTCCAAATTTATGTAAAATTGAAACTGAATATTTAATATTGATTTAAATTTGTAATTTGAGAATTTATTTAAATGTTATTTAAAAATGATTAAGTGAATATTTTCAAATTTAAATAAAATTAAAGTTGAACTTTGAAATATAAATGAAATTTATCAAATTGAGTTATTGGAAATTGTTTGAATTTTTAAACTTTGAAAGCTATTGCATTGGAAGTGGTTTAAATTTGTAGTTTAAACTTGGATTTGAAATCGATATAAATTAAGTGGTTTTAATGAGAATTTGAATTGAACTTTTAACCTTTTTTAACTGAAACTATTAAACTAAGAATGATTTAAATTAAATTTTGGAACCAATGTTGATTTGAATTGATTGATGAAATTGGAAGAAACAATTCTAATTTGAAACTATTTTCAATATAAACTCTTTTAACATATATGTATAATATTTTAATATATAACTTATTTTTAAAATAAACAACTACTTTAATATATATTATTTTGAATATATAAATCATTTCAAATATATTTTTTAATATATAACTATTTTAATATATAAACTATTTTGATCTATAACCTATTTTAAATATAAACTATTTTTAATGTATTACTATTCCAATATATAAACTAATTTCAATATTCAAATTGTTTAAGTTGGAAATGATATAATTTCGAAAGTGAATATGATTTCAAAAGTGATATGATTTTGAAATGGATATGATATTTTGATATGAAGTATGAACCGTTTGAAATGAAATGACCATGGTGTGAAATAAGCATTTGGTTGTTAAAGAGACCGGGATCAGATATTGCCATACTCTCTACCAATACCAAAAACCACTTGAACAACTGTGTACGTGGTGGAGAATCTAAAACGAAGTAGGATGGTTTGGCGAACGATTCTGTATGAGGTATAAACGTAACCCTGACTCCCACGAGTCAGCTTGATGTGGCTAAAACAGGAGCCAGGTCGTGCGAAGTGAGGTCGCACCTCCGATCGAGCATGCTTCTTCGACACCATCCTATTACTTTGTGATTTGATTGGGTGCACTTTTGATTATAGGAGTGTGTCTCGAGGTAGACGGTAGTGCTGATATGCGTTACCACCAGTGCTGATCCGAAAAAGGTCGTATCCTACCTTAGGCATTGCCGAGCATGCCTTGTCACATGCCTTATCGAGCCCACTACGAGTTTGGTTTGTACTGTACCTATGGAGTGCTCCCTGAGTATCCCACCGGTTTGGTGGAGCTTACAGTATCTGTATAGACTACAGGAATCGTATAAAAATGTTTTAAGAGAGATATGGGTAACGCATTAATGCTATTTTAATACTTTACTTTACTGTAGACATTCTCTATGTTGCGTATTGTACTATATATGTAGATAGTTTCACGGATCCTTAAGGGATAGAATCCCAAGCATACTTAGCTATCTTACATTTCACTTGTACATTTCATTTGAGCTGATTTACTTGCATATGAATGATAATCTGGCTCGAGTGTTTTGTGTTTTACTTCATGCTCGGGTCAGACTGAGTGTCACATCATTTGGGACTCGCCTTTGGAGCTTGGAGCTTTGCTTGGAGATTTATCTTTTATCCATTCAGCTTTCAGTTAGCTGTTTTCAGTTATTTATGTTCAGACTTGTCATTTTCTTTTGTAATGAGACTTTTATGTATTGAATTTTTGTTGTATTTTGCTTTAGACTCTGATGTTCAAAAGTAGCTTCATGAACTATTATTTATCTATTTTCGCTGCTTATTTTTGTATTACCCTGTGTTTGTGATTCTATAATTGATTTATTTACTGTATATGCTAAGTTTTGCCAATTATAAATTAACAATCCGTTGCTTTGAGCAATTCAAGTTTGACATGTGTGGATGATTGTCGATTTGAATGGTTCGAAACGATGGGTCGTTACGTTTTTGGATAGTCGTCCACGTTATCATCATTTCAAGGATTTTATCTCCCACATTTGGAATCTCACTGGTAAATTTGAGATTTATACTTGAAATAATAGGTTTTTCATCATTAGATTTTTGAATTTGAAGATTATTGAAAAACTTTAAAAGGCGAGCCTTATTTCATTAATGGCAGACTTATCATATGGAAAAAATGGAATAAAAAGTTGAATCTTAATAGGGATTTATTAAATACTATGCCAATCTGGATAAGGTTACCTAAACTCAATTTAATATTATGGGGCAATGAATCTATTAGTGCAATTGCAAGTTAGCTCGTATTCCTTTGAAGTTTAGTTGCAAACTAGATTATGTTATACTAGAATTCTTGAAAGCTGATGCAGAGTTGCCAGACGAAGCGTACATAACAATGTATGATAAAGACAATTTAATGCAAAAAAAATGAGTATGAATGGATCCCTCCAAGATGTAAAGAATGTGTTTGTTTTGGATATATAGTTGAAATTGTGTCACTAAAAAGTTTGAAGGGAAAAAATAAGAGAAGATTCAATCCTATAGCAAGAAAATAATGCAGTTGAAAACTTGAATGCAGAAAATCCAGTTTCAGAAAAAAAAACTCCGGGTCTTTCTCACAATCTAGAAACTTAGTTTTTCAGAGCAACATAAGTAATAATGGAGAGTCAAATAGTGCAAATACAGACATCATAGAAAAAGCAGATAAACGGCAATTTAACAATCAGCAGGATGTTGCAAATTCGGTTCAGAATTTACAAGATCAGATAGCTGTGAAAAATGTAGAGAGAACTCATTCAAATGCATCCCCCTCTACATTTCCAGAAACTAAATTTCAAATATTTCTACTTAAGTAGAAGTGTTAGGGGATAATACTGCATAGGTCATTGAGATCCCCCTCCTTAAAGAAATCCCAAGTTTAATTACAACATCAAAAAATATGAATGTTGATTTTTGTCTACTCAAGAGTCTAGATTTATCAACTTGTCTTGAGAAAACTTATATCTCTTTGTCGCCAAGTACCCTCACTCCTCCGACAAGGAAGACTATATCTGTAAAAGTCATTCAAACTATAATGAATTAGTGACGTCTTCCTCCTCTACTGCAAGCAAAAGTAAGAAAAAGAAAACAAGAATCAAAAGTTTTAAATGATATTACATCTGCAGAGCAAGCTGAGGATGTTGAAGACAAAGAATTTAGGAAAAAGTAAATTATCAAAAATGAAAAATGGGAAGGGTAACTAAAAGCAAAAAAGAAAAACATGTAAAAGAAGAGGCAAAAAGCTTGCAATGCAGGATGTTGATGATAGTTACAGTGTATCTATGTGACTACTGACATATCCTTTGTGTATCCCTTAAATATTTTTCTTAAATATATTATCATTTTATCGATTATTGCATGGAATGTTAAAGGGCTTAAATTTCTTGAAAAGTAGTTAGATTTAACTAATATATTTTTCATAGAAAAGCCTAGTATTATAGGATTATTAGAACACAAATTAGATAATTTTAAAATTGCTAGTTATCATGCTAAACATCTCTCCAATTGGAATGTTTTAACATGTAAATGGGGGGTAATTATAAAGTATTGATTGTTAGGATTTCAATATGCTTTAACACTGGCTAATCATGAAACCCTAGATTTGAATATGTGGCCAATATTGATTTAGTCGAGAAGAAAGATTAAAGTAAACGGATCAACAAAAGCAATACCTGAATCATAGTTGCTGTTGGAAAAGTAAATTTGGTTTTGGTTTTCCATTTTGACACAAACCCTAGATCTTATATTAGATCTGAATCCATAGTTGCTACTTTCATAAACTTATTAAGTGAAAGAGATAGATCTAAAAGATGAGAGTTTGATCTGATCTTCCAAATTAACATAAACCCTAGATTTGAATTATTTTCATGAAGTGATTAGGAGAATAACTAGAGCTTATATAATTTGAGGACCATAACCTGTTATTTATAATGTTGGCATTTTCTAGTTTGGCCTCTCAACAAAATAGAATTGCCCTAGTATCTACACATTAATACCATGACAATTATACATGTAAGCTTTTTAACTTTAATTCATAATTTGGTCACTTTAATTAAGTTTTACACCAAAACAGCATGACACATTTATTTTACATATGTGGTCCACGTATTGAAATTTTCCAACAATCTCCCACCGGACCATATATGTAATAACCTTATAAATGTGTTTAACATTATGAGCTCCAAAACTTGCTATGTATAGTATAAGATGTTTTTGAAACAATCTCGTCCATTAACAATGCTGACAAAGGATCAAAGTGGCCTTCGTTACCTTTAGTGTAACTAAACCAACCAATGGTCACATCTACCAACATATTCAAACTACATAAATCAATCATGGATGCGTAGCATGGAAATTACATGAGATGTGATCTATACATATCTATTTCCAACTGGTGCTACTTTAGTGAGATCAAAACGTTCAATATTTGAACAACCTAGAGTGCAAACAAAACTTTATCACATCATTTCTGATCTAGAAAAAGGAACTTGATATATATCTGTAACCAAAGTATAGAGCAATTTGTCATATGACAGTACCAAATACAAACTCCCCTTGAACCAAAATATTCTTACACCAATTGAGCAAGATGCTCATGAAAGACCTTGGGTGATAATTCTTTTATAAGCGGATCTGCCACGGTGGAGTTTGTCACAGTATGTCTATGGATTACAATCTATTTTACACTCTCCTCTTACTGGAAAATAATATGTTATTTATTGTTACAATATTACTTTAATGATCTTTCAATTTCTTGAGTACCTTTAACTCAAGATGAGAAAAACTATACAATATAAGACAAAATTTCTTGAGTACCTTTAACTCAATATGGAGTATCTTAAAATGGTTATACTGTGAATAAAGAAAGTACAATAAAAAAATAACAATAAATTGAGTACCTTTAACTTTTGAAGAAATATTTTACATATAGTGCTTATTTATATTTCCTTTATTTTGACGTTATAGAATCAAGCGGTGTAAAGCATGCTCATTTCTCCTTACCATTTTAACAAAATGCTTTTCATGCTTAGTAAGGAAACCCTTAAAATTGGACTCATGGATACAACATCCTTGAAAACTTTTAAAATATTTCATATTATGATCTTTTGCCTCTTGGCCTTTTTTTTTTGAATTATCCCACATCTGAATGTTCTTCATAACATTATAAGAGCATTTAACCATAATATGGGTGGGCGTAACCCTCCTAATTGCAAGAGCGGGATCCATGAAGTTAAGAACAAACAATATGTTCTCTTAATAATCCTTAGAGTTAGTCTCGAACAAGATGAGAACATTAAAATTGGCAGACACTTAGGTCAAACTAGTTGAAAATTGAACAAAAATAAAGGATTGACCGTATATGCTCATATCCAATATCAGTCATAGTTATTCAAATAATAGGTAAGTCTCTTCTTAAGATACCTAGGCAATATTAATATCAAGTCTTTAGATAGTATTATTAACTGTAAGTGGTACTCTTTTTGTAATGATCAAACACTGATAATAAATTCAAGTCAATAACAATCTTTCTTTGGGCCGATTAGTTATTCACTTGTAAAACTATATAATTATCACATATTTATCATCACACATGTGTAAGTTATTGTGCCAAATATTAGTCTTCTTTGGGCCGGCTAACATCCACATAAATAAATACACACAAATACCAAACGTTGTCATGAACAACTAAAATAACAGAGGTCACTTTGGTGACATGCTATTTCAGTTAGCTCACTTGGAATGTAGGATATTTACAATTAGTCCGCAAAGAGGCACCAAAAAATGTATTTTACTTTATTTCTTAATGTATGTACCATATTTCAAGTGCTGTAAAATACTCCCAAATGCATTTTAAGTCTATATGACACTTGAAAATCTCAAAGTTATAACTGTGGCATAATATGTTTTAATTATAGTTGTTATAATCTTTCACTTTAAGTATGCGGTTACATTCATGACATTTCCTAAATAAGTATGATACAAGATATCATAGATAAATCACATAATACATGTCACAGATGAATGCCAAATTTAAATGCCATATCAAATTATACATAAATGACATAATAAATGTCGTAATAAATAACATGAATGAATGTAGTAAATATAATGTATATCTGAACCACAAAATAGTTATACAGAATGCTACTGTACCGCTTTATCTTTAGTTTATTATTTGAATACTTAATTAAGGTCATTAACCTTGCATTTTGCCATTTTGGCAATATATGAAAACTGCCACTCCTTTTATTTCATGACAAAAGAAACATGAAAGTGAAACTTGTTTTTAATGAGCGGTGCATACATACAAAATATATGTATTTATCAAATATAAATACATTAAATAATAAACAATGTCTTTTCTTATTCCAAATACAAACATGCTGCATCATTATATTTATTGCAGATGATGCATTTACTGCATTCATGGTAATTAATTAGTTAATTAATTTATAACTAGAATAACCACATTTAATGCAATTATGATAAAAATAAATGTAATTCACCATTATGTGGTATAAAATGTAAACTAGTGTCATGTTAAAATTTATTTCAGTAAAAAAATAAACATAAAAACATTAAAGGAGCATATTTCATTTCCAATTAACCAAAATTTCTGAAATAACCCAAATGCCTTATATAAATATCCAAATTACTTAATCAAAAGTTAAGTAAGGTAAAATAATCATAGAACCATATTTAAATTTTTTGCATAAGTGGTTCTAAATTATATATATGTTTATACCATTTATAAGCATTAGAAAATGATTGTACATATCAGATCGAAAACATTCCTTACCTTAAAATTCACAATTTATTTATAAAAGTACAATAATAAGCATGTGAATGCTTTAACCAATATAAATTGTTTTCGAAATTTAGAGGAAGTTAGGTTATTTCTCATAATATAATGATTTCAAAATTCTAATTATTTCATAATAACATATAGATCATTTAGATCTATCTATCTTTCTGCACCTAAACAATTTCATAATTTAGCCTTTCAATTTACAACAAAAATTGATAGTAAACAAAATCCAAAATCATCATCAAAATGTCCTTGATACATAGATCAATCAAATCTGAAACTTAAGTAAGATTATTACAGAATTTCAAAAAAAAGGTTCAATTCAAAACTTACTCATTATTAAAAAATTCCCAATGAAATCAATGATAGGTGGCTCTAATACCACTTGTTAGGATTTCAATATGCTTTAAGATTGATTAATCATGAAACCCTAGATTTGAATGGGTGACCCATATTGATTTAATTGAGAAGAAAGATGAAAGCAAACGGCTTAGCAGAAGCCATACCTTAATCATAGTTGCTGTTGGAAAAGTAAATTTGATTTTGGTTTTCCATACTGACACTAACTTTAGATCTTGTATTAGATCTAAATCCATAGTTGCTACTTTCATAATCTGATTAAGAGAAAGAGATAGATCTAAAAGATGAGAGTTTAATCCAATCTTTCAAATTGACATGAAATCCTAGATCTGAATTATTTCCATGGAAGAGATTAAGGGAAAACTAGAGCTTATGTTATTTGGGGATCATAACCCCTTATTAATAATGTTGGCATTTTTTAATTTTGTCCTTCGACAAAATAGAATTGCCCTAGTATCTACACATTAATACCATGACAATTATACATGTAAGTCTTTTAACATTAATTCATAATTTAATCACTTTAATTAGTCTTTACACCAAAATAGCACGAAATATTTATTTTACATACGTGGCCTACATATTAAAAAAATTCAAAATTGATCTTACGGGATGATAATATGTGGAATATTAGTCAAATCACTCATTTTCAATACATTCATTGTTCATTCATGGGTAAAGGGGGGCTTCATATTCAAATCACATTTATTTATGCATCCAAGTTTGAAAAACAGAGATTCTCTCTTTGGAACCAACTTGAACTTTTGAATAAAAAAATAGTCTCCCATGGATAATATTGTGGGACTTTAATACTACTATGCATGCATTTGAAAAAAGAGGGGCGATCATGTTTCTTTCAAAAAATTGGAATCTATCAGTAATTCCATGCTTAGTACCGGGTTAATAGAAGTTAATTTAATAAGAAATATATTCACATGGAAATCTGGATAGTATAGAAATATTTGTTGCAAGCTTGATAGAATATTGATAAATCAAAGTTTTATGTTTTTTTTAAGATACAAGTGTTTCACCTAGCCTCAGGCAACAAGTGACCATACCTAAATTTTTCTTACTAAAAATATTTTGTTTAATAAAAATGTCTCATTTAGATTTATAAATGGTTGTGTATGTGAAGAGGGTTACAAAGATGTAATCAAAAAAAGTTTATCCATAAAAATTCAGGGCACTGCTCAGTACACATTCTATAAATCTTTGCAAATTTTTAAAGGATATCTCAATAGCTAGAATAACAATACAATAAAAATGAACACAAAATGGCATGAGCTGAATGTGAGAGATTGCAAAATGCTCTTGACAAGGATTGCTTAGATAGTACTGTTATCAACAATTTCTTTTTGGCAAAAAATAAGTTAATTCCCCCCTTCAAGTGCAATCAATTAATTTAAGGCAAAAAGCAAAAGTTGACTGACTGACTATTGGAGATGAAGCTAGTAAAAAAAATTTATGGTAGAATGTTCACAAAGAAAGATAGAAATGATATTGAAAAAGTGAAGGATGTAAACGGAAATGTTTTAAATGATATAAATGATGTAGAGAGGGAAGCCATTAATTACTTTACCAAATTATTTAACACTTATAAGTATGTTGATAAGTTTCCCTGTGTAAACACCAAATTATTATTAAATGAAAATTGTCAAGACATTCTTCTCGCCGCTATTAGATTGGAAGAATTACAAATATTATTTTTAGTACAAACAATGATATAAGTCCTGGTCCAGATGGGTTCGGAGCAAAATTTTATAAAACTCATTGTGCTGAAATCAATAGTAATATTTTTTATGTCATTTCTGACTTTTTTTTAAATCTGGAAAGCTTTTTAAAAGTTTCAATCAAACACTCCTAAATTTGGTTCCAAAAGTTAATATTCCTATTGGCCTTGAAGATTATAGGCCCATTGTTCGTTGTAACTTTATATATAAAATTATATCTAACATACTGCGTAGCATAATTAAAGTATTTTTGAAATTTTTGATTGCAGAAAATCAATGTGCTTTTATTCATGGTAAACTTATAGTTGAAAACACTTTACTTTCCCATGAGCAAATTAGAAACTTTAGTATTAAAAGTAAAAATCTTATGCGTATTAAAATTGATTTTCACAAAGCTTTGATAAAATTAATAGACAATTTACAATACACATGATGCAATAGATGGGGTTCAAAGGAAAATTTTGTGCTCTTGTAATATAATGCATTGACAATGTTATATGCTCATTGTTGATTAGTGGCTCCCCTAAGGGTTCTATACATAAAAACATGGGAATTAGACAAGGTGATCCACTATCACCTTATCTATTCACTATTGCTATGGAATATTTTTCCATTCTAATTGAAATAGAGCTAATAAAGGAGAACACTAAAGTAATAAATAGAGTTAAGCCCTTTGTTACATATCTTTTATATGCAGATGATTTACTGTTGTTTACAAATGCAGATACTCAAAGTGCTAGAACAATAGTGAAGATATTTAAAAAACTAGGTGCATATGCTGGTCTAAAAGTTAATGGATGTAAAAGAAAATTTTATTTCAGCAAAGGATGCACAACCAAAGAAGAGATTTTAAATATTTTAAATTTTAAAGAAGGAAGTCAAACAGTCAAATATTTGGGTCTGCCACTAGGTATGAATCAAATTAATGACAGAGATTGCACAAGTCTATATGATATTATAAAAAGCAGGCTTGAAGGGTGGTCAAGTATGATTCTATCTCTAGTTGGTAGATTGAAGCTAACCCATACTGCCATCATTACAATTATTATGTATTGAATACAAGCACACAATATTCCAGCAAAAGCAATCCATAAAATTGAGAAAATATATGCCAACTTTATTTGAAAAGGAAAACAACATAAAATCACTTGAGAAAAAGTTTTCTCACCTAGGAAAGCAGGTGGCTTGGGCCTAAGAAATATTAGAGACTTAAGAGAAGCAACAAAATTCAAAATATTTTGAAAATTTATTGATGGTAAATCTCTGTAGCAAGGTGGATGAGAGCAAAATATCTTTAAAAAAAAATTCCAAGCCACAAGTGTAGAAAATCATCATTCTTTTACTTGGTAAAATATTTTTTTCTATAGAGAAATTGATAGAAAATTGTTGGAAAGAAAATTTAAAGGTGGAAGTTAGACCAGTTTATGATTTGATCCATGGACCTTTGGAAAATCACTTATAAGTCTGCTTGGTTGGAATAACATATATTTCTTAGGTGGGGCTAATGAAAAATTTCATAGTATCATTCAGAATCTTTGTTGGAGAACAAGCAATCAACATGCTGCTTTAATCTTCAAATTAATTATTGAAAAATCTCAATAGGTCAAAATCTTCAGAAAGACACATGGATTTGGAAATTGAACACAAAAGGCAATTTCTTTCTCAAAATTGTTTGGAAATTCATCAATAGAGCGAAAGCAAAGGTTAATTGGCATAAAGTAATATTGAATAAAGCAAATTGTCCAAAAATGTCACACTGCTCTTATTTTGGCCCTTCTGAATAGGCTTGCAACTAAAGACAGATGTGCCAAATGATTTAAAAATGCAGAAAACAAGTGTTTACTTTGCAAAAATGATGTTGAAAGTGCATACCATCTGTTTTTTGATTGTTTATACTCAAAACACATTTGGTTTATAGCCAAAAGTGTTCAAAAGTTCAGTTGGTCTGAATCTATTCAAAGCATTAGAGAAAACACACAATATATCCAAAGAAACATCAAAGTTAAATCAAAAGAATTTAGTAAATTAACTTGTATAATGTTGGCTACCGTTGTATATCATATTTGGAGAGAAATCAACTAAAGATTCCATCACAATAAAGAAAATAGCAGCATTCAATTATGGAAAATCATTAACTCAGAATATCAGATTATCGTAAGAAAACCAAATAAACAGCAAGGCTTCACTGAAACATCAAACTCGGATAGCAGAAAACTGGACAAATAATAGAAAAGGGTTGAAGATTTCTTACATAGCGGAAAATATTCCAGTGATATTTCCCAAAGTAGTATCAAGGGCTTCAGTCAAACTCGCTAAAACACTTTCAGTTCAAAAATGTTAGTATTTGGACTAGACAACTACTCCACATGCTATCTCCCTAAGGCGACCATTCTAGCGCTATAAATAGGATGACATCTTGCAAGGGAAGTAGACACAATCTGGTAAATTACAATGTTGATTATAATAGCAATACAAAGAATGATACTTGATGTTTACCTTTTACAGATCGATGAAGCTACCACTCTGCCAGCCATGTTCCCAAGGAGGCTTATTCATCGTCAAATGAAGATTTTTTACATCTGAACATTAATAACCAGATAGTCGGAGATAACTGCTATAGAAGCAAGTTAAACAATCAAATGTATCACTTATCTGTATGGTGCAATAGTGAAAGCAGCAAATCGAAAGAGAAATGAATCGGTCGAATTTCTATTCCTCTAAATATGATATTCTCGGAGAGATAAGCATAGATGAAGAGAAAAGTAGTGCTATTTGGGAAAAGACGAAACTCTTATACAAAAATGATTGTTTATCCAGTGATTCTCATCTAGAATCGGATTCTCAAGCTTCTCACAAGTACAAGAAAGAGCCATGAAAACCTCCTTGAAAGATTATTGATTTGATATCTGGAAAAAGATGGCAGTTCGTCATCCACTATTTTAGTTTACGAATTTTAAGGTTTCTTTGTTTTTGGCTGTTTGATTTGATAAAGTTGTAGTTAAGGTTGAGCAAGGTTTGTTGGTTGACGGATAGTATGGGTAACTTACCCACTTTCAGCTGTGGGGCATTGTATTTGGGCCTTGGGCCTGGTTATTTTTATTATTTAAACATGATAATAATAACACACATGAATTACGCAGTTAGCGATACATTGCATCCACTTTCACGAAACACGCTAAGCATATCCTTATTAAAAAACGGTCAACTTAAATGAATGAATAAATCAAATAAAATCAACAGAAAGAGCAATAGCAATAAAATTAGATTCAAGGAGGGCATGATCCACCACCAGTGTTTGGATCATTGGTGCAGCCAGAATGACCGGACGGTGGCACAGGTCCCTGCGGCATAGATTGAAGAACAAACCCTAGTATTCTTACAAGCTCCTGTTCATCTCCTAGGAGCCTTGATGCATCGACTTGATCTATACCAATAGCTAATGCAACAGCAATAACGTATAATGTTACCAAAATGATGCTTTTATACATACTCATCTTGATTGTTTTTTGTAAAGAAAAACATGAATTATGGGGTATATATAGATAGTAAAATCTCAAATCTAAAGACTTGATGAATTTTAGGGGAGGAAGTTGCACAGAATATGTACAAATTCTCATGTTGATGTCATGGTAATTGTGACTCGTGAGACTGAGTAGACCAAGAGTTTTTGATACTCAAGTTACTAGTTTTCATAAAGAAAAGAAAGTCTGTACATTAGTAGGTAGACTTTATACATTAGTTTGAATGTTATTGATTTCAAATTTGGATTAATCAGCAAACTTCACTTGTTATCCACGGCATGCTTGTTGACTTTGAAATATACATTTAATTTGCTTAACATACACACACACATATGTAATCCACTTGTCATCAGCATCTCTATAAAAAGTAATCATACTGCCCATCAAAATTTTATGCAATGTTATTATAGTCGATAAGTTTAAAGTATTAATATTTGGATTAGATATTAACTTTTAAATGATCCAATGAATGAAATACACAGTTAAATCCTAATTCAAAATTTCTTTCTAGCAAATCTTCACTAAGAAATTGAGATGTGTGGATATTCAAATAAAAAGTAGGATTATTATTTGAAAATTGTAAATCGTGATGATATATTTTTTTAAAATTTTTTTTTTTTAATGCCAAGGATCAAGAATGGAATGACAATAGCAACAGTAAAGCTTCCAACCACAGTAAACTCACCTCTTTTCTCCTCAAATGGTTTCAAAGTTTGAATTGACTGACTGTAATGAACTAAATATTGCAGTCAAACATGTTCAACTTCACATGTATGAAGGTTGTGTCAACGGAGTTTTAAGTACTTTTTTTCCGGGTTTAAGAAAGCATTTCAAGTACTAAAACGTGTATGAAGGACAGACTTTCAATTGTGCGTACTTAAGAATATGTAAGCTTTGCACAAGTCAAAAGACTCTAATTTGGCACAAATTATCTAGTTCAAATTTTGTTCCGTGATTCCAACTAATTTATTTTTTTAACAACATTGTAGAAGTCTCATTTCCCATTTTGGAATTTCTTACCCCGACCCTACGCTGCATATGTAAGCACAACATCAGTAAACTGTAAAGACGCTATGCTTTATATCAACATTACGTGGTAAGATGTGCTGCGATTATATCCATCGTATATTTCATTAATGATGTGAGAGGAAGAAACTGTTCAAAAGTTGTTTCTTTTTCATGGGGATATATTCCTATACTTATATATAAGTTTCCATCTATTTGGAGATGCATGCATTTCTGAATATGAGTCTCATTTCCCATTTGCTGAATATTCAGATTTCCTTGCTTCATTTACAGTATATTAAATTATGGGTTGGGAAATGATTACATGGTGAGTGTATCTGTATTCGACCTGAACTGAAATCCGAGTTAGTAGAGTCTGGTTTTGAAATGTATAGTTTGGATTCATTAAAATCCAACCCGTCTTCTGTAACATATTATCAGTTAATTTAATTAGTAACATATTAATCAACATTTGATAACTGATGCATTATTTCTGTAGTCATTTAGGATCATATAACTTGAAATAATTCTAGTATATTAAAGTGAGATGTAAATAAGACTGGGTTTTTTTGTAGCAACAATCAAGGGGACACCATAATAGCTATGCATCACTGGTATTGCCAGTGTCTGACTCTGATAGTAGATCCCGACAGGATCATTATTATGTATATTAACCTGAAATTTCATATGTATACCTAGGTATATATGTATGTATGAGTGTGCCCGCGCGCAGAGGGCCTCAAAATTTTCTTTTTTGGTGTATAGATAATATATGTCAATCAGATTTAAATCGAAGTCTAGCTTAGTGGTTAAGGTAACTTCCAATTATAAGAGGGTCTGCGGTTCAAATTTGGTTTTCCACACCTCTCGGAAGATATAACAAAAACAATTTCCCTTATGTCATTGGATCAGTTTTTTTTTTTTTTTAACCTGCTGCCGTCACATTGTACGGTGCTGGCCCTGTATGTATATATATAATGTGACTACGGTGCTGGCCCTGTATGTATATATATAATAAGTATATACATGATGTGACGGTGCCGGCCATGTATGTATGCATATGTGCATAGAGGTTGGCTATTTGAACACAAAATGGTGACACAAAAGATGCGGGCCATTGGATATTTTTGTCTTTATGGAGAATATGGAATTCAGAGAGCAATCCAACGATGGAGATTCTTTGTGTCACCAACTATGTCTATATTTTGTGTCTAAATAGACTTTTCTCTACACACATATATACATACATATATACACACACGTCAGTGCCGCGGTACGCACCCGTATAAAGCTACAGCCAGAATCTCTATATGTAGAGTGTAGGAAGAATCTGAATTAGGTATTAATAAAATCTTTATGTAAAACTAAGGGAAAAGCTTTATCTAGTATTATTTAGTTAAAGCTTTTAAGTGATATAGGAGGTACACGTGGGGCTATAAGTATTGATATATAACAATAACGCTATGGGATACACACGTGTATGTAAGAATATTTATATACATAAATATTTATATATTTGTAACTATATATTATATACATTTATATCAGAATTTATTTTTTTACAGAATTACGAATTTATGTGTAAAAATATTTATGCATGTGGGTGTGTGTATGCATACGCATATGTACTTATATTAGTATTTTATACTTTTACATACATGCATGTCTATAGATTTATGAGTTTATATAAAATAACTATGGGTATATGTATGTGTATGTGTGTGTGGATGCGTGTAACCAAAGAAACCTAAGAAGAGACACATTTCCTACTTCAAAGGTTTGTCCTGATTTATTTTTCCTCTTCTTTTTTTATTTTCATTTTTTTATATAAATATACATAATTTGATTATCTCCAATGCATGTTGCATGATTCTTAATGGTCGCGGAGAGAGTATCATTTTGTGAAATAATATAAAGAGATCAAGTAAGTAGCGAGTAAAGATTGAAAGGAGGCAGTCAATTGGAGGTTAGGACCAACAGAGGCTGAGGCGAGGTGGGAGCAGGAAAGTCGATCCTACCGATAAGAGAACGCCGGTTAGTATGGCTACGATCTTGGCCTGACCAGCAAGAAATATATTAAGTAGTAGAATAAATTGTATAAAAGGAGTTGTTATAAGTATTGTCAAAAAAATATTGGTTACATTCAATCCATAAGCTCTAGCATGTAATTGAATAGACTGAATCTAGCATGTTCTAGTCGGTAGAGAGAATTTTAATCTAATTTTTTTTAAGTATATGCTAGGAGGGGTATGTTATCAGCAATATTCAGGCTGAACACCCCTAAGATCTTATCAATAATATATTTAGAGAATTAACTGTCAAAAAACATATAGGGAATAGTCTTGGGCAACATATTGCATAGGAAGCATGGATGAGGATGATTGCTTGTGGTAATTATTGAATTAAGCATGCTTATTGTGTTTAGTTTTATTAGTCGTTATGCAGAGGATCAAAGATGACAAATAGTAAAAAAAATAACGTAAATGCAGCGAAAATAGTAAAGTAGATTATACGGTCGATTTTATATTGGTTCAGACCTCCCGTACTATGTCTAGTCGCGAAGCTCTTCTTCGAAATTTTCTAAACTAAATAACCCTCACTTCGCTCGGAGAAATAGGCTAATACAAAAGAGTTTTTTTGAAAAACTTTGTGTTCCAAATAACACAGATATATTTACTACTGGTACAATTCTTTCTATAATCTCCTTGGTAATGTAGAAGTGTATGTATAGTTTGTGAATCTGTGATTATGGAAGTAATACGAGTGAATATTGAGAATTGAATTGCAATGAGTACTAAGAGATCAGAGAATATAGAAATAGCAAGTAAGCAAGTTAAATTTGAAATTTTGATCTTGTAGTGTATTTATAGAAATCAATGAGGTATAACAAAAGGTTGCAATCATTCGTAGATGATTATTATTGTTTAGAAAGGTTTCAACTATTCAAAATGACTCTTCAGAAAATAACCGTCATACAGCGTTCCGTCGGTTAAGTATAAAATTCAGTCTACTGAATAAGAACAGAAGAGTTCATGCTAAAAATTCAAAAAATCTGAAGTGTGGTAAATATTAAGGTTCAGTCGGCTGAGGTGTTTTCTCAGTCAACTACTCCCAGTCGAGTGAGAAAATACCTCAATCGACTGAACTGGGTAAATTCAGCAAACTATGAGTTTTTGCTTTTTGAAACATAGATATGAACAATCTCTTTGTAACCAGTTATGTACGCAGGCGTGTATATGTGTATATATGAGATATCAATGAGATTTTGCATATAATTCTATGATCATATACATATCTAGTTTGACGATCTTTGAATTTCTTGAATGTGATCGAACCTTCTTGGTGGTAGTCATATTGTCTTTTTTGTAGCGTTTTCTCCTGCAATATATTTATATACTAGAAATATATGATGATACAGTTGTCATCATTAAAACACTATAAACAAAGATTTAACAATCTTCTCTTTTTTTGATTGTGACAAATATATATATAAATGAGTCTCCCCCTAAGCGTATGCTCCTCCTATCACAGACCTCTTTCAGTTTGTAATCAACAAAAAAACATTTCGACATTGAAACAGCGCATACCTAAAGATAACATGAAGTAATACACATAATAGAAGAGAGATTACATACACGAATACTGAAACAGAAATATAAGTTCACAAATATATAGTTTTTAGACAAGCTCAACAACAATCAAACAAATACATAACAAAATATCAAATGAGTTTTAAAGATCACATAGTTTGTAAAAACAAACGCTTAGATAAGCATGAAACATAGAGAAATCATGGAACATAGAAATCCATAGTAGTAGATAGTCTTACCCAAGTATCAAAGATTCTGGCTCCGTACTTGATGGTGAAGAAGAACGAGAGCACAAAGCAAGGTTGTTCCAAATCTTCTCCAAGAACCCAAGAGTAGTCTTTTCAAAAGTTCGTTGGCGTTTGATCAATTTCTTTTGTTGATTGAAGATTATTTCCTGTTTTTTGAGAATATCCTCTGAAGCGGTTACATCTTTAGATGGTTTGAATTAAGTGATTCTTTGATCACTATCTATGCTCCATTGAGCTTCTTTCATATTTTCTTGTTGAATATCCTCTTGTTCCACTTGTCGAATTGAAGATTGTCCTATAGTGCCATGAACAAGACGAGAAATATATTCTTGATATGGAGGAAGAGTCTCCATTTTAAATGGAAGCTTCATTAGAGAAATAGATTTTTAGTCCATAATCTTTGAATGAAGCAAGTCTTGTAGCGTGTCAATATTGATTCCAAAATGAGTTAAGATCTTCGTTAAGTAAGCACCGTAAAATATCATATGATGAGTATGGGCGTGAAAACTTTTGATTTCATCGTCAATGATTCGAGTCCAATTCAACTTTTGATTTGAGTATATCGTATACAAAATTTTATAGTTGTTTTCATACATCTTTTCATAACTTTTAGTTCGGGGTAGAATAGTGTGAAGGATCATTTTGTTAATTACACATGCTTGAGGTCGTAAATTGGCTGAAATGTTTTTTTTTCTTTTCGGTTCGGAAAAGGTAATTTGCATCATCATAAGCCATGTTATGGTGATTGATATTCTCTAGTTTTGCATCAAAGTTATTATAATCAAGAATAACTCCTAAGTCATGGAAATTTCAAACTATATCAATCCCTAAAAGCTTACTTCATAATTGTCCATCATCCTCGACATATAGAGGTTTGTAAAAATCACCCTGAAGGTTTGCATAGAACATTCTTACTAAAAAGGGGTAAATTTTCATCTTATTCTTCTTAGCATAGAGTAGTGATAGAAGTCCATGTTCCCAGGCTAAAGTTTCAATGTTGAACTGGGATAAATCAAACATCTTTTAGAAAGTTCCTTGAAATATATGCTTATGATTCAGCTTATTGACGTATTGAAGATATTTTTTACCTTCATTCAACCATTGTTGTAATTGTTCATCCGGAGAAAATTCAGGATGAGATTGTTAGTCCTTGAGATGGTGGTTTCGATGACAACAAGCTTAGAATAAGATTATAAAATATAAATACTAACATTATAGTTTAGAAATATATGTATATGCGGGATTTAACCATGAAGGTTTCAAAAATGAAGACTGTACAGTATAGAGATTCAAGATATCAAGATTGAAGACTCATGAGTATCAAGAATATCAAGATTATCAAAAGTTCAAGATTTCAAGAATAAGTAATTTAATTAGGAATTTTGTTAAAACTCCTAGAAAAGCACTGGCATCTTAAAATCCAATTTATTCGTGGAATGTAATCCACTTCGAGCCTGTTAAAGGGATGGATCCCTAAGTAGGATAGAACCTACGAAAAATCTAGTGGAATATCGTTTTGTATCCGCTAACATTTTATTTAAAATGATTTTACAAAATTATATCTTGTTTTCAAAATGTTTTCAAAACCTTCCTTTTAAAAGAATCAGAAACATCTATCTTGATTTTAAATACTTTTAGAAATAATCTTTAATTTCAAAATCAAATTATCCTTAGTTTGAATTATCTTTAATAATAATTTTAACTTTTTAATATATATATAGTAAAATTTTATATATACCAAAATATTATTCTCCATATTTATTTATGTATTTTAACTATATTTAAGTATATTTATAAAAGTTTAAAATTGTTTTAATGTAAGATAAAAGTTATTTTTTAAAGAAAAACAAACCACCAAAATTTCCTTTGGGACGTCGACATACCCAAGTTACCCATGTCGACATAGTGTTAGTTGATTTCAAAATTTTGAATTTCAAAAGAAGTGTCTATTCGTCATATCCCATGAATGGACATGGTTGTTGTTCTTCTATAAATAGGGGCTGTTTTCAACAAATTTCTATTCATACTTTTCTAGTTTTCACACCTCTTCTTCTTCCATATTTCTTTATACATATTCTTACCATTACTCTATCGAAATCAACATTGAATCTAACTAGATCATTTCTGGTTTGATTCTCTATCACTATCTCAACAAGATCCTTAGTGCTATTTAGAGTTATAGACTTCTTTGCAATAAATTTAGTGAGAAAAGGTGTGATTGTAGCCTTGAAAATCAATCAAGTGTAAAAGGTGTGATTGTAGCCTTGGAAATCAATGAAGTGTAAAAGGTGTGATTGTAGCCTAGGAAATCAATTGGGTGAACTTGTTGCCCGTGAAATCAAGTATCTCTACCAGAGGATTGTGAATTTGGAGGGTGTACCTCGTAGCCTTGAAATCGAGGGTGTAATTATAAAGATTGCTTTTGAAAAGGAAATCTGTACTTGTGTGCGGGACTAGATGTAGGGTAACTTCGAACCAGTATAAAATCCGGTGTGTTCTTTTCTTTACTTCTTTTACTTTATTTCTGCATCGTATTTGTTTCCGTGATCATATCTGTGTCTGAATATTTCATACATTTGTGTTTAAATTAACATAAACTCAAAAAGATTTAGTAATTTCTTTAAACACTATTCACCCTGCTTTAGTGTTTATCTCAGCCTTAAGATCTGTAATCCGCATTTCTAACATTTGGTATCAGAGCAAGGTTTTCAAAGTTTTCATAATCTGAATTTTGAAAAATTTTCAAAATGGCTACCAACACTGGTACTGGTAACACTACCAACACTAGTTCTATCATCCCTGTCACTATCCATTTATAGAAGGTCGGTCTACTGTCATACCACCACTTTTTAATGGCAGTAATTATGCATATTAGGCATGTAGGATGAAAATATATTAATAATCTGTATGATTAGACACTTGGAATATCACGCAGACTGAATATTCTGAACCCACAACCGATTTTGCACGGTGGACCGCTGAGCAAAATACCGTTGCACATAATAATTCCAAAGCAATGAATATTCTGTTTTGTTCACTCGATAGGAATGAATTTAATAGAGTGTCAGTTTATATGTATAGTAGATTTCAGGATATTTTGCATTCTCTAATATCCTTGGGAAAGGAATTTTCGAAAGAAAATCAAGTCAGAAAAATCTTAAATTCTCTTACTCCAGAATGGGATCAAAAGATACTTGCGATCGAAGAGGCAAATGACATCAGTACCTTAAAGATAGAATAATTAATTGGAAATCTAATGTCGTTTGAAGTTCAAATGATTGGGAGAAGAGAAAGCAAAGCATCTGAAAAGAAATCAATGGCATTCAATGCATTGACCGATGGATCAGACTCAAATAGAGATAATGATGAAGAGATAGCCTTTATGACCAAGAATTTTAGGAAATTCCTGAAATACAGAAAGATGAACAATCTCAAGAGAAACAACTGTAAGAACTCTAGAAATTAAAATGTAGTGCCAAACAATATCAAATGTTTCAACTGTGATGAACCATGTCATATCAAAAGAGACTGTCTGTATCCAGATAGGCAAAATCTTCCTTTAAACAATGATTCCGTAAAGAAACAAATACGTGTATTTACTGCTACTCTAGATGACTCAGACTCGTCCTCAAGTGATGATGATCAAAAGACAGATAATTCAAATATGTGTTTCACAACAGTTCACGACATCGACAAATTTAGAGAAACAGACTCAGAAAAAGATGATCAAAGAGCAAGAAAGGCATTTCGATGCAATACGATGGATGATTTCCTCCCTGCACAAGGATGATAACGAAGCACGTCTTCCAGTCTCTCTCGCTAATGATAATGAAAATTGGGATGCCATTAAAGCAGACCCTATATTTAAAGAAGAAGGATGGGTGGAAGTTCCTCGTAATGTTTGACTTGATTGGTTTGTTTGATTTGAATTGATTGCTTTGATTTGATTTGATTTGGATTGATATTTGGTGTGAAAAACATGTATAAATATGCATTGATATTTATATGATCTTTACTTAAATATCATGTATATCAGTATAATTATCCCTTAATCTATCTATTATATACTCCATTGTATAGTTTATTAATGCAGGTACTTTAGTCCAAGAATGAGGGGGAGTTATATAGTTTGGACATTATATAGTTTGGAGTTAGTTTTTGTTGATGACAAAGGGGGAGAAATATAAAATAGGATAAATAGGCATAGATTAAGGGGGAGTGATTAGTTTTAGGGGGAGTTATTAGGATAGAAGTAATATTTTATAAACAAAGGTTGTCATCATCAAAAAGGGGGAGATTGTTAGTCCTTGAGATGGTGGTTTTGATGACAACAACCTTATAATAAGATTATAAAAATATAAATACTAGCATTATAGTTTAGAAATATATGTGTATGTAGGATTTAACCATGCAGGTTCCAAGAATGAAGACTGTACAGTATAGAGATTCAAGATATCAAGATTGAAGAGTCATGAGTATCAAGAATATCAAAAGTTCAAGATTTCAAGAATAAGTAATTTAATTAGGAATTTTGTTAAAACTCCTAGAAAAGCACTGGCATCTTAAAATCTAATTCATTCGTGGAATGGAATCCACTCCGAGCCTGTTAAAAGGATGTAATCCTAAGTAGGATGGAACCTACGAAAAATCTAGTGGAACATCGTTTTGTATCCGCTAACCATTTATTCAAAATGATTTTACAGATTTATATCTTGTTTTCAAAATGTTTTCAAAACATTCCTTTTAAAAGAATCAAAAACATCAATCCTGATTTTAAATACTTTTAGCCTCAAAATAATCTTTAATTTCAAAATCAAATTATCCTTAGTTTTGAATTATCTTTAATAATAATTTTAACTTTTTAATATACACACACACACACACACTCTTAGATTTAAATATAAATTGTAGTACAATTTTATATATACCAAAATATTATTCTCCATATTTGTTTATGTATTTTAACTATATTTAAGTATATTTATAAAAGTTTAAAATAGTTTCAATGTAAGATAAAAGTTATTTTTTAAAGAAAAACAAACCACCAAAATTTCCTTTGGGATGTCGACATACCCAAGTTACCCATGTCGACATAGTGTCAGTTGGTTTAAAAGTTTGAATTTCAAAAAAAGTGTCTATTCGTCATATCCCTTCACGAATGGACATGGTTGTTGTTCTTCTATAAATAGGAGCTGTTTTCAATGAATTTCTATTCATATTTTTTGGTTTTCACTCCTCTTCTTCTTCCACATTTCTTTATACATATTCTTACCATTACTCTGCCGAAATCAACATTGAATCTAACTAGATCATTTCTAGTTTGATTCTCTATCACTATCTCAACAAGATCCTCTGCGCTATTCAGAGTTATAGATTTCTTTGTAATAAATTTAGTGAGAAAAGGTGTAATTGTAGCCTTGGAAATCAATCAAGTGTAAAAGGTGTGATTGTAGCCTTGGAAATCAATCAAGTGTAAAAGGTGTGATTTTACTTAGGAAATCAATTGGGTGAACTTATTGCCCGTGAAATCAAGTATCTCTACCTAGACGATTGTGAATCTAGAGGGTGTACCTCGTAGCCTTGAAATCGAGGGTGTAATTGTAAAGATTGCTTTTGAAAGGAAATCTGTACTTGTGTGCGGGACTGAATGTAGGGTAACTCCGAACCAGTATAAAATCCAGTGTGTTCTTTCCTTTACTGCTTTTACTTTATTTCTGCATCTGTGTTTGTTTCTGTGATCATATCTGCGTCTGAATATTTCATACATTTGTGTTCAAATTAACACAAACTCAAAAAGATTTAGTAATTTCTTTAAACACTGTTCACCCCCCTCTAGCGTTTATCCTACCTTTAAGATCCATAATCCGCATTCCTAACAGAGATAGACCAGCCGGTTCTTTGCCTTTGTATGCTCTATTCTTCGAAACAGGATTCTTTGGAGTGGAGCCATTGATTTTAAGGAAGAAGAATTTTGGGTTTTTGATTTAGTAAATAAATTTGGAGAAAGTGATGAAAAGAAGCGACTGTTTGGGTTTTTAAAAAGCAGGTTGACACAATACGGTCGACTCAAATAGGCTATTTTTGATCCAGAGAACACTAGACTATTTTCAGTTGACTAATCTATATTTCAGTCAACTGAAAAGGGTTAAATTTGATATAAAGATTCAGGAAAGAATTCAGTAAGCTAAAATTGAAAATTATAAGGTCAAGCTATTGATTTCAGTCGATTGAGTTTTATATTCAGTCCACTGACCTATAGCCAGTTTGTTTATCAATTTTTGACTATGTTGAGATCGTTTGTATTTTAAAATTTGTCTCATGGCCTGTATATTTTCAGAATTGGCTTGTTATGAATATTCAAATGATTCTTACAGACAACAATATATATAAAAAGAATACAATATTATTTCATAAAATAAATATTTAAATGTGACGCCATTATAATTTTAGTTTTCGTCAAAAGAGTCAGACTTTCTAATTTCTTGTAAGTCCCAAGAAGTCGACTCAACTTTGTCTCTTTAACAAACGGCCTCAGTGGAGACCAATATGAGTGTTTCGAAGTTCTTGGGACTCCAACACTCATATTGGTCTCCACTAAGGCCGTTATAGACTCATTGTAAGAACGATTTCTTATGTCTCGTCTTAATTTTATAAAAGTTGGTTCACCTAGTGGTTTAGAAAAATTATCTGCAATTTGATTTTCAGTATTCACACATTCAAGTGATATAATTCTTTTTTCAACATTATCCCTTAAGAAATGGTAACGATATAGATCAAACCGTGAAGTTGCAACAAATTTCCTTTAAAATCATTTTTACATCATTTAAATGGAATTCTTTTGAATTTGAATTGAAACCGTGTAAATAGACGAACAATGACCGTAGTGTCAAAGCAAATATATCCACTTGTATCATGAGTGATTAATAAAACATCATCATTAAACCAACAATTCTATATGAAGTATTTCGAAGATGAAAAGATGATTGGTCAACATTTTGCATAAATCAGAACCAGAAATAAGAACAAGTCAAATAAGAATATATCAAATAAGAATAAATCAAAATCGAAATCAACATTTATTTCTTTATCATATAACTGGCTAATTTAAATTCAGATTATGGTGCAAATTATCACATTAAATATACTGTTACCTATTTTACCTTTACCAATAATTTTTCATTGTTGCCAATTGTGATTCTGCCACCTTTATACTAGGCTAAGAAACTTTGATTTGTCTTCCATTGTGTGCCTGGAACAGCCAGAATCCAGATAACACTATTGTTGTTCCTTAGCCTGCCACCACGCCTACACAATAAAATATTTTTGTGACCTATTTGTTTTTATAAGTCCTTGGTTGTTAGCAGCAAATTATTTTGAAAAATAAGTTTGTGGAGACCCAAAACTATTTATATATGTTCCTTTTGGCACCTAAATTTGTTTGACTTTGAGTGATTTTACATTCGTGCCTTTGGGAACCCAAATTGGAATTGTTTTCACATGTTTGGGTCTATACCAGGAAGTGTTTTGAAAGTGTCCAATTTTTCTACAAATTGTGCGCATGGTTTTGACTTGATTAAATTTGCTTCTAACAAGTTTAGATTGATTATATCCAAGTCCTTATCTAACTGCATTAACGTTTGTTTCCCTAACAGCATATTTAACGATCTTTCTCCTTTGGAAAATTTTTCTAAAGTTATAGACAATTATTGGTTGACCGTTTCATTTTCCTTCAATAATTGAATTCAATAGAATTTTCCCTCCTTTGTTTTCAATTTGTTTCAAAATCAGAATTTCATTTTCAAATGGCTTTATTTTAATTTCTGATTTTTTAATCTCTTCTTCGAATGTTGGACACTTATCACACTTGGGGATCTTACTTTGATAGTTTTTAACTAATTGATCAAACTGTTTAATTAAATCTATCAAAGTATCTATTTATGATTCAATTTTAGTGTATTTCTTCCTAAGTCATTCAAAATAGCCATTTATTTCGTGAAAATATATAAGTAATTCTGAGTGAGTGAGTGAGTTTTGACACATCGCTTGGTTCATCATCATCGCTATCAGTTATATCACCTCAAAGGCACATATCTGCTTTCTTACTCTTACTGCTAGTACTTTTATAATCATCATTATTTTTATTCCACATGGCTGTAAAATTTCTCCTTTTTGATTTCTTTTCTAGGCCGTGTCGATTCTGAGGAAAATTAGGCTTGATGTGACTGGGTTTGTTGCACTTATGATAGATGATCTTCCATTCTTATGGGTTGTCTAGTGCTTTGATTATTCTGCTTTTGAATTGTTGATCTAGAGCTGGATTTCTGTATCTGTGGTTCCACTTTTTGAATCTCTTTATTAGTAGTGCCAGCTCAGCTGCTCCATCATCATTATCATCATCACTACTTCCTTTTACCAATCCTGTTAAGCACGTTTCTTTAACTGAGTCGATTGTGGAGAACTTCTCATTGCTGTTGACTTTTGCATCATATATTGCATCAAGAGTATTCCAAATTTCCTGTGCATTTTGATAACGAGAGATAAGATTAAAATTATCTTGATTAATATGAAAATATATTATATGCATAGCAAGAGCATAATCAAAGTAATTTTCTCGTCTATTATATCACACCCATTTTCAATAATATCCCAACATTTAACAGATTTTAAATAAAATTTCATTTTTAATTCCAATTCAGAGAACATGTTCCATCAAAAACAGGAGGAATAATATTAGACCGACCCTTAGTAAAAGTATTAAAAGAAGCCATTTAAAAATTCAAATTTGTAAAGTAAAATTTGGTCGTTGAAAAATCAAATTTTTAAAACAAAAATGGCTTTTGTTCCTTGCTCTGATACCACTTGTAGGATGATTTCATCCTAAAGGGAGGTGAATAGGGTTATACTATTAATTATAAAAATTTGTTGCAGAAGGGTATAAATAATCGCAGCACTGATCGCAGTAGATAATAGCAGCACAGATAATAGAAGAATAGAAAATAGAACACAAAGATCTACCCAGCTTCGGCAAAACCCTGCCTACGTGCCGCCCTAAGGTTTCTACTAGAAATTAAGTATTCAGACGCTTACAAACGTAAACTCGCGACACCCGCTATCAACTAACCTAACTCTATGCTCAAAACCATGCTACAACTCAGCCACTGAGTTGCGAATTCTTGAACTACACTACCATAGTTCGTGCCCTAGTCACACGACTAATAAATTACCAAAGTTAAAAAGAAATAAAAAATAAAAGCAATTTAAAGAATACAAAGCCCTATATAATTGTAAGCCCAAATTATGATAAATAATAATATAGTGGAAACCGACCCGATAAACAACTAAAGGAGAATCCCCTTTTCTTTTTATATCTTCGGCCTAACTCCTTGTAATTCAATCTTTGAAAATGGCTGCTCGTTCTTTTTTTGTTCGTTTCCTCTTTAAAAAAAATAGGGCTTTTCTAATTACTAAGGTACCGCTTGAAATTGATGTTCGAATTGAATTTCCCTCTTGTTCCTTCGTGTAATGAATCGATGACTATGATTTGCTCAGCTCTTTTGCGCTTGCGGCTGCTCCCAATATTGAGTTCGAATCAATGAATCTGGTATGTAAATTATGTCGTTTAAATACACTGTTGTTTATCCATGATTCAAACTCGATTTTGTTGTTGATTTATTGTTCTCTGTTTTACTCGAACTCGAACGATTTTGGCCTATGATGTTACCGGGTTTAAACAGGGTTCGAATCCCTAAATTTACGTTCGTATATATTTGTTTGAATTCGTTAATTTGAAAAGACAGTGCGGATGGTGCTATATGGAATTATACTAAACAAATATGGAAATAAACTAAGATATTATAGCAATGTAAAATAAAATAAAATAAACACACCAGGAATTTTTATACTGGTTCGAACTTCCCATTCTACGTCTAGTCCCAGATTCCTTCTGGAATTTTACTAACAAACCTCACTTAACCCAAAGGAACAGGTTTACAACACCTGAACAACAGAACAGGATTTCGATGCCTCAAGAGCCGAAGAGGACTTCACTTGCCTGAACAGCAGAGTAGGACTTTAACTTATACAGAGAGTATTTGACACGGTGTGTTCTTGGTAACATGGATTTGTCTCTTGATAGTACAACATTCCTATAATCTTCTCCTTTCGATATATATATATATGTGTGTATGTGAAGAATGTGGAAGTAAATGAATGATTTTGTATGAACTTAAATGCACAAGAGTGTTAGAATCAAAGTAGATTAAGAATAGAAAGAGTTAGATCGATTTCGTAAATCAAACTTATGATTCTAACATGTTTATATAGATTAATAAAAAGGTGCAATTGTTCGTGTACAGTTATCATGAAAATATATGGTCATATCTGTTGATTAAAATACGTATCTCTTTATGGAAGAGAAATGTCTGTTCAAAAGTTTATCCGTTATAGGAATTTAGACGTCTGAAAAATAGAGTTCAGACTTCTGAAATCGTTCATGTGCAAATCAGAAAGCAAATAGGTCTTTTTTGACCTGATTCAGACGCCTAAAAATACCAATTCAGACGTCTGAATATTGTCTCGAAAATCATTTTTGATTCCAGATTTAGACGTCTGAAATGGTCAATTCAGACATCTGAATTTGACCAGAAAATGCAAATATGCTCAGAAATGTGTGTATGTGCACATATATATCCAAAAGGAGATATTTTAACATCATTTTAATTCTAGACAAAGACTCAATACAAGACATATGTATAGTATGAAGCTTATTTGAATCCGGTCTTGTAAATATTCCTGCAAAATCAAGTTAGTATATAAAATCAACGTATATAGTTGTCGTAGTCAAAATATTATAAGTATGAAATGTCGTAGACGAAGTTTCAACATTCTCTCCCTTTTTGACGATGACAACAATATAAATATAATACGAGTAATATATTTTCCCTTTTTCTATAAGCTCCCCCTGTCAAAACGCAAGTTAGAATAAATAGACTATATCAACTCTCCCCCCCCCCTCTTGGGCATCGCAAAAAGGAAAGTATGAATATATGACAAAGTAGAGTAGAGTATTCAAAACATAATACAATACCAGCTTGATGACCATTGTTGTTCCCCGAGCTTGATGACCATTGAAATGGAGCGGGTTTGAAATCTTCGGTAGATGATGAGGTGGAGCATCCAAGTCGTTCCCAAATTTTGTTGAGAAAGCCATGAATGGAATTAAAGCATTTTTCAGTTTTCTTTTCGAGATTGACCATTCAGGTTCTAAGATTAGCTTAGTTTTGGGAGAGAGTGACCAAAGCATTCTTGAGCTAGTGTCGGAAGAAACGACCACTATTTCATCATCGTCTTCTTCTTCAGAGGGTGGAGCAATAGGTTGATCATGTTGACGAGGTTGGGGTTGGTTTTGATCACGGTTGGCAACCCATTCTTGAAATGAAATATATGCCAAACTTCCCGGTCGTTTTGGCAAACCCATAAGACCCAAAGTCTTTGATCAAAGCTCTTTGATCGCTATGAATTCGAAATTAGGGAAAGAAATGCTAAAGTTTTGGAGAATCTTCATTATATAAGCACCATAGTGAAAGGTCTTATAGCGCCTTCGACGATTAACATCCATGAATTCTTCCAAAATCACTTGAGCCCAATTGATGGATTGACCGGAATAGATAGCATAAAGGGGTTGGAAGTTTCTTTTGTTAACAACTTCATCACTTCCTGTCTGGGGATAACGAAGCAAATCAAAGCTCTGTGGAGGATACGAGCTTATGGGCGGAATTGAATGGAGGTAAGTCTAGTTATGTCATCATTCAAAAATTGGTGTGAGACCTCGTCTCTATCATTCAAGTTTAAAGAAACATGAATTTCATCCAAATAGGTCCCCGTTGATGGACACCGAAGTATATCACCAAGTCGAGCAAGGGGTAGATAAATTTAAACACCACGAACTAATGTCCAAATGCAATTGTTGCGATTGTGAGGAGTGTGATAGTCCAAATTCATATTAGCATAAAATAGCTTAACCAAAAGATGATTGATTTTGGTATTATTAGCCGCATAAGAGACAAGAGATTTTAACCCATTTGATCTTACAAGTTGTTGAATCCGATAAGCCTCGAATTCTTCAAATTTGATGAAAGCATCCGGAAAGAACCGAGATCTACTCATTTGTGCAAAACGTTGTCTTGCATGCTCATTCCATAGCCATTGATCGACGTTTGGGGTAGATGACGATGTAGATGGCCTTGATCTTTTTTGTTTTGGAGCCATTAGTGAATATTTGGAAGAAACTTTTGATTTTTAATGGAGGAATAAGCTGAAAAAGAAGATGAAGAATGAGGAAAGAAGAAAGGTAGGTGTTGAAAAGGGAGTAGTTTCATAGGAAAACGTGCAAAAAGAAATTCAAATTTGAATAGCCAGATGATTTCAGACATCTGAAATATTCATTTCAGACATCTGAAATGAAGAAAATCGAGTCAGAATGGTTTTAGTTCATTTTGGCCTAAATTCAGACGTCTGATTTGGGAGATTCAGACGTCTGAATTTGAAGAAAATCGACTATAAAGACAATATTCAGACGTTTGAAATATACTTTTTAGACGTCTGAAAAGTGTGTCAAAACACACTTCAGATCTTAAAATAAAAAATGAAAACAAAAAAAAAATTATTATTATCTGAATGATTTATATAATACAATTATGATTATTCAAAACAAATATAAATAAATGAAAGCATTAGCTCGAATCACTTGGAGTCTTGCAATCTTCTGGTTCAATCTTAGTTATCTCTGTGTATGATTGTAATGGAGACCGATAGGGTTGACGTTCCCAAGAGTTTGGAGAAACCGGAGGATGCTATGGACTAGGCTCCCATGGATTCGAAGTTGAAGGTTGAACTACATCTTTCTTTAGAGATGTATCGCAGAATTTTAATTCCATTTGTTCAATGAAACTAAGTTATTTGGCATTAACTTTCTGTTCGTAATACATATCCCGTTGCAAACCGAACTATTCTTTCTGGTAATGATGAATCTCGGCTATTTTTTCTTTAGTTGATGGAGAACCGAAGAAAAGAAATCGTCGAGATTTCTTCCTTTCTGGAGTATAACCAGATGGTTCCTATGAAGGATTAGGTCTAGCTGGTTCACGTGGTGTTGGAGTAGCCAGTATTTCTAAGGAAGATGTAGAATATGATGAAGGTGAGTTCTCAGAGATGTTTTTGTTTGAAGCCATGGTGAAAAGGAGAATAAGCATGTTGAAATCCATAGTAATAAAGCTTTTAGTAAAAGAGAGAACGACATGATTTTATAAAAGATATTGAAAAGTTTAAAAATAGAATGTAAGCTAATAAGTGGTGGCTAAGATGTTTGAAACAATAATATACGCAGATTTTAAAAAAATAAGAGGTTCTGAATGAAAGAGTTTGTTTTGGATGTTAAGAGGTAGGAGTATTGATGTGGTGAGTTAACCAGAGATATAAATAGCCCATAAAAAGATTTCATAAATTTTTAAGTGAGACGATACCAAGCTCTCGTCTATGTTTGATAAAAATATTTTCTAAAAGAGGTTTTGTAAAAATATCAGCCAACTGACTTTCAAAAGAAACAAAATCCAAATTTATTTTTTCCTTTTTAACATTATTACGAAGAAAATGATGATGAATGTCAATATGTTTTGTTCGTGAATGATTGACAGGATTTTTAGACAAGTTAATAGCACTAGAATTTTCACAATATATAGTTGAATTTGTTAAGTTTATATTGAAATCTCTAAGTATCTATTGCATATAGATTACTTGAGCACAAGCCAAAGCAGCAGAAATAAATTATGCTTCACACGTAGAGAGAGAAACGCAGTTTCGTTTCTTACCAAACCAAGACACAAGTGATTTTCCAATAAAATGGCATGTACCACTTGTGCTTTTTCGATCTGTTCGAGATCCACCGAAATGAGCATCACTGTATGAAACTAACTCGAGTGAACACTCTTTTGGATAGAATAGACCGAAATCCTTGGTGTTAGTGAGATAACGTAATATACGTTTCACGGCTCTTAAATGTGATTCCTTTGTGTTGGCCTGAAATCTAGCACACAAACAGACACTCATCATTACGTCAGGTCGACTTGCCGTTAAATATAGTAATGATCCAATCATACTTCGGTATAATTTTTGGTCAACACTTTTGCCACTTTCATCTTTTTCAAGATGTGTAGTTGTACTTATTGGAGTCAGTGTGGCAGAAGTGTTTTCCATTCCGAATCGTTTGATTAAATTATCACAATATATTTCTTGATTAATGAAGATGCCGTTTTGAAGTTGTTTAATTTATAAACCAAGAAAATATGTTAGTTCTCCCATGTGAGACATTTCAAATTCCTTGGTCATTATTTCAGAGAAGTCCTGACATAACTTGTCCTTGGTAGAACCAAAAATGGTATCATCAACATAAATTTAAACTATTAAAATATGCATTTTCGAATGTTTAATGGAAAATGTTTGATCAACTTTCCCAATTTGAAATCTTGAAGAAATTAGATAGGTCTTTAGTCGACCATACCAAGCACGTGGTGCTTGTTTTAAACCATATAGAGCTTTCTTAAGTTTGTAAACATGATCATGAATTTTCTCGTGAATAAATAAGAGAGGTTGTTCAACATGCTCATTTTCTTTTATATAACCATTTAGAAAGGCACTTTTAACATCCATTTGATAAAGTTTGAAATTGTGAAAACATGCATAGGCCATTAAGATCCGTATTGCTTCAAGTCTTGCGACCAGAGCAAATGTTTCTTCGTAGTCAATTCCCCCTTCTTTATTGTATCCTTGTACAACTAACCTTGCTTTATTTCTAGTAATGTTGCCTTGTTCATCTGCTTTGTTCTTGTAGACCCATTTCGTTCCAATAACAGTTTGATTACTTGGTATAGGAACTAATTTCCAAACTTCATTGCATTCAAACTGATTTAGCTCTTCTTGCATTACAATGATCCAGTAGTCGTCCGTGGAAGCTTCTTTGGGACTCTTTGGTTCGATATTGGAAAGGAATGCTATGTGGCCCATTTGATTTAGTTGACTTCTAGTTCGTACGTTTGAATTATTTTCTCCGATAATATTTTGAACGGGATGATCCCGTAATATTTTTGGTGGAGATCTTAATTCATTATTATTATGAATAATGTTTTCATCATTTTCAAGATTTGTGGTTTTCGTATTTGTGATGTTATTCGAAAAATCTTCATCATCTTTTATACTTGGTTTTTATTGAAAATTTTCATCGAATATACATGTAAAGTTTCTTCAACGGTATTTGATTTTTTATTAAATATCCAATAAGCTTTGCTACGAGCTAAATATCCTAGAAAGATTCCTTCGTCGAATTTCGCATCGAACTTTTCAAGCCGATCTTTGGTATTTAATATAAAACATTTTGAACCAAAAACTTTGAAATAATATATTTTTGGTTTTCCTCCAGTAAAAAGTTCATAAGAGGTGTTTTTCGTGAGAGGTCAAATAGACACACGATTTAAAACATAACAAGCAGTTGCAACAGCTTCTGCCCAAAAATGTTTTGGAAGAGTGCTTCCATTTAACAAAGTTCTTACACATTCTTGTAAAGTTCTGTTTTTACGTTCTACAACTCCATTTTGTTGTGGAGTTCTAGGGAATGAAAAATTCCTTTCTTTCTACAAAAATGGTCAAAAACTTCATTTCTCCTCCATGATCACTTCTTATGTTCTTTATTTTAAACCTTTTAAATTTTGGATTCGTTTGACAAAAAATTTAAAATGCTCAAATGTATCACTTTTATTTTTCATAAAAATGGTCCAAGTATATCTAGAAAAGTCATCTACTATTACAAATACATATCTATAGTGGTTTAAGGATCGAACTTGGGTTGGCCCAAATAGATCCATGTGTAGTAATTCAAGTGGTTGTGATGTAGAAATAACTTTCTTAGATTTAAAAGATGATTTGATTAATTTTCCTAATTGACATGCATCACAAATATGATTGTCTTTGAAGTTCATTTTTGATAAACCTCTGACTAAATCATTTTTAGAAAGCTTGTTTATAGTTTTGAAGTTGATATGACAGAATCTTTTATGCCATAGCCAAGGATCATTTTCATTAGATACTAAACACATATCTGAATTGTGATTGATTTTCAGATTCAGAATATAGATATTTCTGTCTCTATTTCCTTCAAATATAAGATGTTGATTTTTATCAAAAATGCTACACTTATCTTCAGAAAAAGAGATTTTGAATCCTTTGTCACATAACTGGCTGATACCCTAAAAGATTGTGTTTTAAATTTTTGACTAATAAAACATTGGAAATAAGAGGTAAATTAGAATGAACCGATAATACTGAGGTCACCTTTTCCGATGATATATCCTTTGGAATTGTCTCCAAAAGTGACAGAGCCTCCATCTGAGTATGTAATGTTTGATAGCATATTTTTGACTCCAGTCATATGTTTTGAGAAACCGTTGTCGAGTATCTCTTTTCCTCTCTTTTTAAATGGGTCCTGCAAAAAAAATTAATGACATTGGTACCCGCTTTGTGATAGGGTCCTAAGAGTTAGGTCATAGAAAACCAAACCCAAGTGGGTTCAGTATCCCCCTTAAAAATATAATTTTTATTTTTGTGAACAGTTTCCAAAAAGGTATTATATATTTATTCCTAATCAAACTATTGTTTGTTTTAGGAACCCGTATTTTTATGGTTTTTGAGTTAGTATTCCTTTTTGGACGAGTAGTAGGATTAGAAATATTTCTCCTAATTTCTTTTTTAGATGAAGCCTTTGAATTCTTAGGGTATCCTAGTCCCTTTTTAATAGAGTGGATTGAGAATTTTCAATAATTTTGGATAGAGTTTCTCGTCCTTTATTAAAGTTAGAAACATTTCTAGTAATATTATCTAACTTGGTTTTGAGGCATGTATTATCTAATTCTATCATTTTGATCTTAATTTTCAGCTCATGATTTTCAGGGACAAGAGAATCATTCTTTTCTTTTTGAGTTCCAATTTCTTGACTCAATAAAGTAAGTTAAGAGTTATCATTAGAGAAGGTATCTTGAAGTTTTCCTAGTTCTTCTTCTAATATTTCTTTTCACCGTTAAGCATTTCTCTCTCGAATTATGCTTTTCTCTGATTTTCTAGAGCCTCTTTATATTTTCTTTTGATACTTTTTAAGGTATCAAGAAGTTCTGAATTAATTTCGATCATGTCATCAAAAGTAAGATCATTTACCCCATTCTCTATAGCCATGAAACAAACATTTGCTTGTTCATTTTCACTGTCACTGCCACTTTCAGAAGACGAAGACTCTGAGTCATCCCATGTCACCGAAAATGCCTTCTTTTTGAATTTGTCCTTTCTATATTTATTTTGTTTACCATTTCTTTGTTCTGGACAATCTTTTTACACGTGCCTCTTCTTATGGCAGTTAAAACATTCTAGTATAGATGAAGATGGCTTATTTGAATTGTTGTTGAAGATTCTTTTTCCATTATTTTGATTTCCTTTTCTGTACTTCAAGAACTTTTTAAAGGTTTTAGCAATAAATGCTAAGTCTTCTTCATCCGAGTCTGATTATGTGTAGTAAATGCCCCGCTATTACCTCGCTATAATCCCGCTATATCTCATAGCGGATTTCTGCTGCTACGATTTTTCCATATAGCCCCAAAATATAGCCTTTCCGCTTTAAGCCCCGCTATTTCCGCTATAACCCATTATTCCCGCTATATTTAGTATTTCCGCTACATCTTCTTTAATAAAATGAAATGAAAAATTGCATTTATACATTGTAAAATTTATGAAACTAATTTATTTGATTTAATTTTTAATATATTTTCAGAAATGAACATACTCTAATATTCTACTAAATTTAATTATGTTACATGATAGTTTTACGTTTATTTAAAGTATATCCGCACGTGTTTTTATTTGAAATTATTTATGTCCTAATTATAATTCAATTTGAATGATAATTTTTCATTTAATTGCCATTTATATATTTGTAAAAAAATTAAGTACAAGTTTTATATGTTATTTTAGAGCTATACGCTATATCCCGCTATATCCTCGTTGTTTCCCCGCTAAGACTTTTTGCACCTTCACCGCTTTAAATCTACCGAGCGCTTTAACTACATAGGTACACGTCTGGAACAATGTACCGAGGACCACACCGGGATCCCCTGCAACACAAGACTGGTCTACACCTAATCTGGATAGACCGAATATGCTATCACCTCGGGTATTCACACCTTTTCCGAGCTCCTTCAATGAATCATGGTAATAATATCCAAGGGTATCTAGAAAGGTGGTAAGCATATCCTAACTGGGTGCGACCCACATAGCCTTGCTGCATCTCCCCTAATTTTCAATCATTCCCGATTGATGAGGCTAGAGGCTTCAATTACCCTTTTAGGGAATATTCATTTAGAATGCTCATTGTCCTCTAATGAAAATGTACTGATAGCATTCAGTCATCAAGTCCATTCTGGATCCGCATGGAACCGAAGGTACTATTCCTACTACATCCATTTTGCAATCACCATCTGGATTGCACTTCTGTAACGACCCAGATTTTTCGTTGCTCGATTTTTAATATTTAATTGGTTTTCAATATTGAATTTGAATTATAGATTGATTTTGAATATGGAAATTAGGTTTTTATTTGTAAAATAAATTCAGAATTTAAATAGAGCGATTTATTGGATAATTTAATTATAGAATTTTATAATTGAATATTGGTTAAATTATTGTATCTTGTGTCTTAAGCTCGATAAAAATAATCGAAAGGCTTATAAAAATATAAATGTTCAATTTTAAAAATAGCTTGTTAAATTGACTTTTAAAATAGCCTTTTGAGGCGCAGGCTCAAAATTCGACGAAACTAGTTCCATTGGATCCGTAATAGTGTATCATTATCGAATTCAAGTTTTGTAGTGTTTGGAGTTATCGTTTGATTGTACGGGATGTAAATGCGTTGAAATTCATATCGAATTGAATATAATAACTAGGTCCATAAAGCTATCTTCTCCATACGATCGAATTAGAACATGAAACATTTTCCTTTGCATTCGAAATAGGGGTATAACATTACGAACGCCTAGCGGCACGCCTCGATAAGAGATCAAAATCTTAATTTGTTAAAACGAGGTAGTTTGTAATTAAATAAAAATTTATATATATGATTAAATCGAAGCAATTCCTTTCTTTGTAAGCTAGTCCAAGTTTTCATGCAAGCTATTCCCTCTTTCATTCAATCAGCTCGTATTACCTTTCTCCTTCACTAAATACATCTGCCTTTCAAAAAAATCATAGAAAAAAGTATAAATGAAATCGTTTGAAATTAAAAAAAGGAAATAAAAAGGGTCGTGATCTTTCCTTATTCTTCAGTTCGAACGTAGATTGAATAACTTAAAATAGAATCAAAATCCGGTCTCAAAACCGAATCGCGTTCCTCAATTCTAAATCGAACCGGTTCGATTTATATACAGAAGGCATTATACGAAGTTAAATTCATATTCGAGGTAATGATAAGTAAAAGAGGAACTGATCGATGGCAGTCGATCGAGGCTAGCAGCAACGTGCGGGGTGTGCGCAATCTGGAGGTGGCATTTGTGGAGGTCAAGAGGCTGGGGATGGCTCGCGGTTGTGAAGGCTAGTTGTTGGCGGCGTGACTATAGTAGGCTAGGGTTACAGTTTTGGGTTCTGAAGGGCGACCTCGTGGCTGTGCAGGTGAGTTGAGGCGCAGTAGTGGAAGAATGGCCGCAGCGAAGCAGAGCATTCTGGAATGAGATAGCAGCAGCGTGTGATGATTGGTGAAGGTGGAGGGTATCGGCTAGGTAAAATATTTTTTTTAATAAGTTTATTTATAGCAGTTAATAAAGAGTAAATGATAATTAAGAATTTATCGATTTTGCTATATGAATGTTAATAAATTTTATAATGTACTTATACAAGGGCTAAAATCAATGAAAGAAATCGTACTGATTTGTAGCTGCGGAATCTATGAAATGGATTCCAAATTTGAATGGTTTGCAAATAAAAATCAAGGTGAGAATTTCTCACTCTTTTGGATTGCCAAGATTTAATTTAAATGTTTAAATTTAAATTATTGGTTGCTGGATTCATTGATAAATTTAAATTTATCTATTGGATGACTACATATATAGTAGTATATATTAGTACTGGAGTGATATTCTCGCATATTATAGAGGATGAAACCTTATGAGCCCTGCATAATAGCGGATGACCCTGGTGTGCTTGAACTCTTTTTGTCTGCAAATTTACTTCATAGGACATTAGATTTCCTATTAACTCTTCTGGTTTCATGGTGGAAAGATCATTAGCTTCTTCAACAGCTAAGACTTTTCTTTTCCATTTATCCGTTAAAGAGTTAAGGATTTTTGAAACAATATCAAAATCGGAGTATATTTCTCCTAGTCCTAATAAAGAATGATGAATATCTTGAAATCTGGAGTACATATCATTATAGATTCATCTTGATTCATCCTAAAATTTTGAAATTGATTCTTAAGCACGGATATTTTACTTTGTTTAACCTTGTTAGTACCTTCATGAGTGACTTTTAGTTTTCTCCATATTTGATAAGCAGTGCTACATATGTTAACTCGGTTAAATTCATTTTTACCTAATGCACAAAACAACATATTCATAGCTTTAAATTATTAGCAGTAGCACTTTTTTGAGCAGCTTTCCATGTAGAATATTCAGTAGTAGGTGCAGTATATTATGCTTGTGTAATATTTCATGCATCAAAACTATTGGCTTGCATGTAAATACTCATTCATGTTGACCAATAGTTGTAATTCATGCCATTGAATAGTGGAGGTCGTGCAATAGTTTGACCTTCAATAAAACTAGTGTCAGTGACAGTGTTAGTGCTGGTGTTGTTTTCCATATTAGCAAGATATCAGATAACTGTGTAACGGTTATATGAAACCTGCTCTGATATCAAATGAAAAGTCAGTGCAGATCGTGCTATATGGAATTATACTAAACTAATGCGGAAATAAACTAAGATACTATAGCAATGTAAAATAAAATAAAACAAGCACGCCAGGAATTTTTATACTGGTTCGAACTTCCCGTTCTACGTCCAGTCCCAGACTTCTTTTGGAATTTTACTAACAGCAAACCTCACTTAACCCGGAGGAACAGGTTTACAACACCTGAACAGCATAACAGGATTTCGATGTCTCAACAGCCGAAGAGGACTTCACTTGCCTAAACAGTAGAACATGATTTCAACTTATACAGAGAGTATTTGACACAGTGTGTTCTTGATAACACAGATTTGTCTCTTGATAGTACAACCTTCCTATAATCTTCTCCTTTCAATATATATATATATGTGTGTGTGTGTGTGTGTGTGTGTGAAGAATATGGAAGTAAATGAATGATTTTGTATGAACTTGAATGCACAAGAGTGTTAGAATCAATGTAGATTAAGAATAGAAAGAGTTAGATCGATTTTGTAAATCAAACTGATGATTCTAACATGTTTATATAGATTATAAAATGGTGCAATTGTTCGTGGATAGTTATCGTGAAAATATATGGTCATATCTGCTGATTAAAAGTCGTATCTCTTTATGAAAGAAATGTTTGTTCAAAAATATACCCGTTATAGGAATTCAGACGTCTGAAGAATAGAGTTCAGACTTCTGAAATCATTCACGTGTAAATCAGAAAGCAAATAGGTCTTTTCTGACCTGATTCAGACGTCTGAAAATACCAATTCAGAAGTCTGAATATTGTCTGAAAAATCATTTTTGATTCCAGATTCAGACGTCTGAAATGGTCAATTCAGACGTCTGAATTTGACCAGAAAATGCAAATATGCTCAGAAATGTGTGTATGTGCACGTGTCGTCATATATATCCAAAAAAAGAGATTTTAACATCATTTTAACTCTAGACAAAGACTCAATACAAGACATATGTATAGTATGAAGCTTATTTAAATCCGGTCTTGTAAATATTCCTGCAAAATCAAGTTGGTATATAAAATCAACGTATATAGTTGTCGTAATCAAAATATCGTAAGTATGAAACGTCGTAGATGAAGTTTCAACACAATTGATTTATCTTGGCCACTTGATTATAATTGAATGTTGTTGATATTTACTGACTTGTTCAAAATCGTATATTTTGTTTTCCTGCTTGTCACGACTTTGGTTTCGACTTCCTTGGCCACCACGGTATTAAAAACTGTGATTATTTGGAAGTTTTAATTTATCTGAATTTGGTTCCGATTTCTGTGCTTGTTAACTTCGTCTTCTCTGTCTTGTTCAAAACTGATGCTTGCATATAACTTCAGTCACTTGATTTTGTGAAAATATGAACTTATTCGATTTTTTTTTACACCTAGAACTTTGGTCATTTGGATTGATTCCTTACGGCTACATAGTGTTTACTGATTTCGAGTACTTTCTGCACTTGATTCTTCTTTATGTATTTGAGTATGTTGCAGTCTTCATGTTTTTACTGGTTTGGTTCCTCCTTTGTTTCAGTGAGTCTGATTGCACTTGGTCTTGCATATTTGTACATGTCTCTAGTATCACTGTTTCATTCGGTGGTAATTGTTAGCATGGTCTGTTGTGTTTGAAACTTGAACACGATTTTGTTCTCGAGTCGTGTAGTTTATGTGTACTTAGTTCTTGTTAGAACGGAGCATGTTTGTTTTTAGTTTTGTTGTATCCATTCTTCACTTTGATGTTGCAGTGTGATCTTGGTCGAGTCTGGTGCTTGAATTTTGTCTGCACTTCCATATGTGTTCATGTTGAAACTTGTTTCTGTTTGGTGCCTGGTCGACATGTGTACATCACTGACTTTTGGTTCACTTAAGTTTGTCTTCATGTACTGTCTGCTTGACTTGATTGCTTGATGCAGTCTTGTTCTCTTCATGGCTCACCACTATTGCATTGACTTTGTACATATTTTGCTTGTATTTGCAGTGCACCACTTTTTATGTGCATATTGCATATTCACTTATACTTGACAATTTTATAATGCACCTGCGTTGAATCCAGATTATAGCTCGGGTTAGACCTTGTGCTCATATCGTGACTTAATTTGTATTTCACTTGAGTTAAACCCGGCTTTTGGTTTGGGTTTGACCTTGTGCTCACCTATCCCTGTAATTTTATCAAATGTATATCAGTGTGCACAGCCTTATGACATGTACAGTGATACACTATGCATGTCACAAGCTGTTCGTGTATGATGAATTCAAAGTTAAATGATGACGAACAACCCAAATAACTGAGGCAAATAATATTTCAAAATACATTTTATTTTACACTGCAAAAATATTTCATTTTCAATTTTATTACGTCAGTGTACATTTTTACAGATAACTCACATGATGGATTCAATCTGGAATGAAGTTGGAGATAAAATACGAGTGAATGAAATGTAGTGAGGTGCATATGTGAATGATAATTGTGATGTGATTGAAATTGTAATGTAACTGAAATTTGTATATATATAGTGAGAGCTCAAATTTGTACTATTCAAAATTGTAATAAATATTTGTTTGAATAAAATATCAGTTTGAATTTAAATTCTGTGTTATCTATTTTATTCAGCAAATATTTATTTAATTATATGAAAGATAAAATAGTACATTATTAAATACATTTAAATGAATATCTATATATGTATGTTTATTATCATCAAACAAAAATCATATACTCGCATATTCAACAAGAACATCGTAAATACTGATTTAACTGATTAGAACAGTCGTTAGGTTTAATGGTTGTGCTAAAATATTATCTTGTTTATTTTTTAAGAATTTAATTAGTATTTTTATACATTTTTTAAAACGTAATGGAAATTAAATTAGTTAATTGTATAATTGGACAATTAATACAATGGGCAGTCGTTGGATGAAACCCCTGCCACCACTATGTGTGCCTTATAGTTTTAGCATATGAACCCAAATTTAGTGACATTATTATTTCCTTTTGAAATGATACGGAACATTCAATATCTACCACTGCAAGCATATAAAATATGAACACTTATAGTATAAAATGTACCATTAGATTCAAAATGCTTGCGTAAATTTTCTTAACATAAGCAAACATTAAGAATGCAATGACATGTAAATAAATGAAGCATAAAACGTACCCACTTTCTTTTCGGAAGAAGCCAAAGAAAAACTATCCAAGCAATATAATCAACGAAGTAAATCACCTTGGGCACTTTCATACGTTTTATTTGCAACTGGACACATTAAACATAACAATAATTTATTGGTTATTTTAATATTTAACTGGAACAGGCAGGCTTGTGTACTGTAACAATCATGCCAAAAGAACTTTAACGAATAATTTATATTCACCGTTACAAAGATAACCTAAGTAATAAAACCTAATTGAATTTAGACAATCAACTCAGTAATAAAATGAACGAAAGTAAATGCTGAGAATAATCAGGAAAATCATGTGCATGCATTTACTGGTTACAGTCACAATAAATTGAAGGTATGGTTGCAATTTTTGAACACACAAACAATGATGGATATTTTCCAAAAATTGAAATTAATTTATCTCTTAAGTGGTATATGGTCTGAGCATTTCTTATTTGAAATGACTAAAAAGACCGATAGCAACAATGATGTATTTGACATAGAGATGAAGAAACGGAAATGGATATTTGAACGGACTATTTGAACGGAGAAAATTGATGAACAAGGAATTTGATGAACAAGGAATGCGTTTGCGGCTACAAAAAGGGTATTTGACCGGAGAATTTGATAGGACATTTAAGTTGTGGTTTTTATTTTAATTGAATTATAATTTGTTGATTTATTATTTGTTTTTTATTTAATAAATAATATGTATCAATAATTTGCAAAAGTAAATAAATTATTAAAAAATTATAAATTACTCCGATTCAGTTCAATCAATCAATAATGTAGAACACTTTGATACGATCGCAATGCCAAAAAGGCATCACAAACGGACCTCATTTACCAAAGTTGTTAATTTTAGAAATTTATAAAAGTTTAAATTTATTAATTAACACAATTAAAACAGCTCAACACACCAAAGCCATCCTTCAACTAAACATGGCATTTGGCTCATTTCCATTCTCAACACGTCAAACGCATCAAGAACAAGAAGGGGTAAAAAGAAGATTACGAACCATACCTATATGTAACGTGTGGAAAATCAATTTAAAGTACCAAATTCTTCTTTTGATTATGGTAGTGACGTGAACTTAAATCAGTGCAATTGAAATGGTTAGAAGGGGAGAAAAATTAGAAAGAGACATTGGTATAGGATTAGTCTCTTTTCTCACAAAATAAATCATGCTTACTTGACGTCATTGTCATCTCTCGATTTCAAAATAAAAGATCAGCATTCACTCTCCTCCTTATCTTTTTTTCCTTTGAGAAATAACTTCTGTTCCCCCACATCTCCATAGCCGCAGAAATCGACAACTAAAAATTTATTATTCTTTGTCCATCTTTTTCATCTCCGCTCATTTTTTTGCATTGCTATACCATTATTTTCCTTTCAGTTTTCTCAAAATTAGTTTCTCTCTACTTGAACCCCCAATATTGACACCGAGTACCTTCAATTTTCAAACCGGGTTCTTTATAAGATATCCAGTCTTTTCTAATGACCGATGCTTCAATCTAATTACCCTTTTTGGACCTACCACCTCTAAATCACGATTCCAACTGTTCAAACCAAGGCAAAGGGGTATAATAAGGAAGAAGTTCAGAATTTGATTCCACGTTGTAGGTAATCAATTTTGCAAAAGATGCTAATTTTATAGATTATTTGGTTTGAATTGAACTTTTGGCTCTATTAATATTTCGTATGTAATCAATTCATGGATTGTGGAAATCACCAATTCTTTTGACTTTTGAGAACCGCCTTTATATTTTCATCAAATTGGGATATGGGTTGAGATAATACGAGATATGTTCATAAAAAAATCTTTACTTTTTCATAAAATTATATGCCACCCCTCGATCTTTTGAGTCCTACCTCTGTTATACCAAAGTATGCTAAATCTAGGATCTTTTTAGTTAATTGTACGTCACTGATTTTACTACTTAAACATGTACTTTCAACTTTATTAAAATATCAAGGCATATTAAAATGCATATAAATAGAATATAGTTACACTAGAATCTATTTGGAAGCATTTTTGATTCTTCGTATTTTAGTCTTATTAATCTATGTTGTTATATGGACCTCCATCATAGCTATATGTTTAAATGGCATGATATTGATAATGCATGCAACCAAAAAAACAACAAGGTTGCACCGCTATAGTTGCATAATGCCTTGGTGTTAATTTTGTTTGCACTCATAATGTCATTGTTCTAATTTGTAAAGCTTTTTTTCCAGACATTTATATTAATAATATCTTATTATGAATTACCATAGTTGTTGCTGCATGATAGTAGTGCGCCATGGTGGATATTAAAATGTCGTATAATATTACATAATTTAGACTCTATGTATGTTTGATCATTCTTTCAATATATAATGTTGTATAACTTCAACTTGAACATATGCGTTAAGCCTCAGAGTTTATGCTGAATTTAAGTTGAAGTTATAACAAGATACTAAATAACAATTTTTTTCTTGATATAATAATTTAGCTGATTTTTTAATGCTGTCATACTTTGTATTTTACAAAAATACATTTACTTATTTATAAATTCTTCCAATTCTAACGGTATGCTTCAACTTCTGATAGAAAATCTTTATCAGGTTTTGATAAATAACTATTTGTTATTTGACTTTTATAAGTTTAGGTTTTCATTTCAATTTATCAGGCTAATTTTTATTAATACTTCTCTATAATTGTTATCTTCACCTTCCACATTATGTCATCGTATTTTTTCATTTCTATAGTAACTTATGTAGTAATTCATGTATTACCTATTATTTAAATAGTGGTTATCCGTATATTAATCATCAATCGACATACAACTATCTTTTGTTACTCATGCTTATCAACAGTTCATGTCAGTTCGTTGGTAATTTAACATACTATTATATTATATTACACACACAAAAGTGGAAACCTAAGAGGTAATCATTTGTCTTCAATACTAGCAAAAACTACATGCACATTAAGCAATATTACTACAAACTAAGTGAAGTATACCAACGCATGTTAAAATATACTTATTTCCTATTTTCAAACCAGACTAGGTACATTCATTTCGATGTTATGTCAACATAAAGTTCCACTCTTTGATGTTCATGAGTTGTTGACCAACTTATACGCCAAATGTTTTATACAATGATAAATACTTTGGATGATAACTTCTTAGAGTGATGATGTTCTATTCCATTTTTTAGTACAAAATTTGAGATAGTAATGGTTACTTGTGAGTGGCACTGTCTCGCTTTCAAGATAGGAGGATTTATATATGCAAAAGTATATGAAGTGGACAATTTGAGATTGATATTATTTAAGACCACCATAGCAGATATTAATCTTTAATCAATTGAAAATCATACTCGAATTTCACTCTTACTATTGAAAATTATAAACTAACAACAAATATGTTATACGTCTAGTATACCAAAATAGAGAATAAACAATTATAAACTCGTTTCACAAGTTTATAAATCAGATTTCCACCACTCTGAAATTCGGATATTGTCAGAGGCTTGTCGTAACAATTTCCTTAAGAATTTTATTTCAAAATTCTCTCAAGATACAATAGACGTAAGCTGCTCGAGATTGTTGTGAGTATGTCACTCTATAGTTGATAATTAAGATAGTAGTAGGAGAGAGAAGCAGAAGAAAAAAAAGGAATTGAATTCGATTGAGAATGTGATCAGTATTCCCCCTATTTATATTTTCATCCGCGCCCCTTCGAACAGTCGCGTCCGCGTGATGGGTTGCACCCGTTGCCTTTCATTGCCGCTGTCCGTTATCGGCCGCATACATTTGCTACTAGTTCCACGTTCGCACCCGCTACTGCCATAAGTCGCACCCGCTCGCGTCTAACGGGTTGCACCCGCTTTCGTCTGCTAATGGATACATCTATTCGTCAAAAAACCCATGCCCGCTTCGAAAGTCGCACCTTCTCGGTCAAAAACCGTGTCTGTATCCTCACAACAGATCTGCACCCATTTGCACAGTCTGATATTGTTTTTAAAAAACCCAGCCCAGTTTTAAATAAAAATAGGATCATATTAGACCCAAACCCGAGCCCGGCCCGGTTCGATCGGACGGTTGGCAGAGGCGGCGCGTGCGTGTGGTGAAGCATGACCTCCCTCCTCACAGCAAAGCACACATTTGGGATCCCAAGGCCCCAATCTCCTCATGAGAAAACTATTCATATACTTAGCTTTGTTTTTTAGTTTTGGTGATGTGGGACAAGTGTATTTCATTTACACTAATATTAGGAATTCCAATAATCCCCTACATAAATGATAATATACTTTTCTTCTACACAAAGAGAAATATCATAGAGTACATATGGAATAATGTTTTATTGTGGATAAGTAGATATTTCAGTTTGAACTTTCCCTAGTTAAAAATTATTGGATCTACTTGGCTAATCGGTGAATTATTTCATCTTAAACCGTCGGCCTTTATTGTATATCCAGACAATAAGCTTTACGAAGCATTGACTCCCTTCTCATCCAATCCCTTGGTTGTGTTCGTTTTGGTCCTGAACAATTTTTGGTTCCGCGAGTGTTTATAGAAAATATAAGCCTTTAATATTCTCATAGAGCCGACCCAGCTCACGCTAACATAGGTGATCGCAACCATTAAAAGTATCCTACATATACCCCACTTGTTATATTCAAGATATGGTCATCATTAAAAAACATTTTTCTAACCTTTAAATACTTCTGTAGGCATGCATTTATATTGTGCACTATAGGAGTGGAGTTGGACGATGTCCAAGCAAATGCATTATGTCTTGAGCTACTCAGAACTAGTTTGCCTATTGATCCTAGTCCGTGGGATCTTCAGTCGCTAGGATATGTTTCCGTATAAGATAACTCTTGGTGGTTTAGGCTTTTAAACCCATTCCCTTCGATGCGCAGTCAATTTTATCTCTTGATAAACCTTGAGTAAATGTACCCGCTAGGTTATCATTTGTTCTCCCATAATCTATGGAAATAGTTTCATTTGAGAGTAACTGTCTAACTATGTTATGGTGTCGACGAATGTGTCATGACTTTCCATTATACATAAAGTTATGCACTCTGCTTAGCGCAACTTAGTTATCATAGTGTATGCACATGGCCGGTACAGGTTTAGGCCAAAATGGAATATCTTCTAAAAAATAACGAAGACATTCTGCTTCTTCGCCTGCTTTATCTAAAGCGATGAACTCCGATTCCACAGTGAACCGAGATATGCATGTTTGTTTAGTTGATTTCCATGACACTGCTGCCCCTGCTAAGGTAAAGACATAACCACTCGTTGATTTTGGTTCCTCTGAATCAGCAATCATGTTTGCATCACTATATCCTTCTAAGACGGCAGGATATTTTTCATAATGTAATTATTAATTTGTGGTATTTTTTAGATATCCAAACACTCTCATTAGTGCTTTCCAGTGTTCCTTTCTTGGATTGCTTGTATACCTGCTCAGTCGACTTACTGCGTAAGCTATATCTGGTCTTGTGCAATTCATGTGATACATGAGACATCCTATTACACGAGAGTATTCCAGTTGCATTACACTTTCATTAATGTTTTTATGCAGTACTTCTGATGGATTGAAATGTGTTCTTACTCCTTTAATTCCAAAATTTTGAAATTTTTCAATCACTTTGTTTACATAGTGTGACTGAGTTAATTCAATTTCATTAGGTGTTCTTATTATTTTGATTTTCAAAATAACATCTGCAACGCCTAAATCTTTCATATCGAAATTTCTAATTAACATCTCCTTTATGGTTTCTATTACTTGAATATTTGGACCAAATATTAACATATCGTCTACATATAAACAAATCATCACATATGATTGTCTAATTTGTTTATAATAAACACACTTATCACATTTATATATACGAAAATCATTTCTCATTATGACACTATCAAATTTTGCATGCCATTGTTTTGGAGCTTGTTTTAGTCCGTATAATGATTTTACTAATCCTACAGACTTTGTTTTTATTTCCTTTGGAAATAAAACCTTCAGGTTGCTCCATGTAGATCTCTTCATCGAGATCTCCATTTAAGAATGCTGCCTTTACATCCATTTGATGAATTTCTAGATTATAGATTAATGCAATTGCTATTAGAATTCTTATAGAGGTTATTCATGTTACCGCGAATATGTATCAAAGAAGTTTACTTCTTCTTTTTGACGATATCCTTTGGCTACTAATCTGGCTTCATACTCGTCGATAGAGCCATCTGTTTTCATTTTCTTCTTGAAAATTCATTTACAGCCAATATGTTTTATTCCAGGTGGAATATCAATAATTTTTCAAGTTTTATTACTTAGAATTTAATCAATCTCACTTTGGATTGCTTCTTTCAAACATGAAGATTCAGAAGATGACATTGCTTCCTTGTATGTTTGAGGCTCGTGCTCTAACACATACATGAAAAAATCCAAACCAAATGTCTTAGAAGTCCTAGCCCTTACGCTTCTTCTTGGTTCAACTTCCTCAATCTCATGATGAGTTTCATCTTCATGTGAACTGATTGATTCTTCTCTTGTCCTTTTAGGGACATTATTCCCTTCATTCCTTTTGTGCAGAAACATGTATTCAAAGAATGAGGCATCTTTAGATTCCATGATTGTATTTACATAAGTATTAGCCATATCAGACTTGAATACCAAAAATTCGTAGGCACTGCTATGTGGGCTGGCCCTAGATAGTAACAATCCACTGTTTTTGGTCCAAGTTTGACTCTCTTGAGAGGCGGAGCTGGAAATTTTGCCAAGCACCCCTACACTTTGACGTAATTAAAGCTTGGTTTGTGTCCTTTCCAAATCTCATATGGAATTGTTTCTATTTTATTGTGAGGGACTTTGTTTAATATGTGACTAGACATATTTAAGACTTCCCCCCACAAGTTCGTCGGTAGACCAAAGGTTAAAATCATGGCATTAATCATATCTTTTAACGTTCTGTTTTTCCTCTCGGCTACACTATTTTGTTGTGGTGAATATGGAGCCGTTGTTTGATGAATTATACCATTTTCGGCACAGAACTGTCCAAATGGTGATTCATAATCTCCATCTCGATCAGATCTGAATACCTTGATGTTTTTATTTAACTGATTTTCTACCTCAGACTTGTAATTTATAAATGATATAATTGCTTCATCTTTACTATTCAAAAGATATACATAGCAATATCGCGTATAATCGTTAATAAACGTGATAAAGTACTTTTTCCCACCTCTTGTAGGTAACGATTTAAAATCACATAAATTTGTATGAACCAAACCAAGTGGTTCGGTATTTCTATCAACAGATTGAACTTTTTTGCTTCTACACATGTCTCACATTTGTAGTTCTTATCCACTTGGAATTTCAGAATTAATCCCAAGTTTGATAATCTTTTCATTTTTTGAGAATTTATGTGTCCCAATCTATCATGCCATATAACATTCCATGCTCAAGCAAGTAAGAAACTTCAATTTTATTAATAGCACAATCAGAATACATATTTTTATTGCCGATAAAGGCTACATTTTCCTTAAATAGGCCATCACATAAATATCCCCTTCTGATATACATTCCAGCTTTGGACAAAACCATCTTGTCTGACTCGAACACCATTTTGAATCCTTTCTTCGATAGTACTACACCAGAGATGAGATTCTTGCATATATCTGGAACGTGGAGCACATCATTCAACTTGATAGTTTTTCCAGAAGTAAACATGAGGATTACTGTGTCGCTGCTTTCGATCGTTGATACTGTAGAATTACCCATATAGAGTTTTTCTTTGTGATTGAATTTCTTGTATGTAGAAAACATGGATTTGTCTAGGCCTGTCAACGGATACAATCGAATACGGATAGTGCTGTATCCGAATCCGTATCCGAAAATAAAAATCCGTATCCGAATCCGTATCCGATATTCGCGGATACCAGTAAAAGAATATCCGTATCCGTATCCGCGGATATTTTCGGATATCCGAAAATATCCGTATCCGGCTCAACGAATACGGATATTTTCGAATATCCGAAAATATCCGTATCCGAATTTCAAAATGCATATGCGAAAATGCATAAATTGTAGCAAACACAACATATAATTGTAGCAAATTCATCATAAAAGCAAATACATAAATTGCAGCAAATATAGTAGCAAATTCATCATAAAAGCAGATACATAAATTGCGGCAAATACATCATAAAAGCAAATAAAACATGTCATAAAAGCAAATACGTCATACATGTCATAACCTAAAACAACATAAATTATAAAAGCAAATACATCATACATGTCATAAATTGTTGCAAATACCAAAAATCATCTGAATAGCACACATATAATTTAATACATTTCATATTTTTTTCATTTTTTCATGGAGCAACGGCTAGTCGATGCTTCAAAAATTTAACCCTGCAAATTGTAATAGACTATCAGTTACATCATCATAATTCATAACAATGCATTCAAAATTCCAAATGACTTTAACTTGCAAAATTACTTAACCAAACACACTTGCTGCAAAAAGCTTGGAAAAGCTTTTTCATGCTTGCTGCTCCAAGCTTGGAGCAGCAATGCAAGCTTGGAGCAGCAAGCATTTCATGCTTGCTGCTGCTCCAAGCTTGGAGCAAGCATTTTTCAAGCTTGCTGCTCCAAGCTTGGAGCAGCAAGCATTTCATGCTTGCTGCTGCTCCAAGCTTGGAGCAAACATTTTTCAAGCTTGCTGCTCCAAGCTTGGAGCAGCACGCATGAAAAAGCTTGCTTGCTGCTCCAAGCTTGGAGCAGCAATGCATGAACCATATTATCAAACGGAGGTGTTTGTGAATGGTTGAGGTAATATGATGGAGTGGCAGGGGTATTGTGTGACAGTGTGTACGCAGTATGCTTGCTTATATGAAGGGTATGCAGTATGCACTTATATGCTTGCTTATATGAAGGGTATGTGAATGGTTGAAGTAATATGCTTGCTTATATGTGACAGGTGTTTGTGAATGGTTGAGGTAATATGCTTGCTTATATGAAGGGTATGCAGTATGCAGTATGCAGTATGCACTTATATGAAGGTTATATGACAAAGAAAGGAGTTTATATGAAGGGTATGCAGTATGCACTTAAAACAATTAAATAAAACCATACCAGGTGTGAAGAGTACATATAGGCTACAGTGTAACTGATGCATCGTCCACAAGCTCAACGGTATTTCCTATAAAAAGAAGAACTGAATAATTATATGAAATAATTATTGCGTTTAACCAAATTAAAAAACTAACTAATATCAGATGGTAACCAATCTTTTATACACATTAATGCTTCTACTATATCTGAAGACAATGAAGATCTATTCTCGGTAATCAACCTTCCACCGCTACTAAAAGCCGATTCGGATGCTACAGTCGATACAGGAACTGCTAAGATGTCACGAGCAATCTTTCCAAGAATGGGAAAAGTGGGGCCATTAGTTTTCCACCACATCAAAATATCAAAGTTATCTTCATCCTCACCCATTGGCAACAATTCATCTTCTAAATACTTATCAAGTTCCGTCTTTAAAACTAGTGAACTTCCAACTTTCTGCTCAACATAGTTTCTCCATTTTAAATCAATTTTTGTTCTCTTTTTAGGAAGATTAGTAGATAAATCCACAATATTACAAGAAGAATTGGTAGATGCATTCATGGATGAAGTACTTTCCTTTTCATATAACGAAAAAAGAGCCTTTAAAGATGCATTTATTTTTTCAACATGAATATGTGAATTTTCTCCATAGATTAAGCCAAAGAAAAACTCGATGTAAGTCATCCTATAACGGGGATCAAAAACCATACCAAGGCTCATCATTAGATTACAAGTGCTCCAATATTTGTCAAACTTAATTCTCATCTTTTGTGCCATTGATTGAATATACTCATGTTTATTTAATTCCCAACTTATAATGTTTTCATAAACATCACATACACTTTTGAAATATAGATTAGCCGTTGGATACTTGACACCGGAAAATTTAAGGGTAATATCATAGAAAACTCTCAAACATTCGCTAATTTCTTTCCCAGTCTCCCATTCTTCACTTGATGGCAATGATTTATAATCATATGTCAAATCAACCAATCGCTCAAATGCAGGACGTAGTTGAAGTGCACTTTCAAGCATAAGATACGTCGAGTTCCATCGTGTTGGAACATCATAATAAACTCCTTTTCCACTTAATCTAGTCTGTGCTAATGCATTTTCCCAACTTTGTTTTCTACTTTGTGATGATTTCATAAAATTGACACTATCTCTTTTTTTTTCAATAAGCCCATGCACAATTTTTAAACCGTCTTGTACAATCAAATTTAATATGTGTGTGCAACAACGCATATGAAATAATACACCATCTAAAGGCAAAACACATTTACCAACTAGCCATTCTTTAAAATCTCTTATCAGAACATCGTTATTCGAAGCATTATCAACTGTAAGTGCAAATAATTTTTTATCAATATTCCAATGCAACACTTTTTCCTTCATAGCAGCAATAAGTGCCAATCCGGTGTGTGGAGGAGGCAACTCGTGATAAGCAATGATTTTTTTTCGTAATTTCCAATCATCGTCAATATAATGACATGTTATGCAACAATATCCAATATTCTGATGTTCTGATGTCCACAAATCCATAGTAAGACTAACACGAGCTGATAAACAATCTAACGTATCTTGTATTTTTGTTCTCATATCAACAAAAAGTTTTAGAACATCACATTTAATTGTATTTCTAGAAAACATTTTGACTGTTGGATTAATGCTTCTAACATATTCTTGAAAATAAACATGCTCGGTCATATTAAATGGGTAATCATGCTTAGCAACCATACGAGCAAAGCACATTCAGGTTCGATTTTGATCAAATTTCCAACTTGATAATTTGAAAGGCTTATTGGGAGAATTTTTAGTAGTCAGTATTCGCTGTCCTACTAGCCTCTTACTATCAGCATTTTTCGGACAAGATTTTATATGATTTTTTAAATGGGTTGTTCCCATAGAGGCGGCTCCATTAAATACCCTAGTACAATGTTTGCATGTTGCCTTAATACGGTTAATACCATCTTCCATTACTATTTTTCTATCAAAATCTTTCCATACTTCGGATTTTAAGGATTTCATTACAGGTTCATTTTTATCCGAATTTGTTGAAACATCTTGAATTATTGGCAAATTATTGTCCGGATTTTGACTTTCTTGCGCAGTAGACATATTATCATTGACGTTAGCAATATTCATTGATGAACACTGAATGGACTTACTACTGCAACTTGATGAGGAATTTGACATTTTTGCAATCTACAACATAAAAAAACAGTACAAAAAATTATTTTTGCATTCAACGTAAAAACAGCTCAATTAACTGCGTATATGTATAGACCATCAAATTTGTACTTGAACACATTCAATATTAGTTAATGGAAATGTAGAAACTGCATATAACATAGAAACTGCATACCTTTATACGCTTTCCAACAGGTCCAAATATGTAGGATGTATACACACCAGCTTGCTTTCTCCTGTAAGAAATGTTCAATTTGATAAATAAAATGCAACTGTTTTATACTGAGAAATTGACAACATTTGTTTTATACTGAGAAATTGACACCTTTACAATGCCACTGTTTTATACTGAGAAATTGACACCTTACAATGCCACTGTTTTATACTGAGAAATTGACAACATTTGTTTTTTATATGACATAATTTCTTTAACAATGCCACTGTTTTAGATACTAACATCCATCTAGCTAGAGGGCAGGGCATTTGTTGTATGTAATGTTTTATCTTTACATCTAGCAAACTTCCACTAACCACCATAAATATATCACACGTGTTTACAGAAGAAAAAATTGAAGCTAACAAAGTGTGTATCTGAGTTTACAGAAGAAAAAATTGAAGCTAACAAAAAACTACTGATTATAATTCGCTAGCTGCAAATCAAAAAAGTTGTCATCAAATCAGAATAAATTGTGTAATATAAATTTAGTTTTCAAATCAGTTTTCATCAAATGGATAAAACAACTGGATAAAACAACTAACTGCAAATCAGAAAAGTTGTCATCAAATGGATAAAATAACTAACTGCAAATCAGTTTTCATAAATCACCTAATTAAGTTTAGAAATTATACCGAGTTAATTTCCAAGCTTTCAGTCGAATCGAGAGAAAGAGCGAAACTTGATAGGCGCCGCAACCTCCGAGAGATAGAGCGAAAAAATCGAGGGACGAGCTTCAAATCGAGAGACCAACGTTCGATACTTCGATCGATCTCCAATTCACGTGAAGACGAAGTGATGACTGATGGCGGGTGGAAATTTTGTTTCAGTGAAATGTTAGGGTTTTGCCTGGATGCGTTGCGTACTTGCGTTTGCGTGTGTTGTATTGTGTATAGCTAGGTAAAGGTAATTAGGTCCAGAGAGAAATGTGGAGGCCCAGACCCTATTTGTTCTCAAGGCCCGTTTCCCTAGTAGTTTAATTAAATTTTTTCTGTGTGCGTATGTATATCTGTATGTATGTATGCATTTTCACGTCAAACAATCGGACGGATATATTTCGGATACGGATATCACTATAACCATATCCGTATCCGGAAAGCTTTTCGGATATCGGATATCCGTATCCGTTTTTCGGATAACAGATATATTTCATATTTTCGGATACGGATGCGGACGGATATCGGATTTTTCGGGTACCCATTGCCAGGCCTGGATTTGTCAGAGCTGACATAACGAGTAGCGCCTGTATCTACCCACCATTGGTTAGAATTCTGAACCAAATTGCATCTAGATACAACTGTCGACAAGTTGGACTCGTCTACTTCCATGCTGTCTACTATATTTGCCTCTTTGTTGTGTTCCTTTTTATGTCTACAATCTCCAGCGGCATGTCCAACCTTTCTACAAATCCAACACTCGCCATTAAACTTTTTGGTTCGTTTGTGCCTTTTGGTTTGTTGTCTGGAGCTTTTCTTTTCTTCTGAAAATTCTTCTTTTTATTTTTGGTCTTGTTTTGTAACTCCACAGTTATCTGCCTCAACTTTTGGTCGTATTATGAGATCCTGTAAAGAGATTTCCTTCTTCTTATGATTTAGATAGTTGCGGTAATCTTCCCATGACGGCGGCAGTTTTCCTATGATGGCTTCAACCAAAGACGATTCTCCAACCTTATGACCTTCCGCTTCGAGTTCATGAATGATGATTTGCAGTTCATGCAGTTGAGCAGTCGAGCAGTCACAGGTTTGGGTCAACCATCTTGTAGTTCATGAATTTGTCTACAATGAATTTTTTAAGACTAATATTATGCATCTTGTACTTCGTGGAAAGTGTATTTTAGAGCGCTTTTGTTGTCTTTAGAGGTTGATATACATTGTAGAGCACATTGTTGAGACAATTCAGAATATAGTTTCTACATAGAAAATCGAAATGCTTCCACGTATCAACATCTGATTCCTTACCTGGTGTAGTAATCTATTCTCCCTCCTCAAGATACCGTTGCAGACCGAGTGTGGTGGAATAAAATAATATCTGATTCTGCCATGTTAGAAAGTCATCACCATCTCCTTTAAAAGGATTGGACATGTTATGTGTAGTAGCATTTGTTGAAAGCTCTACTCTAGCCATCTCTGTTTTAGCAAAAGAAATAAAATTCTTAAGATATTATACATCTAGTATACCAAAACAGAGAATAAACAATTATAAACTCGTCTCACAAGTTTATAAAGCGGATTTCCCTTACTCTGGAATTCGGATATCAACTGAGACTTGTCTTAATAATTTCCTTAAGAATTTTATTTCAAAATTCTTCCAAGATACAATAGACGTAAGTTGTTCGAGATTGTGGTGAATATATCACTCTGTGATTGATAATTAAGATAGAAGCAAAAAGAAAAAGAAAAACCCAATCGAATTCGATTGAGAATGTGATCAGTATTCCCCCTATTTATATTTTCGTCTGCACTTCTTCGGATAGTCGCGTCCGCCGGACGGGGTGCACCTGTTGCCTTTCATTGCTGCTGTTCGTTTACGGACCGCACCCATTCGCAACTAGTTTCGTGTTCGCACCAGCTCGCGTCCATCGTATTGCACCTGCTTCCGTCTGCTAATGGATGCATCTGTTCGTCAAAAAAATCATGCCCGCTTCGAAAGTCGTACCTTCTCAGTCAAAAACCGTGTCTGTACCCTCACAACAGATCTGCACCCATTTGCACAGCCTAATATTGTTTTTAAAAAACCCGGTCCAGTTTTAAATAAAAATAGTATCATATAGCATGTGGTGAAGCATGACTTCCCGCCTCACAACAAAGCACATATGTGGGATCCCCAAGGCCCCAACCTCCTCATGAGAAAGCTATTTACATACTTAGCTTTGTTTTTTTAGTTTTGACGATGTGGGACAAGTATATTTCATTTACACTTATATTAGGAATTCCAACAGAATATTGAACCAAGGAGGAACATTATTATTTTTCGTTTCAACATTTGAAGTAAATACAAAGGAATGTCTACTTCATTTTCTGAAAGTTAGATAAGAAATTTTTGACTAAAACAAAATGAACATCATTGGTTGTAAAACAAAATGTGCGCTGAAAAATTTGGTTATTATTCGAACTAAACTTTTTGGTTATTTTTAGGAAATACATTTGTATGATTTGATGATTACTGAATTCATATCGCATAGGGACCACATGCATGTTCTCTACAATTGCATAGTGTTTTACATGGATTACAGAATCGAGGACACATAGCTGCAAACAATTGGAATAATTAATTGCAATAGAAAAAGACTTACTTTTCATAATTTAAACTTTTCATCCATTCATTTTGTTCTTTTTTGGAAGCTAAGCTTCATCACTCTTCAGTAAAACAATTGTTGTAGTAAAACTGATTAAATTATTAACTATATGGTGACGAACAATTTATTATACCCTGTACCGTGACAAAATCATTTTCAACCAAATCCTTATTTATTGGTGTTAGAGAACCCTTATATAGTGAATGGGATATTATCCCACATCGTCAAAAATAAGTTAATGTTCATGCTTATATACTACTTTCCTCAAATCTATATTGGCCCTTAGGGTCAGGTAATTTTGTGTGAGGATGAGGACCTATATGACCATGAACTAACACGTACTCGCGCCGTGTTATATTTTTGCTGCACAGAAGTAAATAGTTTTCTACTATTTAATTAAATTCAAATAAAAGCGACTTGTGGACTGGACGTGACAGTTCTTGGCCGTTGCAAATGAAGAGATGCGACTATTGCAAACCGCGACAGTCTGTTGCAAATGAAGAAAGGCGACTGTTGCAAACCGCGACAGTTTTTTATCGTTGCAGACGAAGAGATGTTGTTGTTCCCAACAAACATAACCGTTGGGAATTAACCTATAAAAGGAGAAGGAAACCTGATTAGTAGAAAACTATGAATTTTCTCTTCTTCCTCTTCATTTCTTAATCTCCATATCCGTGCGCTTCTACATATCACGCAGAAGATCATACTCACACAATCTCGAGCAGATCACGTCTGCTGTATCTTGAGAGACTTTGAATAAAGTGTTAAGGAAATTGTTACGACAAGCTTCGGACGTAATTTCCTTCTTCATCCAGTTAGATTTCTGTTTACTTATATATTTATATACATCATTCTGTAATCTTTCCGTTTCAACGTTGTGCTGTTTCTATGAAGTAGTACAACGCTTGTTTATCGCTATAGTTTAATACAACAATTTGTCGTTGTGATTGCTATAGTTTGTTCTTGTAAATTAATTAGAACATAATTATTGTTCAAAATAACTAATACATAGTTCCAAAGTAGTGAAAATTTGATTTGTAAACTTGTGTGACGATTTTATAACATATTGGTCTCTGTTTTGGTATACTGATCGTATAACAATTGATTTACATGAATCCAATTTCTATGATAACCCAACACGATAGGTGATTACCAATTAGAACAAATGTGGGTTGGAATGAGTTTTGGATTAATTTAGTATAGAAGTTACAAAAACTACGGATAATTAGAAACATTATAAGAAATGGTCAAGAGATAGCTCCAAAAATAAAGATAAATTATATAAGTTTTACGGATCAACCATCACTTTAGATGGTGGGAATTGGTCCAAAATCTTAAAGTGATAAGTTGACTGTTTTTTATTACGAAAAAATAATAAAAATGTTTATTTACACTTTTTTGCGCTAACGATCACAAAATATGATTGAGTGGTCATGAAAAATGAACAATGATTAGCTAAATCCATTTTTTTAAATTGAATTATGCGGTTTCCGTACGTTGTGTTGTAGAATTTTTTGAAAATTATACTTTATCCATAAATGTAGTTATATGGTATTTTCATTGTAAACATATTAGTTTTTTTGATAGTTTTACAGTAACCGAAGTTTGTAATGTGATTTCACTTTTATTTATCATCCATAAGTGAAACTGATACGTTGATTATATTAGGTTCCATGAATACAATCAAAATATATTGCTATAATTTGTAAAAAAACTAAAAAAATGTTATATCAGAATCAAAACTAATATCATGTATTATTTTTTGGCAAAGCCAACCAGTTTTTAAAGTAGACGGTCCACTTTTTATTACAACAAGTAATAAATACATTTGAGAACCAGAAGATAGGCCGATTGCCTAACTATTATGTTAGAATAAATAGAACTAGCTTATAGAACTGGAGATAGACAAATTTTCCTAAGCTACAAACAAGGTTTTTAGAGTGGACCGACTACTATAAACAAGCAGAGTGCTACAAACTAGCATCACATAAGGCGAATTAAGAGTTGTTATTTCAACGACAATGAAACTGACAATTCAAAATTAATTATTATTTTTGGAATGATATTTATTTTTTATATCTAATTCTAATTTAAGAGTTGTTTTAATTTCTAAAATAACTCTATTAAGCACCACGAACAACCTAAAACATCAAATACATCCGATCTATTACTCAACTGAAATGGTATAAAGGTGTATAAATTATATTAATATTACATAAAAAATACTCCAATTATTTTTGATACACTAATATGGTTTGTAAATACATTTATTTTTTACATCATGATTAGCAAATACTAATGTACATGATATTCATATGCATACGCTCAAATAACTGTCTAGCTGTAATCATGACCAATTTCTTTCCTGGTCTGTTAAGAGTATAACAACTATACTACTGCTTTATTGTCTAAAGTACCAACATGTTTACAATCAACCTATAAATACAAAACGTAAACCTTGTAATGACTAAAATGTATACATATAATACACTTAGTTACAAATCTTTATATCACACATATATATCACCTGTCAATTTTGTAATAGCGTATAAGTTATAAGGTAACAGAATTTAGTTCCGTTACTATGCATTATGTCTTATATTTAAAGCTAAACATAGTAAAAAGATATGAATATGAGTTTTGCGGTTGCTGGTTCAAAACAAATTTTATATTTCACGTTGTTTGAATGAACAAAGTCCTTTGCTTCTGTATATTTAAATTTGACAGAAAATATGAAGAAGATGAAATATTTTGTATTGATATTCAATGATACAAGTGATACGAGATAACTTGATGTTATCAGTTATTACAGTATTTATACAGGCTTACAGAGTAAAACGGATACAGGTATATGGGCTTATATTATGTGCAGCCCGCTCATTTGTTTTCTTCTAACTAACTTGTATGTACATAATTTTCTCTTGAGAAAACTTTCTCATCACACTTCCTTCTTACTCTCTAAATTTGGAGAGAGTTCTAGATCTAAAAACACAAATTTCTCTAAATCAAAACTCATTCCTCTTCTCTTTCAAATTCTTTCCACCTCCTCTCATATTGCCACCTCTCCTCCACCATCCAAGCCATGTTTTCCTCCCCTTCATCTCAGTCACCATTTACTCCAAGCAAGGCTGAAATCATCCCCTCTTTCCTTGCCTATAGCCATGCCCTATCTCCACTAAATCACATCCAAATCACCGCTATCTTCTCCTCTTTCATAGCCAAACCTTCTCTTCTATCCTAGCCTACCTTAGTTGCATCCAAACCCATCCTTTCAACCCTAAGCCGAGCCTCTTAACCCTCTCATCTTCTCTTTTATATACAAAAAAATGAAATATACATCCATATGTATTTTTTGTGTTGCATCAATTCAAGTCCGCTTTGATTTTCTTTGGAATTTGCGACTCAAATTCATAGCTTTGTGTTGTCAATTTTCCAAGCCTCGAAAAGTGAGCTACTCGCTTATGATTTATCGTCTTATGTTAAGTAAATGGATATCAATTGATATGTTATTGTTGCAATAGTTAAGAAATTTTGCATAATTCTGTTATGATTTAATATGTCATATATTCACCTATGTTCCCTTATTATTTTTGACATGAAATTGTTTTTGATATTATGTTGTTTATTTATAAAAATAGATGTGATGATATAGTTATTGATATGCATCATGATGTTAATATTAAATTACTATGTAGAAAACAAGAAAAAAGAAAAATGTTATATTGATTTAAATGTTGATACTTTTGTGATGGAAATTGTCATTAGTATGTTATGTGAAATTTATGTGTGAAAAAGAAGGAGAGAAAAAGAATAAAATTTGTATGCATATATGTAGTATGTTTGTAATATAAGAAATCACCTAAGGTGCTGTATTGGAAATGATTGCATGTTGGGTTATGTTATGGTTGAAAATATATGTCACATTCCATGCTAATTTATGTAATTAATTTTGTAAGTTACATGTTATGTTATGTAATTAATTATGTAATAATTAATTATGTAAGTTACATGCTATGTTTTACAATTAATTGTGTAAGTTACATGTTGTGTTATGTAATTAATTATGTAATAATTATTTATATAAGTTACATGCTATATTTCGTAATTAATTATGTAAGTTCATGATATGTTATGTAATTTGTTATGTAAGTTATATGCTATTTTATGCAATTTGTTATGTAAGTCATATGCTATTTTAAGAAATTTGTCATGTAAGTTATGTGCTACCTTATGTAATATGTTACGCATGATTTCGTGTTATGTTATTTATTTTATGTAAATCATGTTGCAAGTTCCCTTAGTCTTAGTTGTTCTCTGTGGGTTGAAATGATACATACCCGAATGATCTTTAAAATAGGGAAAAATCGTTATGGGTTGAAATGATAAACCCAAGCGGTTTTTATTGATTTTGAAAATTTGGGATTGCGGGTTGAAATGATATATATATGTAAATTTTAAATTATTGCGGATTGAAATGATAAATATCCGTATCACTTAACCCTAGGATAGAAACCTATATACGAACACCGGTGGTCTATTTTTAAAGTAATTTCTGAAATTTTGAAAAGATGTATTTAGAAAAAAAGAGGAAAATGTTTTTTAAATTTAATATGAAGATTTTATTTTTAAAAATAAATGTAAAATTTAGATTTTAAAATTATTTGTTTAAGAATTCTAAATTTATAAGTTAAATTTTAGAATGTAAATTTTAAGGTTTTACTTATAACTTTATTTACTTTTTCATAATATAAGATTTAGTTTTAAAAAATAAAAAATATATTATGTTTAAAATGTTTTAATTAATATATTTATTTTAATATGTAACATATTTTAATATATAAACTATTTCTAGTATATAAACCATTTCAATCTATAACTTCTTTTAATATATAAATTATTTCCAATATAAAAACTATTTCAATCTATAACCTATTTTTAAAATATAAACTATTTTTAATGTATAACTATTCCAATATATAAACTACTTTCAATATTCAAAATGTTTAAAGTTGGAACTGTTATGATTTAGATTTAATCGATTTACAATGCGAATATTTTGATACGATGGTTTAACCTTTTTTGTGGTTATGATTTTGAAAACGAATATGATTTCAAAAGTGAATATGATTTCGAAAGTGACATGATTTTGAAGTGAATATGATTTCGAAAGTGATATAATTTTGAAGTGAATATGATATTTTGATATAAATTATGAATCGGTTTTGGAAATGTAAAAAAACCAATTGGTGTGACATAAGCGTTTGGTTGTTAAAGAGACCGGGATCAGATATTGTCATACTCTCTGCCAATAGCGAAAACCACTTTAAAAACTGAGCACGTGGTGAAGATTCCATAATGAAGTAGGATGGTTTGGCGAACGATTCTATATGAGGTATTTACATAGCCCTAACTCCCTCGGGTCAGCTTGATGTGGCTAAAACAGGAGCCTTGTTGGGCCAAGTGAGGTCGCATCTCCTATCGGGCACATTTCTTCGATACCATATTATGAATTTGTGATTGATTTGGTGGGCACACTTTGATTTGATTTGGGAGTATGTCTCGAGGTGGGGCGATAGTAGCTGTTATGCGTTACCACCAGTCCGGATTCGCAAAATGGTAGAACTTTACCCTAGGCATTGCCTCACGTGCCTTGTGTTATGCCTTATCGTTCCCATTATGAGTTTGGTTTGTGTCGTACCTATGGAGTGCTTCCTGATAGCCCAATTGCAGGTGGAGTTTACCGTATCTGTATAGACTACATCATTTATATAAAAATGTGTTAAGGGGGATATGGGTAACGCCATAATGTTATTTTAATATTTTACTTTATTGTAGACATTATTTATGTAGCATATTGTATTATGTATGTAGATAGTTCCACGCATCCTTAAAGGATGGAAATTCCAAACATCCTTTAAGTTGTTGCATTTCATTTGGGCATTTCATTTGTGTTGGTTTACTTGCATAAGATTGTTAATCCTGGCTCGAGTGTTTTGTGTTTTGCTTTATGCTCGGTTCAGCCCGAGTATTACAGCATTTAAGACTCACCTTTTGAGCTTGGAGCTTTGCTTGGAGATCTATCTCTAATCTATTCAGCTTTTCAGTTATCTCGGTTATTTTAATTATTTCTAGCTGTTTATGTTCAGACTTGTTTTTTGCTTATATATTAGAGACTTCTTTGTATTTGGACTTAGGTTGTATTTGGTTTTAGAGTCTGATGTTACTGTAGTAGCTTTATGAACTACTATTTATCTATTCCGCTGCGTATTATTGTATTACTATATGTTTGTGATTCTGTGATTGATTTATTTACTATATATGCTAAGTTTTGCCAAATATAAATAATAATTTTTCATTTTTAGCAATTCAAGTTTGACATGTGTGGATTATTGTCGATTTGAATGGTTCAAAATGGCGAGTCGTTACAATTAAGGCAAGTGGGTAGGTGTGGTCCTCCATGATCCATGAGCTGAATTATTTCCATCTTCATTCCTTTGTTTCCTTCCTTGTGCATGCATGAATATATGAAGTCTCTTGTAATTTCCATTCAATTTTCCTGCAAATAAAAATAAAATATGCAAATAAATAATCTCAAATTAATATATGCAAAAAAATGACCATTTTGCCCCTATATGAAGATGAATAAATGATAATTTGAAAATAATATGAATTTTGGTTTAAACATGTTAAAATACCCTATATGCTCGTTTATTTAATTAAATTAGATCAAATATGGAAGTAAAACTATGCATATCTACATGCAATTCAAATACCCCCACACTTATCTTTTTATTCATCCTCTAATAAACTAAAACTAAGATAAATCCGTTTTTCTTAGGAAACACGATTGCATTGAGCGTATGCAACAAGCCGTTAAACCTTTAGGTGTCCCTAATAGGACGAATGTTGTTTCACGAGGGTTTTCAGCCGATACCACCTACAAAATCCAAATGTAGAGTGAAAAATTCCTAAATGCAAGATTTATTTACAAAGATATGGATGTAAGTTTTTGAAAATATTTACAAATGAAGAATTTGCTTTCAAATTGACACGAATAAGTTAAATATAAGTTATGTTCATTATCAAGAAATTTAAGTCCTTTTACCTGTCAAAACATTCAATAAAAATGAAGTTATCATCACAAATGGACTCTAGTTTGACTAGTTGTTTCGATTGATATTCATAGTGCAACTATGAAATGGATCCATAGTTGATTTTCAAAGTTTATCAAAGTGGTATTTTCATTTCTTTTGAATAACAAGTCAAATTAAATAAGTAAAAATAGTTCTTGGATTTCAATTACTTACTCTCTCTATTTTTGAATTTTTTTTATATTAACAATATTTACATATGCATAACTCAAAAAACTTAGGCAGATATATGACCTATGCACTACCTTTCGGGCTTGCATGAGGGGAATACAGAGCATGACGAGTGAACACACAAGTTTGTACACCTATCGACTGTAGGCATCAATAAAAGAATTTTTATATACATACACCTAACTCATATAAACAAATGCCAGATATATCGATCATGCACCGCCTTTCGGGCTTACGTGAGAAGGGTACAGAGCATGGCTAATGTGCACACTTGCGTGTGAACACATGAATCTAGATATTTATTAAAATATATACTTATATAAAAGTATAATTTTTTCTTTTTTCGTGGTTTTTTTGTTATATATATATATTTGAAGAGAGAGTTTGGAAAAATCATCCTAGCACCATTCAACTTAGAAGATAAAAAATGTTATATTCTTTAGTTTAAATTAACCACTCTTTAAACAAAGATTTCAATTAGGGTATACTTCAGAATTATCACCCTTGAATCTTCCTATATACTAGTTAAACCATCGTTACCTGCAATCAAACTTTATTTATATTTTGTTGAGACATTCTATTTTTTCAAAAATTTCAATTTAATATACAAAATATTATAATTATCCTATAGTGTTTCTTTAAAAGTATATCAATATGCTAAAAAAAAATTCTTTTTGGGATCTTTTAACTTTTTTTGAGTTTTGGGAAGAAAAATAAAAATAAACCATGAAAAATCGAAAATGAAGATGAGACTCCCCGCACTTGATTTTGACTGTGTCCCCACAGTCAACCCAAGTGAAAGGAGAAAAAAAATCAAAATATAACCTATATTTACATGAAAATGAAACGATTATTATTTACACAACATCAAAAAATATAAAGTTAAAGAGTAAATGAAACGTCTTTCGAAGACCAATTCATTTGTCACGTCAAGTATGAGAGACACAGCTTAATTAAGCACAGAAAACCAAATCATAAAAGATTTCGAAGTTGAATGTTGATTTGGAAAATCAAATGTCATTTTATTAAAAATTGTATGTGTTGTTCTATTTTCGATGATTTTGGAGTAGATCGGATAATTTGTTGAAGTTCAAGTTTATTTTCACCAAATTGAAATTTAAACTTATCGTTGAAAACTTCTTCAGAATTATTAATTTCAAAATCAAAATGGTGATTTAAGTCTATCCCTTCAGAATTCAATAACTCATCTTCAAAATGACCAAAAAAATTATGTTCACTAAATTCGCCTTCCTTTGTTGAATTATTCACAACTTCACTGCACGTATCATGTTCAAAATTTAAAGTTGAGCTTTCCAAAATTGGAAAAAGGAAGATCGAATTTTAAATCGAGTTTCTCACCCTCAAAAGAATTGAAATCCAACTCAATTACCACATTTTCAACAACTTCATTAAGATTGTCATTTTCAGTTTCAAAAGTTGTTATTTGAAAATCGTCGATTTGGGTAAAAGTTGGATCATTATTTGACACGTCACATATTGGGATTTGATTTTTTTGTACACGTTGTTTCATATATGTTTCAAAAAATAAGTTCGTGTGTTTTTTGTGAGTTTCGTCCATTTTCTCATTAAAATAAAATTTTATAATTGTTAATTTTTGGATTTTCGATTTTAAATTGTTGAGAAAAAAAATTCCGCCATCATCAAAACAACTCACATTGCCAAAATCATTTAAACAATTGTTTCCATTTTGATTTTGAATTTCATTTTGGAGTTCGAAATTGAATTGGCATGGGTTATGATCGAAATCATTTGAATTTTGAAGTGAATTCAAGTTTTGATTATTTTGAAATCCCTGACTTGGGTTAATGCAAAAATATGAATTATACAATCATTTATCCTTTGATCATTTTGTGTAGAGAGTTCAAGTAAAGACGAAAGAGTTTCAATACTCTTTTCAAGAGTTGAGGGTTGGTCATCATTTCGAAAATTTTATTCTTCAAGATCCAAATTATTTATACAATAGTTGGTACTAAAATATCCGTAAGAATTTGATGTGAAATTATATTGATTACATTGATTTTCATAACTATCGTAAAATTCATGTGAGTAGGAAAATTCAGACAAAAGTTTTTTTTTTTGGAATTTTTTATAAAGCAAAACTTTTTACCAAAGGGAATTTATTTTTCAAAAGTGAAATTTGATTTTATTTTTTCTTGTATGTTTTTTTTTGTTTATTTTCGAAAATATTTTATATTTTTGGATTTTTTTTGTTTTTTCTAAAAAAATAACTCAATTTTTTTTTTGGATTTTTGATTGTAACTGAAAATTTTCAAATGATTTAAAAACCAAGTTAAGAAATATTTACAATTTTTTTAGTTTTAGCTATTGAGTTTTTTTATAAAAAAATATGCATGAGCTAATGCAACTAAATGAATACAAGGGCTTAATTACAAATTTTCTATCCTAACTAGCTCCTAACCCATAATTATATAATCACATTTTGTCTTAATCAAATAAGATAGTTCTCAGCCAGATAACGGGCAGGAGTTATCGGTACACCACAAATCACCGTAGCAATGCAACCGAAGATCTAAGTACCTTTAGAAAAATAATCATTATAATATTTACGAATCACCTTAACATTTATAACTGATTATTGCTATATCGTAGCCTAGACATGAAGAAGATAACTAATTCAAAGAAGACAACTTGTCAATATACAATTAAGCCCTAGGTGAGCTCGTGACACCCTAACCGTTATTATTAATCAAATTCTAAGATGAAATGCTTTTTGTGGGACAAGGAATGGGGGATGAAATCACTCACCTTATGTGGATTGAGGTATTACCCTTAGAAAAACAAAACAAAATGAGATGAATGCAAAACTAAAATTAAACCTGAACTAACGATGCAATTACGAATGAAATTTGTTTGTTTTTTTTTGAATTTTTTTAAAATGCAAGCAACCAACAATGCAAAGAAAATAATAATAAGGGATAAATGAAACAATATCAGAGCGTGCAAAATTATTAGCAATTATTTTAAAGCAGCAATTATTTTTTCTTTTCCTTATAAGCAAGCAAGCAGAGCAATTCTTTTGCTTGCGATTATCTGCTTTGGCAACCTGAAATTTCGAACAAGATATATACAAAAAAAATTTAATATATAAGGATAGAACTTAAAACAATTTAAAACAAAACAAATATAAAATTAATTTTTTTAAAGGATAAAACAAAATAAAACAAAAAAAATAAAACAAAAAAATTAAGCAAACTCTTTTTTTTTTTAATTAAGAAAAGATGGAAAAACAAAAGGGTAAATGGACTATATATATATGTGTGCGCGCGCGTGTGTGTGCATGTACGAACTAAACAAAACCCAGCCCCAGCCCAAGTGAAAGTAAACGATCACAAATTTTCAATTCTCAATCAAAGAAAACACAGTGCAACATCTCGCACATATTTTATCAAGTTAAAACCAGGAACCGCAAATTCAAAGAAGCAAGAAAAGATCATGAATTCGAAGAAACGAGGAACGACTTTTACAATTTGTTGGTTCACAAATTTGTAGAGGATGGGAGTAGTTGTGGTTTTAGAAGTCAGTTGTAGAGGATAGAATTTGTAGTTGATTGAATTGCAGTTATCAGGTGGTCGCGGTTGGGTCAGTTGTCAGGCCGGGAAATTTTGGTTCAATTGATTGTGAATTGGGATTTTGGATTGAACTACTCGTCTCGATTGTTCGACGTTTGATCATGAATTGGGAATTTGGGGGTATGGATGGTGGAGTGAGGGTTACAGTTGATGCGCAGTGTCAGGTGATGGTCTTGGGCGATGTAGAGTAAGGTGTAGAAGGAAGAAGTGGTGGAGCTGATATCAAATTTAATAACCTACACCTCATTGATTCAAGGCCTAAAGTGGCATTGAACTCGCGTCATGCCAAGAAATACGAGTCGCTGAATTTCTATAACATTTCATGATACAAAGACTAAGCAAAAATTTAAGACATTCTACACTTTCAGATCTCATAGTGAAAGGAAATAAAACATAAGTACTGAAAATAGTCCAAATTAGATAACAACCTCAATAAAAACATAACCAAGCAACAATGTCTCTAAATAACAGGTACAAAGGGTCTGATAGTAACATGATGTCTAATCGGTAGTAAAAATATGATAAATAGTACATAGAGAGTAAGTGAATAATATAACGCCGGCGCCTACTCTCTTCCTTCAAGTACTATGTTTAGGCGAATTCACTTACTGCCCTGTCCTCCTATGGTGGGGATAGAAAGAGAAGAAAAGGAATGGATTAGACGAAGTCTGGTGAATAAATTATATTACTAGTGTATTGTATTCATAAGAATTTAACTTAATTTATAGTCTACAAGACTTAGTGTGCTTATTTGTGATCGTGGACTGTATATGTATAGGAATTACCGGCTAGAGTACTAAATTTAACAGTTTCCCTAAGTGTACTTAACATTTGGTATACATCCTTAGTGATGAACCATAAAACTTATACATAGGATAAACCTTAGATACAGATTGCAAACATACAATCTCAGTAATATATGCATCCTACATACATCACAATGCTTGAGCCCATTTCCCCTTAATGCTTGTAATGACCACCACGTTATTTTCATCGCAATGTCCGAGCCCATTTACCATGAAAACATTGAGTAAACCCCCTTTAATGCCCTTAACAAAACACATTACCGAGTATTTATTACAATGCATAGGCCCACTTGCCCCTAAAAGCATTGAGTAACCTCCTCATTAGTACCTGTATGCTCCAAAGTATATAGTTGTCATAAGACTGCAAGCAACGTTGTGTGTCATGCTTAGCAATTTCATGAAGTGAGAACCTAGGATGTAACTAAGTGTGATACTATTCCATCTCGTTGCTCAACTCTATTCAACTACATGAACGCTCATAGAGTCAATAAAGTGGGGATAAGCTTCCTTGAATCATCCTACTCGGCTTGCACCGGATCCAAGTTTAACATGGATTTTTTGAACCGATTTAGACGTTTGAAAATTTAATTCAAACGTCAAGTTGCCTAAGGCAAATAAAAAAATAGGCATTTAGAAATCTAACTGCCTTTTTTGGACACCTGACTTAATCTTTAGACGTCTAAAAATGTATTTAAACATCTGAAATATGTCGAATTTCAACTTAATTCTCTCGGGTTACGATTTCTTGAAATTTAGATATTTCAACACAATTTTTAGATGTCTGAATGAATTTTTAAACATCCATTCTATTTTCTAGATTTTTATTACTTATTCAAATTTTTTTCCAGCCGTCTTCTTCGTGATTTCAAACGTTAATTTAAAGACAAATTTCTAGCTAGAAATTTAGGAATACTTCATACATTTGTGTAAAATTTAATTTGCTGATTAAACATTATACATGTATATCTTATGCCCTTTTTATTCAAAACAACTTATGTAATTTCGATGAATTCTCTATATGTATATTGAAAATTACAGGACCAATTCACAAGGAGGTAAAGGATGATTGATTCTCCAACTGTCCAACCCAACCAACACTACAACAAAGCTTCATTATACAGAATAAGTTTCACAAATTTATACTTTTTCCATCTTAATGGTTATGTTATTGAATTTACGCGTAGATTTTTCCATCATCATTATTCATTCTAGATTTATAACTTAAGCTAAATTCAGTTTTAATCTAGGTTATAATTATTATCAATTCGATCAATTTTTATTTTAAATCAGATAGAATTAAACTTGGTTGCTCAACTTATTTGTAGAAACCCTTCTTTCGCATATTTATAACTTGTAGTGGAAGTTTAGGGTTTGCCAAGTCAGGCTCAAAATCCATATTTATGAAAATGTAACTGGTTATATCTTTCACATATAGGATCCATTTATCAAATGCAATAAGTCATATATATTTCTTAACTGTAAACGATATTCCGAACACAATGGAATAAATCTCGAAGGCCTAATTCCAATGTTTATACGAATGATATGTTTATCCATTAATATAAAATTATATTTTTTCCCTTACTATTGTTTTAATTTATTATTAAAATTACCGGATTGTTACATTCTTCCCTCCTCCAAAGGATTTCGTCTCTGAAATCTCCCAAGATGGAAAAATGCAACTCGCATATGAGAAAATCAATATCTACAACCTTCTACTCAACCATCAACCATTTTCAACCCTTGTCCTTAATTTTAGTTTCTAATGCAGCATGTACATATAGATAATGTAAAACTAGACGGTCTCCTGAACTAGTCGGCCTCCTGAATGCAAGCGCTTAGGCCATGTATCCAAAATGCCTGCAATATATACCCTATAATTGCAATTCTACGTGGATGAGCAACCATTCAATACATATGAAAAAAATGCAACAACATATGCATAAAACTATCAAAATAAAGTGGATAGTTTGATGTGGGCCATAGACCAACATGAACATATCTTCCCAGATTTGCAATACTAATTAATAAAATCATCCATTAGTAACCATCATCAAAACATGTCCTAGTGGCATATCAACAATCATGTCTAGCATCATTATACCTACTTACCTATGGAATACACAAAGCTAAATATTAATGTATAAGTAATTATACAAATTAAAATGGAAACATACTAGAAAAGAGTTTCAGACAGATAGCTCGGATCTTCTCCTCTAGCTTCCAAGTACTCTCAACTGTATTTTCTATCCATTGGATTTTAACCAGTTTGATCACTTTGTTGCGGAGTTGTTTTGTCCTATGCTCAATAATAAGGTTAGGTGCATGACAAATAAGTGACTTGCTATCCAACTCCACTTCTTGCAACTAACTTGGCTCAACGACAATGGTAGAATCATGTAAACACTTCTGCAAGTGTGACACATGAAAGAAATTGTGAACCCCCGCTAGCTTTCAAGAAGTTCCACTCTATAAGCTAACTTCCCTACTCTCTCGAAGATCGAAAAAGGCCCTACAAACTTTGATGCTAACTTTCCCGAACTACCAAACCTCATAAGGTGGCTAAATGGCGAGATCTTCAAAAAGACCATGTTATTGTGAACTCCAAATACGTGCGTTTCATGTCAGCGTACGATTGCTGCTAGGATAGCCTCCATTTTCTATAGATCAAGTCTACCTTCTCTTAAGTCTCCATCATCTCTGGTCCAAGAATGATTCTATCAGTAGTTTCCCACCAATAAGATAGTCATCTATAAGACCTCCTATACAACGCCTTATGTAGGAAATGCGGATTGCGAATCTTAAGGCAGAATTAACATTAGAGGAGGGGATGAATAGTATTTAATTAATTTAATAAATCTTTTTGAAATCTTTCAAATTAAACCCAAACAGATGCAATTCACAAACCGAGAGACAATCACAGAACTAGACACAGATGTAAATAGTAAAAAAAAGCAGTAAAGGAAAGAACACACCGAAATTTTATACCGGTTCGAAGTTACCCTATATCCAGTCCTACATAATTTCTTATTAGATTTCTTTTCAAATACAATGTCGATATTACAACCTCGATTTCGAGGCCAAGAGATACACCCTTTTGTCTCCGAGTCCAGGGCAAACTCTCTTGATTTAACCAGGCTACAAGATCACCTAATTGATTTACGGGTTACAATCACACCAAATTGAATTACGGGCCACAATCACACCATTTCCAATCACACTTCAATAGAGAGAGACTCGATACACTTCTTTGATTACAAATGATCTTGTAACTCTGAATAGCACTGAGATCTTTGAGAGAGGGTGGCAGAGAATCAAACTAGAGATGATCGAGTTTGATTCACTTAGAATTTCGATAGAGTTTCGTTAAAGCATTTGAAATATAAAAGAATATTTGAGAGTAGAAGGAGTGAAGAAATGAAGAAAAACCAACTTAAAATTCATTGAAAACAAATGGTATTTACAGGAGAACAACAGTTACGTCCATTCGCAAAAGGTTATTACGAATAGACACCTCTTTGAAAATTTGAAATTTGAATCCTACGGCTACCATGTCGACATGGAGGTAGGGGCACGTCGACATCCCCTGGTATATTTTGAAAATTGATTTTTTTTTAAAAGAGATTTTTCTTTCTAAAGTTTGTTGAAACTATCTTAGAACTTTGTAAACTATTTTAAACATACTTTATGATTATAAAAACCTTTGGGAAGTGATCTTACGAAATATAAAAGTAACAAAAACTAAATATATAAATATTCTGAGATTAAAGATAAAACATTAAAACCAAGAGGTAGTCTAAAAACAAGAAATGATTTTGAAATTAATATGATTAAAAATAATTTTGAATTAAAGCTAAAAGATTTAGATTGATAGAGATAACTTTAAACGGATAGTTTTGAAAAAATAAATCATTTTGAAATTTCATGGATTCCATTCCACTAGAGAAAGTCATGGGTTCCATTCTACTAAAGAGGTCGTGGGTTCCATCCCACTATTAAAGCAAGAATGTGGATTCCATTCCACAATTAAAATCCGAATAATTTTTTTAGTGCTATTATGAAGTTTTAACATAAATATAGACTCTACTACTTATCTTGATATCTTGAACTCTTGACACTCATGAGTCTTCAGTCTTGATTTTTTCGATCTTGAATTCGTCAATCTTGAATCTCTATACTCAGTCTTGGATCTTTATACTATACAGTCTTCATTCTCAGTATCTGCATATATTAATCCTGAATATACATACATACATACATATATATATCTAGACAAGAATATTAGTATTTATATTTTATAACAGGTCATAAAGTTGTTGTCACCAAAACCATCATCTCAGGAACTAACAATCTCTCCCTTTTTGATGATGACAACCTATGTTTATAAAATATACTCCACCAAACTTTGATTCTACTCAAACTTTCCCTTAATCTACTAACTCTCCCTTAATCTAAGCCTATCTAATCTATTTTATAATTCTCCCCCTTTGTCATCAATAAAAACTAATCCTAAATTACATAACTCCCCCTTAAACTATGGAACTAAAAGCTAATAATAAGTATAATAAGCGAAACATAAATCTAATTTTATAATATATGATGTTACATTACACACATATATGAAACATATACACAAATGTATACAAGTATACAAAATATAAAAAAATTAATATAATAACAATCTAACGAGAGTCCTTGATAATTTTGTTTTTGTTTATTTATTTAAATATATATGTTACTATATTTATATTCTAAATCTCAGTTATAGAACAAATACCTAGTTCTCTTCTTAATTTAGTAAAGGTTGATTGATTCAGTGTTTTGGTCAGAATATCAGCTATTTGATTCTCGGTGTTGATAAATTCAAGAGAAACAATCTCTTTACTTATATTATCTTTGAGAAAATGATGTCTGATATCAATATGTTTGGTTCTCGCATGATGAGTAGGATTTTTGGATAAATTTGTTACACTTGGATTGTCACAATAAATTGGTGATTTTGAAATATTTAATCCAAAATCCTTTAGGGTCTATTGCATATAGATAACTTGAGAACAAGCCAAAGCAGCAAAGATATATTTTGCTTTAGTTTTTGATAGTGATACAGTATTTTGCTTTTTACCAAACCAGGAAACTAGAGAATATCCTAAAAAGTGACAAGTTCCACTTCTACTTTTTCGGTCTGATTAACAACCAGCATAGTCAACATTACAGTATGAGATTAAATCAAATGAATCATTTTTAGGGTAAAATAGGTCATTGTTTAAGTGTGTTTAACATATCTTAGGATACGTTTAACAGCTTTTAAATGGGTTTCTTTGGGTTGAGATTGGTATCTTGCATAGAGACAGACACTATGCATGATATCAGGTCTACTCGCAATTATATAGAGTAGCGAACCAATCATTCTCCTGTATAGTTTTTGATCAACATCTTTTGACATGTCTTCTTTATTCAAGGCTTCATTGGTTGCCGTAGGAGTGGGTTTTCCACTCGCAGTGGTCATACTGAACTTACTAACTAGATTCGTAACATACTTTTCTTGACTAATGAAAATTCCACTATCTAATTGTTTTGTTTGCAATCCTAAAAAAAAAAGTAAGTTCACCCATATGATTCATCTCAAATTCTTTTTTCATTATTTTAGAAAACTCTTTGTTTATTTCATTATTTGTCGACCCAAAAATTATATCATCTACATAAATCTATACTAACTGATTTTTGTTTCTTTTAATAAAAAGAGTATTATCTACTTTACCAATTTCAAATTTTGATTGTAATTAGGTAAGATCTTAGTCTATCATACAAGGCTCTAGGAGTTTGTTTCAGACCATATAAAGCTTTCTTTAATTTGTAAACATGATTTGAAAAATTTTCTTCCTCAAAAAGTGGAGGTTGTTCAACATAAACATCCTCTTTAACAAAACCATTTAAAAATGCACTTTTGGCATCCATTTGAAATAATTAGAAATTGTTGTGGTTTGCAAAAGCAAGTAGAATTTTTACGACTTCTAATCTTGCCACGGGTGCAAATGTTTCATTACAGTCTATTTCTTCTTCTTGATAATAACCTTAAGCGAAAACTGAGCTTTATTTCTAACAACCTCATCTTGTTCATTCATTTTATTTTTATAAACACATTTAGTTCCTATTATAGTTTTGTCCTCAGGTCTAGGAACAAGTTCTCATACATCATTTCTGGTGAATTGATCCAGTTCTTCTTGCATATCAAGAATCCATGAATCATCAGATGAAGCTCCCTTTGGATTTTTGGGTTCAATAGTTGATATAAAAGTTGCATTACTCATCTTGTTTAGTTGATTTCTAGTCCTAACAATAGATTCAATATTTCCTAGTATATTTTCTATAGGATGATCTTTTAAAAGCCCAATTCTTTTATTAGAATGAACGGTTTCACAATTTATTTCATTTGATTCATTATTTAAAGTAACAAAATCATCTTCATCGTTTATTTGAACAAAATCTTTGAAATTTTCATCAAAAGACACATGCATTATTTCATCAATGGTGTTGTTAGTTTTAAATTAAAACTCTATATGCTTTACTTCTATTAGAATATCCGATAAAGATTCCTTTGTCGGATTTAGGATAAATTTATTCAAATTTTCTTTTGTATTTAGAAAAAAACATTTACTTCTAAAAACTTGAAAACAAGATACCTTTGGTTTCTTATTGAAAAGAAGTTCATATGGTGTTTTATTGGTTAGAGGTCTAATTAAATCCTATTCAAAATGTAATAGGTTGTAGCGACTGCTTTAGCCCGAATTTTTTTTAGTAATTTATGTTGGAATCTCGATTTTGATAATGATAAGCTATACAAAATATTCTATATATACTAATCATCTTTGTAGGAGATTTGTTGCAGCTTCCTTTTCAGATGTTTAAAGCTGAGTTTGGTTTGTCTAGAGTCTGTACTTTACTTAGAAATTTGTTAAAATCTCTCCTGAAACGATATATATATATATATATATATATATATATAAATGCACACATATGCACAAATGTCTGAATTCAAACGACTGAATACATTCATTTATACATCTGAATGCTGAAATCTGAATATTGTTTCACAATATTCAGATGTCTGAATGAAAAATTTTCCATCTGAAATTTTTTAGAGTTTGAATTTAGTCAAAATTTGCCTAAAAGCTTGCTGTTTGCATTTTAATCTAATTTAGAAGTATGAATTATTTTATTCAGACGTCCGAATATCTTTAACTGCTATTTTCTTGAATAGTCACTTCTCTTCACCGAAGAGAAACGTTTTCAAAATCAATGGTTGCACCCGTTCTTTTCAATATAACTTTTCATCTATAGTTGTAATTCTTTATACACTATAAATAGATTACAGAAGTCAACAAATAATTTACTGAATTTACTTTTAACATTCTTAAATTCTCATCTATTCTCAAGTTTTCAAAATTGCACTCAAATTGCTTACATACTTTGTTCATTGATCACTTTATCTTCCACGGTTCTCAAAGCACATCACACTAAATATCATAAAGGAGAAGATTATAGGAAGATTGTACTTAATTGACTTATCAGTGTTATTTAAGAACACACTATAGTCAGATACATTTGTTATTTGTAAAGAAGTCTTGTTCGGTTCCTCAGGCAGCTGAAGTCCTGTTCGGTTGCTCAGGCAGTTGAAGTCCTGTTCGATTGCTTAGGCAGTTGAAGTCCTGTTCGGTTGCTCAGGCTGTGTAAACCTATTCCTCCGAGTTAAGTGAGGATTGTGTTAGTGAAATTCTAGAAGGAGTCTGAGACTGGACGTAGGACGGTGCTCCGTACCAGTATAAAAACCTCTGGTGTCTTTTACTTTACTGCATTTACTGTTTGTTTATTTTATTCCGCACAAGTAGTTTATCCATATTACTCGATCCTATAACATAGCTTCTTTTCAATTTACTATCTGAAAGCATAGTTTCTGCACACTATTGAATTGTCCTATTTTAACGCTCCACCACTTCGTTTTGTTGAGGAGTTCTTGGAAAAGAAAAATTATGAGTTATTCCTTTTTTAGTACATAAATTCTCAAATTTTTCATTTTCAAATTCTCCACTGTGATCACTACAAATTGTTTTTATTTTTAAATAAAGTTGATTTTGAATTCTTTTTGCAAAAGTTTTAAATAAATCAAAAGTGTCTCTTTTATGTTTTAGAAAAATTGTCCATGTAAATCTAGAATAATCATCTACAATTACGAAAACATATTTACGGTGATTTATTGACTAAATTTGAGATGGACCAAACAGATCTAAATGAAGTAACTCAAGAGGTTTTGAAGTTGAAATAATATCTTTCAATTTAAATGAACTCTTTTTAAGTTTTCATAATTGACAAGCATCACATATACTATCTACTTTAAAATCCATTTAGGGAGACCTCTTGCTAGATCAAGTTTTGAAAGTCTAGATAAGAGTTTGAAATCCAAATGCCTAAATCTTTTATGCAAAATCCAAGGGTCATTTGTATTAGCCAAAAGACATAGGTTATTATTTGATATTTTCATATTGAGAATATAAATATTTCTCTTCCTAATTCCTTCAAAGATAATATTTGATTTATTTCTTCGGTGTGACACTCAACCTTTTCAAATTTAATTTTGTATCCTCAGTCACATAGTTGACTCATGATAAGTAAGTTATGTTTTAGATTCCAAACTAACTAAACACCAGAAATAGTGGGAGTTTTAGAGTTACCGACATTGCCAATGTCAATCACGTATCCTTTTGAATTGTCTCCAAAGTTGACCATTCCTCCATCTTAATAAATTATGTCACTTAGTATCTCCGGATTACCAGTCATGTGTCTTGAACATCCACAATCAAGCATCCATTTGTTTGTCTTGATTTGCATCATTTTTCCATTGAGTGTTGATTCTCCAAAAGTCATATAACACATTTGTTCCTTCACAACACACCAATTCAATAGATAACTTGATTTTCTATAATAACAATATGCAGACTTATAGACAATGATGATTTGGATAGTTTTGAACTTTTGTCAACAGAATCTCCAAAAATTGCCATTTTAAACTTTTTCAAAATTCAAATTATGATAACTTTGAAAACCAATGCTCTGATATCAAATGTAGGAAATGCGGATTACAGATCTTAAGGCAGAATTAACAGTAGAGGAGGGGGTGAATAGTGTTTAATTAATTTTATAAATCTTTTTGAAATCTTTTCAAATTAAACCCAAACAAATGCAATTCACAAACCTAGAGACAATCACAGAACCAGACACATATACAAATAGTAAATCAAAGCAGTAAAGGAAAGAAAACACCGGAATTTTATACTGGTTCGGAGTTATTCTACATCCAGTCCTACACAATTTCTTGTGCAGATTTTTTTTTCAAATATAATGTCGACATTTTAACTTTTATTTCAAGGCCACGAGATACACCCTTCTGTCTCCGAGTCTAGGGCAAACTCTCTTGATTTAACCAGACTACAAGATCACCTAATTGATTTACGGGTTACAATCACACCGAATTGATTTACGGGCCATAGTCACACCGTTTTCAATCAAATTTTGATAGAGAGAGACTCAATACACTTCTTTGATTACAAATAATCCTATAACTCTAATAACACTTAGATCTTGGAGAGAGTGTGGTAGAGAATCAAGCTAGAGATAATAGAGTTTGATTCACTTAGAACTTCGGCAGATTTTTGTTAAAGCATTTGAAATATAAGAGAATATTTGAGTGGAGAAGAAGGAGTGAAGATATAAAGAAAAACTAACTTAAAATTCATTGAAAACAATTGGCATTTATAGAAGAACAACGGTCATGTCCATTCGCGAAAGGTTATGACGAATAGACGCTTCTTTTGAAAATTTGAAATTTGAATTCTATGACTACCATGTCAACATGAGAGGTAGAGGCATGTCGACATTCCCTAGTATATTTTGAAAATTGATTTTTGTTTTAAAAGAGACTAAAGTTTTACGAAGCTATCTTAGAACTTTGTAAACTATTTTGAATATACTTTATGATTATAAAAACCTTTGAAAAGCTATCTTATGAAATACAAGAGTAATAAAAACTAAATATATAAATACTTTGGGATTAAATCCAAAACATTAAAACCAGGAGATATTTTAAAAACAAGAAATGATTTTGAAATTATATGATTAAAATTTGAATTGAGGCTAAAATATTTTAATTGATAGAGGTGACTTTAAAAGGACAGTTTAAAAAAAAATCATTTTGAAAATTTCATGGATTCCATTCCACCAGAGATGGTCGTGGGTTCCATCCCACTGAAGAAGTCGTTGGTTCCATCGCACTACTAAATAAGAAGGTGGATTCCATTCCACAATTAAAATCCGAATAAAGATTTTAGTACTATTATGAAGTTTTAACATAAATCTAGACTCTATTACTTATCTTGATATCTTGACCTCTTGAACTCTTGATACTCATGAGTCTTCGGTCTTGATTTCTTCAATCTTGAATTCATCAATCTTGAATCTCTATACTCAGTCTTGAATCTTTATACTGTACAATCTTCATTCTCAGTACCTGCATACACACACACACATACATCCTGCATATACATATATATAGAAAAGAATATTAGTATTTATATTTTATAACAAGTCCTAAGGTTGTTATTATCAAAACCATCATCTCAGGAACTAACACCTTAAATGGTGCCATTCGAATACTTGTCTAATAACTATTATTATATGCAAAATCTACTAACGATAAGTGATTCTCTAATAAATCTCCAAAATCCAAAATACACATCCAAAGCAAGTCCTCCAATACTCGATCCACCCCTTTATTCTATCTGTCTGTCTGTGGGTGATGTGCAGTACTCAAATTTAATCCAACGTCCAAGGCTTCTGGAAACTCCCCTAACACTCACTAGTGAAGTGGGTCTCGGTCACTGACCATGTTAGAAGGAACTTCGAGCAACCGAACTATTTCTCTCACATATAAAGACTCCAAAGATGTAGTTATTCTTGTACTCCTGACTGGAATGAAATGAGCACATTTGGTCAGTTGGTTGATTATGACCCAAATACTCTCATTTCCCCTTCTACTCCTCGGCAGCCTATCGATAAAGTCCATAGAGACACTCTCCCACTTCCACTGCGGAATATCAAATGGTTGTACTAATCCATTGGGCTTCTTTTACTCTACCTTTACCCTCTGGCAAGTCATACATTTGGAAACATACTCCGCCACGTGCCTCTTCATACTAGGATAATAAAAGACTCTCTTTATATCACGATACATTTTTACTATTGGCATGAATGGTCATCCTAGAACGATGGGACTGCCAGTACCATGTCAATCAACTCTATAACAAAGGGAACGCATAATTTACCATCTCTCTGTAACCACCCATTCAAATTAATAGAATAGCGATCCAAATGACTCGAATGTTCCCACTTGTTCAGCTTCTCAAAAATATTCAATAATCCTTGTCTTGCCTCTGACTTGAATTAATGCGGTCTGTAAGTGACGGCTAAACATGCAAGCTACAAACAATCCTGATATAATGTCCAATGAAGGTCGAGTAGAAATGAACTTTAAGTGCTTCCATTCCAAAAATATAGGACTCAACATCACACGCTTGCCACTCAAGGCATTGGCTATAACATTGCCTTTGCTCGGGGTGTATGAGATACTGAAATCATACATGGCAAAGAACTCCATCCACCTCTACTTACTCAGATTCAAATCTTTTTGAGAGAATAAATGCTTTAAAGATTTATGAGACGCGAATAGATCAAACAACTCTCCTAAAAGATAACGTCTTCATAATTTGAGTGCGAAAGTAATAGCTGCCAACTCAAGGTCACGAGTGAGATAGTTTCTCTCGTGAACTTTTAATTGTCGACATGCACAACAAACAACTCTACCATCCTACATCAACACGATGCCCAGTCCTATACCACATGCATGGTATATACTACAAACGCCTTCGAACCATTAAGGATTATTAAAACAGGTGCACCGGTCAACAACTCCTTTAGTTTATTGGTAAGGCGTGTCAACTTTGTGAAAATTTTAGCAAAGTCCATAATAAACTTTCTATAGTTTCCAGCCAAACCAAGAAAGCTTCTCACTTTCAAAGCATTCTTTAGTACATGCCAACCCTATATCGCATTAACTTTACTAGGATTGATGTCTTATCCATGCTCGGAAACAACTTGTCCTGTAGAGTTAGAAAATTTTCCCTTTAGGTTATGCCTTGGAGAGTGTTGAGCACTTCTTCTAAGTGCAACACATGTCTTCCTCTCTTTTCGAATAGACAAGTATGTTATCAACAAATACCACCATAAACTTATTCCGCAACTCTCTAAAGACTCTACTTATGAGGTCTACAAAATGCCACTACAAAAAAAAAACACCTTTTGCAACATAGAATTTGCAATGGTTCAAGAAACTTTTGCAAAAATACGAGCTTTTTTCAATATTTATTTATTTAAATGTTGTAAAATCTTTGCAGGGACAATATATTCAGAACATATTGTAAAAATAGTATTTCTATAACATTCGTCCAATTTTTGTAAGAAACAAAATTTCACTACATTATTGTTTTGTTTTAGCGTGTTATATTTTTAACAACATTTTTTTTTGTTTAATTGCTTGAATTTGATGATCTTATTTATTTCTTAAAAATAAGACATATTACAACATTTATATGATATTGTCACCATGTTCATATAATGATGAATTTTCCATTTTGTAAAGTAATATTCTATTAGATAACATTTATGTGATATTGTCGAAGTTCATAATTTTGATAACACTGTCGAATTATTGCAAAGTCATATGTTTTGTAATTGTATAAAACGGTGTAAAATATGTTATATCGATAACATTTCAGTAATGTTGTAACTATACAAGAGATTAATTTTTGCAATGTGTATGTGTGATTATACTATTATCATAACAATGCGAAATGCATTGCATTATGAAATATATTTTATTTATATCTTGTTGGCACTATACTATCGGTTGAAAGCTGGGTAGAATATTTTATTATATAACGGTCGATGGTGTACAACAATTTTTTTTATAAAGTGAACGAAAGTGCACGGCCAATCGAAACTGAGGGTAAAACATAACGATAAATGTAGCGCATTTAGCAATTTTCTATTACTATGCTTAAGACTTTTCTTCAAATGGTGTACACCATTCTGTTTTTATAATTTATTTTCACCTTTAGAAATAATTTTTTGTTAGGTAATAATCGTATGATATTACTAACATTCTTACCGAAAAAGTTTATTGAAATTTGAATTACAATCTTAACTAATCATAGTCACAAAAATATAATTACAATTAAAAGTATGTTTCCAAACATGTATTTTTTCACTTTATATTGTTAATAATAAATACATTTCACTTTGTAAACTTAAGTTATTTTGTAACTTGTGTACATCCATTCAACATTTTTTACTAATGTGATTTCAAATCACGACAGTATAAAAAAGACGAAGAGATTTGAAATAACTTTGCAAATTAATAGAATGTCTTCTTACATTGGAGCGTTTTTAAATGCAACCTACCTAAATTAGTAAAGTAAATTTGTATATTGATGCGATTTAAAATCATGTCAGTGTAAAATGCTTATTTGGTGCAATTATGGTAGAAAGTGACTTAAGTTTGTGATCACAAATTGCCATATGCTTAATATTTTGTTTTGTAAAGTGGTCATGATAAAAAGTCATTTAAAAAATGCATACTCATTTGACTATGCATAAATGCAAACAACATGTATGACTTTCAAGTTTACTTTAATTCACTAATTTAAAACATCATAAAATTATCCGTTTGAAATGGATATTTACACACTAATTCATCGTTTATATGTTCATTTTTAGTGTGTTGCTATATGCATCTTTGATTGTTCTTCACAACATCATGATATGATGGTCAAAAACACAAAACGTGGTGCATTTAACTCCATCGAGGGATGTGCTAAATGCATCTTGTTTTGTGCTTCTGTCCACAAGATATGGCAGTTGGGAAAAAAGAAACTGGGTGTATATAGTCCAGCACTGTTTCTGTCAACTTGATTTTTCTGCGCCCAAAATTTCCCCAAAATATCCGCTGCACCGCCTAATTTTTCTCCCATCCCTCTCAGTTATTTAGATCTTTCTTTGCTCGATTTCAATTCATCCATCGGTCAGTCATCAATACTCATTTATATATTTTTTCAGTATAGTCGGAAGAAAAATTCTTTCATTTTCATGGGGTTTAGGCCTTTTATCATGCCGTAGTTCAATTGAATGTTGCTGTTTCTAGTTTTACACTAAATTCGATGAAAGACGTTCATCCAGAAGTTTGAGCTGTTGGATGGTCAGTAGATCGATTGTTGGCCAGATTTATAGCAAACTTCCGTTCCGTTGTTTCTATACTTTTCATCAGAAACGAAAATATACTAATTTTTATATTCATATTAGTAGTTAATTGCTTTACTTCATTATCAATTTTCAATGATTTATACATGGATGCTTAATTTAGTGCTTGTTGGAGGTTTGATTCCACTTGGAGAAAACTATTGTGCTACCTAATTATGTTCTATTAATCGATAGAATTCTTTATAGGTGCTTATTTACTGTAGATTTTTGTTTTTTAATTGTTGTCGATTGTGAGTTGTACAACACGATTAAAGTTGATTTATCCAAAATTTAACATGTCTGCAATTGTAATTTGATGTTTGTATAACGCTTTTTGATGTTTGTATAACGCTTTTATGAAATGAGATCAATACGTTACATTATTCAATTTTATTTTCTTGATCTGTCATTCAGCTTGGACTTGTTAGTTCTTGCTTTCTGCTTAAGAATACACTAGGATAACTCCAACAAATACAGCCCTTGAATTTTCTGGGCTGAACGAAGGGTGACCCTTTTTTTGGGTGCCTAAGGACGTCCATTTTTTGGACGTTCAAACGTCAATCACGAATGAATACATGTCGAAGCAAAATCCACAAGGATTATTGAGCTTAAATCGTGCAGGAACCCATGCCAACAGGGTTAAAAGTAGTAGATAACCTAGTTCCTATAGGCCTTTTTCTGGGTGCTCAATGCTGAGCGGCCATTTTTTGGTGCCCAACGCTCAGACCTAGTTTTTCTGGCACTCTGAAGCGCCCATTTTTTTGGGCGCACAGTGGTGAGAGCCTATTTTTTGGACGTCCAAAGGCGCCCATCATTAGATGTCCAAAAAATCGACGTCCTACCCCACTTCAACTTCCTGAAGTAGGACAACGCAATTCAACTTCCTGAAGTAGGACAACACAATTCAACTTCCTGAAGTAGGACAACCCAATTAGAGGCGCCCTTAGTCATTATGTTTTAGATGGTTAGATTAAATATTCAATTCAATAAAAGTATATTCCACATTACAGAGTTCAAATATTGCATGAAACATTGTCATGGGGAGCTTTAAATCCCAGCCTTCCATGCCCAACTTATTCATTAAACGAAATTCAGGGTTTGTGCTACTTTATATCAATGCTAATGAAAATTGTTCCCCTGTTGGGAAAAAAATGTATTCACCATGTTCTCCTTCAAATAATTCATTTTCACCTCCAGATTTCAGAGGACTTCTGGCGAATCTCTGGTTTACTTTGAATTCCTAAAACTAAATAATTTCAAGTTAATTCACTAATATTCATTTGATCACTTTTAAAACTGTTATTATATTTTTGATCAACCTATCATGTGTTGATTACACGGTGTGACATGATATTCAATTGAATTTACGGTAACTGATGTAAAGTATATTACTACCAATGGTAATCAATATATGTTATATGTTTTAATATCAAACATATAATTCCTTGGATATAGTTAACATTTTTAGTATTCCATGAAGCAATTTTATTTCAGTGCTTTCCAATATTCAGTGCACAGAATGAGTTTCTATTTTGATAGGTTTTGTGAAGCTCTCAAATTGCTCCTAGTTAATGAGGTATTTTATTACATAATGACCTTCATCTGGAGGTATTAACTATAATGGTATGGTTACAATTATAATTATAGGTGGACTGGTGGAGAAGAATGGGAGCTTTATGATTGCATCCATATCAGGTGGTTAGCAGGGATCCTTCAACTAAAATAATGAGCTTCCTAGTGCATCTAGAATGAAACTTTGGGCTACTAATGAAACTCGCACCAAGTCCAAGTATTCGTCTTTTATTTGTAAAAACCGAAGAAGATTAATGGATAAACTTTTGCTATCTATGAGGTATGAGTTCAACTTATGATTTAAACTGTTACCTTTTGAGAGAACTGTTATAGTTGGTTTAAATGGGAAATGTCACACATGATTGTAAACGTATTTTGTGAAGTAATCCAATCAAATGAGCAACTATTTGGTCCTAACCAAAATAGTATGTCTGGACTAAATTTTCGTATAGGTGTATTTTATTTGGTAACATTCTCCTATACTGTGTTTGGCATCTCATGGTATGCGGGAAAACATTATGTATAACTGTATTGCAAGTATTTTGGATCAGACAAAATACAAAGTAGAAAAGCATTAGGCTGCCCATTTGTAATCTTTCTGATATAATCATTTACTAGACAATACAAATAAATTTTGTACACTATTTATTTACTGTTCTCTCCGAAACTTAAGTGATAACATGCATTGGCTGAGATCTTAAAGCTTTAGATGGAGTATTAAATTTTGTATTAAATATCAGTTCAAAAACATAGGTTTAGATAGATATGGTAGTTCTGAACCCAAGTTTGTTAAAACCTATTGGAACAAGTGTTATTCTGACTTTCATCCATAAAAGTAAACTATGGTGGCCAGTTGAATGTGTCATGATAAGTATACTTTAATAAGATGACTATAGATTCATAGTCTCTATACTTCAGCAAATTACTAAATCAAACGTCATGAATTTATACTATGAGTTATAACGTGTCTACTTAGAGCAATAAAAAAATGAATAGGGATGCAAGTCGTGCCTTTTATTGTAATATTTTATTTTTAGGAGCACTTAAAATATCTTTAATTAAATTTTAGAGAGATAAGAGTTGGTTGGATGGGAGTAATTTAAGCATATACTTTGCAATGCAGTTAATATTTTCTGCACAGTCATTGGGTATCGTTAACAAACAAATATGTTACTCATTTAGTACAATCATGACAAATGATATATGTAAATAATTTGTGATTATCCTTCAAATCTTACATGAACTTGTACTATGTAACATGTTCAATATCCTGATTCCTAAAATCCTGGAGTGCTTTTTCACAGTCCAAGTTCATCTTTGATTTCTCTTAGCGTGGAATCAGAAAAATATAGCTATGAAACTAGTGTTGGCTAAAGTCATTGATTTAGACCTTTAGTTGTAGTGTTGGCCTCCTAAATCTGTATCTTTGGGCTTTATAATTCTCTGTACCTTGTCAAAAATTAATTTGTTATCTCGAACTACTTTCTTTACAAACAGCCATTCATTCTCTAGTTTTCACTTATCATAAAAACTAAATCTATATTAACGTTGTCACATATTAATATTCTCTACTATTCTCTATCAATAAGGAGAACACTTCTGAGTGTATGTGTATTTTATGTAAACGAGTATATATGCACGTGCAGGTGGACCTGCATTTAACCGTTGAGCCATAATTTTATAGCATGGCTATTAAAATACAATGATAATAAAATCAGCACAACGATTGTTTTCCACATCAACATTTTCAAATATAGCCAAAATATCTTTCAATTGCCTCATCAATTGGTTCGATGTACATGAGCAGTAAGATCCGTGCGATAACAAATAAACAAAAATGTTCTATATACCCTTTTGATTTAAACCAATTATTTTGTCAAACTGTTTTGTACATGAATTTTTTGAAAGCGTAATAATAATGCTTCTCAACTCTAATGTTTATTTAAAGTATTGCTTTTTTGCAATAGAAACATCATGTGAAAGAATATAGCAACATTTTTTTTATACATAATTTTTAGCCAATTCCAGCATGCAGCCACTATGTTCTACAAACTACTTTGGGTTCTCCTTAGAAAAATGCCAGCTACAATGAAATGCTTTGCAATCTAGAACTAAAAGCTGCACTGCCTAAGTATTCCAGATCTGATTTGAAGGTCGTTGCTTCTATGCAGCTACCGCTTTTTCGCCAATGACGAGTGCGAACCCGTGCTACGCACACGGTGCTGTGGTCTTAATTTTTTTTTATTTTTTTGCATTCTTTTGCTTATTATTATTTACTATCAATTCGGTTAAATTTATTATTGCACGAAACTCTATCAGAATTTTTTTTTAAATGTTGTTATAGATGTTTGGTGAACGGTCTGATTTGCAGTTATATCATCTGACATCTGACATCTTGAAATATAGTCAAAAATCCATTCGCAACGGTATTTGGAAAATGAATATACATCTGACATCTTGAAATACAGAATGTTGATCGCATAGTATTGTTAATTAAATAACTATATATCTTCATTGCACAGCAAATATGGAACGCCTTTTAAAGCCCATTGTGTCGCACGTGGTCAAGAAAGTAATGTGTTCTTCCACAGGCTGTTATTCGAAAAAATGATGATGCCTATTGTTTTCGACTATGTAATGAGGAAAAGGCATAGAAAAAAGGAAGCTACAATTTTTAAACTTTCCAAAATACTTGACTTATGAACTTAAAATTCAAGCTGGAAAGAAATAAAAATTGCAAGAGAATATATTCTTAATGCAGCTGCTAGAAAGTATACTTACTTCAAAGGTCAAAAATTGGAGCTCCACAAAAAAGTTCTTTAAAATACAGGCGAGTGTGTGTATTCATGTTAAATGATATTAAACGCTTTGAAACTGCAGTTCGGAACCATATTGAAGCATTTACAAATTGCTTGGTACATACATGATAAAGCTTACTGCACTACCATTTCAAACCACATCATCCATTTTACTATCAGATACATCCTTACCGCTGCACAGTCCTTACCACTGCATTGACATAGTTACATCACATCACCATTACTGTCAAACATCATTCAACTTCAACTGCTACAACTCCTACACTCCTACAACCAACTTCAGTTCAAACTTCAGTTCATCCTCTATTTCCACCGATACCGTCTGCATCACTTAAAACAACATTTTTTCATTCATCATTTAAAACTTAAGTTCAAACTTCAATTCATCGTCCTGTCAATCTGTAGTCAACACCCATATCCATCAACTGCTGCCTGTCTACAACATTACACTTGCCAAATCATTGCTGTCTCCATACGACCAAAACGCAATTCCAGTGCACCTTCACTTCTGCCTTCCTATCTAACAATCAACATCATAACAGCCATATTGCACTACCTACCATCCTCAACAGCAACTCCTCAACATTCAACATAACCACTGTCCATAACCATTCATTTCACCATAGTGCCCAAACATCCAACCTCCTTCACATCAATTGACTACCATCCGCAACTGAACATCAAACATCCCCTCTGCCTTCCGCTTGCAACCTTAATCATACACTGCAGACTAAGTGCAAACAGCCAAACCAACATACTTCTACAAACACTTCTAACTTCATACTCCACCCTCCACGACCATTACAACAGCATCACAAACACCTTTTACAAACACTGCTTTAAACTCCACTGCTACTGCATATACTCAGTCATCCATCCCTTTGTGCACATTTCAGTGTGCATATAACAACTGCTGCCATCTGCCTTGACCTGATTCATAATGCCTCACCACCTAAAACATACAACCCTTTCAAATTGTCAAAATAAACTCCTCTACAACACTTCTCTATTCACCTATCAACTGCAACCATTATCAACTACATACCACTTCTGCCACAACCTCCTCAAATCCACTTTACACCATATACTGCCTACACACAACCTCCTCTGCCTGACGACTAAACATCCCCCACATCCTACAACCCCTCATTACCACCTTTACATTTCACTGATCACCACCCGAAACTTTACTTCGTACAAATTCACCATGAACTACCCTACACACCGACCAAACCATATTATCAACATCACCATCCCACTTTCTGCCCGCACCTTCCCTCCAACAGTCAATACTCCTGCCCCCAGCCAATACAACTTCACACGTGGCAACCCTGCACAGTGCACACTAACAACATCATCCTCATCAACTGCTTGTGCCTCCTTTTCTTTTGCAATATGTCACTATATTTTATGGTTGTGGTTGTTTTTAGTTCCTACCAGAAATATGAAGTAATTTGATACTTGTCAAATGTAAAAAAATGAAATTGAGAAATAAAATAAAGAGATGGTAATACTTAAACTACAAATTAATAAAAATTATGATATGAATGAAAAAATAATTGAAACAACTTCGTTAAAAATAAAAAATCATTCCCAAAATACATGAACCAAATTAGAAAATATAATGGAGCATTTGAATTCATGAAGTGCACCTACCCCTTTGTTTTGTGTATTACCGAATACCGCTCTTAATGAAACGCAGATTATTTAACTAATAAAAGAGGGTTGATTGAAATAGATCTTGAGGAGACAGTGGAATGTAAACCAAATTAAGCATGAGTGTAACAGTTAACACTGAGGAATAATGTGCATGAAGATTTTTGTTAAAGGATTAAAATTATAGTATTATACACATTCCTTAATCATGCATGACTTACTTTAATAGCCGTATGAGATCTAAGGAAATAATGCATGATTTGCTTCAAGATCCAAATTGAGATCTATTTATAAATCTTCACCAAGTTATACACTATACACACATGCGCATGCACATTGTCATTTGTATGTGTTAAAAAAAAGTTGGGTCTTATTTGGGTAATAAATTAATAAATGTAATGCATTCACAAATTGAGCTCTCCTTTCTCACTCTTTCAGTTGCATTCTTTAACTTTTCTAACCTACCAATTGCACTATCCGGTCTCTTTTCTTCCCTTTAGAAATTACTTTCTCACCATTACTGCTAATCAATTATTTCTCGTGACTCGAAAAATGTAATGTTTTGCTTTGTTAAAAACATCTGTATCATTGTTTCTTATTATAGCTCACCTACTATACTGCTATAAGATATTTTCTTCAATACATAGCTATGCATGTACATTTAAGCTCATTAATTAAATATCCAATTTTCCTATATTTGACAATTTGCTACTATGTGGTCTTCCACACTTGAAATATGAAACAAAGCAGCCAAACTGGAATTATTTTGCAACACACTTGAAGAATTGAAGTAAACTTTATACCAATTCAATTTTTTATGTAAACTCGTGATGCATTTTTAAACTACTGAATTGCAAGATTGAATAACATGCATTTAACTATAATTAGTAGAATATGCAGAAAATTTACCTTGCCTTCCATCACCGCTACACATGAGTCGGTAATACCCTGGTAAATTCTGATTACACCGTTTCCGGGAAGCTTTGAACATCAATCAGTCACAAATGGTAAGAAACAAATATTATTCGATAAATTTAAAGATAGTAAAATTTCAAACAACACAAATTTACCTAAATGCCCTCGGTACAGATACACATCTCCGTGAATACAAAGGTAGCACTTGAAACAGCTGCTCAAAACACAAAATTCAATCAGTACCACAGTGATTAAAACCTGAATAAGAAAACATGGAATAAAGCCATAAATTTCTCAATCCATGGTTGAATTCATGACTAAGCAATCTGTTTGATAATGCCTCTATGTATACACTTTAGTATTTTGACAACTTTAATTATTCAAAAAATCTTATTATAACATGGCATAAGTATCATAATGCGTAAATGACATTTATGCAACATAACATTCCAGTTGAATATCTAATGTAAAATTGTTGGCTAATGAACTATTTCCTTGCCATTATATCCGGGGAAAAAAAAACAGTTCACTAAAGCATTTGTCATACACATACCATTTTTTATTTCAATTTCTAATTTGAACATATATCATGGTTTATTTTGCTGAAGAAATGTTTTTCCTACATCTTGTCATTTTACTAAAGATGAATGCTGCTTGATTCTAACATCAACTGCAGATTCCTTCGAAATTTAATTAAATAGCACATAACTCATGAGAATTTTGAAGTTTCTGCTTGCTGTAAATCATGAACATCTAACTACTCAGACTGCACAAATATTCTTTTCAGCTTGAATATTACACTCTTACCTAATGATAATAGAAAATATTGATAAATAGCAATGACTTTGCAAACAAACTGTTCTTCCATTTTTAATATTTATGCCCTCAAAACCGATAAAAAAAATAAGTATGAACATTGTATATTTTACATTATTTAATTGCTAACACAAAATGGATATTAACTCAATGATCGTACATTCACATGCATGAGTCCATGATATTATTAAATTTAAGTTGTCCACGGTTCATGTCGATTAACTTTATCTTGCTCAATTGTACATTATTGATATCTTATTGAACTCGGTCTACACACAACGATGTTCTTTCTTAAATATATCTCCTTCATTCTTTTGAAAGACATGCCAACAAACTCGATCATTACTTACATACACGGGATCACTACATAGTTTAAACACCTAAATAAACATAAGGAGATACATCACTTAATCATTATAACATCTAACTATGTCCTTTACATATCTTAGAAACTAAGATCTCGACACCCCAACACAGAGGGAGCATAAACTGTGACATGCTTAACAAATCACGTGGAGTTTATAAATTTACCTAGGTGAAGCATTATTATATTTCAGAACTGGTTGTACATCCTCCCTTGAAATATAAGTTCCAAGCTTTCTTGATAGCAATGTCAACTTCAAGTCATAAATATGTTCATACTAATATGTGCAGACTATAGGCTAAGTCAACTATCAACTTAAAATCCATTGGAAATGAAGTTCATCTATAGTATATATAAATGCACACATAGATGTGCATATGTATAGGAAAAATACTTGGTTTGGGATACTTAATTCACTTTTGTTTTGACATTTTGGGAGAGATTTTTTTATTCGTATGGATATCTAACCTTGAATAACCTCAAACAAAATATATGTAAAGATATATGGCCTCAAAAGATATGAGCCGTATCAAAATATGAGCCGTATCAAAATATGAGCCGTATCAACAAAATATGAGCCGTATCAACAAAACTAATAGCAACATTGAATAGCAACATTGAATAACCTCAAAAGATATATGGCCACAAATGAAAGTATCAATTAAATTATTAATTTTGAATAAAAATTCATGTATACTAAATTCTTAACATAAATATAAATTTTATCACTTTATTAATGTTATCTAAAAGGAAAATAATATTTAATTTTTACTAAGAATAGTAGACAAATGAAGGTTGATTCAAGTTTAGCAAGAAGTTGACCAGCCTGCATCAATGGAATGAACATGAAACAATAAGTGTAAAGACTAAAAATTAAAGTTTTACAGAGATTCCAAAATGCAAGAAGTAGAGTGTTGGTTTTAAGAGTCGAGTATCTTGTGTAATACTAAAGTAGAAAATTTTGTTTTGATTTTCTTATTTCTTTCCATTATATTATGTTACAGTCATGAAAAATTAAATTTCGCATTCAAGTTAGTGTCTATGCATTCGTATTTAGTTTTGCTTCTTCTTTTTTTATATTAAGAGCAATTTACTTTACATTGAATCATAATTACATGAACATATATTTGTTTATATTTAACTTTTATACATTTTTAATTCTTGTTATAAAACCCCATAGTACTCAATAGATTCTTTTTGCAAGTTTATATCAGTGTAAAATGGATATCTAATTAACATTTTTTGGTTATAACCATATTTTATCGTATAAAAAAGTAAAGGTTACCTTGGCATCAAAATATCAAAGAATAACCACTCAACAAACTAATATGTAGTGTATGTGTATAATATCCCTTATTGTGCATAGCCGAGGCTATAAAATAATTTAAAATATCTGTTTGAAATTATATTCGATTATTTAGCGTTGAGTGGTACATCCAACTCTAACAAAACTAATATAAAACACATGTAAATTCTAGTTTCCAAAAAAAACATAACCATCTAAATAAATTATTTGCTAATAATTGTAAAACATCACATTAGTTTAGTAAAATATTTATAATAATTTTTTTTTTGAACTGGTACTTTATATACAACAAATCAATGAGACAACATATCCCATGTCAAATGAACGTTCGAAAGCGAGTTTCGAACTTGTGACATCCTGCACCAAGCCGAATCAATTAACCACTTGGACAATGGTGCTTGTCAATATTTATAATAATTCATAATACTGTAAAGATCAAACCAATGGTTGCTGTTTCACCCTTTCCATGAATAGGATAGTTTAATCTTAATCTATAATAAAAATTACAGTAACAAATGATGATTAGACAGACAAATTATAATTTTGGTTATATGTCATTAAATTTTTGGTTTAAATAGAAATTAGTGTTTAGTCTACAGTGGCAATATGCAGCATTAAAAGAAAAACCAAACATAAAAACAATGGTAGCGATAATTTGCAACAGTGGTAGTAATTATAAAAAATTGCAGTAGTTTAAAAAATACCTAAAAGTTGTTTATTGTAAACATTGCAGTAATAAATTATGCAATACAACATCCTGGACTACCTCTATTGACTTGAAATTCACTAAAATTGTCCTTCTTAAATGCCATTTCCTGTAACTAACCCATTGAGGTAAAAGAATATTTAATTACATATTGTATATTTAATTGATTATGATATCCAAATATTGACTTATATCATGTAATCATTATCTTATGCATACAGTAAATAAATAGGAACAGTCGATGTAAAATTAGTTAACATAACAACTGATTAGACTGGACCAACAAATAAAGTAGTAAAATGCACAAAATCAGATTCCAAAGGCCACTGAATGAAAATTTCAAAATCTAAATGCTACTGAAATAAAATGCACAAAATCAGTTAACACAAAATATAATATAGTCAGATTCCAAAGGCTACTAAAATAAAATGCACAAAATCAGATTGTAAAGGCTAATGAGATAAAACGCACAAACTATTTATTAGCTTACATACAGTACATAAGTAGAAACAGTCAATGCAAAATCACAATTAACACAACATATGATCGAATTGGACCAACAAATAAAATAGTAAAATGCACCAAATAGAAGATCCAACTAAATATATAATACAGTTAATTGGTTCAGTTGGAATGTGAGAAAGCAGCTGTACAAATGCTGCTAAAATTAGATTCCAAAGGATACTGAAATAAAATTCCAAAATTAGTACAATGATCTAATATAAGAAAACATAAATGAACCTTTTCTGTTTTCTAAGAAACCACATTTTACCACACCCCTATCTCGATGGCCTAAAGATATGATTTTAGAAAAAATCGAACAAAGTTGCATATCCATTTACAATAAGTAAAAGCAAAACCAAAATCTGCATGCACAAAATTCGGTGTGTTACAAATCCATCGTTTTACATGTTAAATACTACCGGAATGTACAAATTTAAATAGCTCAAGAGAAAAAAGTAAAAATAAAACCAACAAAATAATCAATTAGCGTTCTCCACCAATTGAACAGCGAAATAATGATTACATATTTGAACCTTAAATCAAACACATAGATAGCATTCATGGAAAGCAGAACCAAATTAGTGGCAGTGAATAGCACTCGGGCAAACCTAAATCAGTGACAGTTAAAAAATATTGTAAATAATGCTTAGGGAAAGAAGAAATATTCATAACGACATTTAGTAGAGAAGATGGAATTTTTTTTTGAAGCAAGGTATAAAGTAAAAACAGAACCAATAAAAGAAAATAAGTAGTATTGTGTACGAATTTAACCAAATGCAGTTTTGTATATGTCATTAATTATGTAGAAAATAACATACATGTAGTGACTTCTAGTACATAAATTCTTTTAAAACACATTCATGCATCAAAGGCCCAAATATAACCTCGTGTTCACTTTATTGCAAAGCAAATGAAAATGTGCTATATTTCTAAATCTTTACCCATATTAATATCATCAAAATTCGACCTTTATTTTGATTGGACATACTAATTTATCTAAATGGCCCAATTCAGCCAAAGAAAAAAGAAAAAAAGAAGCAAATAATACCTAGCCTATCTCTGGCAGTCCATCGAATCACTATCATCAACGCTATCTCTGGTGATGCCGCAAATATTGATTCGCAAGTTAGAGAGGCTAATCGATGGGGAGGGGTTCCAGCTTTTATGATACAGGGTTTTGAGGAATTTGATTAAGGAAGGAGGACAACGACGCTGTCTGTGGTGAAGCCGCCTGTATAGATTCGCTAGTTAGAGAAGCTGATCAGGGGATGGTTTTTAGCTTTTTAAGGAATTGGATTGATGAATTTGGGGAAAAACGCAGTTAGGTTTCATGAAGCGAGAATGCAAAGGGGAGGAACGCAAGCAGATTTGGTGAGGCATGCGAGGACATTTTGGTAAGTTCAAAAAGACGCGGTTGAAGCCAGTTGATTGAAGTTTCATTATTAATAGTAAAGATATTATATGTTTGATTGATTTGGTTTTGCAAATTCAGTGATTATCTAAACTATTCATGCTCTAAATAAATGGTGACCTGTAAATTCTACAGATCTCATTATGTCTCAACATACAGATCAATGCGGAAAAACAACGATCAAGACACTGGTATTTTGTTACGATACAAATGTAGGATAGAGTATAAAACTTGCACGAAGGAGACCTCTTTGCTACATTTAATGGTGCAACAGATAAGACCTACACTGAACTGTTAAATAGATACATGATTCACTACTCTTACACCAGGTCATTAATATTGCAACCATTTCTGCAAATATATGCAAGAAGGCAAAGTTGTATACAAGAAATTTTAAGACACATCTAAATAGACCTGTCAAATGGGTCGGGTCGGGTCATAAATGGGTCCGGTAGAATTTTGCCCGATCCATTCAAGACATAAATAAACCCAACCCGCTTGACCCGTTTAATAAACGGGTTGATCTGACCCGATATATTTATTAGAAGGGTCAACCCGACCCAACCCGTTTAACAAAAATTACAACAAAACAATGATAAAAACTTAGCAAAACTGAGAATTACTCCAATATATCATTAATACTGCATCAATTATCAAAGATTCAAAAAATTACATGAAGGTAACACAAAAACTGGAAAATGTTAGAACATCCTACATAGTATAATTACAAACTACAACATTTAAAAACTTCACAGTTGAATACAAAATCTGCATCCAATAACTGAAATAAACTGAAGCAAATACTACAAAAGTAGCAACATGTCATATAAAAGTAATGAAACTACAAAATATTTAAAAGTTCTGCATCATAGAAGCATTCTTGTAGGTTTGAAGCCCTTATGCACAGCCTTGTAATCCTGAAGCAAACAACACAAATTATCAGTTCAGAAATGTTGTAATAGCAGTACTAGCAAATATATTGGCAAACTCCTGAAGTAAAACCAAACCTTCAAACCAAAGCACAAAATCAAACTCCTACATGAAAGTGTCAACAATTAAAATCATTAACAGCACAAACAATTTTTAGCATCAAGAAGAACTAAAACTGACCAAGTTTCAGCCAGTGGATTGTCAATATCCAACAGAAATTGTTCAAATAATCAAATCGCCTGTATCACTCAAAAACATCAAACTAAATCAATATATATCAGTAAATAGTAAAAATCACAATAAAAATCATATTTGCATTGAACAATTGTAACTTTACACCATGTTTCAAAGTGAATGTAAACATTATGTTTTTGTATAAAACAAGTATAATTACTGTCTGTTTAAATGTGATTTGCATTGATCATATGTAAATGTAATTCTGCAGCAGTGTTGTTTCTTTATAAAGTGTATGGGTTAAGAGTTATAAAAATAATAACAAACAATATGATGTATAAAGTTCATGTCTACCTTATGTCTACATTCTTTGCAATCATCTAACTTGTCTTTGAGCAACCTTGTATATGGTGAATTAAAAAGAAAGCGTGACCTAAACTTCATTCAAGAGTTGCACAATGTAGAGATGGGAAACTATTTAGTGCAACATGGAGCAAACGAGCTAGCTAGTTGATGATCCTAACAAATATATGTTACTAATGAAAATTCCCTCATACTCAACTATTACTAAAATGTTATATGGGCTAAATTTATAAAACTGCCATAACTCACTAGCAACTAAAAAGTATAGATATTTTATAGACTCCAAACAACAAATTGTACTTAACTGAAAACAGTTTAAAACATTTATACATGATAGAAGGTAAACATATTCTTGAATAAACTGGCATTGCAAATTTGCAATGAAGGAATGCTAGTTTGCTTAAGTTTGATGAGAAAAAAAATATGCAGGGTCTCATGTCTATATCCAGGGCATAATACTTTTATGTTGATCTTCTGTTGGTGAAAGTAATTTTTTTTTTGAGTTTATTTGAATTTATTTGCGTGTATAGAGAAATGTCAACATATCATTGCTAATCAATCGAATAAAGATTAGTAATATTTATGAGAAAGTCATTAAAATGAAATGCGCACTCGAAATTATATTACAAAACTATACAAAAACGACCAAAAGATTTGTAAAGGACTGTCCACTACTGGTCTAAAGTTATAGCCTGGTCGAAGATAATAAAACAGATACAGGCCATAAGTAATTGCAAAACAGAACAAATGGTTCTCGACAAGATTAAATAAATGAAAGCTAATGCAACAGTGGCAGCTAAAGTGTATGAGATAAGTAGTTTACAAACAAAGGTGGTAGCAAATCAAGAGTCCAACACATGTGAGAGAGAATGACCAATTGAAGGTGGTAATAAACAAGGCAGTTGAAAGAGTGCTGTGGATATTGAACTATATGAACAAAAAAGTAGTTGACTATAGTGTATGTTCAAATGTCTTTTTGAAAACCGACACATTTCACTTTTAAGGTTGCAGCTTTATGGATTTTTGAGGTTAACCTTATATATATTTGCATTGTATACCTTTTGCATCTGTGATGAATCTATGATCTCTCAGGTAAGGTCAGTATACATCAAAATAGATTTTGAGTGGGATAACTTGCAGAAACTAGCCTTTAAGGTCAGATTTATACTTTGCATTTTAAAATGCGATGGTTTTATCGCCGTTCATTAATTCCTAATCATCATATCAGATGGTCGATGAATTTAATACTAAGATTATGAGAGAGTACACATATGAAGACAAGTAGCTTAGAGAACTCTGGAAATGAAGTCAATGTTTAAAACGCACGCTAGAAGCTAGAAGTGTAAATGCATGTGATGTTATGCAACATGAACTTCTTATACAAACTTTACGTGTAAATGCATGTAAAATTATAGTAGTATATGAAATTGTCATACGACTATTGTTTCATTTTATCAAAGTCCAGGGCATTCTATAGTGGTTTATTTATTCCTAGTAGTAGAGAAACAAACAGTTTCTAACATTGCTTTGGAGGCATGTTGTGAAATTTAGAACCTTTAAGGTGGGTTAAAACATATTTGTTTGCGTGAAAACCAAAAAGATAGGTAATTGCTATAACTCCATAGTTCTATAACTGTCAACGCCTGCCTTCAATACTATGAATTTCCATTTTTTAATATTTTTGAATGTATGCTGAAAATTACCGGTTTAGTTGTGCAATTATTTCTACATGAGCGAGAGTGCTATATAGAAACAACAAGGCAATTGATGTCTTACGGATTTATGTTTCTACATTCTTTTAGATTGTAAATGAAAATTTTGACTCTTCATATTGCCTTTAATGATAAGTAAGGTGTGTTTAAGAATTCAAAATATATATTGAAATAGGCTGTTTGAGTTAATCAGCCAATGGTTTCAGATAATATAGATAGGACCCAAAATATTAAGTCCAAATATCAAAAGTTAGATAATTCTTTTGTGCAAAAAAAAAATATCAAGAGTCGAATACTTTTCAAGAAAAAAATTACCTTTTAAAAGCAAAAACAAAGAAGTCGATAAAATATGACTCATTAAATCCACTGTTTACTACTACATAGATCAAACATATAGAATGAAATAATTGGCAGTAATGCAAGAGATCGATATCTGTCATCATATAATCACTGATATGTACATCAAACCACAACCAGCTATAAACATAAATGTATGAAATAAGTAAAAATTGAAATTTAATTAAATAAACTTATATATTTATATATAGAAAATCTAGTATTTAAAGATTAGCAAACCATGAAATTCACTCAAGAAAGAAAAATATATGCAATACCTGTAGCTTATATCTCAAACAGTTAATTAAAAAAAGTGGTAAAACTTGTTTAACTGGTTAATACAAAACATGCATAGATTGTAATTATGTGTAAATACAAGTAATTCTAAAACATAGCTTATACTATTAAAGCTTCCACTTGCATATATGTAAATAGGCTCTTCAAATGGAAATTGAAAATGCCACAGGAACTAAAACGCACATATGTAAATAAAGTGGTGAAACTGGTGTCAATATGTACTGTTTTATATTTAATGTAATTATACATCAGATATCTAAAAATAGTCAAACCATTCTTAAACTTGGCATATCACAAAATTTGGCATAGCCTGCAAAATTAAATTGCCTGTCAAAAGTCAATGTAAAAAAATCACACTAATATTCAATGCAACGCATATTGGTAAAAGAGATAACATTTAAGTGATTTTAGTATGCTCTGTCTTCCCCCACCAGTTAATACTCAAAATGGTAACTCTGTCTATATTTATCCAACTTTCTTAATACCTATCCCTAAATCGTAACTCTGTCTATAATTCAACCCCAAAAAACCAAGTTTAACCCTATAACTATATTTACACCAGTTGCTTTGACATTTGCATCATTAGCTGCTGCAATTTAGTGTTCAAACAGAGAAATAGAAACCTAACACCAAAATCTCCAGAACGATGAAGAGAAATAGATTACCTGGACATGAACTTCAAAAACAAGCAAGATTAGACTAAAACTTTTGGATTCAGATTTCGAATTTAGGGTTTTTGAATGAAGCAGAGAAATCATCTTCCATCGATTAGAGGTGGAGTTAGGGCTGAATGGGTAAGCGGTTTGGGTCAGGTTGAGAGTTTAATCTATTAGTTCTAAATGGGTTGGGTATAAAAAATAAAATAAAATAAGAGAGTTAGACCCAACCCTTTTACTGTTAGGGTTAGTGGGTTGGGTAAACGGGTTAGAGTCGGTTTTGACAGGTCTACATCTAAAGCTTCCATGCATACTTCGTTGGAAGAGTCTAGTGGGTTTGTGATGTAGTAATTTTCTTTTAATTTTGTGATGTGTTAGGCAAAAAAGATCTGTTTATGTTTGTTCTGTTCTGTTCTGAAAAATCAAAATCAGAAGTTGTTATATGGTGCTTTCTGTTCTAAAACTGATAAATAATATATCTTTACTTATCTTGTTTGTATTTTGTGTTTCATTTGCTGCCATGCCTGAATTTATATGGCTTATTAGTGCAATGCAACTGCAAATAGTATTTTACAATAACGATGGAAATTAGTTAGACTAATCTACCATGTTTAATAAACATGGTTAAAATAGAAATGCAACACTGTTACTTCTACAGCATTTTGTCTTTGTTATAGGATTACATTTACAATATATCTAAAGTATTGGGAAAGAAAGACACATCTTATACGTCTTGTGTGGAAAGAGGTTCTACAATTTTTGGAAAACATTGTGCAACCTCGGTTTTACAATTTAGAAGCCATTGTATTTTTTTATAAATGATATGAAGATTATACCATGATTCAAAAGTGTTGGAAATAAACAACCACAAAAATCTACACAACATCAAATAGCAGTTGTGAAAAGTGTTTCGGGATATGACAACAGCAACAAAAATGTTATTAAAGTAATTGAACATCTTTTATAAGCCATTGTAAAACAATTTTTTTTCTTGTACTGTATGTTCGTGCATTGGTCTGTCCAATGGCATGACTAATCACTCCTAAAGTCTGTCAGGTGCTCGAAAAACAGTTCTATGAATACTATTCTCGACCACAAGCAACTGATGGAATTGGTAGTCAAGTCAAGCTAAGAGAATACATTTTCTTCAAATAACCGATCAAAGAGATCATCCATACGAGACAATGAATAACTGTTTTTTTTGTTAATTTATTCGGTTCTCGATAATCGACGCAAAGTCTTAGAAAGCCATCTGCCTTAGCAGTAAACACAGCTGGTGCTCCTCCACTTTGAAATACTTCTCCTAATGAAGCCCTTTAATAATTCATTCACTTATTTAAATCTCATCTTTCTCTAGGAGCCATATGCCTCAGGTGTAAGGAAATAAGTCTAGCATTCTCTTCAAAATAAATTCGAAATTTAATCTCCCTATGTGGTGGAAGACCAAAAACTTCAGAAAAGATATCTCGGTAGTCATGTACTACTGGTACTGAAGCTAACTCATCATGTGACAGATCTAAGGAACACATGTAACTCAACATCACTAAACTCCTAAGGTCATAATAAACCTCATGGCTTCATCAACTACAGGTACTCAAACGAACAACTTTCCTATCGCAACTAGTAATGCTCCATACACAGTCATCCAATCCATTCTCAAAATTAAACCGAACCTAGAAAATCCAAAATAAAAGCAAACTTCAAACCCTTACAAATCATGAATAAGTGAGTCGATCCTCCAATAGGGTTTGATACTATTGCATGGACTGTAACTATACTAGTTTCTAAGTGCAATTCATCTACTAGTCTACTCGAAATAAAAGTGTGTGATACCCTGGTATCAAATAAAGTGCCAATGGATAAATCAGAAAAGGTTAACACACCTTCTACGACGACCTTCTCTCCGTTATCCACAACTAGGTTTGTACTTAAGCTAGGAACAACATCATGTGTATAAGCTGGAACCACCTAGGTAGAGGCCATAGGTGCAGCCATACGCTGTCCCTTGATATGTCCCATTTGGTTGCAGTTATGCACTTTGTGAGAAATGCGGATTACGGATCTTAGGGCTAGGATTAACACTAGAGGGTTGTGGGGAGGGGGGGATGAATAGTGTTTATAAAGAATTACTAAATCTTTTTGAATTTATGTTGAATTGAACACGGATGTATGCAATACACAGACACAGATATGATCACAGAAACAAACACAAATGCAGAAATAAAGTAAAAGCAATAAAGGAAAGAACACACCGGATTTTATACTGGTTCAGAGTTACCCTACATCCAGCCCCGCAACACAAGTACAGATTTCCTTTCAAAAGCAATTGTACAATTACACCCTCGATTTCAAGGCTACGAGGTACACCCTCTAGAATGACAATCCTCTGGGTAGAGATAATTGTTTTTCAGGCCACAAGTTTACCCAATTGATTTACCAAGGCTACAATCACACCTTATCTCGCTTGATTGATTTTCAAGGCCACAATCACACATTTTCTCACTTAATAGATTACAAAGAAGCCTATAACTCTAAATAGCACTGAGAACCTTGTTGAGATAGTGATAGAGAATCAAACTAGAAAAGATCGAGTTCGATTCAATGTTGATTTCGGCAGAGTAATGGTAAGAATATGTATTAAGAAATGTGGAAGAAGAAGAGGAGTGAAAAACCAGAAAATCTGATGATAAATTCGTTGAAACTAACCCCTATTTATAGAAGAACAACAGCCATGTCCATTCGTGAAGAGATATGACGAATAGACACTTCTTTTGAAATTTGAAACCAACCGACACCATGTCGACATGGTCATCATGAGTATGTCGACATCCCAAAGCATTTTTTGATGATTTGATTTTCCTTGAAAATAACCTTTATCTTATATTAAAACTATATTAAACTTTATAAATATACTTGAATATAGTTAAAATTCATAAGTAAATATAGAGAATAATATATATAGAATTTAAATATAATTTTATATTTAAATCTAAGTATAAATATTTAAAAGTTAAATATATTATATTAAAAGATAGTTTAAAATCAGGAGTATTTTGATTTTGAAATTAAAGATGATTTTGAGGCTAAAATTGTTTAAAATCAGGATAAAGGTTTTTGATGCTTTTAAAAGGAAGTTTTTGAAATCATTTTGAAAACAAGATATAATTTTGAAAAATCATTTTGAATAAAAAGTTAACAAATACAAAACAATGTTCCACTAGATTTTTCATAGGTTCCATCCCTTTAACAGGCTCGAAGTGGATTCCATTCCACGAATAAATTGGATTTTAAGATGCCGCTGCTTTTCTATGAGTTTTAACAAAATTTATAATTAAAGAATAAATTACTTGAATTCTTGAACTCTTGATAATCTGATACTCATGAGATCTTGATATCTTGAATCTCTATACCGTACAGTCTTCATTCTTGGTACCTGCATATACATATATATCTAAACTTATAATGTTAGTATTTATATTTTATAATCTATTCTAAGGTTGTTGTCATCAAAACCATCATCTCACAGACTAACAATCTCCCCCTTTTTGATGATGACAACCTTTGTTTATAAAATATTACTTCTATCCTAATAATTCCAGCTAAAACTAATAACTCCCCCTTAATCTATGCCTAATTACCCTATTTTATATTTCTCCCCCTTTGTCATCAACAAAAACTAACTCCAAACTATATAACTCCCCCTTAATCTAATACTATATGACATGTGATTATAATGATAGTGTTATCATAAATAATCAACACAACTCTAAAAACTAAAACTTAATCCTAAATTACTAACTATCCTAACTAAGAATCTTTTATAATACTTATAATAGTTAGAAAAATATAACAACATAAATTATTTATTAAGTATATTTCAACACACTCATCAAAACCAATCATATCAGACAAGTCAAACAAATCAATCAAGTCAAACAAGTCAATCAAGTCAATCAAGTCAAACAAGTCAATCAAGTCATACCAAACAAATCAAAAACTAATAATCCCATATTATAAAACAATACTACAAACTCCTCCTAAATAAAATACAATGTATACACGTATGCAATATGTAGTTTGTAATGCGGTATGAAATGTATGACATATGCAATATAGCATGAGATAATATGCAGAATGAAGTGCAACTTGTGATGCAAATAATTATGATATGCATTGTAATTTATGATGTAATATGCAATAAAATGAGATATGAAATAGGATGCATAATGATATGTAATATGAAACAAAATGATAATGAAGTAAAAATAATAATATGCAGAATGATATGATGATATATATACTACGGTAAGCGACATCCAGATTATAAGATAAACATGAGTAATAAGTAATATCCAATTGACAAGCATATGTGTGTGTGTGTGTGTGTGTGTATCAAATTATTTATTATAAATTACTTCAACCAAACAAAGGTAATACACACCAATTATAAACTTAGGTTAAGGAAACTAATGAATGAGACTGAAAGAGTAGTAAAGAAAAGAGTTTAAAGGTAATAAGTGATATTAAAATTATAACATATTTATGAAAGGTAGTAATCAAACTCAATATTATAATTAAATTGCTAAGAAATATGGACCTAAACAATATATATATATATATATATATATAATCAAATATATTTTTATAAAATCAATAGCCTAATTATTTAATTTAAAATAATTATTTTAACTTGGTTGTTATTATTTTTTATTTTTAAGAATCCAAACTTTCATGTTTATAAAATACTTAACTTACTAATTAAAACTTTTATATTAAATTTTTATTGATTAAAATATTTAGAAACATGTTTAAACATCTTTTAAATTTGAAAAATATCATAATGAAATATTAAATAAAATGATAAAGATTGAAAAACTAAAATAAAAATGTGTTATATTAAGGCCTCTTGCCCTCTCTTTTTTTTTTAAAAAAAAATTTAATTAATTATAAAGAATATATTTAAACATGAAATTTATTTTAAAATATTCTAATATAAGTTAGAAAATAACTTCTGAAAAGAATAGAGAAAAATTCTTAATTTAAATATTATTTTTACATAGTTTAAAGTTTCATAAAAATAATAGTATTTAAAGAATGCTATAAAAAGTTTTTGTAGTAAAAAATGTTCGAAACTTTATAAAACTAAAACTGTAACTTTTATCGAATGCTGTGTTAACTTTCTGAAACTCTACAGCGTTTCAAAGCACAGAAATGCTATAAAAACGAATTTGCAGTACTTACAAAACATTACAGAAGAAAAGAAGCATTTTATAAATGCTATCTAAAATTCCGTTCATGTGATGTGGTGCTATCTTATTATTGAAGAAATATATAAATTGAGCCTTATTCTAACATTCTAAATTCATTCTATTAATTTCTTAACGATATAAAATTAGTATCTTAAATGAAATAGAGTATGAGAAGTACAAATAACATTAGAAAAGCTGAAATCATGAATGAAGGTATGCTTTTCTACTTAGTATAGTTGTAATAAATTAGATGTAGATTTTATTTATAAGAAAACACATTTTAAAAGACTTAAAAAAAAAATAATTAGACTTGTACATCGATATTATACTATGGTGTGTTGATATATGGACCAATATATCAAAACTTATAAAAGTGATAAATTTCTATACCTAACTAAATGCATATATATATATGTATATATATGTATATATATATATATATATATATATACACACACACACCTAAATGCAACAATAAAGATGAAATAATAGTAAAGCGTATCAATGTTTGCACTCCATCTTTCTAACTTTATTGTTCTTCCATTGTCGTGAGTCACACATTTATATCTTTTAGAATTTGATGACGAGATCTGCTCTATTGCGATGGGCTTGTTTTTTGATCATCGTAGTATATTCATTTGCTGAATTTGGAGACCGTATGAGAAAGATATAGATGATTTAGTAGATCGACCAACTTGTACCAAAACTTTGAATTTATGAACAATTCAACCCCTATAAATAGGCCCAACGGTCACCACTTTTCATTTTAATTGCTCTTTTTCTTCTTCTTTTTGTTTTCTATATACTATCAAACTTCTAGAGGGCATATCTCCTTCGTTTCTTAACGGAATTGGATGAAACCAGCGGAAAATCGAGGAGGAAGGCAAAGGCTATGATCTAGTAATAATTTGGTGTCGAATTTGGACGGTATTGTGATGCAACAGGCCAAACAGTAGAAGAAATGTAGAAGATACCGTACACAGTTTTTCAATTTTGGATGTCCAATTTCAAACTGTCATATTTTACTCAATTTTGATAGGAATTTGATGATCCACCCATCAAAACGACCGCGAGAACAAGAACTACAATCTGGAAAAGGAGTGGGAACAAAATACTCAAATCTCTGGATGAAATTTGAAGAATACCTTTGACAGTTTTGCCTTCTTTTTCTTTTTGTTCACCCAAACTTCATTTAACCACAACTTGGTCATTTCTTGATGGATTCGCACGAAACCAGTGGCATTGCGAAGCAGATGGAGAGAAGTACAGTATAAAATCAAGTTGTAGATGAAAACCAAAAGTTTTGAATTGATCTGGTACCCATTTATTTGTCGATTTCCATTATATATCTATTTGTTCTTCTTGATCGATGAATGATTATCTGGTATCTTTTAACCAACAGTCATTAGACATAATTCTTCTCCTGCAAAACAACATAACTTTTTAAAGAATCAAGTGGCTTTTCAAATAATTAAATATAGTTTTAAACAAAAATATCATGATGATTCTGTGACATATTCATATGAAAATAGTGTTAATAAAATCCTAAAAATAGCCATTTTAAAAACTTTTTCAAAATTCAGATTATAAAAACTTTGAAAATCTTGCTCTGATACCAATTGTGATAAATGCGGATTACGGATCTTAAGGCTAGGATTAACACTAGTGGGGGGGGGGGGGGGTGAATAGTGTTTATAAAGAATTACTAAATCTTTTTGAATTTATGTTGAATTGAACATGGATGTATGCAATACGCATACACATATATGATCACAGAAACAAACACAAATGCAGAAATAAAGTAAAAGCAATAAACGAAAGAACACACCGGATTTTATACTGGGTTCGGAGTTACCCTACATCCAGTCTCGCAACACAAGTACGGATTTCATTTCAAAATCAATTGTACAATTACACCCTCGATTTCAAGGCTACGAGGTACACCCTCCAAAATCACAATCCTCTGGGTAGAGATACTTGATTTTCGGGCCACAAGTTCACCCAATTGATTTACCAAGGCTACAATCACAGCTTATCTCGCTTGATTGATTTTCAAGGCCACAATCACACATTTTCTCACTTAATAGATTACAAAGAAGCCTATAACTCTGAATAGCACTGAGAACCTTGTTGAGATAGTGATAGAGAATCAAACTAGAAAAGATCGAGTTCGATTCAATGTTGATTTCAGCAGAGTAATGGTAAGAATATGTATTAAGAAATGTGGAATAAGAAGAGGAGTGAAAAACTAGAAAATCTGATGATAAATTCGTTGAAACTAACCTCTATTTATAGAAGAACAACAGCCATGTCCATTCGTGAAGAGATATGGCGAATAGACACTTCTTTTGAAATTTGAATTTTGAAACCAACCGACACCATGTCGACATGGTCACCATGAGTATGTCAACATCCCAAAGCATTTTTTGATGATTTGATTTTCCTTGAAAATAACCTTTATCTTATATTAAAACTATATTAAACTTTATAAATATACTTGAATATAGTTAAAATTCATAAGTAAATATAGAGAATAATATATATAGAATTTAAATATAATTTTATATTTAAATCTAAGTATAAATATTTAAAAGTTAAATATATTGTATTAAAAGATAGTTTAAAATCAGGAGTATTTTGACTTTGAAATTAAAGATGATTTTGAGGCTTAAATTGTTTAAAATCAGGATAAAGGTTTTTGATGCTTTTAAAAGGAAGGTTTTGAAATCATTTTGAAAACAAGATATAATTTTGAAAAATCATTTTGAATAAAAAGTTAACAAATACAAAACAATGTTCCACTAGATTTTTCGTAGGTTCCATCCTACTTAGGGTTCCATCCCTTTAACAGGCTCGAAGTGGATTCCATTCCACGAATAAATTAGACTTTAAGATGCCGGTGCTTTTCTATGAGTTTTAACAAAATTTATAATTAAAGAATAAATTAATTGAATTCTTGAACTCTTGATAATCTTGATACTCATGAGTCTTCAATCTTGATATCTTGAATCTCTATACTGTACAGTCTTCATTCTTGGTACCTGCATGGTTAAATCCTGCATATACATATATATATAAACTTATAATGTTAGTATTTATATTTTGTAATCTATTCTAAGGTTGTTGTCATCAAAACCATCATCTCACGGACTAACACACTTGACCTTCGAAAGATTCACCCTGCAATCCTTTTCCATATCGTTATTGCACCGCCAACACCTGATTCCTTGCTTCCTTATCTTACCCTGGGCACCTACTCCGCCCTTATGTTGATTCTGCTAGAATGGCTTATCTCCTGCCTTCTTAGGCTCCTCCTTAGCTTCTTCTTTGGAAATGGTATATAGGAAAGTCGTTTCCACCAAACCCTCATAAGTAGCTCCCCATGGGAATGTGGCTAAGTGCCAAACTTGAAGAGGCTGCTCTAGCTCTTTCGCAAACTTCAAAACCTTTTTATGTAGGGATTTTATCAAGTCAGATCCAAATCTACCTGCTCATTGAATTGATTCGTATATTATTTCACCGACATATTTTCTTGTTGCAAATGTATAAAGTTCTCCAACTATAATCCTTGCTCTGCTAGCCTCTTCTCAAAACGCCTTCCAAAATCTCTCCAAGCTATCTCTTTCTCATTGGTCTCTGCCACTACCTATCCCACCAATTTAGAGTCTCTCCTTGTAAGTGTCAAGAAGCAAGCTGCCTCCTGACTGCATCACCTAGGCTCAATAATCCCAAAATCCTCTCACAAGTACACAACCATGCCTTTGAGTTCATGAAAGATTCAATCCCTATATAAGGCTTCCCACCTAGGTTCAAAAGGTCTCTACATAGCCTAGCGAAATTCACATCACGTGGACTGGGAGGAACTGCACTTGGTGCTTGAACTGCAGGTACTTCATTGGGGTTAAGCTCAGCTTGGTCTCTTTCCTGTAAATACCAGTGGAACAACATTGGGACGTTCATGCCTGGAATCTCAACTGCTTTGCCGACACTATTTCCACCTGGATTGATCATTCTCTTTATCTATGATTTAGGGATTGTTAGCAACTTTCCTCAGATAGTATTAAGCATTACTAGAATGTAGTGGGTGTATTTGGGTTATACTTATATATGCATAATAATTTTTGAAAATATACAAGCATGTTCACTCAATACGTGCCTAATCCCTAATGAATTCTTAATCTAAGCTTCGATACCAAATGTATAATCTGCACCTTCGAACACACTGATTCAAGTCCTAAAGTGGCATTGAACACGTGTCATGCTAAGAAGTACAAATCGCTGAATTTCAAAAACATTTCATGATACAAAGACTAAGTAAAAATTTAAGTCATTCCACACTTTCAGATCTCACAATAAAAGAAAATAAAATATAAGAATTGAAAATAGTCTAAATCAAATATCAGTTTCGATAAAACGTAATCCAATCAACAATGTCTTTGAATAACAGATACAAAGAGTCTGATAATAAGATGATGTCTAACTGATAACAAAATATGATAAATAGTACATGGAGAGTAATTGAAAATAATTTAACTCCAGCACTTAGTCTCTTCCTCCACGTATTATGTCTGGGCCAATTCACCACTGGCCAATCCTCTTGTGGTGGGGATAAAAAGGGAAGAGAAGGAGTGGATCATTAGTGAATGGATTATATTACTAGTATATGATCTTCAAAAGCAATTAACTTCATTTATAATTTACATAACCTAGGTTACTTAGTTGCGTTTGTGGACTATATGTATGTAAGAATTATCTGCAAGAGTACTTAATGTAATAGTCACCCTAAGCGTACTTAACATTTGGTATACATCTGTAACAACCCTAGTTTGGAGATTACCTGTCAATATGGAATTATAATGATAATTATAATTTAATATTACGATTTAAATGAAAATTGAAGAAATTAAATTGTTTATTTGTAATAAAAAATGAATTTTGAAATTTTAAATGATAAAATGAAATTTCAAGCTTTATTTTAGTTTGTTTGGAGTGATAATATATGGAATATGGGCTTTAATATGAAAATGATTTTTATTTGGAGAAAATGCAATAAAATATTTTAATTATTGCCAATTACTTCTTTTAATAATTTTTAAAGGAAGTATGTGATTTTTAATGGTTGTTTGATCAACTAAAAAGTTGAAAATTGGTTTAAAAATGAATTTTAATTATAAATTTGAGTTTAGAATGGTTTTTTTGTATTTTTCTAAGCAAGAAAAATATTTTTATGGAATTTTAGAAGTTAAAAATAAGGTTTTGTGCATTTATTATGAAAATTGTGTATTTTTGTTAAATAGAGGAATTTAATAATAAAAACATTTAAAAATAAAAATTAATCATTTTATATGATAGAATTTTTTTTGTATGTATACAAGTTTTCATATCTTTCTTATGTATAAATATGGAGAAAATGCAACTTTGTTTTGTGTATATGTGACATAGGTTCATATGTTAGTTAAGTGTGAATTAATTAACCTTAGCCTTTTTATTTTCTTTTATTTTTGGGTCCATTAGCCTACTAGTGTTCCTTAGCGTGATTAAGGAAGTGAGAAAACAAAAATTAACCTGTACATACATTTCTACTATCCTCTTCTTCTTCCACCAGTAAACAAAACATAGAACCCACTCCATCAAATTCAAAATCCAAGTTCAATTAAATTCAATAAATAGCAATCTCTTTCAATCTAGAGTGACAATGCAAAGGTAATCAAACTTCAAACTTGCAATTTCATCAAAAATCTTAGATTTGTGAATTAGGCTTCTAATTTATTGAAGTTTTGTCCTTGCATGTTTGTGCACACTTTTTTTTTTAGGTTGTTCAAGCTCTTTTGAAGCCAAAGCTTGCACCTTTTCTCCGATTTTCTCTTGTAGCTCAAGTATTTTACAAGGTGAGTTGTAATACTCACAAATCCTAGCCGAGCCAAGCTCAAAATTGGAAGAAATAGTAAAATTTAGCTTTTGTTGATAAATTTTTGTAATCATCTTTGTTTGAAATCTGTTTCATATTGCCTCTTTGAAAGCCTATAACTTTTGATTCCAATAACGAAATATTGCCGGATTTCTTGCGTTTGGTAGCTTACATGTTGAAATTCATTTCTACAAATTTTGGTTGAAAAATATTGTGATTTGGATGTTCAAATCAATGGTAGAAAATCAACTCAAAAGCAGATTTTTGCCTGTAGAAATTGTGTTTTTTGAGTTGCTGCAAATATGGCCCGAGTCCATGTTTGAGATAGCATAATTCTTTTATTTCATACTGAAATTAAGTGATTCTTTTTTTTTTGAAAGATAAAGTTTTTTACTATAAGCATACCAAATTTCAGATCATTTCGACCTATATAGCTTATAGAAATATGCTGCCGAACTTTGATTCGGAGTATGTTTTTGTCCAGATTTTTCCAGTGAAAACACTCCCTAGGTTCAACTTTGACATATCATAACTTTCTCATACTTTATTCAAATTGCATGACTCTTTTTTTGTTTGAAATATAAAGTTTTCTACTATATTCTTACCAATTTTGGGCTCAATCTGATGCCTTTTGTTGCTCTGTTTTATTCCTGAAATTTTAACCTAGTATAGATTTTCAGGCCTGGGCACATTCTTGTTAGAATGTTACAAACATGGTCTAAGTCCATGTTTGAGACATCGTAACTTTATATTTTCTGTCAGAATTCATTGATTCTTTTTTTATAAGATGAAGTGTTCTACTTTATGCAGACCAATTTTTAGTTCAATCAAAGGTCGTTCGGCCACCTGTTTTATGTCCGAAAGTTGAATCCAGAGAAGATTTCAGACCTGGGTATTATTTTGCCTCAGCGTTTTTATGTTCGTTTTCCGTCCGACTTTTGACTTTTACTTCATGGTTTTTGTGATATTTTTGAATTTTTTTAATGGCTATGATGCTTATCAATAGGCTAGCCCAGTTTGGATGAATTTGAAGTTCAAATTTGAATTGAATTTGAATGACAGTTTTGAGTGATTTCTTTGATTTCGAGCACAGATTTTTTCAAATAATTTTAAAATAAATTTTAAAATAAATTGGAATTTAAAATAATTATTATGTAATATTTTTAAATTATTTTAAGTTATAAAATCTATTTATTCTCTATAATAAGGGAATTTTCAAATATTGTCTTCAAAATTTTGGAAAATGTTTTAGAAGCTTGTTTTCTCATATAAATTATTTTATATATAAAATACATGTTTTTGCACTACTCGAGCGAATGAGAAGGAGAATTAAATGGTTTGGTAAAACACGTGATATGTGACACATGCATTTATTTTATCGGTTAATTTCTGACTTGTCCGTTTGATCGTTTTGACATTCGGGTCGAGTTTACCGATGAGACGACGTAAACTTTTTACGACTTTGAGTGTGAAATTTACTGGCGGTTAGTAAACCGTTTAGTGCGAACGTGTGGTATGGGACGCACGTTAACACTATTCGGGTTTCTATTCAAGAGTTTGTGACACATTTGCCATTACGACGTGCCAGTACTGGACATTTGAGTCATTGCCATTGCGGCGTTTACCATTGCGGCATATCTGTCTTCGAAACATTTTCCATTGTGGTGTATTTTCCATTGCGGCATATTTTTCGTTGTGACGTTTTGCCTTCGGGCGAGGTACCTATTTCAGATAATAGTACTTGGCAAAGCTTCGGCCACATGCACGTGCAAACACTTTTGAGATGGTTTCTTTGACTATTTTCGCTAGTATATCGCCCCTTTCGGAATTGGTCCTTTGAACCATTCGATATATATTTGTGGCAAATACCTTTTGAGAATTTGAACTCTTGGAAGTTCTATTTTTGAGATTTGAATTGCCTACGCTGACGTTGTATGACATTTTCCTTTTGGCATTTACTTGAGATTTTATTCTCCTCTTTGGAGATATAATTGCCTTATGGCTTGTTTGAGATGGAATCTCTTTATGCATGTTTGGGGTTTGCCAAGATGGCGGGTTTAGGTTTTCCCTAGACCATATTTGATGTTTTATGAATGTCGATGATATGAGGCTCGCTACTTTTAGCGTTTTATGGGTTATTTTATCTCTTTTAAGATTATATGTTTGTGTAGTGATGCCATACTATCACTCGATGTAATCATACACTTTAGATTGTTCCTTCCCATTAGGGAATATTATCACATTATCCTTATGCTCATATTATCGCTTATCCTTGTACACTGATTTGTTTAGCTAGACTGACCCATGTATTTTATACTCAGGTCAGGCCGAGGTGTTTCAGGTTAGGTACCCTTTGGACTTAGCTTATTCTGTTTCCGCATGTACTTTTCTGCTAGCTCTTTTTGTTGCAGCTTTTTTGTAGTCCTTTTTTTGCTACTCTAATATGTATATTCTTTTGATTCGTGTTTGTATTGTGGTCGTCATACCACATATGTGATGTATCATTTTGTATACTTTGTGATATATCTGTATATGTATGTATATATGGGATTATCTATTGTTCTGTGATGTGTTTTGCATTTGAGTTGCTGTATTTTGTTCTGATAGATCCTATAGCCACCTATGGCTTTGTATGAAGTATTTATTGGATATATCGATCCACGAAAAAAATGCCATTGTCAACGTATTCAATAGATATTTAAGAGAAGGCTATAGATGGTCGCTTCTATCTAGCCCTATTATTTGCATTAGCAGACAGTATTACCTAGTAATACTCTTTGTTAATGTGGGTCTCGAGATGAGGCATCATAGCTTGGTATCAGAGCTGAGTTTAGAACAAAATATGATAAACATAGAACAAAAACACATATTACGGTACATCAAAATGTAATACAAATGTTACGAATCCCTGAAACATCGTGCCTTTGTTCTTTTCGTGTACTTTGGGGTAGATAGAATTTTGGGAATACATCTAGGAATGCATTTTAATTCTATAGCATTCCATATTAGAATTAATAATATCTACCATGGGAATAATCTTTATCTTATCTTAACTTTCAGCTAATGGCTGGAAGAGGCACAGGACGACGCTCGGATGCCAGGCAATCCAACAGCTCGCATCTGGACGGTTTTATATGTCCGACGATCAGTTTATGGAGTTATTTAGGAGCACTCAGGCTCCAGCTCCTACTCGAGCTTCTCCTCCACGCAAGTCTGTCTTTGCACGCTTGTGCAGTGATTTCTCTCATCTCATAGGAAAGCCGTTCAAAGGCTCCGAGTCCATTCTTGAGGTCCAAGCTTGGATTCGTACGTGCGAGCGCATCTTCTCTCTCATGGGTCTTTCCGACCACGATAGAGTTCTTGTAGCATCTAGCCTATTGCAAGAGCGTGCCCTTGATTGGTACGAGCTTCTCATAGCCGAGCTCGATCAGTCTACTCTTCCTTGGACTCAGTTTTGAAAACGATTCGAGCTCAAATTCCTTCCTAATTCTGAGAAAGCTTTATTGGCCCGTCGCTTCCTTGAGTTGAAGCAAGGGAAGTCCTCCGTCTCTGAGTACATTTCATCATTCGAGGCCTTATGTAAGTATGGTCTTGAATACATTAGCACCTCTTATAAAAAGAATCTGAAGTTTATCTCTGGTCTTAAGAAGTATTTAAAGAAGTCTTTGATGCTCTAGCTCAAGCTTTCTTTTGAGGAGTTGGTTGACTCCACGCTTCATCTCGAAGCCGTCGAGAAGGCATGCGAGAGTGGTGATGAGGTTCATAAGAAACCCAATAAGAAGAAGTTCCCATTTTATAAGCCAAAGTTTTTCCCTTCCAAGAAGAAGAAGCCCATAGGATCCAGTCTAAATTCCAAGCTTAGTGGAGTACCTCCTACTCGGAAGGGGTGTTTCAACTGTGGTTCTCTTGCCCATATGATTCGAGATTGTCCTAAGCCTGTCTTCTGCCGCTATTGCAAGAAGGAAGGCCATCGTATTTCCACTTGTCATATTGCTCCGAATAATTCTAGATCTAGCAAGCTAAATGTGGTGGATGCTTCTGGAGGTTCTTCTCAGCGTAGAGGTACTTCTCCTTTTATTCTTGAAGGTTCATTATTGTTTCGTGATCATTCTATCCGAGTCCTCTTTGATACGTGTGTCGCATTCATTCGTATCGAAGGAGCTCATTGATGATTTGTCTTTGGATGTTCTTGTATAGTTACTTCATTGAGGATTGTGAATCCTATTGGGGGATCTGCAACTCTTAGCATGCTTTGTGATGATGTTGAGATTGCTTTATGTAGCTTTTCTTTTCATGCGAATCTGCACGTTATTTCTTATTTGGGATTTGATATGATTTTGGTTATGGACTGGCTAGTGCGATACGATGCCAGGATTATTTGTTCTGAGAGAATTTTATATCTTCAACATCTAGATTCGTCTACTCAGCTATCACTTGTTCTTCGAAATGTGGGTAATTTTGAAGTGGCTTTATATTCTGTAGACTTACGAGATGATGATGATATATCTCGTATTCCTATTGTTTGTGACTTCTTTGATGTATTTGAGCCTGTTATGGGTTTGCCACCCAAGTGGACAATCGAATTCCGCATTGATCTCATTCCAAGCACTCAACCAATTGGTCGTCCTACCACGAGGATATCTACAAAGGAAAATGAGGAACTCAAGAAGCAGCTTTTAGAGCTTGAGTCCAAGCAGTTAATTCAGTCCAGTTTTTCACTGTGGGGTGACGCGACCGTCATTGTGAAGAAATCCGATGGAACTCTTAGGCTTTGCATCGATAACGAATTGACTATCAAGAATCGGTATCCATTACCTAGGATCAATGATATGTTCGATCAATTGAGTGGCGCTAAGGTCTTCTCTCAACTCGACCTTGCCACTGGTTTTCATCAGCTTCGAGTCGTAGAAGATAACAGACCTTTCACAGCTTTCCGCACTCGATATGGATCTTACGAGTGGCTCGTTATGCCATTCGGTTTGACGAATGCTCCTGCTTTCTTTGTTAATCTTATGAATCGAGTATTCCGGCAATATCTTGATAAATTCGTCCTTGTGTTCATCAACGACATCCTTGTTTATTCGAAGTCTGAAGCCGAGCATGCTAATCACTTGAGAATTGTCTTGAGTACTCTTCATCACCATCAACTTAAAGCCAGATTCTCCAAGTGCCATTTCTGAGAGAATAAGGTTAATTTCTTAGGCCACGTTGTCTCTTTCAGAGGCATTTCAGTCATCCTTTAAAGATTTAATCCATTCAGAATTGGAAGAGGCCTGAGAATGTTCATGAGATTCGTAGCTTCCTTGGATTGGCGGGTTATTCCGTCGATTCATTAAGGATTTCTCTCATATTGTGCTTCCTCTCACCAGCCTTAGTCGAAAAGGCATTCGATTTATTTGGTCCAACAAGTGTGAAGCGTCTTTTCAGCAGTTGAAGGACCTTCTCACTAATGCCCCTATTCTAGTGGTTCCTGAAGGGAATCAAGATCTTGTTGTCTATACCGATGCTAGTCATTGTGTCCTCAGTGCCATGCTTATGCAGGAGGATCGGGTAGTTGCTTATGCTTCTAGGAAACTACAACCGAATGAAGTACGCTATGCCACTCATGACCATGAGTTAGCCGCCATTGTGTTCGCCTTGAAGATTTGGCGCCATTATGTTTTAGGCGAGCACTTCATTCTATACACCAATCATAAGTTCTTGAAATATCAGTTCACACAGAAGGAGCTCAATATGAGGCAACAACATTGGCTTGAATTCCTTGCCTCCTATGACTTCGATATCCAGTATACCCTTGGTAAGGGTAATCGTGTTGCTGATGCGCTTAGTCGCAAGCATTCGGCTGTTTTTTCTATGATGCTAGCCGAGTGGGATGTTCTTGAGACCTTATCTCTTTGTTTTATTCGTGATCGAGCTCCATCTTATGATTCACCTATTATATTATTCAGTTTGAAAGCTCGACCCAGCTTATTGGATCGTATTGCCGATGCTCAGCGGCGTGATCCTGATCTTGTGCACCTTATCCAAATTCATGAGTCCGAGTCCCGTGACAAGAAGTTGAGGGATTTCAACATTGATTCTCATGGGTGTCTTCGCAAGAATAACCGTCTTGTTGTGCCTTCTGATTCTTCACTTAGGCATGACATTCTCGATGACTGTCATCGTTCTAAGTATACCATTCATCCTGGCAGTAGTAAGATGTATGCCGATATGCATCGCCTTTATTATTGGAAAGGCATGAAGCGCGTTGTGGCGAGTTATGTGAGTAATTTCATGGCTTATCAACGTATCAAAGCCGAACTTCAGCGCCCTTCTGGTCTCTTTCAGCCTCTAGAGATTCCATGAAATGGGATCAGATTTTGATGGATTTCATTGACGGCCTACCTCGTTCGAGATTAGGCCATTCTAGCATTTGGGTTGTTGTTGATCGCCTCACCAAATCAGCTTATTTCATTCCTGTTAAGTCTAATAGGAGTGCTTCTCATTTGGCCAAGTTATATATCAAGGAAATTGTGAGACTTCACGGTGTTCCTAGTTCGATTGTTTGTGACCGTGACCCGTTATTCACGAGTCATTTCTGGCAGAGTCTTCAGCAAGCTTTGGGAAGAAAGCTTAATTTTAGCACAACATATCATCCGCAGTCTGATGGATAGACTGAATGGGTGAATCGTATTCTTAAGGATCTTCTCCATGCTTGCATTTTAGATTTCGATGGTAGTTAGGAGGATCACCTACCTCTTATGGAATTCTCCTACAACAATAGTTTTTAGTCTAGTATTAGTATGGCTCCTTTCGAAGCCTTATACAGAAGGCCATTTCGATCACCTTCTTGTTGGTTGGAATTTGGTGAGAAGCTCATTCTTGGCCTAGATTCTGTTTGTGATTTTTCTGGGAAGATTGCTCTTATTCATCAGAGAATGAAAGAAGCATAGAGCCGCCATAAATCCTATGCGGACAATCGTAGGAAGCCTCTCGAGTTCTCTATTGGTGATCTCGTCTTTATCCGTGTTTTTCCTTTGAAGCGGGCTATGCGTTTTAGTACGACTGGAAAATTGGATCCTCGCTTTGTAGGACCATTTACTATTACTAAACGTATTGGCCCTGTGGCTTATAGAGTTTCATTTCCAGCTTATATATCTGGCATTCATGATATGTTTCACATCTCTCAGCTTCGGAAGTGTCTTCGAGAGTCAGATCCTGTTATCGATTCTCCTGAGTTGCTAGAGCTTGAGATCTCACTACATCTATCTGTTGTGCAACAGCCTACTCGCGTACTTGCTTCGGAGGTGAGACGCCTTTGAAACAAGGACGTGCCGTTCGTTAAATTTCAATGGTCCGCTAATCTTAATGACTGCACTTGAGAAACCAGAAAGTTTATCGAGCGATCCTATCCCGGTTTTCTATCTTTGCATAGTGATGGTGAGAATGTCTCTTTATCTCAAGCTTATTTTATTTTCTTTTTGACTGATGAAATTAAATAGTTAAATGCAAATTCTTCTCTAGGAATTGCGAGATGGGAGAGAGTCTGTAACAACTCTGGTTTGAAGATTACCTGTCAATAGTTAAATTATAATGATAATTATAATTTAATATTATGATTTAAATTAAAATTGGAGATTACCTTTGGGTCCATGTAACGACCCAGAATTTGACCACTTTAAAATATATTAGTTAGAGTGATTTTAAATATAAAATATAAAAGGTTTTATGATTTAAATAATATTCGATAGGATTTGGAAGTAGAAACAAACATAAAAATAGTAACATTTGCCTATATTGACAAAAGTGACAAAATGCTGATTTTGGAAAAGTATGTTTCAATGGTTAACTAAGTTATCTTAATTAGTTTATGAGTATTTACATTTTTAAATAGCATTATTTGGTTGTTTAAATTAGGCTCGACCAGTTTATGAGCACTGATTATTATTATTGATTGTTGACTTTGCTCGACCAGTTTATGAGCAGTTTATTATCCATATGCATGGGCTAAGTAGAAAATAATTGTAGGCTAACACCTTGTGATTTATTTCGCAATTTGACTATAAAGTGTTTAGCGGTAATATTTGGTTCACTTCAATTTAATGAACTGTTTTGAACGTTGGTTTTCAAATGGAAATGTTATGAAATGTTTTCCCTTTAAAAGAAATAGAAATGTTTGATAATGAATATTTTGAAGTTATATTATATAAAACTGATTTATATAATGAATGGTTTTACAAAAGTGTTTTGCAAAACGGAAAGAATTTAGAGGACTAAACCCAATGGTTTTAAGATGATTTTTGAACAGATTTGGGAAATGAAAATTATTATAGATTTGAAAGTACTTGTGAACATTAGTGTGAAATAATTTATCGCTTCGGGATATAAAATGATTTTTTATGTTACCAATGATTCGGGTAACCCGTAACTAAAAAGTGGGCATGTGTTTTTTGTATAGTTCGCTCATAGAATAGAGGGATATATTTATTTATCGATCATATTAAGGCTGGGACCCAATTGCCTTGTTATTGGGAGAAACCTCCTGATCTGGTTGCATATGGTTTGATATGTTTGTATTACAGTATTTGGGATTTCCAAATAAACTTTTCAAAAGTAATTTGATTTAAGATCCCGAAGTAAAGTATAATTTGAATATAAATGATATATATATTTCAAAAGTTTTGAAATAAGAATTCGAGAATAAAGTCCAAAGAGATAATTTCCGTAAAGGTAATTAGATTTGAAAATCTAAATTTGAAGATTAAGCCTAAGTGGGTAGTTTTGAGAATTGCATATTGTTTGTTGCATCGTAGGCTCCATAAGTCCTACCTGCGATAGGAGAACAACGTTGGCTTGATCCTGTATCTAATTGGGTACCCAATTAGATAGGGGTACATAGGCAATCACAAGTGGTAGTGATGTAGCCCCTAAAATGATATAACCCTTTCATGTTTATTTGTCAATGGTTGTTGTTTATCTTGTGTCATTGTATTTTTTCTGCTTACTATTTTATTCCGCATTTGACATGTTTATTGAGTTAGCAGGAATGGCTATTGCTGTCTCTCTTATTAGAGTTATGCAACGTTAGATTTATTTGTATTTGGTTTGTATATAAGCATACCTAGTAGATTAATTTGATTACTCTGATAACTTGTAAAATTGAAATTTTATCCTATACATTTAGTAATGTTGAATAATTATCAAATATGGTGTATTTAATTAGTAGTTTTCATTAGATGTCTTAGAACAAATGGATTTTTTGGCAATTTTAACTGGTTCGAAAATCCGGGTCGTCACACGTGGTATCAGAGCTTAGGTTAGGTTCCTAAGTTAAATTCATCTAGGGTTAGTATATCAACCTAGGAATTTTAAAAATAAAACTACCTTAATTTGATAAATAAAATGGATAGGATAAGGCACCGTACCTTCGACTAGGATTATGGGTGATATTACTATTTTTGGTGTGCATAACTTTCGTTAATTGTTGTTTTTTCATTATATTTTTTTTTCATCCTTGTAATTTCGAGGACGAAATTTTTTTAAGCAGGGGAGAATGTAACGACCCAGAATTTGACCGCTTTAAAATATATTATTAGAGTGATTTTAAATATAAAATATAAAAGGTTTTATGATTTAAATAATATTCGATAGGATTTGGAAGTAGAAACAAACATAAAAATAGTAACATTTGCCTATATCGACAAAAGTGACAAAATGCTGATTTCAGAAAAGTATGTTTCAATGGTTAAATAAGTTATCTTAATTAATTTGTGAGTGTTTATATTTTTAAATAGCATTATTTGGTTGTTTGAATTAGGCTCGACCAGTTTATGAGCACTGATTATTATTATTGATTGTTGACTTTGCTCGACCAGTTTATGAGCAATTTATTATCCATATGCATGGGCTGAGTAGAAAATAATTGTAGGCTAACATGTTGTGATTTATTTTGCAATTTGACTATAAGGTGTTTAGCGGTAATATTTGGTTCACTTCAATTTAATGAATTGTTTTGAAAATTGGTTTTCAAATGGAAATTTTATGAAATGTTCTCCCTTTAAAAGAAATAGAAATGTTTGATAATGAATGTTTTGAAGTTATATTATATAAAACTGATTTGTATAATGAATGGCTTTATAAAATTGTTTTGTAAAACGGAAAGAATTTCGAGGACTAAACCCGATGGTTTTAAGATGATTTTTGAACAGATTTAGGAAATGAAAATTATTATAGATTTGAAAGTACTTGTGAATATTAGTGTGAAATGATTTATCGCTTCGGGATATAAAATGATTTGTTATGTTACCAATGATTCGGGTAAGCCGTAACTAAAAAGTGGGCATGTGTTTTTGGTATAGTCCGCTCTTAGAATAGAGGGATATACTTATTTATCGATCGTATTAAGGCTGGGATCCAATTGCCTTGTTATTGGGAGAAACCTCCTGATCTGGTTGCATATGGTTTGATATGTTTTGATTACAGTATTTGGGATTTCCAAATAAACTTTTCAAAAGTGATTTGATTTAAGATCCCGAAATAGAGTATAATTTGAATATAAATGATATATATTTCAAACGTTTTGAAATAAGAATTCGAGAATAAAGTCCAAAGAGATAATTTCCGTAAAGGTAATTAGATTTGAAAATCTAAAATTGAAGGTTAAGCCTAAGTGGGTAGTTTTGGGAATTGCATATTGTTTGTTGCATCGTAGGCTCCATGAGTCCTATTTGCGATAGGAGAGCTATGTTGGCTTGATCCTGTATCTAATTGGGTACCCAATTAGATAGGGGTACGTAGGAAGTCACAAGTGGTAGTGATGCAACCCTTAAAATGATATAACCCTTTCATGTTTGTTTGTTAATGGTTGTTGTTTATCTTGTGTTATTGTATTTTTCCTGCTTACTATTTTATTCCGCATTTGACATGTTTATTGAATTAACAGGAATGGCTATTGCTGTCTCTCTTATTAGAGTTGCGCAGCGTTAGATTTATTTGTGTTTGGTTTGTATATAAGCATACCTAGTAGATTAATTTGATTCCTCTAATAACTTGTAAAATTGAAATTTTATCCTACACATTTAGTAATGTTGAATAGTTATCAAATATGGTGTATTTAGTTAGTAGTTTTCATTAGTAGTCTTAGAACGGACGGATTTTTTGGCAATTTTAACTGGTTCGAAAATCCGGGTCGTCACAGTCCATTAGCCCACTAGTGTTCCTTAGCCTGATTAAGGAAGCGAGAAAACAAAAATTAACATGTACATACATTTCTATTATCCTCTTCTACTTCCATCAGTAAACAAAACATAGAACCCACTCCATCAAATTCAAAATCCAAGTAAATTTCTTCAGTTAAATTCAATAAATAGCAATCTCTTTCAATCTAGAGTGATAATACAAAGGTAATCAAACTCCAAACTTGCAATTTCATAAAAAATCTCAGATTTGTGAATTAGGTTTCAAATTTATTGAAGTTTTGTCCTTGCATGTTTGTGTACACTTTTTTCCTAGGTTGTTGAAGCTCTTTTGAAGCCGAAGCTTGCACCTTTTTTCCGATTTTCTCTTGTAGCTCAAGTATTTTGCAAGGTGAGTTGTAATACTCACAAATCCTAGCCGAGCTCAAAATTGCAAGAAATAATAAAAATTTAGCTTTTGTTGATACATTTTTGTAATTATCTCTGTTTGAAATCTGTTTCATATTGCCTCTTTGAAATCTTATAACTTTTAATTTCGACAAGGAAATGTTGCTGGGTTTCTTGCGTTTGGTAGCTTACACGTTGAACTTCATTTTTGAAAATTTTGGTTGAAAAAATTTATCACTCGGATGTTCAAATCAGTGGTAGAAAGTCAACTCGAAAGCCGATTTTTGCTGTAGAAATTGTGTTTTCTGAGTTGCTGCAAACATGGCCCGAGTCCATGTTTGAGATAGCATGACTATTTCATTTTTTACTGAAATTTAATGATTCTTTTTTTTTGAAAGATAAAGTTTTGTACTATAAGTATACCAAATTTCAGATCATTTCGACCTATATAGTTTATAGAAATATGATGCCGAACTTTGATCTGGAGAATGTTTTTGCCCAGATTTTTCCAATGAAACACTGCCTAGGTTCAACTTTGAGATATCATAACTTGAATCATACTTTATTCAAATTGCATGATTATTTTTTTATTTGAATGATAAAGTTTTCTACTATATGCGTACCAATTTTGGGCTCAATCCGATGCCGTTTGTTGCTTTGTTTTATGCCTGAAAGTTGAACCCCTAGAATGGATTTTTAGGCCGGGGCACATTCCTGTTGAACTGTTACAAACATGATTCGAGTCCATGTTTGAGACAACGTAATTTTACATTTTCTGTCGGAATTCATTGATTCTTTTTTTGTTTAAAAGATGAAGTTTTCTACTTTATGCACACTAATTTTTAGTTCAATCAAAGGTCGTTCGGCCACCTGTTTTATGTCCAAAAGTTGAACCCAGAGAAGATTTCAGACCTGGGTATTATTTTGCCCTAGTGTTTATGTTCCTTTTCCATCCGACTTTTGACTATTACTTCATGGCTTTTGTGATATTTTTGAAATGTTTTGAGGGCTATGATGCCTATCAATAGGCTAGCCAAGTTTTGATGAATTTGAAGTTGAAATTTGAATTGAATTTGATTGACAGTTTTGAGCGATTTCTTTGATTTCGAGCACAGATTTTTTCAAACAATTTTGAAATAAATTTTAAAATAAATTGAAATTAAAACAATTATGATGTAATATTTTTAAATTATTTTAAGCTATAAAATCTATTTATTCTCTATAGTAAGGGAATTTTCAAATATTGTCTTCAAAATTTATTTCGAAAAATGGTTTAAAATGCTTGTTTTCTCAAATAAATTATTTTATATATTAAATACACTTTTTTGCACTATTCGAGTGAATAAGAAGGATAATTAAGCGGTTTGGTAAAACATGTAGTATGGGACACGTGCATTTATCTTATCGGTTAATTCCTGACTTATCCGTTTGATTGTTTTGACCTTCGGGTCGAGTTTATCGATGAGATGAGATAAACTTTTTACTACTTTGAGTGTAAAATTTACTGGCGGTTAGTAAACCAGTTAGTGTGAACGTGTGGTATAGGATACACCTTAACACTATTCGGGTTCCTATTCAAGAGTTTGTAACACATTTGCCATTGCAGTGTGCCAGTATCGGACCTTTGGGTCATTGCCATTGCGGCGTTTACCATTGCGGCATATTTGTCTTCAAAACGGTTGCCATTATGGCGTATTTTCCATTGCGGAGAATTTTCCATTGTGACGTTTTGCCTTCGGGCGAGGTATCTATTTGAGATAACAGTACTTGGCAAGGCTTCGGCCACATGCACGTGCAAACACTTTTGAGATGGTTTCTTTGACTATTTTCCCTAGTATATCGCCCACTTTCGGGATTGGTCCTTTGAACAATTCATATATATTTTCTGGCGATTAACTTTTAGGAATTTAAACTCTTGGAAGTTCTATTTTTGAGATTTGAACTGCCTACACTGGTGTTATATGAGTTTTGTCTTTTGGCATTTACTTGAGATTTTATTCTCTCTTTGGAGATATAATCGCCTTATGGCGTGTTTGAGATGGGATATCTTTATGCATGTTTTGGGTTTGCTAAGATGGCGGGTTTAGGTTTTCCCTAAACCATATTTGATGTTTTATGAATGCCAATGATACGAGGCTCGCTACTTTTAGCGTTTATGGGTCATTTTATCTATTTTGAGATTATATGTTTGTGTAGTGATATCATATTATCACTCGATGTAATGGTACACTTTAGATTGTTCCTTCCCGTTTGGGAGTGTTGTCACATTATCCTTATGCTCATATTATTACTTATCCTCGTACACTGACTTGTTTAGCTAGACTGGCCCATGTATTTTATATTCGGGTCAGACCGAGGTGTTTTATGTTAAGTATCGTATTTTATACTCGGGTCAGACCGAGGTGTTTTATGTTAAGTACCCTATGGACTTAGCCTATTCTGCTTCCGCATGGACTTTTTTGCTTGCTCTTTTTGTTGTAGCTTTTGTGTAGTCCTTTTTGTTGGTACTCTAATATGTATATTCTTTTGACTCATGTTTGTATTGTGGTTGTCATACCACATATGTGGTGTATCATTTTGTATACTCTGTGATGTATCTGTATATGTGTGTATATCGGATTATCTGCTGTTTTGTGATGTGTTTTGCATTTGAGTTGTTTTATTATTTTCTGATAGATCCTATAGCCACCTATGGCTTTGTATTAAGTATTTATTGGATATGTCGATCTACAAAAAAATGGCATTGTTGACGTATTCAGTAGATATTTAAGACAACGCTGTAGATGGTCGCTCCTATCCACCCCTATTCTCTGCATTAGCAGACAGTATTACCCAGTAACACACTTTGTTAATGTGGGTCTCAGGGTAGGGTGTCACAACATCCTTAGTGATGAACCATAAAATTTCTAGTTTAGATAGACAATTCGCAAACGTGGACCATAAACATATGATCTCAGTAATAAACCTATACTATATAACGTGTTGGGTATATATCACAAAGCTTGAGCCCATTTACCTCAAAATCATTGAGTAACCTCCACATTATCATCCATCATCCTATGCACCCTAGCTGGCTATACACTGAGCCCACTATCCCCTAAAATATCAAGTAACCCCCTCCCTCCTCCCTTGTTGGTGCCTGTAACTTTGCATGCTACCTCGTATACATCATAATGCTTAGGTCCTCTTTCCCTCAAAAGCATTGAGTAACCCCTTGTTGGTGCCCGTATGCTCCAAAGCCTATAATTACGATAAAATTGTACGCTACGTAGTATGTTACGCTTAACAACCTTGTAAAGTAAGAATATAGGATGCCACCAAGTGTGATACTATTCCATCTCATTGCTCGACTTCATTCAGATACATGCATGCTCATAGTGTCAAAGAAATGGGATAAGCTTCCCCAATCATCCTATTCGGCCGGTCCTAGGTCCATGTTCAACCTAGACTTGTTGAAGTAATTCTGACATCTGAAAATATAATTCAAACGTCTGATTGCCTGATGCAAATAATAGAAAAACATTCTCAAGCATTTAAACATCTAACTGCCTTTTTTACACGACTGACTTAATTTTTAGATGTCTAAAAGTGTATATATATTCAGAACATGTTGAATTTCAACTTAAAACTCTAGGATTACGATTTCCTAAAATTTAAACGTCCGAACATAATTTTTAGCCGTCTGAATGAATTTTTAGACATTTAGTTAGATGTCTAGTCTATTTTTTAGATTTTATAACTTGTTTACTTTGGTTGTTTTCATTCGTCTTCTTTATGCTTTCAAATGTAAGTTTAAAGATATATTTCTGGCCAAAATTTTAGGTATAGTTCATACATTCATTTACACAAATTTAATTTGTTATTTAAACATTATATATGCATACCTTATGCCTTTTTATTAAAAACAACTTATGTAATTTCCATGAATCCTATATATATATATATATATATAACAAATTATAGGACCAATTTACGAGGAGGTAAAGGGTGTTTGATTCTCTAATTATCCAACCCAATCAACACTACAACAAAGTTTCATCTACACAGAATTAGTCTCACAAATCTATACTTTTTCCCTTTCATTGGTTATTTTATTGAATTTACACCTAGGGTTTTTCCACCATTATTATTCATTCTAGATTTACAACTTTAATTTTGATTTAATTTGAATCTAGGTTATAATTACTATCGATTCAACCAATTTTTATTCTAAATTAAATAGAATCACAAATAAACTTAATTACCATGAATCAACATAACTTAGCAACCAACTCACTCACCTTGATTGTCGAAACCCTTTTTCTCTTTGAATCTACTGCTCCTCCTAGTTTTTTATTCGTAGCTCTCCCTTCCCTTGTCACTAGTTGTATTCCTTCTTTTGTTTTATCTTTACCATTGTAGGTGAAATTTTGAAGAGGGAAGAGGTGCTATTTTATTTTGAGAAGTATTTTGGGAAAGATGAAGAAGATACATGCGTATGGTGTGGCGGCTGGGGTTTGAAGTGAGCGGATATGAGGGTTAGGTAACCATTTATAGTGAAAATTTTGGGTTTGCTGAGTCAAGCTCGAAATTCATATTTACGAAAATGCCACTGGTCATATCTTCCGTTATTTTTGACCGATCTTTATCAAATTTAATAAGTTATATATTTTTTTAGCTGTAAATGATGCTCCTGACACAATGGAATAGGTTTTGAAACATTTGTAAAAATCTATATTTTTACCCATTACGTAAAATTACATTTTTCCCTTTTTATTATTTTATCTATTATTAAAAATTTTGGGGTGTTACATGGTACACAGATAAAGGTTAGGTATAGGGTATACTTATATGATTAAGATGATGTTATGTATGCACATGATGTGATGATTGTTTGTGTGATATGATGTAATAGCGGTTGATGTACAAGTAAGGGGACAACTCATTCCGTGCTTTAGTACTGTTGTCTCATTATGTGAATCTTAGGGTAAAGTTTTACTCATAACAAGTTGTATGTATGACTTATGTTTTTATTATTTCCCTTAAACTCATAGGTACTCAAATGAGTAGGCTGAGTTTGCGGGCTTAGAAATATTATTTTTAGGAAGAACGGAAGAAAAAGCCAAAAGTGAAGTTAAAGGCGGGTAGCTAATAAAAGTTATTTTTTTATTCCATAGTTGTAAAACCAAGGTATATAACTAGTTATGTGTTCATGTTGGCTTCTTCATACGTAGGAAGGTATGTTATTATTTAAGTCTGTTATATTTTACTCCAGCGTGGGTATGATTGGGATTAGGAAACATGCAACATGAAAATTTATATAATCTGAAATGTTTAGCTACTCTATTTATTTGATGTTGTAAAAGAACGTCGATATCATTTTTCTGCTTAAAAATAATCTAGTGACAACTGCAGCATCATTGACATTCATTTTCAGGTTTCAAAATTGGGATGTTACAAAGGGAGAGCTGTTGGTCTTCTGGTTGATGGTATTGATGCTAACATTGGTGAGTCAACTAGAAAGGGACGAAGTATAATATGGCATCAACATGGGTCAAGACAGATGATTTCTCTATATATAGAGGAACCTATATGTCATATAACTAACTGAGGCAATTTGCAGGGCTAAACAATCAGGGGCATTCATGACGATCGTCATCCGATAAGACAAGTTAGTAAAAATACATTGCCAATATGATAAGGATATTTATGTGTCAAATTTACCAACAATGAGATTACGAGTGGGATTCATTAGTAAGATGTACCCTCTTCATGAAAGGCATTCTTAAGCAAGGTAATCAAAAAAGTTATTGATGTTGACCACGCCAAGCTACGATGTCGTGACTGATCGAAAACATCTATTTAAGTACGGATGGCATATGGATAGTGCCCGTGCAACATAGGTTTTGAGATGTCGATATTTTCCCCTTTTTCTGAAGTATAGGGAATGTGAAGTGGTTCAATTGACCTAAGCCTAGATCCATAATGTCGCAAGATCAGTTGGCCAAGTGATTTATAAAGTAGTTTCATGTGCATCCGATTCAATCAAAGGATACCATGTCACTGTCAATTGTGCAATAGAGGTTTAGAGAGACCTTCAAAAGTTTTTAAAAAAGGTTTATTGCTATTGTGACAGAAGTAGGTAACCCCAAAGAGGAGATAGCATTGATATGGGGTTCACCCACATACTGATTTTGGTAGACGGCACAAGTGGAAAGGGCCAGATTTATTGAAAGAGTTTTATTGAAAATCATCCCAGTATTTGCACTTGGAAGAGGTAGATCCAGAGATAGGATTTGGTTATTGGCGATCAGGAAGGTCTGACCTATGTGATACCAAGGAACATACTATCGCGTAAGGAAATGATAGTGCTAGAAATGTTGCAATAGACGTTAGGAACAATAATAACAAGTGAAAGAACCTATTGGTGAGAAAAAGCAAGATAAGTATAAGTGTTTGAGGTTTGTCCGCAATGGGAATTATACAGAGCTGACGGGCTTTGTTGAAAATATATGCATTGCTACGCAAGGTATAGATCATTGCAAGAATCCACCCTTGAGGGAGGATACTAAAAAGGAAAAGTGCTCTGAAAAGTATTATCGCTTTCATGAAACTCATGGGCACAATTAAAATGAATCTAGATAGTTGAAGGATATCATAGAAGATTTGATCCACAAAAGGAAGTACAACAGTTTGTTTGAAACCAATAGGCAAGCGGGCAGCTAATAACCATCCCCAAAAGCGATCAGCTCAAGGAAATCAGGCCAGGTCCAATGTAGAAGCACTAAGACATCAGTTTAGGTGTACTATGATTAATACTATTTCTGTAGGTCTGCATCCTATAGAGCAAAGCTGGAATGAGGTGAAGCAATATGGAAGTTGCTCGAAGCAAGCACCTCAGAAATGTGTTATGCCATAGAAGAGGGTGCTTTGAAGAAATTACAGAATGAAATAAATGATGATTGTTTTTTGAAAGAGAGATGCTAAAGGAGTCGAAGTGTCGATACTTGACCCGATGGTCATTACCGCTATGATTTGGCTAATTATAGGACATTAGTCCTATTTGATTGTGAAAGCTCGGTGAATATCTTATTCAAACAAAGAGTTCAAAATAAGATGGTGATAGAATTAGAAGTTAAGACACGACATATCTTTAATGACTTTCACCTAGTGGTCTGCCGGGTTAAGATAAAATTCCATGCAAAGGGAGCAAGACTCTCCTCGTACTTGTCAAAAGTGTTGGAACCATGGAATGATAATGAGCGCTACACGATAATGTACATCACGAGAGAAGAGAGTAGGAATGCCGATTCATTGGCTATATTGGCGAATTCTGGAAAAGTGTAACCGTTGGAATCATGCCAGTAGAAGTTTTGACAACTCTAAGCATTGACCATTGATTGGATCTTGGAGGCTGAGGAAGAGAAGTCACGGATGACAGTAATAAAAGATTATTTGCAAAAAGTGACTCTTTGAAAGTAAAGAACAAATGATGAAAGCTACTGCATAAAGTACTTCGGTTCATTATGCCAGAAGGAGTATTATACATGAGTGGATCCTCAACCCTTTGATATGGTGTATCTCCAAAGATGAAACTAAGAAGATCCTTGCAGATGTGCGTGAGTCTCTGCTGATTTAATTGGAAGAAATTTGAAAGTAATACATAATAATGACTTGTTATCTAAAGGCAGACTCATGATTTTTTGGGATAGCACAGTTTGGAAAATAATAAAATACAACAAGAAGAACAACAAAATCATAGTATGACAAAATGGTGTTGGAGATCTATGGCACTACACCAAATGAGTGAATTTGCAATATTTATAATTGTCAATTTCTAACACTTACAAATGTTAAAAACTACCGATAATAAAAAAAATGTTAGGAGCTAAGTAGTTAATATAAGATCATATTGCTAAAATATCTCATATTTCTCCTTAGCCAATATTGTTTTGCAAAATGTTCACAAAATATCATTATCAACTCGATATTTGTCGATATGTTAGTATGATATTTAGTGTATAGTACCCGATATTTTTAATAATGTCAATCACTATCATAAGTGTTGGAGAAAATAAAATTAAAAGTAAGTATGTTCACATTCTCAATGTTTGTTTTTAGTACATGTGAATGACAATATATAGAGCATACTTGAAATCCTTATGCACTAATTTTTAAATTTTAACCATATTGTTTTAGTGTTCTTCATTAGTCTTTTAGTAAATAGAAATCCACATATTCTATTACTTCATAAATTTTATTTTGTGCAAACACTTTATAACTGAAAACAAAATCATGCAAAACCTATTTCTCTATTTAGTTATTCTTGATGTTCAAAATTTTTGATTGGTAAGTTAGCTTATAAAAATTGACATATTGATAAAGAACAAGCAAGAAGTAGTAGTCAATATCAAATCAACATTACATATAGTTTAATTGAAAATGAAAACAAAGAAACCATGCATACCCGCACACACACAGAGATATATACATATATATTATATATCATACACTGAAAAATAGTGGAGATGGTTTATTGATTTAAGAGATAAAGAAAGTATAAAAATGAAGAAAGTAATAAAACACATATCATATGAATTTCTCAGTTATAACGAGCCAATTTAAGCCTTGTGTATAACAGAATATCCCGATAAATAGGTTGTAATTTGTAAACTATAAGCAATCAGTCTTTATTAATAATTAGGTAAAATAGATATAAACATCTAAATATTTAACATCATTATAACTTCTTATAATGTCATTTATAACATGTCCCAGAATTGTGAGATATTTTTGGGATATTATTCGATATTATCACAATATTTTAAAATCTCTCATATCAGTACTTGACCGATACGTATCCTATACGGATATTAACTACTTTGGTTAGGAGTATCTAGAAAAGTTTTAGTAAAAATAAACAACCTTCTTCATGGGCTTTGCAATACATTTGTTGTGATTTGCAATGCAAATAAGTCTAACAATCCTCTCTGGCAAATAAGTCTAACAATCCTCTCTGGAATGACCCTAATTTTTGACACAATAAAAGCTCATCAAACCTTAAGCCCACTCCAAAGCTAATTACTGGTTGGTAAGTTGATACAATGAACAGTATACAGTGCTATCTATCTCCACCTTCAGAATCTCACAGTGGAAGAGATAAAATAAAATAACAGAAATAAGTACCCAATTCATGAAAATTCAAATATTAGAAATACAACATATCATTCCAAAATATTCATAATACAGTATCTTAAAATAACATCAATTATGTTTGAAATTGGGTTTATCAGTATATATCAAAAACATAGATAAATAGATAAACAAGCACAAATCTTCACCGTCACCTTCATCTTCTCCAACGACATCGTTACCCTAGCCTATGGGTTGTAATCAAGAGGGATTCAGAACAACAGTGTCCAGTGAATGAAAATCTTAAGCCTTACCATGATATTATTTGGACAATATCATTTAGATAAGTAATATGTCTTACACATCCTATACTATATCCTACCAAGTATACTTCCAATTGTAAGCCCAAAGGCTCTTCCAATCCAACTCCATAACTCTAACGCGGGTGCAATGCAACTACCGTTAATCATGCCCTAACGATTGGAGAGAAAGCACTTGAGGCACTTAATACCTCTTTAAGGGGAATTAGGAAGACTCTGACCATTTAATACATATACCCTAGGCAGATCCCCATCATTTAATACTTAACTCCAAGTTGGACCCCTATCTGATACTCCCTAACTGACATCGCAAGAAATCTCGCTAGGCCACTTAATCATCTTTTATGAGAAGTAGCAGGCCCTACAATAGTCACTTAATACCTCAACCCCAAAGTGAACCCTACCAAAGTTTTTCCACTACCGCACCTAAAAGATAATCTTGACCATTTAATAATTCTTGAGTGGGAAGGAGGTGGAGCATACAACAACCACTAAATACCCTAGACCCAAAAGCAGACTCTTACTAGGATATCCGTCTTATGACCCGTAACCCAAACCATGCATCTCATATTTGTCTGACTATTCGTAGGTAGTAATAGCTAGATTAGTTGGGTAGAATTATCCTATAGAATTGGGACTAACTTGCATCCACTGTGGGTGCTTATTATAGGTGATGTCTCATAGCAGTCCCAAAGTCACACTGCTGGTATTCAGATTAGCTGGGCAGATTCCTGTGCGATTTTGACTGACCTCGCATCCCTATAACTTAGTCATATTTCCGCTCCTTATATACAATAATATCTCTCCACATTTATTACTTAAGTTCATATAAGAAAAATTCCTTATTTCGCCTTTAACTATGCATTAATTTCCATAATATTCTTAACTTCCTTCCTATAGGGTTTAATGTTATTTACTAACCTACTTATTCTATATGATACGAATAATGAGTTGTTATTAATACACTATTAATGTTATTAATATATTTGTACGCATGTAATTTAAGCTAACTAAATATTCCTAAGCATGCTAGAGATATTCTTATTCTAAGATTTCGCTTCCCACACTATTTGTTAAAATGCCAAAACATCTATATACATATAAGCCTAAGTTTCATACAGTAACTTATAAAATAGCTAATATTCTTTGCTAAACAAAACAAACTTGTATAAATATAAAAAATGGAATAATACCGAACTTAGTTCATATTAATATAATAGAATTATTGCCTCTATTTCAAGGTAACAAAACTTACAATTTAAACCCTTTACATTATGTTTAGCTTTTACGCATACAACCTTGAAGCAGAAAAAGGGATTCAAATCTATTTAAATTACCAAAATAGGCAATGCAAATTTATTTGGGGGAATTTTGGTATTTCAGGGTTTTTGCATAAAAAATTCTTCAAATCATAAATGTAATCCAAACTTTTACTATACGAATTACTAAAATGTGAAAGACTAAGGTTTTCACTCATATATAGTTTTCTGCTTCCTTTGTATTTGATTCACACCCTTGCCTAACTGCTCCTTTAGATTTCTTCACTTTGAATATACAACCGTTCAATTGTATATAAATTAGATTCAGAATTCAGAGGTTATGGAAGAATGAAATAGAAAACATGTATAGATATAAGCCTACAACCTTTTTTCTTTGGATTTTAATTCTTGGATTTAATTGAGGAAGAAGATTGATGGAGTTTCGCTGGCTTTTCTAATATGTTGTGAATAAAAGTGAGGAGGCTAGCCTCTTATTTTATAATAGTTAGAATGCACCAGAACCATATGATTTAAGTCGGTTTAAAATAATAAAATTTGGGCCATTCATGGCCTAAGCAATTCCTACCTACTTTAACAAACCAGTCGATCGCTCATCCTTGGGTTGTCGGTCGCTAGCAGTTGACCAGTCAAGGGGTTAGGATCGACCTGTCCTCTATTTCAGATAATGAATAACAGTTGTCTTGTCATTTGTTTTGATTTGTTTCCTATTCTAACCACTATGGTTAATGTCTTACCCAATGTCAGAATATTTATTACTCATTCTAATTTCCATATTAACGTTACTGAATTCAAAATTTGAATTGGTTCGAATTATTTTAAATTCATAAACTTCAAACGTCAGCAACTTTTCCATTTGAGCTTCAGTTGCAAACTTTATATATGAAAGTTGATCAGAAAATCACCACAAACACAATGGTGTAACTTTCATGGTCAAATTTCGACGTTTGCGAAATTCTAATTTTTAGCCTTATTTTAATTTGTTAATTTTTACGAGGTGTTACATTCTCCCCCTTTAAAAAGAATTTTGTCCCCGAAATCCCAAAGGAAAAGATATTATAATGCGCACCCTATAACTATGTTATATAACCAAGTTATACATACAAATATCTACTCAACCAAAAATGCAATGCGATTATGTATGCAACATACTATAGGTATGCTCAATCCTAGCATGAATGCAATATCGTGTCATATAGGCATGTATGCAACACGCTATATATGCATAGGATTCTCCATGAGTGCAAAATAACAGTTAATATGTGGCAACCATCCTCTACCATCTAATCCGGCAACCATGATATAAATAAAACCTATATTACACTAAATTTTGTAGAGAAAAAGTTTACCAGACAACAGTTCAAGATGAGAAGCCTTCATATTCTCTTCGATTTTCTATGTACATTCCACTAGGTGATCTATCCATTGTAGTCGGACCGGCTTAATTTCTTTATTACGAAACTTCTTAGCTCCGTGCTCCATAATGTGTGCAATGACATAGGGTGCTATCAGCTCCATCTTTGTATTTGTTAATTGATCAGGCTCTGGTATGGTGGCAGTGTCATGTAGATATTTCCTCAAGTTCAAAACATGAAAGATATTGTGGACTCTCGCTAACTTATCTCGAAGCTTCACTCGGTATGCAAGTTTCCCCATCCTTTCCAAAATCAAAAAAGGCTCAACAAACCTCGATGCCTACTTCCCCGATGTGCCAAACCTCATAACCTTCCTAATAGGGGAAACCTTAACAAACACCATGTCTCCAACCGAAAACTCTAATTCCTTCTTTCGGGTATCATCATAGGACTTCTAACTATCCTATGTAGCCTTCGTTTGCAGCATAATCATCTCTACCTTTTTCAAGGTCTCGCGGATCAAATCCGATCCGAGTAAAATTTTGTTCGTAGTTTCCCACCGATAATGAGGTACTTGCATGGCCTCATATATAAGACTTCAAAAGGTACCATGCTAATCATCGTTTGGTAACTATTACTTTACGCGAACTCTACTGAGGGTAAATGCTTCTCCTAATATCCTCCAAAATCTATGTTGCAAGCTTTCAATAAATCTTACAAAATTATATTCATCCTTTTCATCTGACCATCGATTTGTGGGTGGTAGGTGGTGCTAAGGTTCAACGTTGTTCTTAAAACTGACTGCACACTCCTCCAGAATTCATTAGTGAATTAGGGATATCTATCGCTAATAATACTGATCAAAACTCCATGCAATCGTACAACTACTTTGATATAGATTTGCACTAGAGATGTTGCGGTCCTATTACTTCTAATAGGAATACAGTTGGCACTTTTAGCGAGTCTATCCACTATAACCCAATAGCTTCATTGCCTCTTTGACTCCAAGGAAACCCATCTATAAAGTCCATCGATATATGCACCCACTTTCAAGTTAGCACTTCTAATGGCAATATCAATCCTCCAGGGTTCCTTTGTTCTACCTTTATTTTTTGGCATGTCAAACATCTAGAGACATACTCTGCTGCACTTTTTTTTGTCCCCCAGTCAATAGAAACTCCACTTCATATCACTATACATTTTATCTCCACCAGGGTGAATGGTCATCCTCGAATGCTGATATTCCGCTAGCACTTCCTCTAAAACTTCCTCCACCATTGGAATACATAGAGGTCCATCTCTCTACAGCCATCTCCTTTTGTCTACTACATATCTACCGACATAAGGGAAATGTTCTCCTCCACTTAGCTTATCCACAATATCTACTATTACTACATCTTTCTTCTATTCTTGCCTAAAGCTGTCCATCAATGCTGGCCTAACTTCCATCACTGCCAAATAGCCTGGAGTGGGGATCTGTTGTTGGTTGGAAATTAAAATTTGAGAGGAACTCCAACTGTCTCCACTCAAGCATAGCACCGAAAGAAGCATGCCTTAGGTTAAGAGCGTCGGTAACAACATACTCTTTTTCGGAGGTGTACCGTATCTCAAAGTCCTAAGATGCTATAAACAACATCCATCTTTGCTACCTAAGATTTATTTTTTGAGAAAATAGGTACTTAATGTATTTGTGGTAAGTGAATAACTCAAACCTTTCTCTCAAAAGAGCGCCTCCACATCTTCAAAGCAAGGGTACCTTTTCTCATGGTCCTTCAGCTGCCTACTTGCCTAGGCTATCACTCTACCTACTTGCATAAAAGTCCTTGCCCTATACCACATGCATCGGTGTAAACAGCGAAGGACTTTGTCCCATCTGAAATGGTAAGTACTGGTGCACTAGTCAATGGCTCCTTTAGCTTCTCAAATGCTTCTATGCATTTCTCATCCTATGCAAAAGCTAAAATTTTCTTGGTTAAGTGAGTCTCTGGGACTTCTATCTTTGCAAAGTGCTTGATGAACTTCTCTTAGAAACCTGCCAACTCGTGAAAATTCCTAAACTTCATGGAATTCTTTGAAATTTTCCAACGTTGAATAGCTTACAACCTTGCAGGATATATAGACAATCCCTTCTCGAAAACAACACAACTGAGAAATCTCACCTTCTACTTGCAAAAATGACACTTCTAGAATTTGACTTTTAGTTGTGCTTTCTCAAAGTCCCTATACCTTCCTTAAGTGCTTTTTATGCTCACTTTTAGAGAATACTAGAATATCTTCCACAAATACTATGAAGAATTTATTTAGTTAACTCCTAAAGACTCCATTCATCAAATCTACAAAGTACATGGAGGCATTCATCAAACTAAAAGCAATTACCTTCCATTTATAAAGTCCATCAGGAATGCAAAAAGTGGTCCTCTACTTGCTATCCTCGACTATTTTCAGTTGGTGAAATCCAGTAGCTAAGTCCAATCGAGAAAAGATTTTGGCTCTAACACACCAGTCATATAATTCATCAATTCTAGATAAGGGATACCTATTTTTCTTACTTAGCTTATTAAGCTTTCTATAGTCAATCCATAGCCTCAAAGAGCCATCTGCCTTAGTGGAAAAGACAACCGGTGCTCCTCATTCTAAAGTACTACTGCATGTAAACCCTTCCACAGTAGCTTCAAAATCTGCTTGTCCAACTCTTGCCTTTCTTTGGGGGTCATATGCCTTAATGGCAGCACAAATGGTCTAGCGTCCTTCTCCAAATCAATTCTAAACTCAATCTCCCTTCGGAGTGGGAGACTGGGGACTTCTTCAAAAACGTCTGGAAAGTCTTGGACTATAGGAACAAATGAGAATTCATCTTGTGATAGACTAGAAGAATATAAATGATTAACTTGATTGAATTTTAGGTGCACAATGAACATCGATATCTTTCCCCTTACAACTCCTTGACTAAACGATCCCCCTATCACAATCTAAGACAATCTCATAGTAAAATAACCAATTCATCCCTAGGATAAGTCTATACCCCTCAAAACCAAGAACATACACATTACATGTAAAATCGATGTTACATATATCCATAACTAGGTATTTACAAGTCAAAGAAGGGTATGTTGACACCCCGATAGGATTTGACATGACTATTAGGTTGGTGACAACTTGGGGTTTTGGACTCAAGGATTTGACTACATTTCTAGCTATGAATGAATGTGATGCTTCTGAGTCAATTAAGGTACGAACAGTATTTCCAAAGATAATAGTTGTACCTTCTAATGCAGCTTTTCCTTAGTTTCTAGGAGGAAGTCAACTTGATATAGGTACAACCTTAATGGAATAAGCTTGCCCACTTTGTCCCTCCTTTGCCAACCTTGGACATCGATTCTTGTAGTGTCCCTCCTCATGGAAGTGATGACATCTCCCTTTAAACTCTTCCTTCATCAAACTCCCCTTATAGTCCTTAGCAGCATGTAACATCCTCTGCTTTGAGCCTCGAAGATGAACGTTGATGATGCCGCAGTCATCATCCAAATTATCTTCAAGTAATGGAAGTGGGTTAGTATATTCAAATACATATAAATTAAACAGAGCAACTAAATATTTTTATTTCATAGAAATTTTCTTAATATTCATTACATACATTTTCCAAAATTAACTCCAAAGTCGTACCCATGTAGGGGTGAAATAATAATAGAAAATAACATAGTAAAAAGTCAAGTCAACATATGATGACGCCAACTAAACTCCTTAAAAAAGTGGAAACAACATCCTTATTTTCTAATAAAGCATACCGCTCCGTCTTCGATCTACATACTGCGGCTCCTGATATAAACCTGTCTAAACCCATAAACTCAACCTACTTAAATGAGCACCTGTGAGTATATAGGAAAAACAATAATAAAAAAATAGATCAGACATAAAGTCTAGTGTGGATAATACTTACCCAAAACACGCATATAGTGAGACCACGTCATATAACAGGGAACGGGTTTTCCCCTGACTATCCATAAAATCGTAGTTTGCATGGTTTCCATTTACTAATATCAATACTATAATCTTATGCTCTCTTATATGATTTCTAATACTACCGCGCCTTATTCGCTCTTATGTGGTTTCTTTTTTTAATACTATGCCCCTTGCGCAGTTTCTATTTTAGATTAATCTTTAGTCTAGTTTGCCTAGAATCAACCCCCTGTAGTATCCTTTAGATTCATTCTTTAAATTTAAACTGCGTAGACCCAATACCCTGCAGTATTCTATTAAATTCACCCATCAAACTTAAACTATACTCAGCCTCGTGCAGTTTTATTTAAATTCATTTATTAAACTTATACTGCATAGAATCAGTCCCCTACAGTATTATTTAAATTCATTTATTAAACTTAATAAAATCCTAGAAAATTCTTGGACAACTGTTCTAATATAATTTATTCTTGATTTAGATTTTTACAGGTTTTTCCTTATTTATTTTCTAGGTATTCTCCTTCAATAATTCATAACAAATTATTATGACATTGAAACCTCTCAAATTAAAAATCCATTTCTAAAATCATGATTAGAACTTCATATAAATTTTTTGTAGCATTTAGAAATCGTTAGAGTAGGAAAATATATCTAAACACCCCATGTTCATCTATTTTTCCCAAAACATCCACTAAACATTTGTTCAATAAAAATCCATATGAACTCTCATAATATATAAATGTATACAAAATCATACCGCAACCAAATAATTGGGTACGGTAAAACAAACTTAGTATTACTCAAATAGATCTTTGAAATACCTTGCTTTATTCTTCTTAAGTCCTCTTTAGCTTGCGTTTTCTTATCTTCTCTTTATTTGCTCTCTTTAGGCTACCATCATTTAAGTTCCTCTAAATCTTAAATGTTTTTAGTAGAATGAAATGAATGAATGGAAAGAGTAATGTCTATTGTCCCATAATAATTTGGGCTTGGGCCCTCATACTCTTTTCCATTAATTCATTATCTATTTTCCTTTCGTTGAGCTTATCTTAGCCCATTAATTAATTTAATCAGTCGATAACTAAGGGTTGTTACACAACGTGTTCCTTCTTTTGACATCTTCAGCATGTCACACCTCCTACCTTGATCTTTCCTTTGGCCTTCTTATTGCCCAAAATCCTCATTTCTTAGCTCTGCCTTGACTTTGCGCTTGTCCTACTTTCTCTTCTCCTCAATACTAACAGTTTGAAGCAAGATTATTTCAACTATCATCTCATAAGTGGTGCCTATGGGAATTTGCATCAAAAGCAGCCCCCTAAGTAGAGAATTTAGGCCTTTAAATAACTTCATAGACTACTTTGTAGGAGTGTCAATTGACTTAATCCAAACTTAGCTTATTCCGTGAAATGATATACTCCTTTAATATGGAGTTTCCTTGTTTCGGTTGTATAAACTTCTCCAAAATCAAACTCACCTTGGCTTTGGACATCAATCGTTACTCAAAGCAAGCCTTAAATTTTGCCTAAGTAATTCCTTCCTTCGCGTTCTCTTCAACTACAATGGTCCACCGATCTAATGCCTCTCCATTTAAATGTCACGAAGCCATCCTCCTCTTGATCCGGTCTTCCCATCCAAGCTCCTGAAATATACGCCTATAGTCGTTAATCCAGCCTTTTGTTTCAAAAAAAAATCTTTAGCTCCAGTATACTCCCATCCTCCCATATTTTGGAATCTTTACACATTTTGGAAAGTCTAGCTTGCAGGGTTCTACCTCAGTGGGCGTAGCAACTGGTGCCGCTGGTGCAGGTTGTTGAGAAATGGAAACTTGCTCCCTTATGTCTTAGGTATTACTTGAACAATTCTGCCATACCTTGAATCGTGGCTATTTCTTGACTAGAGGGGTTTCCAGCCTCCGATCTATTGTTTTCAGCCATAATCAACTATATGTAGGTTGAACTTTTAGTTAAAACTTCCTAAGATAGTATTATTTATTGAGATAAAGTTTTCTTATAGTGTTTGAGTCGCTCATAATATATATATATATATATATATATATGTGTGTGTGTGTGTGTGTGTGTGTGTAGTTGGATCTTGAAAAATACTTTCAAAAATAACAAATACGCACTCTTACATATGCCTATCCCCATTGATCGGATAACCTAAGCTCTGATACCAATGTAACAACTCTCTCTAGAATGGGCCTACTTTTTGACCTAATAAAAGCCCATCGAACCTTAGGGCCATTCCAAAGCTGGATGTGGGTTGATAAAGTAGAATCTCACAACGGAAGGGATAAAATATAATAACAAAAATAAGTACCATTTCATAAAAAAAATCAAATCGCAGAAATACAACACATCATTCCAATATATCCATAGTATAATATCCCAAAATAACGTCAATTATGTATGAAACCAGATACATCAAAATTTATAAAAAAACACAGATAAATAGATAAACTTCCACAAATCTTCATCGCCGCCTCCATTTTCTCCTTCGACATCATTCCCCTAACCTATGGGTTGTAAAGATGAGGGAGTCGGAACAACAATGTCTAGTGAATGAAAATCTCAAGCCTTACCATGATAGTATTCAGGAAATATCATTTGGATAAGCAATATGTCTTACGCATCATATACTATCCTACCCAGTATACTTCCAATATTAATTCCAAAGGCTTTTCGAATCCAACTATATAACTATAATGCGGGTGCAATGCAATTACCATTAATCATGCGCTAACGGCGTGAGAGAAAGTACCTGAGCCACTTAATGCCTCTATAATGGGAATTAGGCAGACTCTGACCATTTATTACCTATACCGTAGGCAGATCCCTGTCATGTAATACCTAACCTCGAGGTGGACCCCTCTCTGGTACTTCCAAATTAACATCGTAAGGAATCTCAATAGGCCACTTAATCCATATTTTATAAGAAGACTCGAACCCGAAACTAGCCACTTAATACCTCAACCCCAAAGTGGACCCTACCAAAGATTTCCCATTATCGCACCTAAAAGATTATCTTGAGCATTTAATACTTCTTGAATGGGAAGGAGGTGACACTACAACAACTACTTAATGCACCTAACCCAGAATAAGCCTTTACTGGGATACCTCCCGTAAATTAAACCGTGATGTCTTACGTTAATCTGACTATTCGTAAGGGCTGGTAGCCAGATTAGTTGGACTTACCCTGTAGAATTGGGACTAACCTCATGTCCACCATACATTCTTATTATAGGCGATGTATCACATCAGTCCCAAAGTCACAAAGTGGGTAGCTAGATTAGCTGGGCAGACTTCTATATGCATTTGATTGAACTTGCATCCCTATAACTTAGTCATAGTTCTGCTCTTCTAACATACTATAATATCTCACCGCATTGACTACTTGAAGCCATATAAGGAAAACTCCTTATTTTTCTTTTAATAATGGATTAATTTCCAACTATCCTGAACTTCCTTCCTATGGGATATAATGCTATTTACTAACCGATTTATTCTATATGATACAAATAATATGTTATTATTAACACGCTATCAATAAACATATATGCTATTAATATATTTATACGTACGTAATATAGCTTGCTAAATATTCCTAAGCATTCCTAGAGATATTTTTATTCTAAGGTTTCGCTTGCTACACTATTTGTTAAACTGTTAAAACTTCCCTATTTATACAAGCCTAAGTTCCATACAGTAATTTACAAAATAGCTAATATCATTAACTAGACAAAGTAGACTTGTATAATTATAAAAATGAGAATAATACCAAACTTATTTTACATTAATATAAGAGAATTACCAGCTCTATTTCAAGAAACAAAACTTACAATTTAAAACCTTTACATTCTGTTCAACTTTTACACGTACAACCTTGAAGTGGAATAATGAATATATATTTATTTATATTGTGGTAATTGACGGTGCAAACTACAAAAGAAAAGCCCACACTTTGTACATCATTTCCTAATAAACGCAACAACAAAAATCGAAAGTGGAACACAACATAAATTATTCAAATTGCAAACAATATATTTAATTGTACTATATTAACATAAAATAATTGAAATTTCAATAAATCCAAGAATTGACATTTTATTTGGGAGAATTCTAGGGTTTTAGGGTTTAGCGTTTTTGCATACGAAATTCCCCAAGGCATAAAACAAATTCCTTTGGACTTGATTCCACTCATAGATAGTTTTCTACTTCCTTTGGACTTGATTCACGCCTTCGCTTAACCGCTCCTTTAGATTTCTTCTTTTTGAAATTAACCATTCGACTGTATATAAATTAGATTCAGAATTCAGAAATTTGGAAAGAATAAAAATAGAAAAACATGAATGTATATATATGTATGTATATAAACATGTTATCATTTTTTCCCTTGGATTTGAATTCTTGAATCTAATCGAGGAAGAAGACTAACAAAGTTCATTAGCGTCCCAAATATTTTGTGAATAAAAGTAAGGGGGCTAACCTATTATTTACAGTGGTTAGAATGCTCTGGAACCGTTGGATTTAAGTTGGTTTAAAATAATAAAATCTGGAACGTTCGTGGTGTAACCAAACCCTAGCTGCCTTTAACTAATCAGTCGACCGCTCACCCTTGGGAGATCGATCGCTAGGGCGCTCGTTGCCTGACCCAACCCTTGCCATCTTTAACTAACTGGTCGACTGCTTACCCTTCGATAGTTGACCGCTAATGGTCGACCGGTCAAGGGAAGGCGGTCGACCAGTTCCATATTTGGACGGTGAATATTGATTGCCATTTATTTTGATTTGTTGCCTCTTCTACCCACTAACGTTAGTGTCTTTCTTAACATCAGAATATTTGTTACACATTTTAGTTTCCACATTAACATTATTTAAATTCAAAATTTGTGTTCATTTGAATTATTTTGAATTCAAAATCTTCAAACGTCAATAACTTTTCCATTTGAGGTACGATTGCAATACTTTGTATATGGAAGTTGATCAAAAAATTGCCACAAACACAATGGTGAACTTCCATGGCCAAATTTCGATGTTTGAAAAATTATTAGCTTTAAACTTGTTTTAATTTATTAATTTCTTATTAATTTTTATGAGATGTTACAATAAGTGTTATAATAGTGGGTAAATACATAAATAATTCATTAAAAAATACAATCTTTTGTATTTTTATATGTTTTTTTTCACGCTTACCCCTTCCCATAATCATACTCAATCGCATATATTTTAATTTCGTTATAGTTTCTCTTGAGCAGTTCGGGCAACATCTATAACGCTCGATGATGCAATTCTTTTTTAGGCGACATCGATAATGGCACATTTTCCCTTCTCGCGGCAAGTCACTCTTCTCCATGTATCTCAACATCGACAATAGCTCAGGAAACTTCAAATTTTGTATCAACATCACATCTTTGGTTTTTGTTTCAACGTTTTACATTCTTCTCGAGCCACACTTTGATTTCTCAACATCACAGTGCGTCATCTCTTCAGGCAACATCAGGTTCGATTTGGTGTCAAATTTTAGCTTCACGGAAGCTTGATTCAAGCAACTAAATTCAAGGCCTTCAAATGTTCTCATAGTCAAATCTCAACTCAGCTTGAAGAGTAGGAAGGAGTTGGTAGGGTTTCTCCGAGCAAAAACAGCTGCGTTTGCTTAGACACATTCCGATATGGGCGGGTATCTCTTGAAATTGCATGTCAAGCACTGAATGTGAACCCTATTATAACATCCCCTATTCCGAAACCAAAGACAGTAACCCGATGTGTTGTAGTCATATTGAAATTATATTTTGGCCATGGAATGAAATCAATATTATTTTTTAAAAGTTTAAGCAAACAGAGCAACTAAGTAAATTTCGTCATAGATAATTGTCTGCACATATTTTAAATCCTATATCGTGCCCATGCAGGGGTTAAAAATAAATTATTAAATAGTAGCATCAAAGATCCGACATATAAATATGTCAAAACCTTATAGTCTCCTAAACTCGAATAATATTTACATTCCACAATAGAATTTAAACTATAATAATAGATAGTGATAGTAAGGTCTCCTGCCCGTCTTCTTCTTCAACATAGTCTCAATAAAAGTCCTATCTTGTCACGTTCCAAATTTCAGCGTTCGAAAATCGACATCCGTACTTTACTTGCACTCGAGTGCCGCAGATTCAACCATTGAAATTTGACTCGTATCGGAGCTTATAACACATTAAGTATAACAACACAGCGGAAGAAAATGAATAATACATTTCATATACAACATTTGATACAATATCTGATACAACTGAATATCAAATACAAATGACTATCAATATATCCAAGATAGACACAAGACAATAACAAAGACAACAACAGCGGAAAGACAATGTCTTCAATGCCGAACTCCAAAAACTCCATCTTCAATCCAAAGCTAGCTCGAACCCTCATCAAGTTGCACAAAGCTAAGCAAGGTCAGCCATGAATGCTGAATGTAGCAAATGCGATCCACAAATCCAAAGGGCTTCAAAGGCTATCGAATCAATTCCTACTATTCGACTATCTGAAAAACCCAACTCTAGACTGCCCGTGTGGAAAATTATGGGCACCCAGAGTTTAGGAAGAGAACAATAAAATCCGAGTCAGTCATGGGACTGTTATGAGCAAATAAAAATATTTTATCTTTAAAAACAAACAAAAGAATTTAATTTGAAATCCGCAATGCTTTTTGGAAAATGAAACTACCATAAGGCCTCCCGGCACACACACAATGCAATCACATACTTGGGGGAGACTTCTCCTTATGATAGTCAAACATGCTTACTATGCAAAATCCTTTTTGATATTATTATTAGTGCATAGTGGAAAACATTTTGAAAGTATAATATTAATCTTAGCCAGCATAGGTACCATTATACTATGCCTACTATAGCTACCACCTGAGGTGGCAGGTAATACAACTGCAATCGTAAAGGGCTCGTATTGTTTGATTGGATTTCCAACAAATGGTCAGGCTAAGGAACTTCCTATTGCCACATGGGTACGCCTCTGGAGGGACTCCCCGAGAAGCTACCCGGCTCTCTACCAACACAAGGACGGTCTACCCCCTTCCCGAAGGTAAAACCTAAGATATGCCACCCCCGGTCGTTTGCGACCTTTATCTGAGGATCCTCTACACCAACAACATCACACAATAATAATATACAGTGTCCACATGAGTAAGTATCTGGGCTCCATACCATGATACCACCTTTTTTTAGAAGGAATGGACATACCCTAGGGGAGCTACCCCTGAAACCATGCCGCATCTTTCCTGTTTCGACCATTACCGGGTTGTGAGGCTTGATGAGGTCTCGTCCACAAAGCTACACTTTTTCACAAAGTCATGCTTTGATCAACAAATGATTAGCAACACTTCTTATGCCATATTATCAAATTGGGAATGTATCACTAGTAACCATCAACCACATAACCTCTGAGCTCGTATGTCTCAGAGAAGGGTGTTAAGCTAAGAGAATAAATCTACGCCACCAAACAGAAAAGTATTTAATAGAAACCGGTTTTACATCTCAAAGTGTAATGTCAGACACACATCCATACAAGTCTGTTCCGGGTTCGAACAGAACCGAAGGCACTTTCGAAGATGCCCTTGCAAATACGGGTATTAACAATCTCGATCGGACTTCCTATCACTTAGGGAATCTCTATACCGGTGCGACTCAGTGCAGAGACAATCGACGGCTTATCCTTTCTTTCTTGAAAATACCCGGTCTTCACCATCGATCTTCAAATGCTATCCATATCGATGTATCATTATTCAAAATGGGTTATATGACACAAGGTCCTCTCCCGGCTAAATCGAATAATGAGCGCAATATTTAAAAACATATGGATAATGGGATTTCAGTTAAGTCACAACTTAAAGCCCAAAACAAATGGTTTAAACAAATTACCATTTCAAATCTTTTTAAATAAAAAGATTCATTTCACAAAGTTCACCAATTTTCCATAAAGGTTCATTCATGGCTTTTCAAAACAATTTCATTTCAAATTGGATTAACTTATCGAATCTTTAAATTAAAGATTTAATTCATAACTTTCAAACCATTTCCAATTCAAATCTTTTATATGAAAGATATACCATTTAAAACTCTCTTCGATTTCAAAACATGGTTTAATAACCTTTCACATATGTTAAAGCTGATTATATTTACATAAGTTAAAGCCATTCAAGTATAAACTTGGGTTTAAATTTAAATTCCCAAAACAATACTTTTAAATGGTTAAAAAGCCATATAAACACCTTTATAACTTGTATAATCTTTTTAAACCATAATTTCCAAATCATTGAATTCAATTTCAAATATTGAATTCAAATTCAAATCAAATTATTTAAATTTCAAAACTTTATTAAGTTATTCAAAATAACTTTTATTTTTGAAATCCCTTTTCAAAAGCTTTCAATTCCAATTCCAAAACTATTTTGCATTCAAAAATTCAATCTTCAAAATCATTAAAATATTTAATTCAAATATCTGTGACTTAACCGATTTCCAAGTGTGATCCATATTTGTGTGTGTAAGGTGTAGTCCAAGGGTTTCACACAATAGTGCAACAACATCAATCATCACAAACTTAATCATATCAATATCGATAAGCGGTTTATTCCAATAACGCTTATCTATATACACAGAATCACAGAAAGATAACATAAATGCATTATAGATAAATAAATTACATTCATCATAGCTTGAATTAAAACAATTCAAATCACAAAGCATCACACAGCAGAGATAACAAAACAATTCACAGCATTCAATAGAATACAATCATCCATAAATAAGGTTAATTGATCATCTGATTAATTTGAAACCAGATTAATCACAAATTCTGGTTGACTAACATCAATTAATTACAGTTTATGTTAATTAATCATCCTTTAATTATTTATTAATTAACCTTAATTAATGAATTAGTTAACCTTTAATTATAAAAGAATTAATCTTAATTAACTAATTAACCTTAATTAATTATTCTTAATTAATAAATCAATTAATTAACCCTTAATTAATTATCATTTAATTAATTAATCCAAATTAATTTAAAATAAGTAATTATTCTTAATTACTTAATTAACTTTTACCATTAATTAATTATTTTTGTTAATTAACTAACCTTTAATTAATTAATTACTTCTTAAATTAATACCCTTAATTATATTAATTAATTATCCTTAACTAATTAACCTTTAAACGCTTTGATTAAATCAATCTTTAATCTCAATTATCAATTCTTAACTACTTTCACTAAGTAATTATTTTTAATTAATTATTCATTAATTACTTGATTAATTAAACTAGAATTATTTATCATTAATTAACTTCATTAATTAATTATCCTTCATAAATTCCCTCAAAATAATTATTCCTTAATTAATCACAATAATTAATTAATCCTCAATTAATCATCTTTAAATAATCATCTTTAATCATAGATTAATTTAACTTTAATTAATCATCACCTTTAACAAACCAATTAATAAATCATAAATTAATTACATTGAGTATTATTCTTTAATCTCCTTCGATTACCAATTCTTCCTTAATCACCTTCATTTGTTAATAGTTCTTTAAAATTTCATTAATTAAAAGATAGCCATTTATCTTTATTATTATTATTATTATTATTATTATTTTCCTTATCATTTAGTTCTTATTTAATAAAAATTAGAAATAGGCCGTCAATCAATATATATATTAACTTAAAATCTTTAAGTTAGATTAAGGATTATAAAACCATCTCATTTTCTCAATCATCCACTTAAGTTCAAAGATTAAGTTCATAAACTTTAAACCCCAAAAGTCATAAAATTTAACTAAATAAATTTGAAACAATTTTTTTTACCCTTCAAGTAATTTCAATTTAAACAAACATTGATTAAGTTAGAAAAGAAAAGTGTTTTAATAACCTATTTGCAAATTTAAATTTGAAAGCTTGGCTCATTATTCTTTGAAACCTTTTATTTCAAACCCTTTTCAATCTTGATCATTCTAGTACACTTTAAACTTGGCTAAATACAACTGTTTGAGACTTATTATATTTTTTTTCTCAATTTTTAAAACTGATTTATAACAGATTATACTTCACATTTTAAAATCCTATTAAACATGTTAAGTGATTCGAGCTATTACTGGATTTCCTCGAAACCATCTTCGGGTTGAACCCACCCACTCTCGCTTTTGAGTCACTTACGTCCATTTACTCGAGATTGTCACGAGTTTCCCATCTTCTTCTCTAACTTCATGATCTCCTTCAGATACAACCATACACGTGCACCTGCACCGCCGACCAAAGCTACTTCGACCGTCGCCACGATCACCCACACATCCTCGTTGATCACCCTAAGCCTCACGACCAACCAGATCGAGGAATACAAACGAAAATCGAAAACGAACCCATCGTTCCAAACTATGGAACCAACCTGACCAGAAAACCCATCATCACCGATGATCTCGCCCAAGATCAACCGCGCCTTCATGACCCAAGCTCCATCTCGGTCTCCAGCTTCAATTCCTCTACTTGCGGTGAAGTCCGATCCATCTCTGACATCACAGCGAACTCAAACACATCGTCGACTCAACCATCGCACAAAACCCTAAAATCGTTCCGCTTGACCATCATGATTGATGAAAATTTTTGCGAGTATTTTTCCTGGAATCGCCAACACCCAAGTTAACTTCACCGACGACCTCGAGGTCCAATCATCCGCCGATCGCACGAATTCAACAGAAAACCCATCTTAGTTCAACTCACGAATTCTCGAGATTCCCAAATCTAAATTTTTTGATTTAACTTCCAAAAATCACGACTTTTAATAGTGATTACGATTATATAAGCGAATCAAATAATTAAGAAAATCGAATTTTTATCATATGTTGAACTTCACTGTAAATTCTTTTCCCAGGTTAAAACTATGTTAAAATTTATCTCAAAAATAATTTTAGAATTTTGATTTTTGATTGAATGCACATGTTTTCTTCAGATCCTAAACTCTAACTTGATTTGGAGTGGAAGAATTCGAATTTTACATGAATTTAAACCCTGCCAGTGTTTGAAACAGAGTATATGTCTGGAACCAGACATGAACACAACAACCCATACATATGCATATATGCATATAGATATGTTTAACAACTAAGCAACATTCCCACAACTGATTTAAGTGTTAACCAAACATAAGAGATAAGAACAGGTTTAAGAGGTTTGCTCACCAGATTATGATGTGCAGAGGGCTTGAAAACTGGATTTTGATTTTTGTTAGCTAAATTTTACTGCATGCCCTGATTTGTTTCTGGAATTGCTTGATCTTGACCCATATTCCAGACTGAAGCTACTTTTTTTCTCTTATTTGATTTTATAAGAGCTTCCAGGCTTTGCAATTTTACATAATATTTTCTTTTGATCTTCTGGTTTTCAGGTTGAAGCTGAAGCTGAAATTCGAACTGCTACTTGTCTGATTGTTTTGATTTTTTAACTTCGCTTGTTTCTTGAATTTGAACTTGCTTTTGTTTAAGCTTTTGAAATTAAATCCGAAACTTGCTTTTGAGATTTGATTGTGAGTTTGAGATGATTTTGTTTGTTTGTTGTTTAAAATTTGAAGCTAATAGGTTGTAGCTCCCAGAACACTGCCCAGGCTTTTGAAATCTGATTTGCCTTTAGTTTTCTGGTTTCAGTGGTTTGTTTCAATTTTCTAGATTTGTAAAGAATTTCAAATTCTTGTTTACTCAGGTCTGAGAAAATTTTGAGAAAGATGAAAGCAGCCTGACCTGTCTTTTCTTCTTTTGCATGTTTCCAAAGATTCAATTCAAAAGAAATAAATTTTCTTGCCACTTGTCCACTTTTATTACACTTGTAATTTACATTTTCTTATCTTCTTGCAAATGTTCATATGTAGCATTTTTGTGTTTATACCCTTAATTCAAATTATTTTGTAAATTTGTTTTTAACCCTCATTTCATTTTAATTTATAAACATGTTTTACATTAATATGTTTATTACCAAAAAGGTATATTCATAACAAGACCTTTATATTTATTTTAACTATATTTTAAACACTACAAATAATATTTTAAATATAACTTTATATCATATTTCTTATCTAAATAAATACATCTCTTTATTAATCATTTATATTAGCTTTTAAAGCAAAAGATGGTTTTACAAATTTCAATTACACCTGAATAAATAATTTATTCTTAATTGGCTTTTAAAAAAAAATTAAAATCAATTTCAAACATCATTTTAAAATTATAATGCATTTTTAAATAATTAGAAACAAATTCCTATTACTTAAAAATAAGATTTTAAATCCAATTTAATTTCAATATATTTATTTATAAAATATTATCCTTAAAGTTCAAGCCAAAGTTCTATTTAAAATCTAAAATATTTATTTATTCTGGAAATTTTCTAATTAATTCACAATTAATTTCGCAAATAAATTCCAAAATTAAATTAATTGCCAAATTAAACTTGGTTAAAATTCGGGAATTTACGGATTCCCCCCTTAAGAAGATTTCGTCCTCGAAATTTATAAGGGAGACAACAAAGAATGGATAGCTCATAAATAAAGCCGATTATCTATTGTGTATTTGGCTCACTAAATCAGAATATCACTGATAGATACGAGAACAAACTCATTCAACACTGATCTATGAAATATGCACGGGCACCGGTTAGTTCGAAGAAATAACTAGCCACTCGTAGAATATATCTGGACCCAAACAATAGATAAATGGATTCCAAACTCAATTTGGAATATCCCAATATATATAACTTGTTCCTCTTCGGACTTTGATACCCACAAGAAATCACAATAGAATTTCAATTTTGGTTTTAACCAAATCGTTTTATCGATACAATTTATTTAACTTCATATTTTAGTTAACCAATTTATTTCAAATCAAATTTCAATTTCGCTAAAGTTAAAAACGAAAAGATGATAGAAATTTGACGAAGAGAATATGAAATAGAGACTTATCTACACGATTCGTAGAGCCACCATCACACCGAAGCTTCTTCCTGGAGTTGCCACGAAGACATCAAAGAAATTGGAAAGACGAATCAAAGGAGATTGATAAGAAAGTTGTTTCCACTGTTGTAGGGTATTGACCATTTGTAGTTGTACTCCCTGTCCCCTACCTCGTTCTCTTCTTGCACTCATACTTACTATCAGTGGATAGTAAGAGAATTCACTGAGGCATCCAGACGGTACCATAGGGATATACTCATTCTAGAGTATACTTCACCCTATCTCTAATGAGTTACTTAATGTGTTATACTCCTGAGCTAAAGTTTCAACCTACAGCTCTGATACCAAGATGCCACGGTCTAGGCCTTCGGCTGTCCGACAGTGGGTAATCCCCCACCGTGGCATGACACCGGTACCCTGCCCTTGCTTTTATGGCTAGCCTTTCGACTGTCATGCCTTACGGCTAACCAACCCCTCACTGAGGACGTGTAGGGGTAAGAGTCTCCTGCTCGCCACCAAACAAAAAGCGAGAACCCTCATCACGTTTCACAAAGATAAGCAAGGTCAGCCATGAATGCTGAAGTGTAGCAAATGCGATCCATAAATCCAAAGGGCTTCGAAGGCTATCGAATCAATTCCTTCTATTCGACTATTTGAAAAACCCAACTCTAGACTGCCCGTGTGGAAAATTGTGGGCACCCAGAGTTTAGAAAGGGAATAATAAACTCCGGATCAGTCATGGGACTAGTATGAGCAAACAAAAACATTTTATCTTTAAAAACAAACAAAGGAATTTAATTTGAAATCCGCAATGATTCTTGGAAAATAAAACTACCATAAGGCCTCCCAGCACACACACAATGCAATCACACACTTGGGGGAGATTTCTCTTTATGATAGTCAAACATGCTTATACGCAAAATCCTTTTTTGATATTATATTAGTTCATAGTGGAAAACATTTCAAAAGTAAAATATTAACCTTAGCCAGCATAGGTACCATTATACTATGCTTACTATAGCTACCACCTGAGGTGGCAGGTAATACAACTGCAATCGTAAAGGGCTCGTATTGTTTGATTGGATTTCCAACAAATGGTCAGGCCAAGGAACTTCCTATTGCCACATGGGTACGCCTCTGGAGGGATGCCCCGAGAACCTACCCGGCTCTCTGCCAACACAAGGCCGGTCTACCCCCTTCCCGGGGGTAAAACCTAAGATATGCCACCCCCGGTTGTTTGCGACCTTTATCCGAGGATCCTCTACACCAACAACATCACACAGTAATAATATATAGTGTCCACATGAGTAAGTATCTGGGCTACATACCATGATACCACCCTTTTCCAGAAGGAATGGACATACCCTAGGGGAGCTACTCCTGAAACCTTGCCGCATCTTTCCTGTTTCGACCATTACCGGCTTGTGAGGCTCGATGAGGTCTGGTCCAAAAAGCTACACTTTTTCATAAAGTTATGCTTTGATCAACAAATGATCAGCAACACTTCATATGCCACATTACCAAATTGGGAATGTATCACTAGTAACCATCAACTACATAACCTCTGAGCTCATATGTCTCAGAGAAGGGTGTTAAGCTAAGAGAATAAATCTTCGCCACCAAACAGAAATGTATTTGATAAAAACCAGTTTTACATCTCAAAGTGTAATGTCAGACACACATCCATACAAGTCTGTTTCGGGTTCGAACAGAACCGAAGGCACTTTCAAAGAAGCCCTTGCAAATCTGAGTATTCACAATCTCGATCAGACTTCCCATCACTTTGGGAATCTCTATACCGACGCGGCTCAGTGCAGAGATAATCGACGGGTTATCCTTTTGCTCTAGAAAATACCTGATCTTCACCACCGGTCTTCAAATGCTATACATATCGACGTATCATTATTCAGAATGGGTTATATGACACAAGGTCCTTCCCTAACTAAACCGAATAATGAGCGCAATATTTATAAACATATGGATAATGGGAGTTCAGTTAAGTCACAACTTAAAGCCCAAAACAAATGGTTTAAACAAATTACCATTTCAAATCTTTTTAAATAAAAAGATTCATTTTACAAAGTTCACCAATTTCCACAAAGGTTCATTCATGGATTTTCAAAACAATTTCATTTCAAATTGGACAAACTTATCCAATCTTTAAATTAAAGATCTAATTCATAACTTTCAAACCATTTCCAATTCAATTCTTTTATATGAAAGATATACCATTTAAAACTCTCTTCGATTTCAAAACAAGGTTTAATAACCTTTCACATAAGTTAAAGCTGATTACATTTACATAAGTTAAAGCCATTCAAGTATAAACCTGGGTTTAAATTTAAATTCCTAAAACAATACTTTTTAAATGGTTAAAAAGCCATATTAACACCTTTATAACCTGTATAATCTTATTAAACCATAATTTCCAAATCATTGAACTCAATTTCAAATATTGAATTCAAATTCAAATCAAATTATTTAAATTTTAAAACTTTATTAAGTTATTCAAAATAACTTTTATTTTTGAAATCCCTTTTCAAAAGCTTTCAATTCCAATTCCAAAACTATTTTGCATTCAAAAATTCTATCTTTAAAACTATTGAAATATTTAATTCAAATATCTGTGACTTAACCGATTTCCAAGTGCGATCCATATTTGTGTGTGTAAGGTGTAGTCCAAGGGTTTCACACAATAGTGCAACAACATCAATCATCACAGATTTAATCATATAAATATCGATAAGCGGTGTATTCCAATGACGCTTATCTATATACGCAGAATCACAGAAAGATAACATAAATGCATTATAGATAAATAAATTACATTCATCATAGCTTGAATTAAAACAATTCAAATCACAAAGCATCACACAGCAGAGATAACAAAACAATTCACAACATTCAATAGAATACAATCATCCATAAATAGGGTTAATTGATCATCTGATTAATTTGAAACCAGATCAACCACAAATTATGGTTGACTAACATCAATTAATTACAGTTTATGTTAATTAATCATCCTTTAATTATTTAATAATTAACCTTAATTAATGAATTAGTTAACCTTTAATTATAAAAGAATTAATCTTAATTAACTAATTAACCTTAATTAATTATTCTTAATCAATAAATCAATTAATTAACCCTTAATTAATTATAATTAATTAATTAATCCAAATTAATTTAAAATAAGTAATTATTCTTAATTGCTTAATTAACTTTTACCATTAATTAATTATTTTTATTAATTAACTAACCTTTAATTAATTAATTACTTCTTAAATTAATACCCTTAATTATATTGATTAATTATCCTTAACTAATTAACCTTTAAACACTTTGATTAAATCAATCTTTAATATCAATTACCAATTCTTAGTTACTTTCACTAAGTAATTATTTTTAACCGATCATTCATTAGTTACTTGATTAATTAAACTTGAATTATTTATTATTAATTAACTTCATTAATTAATTATCCTTGATAAATTCCCTCAAAATAATTATTCCTTTATTAATCAAAATAATTATTTAATCCTCATTAATCACCTTTAAATAATTATCTTTAATCATAGATTAATTTGCCTTTAATTCATCATCACCTTTAACAAACCAATTAATAAATCACAAATTAATTACATTGAGTATTATTCTTTAATCTTCTTCGTTTATCAATTCTTCCTTAATCACTTTCATTTGTTAATAGTTCTTTAAAATTTCATCAATTAAAAGATAGCCATTTATCTTTATTATTATTATTATTATTATTATTATTTTCCTTATCATTTAGTTCTTATTTAATAAAAATTTGGAAATAGGCCGTCAATCAATATATATATATATATATATATATATATATATAAACTTAAAATCTTTAAGTTAGATTAAGGATTATAAAACCATCTCATTTTCTCAATCATCCACTTAATTTCAAAGATCAAGTTCATAAACTTTAATACCCAAAAGATATAAAATTTAACTTAATAAATTTGAAACAATTTTTTTTACCCTTCAAGCAATTTCAATTTAAACAAACATTGATTAAGTTAGAAAAGAAAAGTGCTTTAATAACCTATTTGCAAATTTAAATTTGAAAGCTTGGCTCATTATTCTTTGAAACCTTCTTATTTCAAACCCTTTTCAATCTTGATCATTCCAGTACACTTTAAACTTGGCTAAATACAACTGTCTGAGACATATTATATTTTTTTCTCTCAATTTTTAAAATTGATTTGTAACAGATTATACTTCACATTTTAAAATTCTGTTAAACCTGTTAAGTGACCCGAGCTATTACTGGATTTCCCCGAAACCAACTTCGGGTTGAACCCACCCACTCTCGCCTTCGAGTCACTTGCGCCATTTACTCGAGATCGTCACGAGTTTCCCATCTTCTTCTCCAACTTCACGATCTCCTTTAGATACAACCATACACGTGCACCTGCACCGCCGACCAAAGCTACTTCGACCATCGCCACGATCACCCACACATCCCCGTTGATCACCCTAAGCCTCACGACCAACTAGATCGAGGAATACAAACGCTAATCGAAAACGAACCCATCATTCCAAACTCTGGAACCAACCCGACGAGAAAACCCATCATCGCCGATGATCTCACCCAAGGTCATCCACGCCTTCACGACCCAAGCTCCATCTCGGTCTCCAGCTTTGATTCCTCTACTTGCGGTGAAGTCCGATCCCCGCTGACATCACAGCTAACTCAAACACATCGTCGACTCAACCATCTCACAAAACCATAAAATCATTCCGCTTGACCATCATGATCGATGAAAATTTTTGCGAGTATTTTTCACGGAATCGCCAACATCCAAGCTAACTTTACCCACGACCTCGAGGTCCAATCATCTCCCGGTCGCACGAATTCGACAGAAAAATCATCTTAGTTCAACTCACGAATTCTCGAGATTCCAAAATCTAAAATTTTTGATTTAGCTTTCAAAAATCATGACTTTTTGTGGTAATTGCAATTATATAAGCAAATCAAATAATTAAGGAGATCGAATTTTTATCATATGTTGAACTTCACTGTAAATTCTTTTCCCAGGTTAAAACTATGTTAAAATTTATCTCAAAAATAATTTTAGAATTTTGATTTTAGATTGAACGCACATGTTTTCTTCAGATCCTAAAGTCTAACATGATTTGGAGGAGAAGAATTCGAATTTTACATGAATTTAAACCCTGTCAGTGTTTGAAATAGAATATATGTGTCTGGAACCAGACATGCACACAACAACCCATACATATGCACATATGCATACAGATATGTTTAACAACTAAGCAACATTCCCATAACATATTCAAGTGTTGACCATACATCAGAGATAAGAACAGGTTTAAGAGTTTTGCTCACCAGATTATGATGTGTAGAGGGCTTGAAAACTGGATTTTGATTTTTGTTAGCTAAATTTTACTGCAAGCCCTGATTTGTTTCTGGAATTGCTTGAACTTGACCCATATTCCGGACTGAAGCTACTTTTTTCTGATTTGATTTCAGAAGAGCTTCCAAGCTTTGCAATTTTACAGAAGATTTGCTTTTGATCTTCTGGTTTTCAGGTTGAAGCTGAAGCTGAAATTTGAACTGCTACTTGTCTGATTGTTTTGATTCTTTAACTTTGCTTGTTTCTTGAATTTGAACTTGCTTAGCTTCAAGCTTTTGAAATTAAATATGAAACTTGCTTTTCAGATTTGATTGTGAGTTTGAAATGATTTTGTTTTTTTGATGTTTAAAATTTGAAGCTAACAGGTTGTAGCTCCTAGAACACTGCTTAGGCTTTTAAAATCTGATTTGCCTTTAGTTTTCTGGTTTCAGTGGTTTGTTTCAATTTTCTAGATTTGTAAAGAATTTTGAATTCTTGTTTTCTCAGGTCTGAGAAAATTTTGAGAAAGATGAAAGCAGCCTGACCTATCTTTTCTTCTTTTGCATGTTTCCAAAGATTCAATTCAAAAGAAATAAATTTTCTTGCCACTTGTCCACTTTTATTACACTTGTAATTTACATTTGCTTATCTTCTTACAAATGTTCATATGTAGCATTTTTGTGTTTATACCCTTAATTCAAATTATTTTGTAAATTTGTTTTTAACCCTCATTTCATTTTAATTTATAGACATGTTTTACATTAATATGTTTATTATCAAAAATGTATATTTATAACAAGGCCTTTATATTTATTCTAACTATATTTTAAACACTACAAATAATATTTTTAATATAACTTCATATCATATTTCTTATCTAAATAAATACATCTCTTTATTAATCATTTATATAACCTTTTAAAGCAAAAGATGGTTTTACAAATTTTAATTACATCTAAATAAATAATTTATTCTTAATTGGCTTTTAAAAAAAAATTAAGATCAATTTCAAACATCATTTTAAAATTATAATGCATTTTTAAATAATTAGAAATAGATTCCTATTACTTAAAAATAAGATTTTAAATCCAATTTAATTTCAATATAATTATTTATAAAATACTTATCCTTAAATTTCAAGCCAAAGTTCAATTTAAAATCTAAAATATTTATTTATTCTGGAAATTTTCTAATTAATTCACATTTAATTTCACAAATAAATTCCAAAATTAAATTAGTTGCCAAATTAAACTTGGTTAAAATTCGGGAATGTTACATATCTTTATTTAATAACTTAAATCTTGAAATCCTATAAACTCAATCTACTGAAAGCAGTAACCATTAGTTTATATGGGAAAAAAATATAATCATGGGTAAGATATAGGTATGGTATGAATAATATTATTTCTCATTTAATTTCCTTCGTTAGTGGGACCACATCTCTAAAGCAGGGAATATCCCCTATAATAGCTTTGGTTATAATTATTATAAGACAATCATAAGTCATAAGTCATAGCAAAATATATGTTCATTTAAACATATGTAAGTATTTCTCACAAAAAACTATACTTGATGCCATCTTAGGTTTAGGGTCTCAAACACAATACCTAATCTAGGATCATATTTCAGCATTCAGAAATATGGTTTATGAAACTACGTTGGGTTTTGTTTATTACAATTTCTATGTCAAAAGTTACAATCATTCCCGGTCCCTTAACTAATTAGTTAGTTTTCTACTATGGGTACAAACCTAAGCATCTCCTTTTCTTTAAGTTTTTACTGCAAAGTACAACCCTAAGCAGTCTTGGTTCTTTAAAGTTTTATACTACAATGTACAATCCAAATAATTCCAGCTTATTAACTTTATACCGCAAACTACAACCCTAAGTAGCATTGATTATTTATGTTTTACACTGCAAAGTACAATCCTAAGCAGTCTTGGATCTTTATGTTTTATACTGCAAAGTATAACACTAAGTAGTTTTTTAATATTTTTCTTTAAGCCTGAAACCATATGGGAATTATAGCTACTCTTAAAAGAGTATAACCTTTCTAGATGTCCCATGTACCTTTGGAAGATGAATTTATAACCCTACCTCTTAGAGTATGTGCATTCGAGTGAGCATCCCTATTTGGTGTTTAAAGCCCTTTCGAACCCAGATTATTTGTATGTTCTTACATATTTACTCCTGAATGATCTTTAACTTTTCAAACTTTACCTAAATTTTCATTTATTAGAATCTGGCTTTAGTTATTCTTTTAGCTTCATTAGGTTCTCAGCCTACCTTTGGCTATCTTAAGCCTAAGAACTATTTTCGTAATGCATCATGCTTCTAGGTACTACCTTCGGCCATCTTAAGTCTTGGGTACTAGTATTAACTTAATTAGTCTCAGTATTGACTTTCCCTAAGACTCAATTAGTCCAGGCTATCAAAACTCACTACCATTAGGTTTCACCCTCTGGTAGCCTAGATTATTAATTCTCATTTGGAATACCATTGGCCATCTACCTCTGCTTTCGTTTGGAACCTCCTTGTAGAACTTTTTATTATTTTTAACACATTTAGATTTCGGGTGTTATGTAGTATATGCTAGTATATGATTTTTGTTTGATGATAATAAACACACACACACATATATTCGTTCAAATGTATTTGTTGTTGTGCTATTTTATTTTTCACAGAATTAAATAAATATTTGATGGATAAAATAAATAACACCGAATTCAAATTCAAACAAATATTTTATTTAAACAAATATTTTATAACAAATTCGAATAGTACAAATTTGAGCTCTCACTACATATATACATTTTCAATTACATTACAATCTTAATTACAACACAAAGTTCAATTTACATATCACTCCTCACTACATATTCACTCAACACTCGTATTTTTATTTTCAATTCTATTCCAATTTGTATCCAACATCTGAGTTATCTGCAAAATAAACACTAACGCGGTAAAATTGCAAAAGAAATATTTTTGCAATGTACAATAAAATGTGTGTTTTGATAATATTATTTGCCTCAGTTATTTGGGTTGTTCGTCATCATTTTCTTTTGAATACATCTTACATGAACAGCTTGTAACATGCACAGTGTATCACTATACATGTCACAAGGTCATGCACACTAATATACACTTGCTTGTTAAAACTGCAGGAACATGTGAGCACAAGGTCAAACCCGAGCCGAGGCTGGATTCAACATAGGTGCAAATGAAAACAGCATGTACAAAACAACTGGAACAAGACTCAATGGAGTTCAACATGATCACATGACAAAGTATGCATATATATATTTATGTATGTATGTATATATATGTATGTATGTATGTATTTAAACCAAACCAGACCAGTCACAGCAAACATGCAGCTACCTTCAGATTACAATAACCAAACTCGAGTGAACCAAGTGCATCGAATCAGAGCACATGCATGCAACATGAAGATCAACTCAAAGCATATAAAAGCAAATCAACAAACCAGTTCAACTAGACATGAAGCCTCAACAAAAATAACATCACACAATATAATAGAGGAGACAACTACAAGCACTTAAGGCAATGTCAAAGCAACCCGGCATGTTCATACAAAGACAACACTCCAACATATGGAACCTGACTCAATAATGAAATGGTCAATTGCACTTAAGTAAACAGAGCAAGTAATGCGACCAGACACATAACAGTTACAAAAGTGATCAGTGAAGACTTGATTACAACTGGGGATGACCATAACATGTACATGAGTGGAAAGCAACTAAACCAAATAAGTAAAACATGAACCAAAGACCAAAACTAAACAAGTGATCAAGTTTCAAATGCATTTAGGCATTTACAAGACTCAAATATAAATGGAGCATGCAACTACAATACAGTTCAATTCTCGACCACAATAAGCTTCAGCATGTACAAACAAAAGGCTTCGGACAAGTCAACTTCATCAAATTTTAATGACCAACCAAGTTACAATAGAATTCATATATACAATTTTGGCATTATCCACAAGATCAACTTAAATGCAAATGAAGCCTCAATCAACATACTTCAACAAGATTTTAAACACAAGGGACCATACATAGTACATAAACACGTGTATACATATATGCAGATATATGTATATACATGCATATATATATATATTGATGAAGCAAACAAAATAACCTAGTGTAGACCAATGAATACAACATGTCAATATGAACTACAGTTTATACATATCAGTTCAGGTATGAAGGGATGAACATGAAAACGAGATCAATATAAAGTGCAGACTCAACACAATATCAAGCCCACCAGAATCAAGAGGAACCACACATCAAGCCTTGACCAACATGAATACAGTAACAAGTTCACATCAAACCAAGTGGATAGGCACAATAATTATACACTTATATACATACATACATATATATATGTATGTATATACATGTTTGTATATACACAGTTACTAACCGTAGCAATAAGAACAAGAAAACAGAGCGCAAAGCAAATTATGTTGCAGTAGTAAAAAGACATTTCAAATTCGTATGTATACTAGTTTGATGAAAGTCAAAGCCGTTAACATGAACTATACAAGTCAAGGGTCATGAACAAGTCAAAATCATCAAGTCTAGTTCAAGTCCAGTTTAATCTAAAAAATTCAAATACCACAATCGAATGCCAGCAAATCGTGAACCAATCAATTATCATGAAATTAGAAAATATTATCTCTAATTCAAAATACCGAAATCATTTGAGCATAGGAGAAAAAGAACGGAACTGACTCAAGCAACAAAATTCAAATTCATTGAATAACATGTACGAAATAAACCGGTCAGAGATCTCAAGATCATACGATCAAAATTCAACGTAGATGATAAAATCATGACAAATTCTAAAAGCAATATATGAACAATAAAATAGGTCTTCGTTCCCTATATAAACCTAATTCATCATCGACATTTATCTCATTCAAGTTCGAGACAAAAATCCAGAGCATACTTTTAAATAGAAAACAAATGTGTAACTCGAATCAAAGTCGAAGGGCAAAATACACATACCAACTCAGAGCATCGATTCGACCTCGACTTAACTAAAGCAGCCATGAATTGAATCAATTAGAGAAGCATCAGGTGAATTGAGAAGCAACAACAAATGATTCGAGCTTCAAACTTTTAAGCGGTGCTTCAAAACAATCAAAGCCCTAATTTTTGAGTGCAAACAAAAGATCGGTCGAAGTATACAGTAGAAAGGGAGACGACCCCATTTCTCATGTGTTAAAAATTATAGCAAGCCGATCTACACTACTTTAGTGTTGGGCTTAAGTTTTATTAAATAGGGTTTTGATTTTATTTTGTTTAGTTTTATTTTTAGCTGTAATTTTCTTTTTTAAACTGTGTAATTTTCTAGTTGTGTGACTAGGTTACAAACTACGGTGGTTTAGTTCGAGAATTCGCAACTCAGTGGCTGAGTTGTGGTAGTGTTTTGAGCATAGAGTTCGATTAGTCACTAGCGGGTGTCGTAAGTTTACGTGTGTATGCATCTGACTACTTAATTTTTAGTAGAAACCTTGGGGGCAGCACATAAGCACGGTTTTGCTGAAACTGGGTAAATTTGTGTGTGATCTCTTCTGCATTATCCTTTTGTTTTATTTTCTGTGATTGATTTTATTTCTGAATTAATTTTTATTATTATTAGTATCACCCTATTCACCCCCCTCTAGGGTTAAAACGATCCTATATGTTATTCCCCCGACACAACCTCATTAGTACAATAATGAAATTTGCAATACTAACTATCAACATCTGCACATCTGCGCATTGCTTTCCACGTGTTGCCTCCCTATTCATCCCGCCTTCACTTTTAGTTAGTGGTAGCGTCCTTTATTTATTTTTATAGCACCTTTATGGGACGGTCTAACTTTCTTGCAAATACATTATCCTCGTTCTACTATGGATTATAATCTCTAATAAAGAATATAGCTTTAGCAAAGGCTCTTGACATTATGAAGCCTACGATGTATTGGTGATGAGTATATAATGCAGCTTGAGTAGTAAACTCTTGTCTCCTTATTACTTAATTACGTATCTTGCATGCATTAATTTATTTCGATTGCCTTAATATCCAGTTTCCATATCCTAATCTAGCTTCTGGAAAGAAGAAAAATACTCATGAATTTTTAGAAATTAGCAAGTAATCACTTTAGTGTATTTTACCAATATTTCCATATTTAAGGCATTTTAGTATTATTTATTTAATACATGGATTTTCTTCAAAATTTCATAACTAAATATTTCATTGCTAGAAAAAATCTACAAATTAAAACCCATATTTAAATATACATTTTATCCATCATATTAAACTTTCATGATGTTTCAAAATTACTAAAGTAGGTAATCATACCAAAACTTGCCAAGTAACACTATTTCAACCCAAATATATTGATTTAATGTAAATACATCAATTTGAAACAAATATTATATGATCTCTCATCATAAAATAATTAAATCGCAATCAACGTGGGTGAAAACAACCAAAAAGAAATGGTATTATTCACTTAAATTCCTTATTTATCTTTGATCTTTATGTATTCTACGTTATCGTTAGTCTTTCCAATTTTGTTTCTTCTTTTCGTCTTTTAATAGCGGTCGACAAGATTTCTATTTTGTTTTAATTTGAAGAGAATGGATGAAAATGTGGTGGATAACATGTTTAGTGATATTTATACAGTAAAGGTTTTGGTTTGCTTCCTTATTGTGTTTTATTAAATTTTTTTCCTCCTTTGCAAATCCTCTCTATTCAAATATTAGTTTGATTGCCTTATATGTGGTTGCATTTACTTCTTTCCCATTTCCCTAAACTAAGGATTAATAATTTCCACCGAATTTAATTTATTTTCACATATATAATTAGTAAATAAATGTCCTATTATTATATACATTGTTTAATTTATTTGTCCTCTTATTAATTCCTTAGTTAAATCAGTTAACCTTGGATTTCATAGTAAATTCCTTAATTAGTTATTTATTAATTTATGGGATGTTACATGATTCCCCCTATAGAAATTTCATCCTTAAAATTCAAATAAGGGATGGTAGTGATTCTATATCTGTACCCTGCCTACTCTAGCATAAAAACACATGTTTGCAACTCATGCATCATAACAAAATCCATTAGTGCATCTAGTAATACATAACAAATCAACTATAATAATACACACCCACAGTGCGCATGCGTGCGTGCGCACACTCACACACAAAGATATATATATATATATATATATATATATATATATATATATATATGCGTGTGTGTGTGTGTGTGTTTTTGGGGGAGGGGGGTTCAATCAAAACATAGCAAACATATATGCCAACTCTAGACAAACAACTTGGGATAAGTCCCCCAGACCTTATCTTTCGTTTCCTAAGTACATTCCCTTCGGCCCCTACTAGCTTCACTTCCTTGTTTCAGAGATTTACTTCCTTATTTTGAAGCTTCTTTACATCTCGGTCTACTATCCCAATAGGTTTTCTGACATAAATCATGATTGGTCCAATAATCAAGTCATCGATAACTCTAGGATTCACTACCGCTTTCAGGTCTTGGATACACGTCCTTAAATGTGATACCATAAATACATTATAGACCATGGAAAAAGCACTTGGCAACTCAACCTTATAGGCTACCTTTTCGATACTTTCTAGTATTGGAAATGGACCATTATACTTAGGTACTAACTTTCTCGCCTTTTCAAACCTCATAGTGCCTCTCATCAATGAAACCTTCACAAACATATGATCTCCTAGATCAAACTCCAAGTCTTTCCACCTTCGATCAGCATAGCTCTTCTACTTCAATTGAGCTTCCTTCATCCTTTGCTGAATTATGCTGATCTTTTTCAAAGCTTCTTTTTAACAAATTTCTTTACCAACCAAATATGCAGGGCGGACTAAGGTTGAGTTGGATAAGGATTAAGTAGCCTTATGGAAGCTTGGGATAATATGCAAGTCCAATTCATGTTCAAGTAAAGTCATATGCATATTTTTTATTCTAACTCAAGCCCAAAAGATAGTCATGTGCTTGTCCATAGATCAAATATAGTCATTTGAAGAAGTATGCTATGTAAAAGTTTATTGTCCAAGTCCTTATGTGTAAAAGTCTCAAATTACAATCGGCTCAAAAATCCCTAAATCAACTTGGGTTATAGCTTTAAAAATTAAGAAATAGGAAAGAAAGTATCGTCCTCCATTTGAATGACCAATGGGGTCTATTTATAGTGATAACAACATGCGGAATGGCTGCCAGTGTCCTCCGACTTACATATTCACTATCCCCTTTGTATCCTTAATACTCAACACTTCTTTGTATGGTTAATGCTTACCATCCCACATCACGATATTCACTCGACATTTTTCATGATGGTAGACACTCGAGACCCTTTGCTAACATTCCCATTGTTCTTATTGAAGCTTGATATCTCTTGATGCTTTACAACTGCTAATGTTGTAAAGGCTCAATAACTATTGATACATCATTCGCTTGTTGTTTATAGAGACTCAATATCCTCCATTTGTGGTTGGATGTTGTCATCCTTTAATGATGCGACATTCTTCTTTTACTACATTCCTTACAAAGGTTTGACAACCCTAGAGCCGTGCAGTTCGTTGTTTCATGAATCTTGTACCTTGACATCTTTTCTACCGTAGTAGAAACTTAACAACTCTTATATTTGTTAAAAACTTAGAGCTCGATATCTTTAGAGGTTCGATACCTTTCATATCTGTCAATTACTTAAACACTCGACACCCTTCACGTTGTAAATATTCGGCATCCTCCTCCTTATTGTTTCTTGATAGCCTTCATATTGTAAATACTCGACAACCTATACTGTCTTGGAATCTTTTGTTTTCTTTAGGTTCAAAACATACCATATTGTCTTCAAACTTAACATGCTTTTTCTTTAGAAGCTCGATGTGAATAGCTGTAGTAACACTTCTCTTATGAGATTCAACCCCAACATGAGCCTATCTTCTGTCTCCAACCAACATACGGGAGACTTACATGGTCTTCCATACAACTCATCAAAAGGTGTTATCCCTATACTGGATTGGTAATTATCGTTGTATGAAAATTCTATTAGGTGTGGGTGATACTCCCAAGATCCATTAAAGTCTAACGCACAAGCATGCAACCAAACCTCCAGCACTCGGTTGACTCTTTTGGTCTGTCTATCCATTTGTGGATGGTATGCTATACTCATACATAACTCCAAACCCAAAGCACTCTGTAGGCTTTTCCAAAACGCACTGGCAAACAAAAAGTCTTGACCACTAATTATAACACTAGGACTCCATGTAGTCTTAGTGGCTGATGTGCATGTAAATGTGCATATTGTTACTTCCATATTTAATCGAATTTAATTAAATTAATGATCATATAGGGTATTTTAACATGTTTAAACCCAAATTGCAATTATTTTCAAATATCATTTATTAATCTTCATATAGGGGAAAAATGGTCATTTTTGTGCATATATTAATTTGGGAAAATTTACTTAGTAATTTTTATGTTATTTTATAGGAATTTGAATTCAAATTACAAGTGGCTTCATGGAAAATATGCATGCACAAGAAGGCACAAAGGAACAAAGATGGAGATATTCAAACCATGTATCATGCTAATAACAACTTGGTGCCATACTTTTTAAGAGGGTAATTTCCAAAAATATTATTAGGGTTTTAGGCTTGTATATATACCCCATATGTTCATGTAATTAAGCTCTTAGCTTTTGAGTCTCCTCTTTAGTTAGTTTAGTTTTAGGCTTAAATATAAACAAAAGCTCTTTCTTTCTTTTCACGGTTACTTAGCCATTTTCTTTTATTATGTAATTTTCTTCTTAATGCAATTTTAATTCTTGCTTTTTTTATTTTACATGTTTTTTCCCTTTCATGTTAGTAGTGTAGATCTTTTTATTTATGTAAGTAGAATAGCTTTTATTTCATTTTGATTAGCTCTCTTTTTACTTAGCTTGCATTTTCTTGTTATTATTTCATGTTGAATGTTGCATTCGTTGACATGATAACAAATATGATAGGCTAAACCCTTTCAATTTAGTGGTAATGAAGCTCTCTTAATCATGTAGATACATCATTTTGATAATTTTTATCTCTATTTGTTCTTAATGAAAATGTTTGAATGAGTTAAACTTTATTGTTTTAGCTTTGAATTTGATAGCCTATGTTGTTGACACCAAATAGACTATGCTTAAACAAACAAAAACACAAATTACCTCTTCATCTACATATGATTATAGTAATGAAGTGAATTTTAAAATTAAAATTCGATAATCTATATTTCTAATCAATAGTTAACAGATCATGCTTAGAATAGATTTTATTTTCAAGTTCATTGTCATTTACATGAGAGTTAAAAAGTGATTTAGTGAGTGTGTTATAGTTTGATGGTTTATATTGGGCTAATTAATAGCTCAAATCTTCCATACTTATGATAAGCACATCAACTAAATTCACTAATGACCAAAAAAGAGATCATAATAATATGTTGTGTTGATCTACGTGATCAAGAGAGTGGATTTATCTCTAAATTGCATTCTACTCTCATGTTTTTATCCACTTTTATTTTTTTTGTTAGTTTCTAGAAATTTTTAGCTTCAAACAAATTTCAAACTCTTGGTTAATTTGATTGAATAGAATTTTAAAATCTAAACAATCCTTACTGATCGACCAGTACTCACAACGTACTAAAATTGTATGCCATGCGCTTATGGTTATTTTTAATTAAATTTGATCGACTATTTTCTAATCCGATAAAGAATTAGCCGTCAAATAGTGGCCAACTTTTTATCGTCCTTGTAAGTCTTATTAGGCTAAAATGGACATTCTTAGTTAGTCTATCTATAAGGAACCAGACATTCTCATTCTCAGCCCTAAATCTTTACAAACTATCTATGAAATCCATATCAAATTAGATCCGTTTCCGCATTGGAACTTCCAAAGGACGCAGAAATCCACTTGCCTTCTGCTGCTTTGCCTTAAGTTATTGGTTTGTAAAGAATCTCTTCACACACCCTCCAACATCCATTTTCATTGCCTTCCAAAAGAAGCTTCTCTTTATGTCATGATACATCTTACATGGGTGAGTAGCATACTTTGAATGATGGCATTTGCTTAAGGTTTCTTTCTGAAGGCCTTCTACATGTGGAACATACAACCTTCCATTCTTCCAAAACAGACCTCTTTTTCCAACTTTGAAGCTCCTTAACTTTTTGGTCTCAACATAAGTCCTTAGGCACCTGATTCTTTCGACACAAAATGGATCTTCTCCTAGCTTCTCAGCAATCCTTTCCATGATAGCATGTCAAACTTCCGACCACTATAGTGTCCCAGAAGCTCTACTAAAACTAAAACTCAATCGAAAGTTTATATTGCAGGAAGTTAATGTCTACAAAATGTTCCACTCTTCTATCATCGTCAAACACAACACTGCTGCAGTCAGTTTAAGGCAACATCAACCTTATTTCCTTTTTCTAGGGCATACTCTATCCGAAAGTCGTAAGACACCAAAAGATCTAACCACCTTTGTTGCCTCATGCTCAACTTCTTTTGATAGAACAAGCATCTTAAGTATCCTTCGTCAATAAATAACTCCCAAAAGGTAATGTCTCCAAATCTTCTATTCAAAGATAATAGCTGCTAACACCAAGTCTGTATTGGATATAGAACTTTATGGGGTAGCAATTACTTATATGCATAATCTATTACTTTTCCTATTTGCATCAACGCTACTCCTAAACCCAAAATGATGCATCTGTATGAAAAATCACATCTTCATTTCCCTTGCGTATAACTAAAACAGGATCTCTCAACAATTGAAGCTTCGACTCTCAGGAATGATGTCTCACACTCTTTCGTACATTCATATTTCTCATTCCCCAAAGTATGTCCCATCATTGGCACCACTATTTTGGAGAAATGAATATCCAGTAGTAGCCTGCTAATCCTAGAAAACTCAAGACCTCTATAAGAGCCTCAGGTCCCTTCCATCCATTCATGGCTTCAACCTTTTGAAGGGTCTAAGACCAAGCCACTCTCTGAAACTATGTGAAATAGCCCTAAGTTATATTGTCTCAATGTCTCCAACACAAGCCCTAAGCGAACTTATGCTCCTTATCTTTTGAGCACACTAAAAATTCATCTAACATACCAACACATAACTGTCTAACTGGTCTCGAAAGATCTGATTTGTCAAGTCCACAAAGAACACATGCATATTAATCAGTCCAAATGGCATAACTAAGAACTCGTATGAACCATACCTCATTTAAAAGTGGTCAAAGGTAAATTCATTTCTACACCTATCAATTGATGGAATTATAAAGCCAAATCTAGTTGGGAGAATACCTTTATTCCATCCAACTTATCAAATAAATCATCAATCCTTAGCAAAAGATGTATATTCTTCACAGTCTTCTCATTTAGGTTTTGATGGTTAATACATAGTCTTAATAAGCCATCGGACTTCTTCACAAATACAATAGAGGCAACCCATTGTGAACTGCTTGGCCATACAAAGCTTTTATCTTCAACTCCACTGGTTGCTTTTTTAACTCCTCCATATCTTTTGGAGGAATTATACTATGGGTCAACTAAATGGTTCAGCACCCAATATCAACTCAGCTCATAGGGGTGGTAATTTCCAAACTAGCTCAAACATTTTAGGGAAGTCTCTTGCCACTCATAATTCTCTGACATCTACTTCCTCCGAAGTTAAAGAAATAATACACCTTTATGCCTAGGTTTAGGCTTTTCTAAAACTGAAATTTTAAGTCTAGGTGACTCAAGGCTATAATCTATTTAGCATAATATATTGTAGTGCCATAATGCTCCAACAAATCCATCCTTAAAATAACTTCGAAGCCTACAAAGTAAAACCCTGTACGGATTACATAAAAACTTACATCCACTTAATTCAACCCCTAAGTTAGTGCCTCTAAATTCGAGGGTGGAATATCCCCATATCGAATTCACTACACATACGAAAGTTAATAAATAAGTAACCCTTTGTTCAAGTCTATCAATTAAGTTTTTAGATATAAAGGAATGTGTAGCACCAGTATCAAACAGTATTCTAACTGAAATACCAGAAATCAAAGTCATACCATAAAAAACTACATTCTTGCCTTTCTCTTTGGCAGACAGTCCTTTCCCTGGTCCATCCAAAGAAAACACTCTAGCTTGCAACTCTAGACGATCTTTCTTCCAATGCACAACCTTATTGCAGTTAAAACCTTCATCTTTCCTCGAGTTCTCGCCATTGGACACATAGATGTACAGTGCCACTTTTGCCAACAATTAAATCATAAAACTTCAACAATGGTAGTCTTGACATTTCTTTCTTTTGGAAAAGTCTTCTTTTTTTAAGGGTAAGGAGTGAACTTCTTCTTTTACACCACCTTGGACTTCATCTCAACTCTCCACTTTTCCTAGTACATCCCATCATACCTTTGGGTCATATCCACAGTGAATTCAAAAGAAGATGCTAAGTGCATCGTCACCTTATGATCTAGACCATGCTTCAAACCTGAATGAACTTCTAATTTTTCTTCAGTGCGATATAAATTATCTCTTAGCCATACATATCTAAAAATCGAATGGTCTCGCTGCATCGAGTTAATAAACTCTTAGAGCAACATACTTCATTGAGACTTGAATATGAACTAAGTCTCAAACCTTTTCTTGAATTGGTTCCAAGTGATCTCCACTTCAGGGGTCTTGGAAGTCACTGTTTCCTACCAATCCAAAGCATCTTCATGTAATTGTCTTGAAGCCAGCCTTCTCCTTTACGTATCATTCAATCTCGATTTCCACAGATACACTCATAACTTATTCGAAAATTTAATACTTCAACTATGGCCTCCTTTCTTTTAAACTCTTACCTACCAAGTTACAGTAGTCTTGGTTCATCTTTGGGAAATCCTCCCTTAATAAAGGCTTGGCTAAATAGCCTTCCGCATATTCTCTTGCATCATTTGCACCATAAATTGCTAAAAAAAAGCATTCGCATCCATACCCATAGCATTATCTTATGGAGCAACTTCGATTTTAATTATTTGTGCCACTTCAACTTCATTTCTCTCATTAGTTTGGGTACTTTTTCATTTTCACCTTCTACCGTAATTCGTCCGTTTCTCTTTTCCATCTTTCTTTTTTTAAACAAGTCTTCATTAGAAACGGAAAGAAAGTGAGTGAACAAATAATATAAAAACAGGTATATCCATCCATATATTCATATACATATATATATATGTGTATATATATATATATATATAGCAAAATACAAGTACATTGAATGTAATAGCACATTAATGTCTTCATTTTCCTACTAAGTACTTAACTAATTCTACCTCTGTTTTACTTAGGTGTACTCTAACCAATGTTTTGTTACCAAACTATAATATCCTCTATTTTGAAAATAAAATATGGAAGCCCAATGTGCTATAATCACCTTTGAATTAACTTTTAGTGGTTGAATGAGATCAGTATTTTTTCTAACAGTTTATGCAAATAGAGAAACTAAACAAATTCTATTACATATAGTTGCTTTTATATATTCTAAATCCAAAATTTTCCTACATAGGAGTAAAAATATGATTTATTAATAATAGTAGCATCAAAGATTCGACATATGAAGATGCCAAATCCTTGTAGTCTCCTAGACTTAAATAATATCTACGTTATACAATGAAGTTGAGCTACTATAAAAGATAATAATAATAAGGACTCCTATTCATTTTCATTATTAACATGCTCTCGATAAAAGTCCTATCTTTGGTTACTAACTGAAATATAGAAATCCTATGAACACAACCTACTTAAAGGAGTGCATGTTAGTTTACAAGAGAAAACTATAACGACCCATGATTTTATCGCTTTAAATAGGAATATTTAATTAATTTTAAATATTCAATTGATTGTTTTAAATGATAAATAATCCATTTTAATTATTGCACAATGATAATAAGCGATTTATAATGGTTTTATAAATATATAAGCTTGTTTTATAAAGATATACAAACTTCGACGAATTTTGGCGAATGGACGTTGTACTTTTATAATGGTTTTTAATATTATTTAATATGGGTTTATAGGTTAAATATATTTTTTAATTATTAAGGGATGATAAGAAATTTATTTTCAAGTTTTATTTACATAAATAAATAGTTTAATTAAAAATGGAAAATGTGACTGGGATTTAGCTTTCGGATTTTCGACCTTTCATCAAAAAGAAGTTGTTCCATATTATTGCAACATTACTTGATATACATACATATATGCATGTACATACATATACATACACATATACCTTCATAATTAGTCAAATCAAAGCTATAGAAAATATCTAAAATATAAATTGTTGGCTTGGAAGTGTAATCTTTTAGTTCGACCGTAAACTTACCAAAATACCCCTATATACACCTTTTAGAATATTAAATCGTTATTTCATATTATCTTTCCAATAAGTCAGGAGATAAAATATCCCTACAATTACTTTAAACATATTCAACTGTAATTATAGTTAGACTTCAGAGAATGAGTCAAATATATATGGCTGCATTAGAATAGGTAATGCAAGATCTTCCTAGATAAATAAAAACACAATTTTTTGATCTGACCGAAAAATTTTAAAAATGTCCTTCCATGCAAACAAGAGGACATAAATTCGAATCTCACCGTGAACAAATATTAACATCTATTTTGAAATGGAAATTTTAAACATAAACAATGCTGCAAGTTCAAACCCTATTCCAATAAAAAGGTTATATTTTTCTTTGTGTTTTTTAGTTTATTTTTATCAAACTACATAGAACTTTCAAATTTAACAATTTAATAAAGAACATATATGCACATGCATTGCACGTGCCAATATATATATATACTAACAGACATACACACATACATATACACAAATATAATTATAAGATATAATCTTTATTAATAGTTGAAATAGAAGCGCAATCTTTTGGTCCGACCGGTAAGTTTCAAAAAATTACACATGATTTCAATGCAAAATATGATTAAGTATTTGTGCTTTTTTTAAATGTATTAAACATATGCAATTTGTAGAAAAACAACTCACAGGCGAAGCGTGTGCCGTAACGCTCGTCTAAAATAAAGCATGCATATTTATATATGAACTCCTTACACACACACACACACACACACACACACACATGAAAACTTCACCCTTAAATCTCAACAAAAAAACTCACCATCACTCAATCAAGAGAAGACAAACACCGGAAGGGGAAGTGGGTTCGGCCGAAAGTCAAAGGGGAAGGGGTATTTTGGTAATTTCATGTACAAGGATTTCTACCCTATAAATACACATGCATATCCACTTCCTCTCTTCACAAATTCACTTCACTTCTCTTCTTCTTCTTATTGACCACTCTAATAGCTATTCTTCAATGACTTCCTAAATAGAAAAACATATTTCAACACTACACCGAAATTCTGCTAAAATTGTTTACATACACATACAATATCAAATCGCTTCATACAGTTAGCTAAACTCTACCCATTCCTTAGTAAATTTCACGACCCACACCACTACCATCTCAAAGCCGAACTTCCACCTCCACACGAGCTTGGTCGAGCATCACTGAGGGTCGAGGGCAAGTTCCATAAGCTTAGGTACGGAGAAAGGGATCGATTCGTCGATTAGAAAACACTTAGAGTCGGATAGTATGAAAGTGAGAATACTATTTCTATCTTATTTAAATTTATCTTAAATTTACTTTTGATTGGTGATATGCAAGTATACTTGGTTGATTAGCATAATTTGGATGCTAACATGATTGATTATTAATTGATTGGTTTCTTATGTTAATCTTATATCGATTTGGTTGAGTTAAGTAAAATTATATTGATAATAATGTGTAAATCATATCCATCATATTTGAATTGATCACTTTAAATAGCCATGGTAAATTCATGAGAAATAATCCATTTTATATTAAGAAATAATATGCGTATAAGGAGTGTCAAGCCTCTTTTGAATTTTAAATCAAAAGGATATCCGTTTTGGAAAATAGAAATGGTTTTGGAAAAGTAAAGAGGAGTATTTAATTTATTTAGGAAAAAAGTAAATCAAATGGTTTGATTTTGAAATAATAATTTAAAAGGTGGAAAATACATGGAAAAATATCATATGGTTTAATATAAAAGAATTTTGAATAAAAATATAGAAATTGAATATTATAATAATATAATATTAAAGATATGGAATAAAGTGAAAATGAGATTTTAATAAAGTAAAATGGTGAATTTTTTTTTTATATGGTCTAATATGGTATTGAAATGGTTTAAAAGTGTTTCGGACAAGTTTTGAAAAATTTGGCTAAAAGGTGAAAAATAAGCCTTCATGTTTCTGCAGTTCGCGATTTCGCGACCTGAAAAGTTAAATTAATGTGTAGTGTAAAATATAAGTTGGAATACTTTGAAATAAGAATTTTCCAGACCCTGATGGATATGGTTTTCAAATGAAAAAAAAATCATGATTTCGTTTAGTAAAGTTTGAAATATGTCCAAATCAAGTTTTCAAAATTGTCATGTTTTGGTAGTTCATAAAATATAGTTTTCAACATTTTAAATGGATATTTTTAATCTTTAAAAATATAAAAAATTCCATAAATACGTTAAAATGTTTAAAAAAGAATTTAATTATAAAAATAGGCATATATGTAATGAAATTGGTGTTTTAACCTATAAAGCTTCTAAAAATCACTATTTACGGACAACTTAACAATTAAATTTGGTAACCGTTGAATAAATGATTTGAACTTGGGTTTTCTTCTCAAATCTTTTTGAATTTTTTTTCAAATGATAAATTCAAATACTTTTCAAAATTTAAGTCGATCAAATAACTTGACCGCCTTATGGGTGACAGAGAAATAGTCTCTAAGTTGGAGTTTGAGAAACCAGTTGCGTGCTCCTACTAACTATCCGGACTGGCCCGACGGAGGGGACAGTGAATTTGACTTACTTAGATCATATTTTGTTAAGATAAAAGAAAAGATTTTTGGAGTTTTCCAAAAAGGTTAAACAAGATTTAAAATGTGATTTTGATGGTAAAGAGAACATTCTAATTAAATTCTATACTAAATTTCAACGAGGTAACTTGTACTATTCACGTGAATTTAAAAGGTGATTTTACCATTATTCGAAGAATGGTACAGGTTGAATATGGAAATTAGTAATGAGTATAATTAATAAAAAATCTACTAATCTTTTTTACTCAATGTTAAGTGATTTAGGTTTATAGTAAACGATGACTTAAATTACATAGTTTGGACCCATTTAAAACATGTTTGGGAAAAATGATATCTTTATTAATTATGCTAGTTATAGAATTTTGAAATATTTTCCATAAGTAATTAAAAGGAAACAATTTGGATTTCTAAAGTTAAAAGGAGGTTTATTAATTATATATACCTTAAATAAAAATGGTTTAAAGATATATATTTCTAAAAGATATTTTATTAGATAAAAAGATACCTTCAAGGATAAAAAATATTTTAAGTACAAGGAGGAAAGAGGATTCAACGAAAGAGGCTTAACATTTTGTATACACATATATGCATCTTTTTATCGATAATTGGTTCGGAGAGACCGGGATCAGATTTGGGAGAAACCCATTCAAAAATTACTTCGAACCAATATACGAGTTCGAAAGTGAAGACATGTTGAAGACAATGATTTTGAAGATACAGATCTTCATAACGTAGGGCTGCTTGCCACTAACCTCGCGATTCCCATATTATACACATATGGTGGAAGTAATACAATCATTTTAAAACCTTCTATGCAAGGATTGCTCGCTACTAAACCCAAAGGTGATTCCCAAACAGGATGTAGTAGGAGCACCTTCGATTTGTTCTGTTGCTAGACAACTTGGATGGATGAACGTGTGATATTGCATTTCTAAGACAACATACTTTGGTTTTTACAAACGTACCACTGTTTGGTGTTGTAGGAGGTAACCCCTCTTATACTTGACATCCTTCCCTGAGGCGTATGAACTCGGGGTTGTACTTTTGTGGGAACCAATTAACGTGTCATCGAAAATGGCAATGTGACATTCAAAGTGGGATTTGTTATTTAAAAGGTAAAACTTTAACTCAAGCCCCACATATCGGTAATGTCAAAAACAGGGCAGATGCGGCAGGGCTATATGCTCGCATCCATTAGGAGATGTTCATCACCTTTCGAGATTTCCCTTTATAATTTGGGTTTGTTGTGCATGCTGTGGCCACGGATAGGTTGGGAATGACCGGGGTGACGACATATCCAGTACTATCTATGATAGAGATAGGTCGATTCTGTGTTGGTAGAGGGCAACATGGTGGTGCCTCGGTATAAAAAGATGTACTATCGGAAGGTAGTCTCTTACCTTATCATTGTTGGAAATCCATTCTTCAATATGTACTACGGACTTGATTGTATACCTAAATATGCTATCGAATTTAGAAAATATAACAATTCCAGCTATTTTAATATGTTATTTAAAAGGATTTTCAAAGAAATGTCATTAGAAACAATATTAAATGATTTGATAAAAATATTTTAGTTATCGTAAGGTAAAAACCCATCTGTGTTTATGTGTGGATGGTCTTATGAGATACTCTTCTTTCCAGAGGTTTCGTCTAACATTAAAATCAATCAATGACACTATCTTGTATATTTATAATTCTTGTCTCACGTTGATTTGCCAAGCTTGATCCAGGTATTTTTAATACTCGGATCAGATCAGAGTAGTTTCAGGATTAGTTGATTGGAGTTTCTAGAGAAGAGCTGGAGATTTTCATCAATGTATGGACGTAGTTTACTTTTCTGCTGTGTTTATTGTTTTTCAGCATTTGTAAGGACATGTATTTATAGCTGTCCATACCGAGCTTAGGATAAGCTATGATATATGTATTTAAAAGTTTTTGCATTGTAAAATTATTGAAATATTATATGCTATTCCATTCGTGTGAGATTCTGTTTTGTCTTCCTTTTATTTTTACCCTTAACAATCAGTTCTTTCGACACTTGAATGCTCGACACGTAATACAATGGGCGTACTAGTGTCAATTTTCAAGGGTCGAAAATCCCGATCACACATTTGGTATCAAAGCTTAAGTTGAGCGTCACTTAAGCCTGGTAGGGGTAAGTCTCATTAGGTATAGAGTTAATAATACCCTAAGATAAGTAACTCATTAGAGATAGGGTAAGTGACACCCTAGAATAAGTTTGAGCGTACTATATATGTGTGCATATTTGTTAATGCCATATATAAATGATTTTTTGTTTTGGAAAAATTGGTAAATGAAATAATTTTACCTAGGATTATATTTTGAATAAAAAATGGTTATCTTTTCAAAAAATATGTACTTAATTATAGGATAATAATATTCAGTTGTTACCATAGGTTGGTTAAGAGACATAATTGGTATAGGTTAGAATAGTTTGACTATAAGATGTTTTATAAAGATGATAGTTTAAGAAGTTGTTAGTAAGAAACTTATTAAAATATAATATTAGATATAGGTTAGAATAGCTGAAAAGCTTAGTATATGTTTTTAAGTATTTCGTTGCCTATTGCAGAAGCCTTCTATTTATGGTAGGAATTATTCCAAAGGAGAATACTCAAGAGAAAATTGGGGGAAAAGGATTAATAATCCTTTCTAGTGAAGACGATAGAGCAGAAAAGGGTCAATTGAAATCATATGCCATAAGTAAAGGAACAGTTTGATGAACATACCCGTTACGATGAGTACGGGTATCCTAGGACTATGATGATAGTAGAATCCAAGATCCCAGAACTAGTATTATTATCTAGTGACAAAGATGTAATCCATATAACAAATGACATAGAAGTAAGTCAGGGATCGCAAGATAAACTGATGTGGGTAACACATCCAGATGAATCAGAACCTGAAGAAGTTCCAAAAGAGAACTCCACTATGATGTTAGAAAGGAATAGCCTAAATTCAGCAGCATCTGATGCATGGATGGACAACATACCCAACGAATCAGAAGACAACAATGACAATCACATTATTTGGGAGATGGTGGTACCATATTTGAGGAGAGTCACACATTTCAAGTATTGATTGGGAAGGAATGACATAGAATGAGGAAGAAGAAGAGGTTCCAGACATCCTTTCAAGAAACCCTATTGCTTAACCTTGGGTTCCTCAGGGATCAACCCTGGCATCCTATAGGATGGAATCATGAGAACGAAGAAGATAGTGGAAATGAAGCAGATGATGAACAAGAGGAAGAAGAGTTTGAAATGGTAGTGTTCTCAGATTCAATGGTCCGTCAACCTTTGAGCCCGATTGATTTTATATGCATTTTGTTAGGGTTGGAAGTTGCCAGGGAGAAATAGTATTTCGGATAACCTAATTATATTAGGAATATGTTAACATTATTTTCATGGGTATGCAAAACAATTAATTATGGTTTAAGTATGGTTGATTGGCAAATGTAATAGTTCGAATTATGATATATATCTATACATGATCCTTATTATCGCTTCTCTTATCCCATGTTTAGGTGACTTAAGAAAAAAATTATATGAATTTTACTTCTTTGATAATTTTCGTTATGAAGTGAAGCTATATGTTTATAAAAATGTTTGAATAAAAGATATGTTGTAATAATAAAATCAATATTTGAATTTTTAAGAAAGTTGATTCAAAGTAAATGTTATTCTGAAAAATGAGTGTTTTAACAAATAAATGTTTTGATAAATGAGATTTTGATAAGCTAAATTTGGTAGAAGAATTTAGTAAAGCTTGGTTTTTTAAAAGCTATGTTTTTGTGATACTTAAAAAAAGAATATTTAAATAAGAAGAATAGCTTTTAAAGATATCTTCTAAATGAGCGTTGAAAATATTTGAGACATACAAAATGTTTAAAACATTTGGATGGGATTTTATGGAATGTTTTCATAAATATTTTGAAAAAGGAATTTGATATAACTAAGTACATATGAGATACGTAAATTATTTCGTCGCACGATTCTAATCTAAGACGAGTATGGAACTTTTAGGTGTTTACACCGGTCTTAAAAAGGATGTATCACTTGATTCTTGACGATGAATATCGATGAGGATTTGTGATTGCATACTTGCATTTTCTATTATAGTTTTGAGCTATGCAAGGAAAATCAAGGTTTCTGATCAAGAAGTTTGATCGGAGTCTGCACTGGAGGACCGAGGGATCAATACTAGTTCGAAAGTAAATTTATGCATTCGAATAGAAGAATGAATTAGAGATCATGGATGATCTATGTATATCATACAAAATTGAGTTAAAATATAATATTTTAGGTAAACTTTTTTAGATTTTGGGTTGTGGTGAAATTTCAGGAACGAAATTCTTATAAAGGGGGAAGAATGTAACGACTCGTAATTTTATCACTTTGAATATAAATATTTAAATTATTTCTAATATTCAGTTGATTTTTTTAAATGATAATAATCCATTTTAATTATTATATAATGAAAATAAGCGATTTATAATGGTTTTACAAATATATAAACTTGTTTTATAAGGATATACACACTTCTTCGAATTTTAGCGGATCGACGTCGTATTTTTATAAGTGGATTTTACTATTATTTAATATGCTTTTATAGCTTGACTAATCTTGCTTTAATTATTTAGAGATGACAAGAAATTTTTTTCAAGTTTTATTTACATAAATAAATAGTTTGATTAAAAACTAAAAATACGACCGGGATTCAGCTTTCGGTTTTTCGACATTTCGTCGAACGAAAGTTGTTTCAAATTGTTGCAACGTTATTTAATACACATGCACATATGCATGTACATACATATACATACATATGTACCTTCACAATTTAATCATATCAAAGCTAAAGAAAAAATCTAAAATAAAGTATACATATCTATATATAAACTCCGTATATGTGTATAAAAGAAAACTTCACCCTTGAGTCCCAAAAAGTAGACTCACCATCTGTCAATCAAGAGAATACAAACACATGGAGGGCATGAGTGGGTTCGACCGAAAGTCAAGAGGGAGGGGTATTTTGGTAATTTCATACACAAGGATTTCTACCCTATAAATACACATGCGTATCCCCTTCCTTTCTTTACAAATTCACTTTACTTCTTCTTCAATGGCTTCCTAAATAGTAAAAATACTTCAGCACCGCGTCGAAGTTCTGCTGAAATTGTTTCCACACACATACGATATCAAGTCGCTTCAAAAAGTTAGTTAAACTCCACCTGTTCCTCATTAAAGTGCACGGCCCATACCACCACCATCTCCAAGCCGAGCGTCCACCTCCATACAAGCTTGGCCAAGCATCGCTAAGGTCTAGCGGCAAGTTCCATAAGCTCTGGTGTGGAGAAATGAATCATTTCATTGATTAAAAAACACTTAGATACAGATAGCATGAAAGTGAGAACACTACTTCTATGTAATTTAAATTTATCCTAAAATTATCTGTGATTGGTGCTATGCAAGTATAATTGGTTGATTAGCATAGTTTGGATGCCAAAACTATTGATTATTGGTTGATTGGTTGCTTATGTTAATTATATATTGACTTGGTTGAGTTAAATAGAATTATTTTGATAATAATGTAAATATCATATCCATCATATTTGAAACGATCACTTTAAATAGACATGGTAAATTCATGAGAAATAATCCCTATTATATTATTAAATAATAAGTGTATAGGTAATATCAAGCCTCTTTTGAATTTTAAGTCAAAAAGACATCATTTTTAAAAAATAGAAATTTGGAAAAGTAAAGAGGCGTATTTAATTTATTTGGAAAAATATAAATCAAATGGTTTGATTTTGAAAATAATAGTTGAAAATGTGGGAAATACATGAGATAATATCATATGGTTTAATATAAAATAATTTTGAATTAAGAAGATGGAAATTGAATATTATAATAATATAATATAAAAGATATGGAATAAAGTGAAAATGAGATTTTAATAAAGTAAAATAGTGAAAAATTGATTTAATATGGTATTAAAATGATTTAAAAATGTTTCGGACAAGTTTTGATAATTTTGACTAAAAGGTGAAAAATAAGCCGTCGTGTTTCGACAGTTCGCGATTTTGCTACCTAAAAGGTTAAACGGATATGCTGGATAAAATATAAGTCAGAATCCTTTGAAATAAAAAAAATTCGAACCCTAGTGGGTATGGTTTTCAAATGAAAAAAAAAATCAAGATTCGTTTAGTAAAGTTCGAAATATGGCCAAATCAAATTTTCAAAATCGTCCTGTTTTGGCAGTTCGTGAAATATAGTTTTCAACACTTTAAAAATGATTATTTTTAATCTTTAAAAATATGAAATAAATTCCATAAATATGTTAAGATTTTTTAAAAGAAATCTGAATTATAAGAATGGGCATATTTCTAATGAAATTGGTGTTTTAATCTATAAAGCTTTAAAAATCGCCATTCATCGGACATTTTGCAATTGAATTTGGTAACCGTTGAATAAACGATTTAAACTTAGGTTTTCTTAATGAATCTTTTTGAATTTTTTTTAAATGATAAATTCAAATATTTTAAAAGTTTAGAGTTAATCAAATAACTTAACCATCTTATGTATGATAGAGAGATAGTCTATAGGTTGGAGTTTGGAAAATTAGTTGTCTGCTCCCCCTAGCTTCCGGACTGGCTCGACGGAGGGGATAGTTAATTTGACTTACTTGGATCATATTTTCTTATGATTAAAGAAAAGAGATTTGTAGTTTTAAAAAAAGCTCAAACAAGATTTTGATGGTAAAGAGAACATTCTAGTTAAACGCTATATTAAATTCCAAAGAGGGAACTTGTACTATCCACGTAAATTTAAAAGGTGATTTCACTATTATTCGACGAATAGTAAAAATTGAATACAGATATTAGTATTGAGAGTAATTAATCTAAATTCTATGAATCCTTTTTACTCAATACTAAGTGATTTGGATTTATAGTAACAATGTCCTAAATAACATTGTTTTTGACCCATTTAGAACTTGTTTCGAAAAAACGAAATCTTTATTAATTATGCTAATAATAGAATATGGAAATACTTTCCCTAACTAATTAAAAGGAAATGATTTTATATTTACAATGTTAAGAAGAGGTTTAATAATTCTGTATATCCCAAAATAGAATTAGTTTAAAGATATATTATTCTAAAAGATATTTTATTGGATAAAAAGATATCTTCAAAGTTAAATAATATTTTGAGTAAAAGAATAAAAGAGGATATAATGAAAGAGGCTTAACATTTTGTTTACTTATATACACATCTTTTTATCGATAATTAGTGAGGGGAGACCAGGATCGGATTTGGGTGATTCCTATCTGACACTACAACAAAAATACCTTGTTATAACGCCCTTTTTACAACGGGCATTAGTTCCCCGTTGTAATAGAAGGCTGTTACAATGGTCCATTCAGGCCCGTTGTAAAAGACGCCATATCCAACTCCCTTTTTACAATGGGCAATGACTGCCCGTTATAATCGAATGCTATTACAACGGTCCTTTCATGCCCGTTGTAATAGATGCCAATTTTACGACGGGCTAAAAACGTCCGTTGTAATAGGTGTCAGTTTTACAACGGTCATAAAAAGCCTGTTTTAACCGATGCCAATTTTACAACGATCTTAAAATGCCCGTTATAATAAATGTCAGTTGCCATTTTCGACAATCAATAATTAATAATTGCAATGCTTTCTTAAAATTAGTATTTATTATTTATTAATATTTAATAATTAAACATTAATAATATTACATTAATCATATGTTACTAATTACTAATTATAATATTATATTACTAATTACTAATCATTAATAATATTATATTGTTTATTAATATTTAATAATTAATCATTAGTAATACTATATTAATCATTTATAACTTATAATACTTAATGACTATTAATAAATAATCACTAATTACTAATTATTCACTACAACAAAAATACCATATTACTATATATTATCTAAGATCTATATTTATTTTTTATATTACAAAAATACCATATTATAATTAATGATTATCAATAAATAATTTATAATTACTAATTACTATCTATAGTCAATATTTATTTTTTATATTAATAATTTACTGTAGCTAATTATTAATAATTAGTAAATTATAGCTAATATTTATGACTTATAATTAATAAATATTATTAGTACTTAGTAAAAAAATAATATTAAATATCTCCTTTAATTTTCCATCATATATATGTATGTATAATTTTAGCAAACAACATTATATAGTTTTCAAATTGTACTTGAGCATTCAGGACAACCACATCGTTTATCAATGGTCGGATTTCAATTTTTTTAATGTAGATGGATTTATTGGTTCAAACTAGTCTATTTTAATAACTAATTTTTAATAATCAGTGATTACTATTAAATAATCATTAATTAATAACTAAAAAATTGTAACAACCGTATTTTGAAGGTGTAATATTAAACTAATTTGTTTAAAATAGTAATTTTAGAATTCAATTTGTGACAATTATTATTTTTAGAATCAAAATATTATTCATAAGTCTATTTAACGGATTTAGTTATAACAAAATTTGATTTAGCCAACAAATTTCATTTTAGACAATATAATAAAAATTTAAATAAAATGTGTCAATAAATATGAAATATTTTAAAAGTACGAATAAATTTTATATAATTGGAATAGACGGAAAGAAGTTCTATTCGATATTCACTAAAAATCCATAAGTTAACGAAGATGAATAAATTCATTTTCAGTACAATGAATATCAACGAGCATGAAACAATATTTTATTGAATCAAAATTTTGTGGTTGTCTAGATATTGGTATATAATTTGTACAATGAAGCGTACATCAGTTTCAATTAGACTGAAAAATAATTTCAAATAAATAAATGTGCAAATTGAAATTACACTTTGACTAAAATAAAATGCGAACTTCCCTTAATAAAACAAAGCCCAACCCAAATCAAAAACAAAATAAACTCCTCAGGCAATTGCCTATGTTTATTTTCTCGGACCCAATACCCTTATTTCTCAAACCCGACTTCAACCCTATTCCTCAAATTACATTCGACCTCAGGCAATTCAACAAAAAGAAAATGGAAATAATAAAAAATTAAACGAGAACGACGACTTAGGGGAATGCGACCTGGCCGGCGTTGGTTGCAAGTACGACTACGATGGTGGGCACATCTCTAATAGCGCGATGACAATGGCAACAGTAAATTGGCTTCGCATTTGAGGCTTGGCAACACAAACGTGAGCTGTGGTGATCGATTCAGAAGTGGGAAAGGGTCGGTGGATGAAGTGCAGCCTCTCGAGTTCGTCGTCAATCGCAATAGGAGCTTGCATCATCGAACGGTGGTAGGAGGAAAAAAGACACTTTGTGCTGCAGGCTCCCAAGGTTTGAAGTAAGTATAGGGAGGTGACGTTCTCGTGATGGCTGGCCTGAGCAATTACTGGTTGTGTAGAAATGCATGCGCAATAAGAGACGATAAGGAAGGAAGAGGAAGTCAAAGCACAGACCTAGTTGAAGCATGAGGTGGAGTTAAGGCAGCGATGGATAAGGTGGGTTACTTTTAACTCACAAATTCCATTTCTAAATGCTAGGATTCCTTTTTCATGTTATTGGTTTGTTATTGGTTGATTATGTCATGAGCTTTGGTGGTTAATGGTTGAATTGGATAGGAAATGCTTGTATGCATACGATTGATTGATTATATGGTGAGTTATTTTATTTAACTCACACCCTATATCTAAATCAATTATATGGTTGTTCGTATGCTATAGTTTTTAACTAAATTGGAGTTTGAATTGATTGAATATGTGTTTAAAATATGGAATTCAAATAGATAGTTAAAATTGAATAAAATGGTTAAAAGAAGGTTATATGTTGAGATTTAAACTGTCATTGTGGTTGTAATTTACTTTCTTGCTTTGTCCCTATCAAAGCATTTTTATCCCAACTTTGACTTGTTCATTTTAGTTTGTACAATAGCATTGAAACATAATGTCAGTTGTTCATATCATGGAACTGAAACATTGATGTGTATTGTTCAAGTTGACACTGTAGGCACACATTCTTTTATCAAAAATGAATTCATGTTTTGACTATATAGTCCCTATCCTTTATTATTTTGCTTTGAAGTATTATATTTGCATTTTATTCTCCTATCTTGATTTACATCTCTGCTAATGTAGCGACAGAACCATTAGCAATAAAATGAAAACTAGCTCTTTAGTGTCAATCGAAGGGAGCTTAGAGACACAATGACCAATAATTCAATACAATTGAATTTGATAATATACATACAACAACAAATGTTACACAATGCATACATATATGTCAAAGAAAATAAACAAATTTAGAATGCTTTGAAACACCAAAGACTTGAAAGTACGATAGAACATTTGTTTCTTTTCTCAACAAATGAACTTAGAAGCTGCTGCTGAACTAATTTAGTAAGTTTAAAGGTTTATTCAGATTATACTTAAAACAAATTTTTAATCTTGAGATAATCACTCGTTCAACCAATTCCAAATTTGAAACGCCACTAAACAAATTTTCATTGACGTGACCATCAACAACATTTTTTTAAATTTAGCTTTGGTTGCTTATATAAAATGGAAATAACATTGGCTTAATTGTGTGCCAGGTTCCAACTTTCTCATTGATGTCAATGCAGACTCAACCAGTATGTTGGTTTCTGTAAAAGTTGTTTGTTGCATTTATCTATTGGCTTAATTGTAAAAGTCGAGGGAATTGCTCAGATTGTGATATTCAAGGTACTCTTCATTCTCAGTTTTGGTTATCACACAAGCTATATTAATCCAATAGTAATTGTTTCAGAAGTATATTAGTGATTTGGAGAAAAAGGAACAAGAACATATGAGAATTCAGAAGGTGCACTACTTAAATTGCTTCTGATTACCATTTTTTTATAAGGGAATGAATAATGTATAGTACCATGTTTTCTATAATATACATTAACTTTAACAAGCCTTGGATGATGGTTATGGTATAATGTATAGGAACAACTATTGAAATCAAAGGGAAAAAACCATGAGGCATTTCGTAAGCTGGTGGATAAACATGTTTTTCTGGAATTCTTATAGCAAAATGCCTTTGGAGTGATTATTATACTCAATTTAGTTCTAGATTTAATTTTACATGATGTTACAGACTTTATATTCAGTGAATTTTCATCATCTATTTTTTATATAGGTTAAGGACTTGTCGGCTTACTTAGATTTGTCATCTAACACCTCTGGTTTAACTGCCAAAGACCTGTTTCAAAATTTATTGAAACAGGTCCTTTTCCATATTTCTTGAATCTACAATAGATAGAACTAGTGCCTTAATTCATAACTCGGAAGAAATGAGAATCATATATTATACATAAATAAAAAACGAAAATTGTGAATGTGAATGCGAATAAAATATACTAGTCGAGGCACCATAAGTGACGACGATATAACATCCAACTTTTTAAACTTATGAAATAGTCAAGGCTTGCCCGGAGCAGGGTCCAAAGAGCAAGACCTTCCAGATCCTCTACTTCATATAAGCTTCAATTGGTAATGTAAATCCTAATATATTGCATTTTGGTAACAATATGTAAATATGAAAATGTCACTTAAGATTCATTCATACAATTAAGTTTATTTTGGTGACTTGTAGTTTATCAATTTATATTTACTACATACCATTTTAGATTAAATAAAAAGAACAATTATAAATGATAAAGGCCCATTATTTTTATTTTGTAGAAACTCTTAAATTTTGAGGAACAACCCTAGAAAAAGTTTCCTTGTTGGAAAATGATATATAGTTTTTGTATATATTTTCTCTTGTACGATTTTTCTTATGTAACTTCTAATATTCCATTTGCAATGCAATCTTATTTATTTTTGCAGTATAAGGAAGATAAAACAGACGTAAAAGATGAACTAGAGTTTGGAAACCTATACATCCTCCATGAATATATGAACTGTTGTACATTACTTGATTAATTCTTGTTATTATAATTATCTTTGTTTATTACATTATAGGTTACACTGAAGACATCCTCTACATTTGAAAGTTTAAGGATTTTGAATCGAAGAAAGATAATCTTAAAGTAATTTCTAAAACAAATTTAAAGGTAAATTCGGCGCTAGCAAAATTTACTTGCTATGTTTTAGTTATATTTATGTAGTTCCAAATATGGAATTAGTTTATGTAGCATGCCTTGTAATTCATTATTCTATAAGTGTTAATCAAAAGAGAGATTTCTTCCTGGGGAGTAACAAATAAATTGCGTCTGGTTATGGATTATACGGTTAACTATGGTAACATGTTGTCATTGTGCAGCTTATTTTTGAGGAGTTACTTGAGAAGCTTCGAAGCAAGAAGGGAGAAAAAAAGTAAGTAAAAGTCATATAAATGAAGTTAATTTATTGATAGATCTCCACTATGATAGAGTATGCCTGATGCAATATTAAAGTCTTATGAAATGATTAAATATCGACTACTGTTTATATCTTATATGTCATGTTTATAGGTAGCATATGATGATACGCTACATGGCAATTTGAATTGCATGTCTGTGTAACATATCTCTAATTTTATTTATTTTTGTAGCACCATGCATATCTATAACGATCCTGACTCGACCTTCGAAAATCAGCACCCGTACTTCACTTGCACTCGAATGCCGCAGGTTCAAACGTCAAACCTGGTTCGCCGAAGCTTATAACACATTAAGTATAACAACATAGCGGAAAAAGGAAATTAATATCAATATATACAACATTGATACAATATCTGATACAACATGAATCTCAACAATATCAGAGGTAAATATACAACAGCAGAAAGGTAAGCATCAATAGATAAACTCCAAAAGAGAACTCCAACACCCAAACTGCAACTGCAACTCCATAGCTAAAGCTCCAAAAACTCCAAAAGCTAGATCCACCAACATGCTTCTCAAATGCGAAGCGAGAAAACCTCAATCAAGTGGCATTAAGCAAGGTCAGCCCAAATGCTGAAAAGAAGCAAATGCGACCACCAAATCCAAAGGCCGGATGTTATCGAATTCTACACCTATTATTTGATTATCTGAAAAACCCAACTCTAGACTGCCCGTGTGGAAAATTGTGGGCACCCAAAGTTTAGGAAGGAAAAAATAAGCTCCAGTTCAATCATGGGACTGGTATGAGCAAACAAAAACAATTTTATCTTTAAAACAAACAACAAAATATTTTAAAATTAAAATCCACAATGCTTATTTGGAAAATGAAACTACCATAAGGCCTTCCACTGCACACACAATGTAAACGCAGACTTGAAGGAGATTTCTCCTTATGATAGTCAAACATGCTTGATACGCAAAATCCTTTTTATATTATTACTAGTGCATAGTGCAGAAAAATCTTTTGAAAATATAATTTTAATCTTAGCCAGCATACAACCATTATTGTATGCCCACTATGGCTACCATCTAAATAGTGGTGGCCACCATAAGTAAATTGCAGGTTATACAACTAAAACCGTACAAGGAGCGTATTGGACGATTGGATTTCCAAAAAATGGTCAGACAAAGTAATTTCCCACACAAAATGGAACGCCTCTAGAGGGACATCCTCGAGAACCTAACCGGATCTCTGCTACACAAGGCTGGGTTATCTCTGCGACTAGGTAACTACTGACACGAGTATGCCACCCCCCGGTCGTTACCAACCTTTATCCGAGGCACCTCTCAACCACCAACCACAAAGCAATAAGTTTTGCAGCAACCACAAAGTTAAGTATCTGAGCTCCATACCATGATACCACTTATAATCCAGAAGGAAATGACATACCCTCAGGGGGTGCTACCCCTAAATAACCTTACTGCCACGATTCCTGTTTCGACCATTACCGGGTTGTGAGGCTTGACGAAGTCATGTCCATAAATCTATGCTTTACACAAAAGCCATGCTTTGATCAATAAATGATCAACAACACTTCGTATGCCACATTACCAAATTGGGAATGTATCACTAGTAACCATCAACTACATAACCTCTGAGCTCGTACATCTCAGAGAAGGGTTTTAAGCTAAGGAATAAATTCTCCGCCACCAAACAGAAATGTATTTGATAGAAACCAGATTTACATCTCAAAGTGTAATGTCAGACACACATCCATACAAGTCTGTTCCGTGTTCGAATAGAACCGAAGGCACTTCCAAAGAATCCCTTACAATCCGGGTATTCACAATCCCGAACAGACTCCCCATCACATATGGGGATCTCTATACCGGTGCGACTCAGTGCAGAGGCAATCGACGGGTTATCCTTTCATTCTCGAAAATACCCGGTCTTCACCACCGGTCTTCAAATGCTATCCATATCGTCGTATCATTATTCGGAATAGGTTATAAGACACAAGGTCCTCTCCCGGCTAAGCCGAATAATGAGCGCAATATTTAAACATATGGATATTGGGATCTCAGTTAAGTCACAACTTGTTACCCAAAACTTTTCTTTCAAATGGTTAAACAATTTACCATTTTAATCTTTTAAATAAAAATTCATTTCACAAGATTCACTCATCTTTCACAAAGATTCATTCACAATATTTAAACAAAAGATCTATCTTTGAGACCTTCTTTGTTTGAAAACAAAGTTCACAAATTATTTCACAAAGATTCCTTCATAGCTTTCCGAACAATTCCATTTCAAATATTTTATACAAAGGAATATATCTTTAAGATTCTCTTTGATTTCAAAACAAGGTTCACAATTTTCACAAAGATTAATTCATAGTTTTCAAAACTATTTCAATTCCATTTTCAAACTTGAAATCTTTCCACACAAATTGGAAATCCTTTCTTTATATAAAAGCTATTTTTATTTGAAAATAAATAATTTTCGTTTCGGAAAAAATCTGATTACGTTTGCACAAGTTAAAGCCTTTCAAGTATAAAACTTGGGTTAAATTCAAATTTCCAAAATAATATGGTTTAAAACCCCTAAAAACACATTTATAACTTGTACAACCTTTTTAAATAATAATTTCCAAACATAGAATTCAATTTCAAATCTTGAATTCAAATTTAAATCAAATTATTTAAATTTTAAAACTTTATCAAGTTATTCAAAAATAACTTTTATCTTTGAAATCCCTTTTCAAAAGCTTTTCATATTTAATCTAATTCTATTTCCAAAACTATTTGAATTTAGAATTCAACTTTAAAACCATTACATTATTTGGATAAAACATTATTAAATTCAAATTATCTGTGACTTAACCAATTTCTCGTGAAATCCATATTTATGTGTGTAAAGTGCAGTCCAGGGATTTTACACAATAGTGCAACATCATCAATCATCACAGATTCAATCATATCAATATCGATAAGCGGTATAATCTATAACGCTTATCTTTTTTCATAGATTTCATAGATATAAAATATAAATTTATCACAGATAAATAAATTACATTCAACACATCTCAAATCAATTCAATTCATATCGCAAAGTACCACACATCAGGGATATCAAATAATACAAGGCATTCAGTACACTCCAAGCATCCATAATTAAGGTCAATTAATTATCTGATTAATTGAAATCAGATCAATTACTTAGGAATAAACATAATCTTGGTTAATTAATATTAATTAATTATAAACCATGATTACCCTTTAATAAATTAATTAATCTTCAATTATTAATTAATCAATCTTAATTAATCAATCTTAATTAATAAATAAAACAAACTTTAATCATCAATAATTAACCTCTAATTATTTAATTATTCTTAATTACATTAATTAATTAACCCTTAATTAGTTACCATTTAATTAATTATTTTTAATTAATTATAAATAAGTGATTATCCCTAATTACTTATATTAATAAATCACAATTTAATTACTTTGAGTAATTATCCTTTAATCATTTTATTAATCACCTTGTTAATCATTAATTAATTACTTTTAATTAAGTAATTATCCTGAAGTAATTAATTACCTTTAATTATTTGTTATTAATTAACTTCATTAATCAATTACCCTTAATAAATTTACTCAAAATAATGATTCCTTAAATAATCACAAAAATAAATTAATCCTCAATTAATCATCTTTAAATAATTATCTTTTAATCATAGATTAATTTACCCTAAATTAATCATCACCTTTAACAAATTAATCAATCAATTACTTCCTAGATCACATTCACTAAATCCCATTTGAAAATACTTAAAGATTTTAAATTAAACAATTATCCCAATATATAATTATTTAGAAACAAAACAATTTCAAAATATTTACTTTAACATTTAAAACTTTGAAACATGTTTTAAAATTAAAATTGACAAACTTGGTTTTTTTTTAAAACCCATAAAAAGTTTTACTTTTAAATTTTCAAACCAATTCATAATACCCGGGCCCAAACTACAAAATCCCGAGATAATACTCGAGCCGGTCTCAAAACTTCCCCGAGCTAAACAAACCTGTTATATTTTTTTGTTTTTGTTTTTAAATTTTAAAGTCTGTTATCAACAACTACGCGACCACTCATTCACAAACTCGAGTTATCCCCTATTTCCCTTAAGAGCAGCTTCGATGCAATCTACTTCTTCCTCAACCAAACTCATTGACACTGACACATGCGACACTCGTGCACGTGCATGATCAACTGAGCCACCTTCGACCATCATCGCGATCACCCACGTGTCAGCCCTGAATTCAATGACAACTCCATAACCCAGTTCCCACGAAATCACCAGAGTGACGAAATCGAACCAGTCAATCGAATATTGGAATTTTCTTGATCGACCAAAACTCCTCGCGCAATCATCACCGATCGCCTGCAACTACGCCACCGTTACTAGAGATGCCACGATGGCCCATGCAACATCTCCTTCCTGTGCGATCGCCTACAATCCATCGTTGATAATGAGATCACCCCGTCTTCCTCGTTGAACAAAACTATGTTTATAACCCTAACTCGTCGCCGCTCAATCATTCTGATGATCGAGAAATTCTACGAGCATTTTTCTCGAGTTCGCCACCTCTTAAACTTCCTCGAGTATCAATTTCGTCGCCCAAACTATCTTCGACCATCGAGGGTTGACGAAATCCTTTCCCTAGATCATCACAAGATATACCGACAATCTCACACTTAAAAATTATAAAATTACTATCAAAATTCATCATTTTGTAATACGATTTTATTTATATAACCAAATCATAATTTCCATATGATTGAATATTTGACATGTCTTCGATTTCTTCTATAATTAACTATTTTTGAAATAATCACTGAATTTGAAACCTTGATATCATTTTTAAAAATAATGTTGCCTTGTTTCAACAATTTTTCTTCAGAAATCATAGTTTAACATACTTGTTGTTTTTAAACTGTAGTTATAACAGGGACAAGATATATTTACATACATACATCTACATTAATATACCGAAAGCTATTCAATAATATTCCAGAAAACACTCAAACATATCACAATAACTTCATTTCAAGCATCATCAAAACAGATTCAAGCTTTTAGTTTTAGAAATTTTGCTCACCTGTAGTTGAAGTTTTGAACAGAGAGGCTGAGAACAAGCCTGGATAGTTTGAAAACTGGAGCTTTGCATTTTGATTCAAAGCTGAAATTGATCTTGTTTTGCTTTAATACTTTCTGGGTTTGTTTTAGGTTTGCCTGAACTTTGCATTTGAACTAGAATATTTTGATTTTTCCAGGCTCGAAATGTTTGAAAAAACTGCTGTTTGATCTTCGATTACAGGTTTGATTCTTTATTACTGAGGAAATCTTGATGTTGAGTTGCTCTGATATTTATATTGCTTCAGCTTGATTGCTTTAATTCGATTGCTCTCAGTTTTGTAGCTTATTCCAGGTTTGACTTGATAATCCTGACTACAACTTGATTTTATTTCTAATTTCATTTGTTTTCAGATCTGGTTTTAGGTTGAAAATGGTTTTGATTTGCTTTTTTCTTTGAATTGTTCCAGACCTTTGAATCAAGTTGAAGTTTGCTTAGTCTGGCCTTTTATTTTCTTTTATTTTTGATCTTCTTTAATTTTGAATGTATGAAGGATTTGAAAAGTAAAGAGAACATGGCATGATTTCTTACAATACACATATTTTGTATGTTTTTTATTTTTTAAAAGAAAAAGAGTTGTTTGCCACTTATTTTATTTTAACTCAATACTAGTCTATTACTTATTTTCTTTAGCCTACATTTGTAATCTCATATTCTAATTTACTTACACATGTCTTTCTTACATTATAAAATGTTTGCATGTATTAATAAGAATTTTAATATGTAGATTAGTTTACTTTTAGTAAAATATATATATATATATATATATATATATATATATATATATATATATATATATTTATACTCTCTAGAGAAATATGATTTAAAATCAAATTATACTTTAACACATATATTTTATATGTACTTATATAACTTGTTAAATAACCTTAAGACAAATGCTTTGAAATCAAATTATACATTATTATTAATATATATATATATATATATATATATATATATATTAGTCCCTTAGAAATAATAAGTTAATAAATCAATTTTTTTTAAAACACTTATCTTTAAGTTTCTAAACCAAATTCTATTTATAAATCAATCTATATGCACATATATTTTTATTCTGGAAATTTTCAAATAAATTCCTTTACATACAATCTTTTGATACATATTTATTCAAATTTTCAAATTAATCCACAATTAAACTTATAATTAAAATATTATTCAAATTATTTATTCTGAATTTCCAATTAGAAATTCTATATTTAAAATCATATTCATATTCATTTATATTAATAAATAAACAAATATGTATTTAAATTAGGAAAATACCAAATTAATTCACTATTTAATTTCAAAAATTAAATTAACTACCAATTTAAAATTTGTTTTAAAAAGAAGAATGTTACAATGTCTCTAGCTTTGTTTAATATATATGTGTGTGTGTGTGTGTAGGACATGTAAACGTGTGTACACATATGTAATATATATAATTCCCATATAGATGAAGGATATACATGTACGTGCGCATGCGCGCATGCTAAAAATTCCACAATTAGTTTTCTTGATCTATATATAGCAGATTCTGCTAAAAATATATTCATACGTGATGTTTATATCATTCAGATCAACATCATATATTTTAAGATTATTGCTATGTTTTTATATTTTTGTTTACACCTGACATGAACAATCAAAGAAACATGAGTTCGTTGACAAAAGTTTTATGCTTATGTGTTAATGCTTTATGTATTGGTTGTTATGAAATTAGTTGTCATGTGTATATTAGAACTTTGTCAATGTAAACTTATCTAACTTTTTGGAATGTGTTGGAATTTTATGACTCTAGCTTTTAGTCTTTTCGTATGTGATTTTGGTTGTTTTATGATAATATTTATTACTCGTTAAATTATTCATTATTGGTATGGATGTACTGCATGGATGCTACTGTAATTATTTTTTTAAATTTGAATTTGTTTTGCGACGGTAAAAAACAATTGCAATATCATGTATTATAATGGGCTATGCCAGTTGTATTATAGTCTATTACAATGGGCTATGCCACTTGTATTATAGGCTATTACAACGATAGAACCCATTGCAAGTTTCATTGTTTTACAACGGGCTTTAATTTTTATCATAGTGTCTATTGCAAGGCCCAACGACCGTTGTAAAAAGGTGTGTTACAATGTTCATAGCCCGCTGTAAAATACGGTTGACCTATTACAACGAGGCCTAATACAACGGGTGCATGCCCGTTGCGAAATTTATATTACAACGGGCATTGCCCGTTGTAAAGTGGCTATTTTGTTGTAGTGTGAAAACCATTTCGAACCAATATACGCGTTCGAAAGTGAAGACATGTTGAAGACAATGAGTTTCAAGACTGAGATCTTAATAATGTAGGGTTGCTTGCCACTAACCTCTTGATTCCCATAATATATATATGGTGGCAGCAGTAACTTTATTTTGAAATCTTCTATGCAAGGACTGCTCGATACTGATCCTAGGGGTAATTCCCAAACAGAATGCAGTTGAAGTACCTTCAGTTTGTCCTGTTCTTGGACAAATTGTATGGAAGAATGTCTGACATTGCATTTCTAAGACCATGTACATTGGTTTTTACAAACGTACATTTGTTTAGTACTGTAGAAGGTAACCCCTCTTATACTTAACACCATTTCTTGAGATGTATGAACTTGGAGGTTGTACTTTTCTGGAAACCAATTGTTGTGTCATCGAAAATGGCAATGTGCAATTCAAAGTGGGATTTGTCATTTGAAAGGTAAATGTTACATCAAGCCTCACACATCGGTAATGCTAAGAACATGGTAGATGCGGTAGGGTTTTCTGGGTCGCACCCATTAGGAGATCTTCATCACCTTTCTAGATTGCTCTCTATATTTTGGGTTTTTTGTGTACGCTGTGGCCATAGATAGGTGGGGAACAACCGGGGTGATGACATATTTGGTACTATCTATGGTAGAGGTAGGCCGATTCTTTGTTGGTAGAGGGTAGTGGGGTTGTGCCTCGATACATTCCTCTATAGATGTACTATCGGAAGGTACTCCCTTACCTTGTCATTGTTGGAAATCTATTCCCTAATACCTACCTTTATGGACTTGGTTATATACCTAAATATGATGTCGAATTTAACAAGTGTAATAATTCCAGCTATTTTAATATGTTATTTGAAAAGTGTTTTCAAAGCAATATCATCAAAAATAATACTAGATGATTTGATAAAACTGTTTTAGTAATTATGGTGAAACCCATCCCCATTTATGTAGGACGTGGGCTTATAAGATACTCTTCTTTTCAAAGGTATTTTTTTAGCATCAAAGTTCATCTATGACACAGTTATATATATATATTTATAATTTTCATTTTTCAAGATGGTTTACCAGACCGATCCGGGTATTTTTAATACTACAGTCAGATCCGAGTAGTTTCAGGATTATTTGAAGGCGCATGGAGTTTCTAGAGGACAGTTGGAGATCTTTATCAACTTGTGGACATAGTTTACTTTTATGCCATGTTTGTTGTTTTTTAGCATTTATAAGGATATATATTTATAACTGTCCAAGCTGAGCTTAAGATAGACTCCGATATATGTATTTAAAAGTTATTCCACTGTAAATATTATTGAAATAATATATATAATTACATTCGTGTGAGATTCTGTTCTGTGTTCCTTTTCTTTTTACCCTTAACAATTGGTTTTTTGGGCACTTGAATGCTCATCATGAAATACAGTGGGCATATTAGTGTCGATTTTCGAGGGTTGAAAATCTTGTTCATCACAAAAACAATAAGCATAAGGGTCAAACATAAATCTAGGACATTTCCCACCTAAGTTTCTTCACTGGTGGGACCATGCTGCTAAAGCACAGAATGTGTTTACCCTACACTAGCCTTGGTTACATAATCGGTATAAGTGATGGATCTGGACCAGTCCGCAACAGAAATTATGGATAAATTTCAAAGAAATCGTTCTTGGATCTATATTTGGCCTGTGAAGTCTAATTTATTTAGAATATTTCTAAATTTAATTTATATAAAATATTTTATTTCATCTAAATTTGTAAGTAATAAATGAAATTTTGTTTAATTTATATTCAATTAAATATAATGGTACACATACGTATCATATACATAAATGTGTGTTTATGCATGTGTAGCATAATAATCCATACAAGGTATAACATGTCAAATATTAATAATAAGGAGCTAACATATCAAAAATAATTTCCCGAGTCATAGTGAATCCCTTTCATATGTTGCCTCTCCTCGTCGGTATGAGGAGCATCCTTTTTAGAAATTATGATTCTAGAATGCGTTGGAAAGTTTCCATGCTTGAAATTCTCCATACTGAACCTTTTCAGTATGATGTCTGTGTACCGATCTTTCCTTTAGTTTATTCAGACTAACGTTCTTAACATACGGCTGACAGCCCCACGCTTCAATTGCTTGAGTTGGGTTTTTTTACCATGCCATGTCTCATATGGTGTTTTGGGCATATATTTAGTAGGTAATAAGTCCAACATATACAATGAGGTTTCTAGTGCATATCCCTATTAGGACAGAGGTAAATCAGCCTTACTCATCACGGAACGAACCATATCTAATAGGGTTCCGTTCCTTCTCTTGACACACCATTGTTTGGTGGAGTATAGGATGCAGTAACCAAAGAGATAATCCCATTATTTTTAAGTATTATTGGAAATCCTATCTAGCATACTCCCCTCCTCGATCTGGTTGAAGAATCTTAAAATTATGGCCTAGATTTTCTACTACATTTTTATATTCAACAAATTTCTCGCAGATATCGGATTGGTTCTTCATAAGATACACATATCTTAGTCTCAAGAAATCATCAGTAAAGATAATAAAGTAAAGAACTATTATCTTTATTAAATATAATCATTATGTCACATACACCGCTATGTACTAACCCTAAGTGTTCATTAACTCTTTCATTGCTCCCACTAAAGGGGTGCTTAGTCATTTTACCTTTGAGACATAACTAACATGTGTCAAATTATCCAGAATCAACTGACGTCAGAAAGCCTTTGGTTTTCAATTTTGTAATCGTTTCTCTTTAATATGACCTAGTCTACAATGCCAAAGATAAACATCCTTTATATTGTTAGATGCTTTATTCATAGAATACACATAATTAGTATTAATCACATATATACCATTTTCAAGAGCACCTTCACAAAATTTGTTTCCGTCTAAACTAATATTCATAATATTGTTCGAACAATGAAATATACCTATCTCAGACAATCCATAAATAGAAATAATCCCACAAATAAAGTCTTTTATATAATAACAAATATTTTATACTAATATTAATCCACTAGGCAAAACTAAATGATAGTCTTTTACTGCGATTGCATCTACCATAGATCCACTAGCAAATTGAAGCCTCATCTCTTATTTTGCCATGCGATTTACATATGTTAGTACCATAACAAGTATCTAAATCTCATGAAATTTTATATTTTACAAATATACTTTTGAATCATAAATGTACTTAATGGAGTTGCGAAACAATTTTGCTTCCTTTCCCTAACAATCTTTGAGCAGTCGAGACAATTCTTTTTCCAGTGACTTGTGGCAGTGGTGATATTCACCCTTGTCAACGGTCTTCTTACTTTTCTTGTTCTTTTTACCTTCTCTTTTCCGTTTCTTTAAACTCTTCAAAGATGATGCACTGCGCTTCATAGGAAGTACTGCATCCTATGTTTTGAGGCCCGAAACTAAGCGTTACGGTGTTGCATTCATCCATAGTATTTATTTCTGACGATAAAATGTAGCTATGTTAATCATATCAATAATCAAAAGCACATGAATATGAAAATTTTCAAACACAATTTAATAACTAGTTTTCGCATTTCATTTCACAAATAAGATTTCGTATTTATTATGTAATCTTATCAATCCCATATTCAGAGAAAATATAATTATTAGAAACTGCTCCAAGATCGACATATGAAGATGCCCCCTTGGTAGATCAGAGTCTACTACTACCTGACAATTATAATTTCTGTCATTACATCAATTCAAACAAAATGAGCTACATAGCAGGTTAAATAAAACTCCCAATATACCTAGTTTACCTCCTCAACATCTTCGAAAGCTTATTCGTCTAAATGGAAATATGAAAATCTCTTACTCTCGACCTACTGAAATGAGTAGTCGAGAGGTTAAGGGGAAAAACAAAAACTTTAGGTTAGTCAAACTGTCTGGTGTGAATAATAACATTCCATCTCGAACCAAATAAGTATCTACCGAGACCGCGAGGCTGAGAAAAACGGATTTTCTCCTAACTAGTATCTTATCCAAAATATGTCAATCATAGTCATGCACCTACAACCACAATGGTTAGAATAACTTAATGCAATCTTATGCAGGTATGCAATATGGGTAACTCTAACTCATATGTCAATTTAGGGTAATATCTACCCTAGGTTCACCTATTCTTACATAACTATATGTCTCAACTCATAGTTTCTCTAGGTCACTACGAACCTATTAGTTTTCATGGGATGATAAATAACCTATCAAAATTCTTAGGGACTACCTATCCTGAATCATAGTATCATGGAATCACCAAGAACCTATTGGCTTCCACCAATAACACTCTCCAATCATTGTTTTTATGGGACCACTATGAACTTATTGGAATTTTCCAATAACATTTCCCAAATCATAGTTTTTCATGGGATGACTGTGAACCTATTGTATTCTTCCAATACCATACATTCAAAATATAGTTTTTATGGGATCACTAAGAACATATTGGATAGCTTCAATAGCATTACTGAAGTCATAGTTTTCCTGGGATGACTACGAACTTATCGAATCCTTCCAACATCATATCTTGAATTTTTATCTTTTGATCAGTTTAGGCACCCTACACCTTTGATCAACGTGATCTCTTGGATGCAATTCTACTCAATCAGGAGTTAAATCTGATTATACTCACTAATGGGTTAACCTAACTGGTTATTCTACCCTTAAATATCCTAAAATGTAGTTATGGGTCATAAGGATGTGAGTATGACAATAACAATCATGCAAAATAATTGATCAAATAATAAAAAGAAAATATAGTATCCATCATTTGAACATGTTCAATCAATTGGCATCTTATAATTACTTAACCTTAAGTAATAACTCTCTTTGATATTTTCATATCAAAATTTGAGCTAAGTAGTAATTTATTCCTTGAAAACATTTATCATTATATATGACTAATCCCCTTAATTAAAATTTAAAACAAGGAAAATATGGTCCTTTACTTTACCAATTTCTTATGCCAATTTATAATCCGTTTTAAACTGCCATGTATACTTTTGGTTCTAATATGCGGATGTCGTACCTCTTTATTATAGGGCATAACGCCATAAAATAGAATATGTTCATCACTGAAAATTTGTGGCATTAACATGGCCGACATGGGATGTCGCATCCTTTCATATCAAAGCTTTAAAAATAATTTTGATTTTTATAAAAATATAAGGCTATAACGCCGAAATCAAAGTTATCGTAACATAGAATTTATAGATTGCCAAACCCATTAAATGTAACCTTTTATACATAAAATAAATAGAAGCCGACAATGATGACATGCGACATTAATATCATAAAATAATTGATACCGAGTGCTTTAAAACAGTAAGGCCGATATTGATGACTTTCAACTTCAATGCCTTAAAATAGTTAATATTGATTCATGAAACTGGGCTGCTATGCCGCTACAAAATAGAATGATGAAATAATTAATAGGAGGCATCAACACCTTGAGCTGAGATCGATTACTTAAGGAATCATCATAAGTACGTCGTCATTATTATACTTCAGCTATTATGCCACATACATAGAAAGATTAGTGGCATCACTGCCGCAAAATAAATTGATACCGTAATTTATGACTAGCAACATTAATTTAAGAATGTTAAAATCTATCGGCATTGGTAACTCACGACATCAATATCCTATGTACGCATGAGATGCGGTGGTCCTATAACATCAATGTTAGATGCATCACTTGATGCATCACATACTTATGGTATAAATATAACATGCATTGTTTCATGACAACGCAACATATTTTCGATATAACTTACAATGGTAAAGTGATATCGCCTATTGTTGATGCCGAACATCATGGGAATGCCATATGCCGATGGCATTGTTGTAATTATTACAAAAACTATTTTAGTTTTGTTAAAGCCATTTCTTTTTACCAACTTTTATTCCTTGTCAAATTTCTATTAGTTCAAAACAAACTTTACCAATTTCTTTTTAGAAAACTATCGCAAATCAGTTTTATACTTTCGAAAACATTAATCAACTTAATTAATAACCTTAATTAATATTAATTTAAATGCTTTTCTAGCATAAGAAATTCATACAAATTCATAATCTCTTGGGAAAAATCTCTAAAAATCAGTAAAAATCATAATTAACATCTTCTCGCATATATATAAATTTCATGGTGAAAATAACTGTTTAATTATTTTTAATAATTAAAGCTCAAAATAAATATTTTTCCTCCTTAGAAATTCATAAAATATTCGTTTTAATTTGGAAAATTATGAAATTAAGAACACATCTCCAAAATAACATTTTGCATAACATACCAAAAAATTAAATTGATTGGAGATTAAAAACTTAGCTTTTACCCCTAAAACCTATCTAAATAATTTCATAAGAAGAAATCATTATTATATCCAAACAATGATTAAACATCCATAACTTGGCAAATCAATCAGATCGATTCGGAAATTACCCATAAGAAAATTCAAACACAAAATAATAGAGACAATTTATTATTATTCTCCTTAAATTGGATGATGAGATTGAGATTTAATAGAGTTTAGTTTCCCTAAGCTTTTTACCTTTTGAATACCTTGATTTCCCCTTCTTCCATCCTTAGTCAATGGTCGGCCTTGCTTTTGATTTTTACTTCGTATTTTTCGTATGTGAGAATGAATGAGATGGAGGAAGGGTTTAGGGCATGAACATAGACTCTATTCCTAATTTACCCTTCTCATTTATTCTTATTTTTCTAAGTTTAAAACACCCTTATCACTTGATTTATTAAGGCACTACTTAATTAAATTATTAAATCTCATTCTCCATATCCCTTTATATTATTCTATTTAGTTTATCCAATTAAATCTCCCGAATAATGTTAAAAAATAATTAGGGGTGTTACATTGATCCTTAGACGTAGATTCGACCGACCTCAACATATTGATAAGCTCCAAGAGATTCACATTTAATAGGTTCATGTTATATTCAATATGAACGGTTCATATTGAAAAGTAAGGGAACCGAGGACAAAAGTCTATTTGTAGTTCATTGCTTATTTGTACGTCCATCTGTGAAAGCCTGTTAATATAGCCCATTATCGTTAGCATGTAATCGTCCACTTTCTGTCCTTTGGTCATTTTGGTATTGAATAGTTTCTTCATAAGCTCGTACATCAGGGACATGAAGGTTCACCAAACAGGGCCTTGAGACTATTAAATATCTCATGGACAGACATATTTTTATGTTGTCTCTGCAATGGGCTATCTAATGTAGATAGCACAAAAACTAGGGAGATCACTAGGTCTGACACCCATTTTTCACAAGCAAGTCTTAGTTCAGGGTCTACATCATCGGCGGGTTGTTATTTAGTTTCGCATGTAATAGCAGTCCAAAGGCTCTCATAAGTCAACACTATCTTGATTGCTCTTAGCTGGTCGATAGAGTTAGGTTTGATAAGTTTGACATTTTCAGAAAATAGTCTTAGAGCCATCATTTTGTACAAGTTTAAGTAGTAGATTATTGGAAGGAATCGCAGTAGATGTTCTTATAGTATTAGCAAGTTTAAACTTTATGTTTCATTTTACTAATAAGCTCCTACTTGCCTTTTATGTTTCGCCAAACCCTAAGTTAAATCATAGAATTCTTTCAACTTCACTAGTAGGTGTTAAGACTCGTCCGTCTTGGAATTCTGACCATGAGTCCACTCAACAAGGAATAGCTCCACAGACGACAGATAACTCTTTATTAGTTGTATCATATACAACTCCTAACCTTTTGGTGCCCTATCATAATTTTTCTTCAACCTTGAGTCTGCTCAACAAATCAAAATGAAATTATTCACTCATGCCTATCATATCGTGATGGCCTAAGTACAGTATATGTATCTTGGGTCTGCTCAACAAATACATATAGTTATCTTATCTTGTCTATTCAATATATTACTAATGCTACACAAAACGGCCTTAGTTTGAGTCTGCTCAACAACTAAGGAGTATGCAAGTAATTTATTAGTATATATTTAGTAGAGGACAACATATATAGAAAATTCATAATCCTCACCATTATATAAAATTGAACGATATTGACTTATAGAACAATGTAATTCTTATGAATTATTCTCGCGATTTAAGTGTCAAACACATCGGAAATCATGGTATATGTACAATTACATATGTATTTGTTTCTTAAGTCTATTTAGGGATTCTTATTATTCCACCTTTGAATCTATACATTCATATTATATAAGTTTATTTATTATAACTTTTATATGTCATATTACTTATGTAATAGTCTCATGTATAACATTATATTAATTAAATCTTATTTAATTAATTTAAATTAATTCATGTTTTAATTAATTTTATAGTAGTATAACTTATATATATACACACTATAACCTTTACATTATAAAACATATATCATATGTGTGTGTTTTTATTATTTAACTAATTAATTTTTAACTTTTTTAACTAAATTTTTTTAATTAAATTGTTTTAATTTCGAAAATTACTATTCATACGTACATGTAAACTTACGATATCTTAAACATTTTAAAATATCATATTATATAATGCAGTTGTAGAGTTTCCATTAATTTACTAATTTGATAATTTATTTAACTTATTAATCATATCAATAAATATATACGAATTTCAAAATTATTTTAAGTTATTTTCAAATATTTTAATAAATGTTATTATATTATAACTTGTATAATATTTTATATCATATTTTAAATTTAACTGTTAATTTTCTTGGATGAAAGAGTGGTCCCCTTGAAAGAAAAGCACTCGTATTTTATTAAATAATAACCAATATCTATAATAATGTCTACTGGGAATAACAAGTAATAATATGCAGGATCGTCTTTGTGATGATCGCTAAAACAGGACTAAAAGCATTAATAAAGTGCACTATATTTACAATTAATTCTACTGGGAAAAAGCTACTGAGAAGGCTGCCAGGAGAACTTGAGTGCTTAATGTAATTGGGTGCAGTATGATGACTGTTGCATGCAAGGTATGACATTAACTAATGGACGTTAAGTTACATGCATTGAAGGGAACAATTAAAACGCAAACATAGTGTCACAACCCGTAAATTCATCACTTCAGAAAAATATCAAAATATTCAAAAATAAGATCTTCAAACATAATTGAGGATGTTTTAAATTATAAACAATAGCGGTAAACTTATTTTGAATAAGTATTTACGATTATATATACTTTGGTTAAAATATCAAAAAAATGACAATAAATTGTTTTATCGATAAACAACTCTTCGGCCATCCGACATTATGTACCAATCTGGATACATATACTTATTTTTTATTTTTCCAGATATGAAATAAAATAGTTCACTTATTTTTGAAAAAGTAGATGTATTATGACATCATCAGGATGGTCATTATAGTTAATAACTGATTTATTGACTTTAATTGAGAGTTAATGATTGAATAATTATTTTAATTATGTGAATAATGGTATTTAAATAATTATAATTCATTTTAAATAATTATAAAGTATTAATTATAGTAGTTTTATGATATATATTTGATTTGAGAATATAAGGAAAAAAGGAATATCACTTTATCATATTACTGGACTTTTTGCAAATAGTAATAATAATTAATCTATATGACTTTATAATTGAAATATGATAGTTTTAATTAATTAATAATGATTAGGAATTTATTTTTAATTTTTTTACTAACGTATGTACATTTGGTTTTAAGTGGAAATATAAGCGATATTCGGTTTCTCAATTTTTAATGGTTTGAAGTATATAAGTTGTGTAACGTTGTTTATATAACTTGAACACTTTATAACATACACATACATACATACATAACATAAATATACACATGACATAAATATACACATGACAGACATACATATATACATATATACACAAACATGACATACATGCATACATACATATATACATAACATAAATATACACATGACATACATACATACATATAAATAACCAAAATATCAAAGATATTATCCTTTCCTTACTTCTTAAGCTAATCAAAAGTCCACCCTCCTACCCCGTGGTACAAGCATCATTGCAAGCATATGGGGAGTCAATTCGGCTGTCCTTTGACGATGGAGGAGGGAGGTGGGAGGTGATGTAGGAGGTGATGTAGCATAAAAAGTTCTATGATATTTTTCTCCTCCTCTTCACTTATAAATACCATCCTTCTTCCCTCTCATTCCCTCACTTCCTCTCCTTCTATTTATTAATCTTTCTCTATTCTTTGCATGTCTTCTAACCTAACAGAAATAATGCCAAAATATTGCTCAAAAGAAATTTAAATTATAATATATACAAATATATACTTAAGCACCTCAAACTATTCCAAAACTCCACTTTTTTCTCTCTACCGTCCACGGCCACCACCAGACAAGCCATTGGCCAAGCCTTCTTCTTCTATAAGCCTAGGCCGTGAGCTCCTCTAGCAATTCCAAGGCAAGGCCAAGCCACCTAAAAGAAATAGTGCAAGGGACCGTGAGCTTTAATTTTTGAGTAGTGAATCAATGGCCTTTTTTTCGGTCAAAACCAAAGTGAGAAAACTCCTAAACTATAGTTATATATTTTATTGGATGATATATATATGTTTGGATATATTGTTAATGATGGTTTTTTATCATGTTTTAATATGATAATATGAATGTTTAATATGGTTGTATAATATATACACAAGTCACGTTAATACACGTCGATAAGCAAAAAGGAAATCCCTTTCCTTAATTAAATGAAATGGTGTATATGGAATGTTTAAACCTCTTAAAAACAGTTTAATATGGTTTAGAAATGTTTTATAAATAGTTAGAAGTGTTTTGGAAAAGTTTAAATGAATATTGAAAATTGAGTCAGAAATAGACGCGTCGCGTGATGGTAGTTCGCGATTTCACGCCGTAAAAGTCAAACGAATGTATATAATGGAATATAGCTCAGAATTCTTCGAGAGAAGAATTTTAGAACTATTATACCACAATTTTCAAACAAAGAAATATAGTCGAGATTTCAATAAGTTGATTTTGAAAATAAATAAAACGAGTTTTCGAAAAAATTGCGGTTTTGCAATTTGGAATCCGTAAAAGGATTTCTTTAAAAATCATATTTTAAAATTGTTTAAAAATATGAAACAAATTCTAAAAATATTTTAAATGTTTTAAAAGTGATTTGAGTTATAAAAATGAATTTGAAATGATAGAAAAGTCGTTTTGATCAATACAGCTTAAAAAGCACCATTCGTAGCACTTTCCGTGGTATTTTACTATAACTTTTGAAATATAGTTCTGAACGCAACTATTACTTTCCTAATATTTTGTAAAAGTTTTTAAATAAATAACAAAGTATTTTAAAGGTGATTTGAAGGATTTATAAAGTAGTTAAATAAATAATTAAAAGTTAATTAAGTATGTTAAAAGATTTAGAGTTGATTAAATAACTTGACCTTCTTATGGGTGACCGAGAGGTAGTGTCTAGACTTGAGTTTGGAAAACCAGTATCTTGCTCTCCCTGGCTATCTGGACATGCCCGATGAAGAGGATAGTAAATATTATTTACTTCAATCAAAATTTCTAAAAGTATAAAAGATATAATTTTCCAAATATAAATAACTTGGATTTTATGGAGATAATCTTCTTATACTTGATGCTAAATTCAAAAAAGGGAGCTCATTCTATTCATGGAATTTAAAAGGTGATTTCGCCATTATTCCGCTCATATACTTGTTGAATAAGAAAATTGATATTGAGTAGAATTAGATGATTCCTATGGTGATTTTGGATTAACATCCTAGATAACATGGTTTCAACTCTATCAAAATTTTGATTTGAAATTAAGAGATCTTTGTTAAGATTTAAATAAATAGTTTTTAAAGATAAAGAGTAGTTTTATGGTTATGTATATATTGGAAAGAAAAGTTTTAAAGATGTATATCACTAGAAGATATTTTTAATAAAAAGAAAGTAATTAATCAAATGATAAGCACATATTTGCCCAGAGTTTAAGGACTTCTTGCTACTAATCCTAGGGGTAATCCCCGAGAGGATATGGTAGGAGAGTACCTTCAGTTTGTCCTATTCTTAGACAGCTTGTATGGACCGATGTTTGACGTTGCATTTCTAATTACATTAATTGATCTCTATGAACGTATCATTTGTTTGGTGACGGAGAAGGCAACTTCACTTAGCTTAACAATTTTTCCTGAGACGTCCGAGCTTAGGAGTTATACATTTATAGAAATTAGTCGAGTGATCAAGGAATGACAATATGACATTCAAAGCAGAATGTGCTATGTAAAATGTAATTGTTACCTCAGGCCTCATCAACCGAAAATGACTTAAACAGGGCATGCCGTGAGGATAAGTGGGTCGCACCTATTAGGGTATGGTCATCACCTTTTAGATTACTCTTTGTATGTAGAGTATGTTGCGTATGCTATGGGTTCCAGATAAGTCGATTATGAACGAGGTGATGTCATATTTGGTTCTATCCACCACCAGGTGGCTCTGTAGGTAGGCCGGTCTTGCCAAGTGCAGAGGTTTTGAAGACGTCAGTCCTTAGTACATCCCTCTAGAGATGTATTGTACGGAAGGTAGTCTCTTACCTGCCATTGTATGGAAATCCATTCTCCAATAAGTTCCATCGGACTTAGATGTAAACCTATTATGCCGTCAAATTTAACCAATATAACAATTTCAACTATTTTAATACGTTTGTTTGAAAATGTTTTTCAAAGGATGCCATTAAAAATAATATTCCTAGATTTTGCGTAACACACATTTTGGTTATCATAACATAAAAACTTGTTCCATGTTTATATGCGGCGTGGTCTTATGAGATACTATTTGTTTCCAAATATCCATATTTTTAGTTTCTCATATCAGTCCCATGACTGACCTGGGGTTTATTTTCTTTTCCCCTTAAACTCTGGATACCCTATTTTTTCGGGCAGCCAAGTGCTTATTTGGAGCAGTTTGGAATGGAGCATTTTGGATCTTTTTGTTGAAATTATCTATCACCGTCCACTGTGTTTGTATTATGTATAAGGATCTACCAACACCTGTAGGGATAGGCCATTATAACTATCCTAGCTGGGTTAGTACTTGCTAGACTCTGATATCTCATTTTGAGAGTGACTGTATGTACTATCTATATGATTACAAGTTGTTAAATACGATGTGAGATTCTACTATTGTTTATTTTTTATCTTTATTTTCTTTTACCCCATGATAATCTACCTCTCCATCACTTGGATTTGCGGCAACTAAATACCAAAGATGTATTAATGTCAATTTCTAAGGATCAAGGAAGCGGGTCGTCACACATAGTTAATGCAAGAGGTAAATTGAAGTGAACAATTTAATTTTAGGTGCTTGAATGTGCTAAAGGCTACAAAATAGCTGTTGTTGTGAGTGATAAGCCAATCGTTGGCAAACGACTAAGCTGAAATGAGAAAGGCATGAAAATGTAGGAGCAAGTAATCCAAGCAAGTACATTACGAGCCCCAATAGCCGTAACTGTCCATTGAACCACTAATAATACGGTACTGTTTATGATTTGCAATGTGTGGCAAGCTAGAAGATGCTGCGGTAGAAGGTTTAGACTAGTTGATGCTCTGCAGAGATGATATGAGGACCGGTAGTGCTAATGAGGTGCAGTGAAGTGTTCTTCAGAGCCCTGGTCTGTGCTTGTGAGGTCGAAAATTAAAACGTGCGCGTAACATCCTGCCTTTTCGTACGTTTAAGCAGACACACATGTCGACTCAAACCATACAGAAGGGTGGATTTTTATTGAGGTGAATAAGAAAAATAGAGAAAGAAAGAAAACAAAACAGAATCTCACAACGGAATGACAAAATATAATAATCAAATAACAGTTCATGAAGCTGTTTTACAAAAACATTTGATTATACTTATACAACACAGAATCAGAGTTACACATACCAAGGAATAATAAATAACAATGCAGCGGAACAATGTGATGCAGTGGAACAATATAGTAAATAACAGTAATACAATTTTCGTCTTCTTCCTCCAGAAGTAAGGTCTCCAAAATAATATAATTTTCATTTCAAATACATCCTTTTCCAAAAATCATAGCATTTTTCAAAGTTATAAGACTTTCAAAACCAAACACTTGAAATTATAACACTTTCAAAACATAATACTTTGAAATTCATAAATTTGAAAACATAACTTCCATCACTTAACCGATTCAAATATTTAAATAGTATATATAATAAAATTGTTTTCCTCAAATTTTACAAACTAATTCCAAATCAACTCGAATTCCAAAATTCAAATTTAATCAGATCTCAAATCATTAATTCCAATTTATCTTCTAAATAAACTATTCAAAATTATATCGATTTCACAAACAGATTTGAACCTTAATATAAACCATTTCAATATATTTCTAAGCCTTAAATATCCCACCATTTCAAAACTAAATTTGATAACTTCATATATACCTTAATTTAACTTCATTATTATTCAGTTTTGAAATATTTACTTAACAAATCCAATATCCTTTAAATAAACCCCAAATTCCAAATTATTAAATGTTCCTTCAATTAATTTAAACTTGAAATATTCCTTTTAAATCATCTTAAACAAAATCAAGTTATAAAAATGATACCTTTTAAATTTCAAATTTAATAAATTTCAAATCAAACTTATTTGAGTTTAATTCTTAAATAAATTCAATTTCAAATAAATTTCAAATTTATCTTCCAACTTTAATTTATTTAAATCATTATAAACTCAATATTAAAATATAATTCAAATACTTAACCATGTTTTCTTTAATAAAATTAAACTTTATTATTAAACTTATTCTATATTAAAACAAATTTATACATAGCTTAAAATCAAGAATAAAATAACATTTATATAATATCTAAAATCAATATTTATATAAAACCATATATTTCTTTACAAAATCATAGAAATCATTTCAAAATATTTTTATATATTGACCACGGTATCTGTGTATAATTTTCTATCCTATGGTCAAGTGATACGGATATTTATCATTTTAATCCGCAATTTAATATTTTACGGTTGTATATCATTTCAAACCGCAATCTCGAATTGATAATAATCCATAACGAACATGCAGTTTATAACGATATAAACTAAACATTCATTCAACCAATATCAACAATCAACGTCCATCGCAATCATCATCCATAACAGTCCATAAATATCAATATAGAAACTGATAATAAATAACAGGTATTTAACGACAGTTTATATGCGATAATAAATTAAATAACAATTTAATTCAAATAAATTCAATTTAACTGAGATGATGGGTAAAAATATACCAAACAATCATAAATAAATTCCTAATCACATCATGAATTAAATTTAACAAACACAAGAAATTTTAGAAGTTGTGAGTAGGTTAAAACACTCACCTTTGAATTTAAATTAAATTAAAGTCAAATACAAACCCAAAATTCAAACAGTCTTCGAATTAGTCCAAACCAGCGTCAAAATATTCGGAATTTCAATACAATCTCGGCAAAGCAAACAGCGCATGAGTCGGACCTCGTATGTAAAAGTTATAGCGATTAGAACATTTGAATTTTAAAATTTAATTAAAAATAAATAATAATAAAATTATGCGACGTACTCATCATCACCATCGAGAAACCCTACCCAACGCATGCCAGCTATCTCATTCGCTCCCACCAAAAGCGCCGCCGCATGCGACTTGAGGCGCGCCACCACGCCGTTGCTGCCATCGCAGCCAAAGCCTTCGCCGCCGCGCAACCGCCATTCATGACAAGGTCGTGATAATCCATTAGCGCCGTCGAAAAAAAAACCTAGCTCGAATTATTCCCATCAATCAGGCCATTGAATCGACAAACCACTAGCACCGATGAGCTGCATGCTATGTTCTCCACAACATGGTATTATTGATTTGGCGATCCATTGCAGTTGATCACGATGAAGTGGAAGGCCAAGATTTGTTCTTACATTTCAGGGTAAACAAAGATTCAGATTGGAAAACGAATTACAGTCTAAGATGCCCTCGTTGAGAGCTTCAAATTGATATATAATTTGATATTATTTGAGTAATCTGAATTTTTGGCTTTGAATTTTATTTGAAATTGCAGTTGGAATTTTTGGTTCGTCTGCCATTGGAATGAGGAGGAGCAACCAAAAGTGTACGTACAGAATAATGAACATAAACATAGGAAATAGGCTAGGGTTTAGAACGATATATATATAGATTGAAAAAAATAGAATTGAATGGGCTCAATTGTGTTTGGAAAGTTGGAACGATAAATGGCCTGAAAAGCTCGTTCTGACTCCGGAACGAAAATGGGTCAACCCATATATCAAATTAGATATTTTTAAATATTTTAAACACAGTGGAACAGGTTTCATGTCCAAATTCCATCGTATGAAGAAGTTATGCTAAAATCACGTTATTTCAAATTGATTTCAATTGATTTCAATTAAATTGATCTCAAGGCATTTCGAGTCCGTACGATCAACGACAAGTCCGATTGCTACGAAACTTGAAATCCTATAATAATTTACTGATACGGATCTGATGAGACTGGTTTCGTCGAAATCTGAGTCAGTGGCCAAAATGGTTATATTTCAATTAATTAAATAAATAAATATTAAATCAATTAAATCAAAATTTTCAAATTCCAATTCCATAATTAACAAATCTTATCATTTTTTATTTCTTAAACAATTACAATACTTTGAACAGTTTAGATATCAACTCAAAGTTAATTAATTTACCCATTTCCGTATTTAATTTCAATTTTAATACATTCATTAATTATCAATTGAAATTCCAATAAAAATCCATTTATTTGATTTCTCAGCCTAGTTATGAATCCATTATTAACTTATATTCTCGTGGGTAATATTAACATTGGTTTATATACTAATACATCAATAATTTCCCAATTCATTCATATATCATTTGTCATAGTATTTAACTTCATTTATTGTGAATTGAATTCCACTTTATTATAATTAATTCCAAATAACTGATTTGATTCAATTCTAATCATTTTTATTAAGTCTTTTATTATTCTATAAACCTAGTTAATATTTGTTTGTCTTTCATTATATTAATATTTTTAAATTTCCATTTTTCCTTTGTATTAACTGTTATTTCAATTATATTGAATTTGTCCAATATATACATTTATTATAATTAAAATCTTAATCAATTTATTCAACTTAGTTTTATTATTTTATTTTTATCTATGAATAAAATATACATTTCCATTTATGTCATTACATTCACACTTTACAATTACAGTCCTATCTTGCATTAATGAACATTTACTTACATTTAAATGTAATTGATTTCCTATTTTGAATTTAGCAGCCTAAATAAAATGGTAACTTGCATAAATGTTATCACTCTCTTTATATTACACTCAAGTTTATTATTTCCCCTAATTATCAGAATTGCCTACATAATGTTGAATTCATTCCATTACCATTAGTTATACAAATTAATTTATTAATACATTTATTTACTTATTAAATTTTATACCCAAATGTAACAGTTACAACTAAATTAATAGACCAATTAAACAGTAACTTACAACTGTTACTATAACCTTTAATTTACATTTATGATTTCATTATTTCCACACAAATGTTGCAATTCCTCACATAACTTAAATTTTATTCAGTGGTCATTTATTTCATACAATTTCATTTTATCAAAACCAATGTTTACATTGGTTTTCTTATACAAATTCTATAACCAAGCATAATAATTTACATTATTTTATCATTGGAATTCCATTTCAATTGTTGATAATCAGTTTTAATTATTATTGCTACATTTCATTTTAGCATTCGTTTCATTATCAAATTACAAATTTTTTATTTCTTTCCATATTAAATTACCAAAACTTATAAATTAACCAAATTAAATAGTCGAAAATTTACGAGTCGTTATAGTGTGCCTTAGTATAATCTAGGATAGATCATGTACATGCTTCTTGAGATGAGCTTAGTTAGAAACAGGAGACTGACAGGAAGCTGACATACTATAGTGCTGGCGAATATATGATTAATGCTGGCGATCCGAGGTGCCTAAAAAAACATTATTTTGTCTGTATTTATATGTATATATACATATAATTGGTATTAATCGTAGACGTATATATATACCTATATATATGTATATATACATAGCTATATATATATGTTTATGTATATATATACTATATCTATGTGAGTATTTGTTATATGTATGTGTATGTATCTACATTTACATATGAATATGTATATATATGTATAACATATCTTTGGTAGTGCGTGTTATATATGTATATATGTATCTATATTTGTATATGTGAGTGTATGTGTACATGTACATGTATATTTACATACATTTATCTATATATACACATGAAAGTGTATATGATATTTGTTAAAGCTGTAAACAAATTTATGTAACAATTTTTATGTAAATGTGGCTATCTACATGCCCACCCCTTCCCTATAGAAATAAGTTATTTGTTATTATAGTTGAGTAATTTAAACCAATACGGAAACATATATGTATGGGTATAATTTGAAAGTAGGTAATAAGCACATATATACAATATTATGTAAATATGTTAATATATATAGTTATATAATATATAAAATATTTATTTTGTATATATACAATATGTCTATATATAATATATGTATTATATATGTATACGTAAAAAAATACTATAAGCATCTACCTATTGAATTTATGCTTTTAATTAAATTATTATAAGAACTTGTAATTAAGATGTGTGTAATTCAAAAGGATTTAACATCACACCATGGTAACCTTATATGAATTAATTTATGAGCCTTTAAGGAAAGAGAATCATTCCACGGTTACGGCCAATTTGAGTGTCTTCGATTTGAAACTGTCCAAAGGGAAATGTACCATGAAGTGCTATAGATTAAGGAGTTATAGTTGTTATGAATATTGTTAAAAATACGTTGGTTACGTTTAATCCATAAATTCCAACATGTAATCTGATGTCTGATACTATTTCCTATTTGTTTGTTGAATATCCCTTCTCGCAATATGTTATCGTAAGATTTTATAGGCTTCAACATAAATATTGCATCTCAAGTTCCCCCACCTAATGTTTACTGTAGTAAATTTAGATCAAACATTTCCTTACATTCTAGGAAAACTTCAGACACGATACATTAACACGGGTGCATATTATTATTGGTGGTAACTATTGAGTTGAGCTTCGCTATTACATTTAGTTTGTCATGTAAAATAACCCACATGTGAATTTTAACATTGGGAGAGACCTTGAATCTCCAGGTGGGTTGGAAATAATTAAACACCTTTGTTCCTAAGAAATTTAAGAATGTATACATCAATTTAGGGGTATAATTCTTTTCATATCCCAGCACCAAACCAAGAGATTAGGATTGTCTCTTTTACTATAGTTTTCAATCATATTAATTAGTTTTAAGTATTGTGTAAGTGTGTTCCCTATCAAGCTATGGCTAAAAGAAATGGCCTATCTAAAGGATGATCGATCTCTATAAAAATCTTTGATAGTATCATTCTTATTGTTAGAGACCATATACAGATTGAAAAGCTCATGCTTTAAAGTAATGGAAGGTATCCAAGGCTCATTCTAGATTGAGGTCTTGTCTTAAGAGTTAACAATGAATTTAATTCCAATTTTAAAGATGTAGCAAAGATTGGAAATGTTTTTCCAAATGGAAGATTATTTTTTCTTATTTTGGACGATTAGGTTTTTCATGCCTTTGTAATAATAATTACTAATGGTTTCTTTCCAGGGATAAGTTTACTTCCCCATAGACTTCCAAATCCATTTACAAAGCAATGAGGATTTTAAGGCCTTTAGATTGATGATGCCCAATCCTTCTTGAGATTTGGGTTTGTAGGCAAGGCTCCAATTAATGAGGTAGCTCAGATTAGAGCTATATTTGTCTCCTTTCCATAAGAAATTTCTTTTGATTAAGAAATTTCTTTTGATGCAATTGATTTTATCAATTACCCAGCTAGGAATTTATAATATGACATCCAATAAAACAGGATAGCTGACAAAACCGAGTTAATAAAACCTTCCTACCTTCTCTGGAATAGCAGTTAGCTTTCCAGGGAGGTAGTTTGTTGTTAATTTTTTTCCGGCTTCGTATATCTAATGGTTATACCTAAATATTGAAAGGAAAGCTCATGGTTTTGTAGTTTAACTTATTAGCCACTATAGTCATAGTATTGGATGTGTCATTAAAGATAATCGTCGAGCTTTTATGGAAATTAACTTTAAGGCTAGACATGAGCTTAAACTATTTAAAATAAGCTTAAGCGAAGCAATATGATTACGGAGTGAGAACAAAATAAAAGGGTGTCATCCACATACTGCAGTGAGTAAATCCCTTCTACAATGGTCTCATTCCCCATGCTGGGGAGAATTTTGTTTCTGATTGCAAGGGAGGAAACTCTGGAGAAGTTGTAAGCCGCAAATTTAAATAGGAAGGGTGACAAGGGGTCACCTTGGCGGAGGCCTATTTTCAATTGAATTCTGTTACCTTTGATACCATTCACTAGGACAGAGGACGCACTTCATTTTAGGATAAGACTAATCCAGAATATCCACCCGTCTGTGAATCCTCTAGCTTTAAGAAATCAAACAAGAAATTCCAATCAATATAGTCGAAGGCCTTGCTGACACTTTTAGGAGGGCGCAAGTAATATTTTCCATTATTACAGGAGTTGATAAATTCTTAGGCCGATGCGACCCCGTCCATGATGTATCTTCCTAGAATGAATGTTGTTTGAGTTTTATCAATTAATTTATCTATTTTGGGCCTTAGTTAGACAACTAATATTTTAGTTATTATTTTAACGGAGCAGTTCATTAAAGAAATATGTCTAAGGTCCAACGGAGCTTCAGGATTTTCCTTTTTAGGGACTAAAATGACATCTACTTGGTTAAATCTACCTAATTGAAGGGTACCATTGTAAATTTCTTCGAAGAGTTGCATTATATCATTTTTAATTAGGGTTCATAATTTTTGATAGTAGAACAATGGAAAACCGTTATGTCCTGAAGCTTTATCGCTTGCTAAACCCTTAAACTATCCACACCTCATCCTTTGAAAATGGAGAGTCAAGTTCTATTTAGGAGCTATTCCGGATAGGGCATAGGACATGCCAGTCTGCATGAATTCTATGATTACATCTATTACCATATACCCCTTTATAGTAGTTAATAAATATGTAGTTTAAATCTCGTTGATCATTGCATTCAATATTATTAACCATGATATTTTTAATAAAATTCAGACGTCTTCCGCCATAAGCTATGCGATGAAAAAATTTGGGGTAGTTGTCGCCCTTGTTGATCCATTGGAAGCACGATCGTTGTTTCTACATAGTTTCCTCTTGGTCCATTAATCCGTTTAATTCCGTTTTAAAATGTGTAGTTTGGATTTTTCATCACTGGTTAGGTTTCTTTGTTCTCCTAACTTGTCTAAATCTACAATATCATTAAGAGCATATTGTGCTTTGATGTTTATATTTCCAAAAACATTTATGTTCCATCTGTGTAGGTGTGATCTTGACTCTCTTAGCTTATATACAAGATTTTTATCAGCATTATTCAAAAATTTGTTGTTTAATGAGTTCCATTTCTCAATAATTAGATTTTCAAAGTTCTCTTCTTTAGCCACATTTTTTCAAATTTAAATGGTCTATGCGGAGGAAGTTGATCGTTAGTGGAGAGGATGATGTGAGAGTGGTCAGAGGGGATACTAGCTAACCAAACTACCTTAGATAGCGGGAAGGAATCTTCCCAGTCCCCGCTGGCAAAAAACCTACCTAATAAAGCCATGGAAGGGGTCTCCCTAGCATTTAACCAAGTGAGTCTTCTTCCAATAAGCGGCTGTTCGATAAGGCTATTTTGATTTATAAAATTGTTAAATTCTTCCATTTCAATTATGCTCCCCTCTCTAGGAGATCTCTCACCAATAAATCCAGTCACGTTATAGTCTCCCCCTATGAGTCAAGGACTGTAGGAAAGTCTGTGGAAGTCTGTACATTCCATCCAATGGAGTTGTCTGTGAGTTCTTTTATTAAGTGCCTAAAAGTTAGAGATGTTAATAATTTGATTACATTGAATGCCTTGCAAGATTATATGAGAGAGTGACAGTTAGTTATTGCAGTAAAATCGTAAATTTATCCCCATGTCATATCGATAAAATTCCTCCCGAGCTACCACGAGCTGGAATGAACTCCCATTTATTAAGGGTGTTGCCTCTGATAAACTTCATAGAACTCAAGCTTTTAAACTTTCAAACAATTTTGAAAAGTAGCCAAAGACCCAACTCAAATTTAGGCCTTTTCTATTGGAGACAACTTTTGGGATGTGAGCATAAAGTTAACCCTAACATGACTAATTTAGATTGCATAGGCTATTGGGCTTTGATACAATTGTTGGATCTGGGTCATCTCATAGCGAAATGTAACACCCCTTCAAAATGGGAACAATAGTCCCATATCGCGAAAAAACACTATGAAGTGCATGCTATACCAATGTAACAGCCCACACCTCACTTAACGCTGCTTTATTTTAATGGTTTGGGTGATAATAAAAGTGAGAATAATTTTATTTGAGTGAAAATGCAATAATTTTGTTAATTATTGCTTTATGGCTTCTTTTAATAATTTTTAAAGTAAACCCTTTTTAATAAGTGTTTAACGAAATAAAAAGGAGAAAATGTGATTAAATATAAGTTTTGAGTGTAAATTGTAATGACCGAATTTTCGACCCCAAAAATTCGACATTAATACGTTCACTGTAGAAGTGCCGAGCAATCGAACGCCAGAAATGCCAGATTGTTAGGGTAAAGAAGAAAAAAAGGTAGAAGAGGAAACAAAAAACAACAGCACAGAATCTTACAATCGCAGCGGATCAAAGTATAATACCAAATAACAACATTTACATAAAGAAAGCTGTAATTGTCAATTTGTATACAACATATTAGAGTACAATCATTCACAAATAAACTGGATAGTTGTAATAATTTGTCCCTGACTACTATCAATACAATCTCAGATACACAGCAGAATATACTCCATATGTCCCTACAATCCAGCTCGTCTTCTAAACTCCAGAACGTCCCAACCTGAAATTCTGCAATACTCGGTCTGACCCGAGCATCACAATAAGTAACACCCGAGTCATGCTGGAAACCAGCGCGAGTAAACCCATATATCATGAAACACTTAACTTATGAAGTTTCTTCGAAAACCATGGTAACTCGTATATCACTACGAGTTCTTATCTTGTTATAGCCAACCACTTATTACACAAATTCATTGACATTTTAAAATAATGTCTAAGTACCGTTACTTAGTTTAAATGCCAAGTTTTCTTAATTTATTTCATTCTAGCCTATTTGATTTTACAAATAAAATCTATAAAGAATTATAGTAGTTACTAATCGAAATGGTTCTAGATATTGCTGATATCCAACCCCAATCTCTACGAATCCAATGCCATCCTTTAAGCCAAATTGTTTAAGGAAAACAATCCAATTTAAACTTCAGAATGTCATATTCACACAGAAATTCATCAGAGATATCTATTGGGTAAATGATTCACATTTATTAACAGATAAATCCAGGCATTTCATATCACAGGATATCACAAACTAACATACTAAACGATCCAAAGCATTCAATTAAAACTAATCATTCATAGACAAGATTAACTAATCTCATAATTTCCAATTAATCTAATTTACATAAAATATTTAATTACTTAAATTCTTCTTAATTATAATTAATTAATTACAACTATTTATTTTATCTTAATCAAATGTCTAAAATTTATTAATTATTAACTTATATAATCATTTAAGACCTTTGATTAATTAAAGTTTAACACATTTTCCTTAATTATCCAATTAATTACATCATTAAATTTTATTTAAAATAAACTAAGGAATTAAATAAAATAATGGAAAATGTAATAAAATACTCTAAACTTAATTAATTTAAGTTAAAAAAATAAATTATTATATAACCTTTAACTAACCCAAATATTTAAATAAAACATTAATCATTTAAAAGAAATTTGTTAAGAAATTTGTTTTAAAAACTTGTTTTGTTTTTAAATTTAAAACCATGTTAATACCCTATAGTACATACTCGAGCCAATCTCAGTACAAATACTTATGCAACCCGAACCAACTCCTACTTCTTTTCCTTCTTTTCTTTTAAAACTTGATTTTTTTTTAAACTTTTAAAAATTGTTATTACACTTGAGAACAACTCGAAGCAAACCCAAATTCTCCCCGAGTTCCACCCGGGACCTACCCCTCAATCTCCCCATCCCTCTCTCGTACCTAATCCTACCTTACCTATAGAACCAAGAACCCAGACAAACAGAACTACATGCACGTGCACACATGGTCGAAGTGTCTCCGGCAATGGCCGCTACCCCCAGCAAATCGACTTCGACATGCACGATCACCTCCAGTACCCAGAAACCCGATATCACCATCCAAATCGAATCAAGCTGCACGAAACCCACAGGCACGAAACTGATCACCAAAACCTTCCCGCATCGCCTAACTCCGACTATCGAACCCCACATCGTCGAGCCTAAAACTTCGCCAGAGTTCCAAGCTTTCATTCCCCCACCTCCAATCCAACATGATGCTTCCTTGATGCCGCACTTACCTCGAGAACAACGTCGACCAAATCCGGGACTAAAACCCTACTTCATCGCCGTTTGATCTCCATGGTGAACTAAAAATCTAGCCACCATTTTTCTCGAGTGCCTTGACCTCCAAGCTACCTCCTGCAGAAACCACGGCACTCCACTTCGCTCCGATTGTCAGAAATCGAGCAAAACTCATTCTCCTTCAACTCGCGAATTCCCTTAATTTACAAACTTAAAAATCTTGGTATTTATATTAAAAATCATGATCTTCAAACTCGAATCAGATTATATAGGTGTAACTTGAAATTAACATAGTCGATTTGCCTAATATATTACCTTTTCATTGTAATTCCAATTTTCGAGTAAAACTATTTGTTATTTACATGTAAAAATATTTTTCAAAAATATTTTTTAATTATTACAACCCTTTTTCCTTTTAGGATCATAACTTAAATGAGACTAAATAAAGAGAATTAGATTTTTGAACAAATTTTTGGTCTATTAGATAAGAGCAGAGGTTTGCATGTATACACACAAGCATACACACAATATTTCATACATATATACCAAACAAAACTCAATTATATATTCATGAAAACAATAGATAAGTCATTACTATCAACAACCATCACATGCACAAGTAAATAAAGAGGTTTTAGCTTTCAAAACTTAGGTTTAGTCACTGTGTTGTTGAACAAAGGAATAGTTTTGAAGCCTGGAAATTGATTTTGAACTTTGATCTGCAATTTGAAATTTGAAAACTGGAAACTTGAATTTGGAACTGCAACTTGATCTTTACTTTGATTAAACTGAGTTGAATCCTGAATTAAATCTGGAAGTTTTCTTTGTTGAAAACTTAAAAGAAGTTGTTTGTTTTTATTTTTTCTCTCTCTATTTCCTGGTTTTAGTTTGATAAATTTGAAAGATGAAGAAAATGAAAGGAGAAGGGGTAGAGAAAAATATATAAAGTATATAGCCTTGTTCTTTAATCCATTATATATATATATATTTGTTTTAATGAAGAAAATAATTAAGATTGACACTTGTAATTTGCATGATACTCCTAAGCTTACAAATGTCAAATGCATGCATTTTGTATTTACTTATATTATTATTTTTATCTTTTATATTTTCTTTTTATATGATTTATATTTATACTTTTATACTTATCCTTATTTAAAATTTAAACTAAGATTATTAATATTTTAAATCAATAAATAAGTATATATACTAGTATTTAAAAATGTTGAGTTTCAAATCTAAATTATTTTTATGATATTTACTTTGAATTTCAAATCATAGTTTTATTCAATATATATATATATATATTAAATAGATAGCATATTTTTTTTGAAAAGATAAGTTTGCAAACATAAATGATTATATAAGAACATTATCAAATTAATATCTGCCAAAAATCCCGCGTTATCACATTCCTCCCTCTTAAAAGAATTTCATCCCCAAAATTTTAAAGCAAAAGATAATCAAAAGCTCTTATATTCTAAAGTTTTTAAACATTTTAAAATCTACACAATATTACCAAAATAGCTTCTATAAAAATATTTTATTTTTCTATAACTCGATGTCTCAACAAGTCCATCCTCGTTCTCACATCGGTCATACATTGATCATGCATAGGATTGAAAATCTATAAATACTTGGTAAAACCGTTTTCGACACCCAGTGAAAATACTTAGAAAAATATTTATGAAAATGTAGAAAACATTTTTGATGAGAATGCTAAGGAAATCATCATCCCCTCTATGGTCTAGCCCGATGATTACGTCGCCATCTCAGCAAAACCATAGAAAACTGTAGGCCTCCACACCCCTCGATTACACCATGGAACCACCACAGATCGCAGCCACACCTAGGGTTACGTTGCCATCATGGCAAAAACCATGTAACTGAGGGCATTAGCACCCTCAAATTTCACTGCCAAATGAAACTTCACCACACAGACCACATAGATCGCAGACTACATCAGTCGAGTCTCAATGTAGCCTGTAGGCACTCACTGTCACAAGACTTTCGCTATGTCTTCATAGATCACAGTCTGCCAATGTTAGTCACTCTCCCAGCGAAATCAAACGAAGACCTTGGGCAATCGCAGCCCCTCGACTTCCGCTATGGAGCGTAGTAGATCGCAGTTACACCAAGTTACACTGTTGTCACAGCATAACCACAATGTTACAGTAGGCATCAGTGCCCTCGACTTTCGCTACCCCAACCACAATCCTCAGGAACTTCAGTTTGTCTGGACGTCCTATGAGATCAAAATTTAGAACCCCTCCTTAGGGCTCAAGGCAGAACCACCCCATGGATCTCCTACTAAGTTTCAACTCTAAATGGGAGCGCCTTTTTGCTCATAGCATTCTCAAAACATTTTATACTATACACATAACGTTCAGACATACTCTTTATATGTATCACATATAAATCCCATTTACACAAAATCGATATCTCAAAATTGATAGTTCTTAAACTTGGATTTCCAAATTTCCAAAATTTGCTTTTTCCCCAAATCAAAAGCTATTCAAAATAAGTGGGTTCCAAAAACCTTTTCCCCAATTTCATAAAATCATTTATATATAAATTTATATAAGTTTATTCTTTTAACAAGAATAAAATATTTTTGGATCACTTCCTACTTAAATAAATTCCTTTTATACTTCAAATATTCTTCAATAATCTTTTCTTCTGGTTATAGATTCAACAAGGAGAGTTTATCATATAAATATAAATATATATGTATATATAACTTTACTTATGCCAAATAACTTTCTTTTTATAAAATGAGTTTCAGTTAGTGATATCCAACATCCACATTTATTCATCATATATTTTTCAAAATATATCTTTCCTTTTTCAAAATTCATTTTTACATTTCTTTTTAAACTTTCAATATCTATTTCATTCAAGCACGTACTATGTACATATATCATCCGTACACAATATCAAAATTCAATCGCTCACTCGATCACACAATTTCACTTCCGAACTAGTATCGTCCACCCGACTTCTTAGTGCGGACTTAGATCTGGTTCTTGATTAGAAACTGACATTCTCCTTGCTTAGCCATAACTATGATAGAGAATTTTCCAGAACCAATCAAAAATCCATACCCAAGGTTCGCCCTCGAAAATCGAGTGAAAAACCCCAACTCGGATCGATGTACTATTTCGAAATTCTGTGCTCGAATCTGCATAAAATCATTTTGCAAATAGAATAATATACGTACATCCTACGTATTTACCTTCATTGATTATTAGCTAAATCAATTTTCTTTTACTTCACATTCATTTTGATTTCTATTCACTTATTCACAATTGCTTCAATTTCCATTTGGGTTATCACCTAATTATAAACAGTTTGCATTCTGACCGACTTGAATTTAGAAAATAGCTTGAAAAGTTTAAAATAGTTAAGTAGCTGTAAAATAGTCACTGGTTGTAAAATAGTTATAAATAGTTAAGTAGTTATAAAATAGTAATTAGTTTGTAAAATAGTTGTAAAATTGTAGTAAAATAGTAAAATAGTTTTAAAATAGTTCTAAAATAAGTATAAGATGGTTTGGGTTCAAAAAGAAAGGTTGTATAGTAAATAGCTAGGAAAAATAGATTGAAAATAGTTTATATTAAAACAATTTATTTGAAAATAATTTCAGAGTCCAATTGCTTCACTTTCCCAATCTCCACTTTCAATCAATTTTCAGTTTCCACTTCCATTTAAATTGATTCAATTTCAATTTAATTTGAATTACTTCAATTCCTTCCCCAAATTCAAATCAACTTCCATTTTGAATTTAAACTTATTCAACTTCAGTTACACTCCTAATTAGTTGAATTCAATTTCAAATTCCAATTAATTCATTCCAATTCCACCTTGAATTAATTCCAATTCTATTTTCAGTTTTTAAATCAACTCAACTAATACAAATTCGAGTAAATTTTAACATGTTGATTTAATCCCTTAAATCAAATTAATTTTACTTTTAATTTAGCAACCTAAGTCTTTAAACAGTTTAATTCTAAGTCCAAATTTCTAATATTCATTTAAATTACCTTTTCTTAACTTATTTCAAGGTTCCAATAAGAGTTCAAAACTTTTTAAACAATTTAATCTTTGAAATCTAATTTATTACCCAATTTTTAACATCTAACTTTGAAACAAATTCTTAACAATTTTAGTTTGCAAGTTCATTTTTAACATTCAAAATCTTAAGTTCAAAGTCATTTAATTTTCATAAGTTCAATCTTTATCCTTAAAAATCAAAATCATTTAAACGGTTTCAAAATAAAGTTTAATTCCATTTAATTTCATTAATGGATATATATATATATATAATCTCAATCTACTTCTTAATTCATTTAAATAATCTAATTCACAGTTTCATAGATTATTAATAACAACAGGATGATATCAGGTAAAGTCAAAGTAAATAAACATCCAAATTATCTATAACAACCATCAATAGGGTCCATTAGCAATTTCCTGAACTCAAACCCGTTTTGAGATCACACATAACTCCCTTTCAATTCAACCCATTTAACTTCCCTAAGTTAAATCTCAATTTCATCTTGAAATTTCCTATTCAAGTTGTTCGTTCAAACTTATTTAACTTCCCCTAAGTTAAATCTCAATTTATTTAATCCAGTCAACCTTCCTCAATTTTAAATTCCCCATTCAAATTTAAATTTTCCATCAATATTACTACTTAGAAGTTCTAAAAACTTATTTCTCTTTGGGTTTTTATGTCACATTTCAAGGGAAAATTCAAAACTCAACACTTAGTGTTTACCTCAAATCAACTTCGATATTATGTATATCCTACACATATACATAATTATTTCCTTTGCACACCAAGTCACACTTTAAATCTTAAGTCATTCTTGTTTTTAATTCAAAACAAGTTTCTTAAAAAAAAATTAAAACAACTCTTGTTTTTAAAATAAGATTCCTATATTCAAAAATATTCTGAATAATATTACTTATTGTATCTTTTAACACTTTGAAACAATTTCAAATTTTCTGGACTTAGGTTTTAAAACTTCACAATTTATATCTTTTTCAATTTATAAGTCATACTTATCTAAGTTCTTACTTCCTTAAAACATTTCATTTTTCTTTATCATTGTTTACTTTTAGAAAATAAACATCCCTTTATTATGATACCATACCAATTTATGATATTTATCATGTCTTGAAATCATACCATATATTCCATAATCATTTGCTGGAAAATCAAATCAAGGCAACCTATTTCAATACTTTGAAAATTCTTTTGAAAATTATAGGATTTAAATTCAGTTTTGAATCCATTTTTAGCTCAACTTATTTGTATAGTTAATCCTTACCCGAATTTCTATTCGGTCATATATATATTACCACTTAATTCTTATTATTATATTTAATTTCAATAATCAACAACCAATTATTATAATAATTAGAAAACTTTTTCTTTATATGTATCAAAATATAAGCTCATATAAAACTAATTTTAAAATCGTTTTAAAATATTTGTATAAGAAAATAACAAGTATGCCCTCATATAATACACTCAAGGGTACTACTGACCCAATTTCTAATGAGAAATCCCACCATAGCCAAGGTTCTCGCTTAACCTTCAGCTCTGATATCAAATGTAACGATCCGAAATTTTCGACCTGAAAATTTGACACTAAGACGTTCACTGTAGAAGTGCCGAACAATCGAACGCCGGAAATCCCAGATTGTTAAGGTAAAGAAGAAAAAAAGGAGAAGAAGAAACAGAAATAACAGCACAAAATCTTACAATTGCAACGGATCAAAATATAATACCAAATAACAGGATTTACATAAAGAAAGCTGTAAATGTCAATTTACATACAATATATCAGAGTACAATCATTCACAAATAAACTGGACAGTTGTAACAACTTGTCCCTAACTACTATCAATACAATCTCAAATACACAGCAGAATATACTCCATATGTCCCTGCGATCCAGCTCGTCTTCTGAACTCCAGAACATCCCAACCTGAAATTCTGCAACACTCGGTCTGACCCGAGCATTACAATAAAGTAACACCCGAGTCAGGTTGGAAACCAGTGTGAGGAAACACATATATCATGGAACACTTAAGTTATAAAGTTTCTTCGAAAACCAGTGTAACTCGTACATCACTACGAGTTCTTATCTTGTTATGCCCAACCACTTATTGCACAAATTCATTGATATTTTAAAATAATATCTAAGTACCGTTACATAGTTTAAATGGCCAAGTTTTCTTAATTTATTCCATTCCAACCTATTTGATTTTACAAATCAAATCTATAAAGAATTATAGTAGTTACTAATCGAAGTGGTTTTGGATATTCCTGATATTCGACCCCAATCTCTTCGAATCCAATGCCATCCTTTAAGCCAATTTGTTTAAGGAAAACAATCCAATTTAAACTTTAGAATGCCATATTTACATAGAAATTCATCACAGATATCTATTGAATAAGTGATTCATATTTATTAACAGATAAATTCATGCATTTCATATCATAGGATATCACGAATTAACATACTAAACAATCCAAAGCATTCAATTAAAACTAATCATACATAGACAAGATTAATTAATCACACAATTTCCAATTAATCTAATTTACACAAAATATTTAATTACTTAAATTCTGCTTAATTATCATTAATTAATCACAACCATTTATTTTATCTTAATCAAATGTCTGAAATTAATTAATTATTAACTTATAAAATCATTTAAGACCTTTGATTAATTAAAGTTTAATACATTTTCCTTAATTATCCACTTACTTACATCATTAAATTTTATTTAAAATAAAATTAGGAATAAAATAAAATAATGGACAATATAATAAAATACTCTAAACTTAATTAATTTAAGTTAAAAATTAAATTATTATATAACCTTTAACTAACCCAAATATTTAAATAAAACAATAATCATTTAAAAGAAATTTATTAAGAAAATTGTTTTCAAAAACTTGTTTTGTTTTTAAATTTAAAACCTTGTTAATACCCTATAGTACAGACTCGAGCCAATCTCGGTACAAATACTTATGCAACCCGATCCAACTCCTACTTCTTTTCCTTCTTTTCTTTTAAAACTTGATTTTATTTTAACTTTTAAAAATTGTTATTACACTTGAGAACAACCCGAAGCCAACCCAAATTCTCCTCAAGTTCAACCCGTGTCCTACCCCTTAATCTCCCCATCTCTCTCTCATACCTGATCTTACCTTATCTCCAGAACCAAGAACCTAGATAAACAGAACCACGTGCAGGTGCGCACACATGGTCGGAGCATCTTCGACAATGGCCGCTACCACCAGCAAATCGACTTCAACATGCACGATCACCTCCAGTACCCAATAACCCAATATCACCATCTAAATCGAATCGAGCTACACGAAACCCACTGGCACGAAACTGATCACCAATACCTTCCCGCATCACCTAACTCTGACCATCGGACACCATGTCGTCGAGCCTAAAACTTTGCCAGAGTTCCACGCTTCCATTCCCCTACCTCTAATCCAACTCGATGCTTCCTCGACACCACATTTACCTCGAGAACAACGTTGACCAAATCAGGGACTAAAACCTTTCTTCATCGTCGTTCGACCTCCATGGTGAACTAAAAATCCAGTCACCATTTTTCTTTAGTGCCTCGACCTCAAAGCTACCTCCAGTAGAAACCACGGCACTCCCTTCGCACCGATCGCCAAAAATCGAGCAAAACTCATTTCGCGTTCAACTCGCGAATTCTCTTAATTTACAAAATTAAAAATCTTGGTATTCCTATTAAAAATCATGGTTTTCAAACTCAAATTAGATTATATAAGTGAAACTTGAAATAAACATAGTCGATTTACATGATATGTTACCTTTTCACTGTAATTCCAATTTTCCAGTAAAATTATTTGTTATTTACACATAAAAATATTTTTAAAAATAGTGTTTAGTTATTACATCCCTTTCTCCTTTTAAGATCATAACTTAAAAGAGATTAAATGAAGAGAATTAGATTTTTGAACAAATTTTTGGTCTGTTAGATAAGAATAGAGATTTGCATGTATACACACAGACATACATACAATATTTCATACATATATACCAGGAAAAAATCAATTATATATTCATGCAAACAATAGACAAGTCATTACTATCAACAATCATCACATGCACAAGTAAATAAAGAGGTTTTAGCTTTCAAAAGTTTGGTTTTCTCACTGTATTGTTGAACAGAGGAATAGTTTGAAGCCTGGAAACTGATTTTGAACTTTGATCTACAATTTGAAATTTGAAAACTGGAAACTTGGATTTGTAACTGCAACTCGATCTTTACTTTGATTAAACTGAGTTGAATCTTGAATTAAATATGGTAGTTTGCTTAGTTGAAAACTTGAAAGAAGTTGTTTTTTTTTTCTCTCTCTATTTATGCTTTTAGTTTAATAAATTTGAAAGATGAAGAAAATGAAAGGAGAAGGGGTAAAGAAAAATATATAAGAGTATATAGCCTTGTTCTTTAATCCATTATACATATATATTTAAAATGAAGAAAATGATTAAGTTTGACACTTGTAATTTGCATGATACTCCTAAGCTTACAAACATCAAATGCATGCATTTTATATTTACTTATGTTTTTATTTTAATCTTTTATATTTTCTTTTTATATGATTTATATTTATACTTTTATATTTATCCTTATTTAAAATTTAAACTAAGATTATTAATATTTTAAATCAATAACTAAGTATACATACTAGTATTTAAAAATATAGAGTTTCAAATCTAAATTATTTTTAAGATATTTACTTTGAATTTCAAATCATAGTTTTATTCAAAATCTACAAACACACACACACACACACACACATATATATATATATAAACAATAGTAATAGGTAGCATATTTTATTTGTTTTGAAAAGATAAGTTTGTAAATATAAACAATTATATAAGAAGATCATCAAATTAATGTCTGCCACAAATCCCGGGTTATCACATAAATAATATTTGTAAATGAATTGGAACATTTTTACAAGTAAGAAAATGCAATTTGTTGAATTTTAAAAGTAATAAATGTGGTATATAACAATTAAATGAAAAAAATGTGCATTATATTCAAAATAAAGGAAATTAACAATCAAAATGTTTAAAAAGAGTAAATTATCATTTTAAATGATAGAAAATGTTTTATTTTATATGTATACAAGTTTCACAATTTTATTTTGTAAAACTTGAGAGAAATGCATTTTTAAGTGTATATGTGATATGTACACATTAATTTGTTTAAGTGTTGATTTTATTCCTTAGGCTAAAATTAATTCTCTTTAATACTTGGGTCCATAGCCCACTTAGCCTAAAACCAGAATAAGAAGCGAGAAAAGAGAAATAACACAACTGTACGTACACTTACTATCTCCTTCTTCTTCTCAAAATACAACTTACAGTAAATCCATGGCTTCCTCTTTTAAAAATAAAAACTTCGCTTAATTTTGCTGAAATAAAAGAGAAAATCACCAAAGCAAAAATAAGACAAGGTAATCAAAACCAAAATTTATTCTATTTCATCAAATTTAGTTTTTTGCAAAGGTAGATTGTTTGTAATTGAGTTTCCTTGCTTGTATGTTGTTGTAATGCTGTTTATAGGTTCTAAAAGCTCTGGTACCAACCTATGACGCCCTACCCCGAGACCCACATTAACAAAGAGTATTACTGGGTAATACTGTCTGCTAATGCAGAGAATAGGGCTAGATAGGAGTGACCATCTATAGCCTTGTCTTCAATATCTATTGAATACATCGACAATGCTATTATTGACTCAATTTACAATATTAAATCATAACTATCATTATTATTTAATATTGAAAGGTAAACTCCAAATCCGGATTGTTACACAGAAGATATGTCTGAATTTCAAAAAATTCCTTTGCTTGTTTTATATCGGGCCTATGAAGTCTAATTTATCTAGAATGTTTCTAAATTTAATTTAAATAAAATATCTTATTTCATTTAAAATTATAAGTAATAAATGAAATTTTATTTAATTTATATTCAATTAAATATAATGGTACACATATCTATCAAATTCATATATGCATATGTGTGCATGTGTAACATAAGAATCCATGCAAGTTATAGCACGCACGTATATAGATGTTACGGTTTGCATTGCAATGGACATGTTAACTCATATATATATAAATATATATTGTATGTTGTTCAAATATATGTATGTATGTAAACTTGTTATTTAAATAAATATTAAAACAATATAAATATATACTTATATATGAACGTAAAAAATAAATGTATTGCATATATGTAAAATTATATATATATATATATATATATACATATTGAATTAGATATTAATTAAATAAATGACTATGCAAATATATAAACATATATACATATGTAAATACATACGCATAACATATAAAAAAATTAAGTGAAATATACATGTGTATTATACCGTAACAAAATTATATATGTATCCATATAAAATTATATTTATAGTATCTAAAGTATTTATAAATATATGTATTTAAACATACATACATACATACATACATATATATATATATATAATTATATCAATTATGGAAACTAAATAAAAATAAGTAGATCTCTATTATTATTTTTATTGCATTCTAGATTGAATATACAACACATGGAATATTTAACTATGATTTTATATTATTAAATTACTTACTTACATATATATATATATATATTAATTAGCTTAAAAGCATTAAAATAATGTTAAAAATATTTTTATAATACATTTGGTAAATTTCAAAATAAGAAATTCAAACATAACATTCTAAGGCAAATAAAAATATTCTATAATTTTTTGAGTCAATTTTTTTTATTAATTATATATTATCAGCCTCACATGTTAATAATTTTTTAAAATTAAAAAATTTAATTTTAAATTATGGGATTTTGGCTAAGTGACAATATTATAATGAAATAATTTTATAAAATTTAAATAAATTTTGAAACATATATTATTTTGGATGAATTATTCAATTTGTTTATTGATTTAAATAATATTAAATACTAGTACATAATTGTTAAAAATACTTTTCTATTATCTAAAATTATACTTGGTGTATATGTGCATATATAAAATATAAGTTCAATTATTAACATGATATGATGGCACAATTAAATATAGGTCGTTTATTTTATGTTATATGACATACTAATATACACACATATGCAGTTAATGCCCCGCTATAAACCTGTTATATCTCATAGCAGATTTCTACCGCTATGATTTTTCCATATAGCCCCATATATAGCCTTTCCGCATTAAGCCCGGCTATTTCCGATATATCCCGTTATTCCCACTATATTTTACTATTTCGATTATATCTTCTTTAGAAGAAGTGAATTGAAAAATGACATTTATACGTTATAAAAATTATAAAATTAATTAATTTAATTGAATTTTTAATGTATTCTAAAAATTAAAATGCTCTAATATTATACTGAATTCAATTATGTTATATAACGGTTTTACGTTTATTTACAGTATATTCGCACATGTTTTTATTTAAAATTATTTATGTATTAATTATAATTCAATTGAATATTAATTTTTCATTTAATTACCATTTATATATTAGTAACAACATTAAGTACAAGTTTTATATGCTATTTTAGAGTCATCCGCTATATTCAGCTATATCTTTATTGTATCTTCGCTATGACTTTTTGCACCTACATCGTATTGAATCTGGGGAGCGTTTTAACTACACAGATACGCACACACACGCAAATGTGTGCCTATAAATTATTTTGTAAAATAATAATAATAATTGAAATAAATTTATTCGACTGTGTATACATCAGATCTATAAAAATGATTTTTTAATAATATATAAAATATATAACCAATCTAATATATGACAACTTTAATACTTATAAGAATCTCACCCAACTGACAATATAATGATGATATACAAATGAACACTAGAATATTATCCAGTAATCATAAGTCATATGATATAATAAACACATACCAAGTTCAAAGCCAAGAAGTACTCCTAGTAATGATGAATCTTCCTCCTTAAAACTCTTCACGATTCGGCACACTACTAATCCTTGAACCGTAGACCGTTGACTATCCAATAGTTGTTGCTTTGAAATTGATTTGAGATGAATTTGTTGGAGCTCCTATATAGATAAATACGGCCAACTATGATGGAAAATGATGCCAAAAATGTCATTTTTGCATTAGGGTTACGAGTCCTTTTATATTGGAAGAGAGAAAGGTGGATCATATCTCATACCCATTTTTCCTAAATCTGAGCCATCCATCTAAAATATCCATATCCCATTTTTGGACGCCTCCTACATCCCTATTGCTACTGAAATATCACAATAATATTGTGGGCTAAAAGCCCATTTAGGTCTAAATAAATATTACTAACTAAATCTTATTTAATTGCTTGTCGATATCGCACATCGAATGATATATTTATTACTGTTATAAATATGTACAATAATATTTATTCCTTAAATCACATTAAAAAATTTATAATCAAAAATTCATAACGATTTATTAATTTATAATAATTGTAAACTAATTAAATCGTTTGATCTAAAGGAAAATCAACATTTCGGTTGAATGACTCATCAGGTGTAAATTTGATCGGCGATTAACATCGAACTATCCGAATATTAACGTTCGCACATCATTTAGCAGGTGGTGTGTAATTTTAGCTAAATTTATCGCTTGTTTAGTTTTGGTAAAATCTGAATTTACTTTAATTAAGCATTACTCAGTTGGGATATTTATTTACACCAATCTCTTCATCAAAACAATATCACTTTGGACTTATTGAATTTTGTAATGGTCAAAATTCCAACACCGTCCATATTCTACCCTATAGTCCAAACACAAAGCACTTGATTCAATAATAACATATATTACTAATCATACTACTTTGGCCAGAGATTTTGACTTTGGGTTAGCTTGAATTGACCATGATACGAACCCTATATAACCGAGGAGAGGAATCCTTTCTTAAATAGTGCCCAATCCCAATACTTCCACTTAACCAAACTATAGTCACTCGATGCACATTGTGTCATGATTTTAGTACAGTCAAAAGTGGAGCTTTCGTATTTAAGATTGAAAGTATTCTTAAGTCGAGAGAACTGTGTTTATTAGTCACATCGATATTTTTTTGTTTGACCTCGGTTATATTAACCAATAGAAAACTATCGAGTGAGTCGTTCCATAGTTATCCAATAACCATCAGTACGTAATCTCTAGGTGCCTCCAGCAATCATGAGTAATACAGTTCCTAATATTTGGAAAGCGCTACGCACCCTCTGGTCTCAATGGATACATCGATATCCAGTCTCAATGTTTCTTGACTAGGAACATTTAAAATGATGTGTTTTATAGTCTTTTGATTTAATACTCATGATTACAAATATTTATAATTACTATCACATACACACCATTTATGGATTTTCTGTTAAAATATTTTAATTAATCGACTCATAATTTATAACACATTATAACTAATATATAATAGAAAGAAAAACACCTTTATTATGAAAGGGAGTTGATTACAGAGTTATTAATTTACAATAAATTATGGAAATTCTCTAAGGAATAACCCTTACTCTGTCAATCTCCTACTTACTCTTGGGGACAATTAGGGAATCTCAATTCCATCGCTTCAATCAGCTTCTCGAGAGCCAGACGAGCCAGCCCTTTAATGAATGGATCCGCTATGTTGTCCTTAGTATCTACCATTTGTATCATGACTTCTTTCTTCTCAACAAACCTCTAATTTGGTGGAACTATCAAAGAATATGCCATGATTTCTTGTGTGCTCTGGGCTATTTTGCAATCTATATCATTGCATTATTTTTGCAGAATAATTCTATAGAATTCTCGATATCCAAAATCATACCAATCTCACTCAAAAACTTATGTATTTAAATTGCCTCTTTAGCTGCTTTATTGACGGCGTTGTGTCAACCTCCATCGTGGAATCAGTAACTGTTTCTTGTTTGGAAATTTTCTAACTAACGGATCCATTGTTAATCATAAAGACATAAGCAGACATCGATTTACTATCATCAATGTCACTTTGAAACCTTGAATCTATATACCTCTTCATACGGAGGTCATCATTTCTATATATGAGGAATAAGACCTTTGTATTTCTTAAATACTTAAGTATACATTTCACAATTGTCCAATGGTTTTCTCCGAGATTAGATTGATACATCTCACGCATCCAAATGTGCCTTCCATATCCAATCTAGTACATAGAATAGCGTACATTATGGATCATATGGCCGAGGCATAGGGAATCATCCTCTTTATACGTGTAATATCCCTAATTTTTTATAACATTATTCAGGGAATTTTATTAGATAAATTACATTGAATAATGTGAGATGATAAAAAGAATGAGTTTTGTTAACTAATTTGGGTTAGGCCTAAATTAATTATTAATAAGATTTTTTAAAACATAGAATATAAATGGATTAATGAGAGAGGCATAACGGGAATAATTCCTTAACTCATTCCCTAAACCTTCCTCTCTTATTCATTCTCATTTCATTTTCTAAATCAAAACAATTCCCAAAAGAGAGACCGACCATCACTTAAGGAAAAAGAAGAAGAAAGCTAAAGAATTTAAAAAGGGAAAGCTTTGGGGAATTAGTCTACAGCAAATCTTAATCTCTCTTGTCTAATATAAGGTGAATAATAGCAACTATATCTTTTGTTATAGTTTGAATTTATGATTGATTTTCGAGTTTTTTGTGATAATATTTCATGTTTGGATTAATAATATCATTATTGGATTGCACGATGATTTGTTGGAATTTTATGGAATTATTTTATTGGGTTTTAAAGGCAAAACCTAAGTTTCTGATCTTTTATTGATTTGAAATTTCAACATGTTGTACATTATTTTGGAGATGGGTTTTTGATTTCATAATTTTCCAAACTCATATGAATATTTTATGAATTTTTTAAGAGGAAAATGTGCATACTTTTGGGTTCGTATTTTAAAAAATAATTATGTTAAAATTTTTATATGAGGAAGAGGAAAGAAATTCAGATTTTTAGTGTTTATTGGGAATTTTTCCTTGATTATTTTGATTTTCTATGAATTTAATATTCTAGAAAAGTATTAAATTGATGACGGTTAATAATATTAACCATAAAGGGTTTGCAAGGTTGTTGAGATGGTAGAACATGATGTACCAGCAAATTCTAAAAGGAATATGTAAATTATTTTGTTATCCAATGAAAATTTGGCAAGAGGCAAGAGTTGGCAAAAAGTGTTATCTTTGAAAAGAAACAAATCATTTTTTAAACTATCTACAGAAGTACCACTGTCACAATAACATAGAGCTTTGATAACCATAAGGTCCTAAAAACACGATAACTATGAGGGTTGATATATGCTATAGCAATTAAATAGCTATGTGATGTATTCGCTTTTATAGAGACTCGGCACCGTGTGTCTTCAGGAGATGCGATACCTCATGGTTGTAGAGGCTCGACAATCCCCATGGTTTGGAACTCAATGACTTCTTTTCCTTTTGGCCTGACACCCACAAGTTCTTAAGGGCTCAACGACCCTGCGTATTTTTAAAGACTCTAAACCTCTTGTTTTTAGTGACTCGATAGTTTCAATATAGCTATTCGATAACTATGTTTAAGCGGATTTATAGCTATATGTTTTATAAACTAAATAACTACGTTTATTGACTTGATAGCCTATGTTTTCTAGAGACACGACAACGACGTTTTAGCGGCATATTTTCCATATGTTTTGCTAACCGAATAATTATGTTTTAGAGGCTCAATAGCGTTTATTCTCTAAAGGCTCGAAAAATTATTTTCTATCAAGTGTTTAAATGCTTTTTAAAAAATTATATATATATATATATATATATATATATATATATATTTATATATATATTAGTGGCTTGATAGCCATTGTTTTAGAGATATTCAACATTTTTATTTTAGCGGCTATATAACCATATGTTTTATAAACTTAAAAGGTATGTTTTAGAGGCTTGTTAGCTAGTGTTATATGGATGCTCGACATCTTTGTTTTGGTAGCAAGTGTTTTAAAAGCTATGTAAAGATGATAGTGCTTCGGCATAAGATTTTGGCTAAGTGTTCAGGCTATGTTTCCCTTTTTTTATAATTGATTTCAAGCGCTTCATCAATTCTAAAGATAAATGTTTTTAGGGAAATGAAATAATGTTTTAGCCTAATTTTATATGAATTATGCCAATGGAAAATATTACTTAAACTTATGTAATTTTGGTATGTATATGAATATTGGTTGTACATACTTTGATGGATGTTATATTTCTTGTTACTATTCGATCAATTAAATTTTCATATTTTATCATTTGTCATACTCACAATTGCATTACCCAATATGCACCTTGGGATTTAGGAATAGAATTACCAGTTAGGTTGTTCCAGTAGTGAGTATAGTCAGATTAAACTCCTCCGTGAGCAGAATTACATTTAAGAGATCAAATAGATGAATTGTGTTAGGGTGTTTTGAACTAATCAAAAAGATATGACTCATGGATTTAAAACTAGATAAATTTTTTGATAGGACTAGTATAGGGTCATTCCCTGTGTTTCAGTCGTTAGCCCCTGGTTGGTAAAGGTCCACGATATAAGCGCATCGGGCTTTGTCAGTAGTCATACTAAAAGATGTGTACTCACAGAAAGGAACTCGTAGCTTTATATACTCGCTATATTGTTTAATAGGATTTGCTTCTACACGTATTTGGAGATTTTGGGACATCTGGTTATGTTTTGGCTCGAATTAGCTTGATAGTTATTAGTTGGCCTATGAAAACTAATTAGTTCATAATGACTTTAGGAAAACTACAATTTAAGTCATACAATCAATTTTGTGGGATGGGTAAATTTTAGGAAAGCCTAACCTATAATGATAGACTAGTCACATTTACCCATATCGCGAGCATATGATCATATCTTGTTTTGTTTTAACCATAATGGTTGCAGTGCGTGATTTATGTCAAGATTGACATATTTTGATAAGATACTAGTGAGGTGAAAACCTATTCCATTCTACGTTGTGGTCTCACTAAATATCTATTTTTGGTTCGAGATGTTATATCATTATTCACACCAGAACTTCTATCTAACCAAAAAAATCTTTAATCCCCCTAAACTCTGGGGTACTCATTTGAGTAGATCGTGAGTAGAGTTTTTAGGTTATACGAACAAGCTTCCAGAGACGTGCTAGTAGAAATCTAATATTAGGAGTTTATTTCCACTATATTTGTTGAAGTTTTATTTTGTTTGAATGGATGTAATGACAGAATTTATAACTGTCAAGTAGTTAGACCTGATCAGCCAAGGAGGCATCTTCTTATGTCACTCGTGGAATATAATTATATTTATTATATTTTCTCTATATGTCGAATCGATGGGATTATGTGATGAATATTAAAGTTATTAATGAAATGTGTTTTAAAAATTTCCATATTTATGTGCTATTGATGTTATAGATACAATTAACTGATCTCATTTTATCACCGGGAATTAATACTATGAATGACAACACCATCCATAGCTCTTAATTTCAAACCTCAAAATGGGGGATGTTACAACTTGGTACTAGAGCATAGGTTTATGTAAAAATTCGATAAATTTTCAAAACATAATCCAAATAAATCAGAGAATAAGATTAGGGTATGAGATAATTGCTATAGTAAAATACTTTTTATTTATATTAGTGTGTATTCTACCTCTATTCTCCTATCTCTCTTAGACTATTCTTCGGTATCGAACGAAGACTCGTATGTAGATTACGAGAAAGAAAGATATGGAAACGAGAAATGGAAGAGTGAATCTAGGTGGAGGAAGTACCACAACTAATGAAAATGTACGACCCACTACTAGAAGGACTCCGGGTTGATAAGAAAATGCTAATGTGAGTGCGGGAACCTTAACGATAGATATAGGGACAATGTATTAGTTTTTCATGAACATGCAACAAGCAGGAGCAGTAGTTAGTTTTATTGGAGGAGACATTGATAATGCGAGAGTTCTAATCCCAAGGTATATTTAATGACCCGAAATTTAACCACTTTAAGCATGAAAATGTAAAATATTTTATATGGTTTTTATAACTCAAAAATATCCTTTTTAATTATATCCAGTTATGACAAAAAAATATTTAAAATTGGTTTACAAAAATAAATAATTCAAAAAAATTATAGAATGTGACCAAAAGGCTTTTTGATATTTTTAAAAGATTTCACCATTTAAAAGTTATTTAAAATGTTGTAAACACTTTAGTTAATATATTTACACATTTTAAATTCACTTATATATGGATTAGAAATAAAAAAAAGTGTTAATAACATAAGTACACTTGTGTAAGATGATGTGACCATTTGTAAGTGTAACGAATGGGATTTTCGACTCTCGAAAACCGACATAAAATATGCTCATTGCATAGCATACAAAGTGGTCGAGTGTCAGAAACACCAGTTCATTAGGGTTGAAGAAGAAAAGGTAGAAGAAAAATAGAAACAATAAAACAGAATCTCACAATCACAGCGGAACAAAATATAATATATAATAACAGATTTTTATATAAAATAATTTATAACCGTTTATTTCATACAATCAATAGAGAACAACAATCATTACAACAATCTGGATAGCTATAATAACTTGTCCAGATATGCATAACTTACACATTGGAAATAACCAAGTACGTGATATACGTCTGAACTTCTCCAGCTCGTCTCTTGAGCTCCATAGCATTCTAACCTGAATCTGTAATATTTGCTCTGACACAAGTATTATAATAAAATAACATCCGAGTCAGCCTGGAAAACCAGTGTGAGAAAACACATTTAATTTGAATTATTAGACTTATCAAAATCCTTTGAAAAACAAAGGTATCTCATAAGACCGCGTCACACATAAACACGACGGGTTTTTACCATACGATTACCAAAACATTTTTTTATCAAAATCATCTGATATTATAATAGTGTCTAAATACAAATACTTTTTCAAATAGTCGAAATTGTTACATTAATAAAATTCCAGCACACTGGGCTCTAAAAACAAAATTATAAATGCTCGTACTGGAGAATGGATCTCATACAATGATTGGGCTACTAGTGTACCCCCATCACATTACACCTCTAGAAAATGTACCGAGGACCTCGCCGGGATCCCCTGCTACGCAAGACCGACATCCCCTAACCTGGAAAGACCGAATATGTTATCAACCCCGGTGTTCCCACCCTTAAAAAAATCGAGCGCTCCCTTTTTCAAGCACAGCCATATCCATAATTTATATATATTTTCAAGGATATCTAGAAAAGTGATAACATACCCTAATTGGGTGTGACCCACTTAGCCTTGCTGCATCTTTTCTGTTTTAGTCATTCCCGGTTGATGATGCTTGAGGCTAACGATTACCTTTTAAGAAAAATTCTACTTAGAATGCTCATCATCCTCCTATGACGATGTTCTAATAGCACTCGTCCATACAAGTTGTCTTGGGTCTGGACAAATCGAATCACCGTTTTCTCCATCTTCACGGTATCCATTTGTAATATTCAAACCGGATCGAAGTGGTTTTCGGATAATTAAATTCGATCGTGGTCTCTTCGAAAGGATTAACGAAATTGGTCAAAATTGATAGTCGGTTATTTAATTACCAATACACATCCATAAGTAGTCATCGGGCCTTATTATAAATTTCCTAAAATTTAGTTTCATATTATCTTCATAAGATATATATTTAAACTACTTCCAGTATTCCAACGTTTGAAACCATTTCAAATGCCTATATATTCAGTAGAATATTTCCACCCATTCCAATACTTAGAATATTTTCCCATTTCATTCTTTATTCAACGCTTAGGAAGTATTCCATTTATTTCCTATTTCCTATTTTCTCATAATCATTTACAGTTTTATTGTAAATTCCTTAACACGTTTATAACGAATTCTATAAGTTTCGAAATTTCTTAATTAATTCCTTTTAATATTTCAAAAGTTAAATATACTTGCTTATAATTTCAATCTCCCTTTCTACTTCTTTTATGAATTTTATTTCATCTTTCGAAGTTCACATTTATTTAACTACTTTGGAATTTTTCTTACTTTTTCCCCAATTCCATTTTTAGAATTTTTCTTATAAATTTCATATACTGAATAACCCCATTTTCGGGTTTCCAAGAAGATTTATAAATAAATTTTAAAACATTACAAAACCTTATATATATAATAAGTATTTAAAAGAACAATAATAATTTATTTTTAAGACATGTTCAAGTAATTATGTAAATTATTGAAACACTTTTTATAACATCACTTTTCAAAGCTGGTTTTAAAGTTTAGGATTTATTAAAATAAAACCTAAATATTTTCGAAAAAAACCCACTTACCAAATTATTTCAATCTTAACTAGTTTAAATTCCCATAGCTCAATATATAAAATTTTCCTTTTCGAAACGACCTTAACTTCTTAAATTTTAAAAATATTTTTTAAAAAAAAATCTCACTAACCAATTCAATTTATAAATTCCTCCTCATTTTCATTACATCGCTTTTATTTCGATCTACTTAACCATTTCCACTTTAATAGTAGTATCCACTGTTTTCTCTCTCCCTGTTTCCATATTCTAATATAAATTCTCCCTGTAAATTTATATTCCCAACTTATCAACTGATATCAATTTTCTTTATTATAAGCATTGTTTATAAATTCTATAACTCCTCTGAGTTTAACTTGTTTATAAAAACAATTTCATTTATAAAATTCCATTTTATAAGACCATTCTCTTATAAATTTTATATTTTTATTTTTAATATCGATTTCAACCTCTTTCCATACTTTTAGAAAATATCGTTTAAATATCCATCTTTAATAATAAATCTTAATATAAATTATTTTAAAATCTCTATTTAATTTTTTTTACGAATAGTTAAATACACACCAAAATCAATTATTGTTTTTATCCAAACCAATTTCTTCAAAATAATCCAAATTTCGATATAAATATTTTACATTCAAAATATCCTTTTAAATACTTAAAAAATCCCAAAAATAATACTTATGGTATTTAAAATACCAAAAGTTAGGCCAGTGTTACTATGGCATCTAATAATTCTCATCATAACAAAAATCTATACAGATTTTTCTAACACATCATATATTATTATATATGAAAAAACAATCAATATTTTTGAGTAATCCAGTTGGATCCCTCCACCTGTTTCCCTACATCCACAGATGTTCATACAACATAAAAATACAAATCCCACTTCGAGGAGGATATCGCGGTATATAGGGTCATCCTCTATTATACGGCACACATAGGGTCTCATCTGCTAAAATATACAGGAATATCAATCCAACTTTTAATATATATTTATATATACACACTACTATATATAATATAATCATCCAATAGATAATTATAATTTATCAATCCAATCAAGCATCCAATAATTAAATTTAAACATTTAAATTTAAATTTGGCAATCCAAATGAGTGAGAATTTCTCGCCTTTGTTTTAATTTGCAAACTCGTTCCAATTTTTATTTCATATCCTACGACATCACGAATGTATTGCAAAAATCCACACTCGAATTTGACCTCACATTCAAAAATTTATACGATCTTAACACTTGAATTTTCAATTTAAGTAAACAACTAATAAAACCCACTAATTACCTTAGTTGAATGCTAATCACGAGATTCCCAGATTAGGTTCGGTTGGTTCCTCTTCCAACCTCAACTCATCTCCTCATCCCCTGCCTAAAAATCTCCAGTTCATCGATGCTCCCAAACATGCTTCCAGGCGACTAAAAAAATAGAGTTCGACTTCCAGAACCATGCCTGAGCACATCACCATCGATGATCACCTCGACTTCCCCTTCCCTTCCTTCATAAGCTCGTCACCATTCCATGTCAGCCGATCCCCAAACACAGCGTGTAACACCCCTTCAAAACGGAAATAGCAGTCCCACATCGTGGAAAAACACTATGAAGTTGGTGCTTATATACCAAAGCCTTCACCTCATAATAATGTTGAGGCCTTTTGAGGAAAAAAAAACCCATACCTTGGCTTAGCCCATGAGGCGGAGGTGACTAAATTGGGGACAATATCTACGTTAAGTGAGGTGCTGGCTGTTATAATGATATCAGAGCCATACCCAGCCAGAATTGTGGTCTGTATGTATTACAGTCACGACGCATGGATGGTGTTGTGTTCATGAGCCAACGAGGGCGTCGGGCTCTAAAGGGGGGAGATTGTGACACCTTTCCAAAATGGGAATAATAGTCCCACATCATGGAAAAACAATATGAAGTGGGTGCTTATATACCAAGCCTTCACCTCATAATAACGTCAAGGCCTTTTGAGGAACAAAACCTCATACCTTGGCTTGGCCAATGAGACGGAGGTGACTAAATTGGAGACAATATCTACGTTAAGTGAGGTGTGGGCTGTTACACAGCGACTCCTCCCCAAGCAAATGCCCACCCCCGGAAAGTCGAACGTGACTTTTTTTCCCTTTTGAACTCCGTTTGATCGAACGTGACTGCACCCATCACTCTAGATTGCCACGCCACCCAAGCTCGCCGCGCTGCCTGCGCTTGGCCACATGCACACGCGATTTGAAAATGTGACCCAATCCTGATTGATGCACGCCTCACGCTTCTCCCTTCGCACACTGGTGGCCACCACTTCTTTGCCACGAGAAACCATAACTACAGCCACCATTCGTATATTTTTTCTAATTGATTTCGATCTCGAGATAGGTAAAAGGGAAGAGCCGCATTTATACGAGCTTCTGAAGGAATTTTTTATTTGATTTAAACTGGTATTTTTTCAATTTGAATGAGACAAAATTATTTTCGTTTGATAAGAGGCGATTTGAACTGAAGGAATAAAGGCGGGGGAAGACATGATTTGAAGGGAGAAAGGAATGTTGCGTGTTTGAATGGAGGAAGGTGGCATATTTGAGAAGGAACAATAGTTGACTGGTCAGTATATAAATAAATTAATCTCTAAAATATCTCGATTTACGCAACTCAAAATTGCGAACCCCTAATGAGGCATGTCGCTAGTCCTTTATAATATTATACTCCTATTTCGAACGTAATGGAAAATGTTTCGAGTCTATATTCCATCGTATGGAGAAGATAGCTTTTTGGACCCAATTATTATATTGAATTTTTGATATTAAATTCAACGCGTTTACATCATGTACGACCAAACGATAACTCCAAAAGCTATAAAATTTGAAATCCGATGATATTACACCATTACGGATCCGATGGAACTAGTTTCGTCGAATTCCGACACTGTGCCTCGGCCCGCTATTTTAACACGTCGATTAAATCGATGATTTTTAAAATTAACTAAATCAATTGAAACTTTTAGTTTTAAAAGCACATTAACTCAATTATAAATTCCAAATCCTGTATTTAAACCATTTAAATATGCATAATTAATCTTCAAAAAATATGGATGGTTACATTCGTCTCCCTTAAAAGAACTTCGTCCCCAAAATTACCAAGGCTGGAAAAATGCTCTAAAACCCACTTAGTTAAAACTTGACATTCACTTTTTTAAGCCTTTTAGTCCTAACCAAAACATTTAGTTTTCATTTCTAAACCAATTGATTTCAATTTCAATTTGAACATCAACCTTTTAGTTAACAAAATTTTTCAAAATTTTTTTAAAAAAAAATTATGACTCCCTAAATTCCTGAAATTTTTTGGCAGAGTCTCCCTTATACGTAGAGCCTTTTGCAATATGACAAGAGAGATAAAAATGTATACACCGACCCATATGGTCGAGAAAAAAATATATATCAATATTTTATATTTTTGCTGTATTTAATCCGAAAACGTATCTTATATTAGCTTTTTTAAGCAAGCGGCTTATTACATATGCAATTACGCAACCCAACCCTATCCCAATAGCCTTCGGGTACTTGTACTTACTCAATTTAACCACGTAAGTACCAAAATGTGAAAATTCAATAAAATTTCATTCATTTAACAACTCAAACACATAATTTTCCACTAACAACCATGCTATGACATGAATTTATTAATAACCAAAAGGTTCTAACATTCGATTATTCATTTCAATCGATTTATATATCATTTCATTCAATACGGATGATTTACAACCTAATAATTTGCATTCAACTCTTATTTACACCAAACAATTTCATATCTATTTCAAATTGATTAACTTTCTATTAATTCATAGAATTTTATTGCTTCCGTTTACGTCATCAACGACACTTTTTCTATGCAAATTTAGTAATATTCATTTAATAAAATAACCATTCCAGTTTATAGCTTTTTTAAATTAATTCCAAACCAATTTATATTTAATTCTATCCCATTACAAATTTAATCCATTCATTTGCATTCCATTCATATCCATATTAGCTTCAAATCCATTTTATTAAGCTCGGAATCATCCCATGTTATTTACTTATGCATCATGGATTTATATGAGCCAAGCTTCGGTCCAAAATAATTTACTTAAGTTGTTCCGTTTTTCTCCAATTAATTCAATTTTATAACTTAAGTTTATTTCCCTTGCCATCAACTTCTGATTCAATTTTTAGATTGATTCTCATGCAATCAAATTCCATCCCGTTTGCTAATTTATTTAATTAGTCCCTTCATTTGATCCACTTCAAATTTCAATTTCAAACTCAAATTCATTTAAAATAATATTCAAGGCCATATTCAATTTATTTACACTCACGTTGAATTTATTTATAACTCAAGCCATTTTTATTTCAATCCAATTTTATTTGATCACATTCAACATATATTTTAATTGGCTTACATACAATTCGAATTTTATTTATTTAGTTCACTTCCATTTTACAACTCAATATCTGATTTTTATTTCAAAAATCACTTCACTTATTTCTTGAGCTCAAACTCATCTTAAAATTCAAGTTTGGATTTTTATTTCTTTAATAAAACATCCAATTATTTGTTTATTTTGGTTTTTCTATTCCTTTTTTCCAATTTTTATAAGTTACATAACTTATTTTCTCACATTCCGCTCAATTTTATACTCGAGTATATCCACATTTTATTTTTAACTAATGATTATACATCACTTTATAGCTTAAATTTACTTTTGTTCCATTAATATCAACTTTTATAAGCTATTCAAATTTATTTATTTATCCAAATTCAATTCATACGCCATTCAAAATTTATAATTTATGGTTATAAATCGCTTTACCATTCAAGTTCTATGTATAATTCCATTCGTTTCCCTTTCTAATTCCAATTTGATTTAAATTTCAGTTCCCTTTTACCAATATTTCCGAACCATACTCGAATTTATTCATATTTAAATTAATTTCATTCCAAACAAATTATTTTTAATTCATTCAATTTATTCAAGTAAGAATTTAATTTCAATTCCAATTTTTTCCACACTTCATTACTTATATTTATTTGTTCCATGCACTTACAATTCATATGCACTTTATATTTAGTCAATTCATTACATTCCTTCATTTCATCTTATTTATTATAATCACTTCATTTAATTTATTTTCTTTAACTTTTGCTTAAGTTAAATTCCAGTTCTACAATTTTCTTTAACAAATCCAACTTATTTAACTTACAAAAGTTAAATTTTAATTTCATACTGAAATTTATAAACTTATTTGACTTAGCCCGAGTTAATTTTAATTTGCTTAATCCATTTAAACCTATTCAATTTTAAATTTCAAAATTCAAAATCCAATTTTTTTAACCACCTGGTACTTATTTCAAATCATTTGAAATCAAATATATACAGATATATAACTCTTTTTGTTTTCAACAAACCATTTCTTGGAATCTTAAAATCAAATTCGGTTATCCAAAATAAATTCTCTTAGAATTTCTAAAACAATGTTTGTTTTCCAATAAAAATATCCAAATCAATTATTTCGGTAGTAATCCATAACTTAGAAATTCGAAAATAAACACTGATGATGCGGCCGTCATCATTAGAGTAATTTCCTAGCGACTGTAGTGAGTTCAGTGCTTCATCAATTCCAAAATCCATTTAAAACAATTTTCATTCAAAAATGTCCCAATAATATCACCATTTCTCTTTCCAACCACTTTGAAAATATTCTGAAAAATCCACGAAATTTCAAAATTCCCACATAATTAGTTCTAACCTATTTTAAACATTTCTCAAAGCTTCCAAAATTTTAAATTTTGAAATTCTGGTTTGAATTTTAATTATAATCCATTTGTATAATTTATACAAATTTTCATTTGGTTATATAAACCACTTTAATTTTTATAATCTTGTAAGATTATAATATTGTCATCCAAACACTCCAACTATATATATTAATTTCAGAAAATTATTACTTTTATATAAAAATATATATTTGGGTAAACTTATTTCATTTACCCCATTCCAAGCTAATACTGTGTCGAATTACTCTATCCAAGTGTTTAGAAACCCCTATCGATACAATTGTATGGGTTGTGCCGACCAGAGTTCATAAGCCACTCAATAAATTAACAAACATAATATAAAATAATTTATATTCACTAAAAAATACGCGCTCATATTTATTAATACACACAAACTCATTCTAGGGTACTGCCGACCCTATCTCAAATCAGTAATCCCCGCCAGAGCCAAGGTTCCCGCTTTACCTTCAGCTCAAACACCAACTATAACGAACGGGAATTTCGACTCTCGAAAATCGACATAAAATATGTTCACTGTATAACATGCCGAGTAATCAAGTGTCGAAAATACCAGTTCATTAGGGTTGAAGAAGAAAAGGTAGAAGAAAAATAGAAACATCAACACAGAATCTCACAATCGCAGCGGAACAAAATATAATACATAATAACATATTTTTATATAAAAGAATCTGTAATTTTTTATTTCGTACAATCGTTAGAGTACAACAATCATTTCATCAATATGGATAGTTATAATAACTTGTCCTAATATATATAACTCATACAGCGAAAATAACTCAGCACGTGATATACGTCGGAACTCCTCCGGCTTGTCTCCCGAGCTCCATAGCATTCTAACTTGAATCTGTAATACTCGGTCTAGCCCGAGTCAGTCTGGAAAACTAGTGTGAGGAAACACACTCAATTTGAATTATTAGAGTTATTAAAATCTTTTGAAAAACAAAGGTATCTCGTAAGGCAGCGTCACATATAAACACGGTGGGTTTTTACCATACAATAACCAAAACATTTTTTAGTCAAAATCACCTGATATTATAATAGCGTCTTAATACAAATACTTATTCAAATTGCCGAAATTGTTATATTAAAAGATTCCAGCATATTAGGCTCTACAAAACAAAACCATAAAGGCTCTTTTTGGAGAATGGATCCCATATAGTGACTGGGCTAGTGAAGTACCGCCCATCACAGTACACCTCAATAAAAATATACCGAGTACCTCGCCGGAATCCCCTGCAACACAAGACTGGCCTATCCCTAACCTAGAGAGAACGTATATGTTTTCACCCGGGTGTTCCCACCCTTAAAAAAATTTCGAGCACTTCCTTTTTCATGCACGACCATATCTATAATATATATATTTTCAAGGATATCTAGAAAAGTGATAACATACCCTATTGGGTGCGACCCACTTAGCCTGGCTGCATCTCCCTTGTTTTAGTCATTCTTGGTTGATGGAGGCTTGAGGCTAATGATTACCTTTCAAGAAAAATTCTACTTAGAATGCTCATCATCCTCCAATGACGATGATCTGATAGCATTCATCCATACAAGTTATCCTGGGTCTGGAGCAAACCAAATGACCTTCTTCTCTGTCTTCACGGTATCCATTCATAACATTCAAACCGGATCGAAGTGGTTTTCAGATAATTAAATCGGATCTCGGTCCCTTCGAAATGATTAACTAAATTTGCCAAAATTGATAGTAGGTTATTAACTACCAAGACACATCCATATGCAGTCATTAGGCCATATTATAAATTTCCCAAAATTTATTTTCAAAATATCTTTATAAGATATGTATTAAAAAACTTCTTGTATTCCAAAGTTTGAAACCATTTCGAATGCCTATATATTCAACAAAATATTTCCACCCATTCCAATACTTAGAATATTTCCCACTTACTTCTTTGTTCAACACTTAGGAAGTATTCCACTTATTTCCTATTTCCTATTTTCTCAAAATCATTTACAATTTTATTTGTAAATTCCTTAACTCATTTATAACGAATTCTTTGAGTTCCAAAATTCCTTAATTAATTCCATTTAATATTTCCAATGTCAAATATACATGCTTATAATTTCAATCTCCCTTTCTACTTCTTTTATGAATTTTATTTCATCTTTCGAAGTTCACATTTATTTAACTACTTCAGAATTTTTCTTACTTTTTCCCAAATTCCATTTGAGAATTGTTCTTATAAATTCCATATACTGAATAACCCTATTTCTAGATTTTCAAGAAGATTTATAAATAAATTTTAAAACATTACAAAACTCTATATGTATAATAAGTATTTAAAAGGATAATAATAGTTTATTTTTAAGACATGTTCAAGTAATTGCCTAAACTATTGAAAAACTTTTTATAACATCACTTTTGAAAGCTGGTTTTAAAGTTTAGGATTTATCAAAATAAAATTTAAATATTTTGTACAAAAATCCACTTACTGAATTATTTTATACTTAACTAGTTTAAAATCTCATGGCTCAATAAATAAAATTTTCCTTTTCAAAACAACTTAACTTCTTAAATTTTAAAAATATATTTTTTATTTTAAAAATCTCACTAACCAATTCAATTTACAAATTCATCCCGATTTTCATCACATCGCTTCTATTTCGATCTACTTAACCATTTTCACTTCAAAAATAGTATCCACTATTTTTCTCTCGCTCTATTTCCATATTCTAATATAAATTCTCCTTGTAAATTTATATTCCCAATTTATCATCTGGTATCGATTTTTATTATTTATAAACATCGTTTATAAATTCTATAACTCCTTAGAGTTGAAATTGTTTATAAAAACAATTTCATTTATACATTCCATTTTATAAGAGCGCTCTCTTATAAATTCTATATTTTTATTTTTAATATCGAATTCAACCTATTTCCATACTTCTAGAAAATATCGTTTAAATATCCATCATTAAAAGAAATCTTAATATAAATTATTTTAAAATGTCTATTTAAAATGTTTTTATGAATAGTGAAACACACACCAAAATCAGTTATTGATTTTATCCAAATCTATTTCTTAAAAATAATCAAAATTTTGATATAAATATTTTAATATTCAAAATCTCCTTTTAAATCCTTTAAGAATCCCAAAAATAAAACTTATGGTATTTCAAATACCAAAAGTTAGGCTAGTACTATTGTAGCATCCAATAATTCACATCACAATAATAATCTATACATATTTTTCTAACACATCATATATATTATATATGAAAAACAATCAATATTTTTGAGGAATCCAGTTGGGTCCCTCCAACCTGTTTCCCTGCATCCACAGATGCTAATGCAACATAAAAATACCTATCCCACTTCAAAGGGGATATCACGATATATAGGTTAATCTGCTATTATGCGGGGCATACAGGGTTTCATTGGCTAAAATATGAGGAATATTTATCCAACTACTAATATACATACTACTATATACAATATAATTATCCAGAAGATAATTATAATTTATCAATCCAATCATGCATTCAGTAATTAAAATTAAACATTTAAATTTAAATTTGGCAATCCAAATGAGAAAGAATTTCTCACCTTGATTTTAATTTGCAAACCCGTTCCAATTTTTATTTCGTATCCTACGACATCACGAATTGAAAAAATCCACAATCGAATTTGACCTTGCATTCAAAAAGTTATACGATCTTAACAATTGAATTTTCAATTTAAATAAACAACTAATAAAACCCACTAATTACCATAGTTGAATACTAACCATGAGATTCCCAAATTAGCTTCGGTTGGTTCCACTTCCAACTTCATCTCCTATCCCCTGCCTGAAAATCTTCGGTTCATTGATGCTTCCAAACATGCTTCCAGGTGACTTAAAAAAGAGCTTGACTTCCAGAACCGTGCCCGAGCACATCACCATCAACGATCACCTCGACTTCCCTTCCCCTTCCTTGATAAGCTCGTCACCATTCCACGTCAACCGAGCCCCCAAACACAACGCCTCCGCCGTAGGCAAATGCCCACCACCAGAAAGTCGAATACGAATTTTTTTTAAACTCCATATGATCGAAAGTGACTGCACGTGTAACAACCCGCATATTTAACGATTTTATATTTAAATGTTTGATTTAAATATAGCGTCGTTATTCGGATGTTGGGGTCCGAAATGTTACTTTCTGCAAATGGCCGAATTGGAACTCGAAACTACCTCCATTGGTTCCAAAAGGGCGTTTGCGATCTTTTTGAGTATAATCTTTGATATATTTGGAGTAAGTTGAAATTTGACCCTTTTTCTACTTGGGCTTGAGTTTGGGTTCAGCCCATTGGCTAGCTAACTCACTTAACCTTCTACTTCAACCCCTTCCCCTCATCTCTCTTCATTTCATTTTATTTCTTAAGCTAAAAACTGAAATGGGGGAAAGGAAAGAGAAATAGAAATTAGCAAGCCCTAGTTTCTCCTTTGTAACTTGATTCTTGCTCCAAAATCAAAGAGAATCCATTGGTAAGTTCATCTCCACCTTCTCCATCTTTACTCCTCTTCAATTTTATTAATTTCCTAATCCTAACTTAGGAAATACTTGCTTTGATTCTAGATTGAAGCTTGTAGTGTTGAAGTGGAGTGTAGTTGGTTGATTCCTTGCAATTGTGCTTGTTCATCTTCTTTGTTTTGTGTAAAAAGGTGAGTTTTGAACTCACATCTACTTCTTTTGATTTCATTGATGTTGGGTATGAATTCCTAACACCTTGTTCATATGCACTTGCATTTGGTTTGGGTTGAATTAGGGGATATTCCAATTTTTAGTGTTTTGGGTTCAAATCTTTGAAATCCTAACTTTGATGTTTTAATCATGTTTTGGTGATGCATCGAGGAACATATAGGGCCGGGTTGTCGATTGGCATAAGCCCTTAGAGCCAATGTTCGTCTGATTGCATTTTGGGAGAGTTTGCTCTTCATTTGAATAAGGCTGAAAAACAGCCCAGGCATGATTCAGTCGACTGAAAAACTCTACACAGTCGACTGAACCTGGAACCCGAAAGTTTCCAGGCATGATTCAGTCGACTGAAAAACTCTGCACAGTCGACTGAACCTGGAAACAGAAAGTTTCCTAAACCTGGAAAATTTCCAGGTATAGGGTCAGTCGAATGAAAACTCTGTTCAGTCGACTGAACCTGCTGTTTCAGCCCACTTTGCCTTTGGGATTGAATTTCCAATTTGAATCGATTCATGATGATCCCATGTATGATTATCAATTTTTTTGACTTTGATGGTTTCTTTTAATTTTAATCCACGGGTTTTTATAAAATAATCTCTCGAATCGCATTTAAAAGTTCGTTTCTCTAATTTATAAATTCTATTTAAAACACACACTTTCGCACTTCGAACGAAGTGGAAGGGTGATTAAATGGTTGGGCAAAACACGGACCATGAATCTATGCGTTTATCTTTCTGATTAATCCTCGACCTATTCGATTGATTGTTTTGACCTTCGGGTTTGGTTTATCGATGATATGAGGTAAACTTTGTACAGCTTTGAGTGTGAAAGGGACTGACGGATAGTAAACCGTTTAGTGCGAACGAGTGGTTATGGGACATACGTTAACACTTTTCGGATTCCTTTTCGAGAGTTGTGACACATTCCACCAGTTAGTGGTGTCCAGTACTGGGTCTTCGACCTTCACCACTACGGTTTGTTGCCTCTGGGATAGTGTCTTCGGACGGTCTCCCTAGGTTTGTTGCCTTCGGGTATGTTGCCTTCGGGTGTGTGCCTTCGGGTTTGTTGCCCTATATAGTTTCACTCTGATGATGGCCTTATGTGCCGCATGGGTGATACTTGGGTTTGGAGTCTTCGGGCTCATGGATCCTTGTTTGTACAGTACTGAGCTCGAGCAAATTTTATGATGTTTCATTCATATGTATATTCCCTTGGTATCGCCCTTCGGTGTTGGTCTTTTTGAGCCGCATGGAGTATAGCGATTGCCTTGTGGAACTTGTATACCTTATGGGTATCTATTATTGCCTTCTGGCTTGTTTTGGGATAATTGTATCCTTTGTTTCTATATGTTGCCAATGATATGAGGCTTGTTCTATATGATTCATCTCTTGTTGATGATTGTGTTATCTCCCCTAGAGATATTTATTATACTGTATGACCTTGCAGGTTTATTATTGTTCGGTTTATCTAACTGCTTTGTTATCTAGACTGACCCGTGTATTTTATACTCGGGTCAGACCGAGATGTTTCAGGTGAGGTGCTTTTGGACTTAGCCTATTTTGCTTCCTCATGGACTATTCGCTAGCTTCATTTTGTTATAGAGTCTTTTGTAGTCCTTATCTGTTGTAACTCTGATTTATACTCTTTCGTCTCGTCTGTATATTGTGGTCTCCTGTACCACTTGACGTGTATTATTTTGTATACTCTGTTGTGTATCTGTGTATGTGTATATTATGATCGACTGTTCTGTGATGTATATTACATTTGAGTTGTTATATTTTCTTCTGATAGATCCTATAGCCATTGTAATTTTGGTTTAAATATTTATTGAATAGGTCGAATTTTAATGTGTTTCTACTTTTCGACGTATTTAGTGAATAGTTAAGGTAAGATTGCACATGGTCGCTTCCATTATACTCTATTGTCCGCGTTAGCCGACAATATTATCTATGTAATACTCTTTGTTAACGAGGCTCTCAGAGTGGGGCGTCACATCGTGGTATCAGAGCCAGGTTCAGAACAAAATATGACAAACACAGAATAGATGCACATATTACGGTACTTCAAAGTGTACAAGTGATATAGATCCTTGAATCATCGTGTTTCTTATTCCATCGAGGTTAGATAGATATTGGAAATACGTCTAGGAATGCATTTTATTCCATAGTATCCCATATGGTAATATCTACCTTGTGAATAATCTTGTTCTTCTCTTGACCTTCAGCTTATGTCTGGAAGAGGCAGAGGTCGACGTTCGGATGCTGGGCAATCTAGTGGCTCACATCCGGATGGCGTATATATGTCTGCCGATCAGTTTATGGAGTTATTTAGGAGCACTCAGCCTTCCGTTCCTCCTCGAGTGTCTCCACCTCGCAAGTCTGCTTTTGCACGTCGGTGCAGTGATTTTGCTCATCTTGGAGGAAAACCGTTTAAGGGCTTCGAGTCTGTTCTTGAAGTCCAAGCTTGGCTTCGCACGTGCGAGCGTATTTTCTCTCGCATGGATCTTTCTGACCATGATAGAGTTCTTGTAACTTCTAGCTTATTGCAAGAGCGTGCTCTTGACTGGTATGAGCTTCTTGTAGCTGAAATTGATGAGTCTACTCTTTCTTGGACTTAGTTTCGGGGACGATTTGAACTCAAGTTCGTTCCTGAATCTGAAAATTTTTTATTGACCCGTCGCTTCCTTGAGTTGAAGCAAGGGAAATCTTCTGTTTCTGAGTATGTCGCATCGTTCGAGGCTTTATCTCAGTATGGTCTTGAAGTTATCAGCACTTCTTACAAGAAGAATTTGAAGTTTGTTTCTGGCCTTAAGAAATATCTTAGAAGTCCTTGTTGCTCCAGCTTAAGCTTTCTTTCGAGGAATTGGTGGATTCGGCACTTCATCTCGAGACCGTCGAGAAGGAGTGTGATAGTGATGTAGATGTTGAGGTTTCTAAGAACCCCAACAAGAGGCCGTTTCCAATTCAGAAGAAGCCTTTTCCTTCTAAGAAGAAGAAGACCGGTGGTCCTAGCTCTCAGCCTCAATCTTCCGGAACACCTTTCGTTCGAAAGTGTTTCAATTGTGGTTCTCCGGATCATATTATTCGAGCTTGTCCTAAGCCTCTCTTCTACCGTAATTGCAAGAAGGAAGGTCATCATGTTTCAGCTTGTCCTACTGCTCCTGCTAATGCAAAATCTGGCAAGCTCAATGGGGCTAATGCTTCTGGAGGTCCTTCTCAATCCAAAGGTATATCTCCATCTATTTTGGAAGGTTTTATTCTATTTCATGATCATAGTATTCGAGTTCTTTTCGATACGGGTGCTTCACTTTCTTTCGTATCGAAGAAGCTTGTTGATGATTTACCTTTGGATGTTTCTTGTATGGTTACTTCTCTAAGGATTGCGAATCCTATTGGGGGACCGCGACCCTTAGTTTGCTTTGTGATAATGTTGAGGTTGTTTTATGTGGCTTTTCTTTCCGTGCGAACCTGCACGTTGTTTCCCATCTGGGTTTTGATATGATTTTTGGTATGGACTGGCTAGTGAGGTACAATGCCAGGATTATTTGTTCCGAGAGAATTTTATATCTTTGTCATCCTGATTCGCCTTCTCAGTTATCTCTTGTTCTTCGGGATGTGGATAATTCCGAGATGGCTTTGTATTCTCTTGATTCGCGAGATGGTGATGTTGTATCTCGTATTCTTATTGCTTGTGACTTTTCTGATGTTTTTGAGCCTGTATCGGGTTTGCCACCTAAGCGGGCAATTGAGTTCCGCATTGATCTCATTCCAGGCGCGCAGCCAGTTAGTCGTCCTCCCACGAGGATGTCTACAAAGGAAAATGAGGAACTCAAAAAGCAGCTTTTAGAGCTCGAGTCCAAGCAGTTGATTCAGTCCAGTTTTTCTCCGTGGGGATCCGCGGTCGTTTTTGTGAAGAAGTCTGATGGAACTCTTAGGCTTTGCATTGATTATCGCAAGCTTAACGAGTTGACCATCAGAAATAGGTATCCATTGCCTAGGATCGATGATATGTTCGATCTATTGAGTGGTGCCAAGGTCTTTTCTCAGCTTGACCTTGCCACAGGTTTTCATCAATTACGAGTCGCGGAGGATAGCATACCTCTTACCGCTTTCCGCACTCGATATGGTTCTTTTGAGTGGCTCGTTATGCCGTTCGGTTTGACGAACGCTCCTGCTTTCTTTGTTGATCTCATGAATCGGGTATTCCGGGAATATCTCGATAAGTTTGTTCTTGTCTTCATTGATGATATCCTTGTTTATTCTAAGTCTGAAGCTGAGCATGCTAATCACTTGAGAATTGTCTTGAGTACTCTCCGTCATCATCAGCTTAAAGCCAAATTCTCCAAGTGCCACTTTTGGGAGAATAAGGTTAAGTTCTTAGGCCATGTTGTATCTTCTGATGGCATTTCTGTCGATCCCTCAAAGATCGAAGCCATCCGGAATTGGAAGAGGCCTGAAAATGTTCATGAGATTCGTAGTTTTCTTGGATTGGCGGGTTATTACTGTCGGTTCATTAAGGATTTTTCCCGTGTTGTGCTTCCTCTTACTTGCCTTACCCGGAAAGGCATTCGTTTTATTTGGTCCGACAAGTGTGAAGCTTCCTTTCTGTCATTGAAAGAACTTCTCACTAATGCTCCTATTCTTGTGGTTCCCGAAGGGAATCATGATCTTGTTATCTACAACGATGCTTGTGGTAGTGGTCTCGGTGCTGTGCTTATGCAGAGGGATCGGGTAGTTGCTTATGCCTCTAGGCAACTACGTCCGAATGAAGTTTGCTATGCCACTCATGATCTTGAGTTAGCCGCCATTGTCTTTGCCTTGAAGATTTGGCGACATTATTTATTGGGCGAGCGCTTCATTCTCTATACCGATCATAAATCTTTGAAGCATTTGTTCACTCAGAAGGAACTCAATATGAGACAACAGCGTTGGCTCGAGTTTCTTGCTTCCTATGACTTTGGTATCCAGTATACCCATGGTAAGGGTAATCGTGTTGCAGATGCGCTTAGTCGCAAACATTCGACTGTTATTTCTATGATGCTTGCCGAATGGAATGTTCTTGAGACTCTATATTTTTGTGAAATTCGTGATCGAGGTTCATCTTCTGATTCTCCTATTCTATTATTTAGTTTGGGAGCTCGACCTATTTTATTGGATCGTATTGCCAATGCTCAGCGGCGTGATCCTGATTTGTTGCATTTTATTCAGCTTTGTGAGTCTGGATCTTGTGATGAGGCGTTAAAAGATTTTATCATTGATTCTCATGGGTGTCTTCGTAAGAAAAACCGTCTTTTTGTGCTTTCTGATTTTGCCCTTAGGCATGACATTCTTGATGATTGCCATCGTTCTAAATATACCATTCATCCCGGTAGTAGTAAGATGTATGCCGATATGCGTCGTCTTTATTATTGGGAAGGCATGAAGCGCGATGTGGCGAGTTATGTGAGCAACTGCATGACATGCCAACGTGTGAAGGCCGAACATCAGCGTCCTTCTGGACTTCTTCAACCTCTTGAGATTCCATTGTGGAAATGGGATCAAGTTTCTATGGATTTCATTGACGGCGTACCTCGTTCGAGATCAGGTCATTCTAGTATTTGGGTTATTGTTGATCGTCTCACCAAGTCTACTCATTTTTTCCCTATTAAGTCTAATAGGACAGCTTCGCATTTGGCTAAGTTGTATGTCAAAGAAATCGTGAGACCTCACGGTATTCCTAGTTCTATTGTGAGTGATCGTGATCCTTTATTCACGAGTCATTTTTGGAAGAGTCTTCAGCAAGCTTTGGGAACAAAGCTTAATTTTTCTACAGCTTATCATCCGCAGTCTGACGGACAGACTGAACGGGTAAATCGTATTTTGGAAGATCTTCTCCGTATTTGTATCTTTGATTTTGGTGGTAGTTGGGAGGATCACCTACCTCTTGTAGAGTTCTCCTACAATAATAGTTTTCAATCTAGTATCGGTATGGCTCCTTTCGAAGCCTTATACGGAAGGCCATGTCGATCACCTTCTTGTTGGTTGGAATCTGGAGAGAAGCTTATTCTTGGTCCAGATTTTGTTCGTGATTCTTCCGAGAAGATTGATCTTATCCGATTGAGAATGAAAGAGGCGCAGAGTCGTCAAAAATCCTACGCGGACAACCGTAGGAAGCCTCTCGAGTTCTCAATTGGCGATCTTGTTTTTATTCGTGTTTCTCCTTTGAAAGGGGTTATGCGCTTCAGTACGACTGGGAAATTGACTCCTCGTTATATAGGACCATTTTCTATTACTGAACGTATTGGCCCTGTGGCTTATAGAGTTTCACTTCGAGCTCATTTATCTGGCATTCATGACGTGTTTCATGTCTCGCAACTTCGAAAGTGTCTTCGGAAGTCGGATTCTGTTATTACTTCTCCTGATTTGCAAGAGCTTGAGGTCTCACCGGACTTATCTATTGTACAACAACCTATTCGCGTGCTTGACACGAACGTGCGACACCTTCGGAATAAGGACGTGTCGCTCGTTAAAGTTCAATGGTCCGCTAATCCCAATGACTGTACTTGGGAAACCAGAGAGTATATCGAGCGATCTTATCCAGGTTTTCTATCCTTGCTTCGTAATGGTAAGTCTATTTCTGTGTATCAAGTTTATTCTTTCTTTTGTATGTTGTATGTATGTAGTTGTTACAAATATCGTCTCTAGGAATTGCGGGGACGCAATTTTGTAAGGAGGGGAGATCTGTAACAACCCGCATATTTAACGATTTTATATTTAAATGTTTGATTTAAATATAGCGTCATTATTCGGATTTTGGGGTCCGAAATGTTACTTTCTGCAAATGGCCGAATTGGAACTCGAAACTACCTCTATTGGTTCCAAAAGGGCGTTTGCGATCTTTTTGAGTATAATCTTTGATATATTTGGAGTAAGTTGAAATTTGACCCTTTTTCTACTTGGGCTTGAGTTTGGGTTCAGCCCATTGGCTAGCTAACTCACTTAACCTTCTACTTCATCCCCTTCCCCTCATCTCTCTTCATTTCATTTTATTTCTTAAGCTAAAAACTGAAATGGGGCAATGGAAAGAGAAATAGAAATTAGCAAGCCCTAGTTTCTCCTTTGTAACTTGATTCTTGCTCCAAAATCAAAGAGAATCCATTGGTAAGTTCATCTCCACCTTCTCCATCTTTACTCCTCTTCAATTTTATTAATTTCCTAATCCTAACTTAGGAAATACTTGCTTTGATTCTAGATTGAAGCTTGTAGTGTTGAAGTGGAGTGTAGTTGGTTGATTCCTTGCAATTGTGCTTCTTCATCTTCTTTGTTTTGTGTAAAAAGGTGAGTTTTGAACTCACATCTACTTCTTTTGATTTCATTGATGTTGGGTATGAATTCCTAACACCTTGTTCATATGCATTTGCATTTGGTTTGGGTTGAATTGGGGGATATTCCAATTTTTAGTGTTTTGGGTTCAAATCTTTGAAATCCTAACTTTGATGTTTTAATCATGTTTTGGTGATGCATCGAGGAACATATAGGGCCGGGTTGTCGATTGGCATAAGCCCTTAGAGCCAATGTTCGTCCGATTGCATTTTGGGAGAGTTTGCTCTTCATTTGAATAAGGCTGAAAAACAGCCCAGGCATGATTCAGTTGACTGAAAAACTCTACACAGTCGACTGAACCTGAAACCCGAAAGTTTCCAGGCATGATTCAGTCGACTGAAAAACACTGCACAGTCGACTGAACCTGGAAAATTTCCAGGTATAGGGTCAGTCGACTGAAAACTCTGTTCAGTCGACTGAACCTGCTGTTTCAGCCCACTTTGCCTTTGGGATTGAATTTCCAATTTGAATCGATTCATGATGATCCCATGTATGATTATCAATTGTTTTGACTTTGATGGTTTCTTTTAATTTTAATCCACGGGTTTTTATAAATAATCTCTCGAATCGCATTTAAAAGTTCGTTTCTCTAATTTATAAATTCTATTTAAAACACACACTTTCGCACTTCGAACGAAGTGGAAGGGTGATTAAATGGTTGGGCAAAACACGGACCATGAATCTGTGCGTTTATCTTTTCGATTAATCCTCGACCTATTCGATTGATTGTTTTGACCTTCGGGTTTGGTTTATCGATGATATGAGGTAAACTTTGTACTGCTTTGAGTGTGAAAGGGACTGACGGATAGTAAACCGTTTAGTGCGAACGAGTGGTTATGGGACATACGTTAACACTTTTCGGATTCCTTTTCGAGAGTTGTGACACATTCCGCCAGTTAGTGGTGTCCAGTACTGGGTCTTCGACCTTCACCACTACGGTTTGTTGCCTTTGGGATAGTGTCTTCGGACTGTCTCCCTAGGTTTGTTGCCTTCGGGTATGTTGCTTTCGGGTGTGTGCCTTCGGGTTTGTTGCCCTATATAGTTTCGCTCTGATGATGGCCTTATGTGCCGCATGGGTGATACTTGGGTTTGGAGTCTTCGGGCTCATGGATCCTTGTTTGTACAGTACTGAGCTCGAGCAAATTTTATGATGTTTCATTGATATGTATATTCCCTTGGTATCGCCCTTCGGTGTTGGTCTTTTTGAGCCGCATGGAGTATAGCGATTGCCTTGTGGAACTTGTATACCTTATGGGTATCTGTTATTGCCTTCTGGCTTGTTTTGGGATAATTGTATCCTTTGTTTCTATATGTTGCCAATGATATGAGGCTTATTCTATATGATTCATCTCTTGTTGATGATTGTGTTATCTCCCCTAGAGATATTTATTATAGTGTATGACCTTGCAGGTTTATTATTGTTCGGTTTATCTAGCTGCTTTGTTATCTAGACTGACCCGTGTATTTTATACTCGGGTCAGACCGAGATGTTTCAGGTTAGGTGCTTTTGGACTTAGCCTATTTTGCTTCTTCATGGACTATTTGCTAGCTTCTTTTTGTTATAACATCTTTTGTAGTCATTATCTGTTGTAACTCTGATTTATACTCTTTCGTCTCGTCTGTATATTGTGGTCTCCTGTACCACTTGACATGTATTATTTTGTATACTCTGTTGTGTATCTGTGTATGTGTATATTATGATCGACTGTTCTGTGATGTATATTACATTTGAGTTGTTATATTTTCTTCTGATAGATCCTATAGCCATTGTAATTTTGCTTTAAATATTTATTGAATAGGTCGAATTTTAATGTGTTTCTACTTTTCGATGTATTTAGTGAATAGTTAAGGTAAGATTGCACATGGTCGCTTCCATTATACTCTATTGTCCGCGTTAGCCGACAGTAATATCTATGTAATACTCTTTGTTAACGAGGCTCTCGGAGTGGGGCGTCACAGCACGCATCACTCCAGATCACCAGCCACCCAAGTTCGTCGTGCCACCTGTGCATGGCTACGCACGCACGTGATTTGAAAACGCGACCCAATCCTGACTGCTGCATGCCTCGTGCCTCTCCCTTCGCACACTGGTGGCCACCGCTTCCCTTGTCGTGAGACATCATGATTCGGCCACCGTTCGTGTGTGTGTATATATATATATATATATGTATGTATGTATGTATGTATGTATGTATGTATATTATTTTTAATTGGTTTCCATCTAATATTGATCTCGAGAGAAGTAGAAGGGAAGAGCCGTGTTTTTACGAGCTTCTGAAGGAATTTTTGATTTGATTAGAGCTGGTATATTTTTTCAATTTGAATGAAATGAATATATTTTTGTTTGATAAGAGGTGATTTGAACTGAAGGATTAATGGTGGGGTAAGACGTGATTTGAAGGGAGAAAGGAATGTTGCGTGTTCGAATGGAAAAAGGTGGCGTATTTGAGAAGGAACTATAGTAGACTGGTCAATATATACATAAATAAATCTCCAAAATATCTCGATTTACGCAACTCAAAATTGTGAGCCCCTAACAAGGTGTGCCATTAGGCGTTTATAATGTTATACCCCTATTCCATAAGCAGTGGAAAAGGTTTCGAGTCCAAATTTGTAACAACCCTGTATTTTGTGATTATTTTAATTGTATATTTTAATTATTTTAATTAAATTTTTGATTTAGAAACTTATTTTACTTATTTGGAATGATTAAATTTTGTTACTTAAAATATAAACTTTGATTTTGATATGAATTATCATTCCAAAGCATGACCATAAAGAATATTTTCCAAAAAGTGAATTTTTGTCAATATGGTCAAACTTTGACTTTTAAATTTAAAGTTTGAAAGTTTGAAAATTTGAATTTTATATTTTATTATGAAAGTAAATAAAATTTTAAGAACACTGCTTTTTGTTTCGTTGAAATCTGATTTATAATGTGAAAGTTATGCATTTTTAACTATTGAATGAAATTTGCTGTATTTAACAAAACTGTTTATTTTAAATTATATAAATAATATTTTATTTGGTCATGTATTGTCTAATTTATGTTTATATGGGTAAAATAACATGTATTGTATATATTTTGGTTCTAAAACATTTTTGAAAATGTAGTTGACATTTTCCAATGTCAGCTGTATTATGTTGTAAATTTTAATTCCACGTTTCAATTAATTGAAGTATTCTTTATTTATCTTTACATTTTTCTTAAGAACTTATTTTATTCTCATTCCCACTTTATTTATTTGACATTTTATTTGTTTTAAAGTGAAATATGAATTTTCTAGAGACAATGGTATTTCATTTGAAATTTTATGTCCTGGCTGCTATTTTAAACAATTTCTTCAATTCTTTTGCTATTTTCTCCGAATTTAATTATTTATTTCACTTTTAAAATGTTTTAAAAATCATTTAATTTCAAATTTTGTTTTATAACATTTTTAAAATGAATTTGATAATTTTCCAAAGTCAATAGTGATTTATTTGTAATTTCTGGACCCTGTTTTCAATTTTTAAGCAATTTGTTTTATTCTTTTTCTATTTTCTTTAAAATTTTATTTTCATTTTCATTTTTTTTCACTTTTTTTCGGTTTTTAAAAGTATTTACTGAAATTTTTATTTGATTTTATTGATTTAAAAAGAATGGAAATGTGAAGAGTTTAAAAAGCTTTTAACTTAAGACCTTTCATTGCCTAAACTTTTCATTTTCCATAACATTCTCATCAATTCAGTTTAGCCGTACTACCTACCGCTTTAGCCTGAGTTTTGTCTCATTTTCACATGTGAAAAACATCACTCTTAATTTGTTTTCATGGCTAAAAGGAAATGGTAATGGCCTCTCCTCCTTTTTCCACTTTTTCTCTTCTTTCTTCTTACTTTTCGTGCTTTTGCCTTGATTCCTCTTGCTTGTTGTGATCGGCCACCACCACTATCACCTCCAGCACCTTCCTCCTCCACATCCATGGCTTCAAACCTCTCTCTCCTCCTCTGACCAGTAGTGGCCGTGACCTTTAGATGAAGAAAACACCACAAACAAATGTTGAAACCCCTTAAAAACAACACTATCCGACCTATATTGCTTCACCACTTCCATTTCCACCACCACCATCACTTTCGGTAGCCACCACCACCTCTGTCCAGACCCTTACTCACCCCTCCTACCTCTGACCAGACCCATACTCCGCTGGATGAGCCAAACATCCCATGGTCAAGCCCCTCTTGTTGACCAAAACCATGCTGGTGTGCCTAAAACTCTTCATATGCCTATGTTGTAACTTCCTCTATATGTCTAGCCTTCATGCCATGCATTTCCTATGTTCAAACCTGAGCCAAAGCATGTCCAAACCTGAACCAAAACATCCCCTAAGCCATGCTAGCAAGTGTAGAAAGCAAGGCAAAAAGGTTGTGTATTCGTATTGCTTTTAAATTCAAAGTTATTCCATTTCAAAGTTGCATTGAAATTATATTTTTATTCTATTTTGTTTGGGTTGTAACACAAGATCTTTAGCTTGGATTCACTCTCCACTCAAGTCCATAGGCTTGTCATTTTGCTCTTGATGCCATTATGTCAGTTGTATTGCAATCTCCAGCATTTTGAGGTGAGTAAAGCTCACACGACATTTGTACTTATGCAGTTGTGAAACAAAAACAACTGAATGTGTAGAGAAAATATATGATGTTATAACTGCCTATGATTATTTATATATGATGTTAAACCTGTTAAATTTCATGTCATATCATCTGTTATTTATATATGTTGTTAACTGTTCATTTATATCTGTTTATCACACTGCAAGTTCCTTGTAGATTAGATTCACTATGGGTTGAAATGATACATACCCGAACGGACTTTAGAATAGGGAAAGATCGTTATGGGCTGAAATGATAGGCCTGAACGGTTTTATTTATTTTATTTTAACTTTGGATTACGAGTTTGAAATGATAGGACCCGGATTTTTTTTAAACAGCGGATTGAAATGATATATATCCATATCACTTGACCTAGGTTAGAAAACTATATACAGGCCCATGGTTATATTTTATAAAGTATTTTGAATATTTTAAATATCTTTAAAAGTAAAAAATTATGAAATTTGATTTAAATTGGATTTTTAATGTTTAATAAAGAAATTTTGGATTTTTTTAGAATTTAAAAATGTAATTCAAATGAATGGTAAAAAGTGAATTTTTGAAATATAACTTAAATTTGGAAATTTGGACTTTGGCTTTTAAAATGACATTTAAGTTATATAAACAAAATTTTAAGTGGTTTAAATGTAAATTTATGATAATTTGATTTAAATAGATTTTAAGGTGTTTTAAATAAAGGATTTATGATTTTTGTATAAGTGGAAAATGTTAAATAAATAAATGGTTAAGTTAAATTATTGAAATATAACTTAAAGTCTGGAAATTTGGGTTTTGGTTTAAAAAGGGAATTTTAAGTTATACAAATAAAATGAAAATTTAATTATATTTGGAAAATGGTAAATATGATAATTTGATTTAAATTTGAATTTGAATGATTTAATAAAGTATCACTGATTTTTCTATGAATTAAAATGATAAAGTAAATGAATGCTTAAAAGTGAAATTTTAAAATACAACTTGATTTGGAAATGTGGAATTTGGTTTTGTTTAGAAGTTTAAGTTAATTAAATAAATTGGAAATTTAGAATTTATGAAATGGAAATTTGAAAATGTAAGTGTTAATAAGGTGTCAAATGTAAAAATGGGAAAGTAGTACAATTGAATTTGTTAAGTGAAATTATTGAAAATTTTGATTTTTCTGTAAAGGTTTGCTTTATAAAAATCATTCATTAAAAGAGTATTTTAATGAACATCTTTGAATGTTAAAATATTATTTTTATAATGTTTAAATGGTTTGAATTGAAATGTTTTCAAGTATAACTTTCAACAGCTTTTTCTGAATGCTGTGAAAGGTTGAAATTTTCAACGTTTATGGTTTTAACTTAGTAAATGAACTCATAATGGTTTAAAAGTTTGGAAATTGAATACTTGATTTGAAAGTATAATAATTACACTTTTAAATGGTTTAAATGAATTATTTTGATTGAAATATAAACTATTTAAAAGGTGACTTGAAATGATAATAATAGAATGATATCTTTGAATTTAAAAGGTATTTAAAGTTGAATATTTGGATTTGAACTTATATGATGATTTGAAATTGAAGCTTTGGAAAGAAATGATATTTTGATATATATTAAATGTTTTGAAATGAAGTTTTGAAAGACATGATGTTTTGATATTAAAAATGTTTTAAAATAAAGTTTTGAAAGATATGATATTTTGATATTAAAATGATTTGGAAATGAAGTTCTGAAGGATATGATATTTTAATGTATTAAAATGATTTGAAAGGAAGTTTTGAAACATATGATAATTTAATATATTGAAATGATTAGAAACGACTTGATATTTATTTTGATAAATATTTGAATTTGAAACATATGTTATGTTGATATTTCAATGTATTAAAATGGTTTAGAAATGATTAAATCTTTATTTTGATAAAGGTTTGGATTGAAAGGATATTTTATTTTAAAGTATAAAATATTATTTTAAAGTTATAACCACGGGTTATAATAACGATTGGTTGGCAAAGAGACCGGGATCGGATATGCGCATACTCTCTGTCGATACCGTAAACCACTTTGACAACCGTGTACGCGGTGGAGATTCCAGAATGAAGTACGATGGTGACGACGTTCTTGAGGTGTATTACGTGGACCCAACTCCTGTGAGTTGGCATAAGGTGGCTAAAATAGGAGCGATCTCGGGCCAAAAGGGGTAGCTCCTTTGGTCATACACATTTCTTCGATACCATTCTATTGCTTTTGTGATTGTTTGGGCGCCCCTCCGATTTTAGGAATGTGTTCCGAGGTGGGCGTATGTGGCTGCTGCGTTACCACCAGCCCGTGTGCATAATTGGTATATCTACCCTGGAATTGCCTTGTGTGCTGTGTCACCTACCATATCGAGTCTTTACTACGAGTTTCTATTTGTGTCGTGCCTATGGAGCATCTTCTCGTAGTCTCCCGATCAGGAGATATGCAGGCGTTGTATAGACTACTGGCATTATTTGTTTTAAGGGCTATATGGGTAACCCCTTAACGCTATTAAAAAGTAAGTTTATTTTACTGTTACACATTATTATAATAGTGAAATATTACTACATAATAAATAGTTTAACGGATCCTTAGAGGATGGGCGGTCCCAAGCATCCTTTAAGTTACTTGTACTTTTAATACAGTTCACTTGAGTTGGTTTTTATTGTATAAGTATGTATGTCCTGACTCGAGTGTTTGTATTTTTATTTATGCTCGGGTCAGCCTGAGTTATTCACAGATTTGGATTCCACCTTCTGGAGATTTGAATCGCTGGAGATTATCTGCTTGTCTAGTTTTATCTATCCCAGTTTTGTTGTTCTATTCAGCTTGTACTTGGTTATCATCTTAAGACTTCTGTTGTACTTTATTTATTCTATTGTATTTTATTTAACTCCGATATATTTATATAGTAGCTTAAGGAAGTACTATCTCTTTTACTTCCGCTGCATTATTATTACTCTGTGTCTGTGATCTGTGATTTTTATTTACTGTATATCCTGAGATTTGCGAAATTTTATTCACAACGCGGTATTTTGAGCAATTCAAGTTCGACATGTGCGGATGTGAATAGTTGAAAATACCTGGTTGTTACATTTGGTATCAGAGCTTTAGTGGCTCTACGAAAAACTCAGCATATGGAGTGAATGTATTTACAGAATCACTTTCATTCGAGTTTGAATCTCTTCCTTTTTGACTCGATTCCTTTGCATTTTGGAACGTTCCCTGTGGTTCCAAAATCCATTCGTGTCCCTCACTATTCATCTTCTTTTAATTCTGGAGTATCCCATAACTCCGCTTCGAATGATCTTTTTATTGAGTCGGCGGTCTCGCCAATTTCAAATTGAATTGTAAAGGGGGAAACTCCTTTACCATTAGCATCGATTCACCAGAGATATATATCTATCCTTGGCTTAGATGCTAATATCTTTTGTTATTCCGAACTCTATCTCTTGAGATCGAATGTAAATTTACCCCAGAAAAATCTACATTGATCTTATTCTTTAAGTCACGGTTGAGCCGGTTAATGTTGCCCGTGATTTACTTAAGCTTACCTATCTCCCTACTCTGTTAATTAATCATCTTGTCTTTTGTTTCCAATCTATTCTTCCAAACATTTTGAATTGTACTTGTATATCAATGTTTTGCTTTATATATTGTGTTATTTGAATTGTTGATGTTGATTTGGGTTTCCGATCGATTCGTCTGATTAACGCTATTGATAGGATTTCTACAACACTTTGACGGAACAAACTGACACAATATTATTTTAAAATTTGGTTAATGAAATAAATTTTGATATATGAGTAAATTTATGGAACTTAATAAATTGATTTAAATTAATCATTTGAAATGATAATACTTGATTTATCATTTATTGTTTTATAAATGAATTTATAAATAGCTGTTTATAAATTGATTTGAGAACTAAAATGAGCTTAACTCAAGAATTTGAGAATTTATTTTCCGATTATTTCAAACTTTGGTTTAAAGTTTTGAAAAGGGTATATTATTTTAATTATTTTCTAATAGAAATTTGTTTTCAAAGAATTTTAAAGTTTAAAAATCAGTGCTCTTCTCTTTGTCGCTGGGAAATAATTTCGATGATGACTACAGTATCATCGACATTCATTTTCGAGTTTCGAAGTAAAGAGACCGCTCTGTGGTCTTGCTACAACCTTGTTTTGAGAAATCAAACTGATTTGAATTTATAAAATATTACTCGATTTATGATATATATATATATATATATATATATATATATGATTTGAATTTGATTTGATAAATTATATGCATACATTTATTTATCTCTAAATGGTTTGAAGAAATCGAAAATTTAATTCTTAAATTTTATTTTAAATAATAATTTCAATTATAAAAAGAAAAACAAAATTTTGGATGAATATTCAAGCATGAAATGATTTAATTGGAATGTTTCATTTGTATAATACAATTTTATTAAAATATAACTTACCTTAATTTCAGAAGCTAACAATGTAATTGGATAATATACAATATAAAAAGATTTTATAAATAAAATTTGAGTGGTTATAATAAATGTTATACACTTAAATTTTAGTTATAAAACGATTAACAAAGGTGAATATAATAAAGGGTGATTGAATAACTTACAATAAAATAGAAGAACTAAGAATAAAATAAAACAACTATAATAAGTGTAAATTAATATATTTAACATAAGTGATAAATATATTGAGAGGAATAAATTTAACTTTAATTAGGAATAAAGAAGAATTAAATTTATTAAGTACATTATGAGTATAATGAATGATTATTTTTTTCAAACCCATGGTTTTAAAGATTGTTAATTTAAGATGATTAGAGGATAAGACAATAAAAATTGAGATAGTTAAGATTATTTAACTTGTGTAAAATTAATTATCTATTTTAGTTGAAATTTCCATGGTTTCAAACTTATAATCTTATTTTGTTTTCAAACTATCCATTGGCTGTCCTTATTATCCCTACCTTGCTACAGACTGGTATATACATCTTTCTATAATCTTTCTGTTTAGAAATCTTTCTATAATCTTTGGTAGTCATTTTGAACCCACCTTTTTCGTGCTTACGTTCTTGATTTTGGAGGATCTTGGAAAGATCATCTCCACCTTGTTAAACTTACCTATAACAACAGTTATCAGGTATAATCTCAATCTTCTTGCCACCTTGTCTTAAATCTTATTTCATTTCTATCTTTTCTGTGCTTTCCTGTACCTCATTCCTTTTCGGGGACGAAAAGTTTGAGTGGGGGAGAGTGTAACAACGCTGTATTTTATGATTTTTTAATTGTATATTTTAATTATTTTAATTAAAATTTTGACTTAGAAACTTATTTTACTTATTTGGAATGATTAAATTTTGTTACTTTAAATATAAACTTTGGTTTTGATATGAATTATCATTCCAAAGCATGACTATAAAGAATATTTTCCAAAAAGTGAATTTTAGTCAATATGGTCAAACTTTGACTTTTAAATTTAAAATTTGAAAGTTTGAAAATTTGAATTTTATATTTTATTATGAAAGTAAATAAAATTTTAAGAACACAGCTTTTCGTTTCGTTGAAATCTGATTTATAATGTGAAAGTTATGCCTTTTTAACTATTGAATGAAATTTGCTGTATTTAACAAAACTGTTTATTTTAAATTATATAAATAATATTTTATTTGGTCATGCAATGTCTAATTTATGTTTATATGGGTAAAATAACATGTAATGTATATATTTTGGTTCTAAAATTTTTTTGAAAATGTAATTGACATTTTCCAATGTCAGTTGTATTATGTTGTAAATTTTAATTCCATGTTTCAATTAATTAAAGTAATTCTTTATTTATCTTTATATTTTTCTTAAGAACTTATTTTATTATCATTCCCACTTTATTTTGTTCCTCATTTATTTATTTATCTTACATTTCATTTGTTTTAAAGTGAAATGGACATTTTCTAGAGCCAATGGTATTTCATTTGAAATTTTATGTCCTGGCTGCTATTTTAAACAATTTCTTCAATTCTTTTGCTATTTTCTCTGAATTTAATTATTTATTTCACTTTTAAAATGTTTTAAAAATCATTTTATTTCAAATTTTGTTTTATAACATTTTTAAGATGAAGTTGATAATTTTCCAAAGTCAATAGTGATTTATTTGTAATTTTTGGACCCCGTTTTCAATTTTTAAGCAATTTCTTTTATTCTTTTTCTATTTTCTTTAAAATTCTATTTTTATTTTCATTTTTTTCACTTTGTTTCGTTTTTTTAAAGTATTTACTGAAATTTTTATTTGACTTTATTGATTTAAAAAGGATGGAAATGTGAAGAGTTTAAAAAGCTTTTAACTTAAGACCATTCATTGCCTAAACTTTTCATTTTCCATAACCTTCTCATCAATTCAATTTAGCTATGCTACCTACTGCTTTAGCCGTGAGTTTTGTCTCATTTTCACGAGAGAGAAACATCACTCTTCATTTGTGTTCATGGCTAGAAGGAAATGGTAATGGCCTCTCCTCCTTTTTCCACTTTTTCTCTTCTTTCTTCTTACTTTTCATGCTTTTGCCTTGATTCCTCTTGCTTCTTGTGAACGGCCACCACCACTATCACCTCCACCACCTTCCTCCTCCCCATCCACAGCTTCAAACCTCTCTCTCCTCCTCTGACCAGTAGTGTCCGTGCCCTTTAGATGATGAAACACCACAAACAAATGCTGAAACCCCTTAAAAACAACACTAGCCGACCTATATTGCTTCACCACTTCCATTTCCACCACCACCATCACCTTAGGCAGCCACCACCACCTCTGTCCAGACCCTTACTCACCCCTCCTACCTCTGACCAGACCCATACTCCACTGGCCGAGCCAAACATCCCATGGCCAATCCCCTCTTGTTGACCAAAACCATGCTAGTGTGCCTAAAACTCTTCACATGCCAATGTTGTAACTTCCTCTACATGTCTAGCCTTCATGCCATGCATTTCCTATGTTCAAACCCGAGCCAAAGCATGTACAAACTTGAACCAAAACATTCCCTATGCCGCGCTAGCAAGTGTAGAAAGCAAGGCAAAAAGGTTTGTGTATTCGTATTGCTTTTCAATTCAAAGTTATTCCATTCCAAAGTTGCATTGAAATTATAATTTTATTCTATTTTGTTTGGGTTGTAACACAAGATCTTTAGCTTGGATTCGCTCTCCACTCAAGTCCATAGGCTTGTCATTTTGCTGTTGATTCTGTTATGTCAGTTGTATTGCAATTTCCAGCATTTTAAGGTGAGTAAAGCTCACACGACATTTATACTTATGCAGTTGTGAAACAACAACAACTGAATGTGTAGAGAAAATATATGATGTTATAACTGCCTATGATTATTTATATATGATGTTAAACCTGTTAAATTTCATGTCATATCATCTGTTATTTATATATGTTGTTAACTGTTTATTTATATCTGTTTATCACACTGCAAGTTCCCTGTAGATTAGATTCACTGTGGGTTGAAGTGATACATACCCGAACGGACTTTAGAATAGGGAAAGATCGTTATGGGCTGAAATGATAGGCCTGAAAAGTTTTATTTATTTTATTCGAACTTGGGATTGCGGGTTTGAAATGATAGAACCCGGATTTTTCTTTATAAACTGAGGATTGAAATGATATATATCTGTATCACTTGACCTAGGTTAGAAAACTATATACAGGCACGTGGTTATATTTTATAAAGTATTTTGAATATTTTAAATACTTTTAAAAGTGAAAAATTATGAAATTTGATTTAAATTGGAATTTTAATGTTTAATAAAGAAATTTTGTATTTTTCTAGAAGTTAAAAATGCAATTCAAATGAATGGTAAAAAGTGAATTTTTGAAATATAACTTAAATTTGGAAATTTGGACTTTGGCTTTTAAAATGACATTTAAGTTATATAAACAAAATTTTAAGTGGTTTAAATGTAAATTTATGATAATTTGATTTAAATAGATTTTAAGGTGTTTTAAATAAAGGAACTATGATTTTTGTATAAGTGGAAAATGTTAAATAAATAAATGGTTAAGTTAAAATTTTGAAATATAACTTAAAGTGTGGAAATTTGGGTTTTGGTTTAAAAAGGAAATTTTAAGTTATACAAATAAAATGAAAATTTAATTATATTTGGAAAATGGTAAATATGATCATTTGATTTAAATTTAAATTTGAATGATTTAATAAAGTATTACTGATTTTTCTATGAATTAAAATGTTAAAGTAAACGAATGCTTAAAAGTGAAATTTTAAAATACAACTTGATTTGGAAATGTGGAATTTGGTTTTGTTTAAAGTTTTAAGTTAATTAAATGAACTGGAAATTTAGTTTAATTTGTGAAATGTAAATTTGAAAATGTAAGTGTTAATACGGTGTCAAATGTAAAAATGGGAAAATTGTACAATTGAATTTGTTAAGTGAAATTATTGAAAATTTGGATTTTTCTGTAAAGGTTTGCTTTATAAAAATCATTAATTAATAGAGTATTTTAATGAACATCTTTGAATGTTAAAATATGATTTTATAATGTTTAAATGGTTTAAATTGAAATGTTTTCAAGTATAACTTTCAACAGCTTTTTCTGAATGTTGTGAAAGGTTGAAATTTTCAACATTTATGATTTTAACTTAGTAAATGAACTCATAATGGTTTAAAACTTTGGAAATTGAATACTTCATTTGAAAGTATAACAATTACACTTTTAAATTGTTTAAATGAATTATTTTGATTGAAATATAAACTATTTAAAAGGTGACTTGAAATGATAATAATAGAATGATATCTTTGAATTTAAAAGGTATTTAAAGTTGAATATTTGGATTTGAACTTATATGATGATTTGAAATTGAAGCTTTGGAAAGATATGATATTTTGATATATATTAAATGTTTTGAATGAAGTTTTGAAAGATATGATGTTTTTATATTAAAAATGTTTTGAAATGAAGTTTTGAAAGATATGATATTTTGATATTAAAATGATTTAAAAATGAAGTTTTGAAAGATATGATATTTTGATATTAAAATGATTTGGAAATGAAGTTCTGAAGGATATGATATTTTAATGTATTAAAATGATTTGAAAGGAAGTTTTGAAAGATATGATAATTTAATATATTGAAATGATTAGAAATGACTTGATATTTATTTTGATAAATATTTGAATTTGAAAGATATGGTATGTTGATATTCTAATGTATTAAAATGGTTTAGAAATGATTAAATCTTTATTTTGATAATGGTTTGTATTGAAAGGATATTTTATTTTGAAGTATAAAATATTATTTTAAAGTTATAACCACGGGTTATAATAACGATTGGTTGGCAAAGAGACCGGGATCGGATATGGGCATACTCTCTGTCGATACCGAAAACCACTTTGACAACTGTGTACGCGGTGGAGATTTCAGAATGAAGTAGGATGGTGACGACGTTCTTGATGTATATTACGTGGAACCAACTCCTATGAGTTGGCATAAGGTGGCTAAAACAGGAGCGATCTCGGACCAAAAGGGGTAGCTCCTCTGGTCGGACACATCTTCGATACCATTCTACTGCTTTTGTGATTGTTTGGACGCCCCTCCGATTATATTAATGTGTTCCGAGGTGGGCGTATGTGGCTGCTGCGTTACCACAATCCCGTGTGCGTAATTTGTACATCTACCCTGGCATTGCCTTGTGTGCCCTGTCATCTACCATATCGAGCCTTTACTGCGAGTTTCTATTTGTGTTATACCTATGGAGCATCTTCTCGTAGTCTCCCGATCAGGAGATATGCAGGCGTTGTATAGACTACTGGCATTATTTGTGTTAAGGGCTATATGGGTAACCCCTTAACGCTATTAAAAAGTAAGTTTATTTTACTGTTAGACATTATTATAATAGCGAAATATTACTACATAGTAAATAGTTTAACGGATACTTAGAGGATAGGCAGTCCCAAGCATTCTTTAAGTTACTTGTACTTTTACTACAGTTCACTTGAGTTGATTTACATTGTATAATTATGTATGTCCTGACTCGAGTTTTTGTATTTTTATTTACGCTCAGGTCAGCGTGAGTTATTGACAGATTTGGATTCCACCTTCTGGAGATTTGAATCGCTGTGGATTATCTGCTTGTCTAGTTTTATCTATCCCAGTTCTGTTGTTCTATTCAGCTTGTACTTGATTATCATCTTGAGACTTCTGTTGTACTTTAGTTATTCTATTGTATTTTATTTAACTCTGATATATTTATATAGTAGCTTCATGAACTACTATCTCTTTTACTTCCACTGCATTATTATTACTTTATGTCTGTGATCTATGATTTTTATTTACTGTATATTCTAAGATTTGCCAAATTTTATTCACAACGCGGTATTTTGAGCAATTCAAGTCCGACATGTGCGTATGCGAATAGTTGAAAATACCTGGTTGTTACAAAATTTGATCATATGGAGAAGATAGATTTTTGGATCCAATTATTATATTGAATTTTCAATTTTAATTTTAACCATTTTATATCTCGTACGACTAAACGATACCTCCAAAAGCTACAAAATTTGAAATCTGATAATATTACACTATTATGGATCCGATGGAACTGGTTTCGTCGAATTCCAAGACCGTGCCCCGGATCGCTATTTTAACGCGTCGATTAAATCAATGATTTCTAGAATCGACAAAATTAGTTGAAATTTTCAGTTTTAAAAACTTGTTAAATCAATTATAAATTCCAAATTCAATATTAAAACCATTAAATATTCAAAATTAATCGTCGAAAATCTAGGTCGTTACGGTTAGTTAAAAAATTAAATTAAATTAAATAAAGCATGAAACATCCTTTCATCTCTTAACCAAAGTATAAAATGAGTATTACATGTTGGATAATAAGGGGGGAAACATAGATTTACATGTGTAAACATAAGGAAGAGGATAAGGTGGTGATGAGTGAAGCGCAAGTGTACTTAATGATAGAAATATAATTTTACTTCATTCCTTTTATAAAAACAAATCATTTTCTCTCTCTTTCCTTCCATTCTCACTTTTCAAACTTTTTGAAATTTTATTTTCTTTTTAAAAGCTTAGAAATTATTTTAATAGCTTCCATTAAAATTCTTAGGTCTAAAAATCAAATCTTTTTAGTTTAAAACCTTTCAAATCTTGTTTAAATCACATATTTCTTCCTACTTCACGTTTTTTTCATCTTCAAAACCATCTCCATTTTATTCATATTGGACGTGCCTATCATTATGTTTTTCGAGGCCATTGCATCCTAGGTGGAGCCCTTTAGCTAGCTTGAAGAGGATAAAAATCATTTTTACTTAATTATTTTTGAAATGCTAGTCCATATTCAAAGTTTAAAGAGACTTGAAAGATTTTTGGTGAGCAAATGTTTATTTTTTATGGAAAAATTTCACCTTGATATCTTATAGTGTTTACATATATAATATGTATTAGTTTAGCAGTAGATCCATGTTGATTGGTTGTATTTGTCTTGTATTGGTTATGGTTTGAACTAGATTTGTTAAAGGTAGCTTGACATCTTGCTTATGTATGTGATGATTTATGTATGTTTGGATGTGTTAAACTTGGATGTTTGGTTATGTGTGATGAAAGCTAGTACGTTTATATGCAAAAGAGATGAGATATCGTTAGGAAAGATCAAAAGTGTTTAATTTTTTCAAGTTAAGAAATAGGTTTAAACTTTTAGTTTTCAAAAATAATACTTTTATATAAGTTTTTAAAGAGAAGTAAGTAAGAGTAAAGTTAGAAGTGAAGTATAAAGTTAGATCAAAACTAAATCTAACTTTGATGATTTGCATTCATGGCAATAGTCGCTATGAAATTAGTTCAGAAGAAGTTAGAGTTTAGATTTTTTTTTTGAAATGATTCCTTTTTGTTCGAAAAATGGTTTTAAAAGCTTGTTTTCTCAAATAAATTGTTTTATATATTGAATACAGACTTATGTATTATTCGAACGTATGAGATAGAGGATTAAACGATTTAGCAAAATATGTGGTATGAGACTCGTGCATTTATCTAATCATTTAATTCTCCTCCCTTTTCGCTCGAAGTGCAAATTATGTGTTCTATATAGAAATTAAGTTGAAGAAACGAGTTTTTGGAATGTTTCGAAATCGCTTTAGAAATTGCATTTGAAATTCTCTTATTATAGGGTATATAATTTTTATACTAAAATAATAATAATAATAATTTCAAAAGCCCATTTATTTGAAAAACAGTTTTAAAACACATTATGAAATCTGTGTATGAAATCCAGAAAGAAATATCAAGAAAACATCAAAATAACAGAAATTACACCAAGTATTATCCGTTTAAAACAAGCTGCAACTCAATATTCGATAGCAGGTTTGAACAAGTTAGCAATGTCAAAATGACTTGAAATTTTGCGGGAATGTAGTTCAACATTCCTACTTAAATCTGCAAAAAGAATCATTCAAATTCGATTTGAAACGAAGAATCTGTGCCGTTTCAAAGTTGGACCAAAACAAGGTTAAATCGCTGAATTCCAGCAGGCTGCGGGTTCAAGTTCGATAGCAGTTTTGAAATAGCGAATGAACCTAGATTGTCACTGAATTTCAATAACAATCTGGGTTCGTTCGTTATTTCAAAACTGCTGTCGAACTTGAGCCCGCAGCCTGCTGGAATTCAGCGATTTAACCTTGTTTTCGTCCAACTTTGAAACGATGCAGATTCTTCATTTCAAATCAGATTTGAGTGATTCCTTTTGCAGATTGAAGTAGGAATTTTGAACTACAGTCCTGCCAAATTTCAAGTCATTTTGACACTGCTAACTTGTTCAAACCTACTGTTGAATATTGAGTCACAGCTTGTTTTAAACGGATAATACTTGGTGTAATTTCCATTATTTGGATGATTTCTTGATATTTCTTTCTGGATTTCATACACAGTTTTCATAATGTGTTTTTAAAATGTTTTTAAAATAAATTAGCTTTTGAAATTATTATTATATATTATATTTTTAGTATAAAAATTATATACTCTATAATAAGAGAATTTTAAAGGCAATTTCTAAAGTGATTTCAAAACATTCCTAAAACTTCTTTCTTCAACTTAATTTCTATATGGAACACACAATTTTGCACTTCGAGCAAAGAGGGAGGAGAATGGACTATTTCTCGATTTCTGTGTGTCATCCTTGTGCAGGGGCCATGCTAATCTTCTTTGTATTGTTCCAATTTTATCGGATGTCCCAACAGTTTTGAAAACTTTTGCAAAAAGATAATTAAGTTCAAAATTTAATTACTTTGGTAATTAAATAAAATTTTAATAATTAATTAATTAATTATTAAATTAAGAATAATATTAGTTAATGGTAATTATGTTAATTAATTTGGGTTTAATTATGGATTAAAGTTAGTTAATTTTGATGAATTAATTAAGGAATTTTAATTAATGATTAATTAAGTCAAAAGGTAATTTAGAATTAGTTGATTATTAATTTTAATTATTTAATTAAATGTTAGAAAATGTGGGTAAATTAATAATAAATTACTAATTAAGCAAATCAAACTAATTTAGAATCAAATAAGATATAATTAGGGATTAATTAAGTTTAATTAATATTTAATTAGATTTAATCAAGATTTAATTAGTAATTAAATAATGATTTAAAAGGTAATTAAAATATAGAATTTCGTAAAGATTTATATTTAAATTAAATCAATTATTTGTAGCCAACTCTCTTTTATATTTAAAATTGATTTGATCCAGTGGATCTCTTATCTGTACCATTAAGTAGCTAAACAAATTGATATAGTTATAGTAAAACGTTGAACGTTTTATTGGAAGTAAGTCGACTTGTATTTATCGTACATGCCAAATTTTGGAAACATGATGAATACAGAGGAGTTAATTCTGATGAGTGGGTCATGATAACATTGGTGTATGGAACATGTTTCCATATAAAAAATCTTTATATCCTGATAGTAGAACCATTTACTATCGATAACTTGACCTTTAAAATTATCAAATGTTGGTTTGGAGAGACCAGGATCGAATAGTGATCGTTATCCAAAAACCACTTTGAACCAATTTAAGCGTTCGATTTAGTAACTCCTGAATGAAATAATCCCAAGATGAAGACTTTTAAAGTGCAAGGGCTACTTGCCACTAACCCTAAGGGTGATTCCAAAATGAGTGCAGTGGAAGTAGTGCCTTTGGTTCGTTCATCTCTTGAATGACTTGTATAGACAAGTGATAACATTTGCGTCACCTAGATGAAAGCACTAGCATTCCAATCAAGAATGCTAGTTTTATATAACGGTAAAAGTAGCCTCATGCCTCATCAACCAAGAATGATTAAAACATGGGATATGTAGCAGGGCTATATGGGTCGCTCCTATTAGGATGTGATCATCCCTGATCTAGATAAATGCTTTTTACTTAGGTATATTTCGGAATCTAGTGCGGTTGTTGATCCCAACCGCGAGGTGATCATATTCAGCACTATCCAGTAAGGGGTAGGCAAGTCCTCTGAGCAAGGGTGTAAGACGTTCTTGTTGACCTCGGTACACTTTATCTAGAGGTGAACCATGACAGGAAGTTCCTCATTAACCTTATTATGTATGGAAACCCATTTTCCAATAAGTGCATCGGTCTTAGTTGTATACATATATATGTTGGAATTTAATTAATGTTACAATTTAAGCTATGTTCTATATTTATTTGAATACCCTAGACACTATTATAATATCATTGGATTTTCATATAGAAAAGTGTTTCTGTTATCATAAGGTAAAAACCCATCTATATTTATGTCCGGCGTGGTCTTACGAGATACCTAAAGTGTTTTAAAAGTAATAATTCAGTTGTTTGAGTTTACTCACACCAGATCCATGTCTGACCTAGATTATTATTTTTTTCCCTAACTCTTGGTTACTCAAATTTTTATGAGTAGCCTAGTGAACTGGGTTTCTCACGGGTGCTTTTGGAGGAGCTTGGAGCAGGTGGCTTCACCATTAGCTAGTCGTGTATTTTTTTTCCGCTGTGCATGTATGTATTTTGTATTAGTGATGTAGGGCGTGCAGATATAACTGTCCTAGTTTGGAACTTGTACTATTATGATTCTGATGTAATATTTTATAGTGATGACTTTATACGATCTTATGTCATCTATTATGTATTATCTAGTTGCGATGTGAGATTTTATGTTGATTGATTTTTCTTCATATCTTTCTTCTTTCTATCTATCCTAAATGGCTTGTCTTTCGAAGTATGAAAGGCAGATCATTACACGTGGTATCAGAGCTTAGGATTGGGGAACACCTAAGTTATGGGTTGGGGTCAACTTTCAAGAGCGCACACTTGTAAAAAAATTATTTGTATGTCTATATATATCTATTAGTTAGAACTGATTTTATAGGTTTGAGTAGTGCCTTTCTTAAGAGACTTATTTCGTCTAAAGTGTTCTAAGGATTATCTTACTATGTCCAGGTAGTAAGAAATAAGCAATAGGTATAGACAAGGTAGGAAAGCTAGCAGCGCAATGACCACCAATAGTCGAGCTCCAAATATTGGAAGAGTTGGAATTATGGAAGGGGTAGCTCCAGTGCAGCTTGTAATGAATTTTGCAACCTTCTGTAAGGATTTCTTGAACCTTGGAGGGAAACCATTTAAGGGAACTAAATCTATCATAGAAGTACAGGCTTGGTTGCGATCTTGTGAAAGGATTTTTAATGGGCTTATCTATCTGATGAACAGAAGAGGCTATTAGCATTATGGAAATTGCAAGAGGGCACAGTAGCTTGGTAGGGCTATTTAAGGTAGCTTTTGAAGATCGATTTTTTCATGCAGCTGGGAAGACTAGAATGCACTGGGGTTTCATAGACCTGAAGTAGGGTGATTTATCTATAGTGAAATATGAAGCAAAGTTCAATGAATTATCCTGTCTTGGACCCGAATTGATTGACACCCCATTGAAAAGGAACAAGATGTTTGTTCTGGGGATGAGGGAGGATTTTTCAAAAAAGATGACCGCTCATCCAAAAGGTTCTTTCATAGACTTGGTAGGCATGATTCTAAGATATGATGTTTTGGAAAAGAAGAAGCCAACACTAGCAGCACCTAGTGGAAATGCCGGTAGCAATGATTCTAACAAAAGGAAGTTCAACCCAAAATGGAAGAAGTAAGGGAATGGAAAATCATGAGGGAATCAAGGGAGTAAGTTCAAGGATTTCATCTATTATAAGTGCAACAAGAAGGATCATATTGCTAGGTTTTGTAAGAACTCGAGAGCTCACTAGCCGTAGCAAAGGGGACCTATCTCGTCGATGGTTCAGAAGAGTCAGTATTATAATTGTCAATAGCCAGGGCACATGGGGAAGGATACCCGCTCATAAAGAAAGATCGGCAACGCAAGGCATATGCTCTTAAGGATGACCTTCGACTTTGGTTGGTGAGAGGGGAAAGGGAGTTCTTGAAGGCACTCTCCTAATTAATGGATTTTTTGTAAAGTTTGTTTGATACTAGAGCGTCCCATAGCTTTATTTCGATTGAGTTAATAGGAAAGTTACACCTGATCCCTAGTATTGTAAACTTCCCTATTTGTGTGTCAAACTCAATAAGGGGTACAACCCATTTGAGTATGATCTGCACAATTGTGCAAGTTTCTTTCTTTGATCCTTACTTTTCTTATGACCCTTATGTCCTTGATTTTAGTAGTATTGATATTATTCTTGGTATGGATTGGTTGGCCGAGAATGGTGCAGTTTTGGATTGTGTTGGGAGGAATATTTTTTTTTTTGAACTAAAGCTAGGGAATATGTTGAATTACCTTATGGAAACCCAACTATTAGAATGTGTAGTTTCTTGCGTGCACTGAAGTCTTTCCAAACTGAGTTAGGATTGTTTAGGTTCATTAAAGATTTTCCATATATCTTTAAAGAAGTAGATAGCATGCCTCCCCATAAAGAGATCATGTTCCGCATTAACCTATTACCCTTTGCCAGACCTATGATTCAACCTATTTTGAAGATGGCTCTAAGGGAAAAGCAAGAATTAAGGAATCAAACCGGTGATCTATGAAGGGAAGGTTTGATTAGGCCAAGTTGTTCGAGTTGGGGTTCAGCTATTGTCTATGTAATTTGACGGTTCTTTAAGGTTGTGTATGGACTATTATGAATTAAATAAGCTGACGATTAGGAATAAATACCCTTTACTCATATCGACGACTTGTTTGATAAACTTTATGGAGCTAGGGTTTCTCTCAGATGGACCAGGCCACATGATTCATCAGTAAATGGTTGTGGAAGATAGTATACGCATAACTACATTTCAAGGACTGGATCTTTTCTATGAGTGGTTGGTTATGCCTTTGGGCTGACCAAAGCACCTTCCTATTTTGTGGATCTTATGAATCGTGTGTTTAGAATGTTCTGAATAAGTTTGTGTTGGTTTTTATCGATGACATCCTCATCTATTCAAAGTCTGAGGAAGAGCATGAGTATCATTTGGGATTGGTATTGGAGACATTGAGGAGGCATGTTTTGAAGGCGAAGTTTTTTGAGTGCCACTTTTGGCAATCTGGGGTAAGATTCTTAGGACATATTGTTTTGGATGATGGTATTTCTACGGATCTAGCAAAGGTAGCAATAGTTCAAGAATGGAAGCAACCACAAATGCCTATGGAAGTTCATACTTTCTTAGGCTTGGCAGGGCACTATAGGAGGTTCATCTTAGATTATTCAAAGATTTCTTATCATTTGACTAAGCCAATAAAGAAAGGTGAGAAATTTGATTGGACTCCTAAATGTGAGGAAGCATTTGTGGAACTGAAGAAAAGATTGACATGTGCTCCAATTTTAGCCAGTCGAATAGCAATGCAGAGTTTACGGTGTGTACCGATGCTTGTAGAATGGGATTAGGAGATGAATGGGAGAGTGATTGTGTATGCTAGTAGGCAGTTAAAGGCACATGAAAAGAATTATGCTACTCATGATCTAGAATTGTTGGCGGTAATGTTGCGCTAAAGACCTGTAAGCATTATTTGTTGGGTAAAAAGTTTGAACTCTTCACGGACCACAAGTCCTTGAAATATATTTTAACTCAGAAGGATCTGAACATGAAGCAACAACGGTGGTTGGAGTTTTTGACGGCGTACAATTTGGGTATCCTTTACATGCCAAGGAAGGGAAATGTGGTGTCAGACGCTTTGAGCAGGAATCCGGTATTGACTCAATTGGTGGTTAACCCAACTCTTTTGGAAAGGATAACAAGCAAGCAGAGAGAAGACAAGTATTTAGTGGAGATCAACTGGAGTGTTGAGGGGGATCAAAATTTGAGTTTCGAGATTGATAACCATGGAATTTTAAGGTTGAATGGAAACGTCTGTATGCCGAATGCTGACAATCTTAGGTAGGAGGTTCTTGGTGAATGTCATGGTACTAAGTTGAGTATCCATCCAGGGGTCTTTATGACGCATCAAGATATGAAGCATGCATTCTGGTGGAAGGGGATGAAAAGGGATATCTCTGTCTTTGTAAGTAGATGTGCAAACTATCAACAGTCAAAGGGGATCACCAAAGAGCTACTGGACTTCTTCAATCGTTAGAGACTCCAAGATGGAAATGGGAGCATATTTCCATGGATTTTGTGGATGGATTACCTCGCTCGAGAAAGGGAAATAAAGGAGTATGGGTCATAGTGGACCGGTTGACTAAGAGTGCCCATTTCATACCAGTGAGGCCGATAAGGACAACAACATCGTTAACTGAGATTTACATATGAGAGATTGTTCATATACATGGTGTCCCAATAAGCAGTGTGACCGAGATACCGTCTTTACTAGTCAGTTCTAGAAAGCATTTCAGGTAGCTTTATGAACAAAGCTATGTCTTAGCACTGCTTACCCCCCTCGGACGGATGGCCAGACTGAGAGGGTTAACTGCATCTTAGAGGATATGCTGAGAGCTTATATTTTGGACTTTGGAGGTTATTGGGAGGATCATGTGCACTTGGTGGAATTCTCCTACAACAAAATCTATCAAGCTAGCATTAGCATGGCAGCTTATGAAGCTTTATATGGAAGGTTGTGTAAATCACCAGCATATTGGGTGGAGGCTCAAAATCATTCAGTGCTTTGTTCGGATATGATTGAAGAGGCAATGGAGAAAGTAGCGATAATTAAGAAGAGAATGAATTAGGCCTAGGATCGTCAAAAGAGCTATCTGGGTAAGAGGCGGAAAGATTTGGAGTGTGTAGTTGAAACTTTTGTATTTGTTAAGATTTCACCAATTAGAGGAGCTGTTAGATTTGGTAAGGCTGGAAAGCTAGCACCGAGGTATGTTGGACCATTTCATGCTCTGGATAGGATTTGACCACTTGCATATTATGTTGAGTTGCCAGAGAGGTTGGCAAGGGTTCATAATGTGTTCCATGTATCCCACCTAAGGAAATTTGTGCATAACCCGACATATATTATAGAGCCGTCTGAGCAAAAGGATGTGGAAGTGGAGCCAAATTTGACGGTAGTTAGACATCCAGTTCATGTAGTGGCTAGGGATGAGAAGAGGCCGTGGAATAAGGTGGTGCAATTAGCTGTGCAGTTAATGCGCTCGGTAGATTTAAAGCGGTGGAGGTGCAAAAAGTCACAGCGGGGATACAGCGAGGATATAGCGGGATATAGCGGACAGCTCTAAAATAGCATATAGAACTCGTACTTAATGTTTTTACATATATATAAATGGTAATTAAATGTAGAATTATCATTCAATTGAACTATAAATAGTACATAAATAATTTTAAATAAAAACATGTGCGAATATACTTTAAATAAACGAAAATTTTTTATATAACATAATTGAATTTGGTAGAATATTAGAGTATTTTCATTTCTGAAAATATATTAAAAATTAAATCAAATAAATTAGTTTCATAATTTTATAATGTATAAATGCAATTTTCAATTCATTTTATTTAAAAAGATATAGCGGGAATAGCGGAAATAATGGGATATAGCGGAAATAGCGGGGATTAAAGCGGAAAGGCTATATTCTGGGGCTATATGGAAAAATCGTAGCGGTAAAAATCCGCTATGAGATATAGCGGGGTTGTAGCGGGGTAGTAGCAGGGCATTAACTACACAGGCGATTAGTTAAGGTCCAACGGAGTGAGGATTTCAAGGATTGTACTTAGTAGACAGAAGGACATATGAAGGAATCTTATCCCGAATTGATTTTAGAAGTTGTTTGCATGGTTGTATAGCTTAGGTATGAAACGTTGTGTTATGATTGCTTAGTATATGCTTTTGTTATGAGTTTATGATATGAATCTATGTCTTTGTGTTAATTTGAGTTAATTTCTTGTGTGCTAATTTCGGGGACGAAATTATTTTAGGGGGGGTAAAAATGTAATGGTCCAAAATTTAATCACTTTAAATATGGTAATTTAATATATTTATATATGGTTTTTAAGACGCAAAAATATGCTTTTAATCATAATTAGTGATGGTGAAAATATTTTTAAAATTGGTTACCAAAATAAATAGTTCAAAAGAAATTAGACAATGTGACCGAAAAGCTTTTTGAAAATTTTCAATTTTTCACCATTTAAAAGTTGTTTAAAATGTTGTAAAAACTTTAGTTAATATATTTACACATTTTAAATCAACTTAAGTACGGATTAGAAGTAAAATAAGTGTTAATAACATAATTACACTTATGTAAGACTAGTATAAATCGCACGTAGGTGCATCTAATATCTAGTTATATTTAATCTATCATATACTCTTGTTCCACATATTATAGCATGGTTAATACTGCAAAGATTATGGGTACCACCTGTATGTTTGTTGATTGTGTATTGGACATTTTTAGTTGTCACTAAAGCTGCTACTCAGATTTAAAGAAATAAAAAATATGAGACATATATCACAAATTTATGATTTGTAAAATAAAAAAAATTGTAGTACAAAAATAGAAGGTGAACATAAAATAAAATGAACCAAAAGTAGTATGTTATTGTTATATGCCTATAGTTTTTTTGATATGCAAATCGCTATGTAGAAATAATGTGCTCAATTTATAGCTACTTCTTTAGAATGAAAGTACAAATACAAATCTACCAACAACAGTGAATATCTGTAAACCATACAAAGTTCATCAAAAAAAATTACAACAGAGAAAGAAAGAACGGTAATATCTCGTCCAATTAAAATATAATAATTTGATAAACATCACGCATAGTAGAATATGTTTGTTAAACTACCTACATACAGATATATAACTTAACAGTCTACATATGGATATATAATATGGGAAGTTTAATTTGTTTCACTATAGATTAGGGGAAGTTAAGTAATTAGATAGATTCATGTACATAAATGACAGAAAAAATATATTAATCTTGACTGAAGGGATAAATGATACCGAAGTTTGAACATATGAATAAGCCAAATGAGTTAAGGACTCGGAGCAGCAGTTGTCGATTGCAAACTACGACGATCGTTCAATTGGGAAGCATGACGCAGTGCAGCATTGTAATTTCTTACTACTGATAGGTTCGACGATGAGGGAGAGCATATGTTTTGTATGTATCGCTCATCGTCGACTATGAGTTAAGTAATGATTTGGTAATTATGGGTTTTTCAAGTGATGGTAGATGCGAGATGTGAAGCGGAATGAAGACAAAAGGATATTGGTCGAGTAAAAGGGTATTTCTGAAAATCCAAAAAGACACGATTTAAAATAGTTGGTTGAATTCTCATTATCAATAGTAGAGATGATGTGACCATTTGTAAATTAAAAAAAATTAAATTAAATTAAATAAAGCAAGAAACATCGTTTCATCACTTAATCAAAGTGGTATTACATGTTGGTTAAGAAGGTGGAAAGCATTGTTATACACATGTAAAATATAAAGAAGAGGATAAGGTGGTGAGGTGGCAACATTTGAGTGAAGGGCAAGTGTACTTAAGGGTAGAAAGTTAATTTTACTTCATTCTCTTTTTATAAAAAACAAATATTTTTCTCTCCCCCCTTCCTTCTCACGTTTCAAATATTTCAAAATCTTATTTTCTTTTCAAAAGCTTAGAAATTATTTTAATGGCTTCCATTTCCATTCTTAAGTTTAAATATCAAACCTTTTAAGTTTAAAACCTTTTAAGTTTAAAACCATTTAAATATTCTTTAAATCACATATTTCCTCTTTACTTCACTTTCTTTTTCATTTTCAAGGCCTTCTTCATTTTTTTCAATGTTGGTTGAACCCATCATCATGTTGGCCGAGCCCATTTTAGCTTAGGCTGAGACTTTTGGCTAGCTTGAAGTGGAGAAAAATCATTTTTACTGAAGGATTTTTGAAGTGATAGTCCATTTTCAAAGTTTAAAGTGATTTAGAAGATTTTCGGTGAGTATTCGTTTATTTTTTTTAAAAAGACTTCACTTTTATATCTTGTAGTGTTTGCAGGTATAATGTGTGGTTAGTTTAGTAGTAGATCCATGTTGATTGGTTGTATTTGGGCTGTATTTGTTATGGTTTGAACTAGATTTGTTAAAGGTAGCTTTAAAGTTTGATTTGTTGTTAAATATGACATCTTGCTTATGTATGTGATGATTTATGTATGTCTGGATGTGTTAGCTTGGTTGTATGGTTATGTGTGATGAAAGTTATTATTTGTGTGCAAAAGAGATGAGAGATCGTTTGGAAATTCAAAAGTGTTTAATTGTTTTCAAGTTAAGAATAAGATTTAAATTCAATTAGTTTTCAAAAATAAAAATTTTATATAATTTTTTAAATAGAAGTAGATAAGAGTAAAGTTAGAAGTGAAGTTTAAAGTTAGATCTAAACTAAATCTAACTTTGATGAGTTGCATTTTCTATGAATGCAGTTCGAAAGAAGTTAGAGTTTAGAATTTTTGTTTAAATGATTTCCTTTTGAAATGGTTTTGAAAACTTTTGGAAAAATATAATTAAGTTCAAAGTTAATTACTTTGGTTTAATTAATTAATTAATTATTAAACTAAGAATAATATTAACTAATGTTAATTAAGTTAATTAATTTGGATTTAATTATGGATTAAAGTTAATTAATTTTAATGAATTAATTAAGGAAGTTTAGTTAATGATTAATTAAGTCAAAAGATAATTTATAAATTATTTTGATAATTAATTATTGGAAATTGGGTTAGTTATTAACAAATTACTAATTAAGCAAGGTTTAATTAATTAAACTAATTTGAATTTATATAATATATAATTAGGGACCAATTAATTTTAATTAATATTTAATTAGAATTGATCAAGATTTAAGTAGTAATTAAATAATGGTTTAACAAGTAATTAAAATAAAGAATTTAATAAAGGTTTTAAATTTAAATTAAATCAATTGTTTGTAGCCAACTCTCTTTTATAATTGAAATTGACTAAATTCAAGGAATCTCTTATCTTTGCCATTAAGTGGCCAAATAAATTAAAGTAGTTATAGTAAAATGTTATACGTTTTATGGATAGAAAGTCGATTTGTATTTATCCTACATGTTGAATTTCGTAAACATGATGAATACAGGGAAGTTAATTCAATGAGCAGGTCACAATAACTTTAGTATATGGAATATGTTTCCATATAAAAAACATTTGCATCCTGATAGTAGAACCATTTACTATCGATAACTTGACCTTTAAAATTATCAAATGTTGGTTTGGAGAGACCGAGACCAAATAACAGCGTTATCCGAAAACCATTTTGGACCATCTTAAGCATTCGATTTAGTAACTCCTGAATGGAATAGTCCCAAGATGAAGATGTCTAGAGTGCAAGAGATACTTGCTACTAACCCTAAGGGTGATTCCAAAATGTGTGTAGTGGAAGTAGTGCCTTCGATTCATTAATCTCCTGAATGACATGTATGGACGAGTGCTAACATTTGCCTCACTTGGATGGCAGTGTTAGCATTCCAAGTACGAATGCTAATTTTATATAAAGGTAAAATAGCCTCAAACCTCACCAACCAGGAATGCCTAAAACAAGGGATATGCAACAGAGCTATGTGGGTGGTTCCCATTAGAATGTGATCATCCCTGATCTAGATAAATTCTTTATACTTAGGTATTTCTCGAAACCCTGTATTATTGTTGATCCCAACAGCTAGGCGATCATATTCGGTACGATCCATAAGGGGTAGCCTGGTCCTGTGAGCTGTGGGGCAAGACTTTCTTGTTGACCTCAGTACACTATATCTAGAAGTGTACTGTGACAGGCGATACACTAGTAGCCTTGTCATTATATGGAAACTTATTTCCCAATAAGTGCCTTCGGTCTTAGTTGTATACCTATATATGCTAAATTTAATTAATTTAACAATTTCGGCTATGTTCTATATTTATTTGAAAACCCTAGATAGTATTACAATATCACTAGATTTTTATATACAAAAGTATTTTGTTTATCGTAAGGTAAAAATTCGTCCGTGTTTCTATCCAGCGTGATCTTACGAGATACCTTTGCTTTTAAAAGAGTTTTAACAGTAATGATTCAGTTGTTTGCATTTACTCATAGCATACCCTTGTCTGGCCTGGAGTTTTATTTTCTTTCCCTAAAACTTTTGGGTACTCAAATTTTTATGAGTAGCTAAGTGAACCAGGTTTCTCATGAATGCTTTTGGAGGAGCTTGGAGGAGGTGGCTTCATCATTAGCTAGCAATGTATTTTTTTCTGTTGTGCATGTATGTGTTTTATATTAGTGATTTGGGGCAGTAAAATATAATTATCAACTTATATGATTATGATTTTGATGTAATATTATTATGGTGATGACTCTATATGATTTATGTTATCTGTTATGTACTATCCAATTGCGTTGTGAGATTCTATGTTGATTAGTTTTTCTTCTTACATTTCTTCTTTCTTTCTACCCCTAATGGCTTGTCTTTCGAAGTAAGAAATGCAGATCATTACATACATGCTTGCGATAATTATGCTTAGTTGAGCCATGGTTATATCAGTCTTAGAGGAAAGCCTTTTCTTGAAACGGAACGTGCTATTGAAGTTGAGAATTGGCCATTGCACTATGAAAGAGTTTTTGCCGACTTAATCTTGTTTGATGAGCATAAGAAGAGGTTGGCATCTGGGTAGCAAGAAGCTGCTTTGTTTTTGTTGAATGGTTTGACTGTAGGAAACTAGAGGAGAATTTGACTTCAGCTGAATTTATGAGGAGATTTGAGAAAAAAGTTTTTATTTAAGATTGTCAAGTCAACTTTGTTCAGGAAGTTTGTAATTTGGAGAAGGGAGAGATATCTGTACTGAAGCATGTGACTAAGTTTGATGAGTTGTCCAAATACTGATATGCTACTACTGATACTGTGATATAAAGCAATGACAAGTTCATTTGTAGGTTGAAGCCAAAGATTGTCAGGGTAACTATGCCGCACTTTAGAGATCCATGTGATGTGGTGATGGAGATGGCATTGAGGAATGAGGAAATGCTTTTGATATTTGGAAGTGACAAGCCTATGGAGACTCAAGGTTTTCAAGGCAAGAAGTTCTTTAATAAGAAAAGAGCTTAGAATAGCGGAGGTGTGAAGAAAGGAAAGACTAATATTGTTTGCTATATATGTGATATGAAAGGGCACTTTGCTAATGAGTGTCGATCTTGTAGTGGAACGAGGTTGTGGGCAATATGGGAGTGAAGTGTTAAAACTGCAACCTGATGAGGCACTATAAAAATGAATGCCCAGAAGGGCCAAGGTTGATAAGGGGAAAGTTTTCACCCTGGAACCATCAGCTTTTGGACCGACTGCAGAAGAGAAAGGAAAGTATGTGATGGGAGGTATACTTTTGATTCATGGCATGTCTATTATAGTATTATTTGATACTAGAGCATCACATTTTTTTATCGCGAAATGTTTGGTAGATAAAATAAACCTACAACCATCATAGCTTATTACTTCCTTAAGGGTTGCGAATACGTTAGGAGGTTACACAACTCTTGGGATGAGATGTGATCATTTAGACATCGAGCTGTAACATTATGCATTTACCTGCAATTTATATATGGTTGATTTTTTGGGTTTTGGGATTATTCTGGATGTGGATTGGTTAAGCAGATATGATGCTAGGATATTTTGCCAAGATAGGAAGATATCATTAAGACACCTTAATAGCCATGATCGAATTATATACTCGGTAGAAAACTCGAGTTTAGACGTATGTGCTTTATTGCGTGCAATGGAAGTGGAAGATGCAGTGAATTAATTTTTCGTTGTGAGAGAGTATGTAGGTGTTTTTGAGCCAGTTATAGGACTACCACTGAAATGAGTTATTGAGTTTTGAATAGATCTTGTATCTAGATTTGAAACTATGAGTAGACCGCCTAGTAGAATGACGTACATGGAGACGAAAGAGTTAAAGGTGTAGCTGGTGGACTTACAAGGAAATAATTTTATTATTCCAAGCAGTTCGCCTTGGAGAGCGGCCCTGATGTTCATGAAGAAATCGGATGGGTGTTCAAGGGTATGTATTGGTTATCGTAAGTTAAATGAGAGGACGATAAAGAATCGATATCCTTTGCCGAGAGTAGATGATTTGTTTGTTCAGTTGAATGGAGCCAAGTTATTTTCCCAATTGGATTTAGCAACTGGGTTCCATGAGTTAAGAGTGGCGGAAGATAGCATTCCATTAATGGCATTTCGAACAAAATATGATTTATATGAATGGTTAGTCATACCCTTTGGAATAACCAATGCGCATGTTTACTATGTGGAGTTGATGAATCAAATCTTCCGTGAGCATTCGGATAGATTCGTTTTAGCATTTATAGATGATATTCTAATATATTCTAAGAATGAATGAGATCATGAGATTCATCTTAGAATAGTGCTAGAAACGTTGAGGCAACATCAACTAAAAGCGAAGTTTTCAAAATGTCATTTTTGAAAGAAAGAAGGGAAGTTCCTTGGTCATCTAGTTTTAGAGAAAGGGTTATCGGTAGATCCAACTAAGATTGAAGCTGTTAATAATTGTAAAAGACCCAAGACTATGATCGAGATAAGAAGTTTTCTAGGGTTAGCTGACTATTATCAGAGATTCATCAAGTATTTCTCTAATATAAAGGCATCTATGACTAAACTAACAAGGAAAGCATGTTAGGACCAATAAATGTGAAAAGCATTCTTAAAGCTGAAAAGTTTATTGACTAATACACCAGTGTTAGTAGTTTCACATGGAATTTAGGAATTAGTGATGTATGCTAATGCATAAGGGATAAGGTTAGACGTTCTTTTAATGCAAAAAGGTAAGTGATTGCCTTTGCTTCTCAACAACTTTGATCAAATGAAGTTAAATATCCAACTCATGATTTATAGTTGGCAGCAATGATCTTTGCTTTTAAAGTTTGGAGACACTATCTTTTGAGAGAAAAAATTAGAGTTATTTATGGATCATAAGTCTTTGAATTATTTGTTCTCTCAAAAGAAGTTGAATATGAGACAGTAAAGGCGACTAGAGTTTTTGGCAGCTTATGGTTTTGATATTGAGCATACGCTAAGGAAAAGAAACAAAGTTGCAAATGTACTTAGCAGAAAACATCAGAGTGTGATGTTAGCTATGATAGTGGAATGGAAAGATTTAGAAGCATTGACAACTTGGGGTGTGCAGTTAAGATTGATGGCTAGTTTTAGTCGAAATACTGCAATGTTGTCCTTTTTAGAAGTTTGAACAGTAATGATCGAAAGAATTGTTTCTAAGTAGAGAGATGATTCATTACCAGCTAAAATGATTAGAAGACTTGAAAAGGGATGATTGATGGTTTAAAAGACTTTATTGACCAGAACAGATGGTTGAGGAAGAAGGATGGTTGTGTGTTCCAGATTTTTATAACCTAAGGAAGGTAGTTCTTAAGGAGTGTCATTGATTGAAGTTAACTATTCATCTTGGAGAAACTAAAATATATCAAGATATGAAGAGGAGTTTCTTCTGGGAAGGAATGAAAATGGATGTAGGATTATGGGTGAAACAATGTTTAAATTGCCAGCAAGTAAAAGTCGAGTATCAGAAAACAAGTGGATTGCTTCAACCTTTAGAAGTGCCACTTTGGAAATGAGATTCTATATCTATTGATTTTATTAATGGTTTGCAAAGGTTGAATAGGGGAAATGAAAGCATTTGTGTCATGGTAGATAGATAGTCCAAGGGTCAATACTTTATTCCTGTTAACTTGACAAGGATGGCGCCTATTTTAGCAAAGTTATTTATGAAGAATATCAAAGGACTGCATGGGATTTCTAGTAGTATATTCAGTGACAGACATACTTTGTTCACTAGTGAATTCTGGAAGAGTCTACAAGAAGTGTTAGGTGCCAAGCCGAAGAAGAGTACCACTTACCATCCACAAACAAATGGGCAAAGAGAAAGAATTAACAAAGTTCTTGAAGAATGGTTAAGGGCTTCTGTACCAGTCTTTCATGGGAGAACCATTTGCACTTAGTTGAGTATTCTTATAATAATAGTTATTAAACTAGTATAGGAATGGCGCCTTTCAAATCTCTTTATGGAAGGCCTTGTAAATCACCAATATGTTAGCTAGAGACCTTAGATAGATTGATTATTGGCCCAAATATGACGAAAGAAGCTGCAGAAAAGATTGAGTTGATCCAACAAGGATAAAGGAAGCTTGGTTTAGGCAAAAAAGTTATGCAGAATGAGACGCAAGGATCTAGAGTTCTTAGTTGAGATCATGTTTTTATTAAAGTACCACTAACGAAGGGTGTGGTATGGTTTGGAAAGTCAAATAAATTGGTACCAAGAATATTTATCTATTTCCTATCACGGAAATGATCGGGAAACTTGCTTATTAGATGAAGTTAACGAATAGTTTGGTAGGAATCCATAATTTTTTCATATTTCTCATCTTAGAAAGTTTGTGCATGTTCCAAAGATTACTATTGCACCGACTGCACTGGTAGATTTAGTAGTGGAACGATATGTGACTTTTGTTAGACAATTAGTTCATGTTCTAGCAAGAGATGAAAAGAAATTACAAACAAGACAGTCAAGTTAGTGAAAGTCCAGTGGAGAGACAACGAGAAAGACGGTACTTGAGAGATAGAAGATAGGATTGGAGAGACTTATCTTGAGTTGTTTTGGTGGCATGTTCTATATATGTCATATAGACTTTTCACTACCAACATATGCTAGTATTGTTGTTATGTGTTTGCCACACATGTTTGGATGTTTGTTATGCTTATTGTTTGCCTTATTGTAATTTCAAGGACAAAATTCTTTAAGGGGAGAGCCTGTAACAATCCTGGTTATTGTTTAACATTATTCAGAGAATTTAATTAGATAATTTAAATAGAGTAACGTGAGGTGATAAAGAGAATGAGATTTGTTAAGTAATTTGGGTTAGGCCTTAATTAATCAATTAATAAGATTGTTTTAAACATAGAATAGAAAGGGATTAATGAGATGGGTAAAATGGGAATAATTCCTTAACACATTCCCTAAACTCTTCTCGTTTGTTCATTCTCATTGCATTTTCTAAATAAAAATAAAACCCAAAAGGGAGGTCGACCATTACTTAAGGAAAAAGAAGAAGAAATCTAAGGAAATTAAAAGGGAAAGCTTAGGGGAACTAATCTACACCAAATCTCGATATATCTTATTCAGTATAAAGCGAATAAAAATTATTATCTTATTTGTTATATTTTATTTTTAGAATTATGATTTGTTTCCAAATTTGCTATGATAATATATCATTTTTGGATTGGTAATATCATTATTGGATTGAATGATGATTTGTGTATTTTATGGAATTCTTTAATGGGTTTTAAAGGAAAAACCTAAGTTTTTGATCTCCTATGGAATTGAAATTTGAATATGTTGTGCCAAACATTATTTTGGAGATGGTTCACTGTCATAATTTTTTAAGCTCATATGAATATTTTATGAATTTCCTAGGAGGAAAATGTATATTTTCGGATATTAAATTATTAAAATAATCGAATTAATATTTTGGTTCCAAAATTTTATACAAGGAAGAAGGTAGAAATTCAGATTTTTAGTGATTTTTTAGGATCTTTCCTTAAGTATTACGATTTTATTTGTATTTATTATTCTAGAAAAGTATTCAATTGATGAGGGTTAATAATATTAATTATAAAATGTTTGTAAGGTTGTTGAGAAGGTAGAATGTGATCTACCAGTAAATTCTAAAAAGAATATGTAAAGTAGTTTGTTATCCAATGAAAATTTAACAAGAGACAAGGGTTACTGGAAAGGGTTATCTTTAAAAGGAAAAAAATCGGTTTTCAAACTATTTATAAAAGCGCTATTGTCACAATAACATAGAGGTTCGATACCTCTAAAGTCCTAGAAACTTGACAACTATAATGGTTGATATATGTCATAGCTATTAAATAGCTTTGTGATGTATCCGCATTTATAGAGGCTCGACATCGTGTGTCTTCAGGAAACACGATACCTTATAGTTATAGAGGCTCGACAACCCCCATGACTTCAAGATTCGGCAACTTCTTTTCCATTTGACTAGGGACCCTAAAGTTCTTTAGGGCTCAACAACCCTACATATTTCTAAAGACTCGAAACCTCTTGTTTTTACTGACTCGATAGCTTCCATGTAGCTATTTGATAACTATGTTTTAGAGGCTTTATAGCCATACATATATAAACCAAATAACTATGTTTATAGGCTCGATAGCCTATGATTTCAAGAGCCTCAACAACCATATTTTAGCGGCATATTAGCCATATGTTTTGCAAACCCAAAGCTGTGTTTTAGAGGCTCGATAGCCCTCATTTTCTAAAGGCTCAACAACCTTGTTTGCTACCAAGTGTTTTAAAAGCTATTTAAAGATGATATATATATATACATATACATACGTACATATACATATGTGTTAGTGGCTTGATAGCTAATGTTTTAGTGATATTCGACATCTATATTTTAGCGGCTATATACCCGTTTGTTTTATAAACTTGAAATCTATTTTCTAGAGGCTCGTTGGTCAGTGTTTTGTAGACGCTCAACATTCTTGTTTTGATAGTAAGTGTTTTAAAAGCTATATAAAGATGATAGTGCTTAGGCACAAGATCTTGGCTAAGTATTTAGGTTATGTTTTACTTATTTTAGGAATGATTTCAAGTGGTTCATCAATTCTAAAGATAAAAAATTTCAAGGAAATGAAATAGTTTTTTAGCCCATTTTTATATGAATTATGCTAAAGGAAAGTATTAGTCAATCTTAAGTAATTTTGATAGATGCATGACTATTGATTGTACATAAATTGATGGACAATGTTATAAGTCCTTATTACCACTTCATCGATTATTTGCATATTTTATCATTTTTCGTACTCACAATTGCATTACCCAATATTACATCTTGGGATTTAGGAACAAAATTACCAGTTAGGTTGTTCCAGCAGTGAGTATTCACAGACTAAACTCCTAAGTGAGTAGAATTGCATCTAGAAGATCAGATTGATCAATTGTATTTGGATGCCTCAAACTAATCAAAAAGATATGACTCATGGATTTAAAACCAGATAAGATTTTTAGTGGGACTAGTGTTGTGACGACCGCCCTATACCGCCGGAACAAACAGTGACTAAACAGTGCGCAGTAGTCATGCTTGACTGATATAGGATGGTCATCATGGTTTGAAATGAACAAATGTAGCATATAACTTGTCGTATATCTCACAGCGCATGGACAAGATATAATATCAAATATATAATAGAAGAGATAGTATAACAATATGAACTAATCATCTGAGTATAATGTCCACGTAGTTATACATCAAATGTCATAGAGTATACAACATGATCAACTCAAATAAACTGTCTCAACAAATAGAAGTAAGCAAGCACTGCCATGGGCACTACAGTGTTTCTTAGCAGAAAAGCATAGAAATCCATAAAGGTATATCATACGAGATAGCTCCATCCAGCTCGCCCTCCGAACAGCTACTGCATCACCTAGACCTATTATCTAGTCTACTTATTTGAGAATACCTAAGATAATAAGAAGCAAAGCATAAAATTTTGGGTCAGACAATAGTCTGGTGAGAGCAGTAAATGAATCTCAAAATACTACACTGGTAAATATGGTAAGGAACAAGAGAACATGAACCAAATCTGACATATCCCTGTAGAAAAAGAGATAGCACATATCACTATAATATGTTACTCTATAATATCATAAAGGTATTATACAACATAGAATGATGGATGTCCAAATATCCCTTTCTCCGGTACCTACTCCCAATGATATCCTCGAGTGATAGCCCATTAAAGAAAGCAACTGAAGAAACCATAGCATCCATCAAGCAATACCCACTATCACTCTTCCCTATTCCTTGAATATACGATAACTCATGTGGCTTCCTTACTACCAGGGACTAATGGAAATCTTGGTTTTCGTTGTACTCTTGTATCACGTAGCCAAACCTCGATGCACATTTTGTAGTTCAAAGCTAGAAACTAGACACAAAGCTACTCGTCCAAGGTATACAGCTCCTTATATGATCCATGGGCATCCCCACTTACAATACCCTTGGTTCGAGTACAACAAAAAACATTTTGAGTATCAACAATTCCTTAACACATTTACATCTGAGCCCTCCGATGCTCCATTTGGATTCTAAGCCCTTCTTTTGCTAAATCTAGTTTCCATTATCCAAAACATCCACCACCACTTTCTTATTCTACCGCTCTCTCCTTTATCGAGCTACTATCTTCGGTACCTTCTCCAACCATGAGTCACAAACCGAAGATACAAAGTATTTATCATACTGTTACATCACCATCCAGCCTTGATGCGAATGAGCCAACACGTTCAGCATGATCTACAGGACCTCCGCTTCAACCCTAAAGTTTCAGCCTCATTGGACTTACCAAAACAACTCAGTACCGACTTAAATAAGTCAGCATCAAATTGTTTTCTTAGCCAAACATTGGATAAGTTTTCTTCCTCTCCTTCCCTAGCTTCAACTACTCCATCCTAGATGCTCTTGACCATGGTCTATTCTTCAAAACATGTTTGTTCTAACCCATAGCATCTAACTTCAAGTTTTAGAAAACAACTCAGCACAAACTCAAGCACTTAGCCAATTTTCTACACCTTGCCATGGACAAGCTCCTCTAGCCAAGCTCTATTTAAACATGCCAATCGTCAACCCATTGGACCAACCAAAACAACTCGGTACCAACATAAACAAGTTGGTACTGACTTATCTCCTTAACAAATTAGAACCCATCACATAAACCCTAGGCTCTTTCCATACTCCAGAGCGTCCCCTCCAAATTTCATCCAAATTCGATCGTCTTTGCCTCCAATTTGCCAAATTCACCAACCTATCTTCCTAATATCCAAAACACTAGCAAACAACATCAAAGCACAACATATAATTAAAGAATAACATGTAATTACATTCAATCAAACAAGAAATTTATAGAATTATAGAAATCAAGCATACACTAATCCAAATCCCAACAATCAATGAACATATGAATACAAACAAGGTAGATTTCAAAGCCATTTCTACAAATCATATTAGAATTGCTCAATTTCGATCATAAACATATATCAACATGTGACTAAAGTTAGAAAATGATTTTTATAGTCAAAATCATGTTAAAACATGTAATTCCACCGTATAAACATGCATAGGATAGTTAGAAGGCATAACTCATTCACTAATTATTGAATTCAACCAAACTAAGTGTAGATCTAATATGGACAGCAAACAACAGTAATGCAAATGGCCAAATTGATGATCTATTATGACCACTGTATGGAATGAGAAACCATCATCCAGAAGCAATGGAATTGGGTTGAGACCCTAAATTGACTACTATCAAAATTTAAAGCCTAAACAGGATTTTCAGAGTCAGAATGGTCACATAGAAATTTGGAAAAAATCATAGGCGTGTAAAATGTCCCCATGAATCATATCAAGAAATTATATAATCATACGACCTCATATGAATAAAACAAAATTATTTTACGATCCTTCGATACGTTAAGTACGGATCATTACAGGTGCAGGGTTATGCCCTATACCTCAGCCACTAGTCCCCGGTCGGTAAAGGTCCAGGATTTCAGAGTGTAGGGCATTGTTAGTAGCGAGACTAAAAGATGTTTACGTACAGAAAGGAACTCATAGCTCTGTATGCTCACTGTATTATTTGATTAGATTTATTCCAAAGCGTATTTGGAGATTTTTTACATTTGGTTATGTTATGGCTTGATTCATCCTGACAGGTTATTAGTTGGCCTATGAAAACTAATAGGTTCAGAGTGACCCTAGGAAAACTATTATTTAGGATAGGTAGTCAATTATAGGATGGGTAAACTTTAGGAATGCATAACCCTACAATGATAGACTAGTTACATTTACCCATATTACATGTGTATGATCATACCAGGTTTTGTTTTAATCACTACAATTGCAAGTGCATGATTTTTGCTTAGATTGTCATACTTTGATAAGGCACTAGTAAGGGGAAACCCGTTCCATTCTACAATGTGGTCTCACCAGATATCTATTTTTTTCAAGATAGTATATTATTATTCACACAAGACCTTTTGTTTGATCTGAAGTTTTTGTTTTTCCCTTAAACTCTCGGGTATTCATTTGAGTAGATCATGAGTATGCTTTTCAGGTTAAACGAATAAGCTTCTAGAGACTTTAGGAGGTAAGCTAATATTAGGAGCTTATTTCCGCTGTGTTGGTTGAAATTTTATTTTGTTTGAATGGATGTAATAAGAGAATTTATAAATGTTAAGTAGTCGGACTTTGACTAGTCAAGGGAGCGTCTTCATATGTCGCTCTTGGAATATAATTATATTTATTATATTTTCACTACACATGAAATCAATGGGATTATTAATGAATGAAAATTTTCTTAATGAAATGTGTTTTTAAAATTTTCACAGTCACGTGCTCTTGATGTTATAATACAATTAACTGATCTCATTTTTCACCATGAATTAATACTATAGATGACCGCAGGATCCATAGCGCTTAGTTTCTGAACTCAGAATAGGGGATGTTACAATCTGCTCCTTCTCCTCATCGGTTTGAGGAGAATCCTTCTTAGAATGGACGATTTTAGATTGCATAGGAATGTTTCCAAGCTTGGAATTCTCCAAACTGAACCTTTTCAATATAGTGTCGATGTACAAGGATTGGGACAAACTCAAAATTGGCCACTTCTCCCAAACCCTATATGGAGAAGTTCTTTTAAAGCCAAGCTTTCACTGATTGCAATGATAGTGTCATTGCCAATCAACAATAGATTATCAACATAGAGTGTTAAGAATACGATAGCGTTGCCCCGTTCTTTCTGTGTACGAATGCTTCCTATGTGTTTTGATAAAAACCAAACTGTTTGATACTTTGTTAAAACACTTGTGCCAACTCCTTGAAGCTTATTTAAGTCCATGAATGGACTTCAACAGCTTGTAGACTTTTCTCTCACTCTCAATGACAACAAAACCCTCGGGCTACGACATATTAATGGTTTCTTCTGAATCGCCATTTAGAAATCCTTCTTTGCATCTATTTTCCACGTCTCGTAATCATAGGATGCAGCGATGGCTAGCATGATCCGAGTAAATTTAAACATGGCTACAGGTGAGAAAGTTTTGTCATAATCAATACCTTGAATTTGATGAAATCCTTTTGCATCTAGCCTTGCCGTATAAGTCTCTACTTTCCTATCTGCGTTTAACTTTTCCTTAAATATCCATTTATAGGTGATTGGTTTTATCCCTTCGGGTACGTCCGACAAAGTCCAAGCCTTGTTTTCATACATGGAATCCATCTCGGATTTTATTGCTCCAAGCCACAGTGCAGAGTCTTTAATTTGCAGTGCTTGTTGGAAGGATAAAGGAGTGTCATTATCTAAGACACGGTCCTCCTTCTCATCGGCTATGAGAGAACTGTGAATCTCTCTAGTGTGTAAGATTCCCTGCTAGACCTTCCAATAGGTTATGTGTTTTCATATATGGGTAAACTTTGTTCTCTCATTGCTTCGATTTTAGTGCTAATTTCTTGGATCTCATCCAGGTCAACAACCTCGCCGTTAATTTCCTTAGATAAAAATTCCTTTTCTAAAAAGACGTGTAGAGAATAATGACCTTTTCTTCCTCGGTATTGTAGGATATATATCTCATCAAGATTTAGGGATATCCTATAAATTTATGCAGTACTGAACTTGCCTCTAGTTTATTTGGACCAACGTTCTTAATGTACACCGAAAACCCCCACAAATTCAAGTGTTTGAGTTAGGGTTTCTTACCATACCATATCTTATATAGTGTTTTGGGCGCAGATTTAGTGGGTAACAAGTCCAACATATGCAATGCGGTTTCTACTTTGTATCCTCAATAGGATATAGGTAACTCAGCCTACTCATCATGGAACAACACATACTAATAGAGTTCGGTTCCACTGCTCTGACACACCATTATGCTACAGAGTGTAGGATGGAATAACCTAAGTGATAATCCCATTATCTTTTAAGTATTGTTGGAAATCCTATCCAACATACTCGCCTCCTTGGTTTGATCGAAGGATCTTAATATTACGGCCCGTTTGATTTTCTACCACATTTTTATATTCAACAAATTTCTCATAGACGTCGGATTTGTTATTCGTAAGATACACAGATCCTAGTCTCAAGAAATCATCGGTAAAGGTAACAAAGTAAGAACTATTATCTTTGGTAACTATGGGCATTGGGCCACATGCATCATCCTTTAATAACCCTAAGAGTTCACTAACTCTTTCATTGCTCCCACTGAAGGGGTGCTTAGTCATTTTACCTTTGAGACATGACTTACATATGTCAAATGATTCAGAATGAGTTGACTGTAGAAAGCCTTCGGTTTTCAATTTGTGAAGTCGTTTCTCACTAATATGGCCTAACCTACAATGCCAAGGATAACCATCATTTATATTATTAGAGGCTTTATTCACAAAACAGACATAGTTAGTATTAATCATGTAAATGCCATTTTCAAGAAAACATTCGCAGACTTTATTTCCATCCAAACTAATGTTCATAACATTATTTGCATAAATAAAATATATATCCAGTCTCGGGCAATCCAGAAAAAGGAATAATCCCATAAATAAAGTCTTTTATATAATAGCAATTATTTAATACTAATGCTAATCCATAAGGAAAAAGCAAAATGATAGTCTCCTACTGCCGTTGCAACTACGACAGATCCATCAGCAACCGGGAGCATCTTTCTCCTTTTTTCATGCAATACCTATTCCTAAGCCCCTGTAATGAATTACATATATGAGTACCAGATCCGGTATCTAAAACTCATGACATTTTATTGATTATAAAAAAAATTGGATCAAAAATGTACTTGATGGAGACGTGGAACCGTTATGCTTTCATTCCCTAATAATCTTTAAGTAGTTAGGACAATTCATTTTCTAGTAACCATTCTTATAGCAATGATGACATTCATCCTTGTCATCGGTCTTCTTAATTTTCTTGTTCATTTTACCTTTTCTTTCATCTTCTTTGAACTCTTTAAAGATGATGCACCACCTTTCACAGCAAGTACGATACCTTGATCCTTAGATGTAGACTCGACTGACCACAACATATTAAGGAGCTTTATGAGATTTTCATTTAGTTGGTTCATGATATAATTTAGTATGAATGGTTCATACCGATAAGTAACAGAACCAAGGATCAAGTCTACTTATAGTTTATTGCTTATTTGTACGTCCAACTGTGAATGCCTATCGATATAGCCCTTCATCATTAGCATGTAATCGTCCACTTTTTGTCCTTTGGTCATTTTGGTATTGAACAGTTTTCTTCATAAGCTTATAATTTATGGAATGTTAATTTACCAAAGGGCCTTGAAATAATCGAATATCTCATGGATAGACATATTTTCGTGCTGCATCTGCAATGGCTTGTCTACGTAGAAAACACGAAAACTTAGGAGATCTCTAGGTCTGACACCCATTTTCCATAAGCAAGTCTTAGTTCAGGGTTCGCTTCATTAGTGGATTGTTCTTTAGGTTTGCATGTAATAGCAACCCAAAGGTGCTCGTAAGTCAACATTATATTGATTGCTCTCAGTCGGTCGGTATGGTTAGGTTTGGTAAGTTTGTCATTTTCAGTAAATAGTTTTAAAGTTATCAATTTCTATAAGTTTAAGTACTAAATTATTAGGAAGAATCATAGTAGACATTCTTATACTATTAGTAAGGTTAAACTTTATGTTTCACTGTACTAATAAGCTCCCAGTAGTCTTTTATGTTTCTTCAAACCCTAAGTCGAAACATAGAAGTCTTTTGACTTCACTAGTAGGTGTTAGGACTTATCCATCTTGAAATTCTGACCTTGAGACTGCTCAACGGGTCATAGATCCATGGACGATGGATTATGACTCCTTATCAGTTGTATCATGTACAACTCCTAAACTTTTGGCGCCTTGTCTTAATTTCGCTTCGACCTTGGGTCTTCTTAGTAAATCAAAATGAAATTGTTTACTCATTCCTACCGTATCGTGATAACCTAATTATAGTATATGTCCCCTGAGTCTGCTCAATATATAGTTATCTTATCTCGTCTATTCAATATATTAATAATACTACACACAACGTTCCTAGCTTGAGTCTACTCAACAACTAAGGAGTGTGCAAGTAATTTATTAGTATATATATGGTAGAGGACAACATTATATTGAAGCTTCATAATCTTTAACATATTTAAATTTGAGTGATATCGACTTATGGAACAATGTTATTCTTAAGAATCACTCTTGTGATTCGAGTATCGAAAACATTGGAAATCACGGTATACATACAATGACGTATATACTTATTCCTTAAGTCAATTTAGGGTTTCTTATTATTCTACCTTTAAATTAATACATTTATATTATATAACTTTTATATTTCATATTACTTATACAATAGTCTTATGTATAACATTATATTAATTAAATTTTATTTAATTAAATAATTTTAATTAATTAATATTTTAATTTATTTTATGTTAATATGACTTATATGTATACTATAACCTTCATAGTATAAAACATATATCATATATATATATATATGTATATATTATTTAATTAATTAACTTTTAATTAATTTATTTAACTAATCTATTTTAATTAATTGTTTTAATTTTGAAAATCACTATTTATACAAATATGTATACTTACGATATCCTAAATATTTTAAATATCATAACATATATCATAATATATAATACATCTATATAGTTTCCATTTATTTACTAATTTAATTAATTTATTAATCATATTCAAAAATATGTATTTTGAAATTATTTTCAAACATTTTGAAAAACTTTATTATATTACAACTTTTATAATATTTTGTATTATGTTTTAAATTGAATTATTAAATTTACAATCTTTTATTTTAAAATTTTAAATAATTTTGAAAATCAGTCCAAGGCCCAATTCAAATTTGGACCTTTTCTATTAGGAACAATTTTTGGGTTGTAAGGTTAATAGTTAACTCTAACATGACTAATTTAGACCGTATATGCTATTGGGCTTTGATACCATTTTTGGATCTCACTACACCATACAACTCAATTTGCCACACCCAAATGTGGAAAAATTGCCACGGTCTTAAGCCGTTGCAATTTTACCATGGTCTAGATCTATGGTAGAATAAATTACTATAGCTCCTGATCGTGACAATTTTGGAACGGCCTTAGACCATGCCAAAGTTATTAAAAAAATTCACTCCCCCATGTCCAGATATCTCAACGTATTGCACCCTCTTCAAAAAATACAACGCTCCTCTTTCTTTAAGAAAAAAATAGAATGCCATTCTTGCCCTAATCTAAATCGATCACCATGTCTAGATCTCATCCTTTTTCACTCCCCCGTGTCCAGATCAAATCCATTTTCATCCAAATCGATCACCGTCGATGCTCCTTAAATAAAAAATAGGGATCTTAGGCAAGTCGGGAAAACGCAGCTTTATTTTTTAGGGCCTTTTGAAATAGTGGATCAGGAATCTCCGTGTAAAGGTAAAATCTCTTAAATTCTTCTGAATAGCTTATAGTATATGGTGTTGGTAAATGCATGATCTTTTAGAAGTGTTTACGAAAGTGTTTGGTTCACTTAAACATTAAAGAGAATGGTTATATTATATAGACTCAAATGCTTTGCTCTCTGTTTAATTTATTAAAAGGTGCATGCTAGCCAGTTATCATGGTATAAGCCTACTGTTTTCAAATAAACTTTTGAATTTGAAAGAATGATGACAAATGAATAATATCAACCAAAGTTTAGACATTTTTTTTCTTGTTAATGTGGGGTTGGGTGCTCAAAATAAAAAATAAGAAATTGGTCAGCCATTGTTAGAATGCATGTAAAAATGAACTTTAGCTAACAAATCCTGGACATAACTAAATGAATCTCACCTTGCTATCAATTTTTGGATTATATATGAGTGAATTCTCACAACTACTCTCTAAAATCATAGTGTATTAAAAGCTTGTTGAAATTCGAATATATAAACAGTTGAATATTGTTTGCGCCAAAATTGGTCACAAACCCCAAATACCGTGAAAGCACCAGTGTATGAATACAAATCAACGATATTCAAACACAAATCATAGATCTCAGTAAATAACAAGCAGCAATCCAAAAGTAATGAACAAAGACACAAGTTTTTATAGTGGTTCGGCTATCTCCGGCCTACATCCACTCTAAAGGTTTATCCTTTTATTGATTATCTTTAATGGTTACAAGTGATTGCAGCAATTACAAAGTCCAAATTCGAAATAAGTAGTAGTGATGATGATATAGAGTGATCCTGGCAGCGTCCGGGCGTGCTTTCTTTCTCCAAATTCTCCGACCATTTTTCTGAATGACCAGGGGCTCTATTTATAGGCGTAGGAGGCTGATATTTCTCCTAAAAATCCGGTAGACCTCTTCTAGCACGTGAGGGGGGCCACGCGCCCGGCCTCAGGAAGTTTGGCCCACTTTGGGATCGATTCGAACTCCATTCGAATCGATCAAGAAATCATCCAATTGAGCTGAAATTTGGTGAGAACTTTCTTCAACATGTATGTAAGCTCCTGTAAAACTTTCATTGCGTTTGGATCAACAGTTTGGAAGATATGATCGATTCGAATTAGCGTTTCTTGGACTTTTCACTCCGTTCGAATCGATCAATTCGAATCGATTGATTCGAATCGATCCAAGCACGCGCTAGTAGGTTGACGTGGCGCGCATGCTTCGGGTCAATCCTCCTTTTCCTCCAAGTTTACTGGGTCGAATCCTTCTTTTTCTCCGAGTTTTACTGGGTTGAGTCCATGGGTTCGAGGTAGTGGATTCGAAGATGTTCGTTCGAATCGATCGGGGTACCTCATAGTTGATCGATTCGAAGTTGCCTCAACAAGGTGGTTCGGAGTAAGTTAATGGGATGGAGTCAAAGTAACCTGCCCTGATGGATTCGAAGGTCTCTTACCTGATGGATTCGAAGGAGCCTAGGTTGCCATCTGCCATCGATACGAACGTATCGATTCGAAGCATGCCATTTCTTCCCATCCTAACCGATGCGAACTTCACTGAGCCGAATCCATGATGATTGATACGAAGTGCTTCATCGAGTCAAGCAAACACCTGATCGATGCGAAGTCATTGATCGAATCCGTGCCTATCGATGCGAACTCCATCGATTCGAAGCAATTCCTGTGTGTCGTGCCTTCGATCGATTCGAACCTGATGGATTCGAAATGAGCACCATCTTGACCCCTCGATGGATTCGAACAGCCATGCCTTTCCTACCTTGAATCGAGCATAACTCCTTCATATGAACTCCGATTAACCTGAAATTTGAAACATAGCCTTTCCTAATCCTTATCATCATCTCCAATTAATTTCGTCCCGATCAGAGTTCAACCAAATTTTGACGATATCGATCGTAGCCTTGATTCCAACTGATCTCCAATCCTGATATCCATCATTCCTTGCCAATTTGTTGATATTCCAGTTTTGACCAAAAATGGGATAACACTTTGCCCCCAAAAACATGCCTTGTGATAACAAGGCATGTTTTGAATAGTTTCGAATCCAATATCCAAAGTCCATAGCCATATCGCCAGAGTATGCCATCCTTGACTGCTTCGAGCTGATGCCCAATTCCAAATCCCATAACCAAAGCCTTAGCCAATTCCATATCCATTCGGACTCGACAGCCGAGTCCGAATCCATCCTTATCCAATAGCCAATAACCAGATCCAGGACCTCTCCGGGTCGATATCCGAATCCATAACCTCTCCGGGTTCTTGCCAAGCGTAATCCACACCTGACGACCGTGGTCCAGTGTCCCTGGACGCTGAGCTAACCTCTCCGGGTTCTTGCCAAGCGTAATCCACACCTGACGACTGTGGTCCAGTGTCCCTGGACGTTGTGCAATGCCGTGGCTTAAGTCCTAAGTCGAATCCTGGTCTCTCCGGACCCTTGTTGAGCATAGTCCATACTCAATGACCTGAAACAATAATCGATAATATGGGGCCTAAGTCCTAGGGCAAATCCTGTTCACTCCGGACCCTTGTCGAGCATAGTCCATACTCGACGACCTGAATGAGTCAATTTACCATGTTCGGGCAAAGTGACTCAACCCTTGCCAGGCATAATCCATACCCGACGACCACGTATCAAAAACCAGATGAAAATCCAATCAAAATCCAACCCAAAATCCAAATCCAAACTAGAAAACCAGAAATCCAAAGCAGCATTCAAAATCAAAAACAACCATCCAAAGAAAAACCCAAATCAAAAAGCAAGCAAAACTAGGAGTTCAATCTGAACTCCAAACCCAAATCCAAAAAGAAAAGCAGTGTCCAATCAAAAGGCAAAAGATAAATTTCACAAACCACAGCATCGCAGTTTATCATCATTCAGAGCATGCCTAGGGGCTATCTCCGTCCCCGTACATGTGTAAACGACTTAGTTGCTTGCCGGTAGTTCGCTACTAATTTCACATTATCCTGATCAGTGGATGATCAATCGACCATCATCTCTAGGCCTCACATCATCACGGCGTGAGGTGGTCGGTGGTTGCTCCTGCTCTACCGTTGCATTCCGAGTTCGGACATATTGCTGTAACTGTCCATTCCTTACATGCTCCTCGATTATGTCCTTTAAGTGCCTGCAGCTGTTGGTATCATGTCCATCTAAATCATGGAAGAGGCAGTGCCTTCCTGATGTCCTTTCCCGTTCTGATGGTTCTCTCATATCCGGCCTCCGGTAAGGAAGGCGATTCCGAGTATCCATGTATATCCGCTCCAGTGTCTCGTTTAATCCTGTGTACGTGGAAAACTTTGGATCCTTCCATCGCTTCCTAGCGTTTCCAGAATCATCGTCCAACTTCCTTTTCCCTTTGTCTCTATCCAAACCTTTGCTGGATGGTCCTACATCCTGAATTACATTAACCTTCTTCACCTTTAAATTAGTACTCGCATCTTCCTGCTGAAGGAACCTTTTTGCCTCGTGAAAGAATTCGTCGAGATCCTGTGGGGGATCTCGTATCAGAGATACCTTGAAATCCGAGTCCTTCCTGACTCCTGATACTGCCGCCATTAAAACCATTGGTGGATCAGGCCGATCCACCAAAGCGACCGCCGCACTGAATCGAGTTAGAAAAGCCCTAAGCGATTCATCTATCCTTTGTTTCACTGATGTTAAGGTCATCACATTCTTCGGCCTCTTGATGTGAACCCGAAAATGTCCCAAAAACTTTTCCACCAATTCCCTCCAAGTCCTGATAGATCCTTCTCCCAGCTGCCTAAAGCACATTGCAGCTAAGTCCGTCAGATACAAAGGGAAGCATCGGGCCATCACTTCCTCCGATGCCCCCAGCACCTCCATGTGCCTAGTGTACCTCATCAAGTGATCAGTTGGATCTGCCTTACCATCATAAACCTCCACGCTAGGTAGCTTAAACTTAGGTGGATTCTGAGCCATCCTTATTTCTCGAGCAAACGGTCTCCTATTCACTCCATCCAAGTCTCCGTGGGTCAAACCACCTCGCACAGTTCTTCTTATGATTTCCACTAATCCGGTATTGTCTGTTGGGGGTTGCCCCCCATGCCCCCGAGGGAACTATGGCACATATTCCTCGTGTGGTTCACTGGCATCAATGTTAGTTCTATCTTGTTGTACTCCTTCCAAAGGTTCTCCTGTGTTAGATCCCGAGGGCCTGCCCCCAAGCCCTTGTTGATTGCCTTCTGGCTCCGTATCTCGTCCTCCATTGGGTTCCATGTCCCTAGTCCCCTGTCCTGCATCCATAGCGGTTGTAGCTGTTCCTAAGTTCTGCATCCCTGCAGCTCTCATTTGCTCAAAGAAAGTCTGCATCATTTCCTGTTGGTTCTTCAACAATCTCTCTTGTAAAGAATTTGCCATAGCCTCCATTTCATCCCGAGTTATGTAGATTGAAGCCTGTCCTTCCCGAGCTCCAGAGGATGCTTGTTGACTTCCTTCCTGTTGGCTTCTCTCAGCCCTTTGCCTTCTACTATTTTGCCTAGTCATTGTCCTTTAATCCAAACTCCTCAAACTTCTTCAAATCCAAACTTCAAATCCGATGTAGCGGGTGCTAGTCCTTGAGTTCAATTCTTAGTGAAAGCACCAAAGTGTTTGCGCCAAAATTGGTCACAAACCCCAAATACCGTGAAAGCACCAGTGTATGAATACAAATCAACAATATTCAAATACAAATCACAGATCTCAGCAAATAACAAGCAGCAATCCAAAAGTAATGAACAAAGACACAAGTTTTTATAGTGGTTCGGCTATCTTTGGCCTACATCCACTCCAAAGTTTTATCCTTTTATTGATTATCTTTACTGGTTACAAGTGATTACAGCAATTACAAAGTCCAAATTCGAAATAAGTAGTAGTGATGATGATATAGAGTGATCCTGGCAGCGTCCGGACGTGCTTTCTTTCTCCAAATTCTCCGACCCCTTTTCTGAATGACCAGGGGCTCTATTTATAGGTGTAGGAGGCTGATATTTCTCTTAAAAATCTGGTAGACCTCTTCTAGCATGTAAGGGGGGCCACACGCCCGGCCTCAGGAAGTTGGGCCCACTTTGGGATCGATTCGAACTCCATTCGAATCGATCAAGAAATCATCCAGTTGAGCTGAAATTTGGTGAGAACATTCTTCAACATGTATGTAAGCTCCTGTAAAATTTCATTGCGTTTGGATCAACGGTTTGGAAGATATGATCGATTCGAATTAGCGTTTCCTGGACTTTTCGCTCCGTTCGTATCGATCAATTCGAATCGATTGATTCGAATCGATCCAAGCACACGCTAGTAGGTTGACGTGGCACGCATGCTTCGGGTCAATCCTCCTTTTCCTCCGAGTTTACTGGGTCGAATCCTTCTTTTTCTCCGAGTTTTACTGGGTTGAGTCCATGGGTTCGAGGTAGTGGATTCGAAGATGTTCGTTCGAATCGATCGGGGTATCTCATAGATGATCGATTCGAAGTTGCCTCAACAAGGTAGGTTCGAAGTAAGTTAATGGGATGGAGTCGAAGTAACCTGCCCTGATGGATTCGAAGGTCTCTTACCTCATGGATTCGAAGGAGCCTAGGTTGCCATCTGCCATCGATACGAACGTATCGATTCGAAGCATGCCATTTCTTCCCATCCTAACCGATGCGAACTTCACTAAGCCGAATCCATGATGATCGACACGAAGTCCTTCATCGAGTCGAGCAAACACCTGATCGATGCGAAGTCATTGATCGAATCTGTGCCTATCGATGCGAACTCCATCGATTCGAAGCAATTCCTGTGTGCCGTGCCTTCGATCGATTCGAACCTGATGGATTCGAAATGAACAAAAACCTTGATGGGTTCGAATCTGATGGATTCGAAATGAGCACCATCTTGACCCCTCGATGGATTCGAACAGCCATGCCTTTCCTACCTTGCATCGATCATAACTCCTTCATATGAACTCCGATTAACCTGAAATTTGAAACATAGACTTTCCAAATCCTTATCATCATCTCCAATTAATTTCGTCCCGATCGGAGTTCAACCAAATTTTGACGATATCGATCGTAGCCTTGATTCCAACTGATCTCCAATCCTGATATCCATCATTCCTTGCCAATTTGTTGATATTCCAGTTTTGACCAAAAATAGGATAACAAATATGATTAGCATGCTTTACAAATCTAGCGATCTTTCTTGTTACTTAGATTGGACTATCTATAGGGTTCGATAATCTATAGGCTCTATTCTTATTGCATTTGTAGCAATTCGTTAATACAAAATATGAATGAATATGTATAGAATTGTTTTATAAGTCCAGTGAATCCATCTGTTTTGAGTAGTCACTTGTATATGTGACAGTGCATTTTAGTTTGGTTTCGGATTTTCAAATTTAGTTCTAATATATATATATATATATACACATAGATATAGATCTATGTATGTATGTATTATTTGCACTAGAAACTATTAAACTGTTAAATAAGAATGAATGAATATTTATAGAACTACTTTGTAAGTCTAGTAATTTTTAAAAATGTGAATAGTAGTATGTGAGTTTCGAAATGTTAAATGTTCAACTGTATAGCCTGGCATTTCTTTAAATTACATAGCATTATCAATACATTGCTTTGAAGTTTCATGTAACAGGTTTCAACTTGGAAGTGAAATAAACTTACTTTTATTTTACAAGTCTATCATGTTGTCCTAACATATTTTATATTTTGCTTCCTTGATTTGTCTTGTCCTGTACATCTCCTTTACTTGTTTCGTTTTGTTATAAGTTTCCATTGCTTTGAAATTAGTACATACATCAACCTGTAGCTTAGATGTCATTACGTCCTTGTCTTCTTTTTTATGTTATTGTTTTGCTTTGATAAGTGATCAAATAAGTAAGCATATTTGCTTTTGAATTTTCGTTCTTGCCTGTATATTGAAAGTTGGTCACATATATTTTCCTTAACATTAATGGCATGTTCTATCATGCATTGTTTATATATACTTTGCTTTAAAATAGTCACATACTTGGTTATGGGCATGCATTGGTTAATTAAGGTAAGCATCCTTGATTGAATTATTTCATCCCTACTTGCATGTGCATGTTTTAGTAGCCACTTGGCATCACTTTGTATACTTTATTTGCCTATTCATATAAGTAACCTAGCTTGACTATTCATATATACCATATTGCTTTGAAATATGGAGCCTAACTTTACAAAATATATACAAGTTTTGAGAAATTTCTAAATGCAAGTTGTTTTGATTAATTTTCTACTATTTTTTATTTCATAGTGCAAAATAAGAAAAATTATTGTTTGCACTCATAATGTTGTATATCTTGTATGATGTAGTAGGGCAATATGTCTTCTACAGACAAACAACAGATGAAAGAATTCGATCGAAGAACCACACGATATGTAGAAGGAGTGCAGAAGTTTATTGAATTCGTTGTGGAAAATGGTGGCGATAAGGAAATCTATTCTTGTCCTTGCACACGGTGCAAAAATATGAAAATGAAGATTAAAATAGATGAATTCATTATCATCTACTCAAATGGGGAATTGTCTAGTCACATACGTTTGGCATTTTCATGGATAAGAATCAACAAAGAAGCAAAAATAATCTATTAGTCAAGCCATAAGTATTGATGAGGCTGAACATCCAAGGATGGAAGACTTGGTCAATGATGCTGATATATTTCATCATTTTCAACCTACCAATCTGTTGCCCAATAATATTGGGAAATCATCTACAATTGATGTTGATCGATCGACCAATCAAAGGAAGAGGTGTAAATCACTTTTTGATAGTGCAAAAGAGCCATTATATCCTTCATGTTCTAAAGGTATAACAACATTGTATGCCATTGTGAAACAGAATAGCTTGAAAAATCAATGCGGCTTTTCCGACAATGGTGTGACTGCACTCCTCGAATTTATAAAGGAGTTACTCCCTGAAGGTGGCACACTACCGACAAGTAGCCCAACATGAAGAAGATGATTAAACAAGTTTGAATGGCTTGCAAGACCTACGATGCATGCGTTAATGACTGCATGTTATACTGGAAAGATAATGCAAACAGGGTTTCTTGTACAATTTGCAACGAACCGAGATATAAGACAACATTGAACGAAGATAAAAGAGCTACCAAAGTACAAAAGAAGTTGAGCCATTTCCCTTAAATTTCTAGATTGAGGAGACTGTATACCATACCGTGGATAGCAGATGCTTTGACTTGGCATGCTCGTGCCAAGTCTGATTCAAATGTAATGCATCATCCACATGACACTTCTCAATGGCGAGCTGTAGATTCTTTTAATCAAACATTTTCTATTGCACCATGAAATATCACACTTGAAATAGCAACTGATGGTTTTAATCCACATGCATCTCTAGCCAGTCATTATAGTTTTTGGCCAGTAATTATAGTACCATATAATCTTCCTCGATCAATGTGTATGAAAAGAGAGTTCTTAATGTTGACATGGTTGATTCCTGGGCCAAAACAATAGCAAAGGATATCGATGTTTATTTACAACCGTTGATAGATGAGCTAAAGCAGTTATGGGAAAGAGTCAATGCATTTGACTCATTTTACAGTTCCGAGTTCACAATGAGAGCTAGGATGTTGTGAGCAATTCATGATCATCCTACGCTTAGTACTTTATTAGGGTGCACAACTCACGGCTATTTTGCATGTCCTATTTATGGGGAAGATACTTGTTCTTATTATCTTCCTAAAAGTAAGAAGATGTTTTACGTGGGACATCGAAGATTTCTTCCTTCCCAACAGAAGTTTCGAGACGATAAGGAAAATTTCAATAAAGAACAAGAATATCGTCATCCTCTATGGCCATTGAATGGTTATCAAGTTGAAGAAAAGGTAGCTAACATCAAGATGAAAGTTGGTAAAAGAAAATAAGAAATCGGTTGAAAAAGAAAAAAGAAAACCGATTATGAAGACCTTATCAATGTTCCTGCATGGTATATGAGGTCTATCCTCTTTAATTTGCCATATTGGAAAGCAAATTTGGTCCGACATAATGTTGATATTATGCATACAGAGAAGAATGTCACTGAGCATCTCATCAGTACAATTATGGGTCATAAGGACAAGTCAAAAGACAACATCAATGCATGCAAGGATTTGAAAACCATGGGTATAAACAAAAATTATGGGCAAGGGAAGATCGTGAAACAAATAAAATAACTATACCAAAAGAAACTTTCACTTTGAGCAAAGAAGAAAAGGTATGGTTTTGCACCATTTTGAAAAACCTTAAAGTACCTAGCAAATTCTCTTCTAACTTACACAACATTTTGAGCATCAATCCTCCTAAGCTAACAAATATGAAGTCACATGACTATCATGTCATGGTGCAACAATTACTTTCAGTATTGCTTCAACATTCATATCCACAACATAAGGATCTGCGTAACGTTGTACACCGTTTAAGTCTATTCTTTAACATTTTATGCTCAAAGGTAATCAATAGGGAACATCTTTTAAAATCAAGGTAGAAGCAATGTGTGTATGAAAAACATTTTCCATCCGCATTTTTCGATACCAGTATCCACCTTGTGGTTCACCTAGCCTGTTATATCCCGGAATTTCGAGGAATTTAAAGTGTGATAATATTCTTAATAAATTATTTTAAATGGATAAAAATTGTTATTTCCAAATATAAATAACCCAAAATAATTGATAATATGATGATTTTAAATCTAGTTATAAACGGATTCTAAATAGAATAATTATTTTCAAATTTAAATTGGTATTGATTTATAAATGAATTATAAAATAGATTTTTAAGTAAAGTTATTATTTTTCAAAAGTAATAATGTGTTTGTTTATAATTAATATATATATTTGAATTGATTTCAAATTAGATTCAAAAGTTGAATTTGAATTTGAATTTAGATTTAAATTTGAATTTAAATGAATATATATTTTAAAATTATTTTGGATATAAAATATATGAATGAGTTTTATTTAAAATAGAATTTGTTTTCCTTAAAGAGACTTTTTTTAATTAAGCTTGTGTTTATTAAACTTAAAAATAAATACAAAAGGTTTTTATTAACATTTTAAAATGGATTAAGTATATTTTATATAATATTATTTATAATCTAATTGGTTTACTTTATTTTCTTTAAAGGGTTTTATTTATATAAGATTTAGAAAGCATTTATAAATTTACAAATCTATTTATTAATTAGGAATATAAACATTAAAGCTTTCATAAAGTCTATTAAAATAAATATAAATAAAATAATTACAAGTGTTAGATTAATGAAGCTTGTTAAAAACACATGTAAGTTAATTAAAATTAGTAATGACAAATGTTAGTAATTGAGACAAGTGGCAAAATTTATTTTTATTTTTCTTTAATTTCAAATAAATCCTAAATCACATTATATAAACCCCTCTCTTCTTTTTCCCATCTCTTTTTCTTATTTTCATTTCTAAGAAAAAAAATCTTCTCCTGAATTATTCTTTCAAAACCAAAACCAAATCAGTAAAACTCCCTCAAAACTAAAATCAAACACTCCTCAAATCAAAATCAAACCCTGTTTTTGTCTCAAGCCTGTAATCCACCTTTGTTTTTATCTTTTCAAATCAATGTAAACTCAAAGTTAAAAATCTAAAACCTGGTCTGTCAAACTGTAGCCTTCTGCAAAATTCAAATGCAAACCTATAATTAATCCCTCAAACTCAAGAATCAAGCCCGTAACTCAAGCCTGCAACAGATTTTCTAATGAATACAATGTCATGCAACCTTCTCAAGCAAGAAAATCTGGAAACAAATAAATGGTCAAAGTTCAATCAAGAACGACAGTGGCTTCGATTCAGTTTTATATCATCTCGGCAAAATTATGAAGTTACAGGATTTAAATCAAAAGCTTTTCAAGTTTTTCAGTTCCAAATGGAATCAAGCTTCCAGCCTCTGCTCTTTAATCTATGAGTAAACTTTTAAATTAAAAGCTTAAGTAAATCATAACTTGTTGCTTGTGAAAAATTCTTGTGATAATTGATGCTGGTTTGTGCATAATTATGTGGTTTTTCTATATGAAAGTTGAAGTATGTGATAAGATATAGACATGCATGTCTGTTCCTCCCTGTCTTTGATACAGGGTTTTAAGTTTTTAAAAACAAAATGTCGGTTCTTTTTATATGATCATTGTTAAACTTGACTTCAAACAAATTAGTTGAGTTTTAATTTAAGCTAAGATTCAAAAATATGTTCAAATGTTTAAAATTTAAATATGATTCAACATCTGGAAATACAGTAGTAAATCATAAAACTTGATAAAACCAAATATTGAATTTTATTGATTCAAGTTTATATCTTGAATCATCACTGGAAATCAGGATTTTTAAAACAAACATCAAGATTTTTAGTGATAAAATGGAAGAGCATTTTAGTGTTGACTGGATTTGGGTTTTTGAGAAATTGTTGATGGTTAAAGGATCTAGGGTAGTCGGTGCTTTGTTTGGAGGTGGAGGACTTTGCGGTGAGGCTGGGAAAAATAGTTGGACGCTATAAAGTCCACCGTGGCGTTGACGGCGAAGGGATTAAAATTGTAACCCTAAATAGGTCGGACCTGGAAACTGATTCACTGCTCTGCCTCCAAGCGATCGGGTGGCTTGGGAATTTGGGAAGTGGTAGCGTGGGGTGTCGGCACGGCATGGCCAGAGTGTCAGCAACTCCGATGATCGGAGACGTGGATGCGAAAAGATTTCCTAGCAGTGGTTTTTGCTGCGGTTCTTCCTCCTTGCTCGAATTTAATTTGAGGGTTGTAAGTTTGTTTGGATGATTGGGAAAGGATGCTTATATGATGGTCGGAGTGTCGACGTCACCGGTGGTGATCAACGTCGTCGATATGGGTTGTGCATGTGCACAGTAATGATTTGGGTTGTTTGTTGTTGAATTGGGTTTGAACTCGAAGAGGTGATCGGGTATTGAGGCAGATAACTCGAGTTCATACTCGAGTGGTTTAGTAGGAATAAACCTGTAAATTTTAAAACTTAAAATTTGAACTAAGTTTAAATAAAAATTAAAATATGAGTTGAAAAGATGTTACTCGGGGCTAGACCCGAGTTGTCTTTGGGTTGAACCCAAAGTAGAGATGAAAACAGTTTTAAAATGTTTTAAATCAAATTGTTTTTGAAATCTAAGTTTAAATTTAAATCTAGTTTAAAGCTTTCTTGTTTAAACTTACTCTTTTCTAATTGTTTCTTTAACTATAAATTAAGAAGTTTTGAAAATTTGATTGATTTAAATTTTGTGAAATTTAAAGTGATTTTAAAGCATTAATTTAAAATGAAGTTTAAGATCTTTATAAAAGCAAGTTTTAAAATACAAATTGAAATTAGCTTTTAAAACTTCTATTTATAATGTTTAAGTTATTTTGGAGGAAGTTATGATTTGAAAACTTCAATTTTATCAAGTTAAATGATTTTTTATTTTAAAACTTAATTAATGATTTAAATTAAGTAATATTAATTATGAAGATAATTTGGTTTAAAAATGTTAATGTTAATAAAGTATTAATAAGATAATGTTTTATCTTAAGATGGTTAAGGTTAAAATGTTTTGGGATTAATTAGTTTAATAAAGTGAATTAAGTATAATTACTCAATTCGATTCATTACTTGTAAAGAATTCACTTAATTAAGAGTAATTAATTGGTTTAATTAATAATTAACTAAGGGTTATTATTTAACTAATCAAAAGTTAATTAATTGTAATTAAGGATTATTAATTAAAGATTCTTAGTTAATGAATAAAGATTAATTAATTGAGTAATTAAGTAATTAAGAATGAATTAATCAAGTAATTAAGATTGATTAATTTAATAATTAGAGAGTGGTTAATTAAGTAATTCAAGGTTACTTAAATTGATAATTACGAAATACTTAATGTGTAATTAAGTTTTATTAATTAATAAATTAGATTTTATTAATTAATACTTAAAGGATGATTAATTTATGACAAAAGATTAATTAATTAAGGATTAATCAAAGATGATTAAACGTTAATCAAAGATGATTAAAGATTAATCAAATGTTAATAAGGGTTGATTAACTGTTTAATCAACTAGTGATTAAGGATTAATTAATTTGCAATTAAGTTTTGTTAATTAATAATTAAGTTTATTAATTAATAATTAAGAGATATTTAATTAGTTAATGATTAATTAATTAATCATGGATTAATTAATTTGTATTAAGAGATATTGATTAATAATTAAGGTTATTAATTAATAGTTAATAGATAGTTAATCAGTTAATTAAAGGTTAATTAATTGATTATAAAAGTATTTAAGGATTGATTACTTTGTATTGAAGGAAATTAATTAATAATTAAGGTTTATTAATTGAGAATTAAAGAGTAATTAACCTGTGATTAGAGGTTAATTGATAAGGAAATCAAGAAGTGATTAATTAATTAAATGTTTGTAATTAATTAATGATTGTTTAAGCAGGATTAGGAGATTAATTCTTAGGTAATTAATTTAATCTAAGGTGATTAAATTAATTATAACATGGATTAATAATTCCTGTTTATGGATGATTGTTTGTGTAGAATATCTATATTGGATGATATCTATTGGATGATATCTATTGGATTATATCTATTGGATGATATGTTGTGATATTTTGGTGATATGATATTAGATATATCAGTTATAAATGTGTGATATTTATCTATGTAATTGTTGTGTGAATTCAAGTATTGAATTGAATTGAAATGAATGGTTTTAAACTTTAAAACAACTTGGACCTAAAAGATGGCGTTTTGGATTTCGATGAGACCAAGATCGGGTTTCCAGTTTTGGATATGCGAAAACCACATCGATCCAAATTAAGCGTTAGGTCGTGAATCTCAAGTGAAGACGAAGATTGAGAGTGCAAGGGTTTTGGTCGTTAACTCTGAGGGTGATTCCAAAATGAGTTTAACGAGATAATGCCTTTGGTTTCATTCGAACCCGGAACAAACTTGTATGGTTTGAATGCTTTCAAAACATCGTCAGGTGGACGATGAGCATTCTAAGATAGATGTGTTCTATAAAGGTAATCGTAGCCTCAAGCCTCATCAACCGGGAATGGCTAAAACAGGGGAGGTGCAGCAAGGCTAAGTGGGTCATGCCCAAGTAGGACGAGGGCTTCCCCTGTCTAGATGTCCCTTTTATTTCTGATAGGTTATTGTTCTTTCTTCCCTTTCCTTTTTCTTCTTCTATCCTCTTTCTTTCTTATTAATGATGTGTCTTTCTATGGAATGAAAGGCGGGTCGTCACATGTGGTATCAGAGCGTAGGTTGAGATAATGCCTAGGCTCTGGAGTTGTGTCTATCTTGAGAGCGCGTATTTGTAATTTTTACATAATTATATATATCTATTTAAATTTGTTGGGTATCTGTTCGGATTTCCAACTTGAGTTCTAGAGAAATTTCATCTTTCTCTTTGTTTGGTTGACCGTTCCTATCCTTAGGCGGAACGACTGAGTTAGGTAAGATCTGTAGAGGCTGAAGATTTCTTATCTTCCCCATAGTTTTCTTGTGACCCATCGATATTGGATCTCGAAGGGTTTGATCTTATTCTGGATATGGATTGGATGGATAGTAAGGATTGTTTCTTTGGAGGCTGAGTTGGGAGGAATCGCAAAAGTGACTTGCGATAATTCCGGAGTTCTTTGAAGCATCTGTTGCTTGGAAGCGAAGTATCTCCAGAAGGCGTAGAGTCCATCGTTGTGGTTCGAGATTGTCCGGATGTTTTCGGAGGAGTGAAGTTTGTCCACATCACGAGATAGAATTTTGGATCATCTCAGTTCTGGGAGCAGTGCCTGTTGTTCAGCCTAGTGGAAGGATAGCGCCAAAGAAGAGAGAAGAGTTGGAGAAGCTGATCCAACTTTTCTTTGAGAAGGCATTTTGTATCTAGTAGAGGTATTTCTGTAGATTCAGCCGGGTAACTTCTATTCAGGAGTGAAGCAATCGCAGTTTTCTGGATTCGGCAGTGTTCTACAGGAAGTATGTCAAGTCTATTTTAAGATTTCTTTGCACTTAACCGAGTGACTCAGGAAGGAACTAAGTTAAGTGGACCCGAGTGTGAAGAGGCTTTCTTGGATTTGAAGGCAAGGCTGACCAGTGTGCCTGTTCTAGCTATTCTTGATGGCAAAAGTACGTTGGAGGTCTACTCGGACGTTGTGTATGGATGGATTGAGTCAAGAATGGTCAGTTCCAGTCTTGAGATTGATGGTTAAAGAACTTCGAGGATCATTGGAAGGATTTGTGTTCCAAATAGCAAGGAGTTCTGTCAGAGAGTCTTCTGGTAGCTGAGCATGAAGAGGGATGTTGCTGCTTTCGTCTGTGGATGTGCGATCTGTCAGCGGGTGAAGGTGATCAGTAGAAGACCGCAGTTTTGTTGCAGCCTTTGAAGTTTTTAAGTGGAAGTGAGAAATGATTTTTTTTGGATTTCATCGACGGTTTGCCAAGGACCAAAGAGGGAAATTGAATATAGGTAATTGAAAACCGGTTAATTTGGAGCACCCATCCTATTCCGGTCAAGGCAACCCGTATTGTAGCATCTTTGGCTGAGTTTTCTTAAAGGAGTTTGTCCAACTATTGGGTTTTTAGTCAGGATTGTTAGAAACCGTAATCCTATCTTCTCCAGTAGATTTTGGGAGGCTTTGTGATCAGCTCTGGGTTTGAGTTTGAATTTGAGTTCAGCCTGTCATTCCCAGATCGACGGTCAGACGGAAAGGCTGAATAGAATTTTTAGGGTTGTGCTGAGGGCTGTGTTTTGGATTTTAATGGGTCTTGGAAGGACCATCTGTATTGAATGGAGTTCTTGTTCTGTAATCAGGCGAGTATCTATATGGCACCCTATGGAGCTTTGTATGGAAGACCTTGTAGATTCTCATTCTATTGGGTAGAGTCGAGAGATCGTCTGGTTCTTGTCCAGTTTGATCCGAGAAGCATCTGCGAAGGTGGAGCTTATCTAGAAGAGTTTGAGAGCAGCGCAGCATCGCCATAAGAATTCATGGACTAGAGGCAAAGACAATTGGATTTTGAGATCAAAGGATTTAGTCTTTGTCAAAGTTTCTCGATTTAAAGGAGTTACCGGATTTGGAAAGACCGAAAATTTTCTCCAAGATGGATTGGTCTGTTTCGAGTGCTTGAGGAGACTAGTGTTGTGGTCTTCAGGATTGAATTGCCAGTTTGGATGGCTGGAATTCATGTTGTTTTCCATGTATCTCATCTGAAGAGATACATGAATGATCCGTCTTAGTTAGGATCTGTAGTTCAGTAGGATATGGTAGTTGAACTGGTTTTTAGTCTGGTCTGATTTCTAGTTCAGATTTTTGGATCAGAGTAGAAACTCTGGATCATAGTGGGTTTTCTTATTAATATATTTTAGAGCTAGGATTTCAAAGTTTTTCTTGAGAAACTCTGGATAGTTTTAGAAAGGCTTATCCGGATCTGTGTCCGAATAGCTAGTGGTATTTTTTCGAATAAATTGATTGTTTGAATGAAATTATTTATTTGGTTGATAGTGAAGGGTTGATATGGATGCTTGAATTGATTGAAATGAAAATAAAAGTTTCAGATTATCTTTGTTTTAAATTTCGGGGACGAAATTTTTTTAAGGGGGGAGGAATGTGATATCCCGGAATTTCGAGGAATTTAAAATGTGATAATATTCTTAATAAATTACTTTAAATGGATAAAAATTGTTATTTCTAAATATAAATAACCCAAAATAATTCATAATATGATGATTTTAAATCTAGTTATAAATGGATTCTAAATAGAATAATTATTTTCAAATTTAAGTTGGTATCGATTTATAAATGAATTCTAAAATAGATTTTTAAGTAAAGTTATTATTTGTCAAAAGTAATAATGTGTTTGTTTATAATTAATAGATATATGAATTGATTTTAAATTAGATTCTAAAGTTGAATTTGAATTTATATTTAAATTTGAATTTAAATGAATATATATTTTGAAATTATTTTGAATATAAATATATGAATGAGTTTTATTTAAAATAGAATTTTTTTCCTTAAAAAGAATTTTTTTTTAATTAAGCTTGTGTTTATTAAATTTAAAAATAAATACAAATGGTTTTTATTAACATTTTAAAATGGATTAAGTATTTTTTATATAATATTATTTATAATCTAATTGGTTTACTTTATTTTCTTTAAAGGGTTTTATTTATATAAGATATAGAAAGCATTTATAAATTTACGAATGTATTTATTAATTAGGAATATAAACATTAAAGCTTTCATAAAATCTATTAAAATAAATATACATAAAATAATTACAAGTGTTAGGTTAATGAAGCTTGTTAAAAACACATGTAAGTTAATTAAAATTAGTAATGACAAATGTTAGTAATTGAGACAAGTGGCAAAATTTATTTTTATTTTTCTTTAATTCCAAATAAATCCTAAATCACGTTATATAAACCCCTCTCTTCTTTTTCCCATCTCTTTTTCTTATTTTCATTTCTAAGAAGAAAAGAATCTTCTCCTGAATTATTCTTTCAAAACCAAAACCAAATCAGTAAAACTCCCTCAAAACTAAAATCAAACACTCCTCAAATCAAAATCAAACCCTATTTTGTGTCAAGCCTGTAATCCACCTCTGTTTTTATCTTTTCAAATCAATGTAAACTCAAAATTAAAATTCTAAAACCCGGTATGTCAAACCTGTAGCCTTCTGCAAAATTCAAATGCAAACCTGTAATCAATCCCTCAAACTCAAGAATCAAGCCTGTAACTCAAGCTTGCAACAGATTTTCTAATGAATACAATGTCATGCAACCTTCTCAAGCAAGCAAATCTGGAAGCAAATAAATGATCAAAGTTCAATCAAGAACAACGGTAGCTTCAATTCAGTTTTATATCATCTCAGCAAAATTATGAAGTTACAGCATTTAAATCAAAAGCTTTTCAAGTTTTTCAGTTCCAAATGGAATCAAGCTTCCAGCCTCTGCTCTTTGATCTGCGAGTAAACTTTTAAATTAAAAGCTTAAGTAAATTATAACTTGTTGCTTGTGAAAAATTCTTGTGATAATAGATGCTGGTTTGTGGATAATTATGTGGTTTTTCTGTATGAAAGTTGAAGTATGTGATAAGATATAGACATGCATGTCTGTTCCTCCCTGTTTTTGATACAGGGTTTTAAATTTTTAAAAACAAAATGCCAGTTCTTTTTATATGATCATTGTTAAACCTTGACTTCAAACAAATTAGTTGAGTTTTAATTTAAGCTAAGATTTAAAAATATGTTCAAATGTTTTAAATTTATATATGATTCTAAAATCTGGAAACACAGTAGTAAATCATAAAACTTGATGAAACCAAATATTGAATTTTATTGATTCAAGTTTATATCTTCAATCATCACTGGAAATCAGGATTTTTAAAACAAACATCAAGATTTTTAGTGATAAAATGGAAGAGCATTTTAGTGTTGATTGGATTTGGGTTTTTGAGAAATTGTTGATGGTCAAAGGATCTAGGGTAGTCAGGGCTTTGTCTGGAGGTGGAGGACTGTGCGGTGAGGCTGGGAAAAATAGTTGGACGCTGTAAAGATCACCGTGGCGTTGACGGCGAAGGGATTAAATTTTTAACCCTAAATAGGTCGGACCTGGAAACTGATTCACTGCTCTGCCTCCAAGCGATCGAGAGGCTTGGGAATTTGGGAAGTGGTAGCGTGGGGTGTTGGCACGGCATGGCCAGAGTTTTAGCAACTCCGATGATCGGAGACATGGATGCGAAAAGATTTCCTAGCAGTGGTTTTTGTTGCTATTCTTCCTCCTTACTCGAATTTGATTTGAGGGTTGTAAGATTGTTTGGATGATTGGGAAAGGATGCTTATATGATGGTCAGAGTGTCGACGTCACCGGTGGTGACCAACGTCGTCGATATGGGTTGTGCATGTGCACAGTAATGATTTGGGTTGTTTGTTGTTGAATTGGGTTTGAACTCGAAGAGGTGATCGGGTATTGAGGCAGATAACTCGAGTTCATACTCGAGTGGTTTAGTGGGAATAAACCTGTAAGTTTTAAAACTTAAAATTTAAACTAAGTTTAAATAAAATTTAAAATATGAGTTGAAAAGATGTTACTCGGGGCTAGACCCGAGTTGTCTTTGGGTTGAACCCAAAGCAGAGATGAAAACTGTTTTAAAATGTTTGAAATCAAATTGTTTTTGAAATCTAAGTTTAAATTTAAATCTAGTTTAAAGCTTTCTCGTTTAAACTTACTCTTTTCTAATTGTTTTATTTAACTATAAATTAAGAAGTTTTGAAAACTTGATTGATTTAAATTTTGTGAAATTTAAAGTGATTTTTAAGAATTAATTTAAAATGAAGTTTATGATCTTTATAAAAGAAAGTTTCAAAATACAAATTGAAATTAGCTTTTAAAACTTCTATTTATAATGTTTAAGTTATTTTGGAGGAAGTTATGTTTTGAAAACTTCAATTTTATCAAGTTAAATGATTATTTATTTTAAAACTTAATTAATGATTTAAATTAAGTCATATTAGTTATGAAGATAATTTGGTTTAAAAATGTTAATGTTAATAAGGTATTAATAAGATAATGTTTTATCTTAAGATGATTAAGGTTAAAATGCTTTGGGATTAATTAGTTTAATAAAGTGAATTAAGTATAATTACTCAATTTGATTCATTAATTATAAAGAATTAATTAAGTAACTAATTAAGAGTAATTAATTGGTTTAATTAATAATTAACTAAGGGTTATTATTTAACTAATCAAAAGTTAATTAATTGTAATTAAGGATTATTAATTAAAGATTCTTAGTTAATGAATAAAGATTAATTAATTGAGTAATTAAGAATGAATTAATCAAGTATTAAGATTGATTAATTTAATAATTAGAGAGTGGTTAATTAAGTAAATCAAGGTTACTTAAATTGATAATTAAGAAGTACTTAATGTGTAATTTAGTTTTATTAATTAATAAATTAGGTTTTATTAATTAATACTTAAAGGATGACTAATCTATGATAAAAGATTAATTAATTAAGGATTAATCAAAGATGATTGAACATTAATCAAAGATGATTAAAGATTAATCAAATGTTAATAAGGGTTGATTAACTGTTTAATCAACTAGTGATTAAGGATTAATTAATTTGTAATTAAGTTTTGTTAATTAATAATTAAGTTTATTAATTAATAATTAATAGATAATTAATTAGTTAATGTTTATTAATTAATTATAAGATTAATTATGGACTAATTAATTTGTATTAAGAGATATTAATTAATAATTAAGGTTATTAATTAATAGATAATGGATAATTAATCGGTTAATTAAAGGTTAATTAATTGGTTATAAAAGTATTTAAGGATTGATTACTTTGTAGTGAAAGAAATTAATTAACGATTAAGGTTTATTAATTGATAATTAAAGAGTAATTAATCTGTGAGTAGAGGTTAATTGGTTAATTGATAAGGAAATCAAGAAATGATTAATTAATTAAATGTTTGTAATTAATTAATGATTGTTTAAGAAGGATTAGGAGATTAATTCTTAGGTAATTAATTTAATTTAAGGTGATTAAATTAATTATAACATGGATTAATAATTCCTGTTTATGGATGATTGTTTGTGTAGAATATCTGTATTGGATGATATCTATTGGATGATATCTATTGGATTAAGTCTATTGGATGATACGTTGTGATATTTTGGTGATACAATTTTAGATATATCAGTGATAAATGTGTGATATTTATCTATGTTAAATGCTATGTAAATTCAAGTATTGAATTGAATTGAAATGAAGGGTTTTAAACTTTAAAACAACTTGGACTTAAAAGATGGCATTTTGGATTTCGATGAGACCGAGATTGGGTTTCTAGTTTTGGATATTCGAAAACCACATCGGTCCAAATTAAGCGTTAGGTCATGAATCTCAAGTGAAGACGAAGATTCAGAGTGCAAGGGTTATCGTCGTTAACTATGAGGGTGATTCCAAAATGAGTGTAACGAGATAATGCCTTCGGTTTGGTTCGAACCCGGAACGAACTTGTATGGATTGAATGCTTTCAAAACATCGTCAGGTGGATGATGAGCATTCTAAGATAGATGTGTTCTATAAAGGTAATCGTAGCCTCAAGCCTCATCAACCGGGAATGGCTAAAACAGGGGAGGTGCAGCAAGGCTAAGTGGGTCATGCCCAAGTAGGACGAGAGCTTCCCCTGTCTAGATGTCCCTTTTATTTCGGCTGTGTGGGCAGTTGGATCTGCAGCCAACTGCAGGGTTGTCTTGTTCGGAACTGTTCAGTAAGGAATGGTTCCGTCCTTGTGTTGCAGGGGATTTAGGGTGGATCCTCGGTACGTTGATCTAGGCCACGTACTGTGACGGGTGGTACCCCAGTAGCCCTGTCATTGATGGAAACCCATTCTTCGTACGTGCCCTTACGGTTTTGATTGTATTACCCACTTTTGTGGCTAGTAGCTGGAAGTTAATGAATGTTACAATTTCGGCTATATTCCGTTTACTTGAAAACCCTAGACACTATTATAATATCACTGGATTTCCTATAATATGCTTTGGTTAGCGTAAGGTAAAAACTTTTCCATGTTTATTTGTGGGAAGTCTTACGTGATACCTTTTGTTTCCAAAGATCTTCAAAAGTTAAGCAACTTTTAACCATTTACTCACACCAGACCCCTGTCTGACCCAAGTGTTTATTTTCTGTTTTATTAAACTCTTGGGTACTCATATTGTGTATGAGTAGTCGAGGGATTCAGGTTATCCTTGACGAACTCTGGAGGAGCTTTGGAGCAAGAGGCTTCAGTGTGTAGATATATAGATAGAGTTTCCGCTGTGATGTTATTCTGTATTGATGATCTTGTATTGTAAATTAGACAAAAATGTTATAACTGACTAAATTGAGATGTATGGTTGTATACTCTGATGTATATGATACTATGTATATGTTATGTATTATATTTCATTTGTTCCGCTGTGAGATTTCTGATAGGTTGTTGTTCTTTCTTCTCTTTCCTTTGTCTTCTTCTATCCTCTTTCTGTCTTATTGATGATGCGTCTTTCTATGGAATGAAAGGCGGGTCGTCACATAGCCGATAAAGCATTGATTTGCGGCCTTGTTAGATATAGACAGATGAATTCTTTTGAATGGTAAATTACTAATTATTTTTTTATTCGTCATCACTTGATTTAAATAGCTACCAGTCATTATAATTAATTACCTACATAGGTAGATGAAAACATATAAAGGATATGTGTGCAATAAAAGATATATTGAAGGGTGTATTGCAGAAGGATATATTATACAAGAAGCTTGTTATTACCGCATAGAGTATAGGCCAAAAGGAGGTTATGGCACTCATAAGCATACTCGCGAAGCATTTTTTGATGAGGATGATGAGTTTGCAGGTGAGATGCCTCTAGATAGTGGTAAAGATATAACCTTGATCCAAGTACAGTTTGAACAAGTTCATAGATGGGTCCTTAATAAGTACGGTGGATTGGATGAATGGGAAAAGTAATTTCACTAATTTTTCTTGAATTCCCATTATTGTAAAAAAAATTAACTCATATATACGTATTGAAATGTTTATCGCGGGAGGTATAACATCTATGTGAAAAGTACTAAATCTAAGTCTCGAAGTAGGGATGCATCTGTGGAAACTTGTCAAAGTTTCACTATATGCTTACGTGATGAGGTATTGCATCTTCTTAGGTATTCATGTGTATTTAAGTGGATCATACACCATCACGATCATGTTTTTTGCTTATTGTGTTTTTTTTAGTTGGTCAAGACAAATGAAGTTGATTCAACTCTTTGGTGGTTGGTGAACATGCCGAAGTTCAAGGCGCGTAGTTATACGAAGTACCTAGTGAATGGATTCATATTATCTCCAAAAGGTTACGAAGAACTGATGGTAACACAAGATAGTGGTGTTTGTATGAGAGCAATTACAAAATTTAGAGCGAGTGGGAAGGATAAATATTACAAGGAATCAGAAACAATGTATTATGGAGTTATGCAGCAGATAATTGAGCTGGATCACATTGACTTCAAACAAACGGTTTTTTTGTTGTGATTGGGTAAAGGTTGAAGATAAGGTCAATGGTTGTAAGATAGATCCCGTTTCAAACTTGATTACTGTTAACTTTGAGAAATTAAAGACCAATGATAGAGTGAATGATGAGCCATTTATTCTTGCATCAGAAGCAAGTCAATTGTTCTACTCAAAATATTTAAAAATTAGCTGATGGTTTGTAGTTTTTCATACACCAAAATGGTTGACTACAACTATGGATGACACTGAGTTTCCTATTGTCTATCAATCTGCTTTCGAAGACAATCAAAAACTAGAAGTCCTTACCAAATGCATATGTTAATATAAGATGTATTTCTTACCTAAAATGACTTGAATTTCAAGTGTGATTGAACTTATAATTTCCTTACTATTTATGTTTTCTTGTGCTTCCTTTTCGTTTTATGCACCTACTCTGACATATATATATATATATATATATATATATATATATATATATATATATAGCATCATTTGTGACATATATGTTGCATCCTCTAATATATATTTATGTTGAACATGACTTCACCATCGGTATATGCCTAAAGACAAAGTAGAATGCATGATATCGAGTTTAAATAATACAATTATTTAAATAAATAAATGGAAATTGAAGTAGACATACCCTGACTTTAACTCAGTAGGTAAGCTCGTCTTCCATCGTATTTTTTGTACCCATCATATGACTAATAAAAGATTATCCTAAATTCTGTCACCACTTTAACCATTAGACGTTGTAGTAGAGTGCTTTATCATAGTAACAAATTATCATTTATACTCAATGACATACTATTTAGAAAAATTGATACCAAATATACTTAGAAACTAATATCAGCCACAAAAATAGTTTTGACTGAACTCAACTTATATCAATTTAACCAAGGTAACAATTTGGGTAACTTATTCATTTGTGGTTATAAAAATTCCAATGTATCCATGAGCTAGATAGGGATTAATTTGAATTGGTAACATCATGATGACATTGTAAGAAGCAGAAACGTGACTTACTATGGAATTATGATGTATAATGCTCACTAGACAAGGCATTTGTGGAAGTTTCCGTTGAACTAAAGGTTTGGCTTACCATTAAAATGACATATCACCGAAATGAATTAAACAAAACATATGCATGAAAATGTACATCACCTATTAGTGGCCTAATCAATTTATTTGAATTGGATGTTCAAATCTAGTATATGTTAAGGTTTATCACTTTAGCAACTTTTTAAGTAGAATTAAAACTAAATTAACATCCACACAATCATCAATAAACGGCATTACAAAACTAAGCTAATATTTAATGATTATCAAACATATGTTGCTAGGAATTTTGGCGAAGGAATTTCAAGTGTGATTGTAGGACCAATTAAGTATAAAATTCTTTGTAAAATTAATGATAGTTTATCAGACATATCTAAACTTTTGGACATTGTAGTTTCGGCTCTGAGAGAAATTGATTTATATCTACACTTTTTGCAAATTGAGATAAAATACTTCAAAATACAAGTAACCGACAACCATGAGCTGAAATTGATGCTACATTCAATAAATAATGTATTCTAGATATTCAAAGGAGAATACCAAGATATCTTTCTTTCTAAAAATGAACTTAGTATATCTAAAAATAAATAAGCTGAATATTAAGTTATATGCTACTTTAGTTTTCTTAAAATCTAGCTACTTATCCATCTCCTCCATACTTGAATGCATAACAAATTTGGATTATGTTCAACTTCATGTTACATGTTAATTAACTGCAAGAACTTTTGGAAATTATAGTAAAATTTTCATTTGGAAATTATAGTAAACTTTTGGACATTGATGACTGATTTACAATCAAAAAACATAAATCAAATAGTCATGTGATTTACTGATATTTACAGTCTAATGATTGATTCATTGATTTATTGAAAATAATATATGTCAGTTAGATATACGATGCCTTTATTACATAAAAATCCCTTACAATGTAGCAGTTTGATTCTATACGATTGAACAATTACAATGTAGCAGTTTGATTCAATACGATTGATTTTTGGATGACAAGCATTATGTTTTGTATTGAGCCAAGGAATCAAGAAATACGATTGAACCGTCTTACTATTACAACATTATAACAAAACTTCTTCGGTGACATTATAATCACCATATGATTTTCGAAATTTGAAATTTAATAATAGATGTTAACAATAAAATAGTCACTTGAAATTTGATTACACCTTCCCCCATGATTTTCGAAAGACCTAATCTCCCTTGATATTTCAAAAATAAAGTGTTGCCTTTTTTTGTACATTTGATTCAATATAATAGTTCTTTGCTTTGCTATTTTCATTTATTGTACTTTGCTTTCACACTTAAAACACTTTTGCATAGAAAAATATATGTGTAAATTAGAAGTGCCTGGACATGCTTTCTAATATAGTTTGACTTATTTTGTACACAACCAAGTGGTTGTATTTTGCTCTATAAATTTCAAAAATAGCATTTTGCAATTGTCATGCTATTTTTATACATTAGGATGTCCTTCTTGGAAAGCACGTTGTTATTTTTTGCAGCCTTGACCTTTTCTTTTGTTTATTTTACTTATCCTTTGACTTGAAGTGTATTCACACATAAGCATTTATGACCTAAAAATTTTCAAAAGAAATGGATTCCTTTGGACATGCATTAAATCACCTACACATCTTTTTGAGCTGCTGTTTTAATTCTAGCTTTAGTAATTTTCAAAATTATACGGCTACACTAGTTATGCCATTCTTGTCAGTTTGTGCATGCATTCTTGAATGCAAATGTCAGTATCTGGCTTTCTTCAATGGTACATTGCTTTCACACCACAAGACAAACATTCTTGCCTTAACAAAATTTGAAAATGGCCTGACATGTTTTTCTTTATATTATAAGTATACTTGCATGTGCACAAACAAGCTTGTGTGTTAGTTTTTATATTTTGCTTCATTATATTTACTTTGTTTATTTAGTTTGCTACTATTATTTGTACGAAATTTACTAATATTTTCAGCATCTAAATTCTTGTGTAAAAATAAACAGGTATTTAAGTCTATATTTATGCCAACTTAAGTAATTTATGATTGAAATACAAATAACTATATTTTAAATAAATCAAAATCAAATATATTGTTTATTCCATGATTCCTAATTTTTAAATAAACAGGTATTACACTTGACATTATAATCAACTTAAGTTTATTAACTGAAAATATTACAAATTTGCAAATGTACTATCACAGTCATATATTTTATATGCGTTTCGAGCTGTACTAAAATCAGCACCCAAACATAGATGCTCTTTTGTGTTCTTTTCTTTCAAAAGTAATGATCTCTTTCTCTTTTTGTTGTTGTAGGCCAGTGCAAATCCGATAAAAGAAATCACACGTCGTCAAGTATGGGAGAAGACTCACACAAAAAGGATGGCACCATATCAGATTCGGCTTCTACGTACTTTATAAGTTAAAAAGATAATAATTCAGCTATTGTATAAATTCTTTGTAATAAATAACATCTCAAGTATTACTATATTTTAGGATAAAATTGCAAAAGCAAAGGAATCAATCATTGGTAGTGATGAAGAAGACTTGCCATTGGATAAAGATATATTATCACAAGTGTTTGGCAAGGATAAAAGAGGTCGGACTCGAAGTATAGGAGCACAAAGATCAAGGATCCAAATGTACTATCACGCGTAAACAATTCAAAAAGGCTCAAGGAGACACAGAAGACTTGAAAGCTAGAATGGATAATATGGAGGGTACATTGAAGTTATTGGTGACTTTTTGAAGGAACAATATGCTGGTCAAGGAAATCATTTACCGGACATTGCTTAAAATGAAGGAGGAAATGGTACAACACGCGGAAGTGTTGGAAGAATGCTGGAAAATTCATTGAATTCATCCAGTTTATCCAATCGAAAATGCGAAATCATGAACGTTGACCTTGAGGTCATTGCAATAGCCACCGTCTGCAAAGATTCGACAGCATCCATTATACATGGAAAATCTTTACCTCTAACATATGAGAAGTTAGTGGTAGACAATATATTGCTACCAAAATAGAAAACATGCAAACAAAATCATCCTCTTACTATGACCTTTGATGAAGTTGGAATCAGTGGTTATGTGTGTCATCCAAAGAGTAATATTCGATATTTGTAGACCCACAAGCATGTATGTATGTATTATAATACTTTGGCCTTTGGTGAAGTTGCTATTTCTTTCTCTTCTTTTTAGAACAGTATCTAGTGGTTTCAAAATAAATAAAAGCTCGACCCAAGTTCACAATCGAACTTAATGATTGTACATAATTGAATGTTTACCTATTGTGGTGCATGCACTGTTCGCACTATTTTGAGATCGTGTTACGCTTTTTGAGTTGCTGCCCATTTTTATGCTAGGGTGATGTACCTGAGATAACAATAAATAATAAATTAGTAGGTTGTGGTTTCATAAATAAATTTATAGTGAAAAGCTCTTAGGAGCTAACTCATGTCATAATATGTGAAAACAATTACTTTGCAGTCACTAAAAAGAAATATAGTTATTAGAAAGATGTATGCGGCACCCAAGAGAGTATTTAAAATTAAATTAAAAAAGGTGCACAAATTAAATTGTCTTTTATGCCTTTTGAATCAGCTACTTTCAGTAAGTGAAACATTTTCAGTGCCTTTGATGCTTGAACTTGCATAGTTATTTGCATACCCTTAATACACCCTCACTCTATGCCATCAAACTCATTATTTGACGTTCTTTCATACTTCACCAAGAGGAACGAAAAGTATGGAGAATACCTAAAAAATAATATCTTGATTCCATTGCATCTCATTTTTGGTGTCATAGTGTATGGAGACCCTCACTGACTAATAAAAAAAAACATATGTATTTGAAAGTTTATCTTAATACACATTCAGTTATAATTAAGATAACATGCGAGATTTGTATATAAACTATGAACTCCATATTTCAAATTCCATCCTTTGTTATTAATTATAGGTTAGCAAGTATATCATTTTTCGGTTTACAATGAACTGAAGTTTATAGTTGTGGTATCTAACATTGAACACATTTTACATTTTGGGTATTAGAACACCTCCATATTTTCTTAAATGAGATATTCAAGATTTTGTGCAACAATTTTAATACTCGAATTTGAGGAATAAGTATGATATATTGCAGCCTTGCAGGAATCTTATTACTTTTAGATTTGAATAACAAGTTTGGTGGTAAAGGTATGTTTTAGATAGAAAATAACAATACATTATCATTCTACTACCTACATTTTTTTCTTCTTCATTTATGATTAGTTCTCAACATGTGCATATCAACTGCAAATTAATTATTAGCATTCTGAAATAGAAAACTAATAACACCATTATATTTTGTTATTTGTCTTGCGGTTGTAGTTAGTCAAGGGTTTGTTGGAGTTGGCATGACCATTAGAAACACAACAGGCCCTACAAAGCATCAAGCAGTTGCGCTTTGCAGTGGATCAGACCAATCCACATTTTACAATTTCTAAAGTTGATCTTGCATTCTACCTTTTTATTGTTTTTACAGTCGACATTCTGTTGTATTATCGCCTTGTGGGATTTGAGGGAATGAGAAATCTGAATTTGTATTTTGAATTTGCATAGATGCATTGGTTTTTTCAAGACAAGTTATTTCATGAGCATTGGGCCAATGAAGTCTAATTTATTTAGAACATTTCTAAATTTAATTAAAACCTCTTATTTCACATAAATTTACAAGTAATAGATGGAATTTAATGTATATTCAATTAAATATAATGGTACACATATGTATCATATACATATATGTATGTGTGTGCATATGTAACATAATAATCCATACAAAATGTAAAATGCCCGAATATAGATATTAAGATTTGCACTGCAACGACATGTTAGCTCATATATATATATATATATATATATATATATATATATATATATATATATATATTGTAATGCATCTAAATATATGCATGCAAATAAACTTGTGATTTAAATAAATATTAAACCAATATACATATATACTTATATATATACACATAATATATAAAGCTTTTTTAAAATAAGATATAGGCACATATTTTATAGTAACAAAATTAAATACATATGATCCGTATTTGATTATATGTATAATATCTAAAGTATTTACAAAAATATTTATTCAAATATATATATATATATATATATATATTTGTGTGTGTGCGTGTGTATATTTTACATAATTATATAAATTATTGAAATTAAATAAAAACTATTTTTTATTACATTCTAGATTGAATACACACCACATAAAATATTTAACTACAATTTTATGCTATTAAGTTATTTATATATATATTAATTAGCGAAAAAGCATTAAAATATTGTTGAAAATAATTTTTTATCATAATTTACAAATTTTAAATTTTCAGAAATTCAAACATGATAATCTAAGTTCAAGAAAAAAAATCAATAATTTCTTGCATGAAAACTATTTTTTTAATTATTTATTATCGACCGCATATATAAATAATTTTTAAAAATAAATTTTTTATTTTTAAATTCAAGACTTTTTTGAGAGGTAATATGACAATGAAATAATTTTATAAAATTTAAAATATAATTTTCGATACATATATTATTTTGGATGAATTATTCAACTTGTATTTTTATTTAAATAATAGTAATGATTATTAAAAAATACTTTACTGACCCAAAATTATAATTAGTATAAATATGCACATATAAAATATAATATCAATTATTAACATGATATGATTACACAATTAAATATAAGTCATTTAATTATGTTATATGACATATTAATATATATATATATATATATATATATACATACATACACGTATATGTATGTATGTATATAAATTAATTAATAAAAGAATAATAATTAAAATAAATTTATTCAGCTATGTATACATGAGATATATTAAAAATGTTTTTTAATAATATACATAGGAATAACCAATCAAATATGTGACACCATTGATACTTATAAGAATCATATCTAACTAACAAAATAATAACGATATGCAAAAAAAACAATAGAATATTATATAGTAAGAATAAGTCAAATGGCATAGTAAGCATATGCCAAAACTAATTCTTTAAAGTACACATTGTAATGATAAATCTCCCTCCTTCGAACTCTTCTCGATACGACAGACTGCTAGTCCATGAATCGTGGGTCGTTGTTGCTGCTTATGCACTGATTTGAGATGAATTTTTTGGAGCTCCTATGTAGATAAATTCTACCAGAAATGATGAGAAATGGCAGCCCAAAAACTCATTTTTCTGTTAGGTTTATGAGTACTTTTATAGTGGAAGGAATAAAGAGAAAGGTGGATCATATCTTATACCCATTCTCCCTGAATCTGAGCCATCCATCTAAAATATCCCTAGCCCATTTTTAGTTGCCTCCTACATCCTTATTTCTGCCAAATATCACCATAATATCATGGGCTAAATGCCCACTCGGGTCGAAATAAATTTTACTAATTAAATCTGATTTAATTGATTGTCAATATCGCATATCGATTGATATATTTTTAACAATTGTAAATATATACAATAATATTTATTCCTCAAATCATATTCAAAATTTTATAATCAACCTTTAATAAATTTTAATTAATTTAATTAGCTGATAATAATTCTAAACTAATTAAATCATTTAATCTAAGAGAAATCATTATTTCAGTTGTGTGACTTATCAGGTGTAAATTTGGTCAGCGGTTGACATCGTACTATTTGAATGTTAACATCCACACGTCACTTCACAGGTGATGTGACATTTTGATTAAATGTTATTGCTTATTTAGTTTCACTAAAATCCACTTTTACTTTAGTTAAGCGTTACTTGGTTGTGACATTTATTTACACTAATTCTCTTCGTCAAAACTATATCACTTTAGACTTATTGAATTTAGTAATGATCAAAATTCCAACATCGTCCATATTCAACTCTATAGTACAAACACAAAGTCCTCGATTCAATAATAATAATAATAATAATAATAATTAGCTTAGCTACTTTGGCTAGAGAATTTGACTTTGGATTGACTTGAGTTGATATTTATACTAACCCCATATGACCGAGGAGATGAATTATCTCTTGAATAGTGCCTCTCCAAATACTTCCACTCGACCTACACTCGATGGACGTTTTTCCATGACTATAATTAGAGCAGAGCTTTCATATTGAAGATTGATAGTATTCTCAAGTCGAGAGAACTATGTTAATCAATCACATCTATATTTACTGTTTGACCTTACTTATATTAACCAACAAAAAACTATCGAGTGAGTTGTTCCATCGTTATCCAATAACTATCAGTACGTAATCTCTAGGTGTCCCCAGAAGTCATGAGTAATACACTGCCTAATGTTTGGAGAGCACTACATACTCTAATCTTAACGGATATATCGATATCCATGCTCGATGTAAATTGACCATGAACATTTAATATGATGTGTTTTATAATATTGTGATACAATACTCATGATTACAACTATTTGTAATTATTATCACATGAACGACAATTATAAATTTTCTATTAAAATATTTTAACTAATCATTTAATAATTTCTATCAAATTATAACAAAAAGTAAAACACCTTTATTACAAATGAGAATTGATTACAGAGTTAATCAATTTACAGTAAATTAAAAAAATTCCCCTAGGACATGCCCTTAACTCTATAAATAAGACTATCGTAAGTCATTATCCATAGAAAAATGTATGTTCATTTAAACATACATAGATATTTATCACACAAAACTAAACCTAATGCCATCGTAGGTTTCTGGTGTCAAACAAAAACATAACCTCAAATCATATTGAAGTTTTGGAATATTATCTATGAAATTGTCTTGGATTTCGTTAATTACAATTTCAATATCTAAAGGTACAACTACTGCCGATCACGTTAACTCATTAGTTAGTCTTATACTACAACTTTCAACCCATGTAGTCTCTTTTTCTTTTAGTTTATATGCAAAGTACAATCTTAAGCATTCTCGTTTCTTTAAGTTTTATAATGCAATGTACAACCTAAACAGTCTTGGTTCTTTAACTTTTTTACTACGAAGTACAACCCAAACAGGCTCGGTTCTTTATGTTTCGCACTGCAACATACAAACTTATGTAGCCTCTTCATCTTTTTCTTTAAGCCTAAATCCCATGTGTGAGTTACAACCACACTCACGAAAATGTACAACCATCCTGGGCATCCCTCAAGTTATATATTAAACGCTACCTCTTAAATTAGGTACATTTGAGTGAGCATCCTCACTTGGCGTCAATAGACATTCCAAACCCGGATTATTTATGTGTTCTTACGTATTTACTCTTTAGTTATTTTGACTGTCCAAACTTAACCTAATTGTTCTATTATTAAGTTTTGGATTTAGTTATTCTTTTTGCTTCCTTTAGCTCTAGTCTACCTTTTGCTACCTTAAGCCTTAGCACTATTTTCACAATGCATCATGCTTCTAAGTACTACCAATGGTGATCTAAGCCTTAGGATTCAGTATCAACTTTTATTTAAAAGAAAATTGGCCTTAGTATTAACTTTCCTCGAAAGTCAATAGGTATTGACTATCGAATCTCAACATTCTCAGGTTCCATCCAAGGGAAGTCTGGATTATTCACTCTTGTTTCAAGCGCAATCGGCCATCTTCCTCTGCTTACCTATAGAACCTCCTTTGGCCATCACTTTCGGCTCTTGCTTATTTTAGTTTTTAGGTGTTATACCTCTAGCACAACCCCTTCAATGCATGTAATAAAGATGACAAGACTAACTGCCCACATCTACACATATGCATGTTACTTTCCATATATCACCTCTTTATTTAAGTTGCCTCCACTTCAAGTTAGTCACAGTGTCCCTTATTTTATTTTATAACACTTTACTGGGTTCTTGTCCCTTTGTCACTTAATTATGCATCTTGCATGCATTATTTTGTTTCAGTGGCTTATTACCCAGTTTTGGCATCCCAATTTAGCTTCTGGAAATGATTCTTCCTTATAAAAACATCTATAAATTTCCAATAATCCATTAATAATTGTTTTAGAGAATTTACCCATATTTTCATATTTAACACATTTTTTCTTATTTATTTAATACATGGATTTCCTTTAAAAATTCATGACTAAATATTTCAACGTTGGAAAAATCTTAAATTAAAACTCATCTCTGAAGGCATGCTTTATCCATTACATTAAAATTTAATGATATTTTGAAATTATTAAAGTAATGAATCATAGTAAAACTTCCCAAATAATGCTATTTTAACCAAAAAAATATTCATTTAATCTAGTTTTATCAATTTGAAACATGTATTATACGATTTTCCATCATAAAATAATTAAACTACAATCGACATGGGAGAAAACAATCTAAAAATATGATATTGGTCACCTAAATACCTTTTTAGCCTTGATCTTTATGTGCTCTACATTTTCCTTAGTTTTTCCTCGTTTTCCTCTTTTAGTGGTGACAAGTTGGGGTTCGATTTTGTTTTAATTTGAGGAGAACGAATGAAAATGTGGAGGAGGGTATGTTTAGTGGTATTTATATAATAAAGGTTTAATTTGCTTTCTTACTTTATTTTATTTAATTATTTCCTCTTTTGCGAAATCCTCTCCGTTCAAATGTTAATTTGATACCTCATATGTGGCCACATTTACTTCTTTCCCAATTGCTTTAACTATCAACTAATAATTTCCTACCATTGTTAATTCCATATATATAATTGGTAAATAAATGTCTCCCAATTATTTACCTTGTTTCACTTATTTGTCCTCCTATCAATTCCTTAATTAAACCAATTAACATTGGTTTGCATAATTAATTTTTTATTCATGTATGGTCAGTTACACCAGTTACCCTTTTGTGAAACGAAAATGGTGCAATATAGAACTAGAGCAATCCAAAGCATTGAAAGAATAATTGAACAAGTTGAAGGAAAATGGATTTATATGATGCAATATACTTGGAGTGGGAAATCGACTCCGGTATTGGTCAATAAAGCAAATAGGAGATGGCGAACATGCATTGTCTATTTCGACTTGAATAAGATGTCTTCGAAGGACAACTTTCCCTTGCCATGAACAGAACAACTAGAGGATGGAATAGCTAAACATGAAATACTGTCCTTTATAAATGCATATCCAGCTATAATCAAATTTTGATTTACGTTCTAGATGAAGAGCATATGATTTTTGTTACGGATTTGGGACTATAGTGCTACAGAGTGATGTACTTCAGTCTGAAGAACACAAGAGCAATTTACCAGCTTTTAGTGAATAAGATGTTCAAAAAATAGAATGGAGGGACAATGGAAGTCTATGTGGAAAATATGCTTATCATGTCACTACTATTGGAGGATCACATGGTGACCTTTCAAAGAAGTTTGACATGCTTTGAAAGTATGGGATGAAATCTACTCCACCAAACTTTTCTTTTGGAGTTGCATCGGGCAAGTTTATAGGTTTCATTGTAAACTCAAGAGGCAATGAAGAAAATCTAGAATGGATCGAAGCATTAAAGCTGGTTACTGAACCAAAGACAAAGAGGAAATATATTGCTTGAATAGAAAGCCATTGCTTTGAGTTAGTTCATCTTAAAAACGACCGATAAGTGCATACCATTCTTCTTTGAAGCCTTTAAGAAAGAAAGAGGAAAGTTCCAATGGACGAGTGAATATGAAGCTGCATTTCAGAATCTGTTTCAGCATCTGAAGAAATCATTCATGTCATTAAATCCTTTGGAGGGAGAAGGCCTCTATGTCCACCTAGCCGTCTCGACTTATGCATTAAGTGCAGCATTGGTGCATAAGGAGTGTAAAATCCAAAGGATAGATATTATATTGGCAACCGGTTTACTAGAGCGGATAGAAATAATCGAAAGATAGAGAAATTAGCACATTTTTTGTTGATTTCCTTGAGGAAGTTAAAACCATACTTCCAGGCTTTTATGATAAAGGTGTTGACTGATCAACCACTAAGACAAGTGTTACGTCATCCTAAAACTTCGAGTGGATCGATAATGTAGAACTTTGAGTTGAGCCAGTACAATAGATCATGTCATATAAGGAAGGTGATTAGAGGATGGGAATTGGCAGATTTCATTACTGAATTCACCATCTAGGATGTCAAAGTAGAAGAAGAGATGGCCAAGCTTTCTCTATGGAATTTTTATGTTGATGAAGCATCCAATGATCATGATTCCAGAATTGGTGTAGTTTTGATGACCTCGGAGGTCTAAAGGATCTATTATTCTTTGAATCAGGAGATCTAGGATATAAATAGTGAAGCTGAATATGAAGTGTTGATTGTGGGACTTAAGATAGTGAAAGAGATGGGAGTCAAGGCACTACATATCTTCCATGAATTTCAACTAGTGGTTTACCAGGTCAAGAAAGGATTTAGGCTAAGGGTGTAATACTAACCCCTTACAGGCCAAAATTGTTTGAACTACTAGACAATATTAAGCACAACAAGATGATGCATATCCCAAGAGAAGAGAATATGAATGCTGATATATTAGCTAAATTGGAGTTTTGGGGATATGCGCTAGTGGGAATTGTGCCGGTATAAGTTTTGATAAGTCCAAGTATTGACGAGATGGATATCTATTGGATCATGGAGGTCAATGAAGAGACAGAGCTATGAATGATTCTGAAAAAATATTATTTGCTAAAGGGAACTAGAGAAAAAATAAACCATGAAAGTTTCTACGTAAAATACCTCATTTGTTGTGCATAAAGGAGTGATTTATAGAAGAGGATTCTCAAACCCCTTACTAAGGCATGTTGCTAAAGATAAAGTTAAGAAGATCCACGCAGATGTGCATGAAGGAAGTTGTGGTGATCACATTATGGGCAAACTTCATAAGAGAAGATTCTTCGCTATGGATATTTTTGGCATACTATAAACTGGGATATGGCTAAATATTCTAGAAGATGTGATCAGTGTCAAAGGTTTGTGAATATTCCAAGAGCCCCATCCAATGAGCTTATACAAATAGTTAGTTGTTTGCGATTTAGGGAATAAACATCATTGGAGTGCTACGAATGTCAAGAGGTGGAGCAAAGTACGTAATAGTGGCTCTGGACTACTTCATAAAATGGGATGAAGTAAACTGCTTAGATGAACACTTCAGTGAAAGCGTTCAACTTTGCGGTGAAGAAAATTTTATATAGATTTGGAGTTTCGTAGAAGAAAGTCAATGATTATGAAAATCAATCGGAAAATGTGAAATTTCAAGAATTATGTACTCGATATTGAATTGAGAAAATCTTTGTAGCGGTAGCACATCTATAGGAAAATGAATAGGTGGAAGAGATGAATGAAATCATCAAGCCTATCATCAAGAAAAGACTAAAGATATCTATAGGCAACAAGGTGGATTAGTTACATTGGTAGTATTGGCTTATCAGACAACCTAAAAGTCCATAACTAGTCTTATTCCATTTTCTTTGGCCTTTGGAACTAAGGCCATGATATCGAAGATGAAGTCTCTTCTCGTAGAACATTGCATTATGATCCTACAGTGGATGAGATGCTCTTGTTTGAAGCCCTTGATTTGGTTAAATAAAAGAGAGAAAGGCTAATCTAAGGGGAGTTGCTCACCAACAAAGAATAGAAAAGCAGGTCAATGTCGAGTTTAGAAACCATTCCATTAAAATAGCATATCTTGTTTTGAAGTGCATATTTCCACACTTGTTCTGAATTGGGGAAGTTCATACGTGTTTATGGAATATTGGAGACACCACTTTAAAGCTATCAACAGTAAATGGGAGCCAATTTTGTGGGCATGGAACAACAAGCATTTATGCCACTATTTCACTTGATTTTCTTTATTATTTAATAAGGCATAATATTAGTCGGCATTTGATACAACAAGGAGATAATTACTATTTTTTCATAACTAAAGCTAGCTTTTTGAATTAATGGAATCGTATTCTTAAAAGTTGGAGTTTGTACTACAGGAGTACTAACACGATCGAACATTCTTCATTTTTAAAGTCAAATGTTTAGGTACTCGGAGATAGGTATCGATGAATTCCTTCAAACCAAGATCCAGTTCACTGGAGTATAATCGAATCACGGTGTAATCGAATAATTCACCCCTAAACATTACATCTTTGACCAAAGCCAAGAGTTAGCATGGTTATAAATGGGTAACACTCCGTAACTTTCCATGATTAAATAATTAAATTAAAAAGGGTAAAATTCTAATTTTTCATAAAAGGCAAAGTAGTAAATTTTTAGAAAAGATGGAACTAGAATTCAGGATCCATCCCACTGTGTCCAGAATATAGTCTACAAACGAAAAACATATATAACTTTCTTAATTTGGTTAAATGCGTTGGAAATTAGAAGACGTCAAACCTAGTGGAATTTTCATAATATAAGGATTACGAGATTTTAGGCTAAATATATATTATTTGAAACCTATAAATAGAAGTGTAAACCCTACTTTCTAATCGTATTTTAACCTAAATACTTACCACTAATCTCTATCAAATCCTTAGCAAATGCAAGAAAAATTCTCATTTTTTTAACAGTTTATGTTATAGCTATATATATGTCATCGCAGGTTAACAAAATGTGAAAATTTAGAGTCATCATTGGGTATATTGTTGGAGCCATTGTGGAATATTGAAGCCATAATCGGAGCCATCATGGAGCAATATATCAAAACTATCATCATAAAGACATGGGGGCCAAGCTATTAAAAACACCATGATGAATTCTTTGAAGCTGTCGCAAGAATGTTCCTTAAAACCCTCAAAGCTATCATGAAAAATCGCTCATGACCATCTTGAAGTATTTTTTAGAGAAAAATGAAGTAAGTCCTGAAGCCATCTTGACGAATCTTATAAACTATCATGATACGAAATACTCAAAGTCATCATGAGAAGTTTATAAAGAGCTATCATGATATAAGATATTTAGGGTCATCGTGAGGTGTTTTTATGAATTTATCGTGATAAAAATCCATATGAGCCATCATAAGGTGTTTTCATAGAGTCATCTTGAAATGAAAAGTTAAAGTCATCAAATGATGGTTTAGAGGACTTCGTGGGAAGTTTGAACAAAGCCATTTTTAGAAGTAAATTGGTTCATTAAGCCAAGAAAAGATGTGCTACATATCGATTAAAGTATGTGAGATACCAGTAGCTCACAACCATCTATTATCAATGAGGTGCCATGTGTCAAGAACCTCATGGCTTGAATTCTCTATAAATAAGCATGTACCCCCACCTAAAAAGGGGACAATTTTTTCTAGTTCGTCTTCTTTTTCATTTGTCATTTTCTTTCCACATTTTAAAGTGAGCTCCAATTCGGGGATTCATGGTCGTTGGGAATAATTGAATTGAGAACTTTGTAACCATGGACTTATACTTTGGACAATTTGTATAATCAACTACTTATGGTTTAAACAAGCATATTGATTATACATCTCTACTTTACTTAGTTTAATAGCTCTAATAGCTTGAAACATATAGAGACCAATTTTTGCCCTAACATTAAGTAGTACTTTCATTGAGAATTAAACTCAAGGGCTTCCTCCCTTCTTGAGCTTGATTAAACACTTGAAACATAAAGGTTAAAATGATCCAACTTGAATTTCTGCCATGAAAACTAGATCTCAACAAATGTCCAATGTTCCATGTTCAAACCCCTTACCTTTTCTACAAACTAATGACAGTTCAGAAGGGAACAAGAAATGAATTTGAGAAGACTAGCCCTTCAAACTTTGCAGGAAAAGCAAAGGTGGCTTGGTATAGCCAAACCAAATGGAGCCTAAACCCCTTTCATATAGGAAGAGAGCCAATCTATGCTGGGCCAATAAGCTAAGATCAAAACGATCAAAACAAAGATGCAGGGATAACACGAAATCTGGAAAAGACCCATTTTTAAAGGTTAGGTGGAGTATATAATTTCAAGCACGGGGAACCATTTTTGAAGTTGAATTGAACCGTGATTTTAAAAGTTTGATCAGAAATGGAAAGATCTCATGGGCTTAATCTTTAAAAGAGAAAGTGATCAATTAAGAAAAAGAAAACTTGAAAGGGTCTTAGAAGTTCAAGATGTATAAAAAAGGTGTAGAGTTGAACAATGAAATCCTACAATGAGAGGGCCAAAAGGCAAAATTGTCACTCTCCTTCTAATTTCTCAAGAAGAGGTGCATATTCGAATAAGGAAGAGGTTGAACTGTTGGATTTCCAAGAAAATCGCTAAGAAAGTGGAGAGTTATAAGAGAGGAGCACATTGCAACTATCACAAAGCCAATGGGCATCACACTAATGATTATTGAGCTCCATCGAGAATTATTAAGTATTGTGTGAAGAAAGAAGAACTATGAGAATTTATTGAAATGCAGTGTTCAATGTGACACCCCCACCTTTATACCCATACTATCCAAAATTACTATAAAGTTATCGGTTAAATAATATGGAGAATGAGATGATATGTGGTACACGTGAATATTCCGTTAGGCAAATAGTGATATGTTTTTAAACATCAAATAAATAACTTACGTATACATACACAGTTTCAACACAAAGCAATGACATGTGTACCTCTAGGATAGAACAATACACAATATAGAGTAAATAAATGGGATCGTAGAGTCAATCACAGCGATAATATATAATACACAATATACCAAATATATCCAATCCACATCATAATGATATACACAAAAGAGGCTATATAATACTGTGTTATAATCTACAATACTTAACATCTAGTCTCCTCTATGCTAAAAAAATACAAGCTAGTCTCATCATCCCTTAACCTAAAATATCCCAGAATGACCCAAGCATTATATAAATAATAAAAGAGTCAGACAATATTTAAATCCAAGGTCAACAAGCATTGGATCATAGTATGCTGGGTATAAATAATTATAATAATGTCATCTCAGTAATCTTAAATAACACATTTGTAGAATACCACAAAACCTAGTACAAAGATGTCATCACACGTATAAAACTCATCAAAATAGAAATCATGAAACAACATCAAATGGGAAAACCATCTATATCCTAATATCATTATCAGAATCCAGAAAGCGTCTTTTAAAGGGATATCACCATGTATAATAAGGCTACACGTAGCTTAGCCTAAGTATATCACCCAATTTCTATGAATAAAATATCCTCCACGATGATGCAAATAATCATCCATAACAAAGTCACAGAAATGGTGACACCTGCCAATGAAAAACATAATTGGTGACACATGCCAATAAAGAATATTCGGTGACACACGCTTGAGAAAGATAAATAGATAACATAAAAGATAAATAGGTACATACCATGAATAGTAGTTGGCAACGCACACCAAAGAAGGATATAGGGATTAATCATACTTTGGACACAGTCACATGTATAATCATAACTCATCACCTTGAATATATGTAACTGTATGTCTATATCACACACACTAGAACTAGACCGGAGATTGACAGACATACCTGATCCAGGAAACTACACATGTGATTGGTGAATACGGCACACGTATTCCACCAACATGGCTCTTGTAGACTTGGTTACCTCGACAGACAACGGGACTCCTATCTATTGCATGTCATAAACACGCTGCACAACTACACTATGCATTAGTCCTGACCCAACACGTGCGCCACAATGGAAACAAACTACAAGCCTAGGTGACATGTAGGGACTATACATTGGCAACACACGGCTATGGGTATCATAGATCTAGGGTGCAATCACCGTAATCAGGCTACTAGGATAGATACTAGCCAATCTAATTCGACAACCGTATTATAAAGAAAGTCGGATAGTGAATAGGAAAATACTAAATATAAAATTTAGTAGCTAATAAACAGCTACATACTCATGCCAACACACAACTGATATATGCCGACACACGGCTAAATATGTGACTTGTCGCAGTGAGCCCATCGTACATAATGAATCCCTGTATGAGTGTCATCCATGAGCAAAATGATAACCGAATCAATAGCAAAATGAAGTTTCATACCACTATGTGTTACTAGTCTATTTATACAGTGCTCACACATCACACTCGCTCCTCTAATATTTATAAAACGAGTTCAAAGAACAACCGAAGTAATTACTGAAAGTCTCATACCAAATGGTATTATAACTCTATTTATTTAGATTAATCATCACACAGAATGCTATTCATCACAAAATCATATAGAAAGATGCCATCATTGTATGAAATCGCATAAACATCAACTAATCAAAGTAGATAAGGTGAATCACTCATATAATCCAATTTCGATATATATATTGAATAATATATTCATTTTGTTTATTTAATCTCAATGTAAAATTAAAATATGATAACTCACTTCCAGATCCTTTTTACACACATTTTTCCAAAGTGAATATTAGGCTTGGGTCTATAAAATAAAACTTAATACATAAAAACTCCTCCCCAAAAAAAGATTGTAAACTAGGTCCCTAGAATTAAGTCGGCGAATAATGTGAATAATTGCATTCATTTATGTAATTATCAGTGGATAATTGTAGAAATTTATGCAATTATATCCAAATATTGCATAAATTTCTACGATTTTTCGATGAATAATTGCATAAATGTCTGCAAATTTTTGGTGAATAATTGCAAAAATTTCCGTAACTATTTCAAGAAATTGCGGAAATTTCCGTAATTTTTCGATGAATAATTGCATAAATGTCTACAATTTTTTGATATAATTGCGTAAAAGTCTATAATTATTCACTGAATAATTGCACAAATATATGCAATTATTCAGTAACTTAATTCAAAGGACCTAATTTACATACTTTTTTGGTAAGGATGCTTGGTGTATTTTGAAACTTAATAGAGACTTTAACCAAACTATCCCTTTTCCAAAACTTCCCAATCCACGTACCTTTTCAAAATGTTATTAAAACCATTCAATTATAAAAATTCATAAAATAAACTAATTCAATATAGTTAACTACTGTTGAAAATCTCTATTTCCATTTTTAAAATAAATTTATTTCTAAAACAATTTCCAACAACTCATTTTATTTCACAACCACTTTTATTTATGAATATACTTCAAACTAGATTTAAAATACCATAAAGAATTTATCAAAGCTTTCAAATATATTTTAAAACCAAAAAATCAATTGAATATCCAAAAAAATTAATTATGGTGCAAAATACTCCAAAATCAACAATCAAACCATCAACATAAATTTTTTCGTGTGGCCGAGTCGAATTCCATCGACCATTTATTCAAGGTACACATAATATTAATAAATTACACAATTTAAAATGCAAACGAACAGAATTACGTTTGTAAATCAATATTTCTAACCAACACAATCAACCAACATCCAATGCCAATATATCCAACAACTAAAACAACAACAGTCTCACACAATCAATCAAACCAGTCAGTTCTAATAATAAATGGGATAATATATGTATGTATGTAACTAGCAATAAATTTAAATATAGTTGTGAGTTAAACACTCACCTTAAACGATTGTACTCCAATCACCCCCAATTCGTGCATCAGTCAACAACCGAAACTCATTAACATTCTGCCCAAACTCATAAATACAATTGCAAATTGCTACTACTTCTGCCCTTCCATTAACAGCCACTCCACTACGCAAGCAGTAGCCACCATCATTCCATATCAACTCACACCCGTAGTTGAGGACGTGACTTCCATCACCTTGAACAACATAATCATGCTCGTGCATCATCCAAACACGAATGCCAATCGCCATCATATGTCGCATGTGCTCGGCCACGCACTCGACAAATCCCTATACCATAGACACCAGGTTGTAAATCCATGTTTGCGCTTATCCTCCAGTCGCGAAATCGAGTCACATTCATCATCCACATCATGTTGCGCATTCTGCTTTCGACACAGTGTGCCAACCCATACGCCCATCGCCTACCTCCAAGCTGTGTGTATTTGTAACAACCTATTTTTTTGATGGTTTAAATCAACGATAAACCACACTCATCAGACGTAACTCATTCAAAAGGGAAGATTGTTATGGAGCAAATAAGAAAAGGAAGAGAAAGAAATAAAACAAATACAGAATCTCACAGTGGAATGACAAAACATAATAATCAAACAATAGTCCATGAATCTATTTTATAAATACATTTGATTATTCTTTTACAACACAAAATCAGAGTTACATAAAATGGGAATAAATAAATAAATGCATCGGAACAACATGATGCAGTGGAATATATGTAATAAGTAATAATAGTACAAAATATTCGCCTTCATCCTCCAAAAAGCAGTCTTCGATAAACTGAAAAGCTCAGACTGACTCGAGCGAATTGAAAAGACAAAACACTTAAGTTGGAAATAAAAAAAATCTTATGTAAGCTAAATCAACAATAAATAAATATGAGTGTGGCCACGTCAGAGATGTTTTTGGGGTTTGAAATCACATAACCGGTGTCTAACGTGAGTGCAATAACTTAAGAGATATTTGGGATTACCATCTCCTAAGGATCCGTTAAACTACCTACTATGTAGTACAATACGCTATAATAATGTCTACAATTTTGTTAAGTATTAAAATAGCGTTATGGCATTAACTGTTTCCCCATTAACACATTTTCATATACTCCTGTAGTCTATACAGTACCGTAATTCCTCCGTAAACTAGAGGGCACTCTATAGGTATGGTACAGACCAAACTCGCAGAAGGCGCGATAGGGTATGTGAACACGACACACGAGGCAATGCTATGGTAGATATACCAATTGTAGAACCCGGCCAGTGGTAACGCATAGCAGCTATTACCGCCCAGCTTGGAACACACTCCCATAATCAAATCGAAGGGTGGCCACCAAATCATCACAAAGTCATAATATGGAATTGAAGAAGCATGTCTGATTGGAGGAATGACCTCACTTGGCCTACGTATAGCTCCTGTTTTAGTCACATCTAAGCTGACTCACGAGAGTCAGGGTCAAGTAAATACCTCATACAGATCATTCGCCAAACCATCCTACTTCATTTCGGGAATTTTCACCACGTACATAGTTGTTAAAGTAGTTTTGGTTAAAAGTGGAGAAGATGACAATATCTGATGCCGGTCTCTTTAACAACTAAATGCTTATTTCACACCAAATGGTTCTTTTACATTTCCAAAACAAATTTATAATTGATATCAAAATATCATATTCAATTCAAACCGTATCACTTTTGAAATTTATATTCCCAATTAGGATTCTTATTTCAAAATCACATATTTACTCAAATATGTCATTTCACCAACAAATATCATTTTAAATCCCAACTTATGTTATAACATTTTTAACCTTATTCGCTTAAAAATCAAGGCTTTAATTATAAACATTTCCACTTTACACCATCTGAAATTTGGAAAATAATTTATATAGTATAAATAGTTTAATTAGTTTAACGTAGTTTAAATAGATATAAATTAGGTTAAATAGGTTGAAATAGATTAAATAAATTTAAAATAGAATGAAATACTTTAATTAGATTTAAAATAGTTTAAATGGTCTAAAATAGATTAAATAGGTTTATTATGGATTGATTAGATTTAAAATGATTAAATGAATTTAAGTTAGATTAAATAGAATTAAAATTAGATTAAATAGTTAAAATAAATTAAAATAGTTTGAAATAAATTAAATTAGTTTAATAAAGTTTAAATGAGTTAAAATAGATTATAATATGTTGAAATAGATTAAAAATATTAAATTAGATTAAGATAGATTAAATAGGCTAATTAGTTTAAAATAGGTTAAACTAGATTAAAATAAATTAAATAGTTTATATTTATTAAAATAATTTTTAAATCAGTTTAAAATAGGTTTCAAAGTTATATCCAAACATTTCAATGACTCAATTCCAACAAATTCATTTATATATGACACTTCAACTTTGAAATTCCAATCTAAAATCCTTTGAACAATTAATTAAATAAATTCCAATTTCAGCATTAGTGCTTGGATTATCAAAAATAATTCAGTTTATATAAATCAATTTCTATTTCAAAAATGTCAGTTAACTGAATTCAAAATTTAAAGAATTAAAATCATTTAATTAACCGATCGAGTGTCCATATATAATTTTCTGCCCTATGGCCAAGTGATACGGAAATTTATCGTTTCAATTCGCAATTTAAATTTTTGTTTTACGGTAATATATCATTTTCAAACCGCAATCCCGAATTAAATAAAAGTCCGTAAAGTCGCTCGAATCTATCATTTCAGCCCATAACGATTTTTCCCTAATCTATTGATCGTTCGGGTATGTATCATTTCAACCCATAGGGAACTTGCAGTGTTATAACAATATAAACATATACCATCTAGTCATCCAATTTCAACAATCAAAGATCCATCACAATCGTCATCCAAATCAATCAATAAACATCAATAGATAACTGATTATCATTAACTTGTATTAAATTGACAATTAAATTAAATATTAAATTAAAAGATGATTAAATGCGATAAAAGTCAAATTTAACAAGAATGACAATCTATACATACCAAACATCAATCAATATATTTTTAATTGCATCATAAATTTAATTTAACTAAAGTAAGATAATCTAGTAGTTGTGAGTGGGTCAAAACACTCACTTTTGAATTTCAAATCGATTTGAAATTCAAATAAAGGCCCAAATTTAAACAATCTCAGAATTCGTCCAAACCAGTTCCATAATGTCCGAAATTTCAATACGATCTCCGTGGAATAAACTACACGTAAATTCGACCTCTACGTAACATTTATGTATATTAGAACACTGAAAATTTTTAAATTTCAAATTAAAAAAAACGAGCACACCTCTCTCAGGCCATGTGGCTACCACAGCTTCTACACACATCGTGCCCGGCTACAGAACACGTTCATAAGCCCAAAACCCTAGCACCGGCTAGAAGCTGCCACCGCCCCCTCAAGTTCTGATCGCCTGTACCAGAGAACACGCCTCCGCTTGCACATCTCCCTGCTTGCACATCTCCCCCCGCCTCGCGACCCCACTCACGACTTCGCCAAGTTCGTCAAAAGCACACAGCCGCCACCCCAAAATAGATAACGCTAGTTGAACTTACGTGATGATCTGACCGATGATGAGTCCAACCAACTGTTTCGAGGAACTCCACTTGTGGATCTCCATAACCCAGTATCTTCCAATCGACGATCGGTCGAAGTTGATCAACACACGATAAACGGCTGAGATTAATTCATTGATTTATGAAAAAAGATATTTCGATTCACAAAAGAATCATTGTAGTAGGTTGCACTCATCGGGAGCTTCGAATTGATATATATAACATGATATAGTTTGAGAAGTTTAAATTTTTCGATTTGATTTTGATTAGCAATTGAATTTGGGAATTTGAATTTCTTACATTTGAGAAGGAGGAACAGACAGAAGTTGATGTATGTACAGAATAAGAAAAATGACTGCTAGGGTTTAGGGAAATAAGACTATTTATATTAACAAAGATCGATAAGAAAATGAACATATATCGAATTGGTACGAACGACAAATAGCGACCCAAAAAGCCCGTTCTGCCTCCAAAACGAAAATGTGTCATCCCATATATCAAAATAGATGTTTTCGATAATTTTAAACTCAACGGAATAGGTTTCAAATTCTAATTCCATTGTATGATGAAGTTATCTTAAAATTAGCTTATTTTAAATTGATTTCAACTGAATTTAATTAAATTGATTTCACGCGTTTCAAGCCCGTACAATCAAACGACAAGTCCGATTGTTACGAAACTTGAAATCTTACAATAATTCCCTGTTACGGATCTGATGAGACTGGTTTCGTCGAAATCCGAGATAGTGGCCATAATGGCTATTTTCACATTAATTAAATAAATTAACATTTAAATTAATTAAATCACTTTTTAATTTCAAATTTGATAACCAATAATTTTCATCAATTTTGATTACTTGGCCATTTACGATAGTCAAAATTTTTTACATATCAATTTAGTGTTAAATATTACACTAATTCAAGTGTTCGATTTCAACTGTAATTAAATCCAATTAATATAATTTAATTCCAACAAATTGATTTAATTTTATTTCAATCCTTTTAATTCAACCAATCATTATTTTATGGACAAAGTTACATTGGTTTATACCTTATTACATTAATGTGCTACAATTTCCATCTTTTACCATGTTTTTTTTGAAAGGCAAGCGGGGTTGGCTGGTCCCCTACCGGTGTTTATTGAGAAAAGAAGAACAACACAACAAAAACACACTAAAGACGCAAACACTATAGGCAAACAAGTAAACAAACAATAGACGACACACACAAAGGCCCAACTAAGAAGAGAAAGACAAGAAAAACACAAAAGCAGGCAAGCGAGAAAAACAAAGAAAGCACGACATGCACAAATGTATGCATAGGCAGATATATGCACACAGCTTGACCCAAAAAGCATAGGCCAAGTCAATTCCAGAAATCATGGTTATGAGGAGAGAAACCATGCCGAGAAAATCTAATCCCAGAAGCAATATTCGACATAACCTTGACCCAAAATTGATGCGCTGCCGTGACCTCACTTTTGAAGCACCGAGTATTCTGTTCAATCCAGACGGATCTGAAGTAAATCTTTAGCACAAAGAAGATAATATCCCTTCTGTTCTGTCTCCACCTCGTAGCAATCTTTAGCTCATTCCATTTAGTAGTTGAATTGCCATCAAAGCTCGTAATACCTACCTTATTCATCAGGGTGCAGATCATATTAGATAAGTATTCACAGTCAAAGAAGAGGTGGTCAGTAGATTCTAGGGACACATTACAGAATAGGCATAGATGATCAATATCCATACCAGCAGACAACAATTTATCCCTAGTTAGTATTGCTTTGTTTACAATTCGCCAGAACATTAAGTTTTCATTAGCTGGAGAATGAGATGACCAACCCACTTTTGCCCAAGGAAAAAATGGTAACGCATCAGAATGTAGGAGGAGATCATACACCCTACCAATACTATGTGGCTTACCCTTCCAGCATATTTTTGTCTCGTGTTTGATAATCATAACATGATCACGCAAACTCCCCCATAACGAGTTGACAACCTGATTACTAGTAGAAGGAGTGTGGAGCTTCCCATTTACAATATACTCAACTGCACAAGCATTATCACCTATCAGGGATTGCAATCTTTCTTGGGTACCCAGCATAGTATCTAACACCATGCCATCCCCCACCCAAGGGTCCTTCCAAATACTCACCGGGCTTTCAGGGGACAAGTTGTATTTGACAAATGGAAGGAATGTACTTCTCATGCTTAGAATTTTCCGCCATATCCAACTCGAGCCTTGAGAGACAGTCATAGACCAAAAGTTCCCGTTCCTAATTTGATAAAACCATACCCATTACACCCAAAGGCTATTCCTTTTAAGCAATAATGCATCTACATGGGTACTAACAGCTGCTTTATTCCATAAGGAGATATTGATGATGCCAAGACCACCCTTTATGAGAGGCTTTTCCAAGGAGGAGAAAGAAAAAGGAATCATCTTCCTATTGTGGATTGATCATGTCCAAAGAAATTTTAACATAGCTGCTCTGATCATGGAGAGCAGTTGAGTGGGCAGAATGAAGGTCATAGTCCAATACACGGTCATAGAGAAGCATACAGACTTAACAAGCACCATTCCTCCGGCCATGGAAAGAAATTTGGAAGTCCAAGAGTTAAGCTTAGAAGTAATTTTATCATAAAGGGAAATGCAATCAGCCCAGGTAACTCTAGACGTACAAAGAGGAAGGCCTAGATATGACATCTTATTTTCCATCAACTGAAAACTAGAAAGAGCAAACAACCTATCTTTGGCAGACGTGCCAATTCCAGAGATGAGAATATGGGATTTAGAGTGATTAATCTTTAAAACAGTAGCAAGATAAAAGGAATGGGGAGACTCAAAAATTCCAGCAATTGAGTGATCATTAGGCGTAGAGAAGATCATAATGTCATCCGCAAAGAAAAGAGAGGAAATTTGAAGCCGTTTACATTTAGGATGGTAAGAAATAGTCTTATCTTCAAATTTCGTTGTCAACATGCCAAAGAGCGCTTCCATAACAATAATGAAAATATAGGAGGAAATGGGGTCCCCCTAGCGAACCCCCTGCTTCCCTTTAAAGAAACCTGAAGACTTCCCATTATAGCAAAGAGAGTAAGAGGGGGTCGATATACAAACATGCAGCCATGGTACAAAGACCTTAGGAAAACCCATTAATGACATCACTCGAACAATAGAGGTCCAGTGCAAGCTATCATAAGCCCTGCTAATATTAAGCTTCAGCATTGTTCTAGGGGAGATCAGACATATACCATACCCATTTATTAATCCATGAGCCATCATTACGTTATCAAGAATATTCCTATTAGGGAGAAATGCAGACTGATTTGGGGAGATAATTGATGGCAGCACGGATACAAGCCTTGAGCCTAGAATTTTGGAGACACGCTTATATACTACATTACAGCATGAAATAGGACAAAATGAGGAAGCGTTTTGGATAGGCCTGACTTTAGGAATTAGGACGAGATTGGTCGCGTTAATTTCTCCAAGCAATTTAAAGTTATTAAAAAAATTATGAATTGCCGCAATGAATTCATGACTAACAATATGCCAACTAGCCTTGAAGAAGATGACGTTAAATCCAACAGGCCCACCACTCGAAGAGGCATTCATAGAAAAAAGAGCATCTTTTATTTCTTGATCAGAAAACTTTTGAACAAGCATGTTTTTCATTGTAGAGTTTAACATAGGAAGGGGAAGGATATTCAGTCTATTAAGATCAGGTACAAAATTATCAGAGTTTCCTAAAAGCTTGGAGAATTTTTGAATCAATTATTGGTCAATCTCTTCATCAGAAGTAAGGAGAACACCATCATCATCATCCCGAAGAGAATGTATATGATCTAGCTTGTTTATCCTTGATAGAAGCATGGAAGAAAGCAGTATTCCTATCTCCTTCGATAACCCACCTTTGATGTAGCTTTTGCTTCATCATACTAGCTTCAGAATTTAAGGCATCATACAGTTGATGAAAAAGGATGGACTCATTCTAGGCTAGAGTGGGATTGGAAGGATCCACATCTAAAAGCATTTGCGCCTTCTTAAGCAAATCCTTAAGTATATTAGATGTGAGGGAGCCATTTCCAAATTTGAGATAAGCCCATTGTCTTAAAGCTTTCTTAGTTGCCTTCAATCTCCTACACAAGATAAACATAGGATTGCCATAAAATCTAGTAGACCAAGCAGTTGATAAAATACTAATATACTCTGGGTCTCTGACCCATGCATTGAAAACTTTAAAAGTTTTTTTTCCTCTGCATGGAAAATGGGTGGGAGAGAGAATTATTGGGGAATGGTCAGATAAGATAGGATGAGGCAGGAAAGCAGAGGTGGAAGGCCACAAGGATAACACAGGAGCATTGCAAAATGACAGATCAATATTGGTAAATGTTCTTATCCCTGACCGACTCCTGTTGTTCTAGGAGAAAGGGACACCAGAGCGAGCAATGGGGAGGAGATCAGAGTCGGATATAGAGATTTTAAGAGGGGCAATGTCCCTAGGCAATAGGAGCTTCCCTCCAATTTTGTCAGTCAGATTGAAGCAACAATTGAAGTCACCCAGAGCAAGCCAAGGATAGGTATTCTATCATAGAGAGGGGAGAAGATTAAGTGGAGATTTCCTAGAAACAGTAGCATTATGAGCATAAATGAAAGTTAAGTAGAAAGAGAGATTAAGAGGAAGGAAAATGGCATGAAAATGGATCAACAGAGAATTAGTTAGAATGGGAGAGAGAGAGAGAAAAATTGAGGGTCATGGAATGTGAGAATCCTACCATAGGCAGCTTGATCCAGGTTATGTTAAACAAGCCAAGCAAGGTTGATATATTTAGCAGCTTTTAGGGTCAAAGGAAGAGAAAGTTTGGTTTCCAAGATTGCAAAAATCTTAATATTATGATCATTAATCAGAGTTTTGACATGATCGAGTTTGACAGGATTATGGGCTCCCCGGATATTCCATGAAGCAATTTTATTCATCAAAAACTAAGAAGAGAGGTGAAGCACACTTGCCCTACTCCTAGTTGTAGGAGGAAAAGATCGCACTGACTTTAGCTTTGCAGCTAATGTAGAGGACCCCAAAGCGCTTGGGCTATAAGAAATTGGTCGAGAAGGTGGAGACGCCCATCCAGGAATGGAGCCTGGATAGGAATATAGGGTAGGGATTGGAAGGGGAGGATTAGACTGAGGAGAGGAGGTTGTGGGAGCATAAAAAGGAACAGCTGGCTTAGAAAGATCAAAAATGTGATTCTCAATCTGGTTTAGGAAAGCTTGTTCAATGGGCTATTGATCCGGTTTTGAAGTCGGCTACTTTGAATGGGAGTTTAATATGCTTTGATTTGATTGGCCAGAGGGAGGGTGCATAATATGCCTGCTACAGTTGATTTCTGAGTTTTCCAATGTTCTTTTTCAACTATTTAAGTTGATGGAACTTCTATAATTTGCATTGCTTTATCTGAGAGAGTTTCAGGATCATAGGATTGATCAAAGGCCTTCACTGCTAAAGAAATTAACTCTCCTTCCTCAGAAGCATTTGATATTAGTTCCTTCTCGTTGTGTTCTGTTACTTCATGCACAAGCACAGAAAAAGGATTAGCATTCAACATAACTTCCGGTAACAATGGTTCTCCTAGCGTGTTTACTTCGGGATTGTTTTCCACTAAATTGTTTCCTCCTTCTAAAATAGTGTGCACGGATATTACTTCATACTCAATTCGCCTTCCTTCAGTACTAGATTCAGGAAACAGATTCAAAACAGAATTCCCAGCTTTAGTTTTATCCAATCCATAAACAGATTGTTTAACTGCATTGTTGCTAATCTTATTCAAATTCTGGTGAACTTTGTCTTTCCTAAGAGGTACCTTCCTCCATCCTACCTTGGGAACATCATTTCTGTGCTCACCATTTCCATTAAAATTACTTTCTTTATCATCACCAGAATTGATAGAAACACCTATCTCAGCTGGTTTCTCTACCACAGTAGTATCATTTATGCATTTCAGCACTTGGCAACAAGAAGACTGATGCCTAAAAACCTTGCAGTCCCCACATATAAGTGGTTTCCACAAATAATCAACCCTGACTTGTTGCTCAGAGCTATCCAAAAGTTTAATCATGAAAACATCAGGCAACTCAGCTTGAGCAGACACCTCAACCAAACATTTGGCATACCCAATCCTTTCCAACTTTTCTGTTTTATCATCCATACATAGGAACTTCCCTATCCTCATTGCTAACCAATTTATTCCTAAGTGAGACCAGTAATATAATGGAATGTTAGATAGTTTCAACCACACTGGTACAGACTTGATGGTGCTAACACTGTTTGCAATAGTAGGATCTCATTCCTTAACTATAAACAACTTGTTCTCATCACAATAGGATCAGATTGGATGATCTTCCTTCTATCTTCATCAGAAGATAGATTGAAGAGGAACAAGTTACCATCTGATTTAACCTCTATCGATCCATTAAGACACCAAATACGTTTAAGATGATGCAAGACAACCATGTAGGGGAGAGCAAAATCAAGAAAGAAGCCTATAAGGCATTGCCCCCAGACAGCATTGCTTGCGTTGACAACTTCCACTGGCAGAACAATAGCACCATCATCAAAGACTAACGGGAAAGTGACAGGTTCAAAACTGCCGGCATTGCAAGGCTTGGCTTTGAAAAGAGAGTTCCACAGGGGAGGAGAAGAAGTAGAGGGTTGAATAGAAGGACCAGGAACAGGCGGAGGGCCGAGGAGAGAGGATGGAGCAGTAATGGGTATGGGCGATGGGTCTGGCAGAGGAGGGATGGAAATGGTAGAAGGAGGAGTGGTCGAAGTGCATGTGGGGATGGAAGAAGGGACAGGTAGCGTGAAAGAAGGGATAGGACGGGAAGGAGAGGCCATGGCAGAGGAATAAGACGGATTGATCTTTTACCATGTTAGTTGCCATATTTCAATTATATTAAATTTTTGTTGATTTTCCCATTAGTTAAAAATTTGAAATCCCAATAAATTTATTTATCTTGGTTTCACTCTTTTATTAAATCAATTATTGCGTTATGAATATAATTGATATTTCTGTACATTTTATTGCATTCACCTTTTACAGTTATCGTCTTACTCACATTATGTGTAACGACCCTTAAATTTTCGATGATTTAAATTGTTAAATTAATATGTTTTGGTTATTTAATATGGAAAGAAATAAAAACTTTGTAACTTAATACTAAAATGAATTCTAAAATTAAATGTAACAATGGTTATTAAAACTAATTATTAGTAATTGAAATGAAATTCCAATGATGATATAATGTAAATTGTTATACTTTGTTATAAAAATTGAATATGAGAAACAAATGTAAATATGTAAATATTGTATGAAATAGACGGTAGTGGTAATTGGATAAAATCAATATTATATAAGAAGGTGTTGTAAATAAACTTATAAATGTGAATTTAAGTTAATGGTAATAATTAATATATGTTACCTATTTATTTAGCATATTATATTAAATTTGAAACCAGTTGCAATAATTATAATTAAGTATTAAGTTAATGTAAATTAAGATGATATTGGAAATATTAATGTAATAAGATACCAATTAATGTTAATTCAATAAGATGAAACCAATGTAGATTCTATCTCATAATAAGCGGATTTATTGCAAGTAAATGAAATTAAATAGTACGTAAATGGAAATTAAGATGAAATTGGGAAATATTTATGTATTCAGATATAAATCAATGTTAGTTATATCCTTATCATAATAAAGACTTGAATAAAAAGGTTTAAAATTTAATAAATGGATTTTTGGAAATTTAATTTATAATTTCTGAATTTAATGAAATTGGAATTAAGCACTAAAATTGATGAATTAATCAACTTTAAATTGACGTCTAAATTTGTTTAGATCGTTGTAAATGGTTAACAAACCAAAAATGATAGAAGTTGTAAATTTTTAAAATTAAACTGGAAAGTGATTTACTTTAATTTTAATTTATTTAATTAACTGGAAAACAAACATTTTTGCCACTGAATCGGATTTCAATGAAACCAGTTTCATCGGGTCGATAATAGTGAATTATTATAGGATTTCAAGTTTCATAACGTTCGGACTTGTCATTTGATCATACGGGCTCGAAACGCCTAGAAATCAATTGAAATCAATTTGAAATAAGCTGATTTTAATGTAACTTTTTCATACGAGGGAATTAGGATTTGAAACCTGTCCCGTTGATTTTCAAATTATCAAAAACATCTATTTTGATATATGCGGTGACCCATTTTCGTTCCGGAGTTGAAAAGGGTTTTTTGGATCGTGTATCGTTCAACATTCCAAACCAATCAAGCCCATTCCTTTCTTTTGTTCTGCCTATATATATATATATATATATAAATATATATATACATATATTGTTATAAACCCTAGCCACTCCTCGATATCATTTGTCGGTACGTACATCTCCTTCTTAACTCCTCATTCCAATGGCAAACAAAAACCAAGAAAATTCCAACTTTAATTGCAAATCAAAATCAAATCAGAAAATTCAAACTCCTCAAACTATATCGAATTATATATCGATTTAAACTCTCGACGAGCGCAAGTCAAACATGTGATTCATTTTCGATCTAGGTTTTGGTGTGGACAAAAATTGTTGATTTGTTTTCGACCGTTCATCGCTCGACGATTAACTTCATTTGATAGGCCAATCATTGGCATGGGTGTGTAGAGAGTCGAGTGTGCTACGCATCAGAGTGATTTGCTTGGTGGAATGATGGCTGGATCATCGAGAAATTTCAAGTTAGGGTTTAGATATTCGACGGTGGCGTTGGGTTGAGGAGGATTGGAGGTCGGTCGCGATGGTGGGGGTGGTGCGCCTAGCCTCGCGCTCGTTCGATCAGGGCTAAGGCACGCCTACGGTGGCGTGGTTCGATCAGAGGTGTGGCGGCGTTGTTCGTATCAAGGAGTTCGTGCGCATGTTATGCTGCAATTAGGGTTTCGGTAGGGTGCTGGGTGACGTCTAAAGCAGTGACATGGCACCATCTGGTTTGTTCTTTTTATTTTATTTTATTTGATTTGCCTTAAAATTTCAAAACTTCTAACACATATAACTTTTACATAAGAGGTCCAATTCATGGGCGGCTTGATCCGCTGGAATCGTAGCGAAATTCCAAACATTTTGACACTAGATTGGACGAATTCTGAGATCGTTGGAATTATGGGCCTTTTTTTAATTTCAAATCAATTTGAATTCAAAAGGTGAATGTTTTAACCCACTCACAACTTTTAAATTTCTTGTGTTTGTTAAATTTAATTTATGATGTGACTAGGAATTTATTTATGACTGTTTGGTATATTTAAATCATCATCTCAGTTAATTTGAATTTATTTGAATTAAATCGTTATTTAATTTTTTGTTAAATATAAATTAATAGTTAAATACATGTTATTGATTATCAGTTATATATTGATATTTATTAATTGATTTGGATGATGATTGTTGATGTTGGTTGAATGGATGTTGTATTTTATACTGTTATAAACTGCAAGTTCGTTATGGATTTTTATTTATTTCGGGATTGCGATTTGAAATGATATACAACCGTAAAATGTTTAAATTGCGGATTGAAATGATAAACATCCGTATCACTTGACCCTGGGGTAGAAAATTATATACGGACACTGGATTGGTTAAATTAAATGGTTATAAAATCCTTAAATTTTTGATATTAATCAATTTGTTTGGAAATAAATTTTGATTTATAAAAATTGAAGTATTAAAGAACAATCAAGTTTTGTGTTGAAATGCGAACTGGTTTAAAAAGGAATTTCTTTAAGAAATTAAATTGGAAGTTTGAAGTTAAACTTCAAAGTATAAATGAAATTCTATCAAAATAGAGTTATTAAATTTGTTCGAAAATAACTTTGAAATATTTTTGGAATTGGAGTGATCCGAAATTAGATATTTGAACATGGATTGAAACTATATGAAAATCGATAGTTTATTTAAATTTGTTTTGTCAATTTGGAAATTTGAAATGGTCCAAATATGTTGAAATGAAATAAATAGTTTGATTTGATATTAATTTCAAACTCATATTTTAATATAAACTATTTGAAAAATATATTATTTTAAAACTTCTAATTATTAATATTTCCAAATTTATTAAACTATTTAACTAATATTAACTATATGAATTATTTTAATCTATTTTAAACCAATTTAATTTATTTTAAACCAATTAAACTATTTGTTAGCACCATAATTGGTCACTAGCACCCTTAGAAAGATTGTGTAGAGATATTAATGAAGAAAGTAAATTAAAATAGAGAACAATATATAAATTTAAACGCAAAGGGCAAGAACACCGAATTTATAGTGGTTCGGCGTAACTGCCTACGTCCACTTTGAAGTTGATTTCTATTAATTTCCTTGATAGTTGATTACAGATACAATCTGTTTCTAATTACTTGAATACAATTGCAAAGTAAAAGATTAAATCTTGAATGAGTGTCGAATGCAGCAGATTTTCTCCAACGTTCCTAAAAAAACTCTGCTTTTTCATTGTGCCCCTGCCTCTCTATTTATAGAGGAAGATGGGTTGGATTTCCCTGGTGGACCTGGTGGATGAATATCTCGGCCCAAATAGAGTAATCTCTGTGTGCCGACCCATAGATACCGAACGTCGAATGCCGGACAGGACATGAATGTCGAACAGTCTTCTCATGCCGAGCGCAGCGAGGCCGAACACTCTGGATGTCGTGGGAAGCACTTACACCGGACGATACTGGAAGCCGAACCAGTGACTTGGCTGAACAATGTTTGTATGCCGAGAAGAACTTAGTCCGGACGATATTTTGCCCGAACGTTACCTAGGCCGAACTATGTCTCGGCCGAACGATCCTTAGGCCGAGCAATAGTTAGGCCGAACGGTAGTTGATGCCGGACAATCCTGCCATGCCAAACGTTCTCACATGCCGAACGTTATTCCACACCGAACGTCTCCCAATGTCGAATGCTCTGTCATGCCGGACGTTCCATGGACGCCGAACGAACTTGAATGTCAAGTACCTCTTGAATGTCGAGCGCCCCTGACTGCCGAGCGCTTTCGAATGCCGAACGGTTTTGGGATGTCGAACAAGATTCAGGCCGAACCTTCATGGATGCCGAACCTTCGTGGATGCCGAGCGTTCTTTGTATGCCGAACGTTTAGAACGCCGAGTACCAAGTTGCCTAGTCAAATCTTCAAGAAACACTTGCCCTCAAAGTGAATCGCATGACCGAACGCGATATGCTTTGAACTACGAATCCTTTGTGCTTTGCTTCGAACCTTGGCCCATCATCCTTGGAGGTTGTTTTCCTATGAGCACTTGATGAAGTGGTGTGTGCCGAGCGTAACGCGAATGCCGAACGATACGGCCGAAGCCGAACGCTCCACGTGTGTCGAACGGCTTTGTATGCCGAAGCCGAACGATGCGACTTTGACGGGTTCCACCGGCCATAGCCTCTTCGACTTCTTCTTCTTCCCTATAAAGGCCATCGTCTTCCTCCTTCTCCTTTCACTTTTTTACCTCAGCTATCTTGTACTTGAAAATTTCACCTGCTAACAACCATTCCTTCCCAATCCAATCGGCATTGATTAAAGCCGTGCCCTTAACCCAAGATTTCTCCAAGTCTCGATCTACTTGCTAGGCAATGATCCCTCTATCTATGTCCTTTCCCTAAGTGAATGGGTTTTAACACGAGGCTCGAGTCCGTAAATTTGAACTGTAGTGGATAGGTGTTGCACGGATGGAGGAATCGAAGTTCGATTAGGGTATTTCTTTGGCTAGATAGTATGGATAGAGAGAGAAGTGGCCTGCGTCGAGTATACGAGGGAGATGTTGGGAGGTGTATTGTGGTTCGGCATGGTTCTCTTGTGCCGAACGAGTTTGGAGGAGAAGAAAGGATGGAGAAGGAGTACGAAGTGGCTAAGATGCCGAACGGCATGTTCTGGTATGACTTGCCAAATGACCCGTTCTGGTGGTTCGGTGTGGATGGAGGAAGAGAGGAAAAAAAAATGAAACCGTAGTTAAAGGAGGATTGCCGAGCGTTGGGGATCGACGTAGTCTGGTTCGGCATGTCTCACACATGCCAAACAGTGGGTTGGGAGGTTAGGGAGGAAGCATGAGTTAGATGGGATGCCGAGTGTTGTTTCGGCAGAACAGAATCTTGATCGAACGATACTTTGCCGAGCGCTACCTAGGTCGATCGTTAGTTAGGCCGAACGAAAGTTTGACCGAACAATATTCGTCCCGAACGTTAGCTTCGCCAGTCGATACATAGGCCGAACAACTTTTAGGCCGAGCCATTATGAATGTCGCACCATCCCTGAGCTTAGGCCGAACACTTGTTTACCTTTCCTAATCATACAACAAAACAAGGACAAGGACTCCATCATACTAGCATATCGAACTAATCCGAACTGATAACCTTCTAGTTTCAGTAGACACAAACCTGAACTTAAATCGACATAATCGGATAACTTCTTCTAACCTTTTCTGAATCCGAAATAGTAGACACCATAAGGCAGGCTTTTGGAGGCGGTCAGCGATGACAGTCTTCGAAGGCGATGATTCGAAGCTCAGTTTTATACCAGTAACCCCGTGACTTTCAATTTTTTAGCGCTTACACACAAAATGATCACACTAGTTCACACACCACACGGGAGGAATTCTTGTGTTGTTAATTATGATGTCGATTGTTTTTCAAGTATAGCTCAAACAGGTGCTCTTGTCAAACTCGATATTTATCGGAGATGTCTAAGAAATCTAGCTCCGCCATGATTTCTGACAGATTGGGTCCATCCTCTTGACAGGAAGTCGCAGATGTCTCGAATCCATCAACCTCCCCTGCACATAACTTAGCCCCCAATCCCCTGGATGCATCGATTTTCTTTGACAACCCTGTCGATTCACAGGCTTCAAAAATCAATGAAGTTGCGCTCCGGCGAATATGTTCCATCCACGGAATACCTTTGGACGATGTGCTGGTTCCATCGAGGCACGATCGGCCACACCTGCCCCAAGTTGGATACACGGCGTGTAATAAATTCATGTGCTGGGTTGGCAGTGTGCCACCGTTCAATTTATTTCTTCGGGACGTGCTGCAATACATCAACATCCCCCCGTCGCATCTGCACCCAAACGGTCACGCCTTCATCTATGGCACTTACATACTCTTCATGATCGTTTTCTCTCGGCCTCCAACTCCTGGAGACATCAGATATATTTATATGATCAAGAAGCGGAGAGATAGCCCCTCCTTTGTGTTCCTCGAGCCGCACCACAAATGCCAAATTTTAACCGGGGCGTAGAGCAAGTTTTCCCTGTACAAACAAGAATGGTTCTATATGCGTTGCCCCCGCTTTTGCGAGGAGATGGGTTGAAGGAAGTAAGTCTTCTTCTTGGAACGATACTCATGTTTTCGTCGAGGCTATGCCTTTTCTAACTCTTGTTTCATCTTCTCAGGTATCAATCCACGTCCTGACGGCCACGGATATTCTGAGGCCGTTGAAGCTATTAAAGCTCTTCCCGCCGTAGAACGAGACATCCGAACTCTCATTACAGATGAGTCACTATCCCGGTTCAGACTGTAAGCATAAGGTCGTCGGGTAAGCCTTCCCGAGGGCGTCTCCATACCCAAGCCTGCATCCGGTAAAGGGAAAAAATTAGCTGATTCGTCATCACGCCACACCCCTGATGTACATGAAGAGGGGAAACCAAAGAGAATGAACCACCCGAAGTACAAGGTGAGAATTTGGGTCCCGCTCAAGATCCTATAGTCGAAGTGCACTATATCGAAACGTCGTCTTCTCCTTCAAAGAGGAAAAAGGGATTGACGTACAAGATTAGAAAGGAAAAGGTTGGCGGAACTTCGAAAGTTACGCTTATTCAAGCGGAGAAAGAGGCCTCTTCACAACACATAGAAAGTTCTTTAAAGGGCCTATCGAACCTCTCCATTCCGGATGATCTGCTCAATTACGACTTTGACAATCCAGAGGCATTTAAGCTTCATTCGCTCATCAGAGGCGATGCGGGCGTTCTATCCCAAAGTCAGGGAGAGAAAATTCCTATTAGCAAAGCGACTGGTCCGTCGGGGTGAAACACTAGGACACACACGAACACTTTCACTTCAATTTGCACTTAGATTTTTATCGTCGCGCTTTTCTTTGCTAATTCGCTGTTATTTGAATTCTGTACAGGTGACATGGGGCGCCCACATGGATTCAATCATCTTCGTGGTTCGTCTATTTTTTATCAGTCCAGATGGGACTCGGGTTCTGGGAGACGTCGAGATAGAGATGGTGACGGCGATAAAGATCATCATTCCCGGGACTCGTCATCTCGGAGGAAAACTTACTATCAGCCAAAATACCACCAGGATACCTCCTCTCACCTGGAGAAAAGTAAAGACAAGCGCGGCCATAAGAGGTCGCAATCTGATGCTCCTCGAGACCAACACTCTAATCCCTCTTCCACTCGGCAGTCCCGAGATTCTCACAGGAGAGGTGAACTTTCAAAGCCGTCTCCTCCCGCTCCTGCAATAGACCCATCAATATCGGAGAGGTTGGCCGAGCATAAAGACAAATTTCCAAAAATCTGCTTCAATGGCCTGAAATTCCTCCCGACGATTCATCCTATCCCCAGACAAGTCAAGCAGAGCGCCATCGCCTATACAAACGACGTCTATGTTCAACACGATGCGTTTGTTCATTTGGCTGAAAAAATTTCTGAAGTCTCCGTGGAGCGCCAACATGAATCGATCATATGAAGCTTGAGACTATTCATGACAAAGATATCAATAAAGCTCAAGAGAAGACATTGCAACTTACAAGTATGAACTTGAGGTCGTCCATCAGAGCGCCAAGGACACTGCTGAGGCCGTCACTCGTCTGGAATCAACTCATAAGAAAGAACTCGACGAGGCGGTTCAACGATGTGGGGCTTTGGCTCTAGAGAAGGACTCAGTTCAAAAGGAGAGGGACGCACTTAGCCTCCGAATCAAGGAACTTGAGGAGCAGCTTCGCAGGGAGAAGGAAGAAAAAACAGCCACCCAAGAAGAGTCACGACGATAATGTGACGAGATCGTTGCCACTCGACTTTTAAAAGAAAACTTGAGGGCGATCTTTCCAGGGTTGAGGCGTTAAAGAGTGAAGCCCGTGAAGAGGGCAAGAAGATGGCGTCCATGGATATCGACTTGCGTCTCGAGGCGGCTAGGGAAGAAGGCAGGGAAGAGGTCAAAAGCATGTTTGACCCGCTAATCGCTGATTCAACACCCGCGTTCTCATGCACCGAGACTTGACTTTTTTGGGCGAGGGATATCTTGAATCTTTAGCTGAGGCATGGAAGGCCTTGATAGAAATTAGGAAGGCCGAGAACGGCACCAAAGAGATTGATGAGGGGACTTGATAAAAGAATTCCTTAAAGGAAATGAGCCTTCAGACTTGTCGGAGGCCAAAGCTATTTATTGCAAAGACTACCCCTCAAAGAAAGGGAAAGAAGTCATTAACGGTCCACCCGGGGTCGTGCCTCCAATTCGTGTACCTATCCAATCTGCCGATCGGCCGATACTCGATCCATTTGAGCAGTATATTGGTTATAATTCGGAGGACCCTGGCCTTGGTGTCCATATTCTGTCTCCCATTCTAGAGAGTGAGATCCCCTTGACGGCTGAGAGGTTGCCGAAACCTGGTAGATAACCCTTCATTTTAAGATTCCAGAAATCGTCATTCTTTACGAAGGACTATTGTATTCTAGTGCTCGTTTTTTCTGATTTTATGCAGACCATTCTGATCTCGATCCCACTCTGAGGAGCGATGTCACCAAGGAGATAGGGAAAGAAACAAGTGAGGCCCCTCATGTAGGAGAGGCTTCCAGTCCAGACGCCCAAGTGATCAGAGCGCTTGATGAAGATAAATCTAAGGCATCCTCTCCCATTAACGGGAGTAATGAAGTTGAAATTACAGGCGTCTCCAAGCACACATCCGAGCTGAGCATGAAGGAGAGGCTTGAGAAAGAGAAGGAAGAAACGACCAAGATCAAGGTCGAACCTCAAGCCGTGGACCTCGACGATCCTTTGAATAAGCCGCTAAAGATCATCCTCATTGGCAGGTCCAAACCCACGGATGTTCCTCATACTTCTTCGGCTATCAGTCCTCCATCAAAGAAGGGTACCAAAGGTAAACGCGGAGGAGAGGAGTCGTCTGAGAAGACAACGGAGGTGAAGAAGGTGAAGAAGCACAAGAAGCAATTATTACTCTCGTTCAACGAGAGTTAGTTTAGATTATGCAAGTACTTTTGTTTTCTTATTTTGTGTAAATAAACTTTTGATTCCGAGCTTCAAAGGAGTTGTAATGGAAAATTATCTTCGATGAATAAAATTTAGTTTTTCTGTCTTTTCATTGCTCTTATCATTTAATTTTCTTTGTGATTGTGATTCAAATCCAAGCTATTGTGAATATAATAGACCTCTCAGTTCATCTTCATATAGCTTGGAAATTCTTTGAGAGCTGTCTGTTTTTTTCTTCCGCGCTCCAAGCACTTAGAATATTTTCTAATATGTGCACCGAAGGCTCGATGACTTCAAGTCATTTATATCCAGTCCACCCTTAGCGGAACTGGTCATTTAAATCGTTTATACTTGAGTCCGCATTCTGAGGACTTAGAGTACTTCAATCCACACTCCAGGGACTTGGAGATTTTGAAGCGTTTATACTCGAGTCCGTTCTCCGGGGACTTAGAGTACTCCAGTCCGCACTCCGGGGACTTGGAGATTTTAAGTCGTTTATACTCGAGTCCGTTCTCCGGGGACTTAGAGTACTCCAGTCCGCACTCCGGGGACTTGGATATTTTGAGTCGTTTATACTCGAGTCCGCGCTACGGGGACTTAGAGTACTCCAGTCTGCACTCTGAGGACTTGGAGATTTTGAGTCGTTTATACTCGAGTCCGCGCTCCGGGGACTTAGAGTACTCCAGTCCACACTCCGGGGACTTGGAGATTTTGAGTCATTTATACTCGAGTCCGCGCACCAGGGACTTAGAGTACTCCAGTCCGCACTCCGGGGACTTGGAGATTTTAAGCGTTTATACTCGAGTCCGCGCTCCGGGGACTTAGAGTACTCCAGTCCGCACTCCAAGGACTTAGAGATTTTAAGTCATTTATACTCGAGTCCACGCTCCGGGGACTTAGATTACTCTGGTCCACACTCCGGGACTTGGAGCTTTTAAGTGTTTATGCTCGAGTCCGTGCTCCGGGGACTTAGAGCGCTCTGGTCCGCACTTCGGGGACTTAGAGATTTTAAGTCATTTATACTCAAGTCCGCGCTCCGGGGACTTAGAGTACTCCAGTCCGCACTCCGGGGACTTGGAGATTTTAAGTCGTTTATACTTGAGTCCGCGCTCCGAGGACTTAGAGTACTCCAGTACGCACTCCGGGGACTTGGAGATTTTGAGTCGTTTATACGTGTTCGTACGTTAGCCAGAATAATACGATTTCGTTTGCCATCGACGGTCGCTAGCTTGAAAGTTCCTTCTCCAAGCTTCCGTTCGACGACGTATGGACCTTCCAATGCGGTATTCATATGAGATGGGATCGGAAAAACTCGTTTCAAAACGAGGTCTCCCACACCAAAAATTCTCAGTCGGACCTTTTTGTTGTAATATTTGGCGACTTTATGTCTGTATGTGATCGCTCTCAAGTTGGCTTCTTCGCATTTTTCGTCAATGAAGTCCAATGATTTCAATAAAAGATTCTGGTTCGATTCGGGGTCGTAATGAGTTACCCGATGTGATGGAACTTCAAGTTCCATGGGTATGATGGCTTCCGTGCCATATGCCAATGCGAATGGAGTGTAGCCAGTCGCGGTCTTGTGGGTGGTCCTGTAGGCCCAAAGCGTCATTGGAAGTTCATCCACCCATTTGCCTTTAGCCTTTTTCAGACGCTTTTTCAATATGGACTTGATTATCTTGTTTACGGCTTCCACTTGTCCGTTGGCTTTCGGGTGAGCAATCGCTGCAAACTTCTTCTCAATGCCGTATTTCTGACAAAAATCTTTGAACTCCTTGCTCTCGAATTGAGTTCCATTGTCTGTACTGATGGTCCGTGGGAGGCCAAAATGGCATATGATATTTCGTACGACGAAATTAATAACCTTCTTGGTGGTTATTGTGGCCAGAGGCTCTGCTTCTGTCCATTTGGTGAAGTAGTCGACCGCAACTACTGCATATTTCGCTCCATCTTTGGATATGGGTAAAGAGCCGACTAGGTCAATCCCCCACATTGCAAATGGCTAGGGACTAACCATCTGCGTGAGCTCCGTCGGCGGAGCTCTCGGGATTTTTGCATATATCTGGCATTTGTCACATCTTCTCACATAGTCTGCGGCATCCCGATTCACAGTTGGCCAGTAGTATCCATAACGGAGGACTTTCTTCGCTAATGTCTACCCCCCAGTATGGTCATCGCACTCTCCCTCATGGACTTCCTTCAGGACTCGTTTTATCTCACCATGGGCAATGCATCGGAGTAATGGGGTTGAGAATCCCCTTCGATACATTATTCCGTCTTGTATTACATAACGAGGAGCCTTACGAAGGACTTGTCGTCTTTCGCTCCTTTCTTCGGGTAAGATCTCAATAGCAAGTACTGCCTGATTGGGGTCATCCACGATTCCTTCTCGATTTCTATTTCTAACACAAAATCTACCTCCATCATATCTATACTCGGGGCATGGAGGGTCTCAACAAGAAATAATCCCATTTGCTGTGCATCGCCAGTGCTTGCGAATTTTGCCAATGAATCGGTTGCTCTGTTTTGCTCACGTGGGACATGTGAAGTATCATAGTACTCGAGATTCGCTAGCAGCTCCTGAACTCGGACCAAATATGGGGCAAGTCTCTGCCCCCTTGCTTGGTAGTCTCCTCGCACTTGGTAAACCACCAGCTGAGAGTCGCTAAAGATTTCAACCGATTTTACTCCCAGTTCTTTAATAAGTCTTAAGTCGGTGATCAACGCTTCATATTCGGCTTCATTATTCGTCGTTGTGAATTCGATCTTCAAAGCATAGCAAATCGATTGGTTTTCAGGAGTTACAAGAACTACGCCAACCCCCGAACAACGGTCGTTGATGCCCCATCGGTGTACATCTTCCATTAAACGGGAGGTATGACATTGTGATCGTTTTATTCGTCTATCATAGTGAATTCAGCAATGAAGTCAGCTAGTGCCTGTCCTTGTATGGCCCTTCGCGGCAGGTAGGTAATGTCGAACTTACTTAGCTTAATATTCCATTTTAACATCCTTCCTGAAGTTTTCGGTCGTTGGAGTATCTAACGCAAAGGTTGATCAGTATAAACACTGATTGAGTGTGCCTGAAAATACGGGCGAAGCTGGCGTGATGCAACCACCAAGCAATAGGCTAGTTTTTCAATCTTTGGATAATTTCTTTCTGCCCCCGTCAAGCGTTTACTAACATAGTAAATTGGCTTCTGAACCCGGTCTTCCTAGCGAACCAGGGCTGTGCTGATAGCGTGCTGGGATACAGCCAAGTAAACGTACAATATTTCATGGTCTATTGGTTTTGACAATATCGGGGGACTTTCCAAGTGCCTTACAAGAGCTCAGAATGCTTCCTCACAATCGGATGTCCACTCGAAATTCCTCTTTCCTTTCTTTATGACATCGAAGAAAGGAATACACTTGTTTATGGCCCTAGATATGAATCGGCTCAGCGTGGCCACCTTTCCACTCAAGCTTTGCGCCTGTTTTATGGTTCTGCGCACTTGTATATCTCGGATAGCCTAAATCTTCTCCGGGTCAGCCTCGATTCCCCGTGCATTCACAATGAAACCCAGAAACTTTCCTGACGCTACGTTGAACGTACACTTCAAAGGATTAATCTTCATTCCATAACGCCTGAGTATGTCAAACATTTCCACTAAGTCTCGGATGTGGTCGTTTGACTGCCGTGACTTCACGAGCATGTCATCCACATAAACTTCTATCGTTTTACCAATCTGGTCTTTGAACATTCTATTTACCAGACGCTGATAAGTTGCTTCCGCGTTTTTCAATCCAAAGGGCATCACTACATAACAGTACAACCCAATGTTTGTGACAAAACTGTTATGTTCTTGATCTGGGAGGTGCATCGGGATTTGGTTATATCTAGAGTATGCATCCATGAATGACAGTAACTCGTGTCCGACAGTTGAATCGACCAGTTGGTCAATCCTCGGCAACGGAAAACTGTCCTTCGGGCATGCTTTGTTTAAATCAGAATAATCAACACAAGTTCTCCACTTTCCATTCACTTTCTTTACCAGCACCGGGTTAGATACCCATTCAGGATAGAGGGCGTCGCGAACAAATCCATTGGCTTTGAGTTTGTCCACCTCCTCTTTGAGAGCTGTGGACCTCTCCGGGTCCATACCTCTCCTTTTCTTTTTTACAGGAACGTACTTAGGGTCTATGTTCAACATATGACTCGCAACTGTTGGAGAAATCCTACACATATCAGACTGAGTCCAAGCGAAAACATCAAGATTCGCTCGGAGGAAGTCAGTGAGGCTCTCGGCCACTACGGGGTCGATTTGTGATCCAATTTTAAGAATCGTGGCGTGTCATCCCGGCTGACTGGGATGTCAACTGTGAGTTCAGCCGGTGCTGCATTGGTTTCCCTGGGTCCCCCATCATCATCTATCAGATCTATGTCTCTATAGATCCGAGAATGTTGCCCGAGCCAGGGCTAGGGCACTGCTTGTCAACTATCAGAATTTTGAATGCGGACGTAGCTATCCGCAACCTTTCCTTTCTCTCTACGCCGAGCCTCTCTCAGCTCAGCCAGATATCATGCGCATCCGTTTGCCTGATCGTCGTGTACCACTCCAACACCACTGTCTGTGGGAAATTTTAACGTCAGACACCAAGGAGCCAATGCTGCCTTAAATTCTGCAAAGGCTGGACGTCCTAGAAATACGTTATTTAGAGAGTCAACATCCAACACTATGAATGGTAGGATTCGCACGCTCCTACGCTTGCCTTGCCCCAGTTCAACTGGTAGCTCCACATATCCCACTGCATCCGTTGTTGCGCCATTAAAGCCATGGATTCTGTTATTGGATGGTTTCAAATCCTCAGCCTCCAGCTTCATTTGGTCATATGCCTTCTTGAAGATGATGTTAACGGAACTTCCACAATCAACTAGAATTCTCTTCACAAAAGCCGACCCAATTGTCGCAGATCTGACCATCGGGTCGACGGTAGGGGCCTCCACCTTATCCGCATCTCGGCTCATTAATACAATATCATCATCCATCATGCGCCGCTGCTTTACAGGAGTCCCATCCTCTACATTCGAACAGCACTCATACTCCGCATGTCTTAAGGAGTTAGCACATCGCTCCATCTCCTGCCAACTCTTATCCGCAGGATGAGGTCCGCCCGCAATCGTGTTGATAACCAATCTACCCACAGTTCGAGCAGGTTTTTCTGGTTGGAGTGGAGATGGCCCACGTCTGGGGTCCGATGTCTCTTGTCTTCCGTCTTGTGGGTCTTTGACGAACTTCTGCAGCTTCTTCTGTCTAATCAACTTTTCAATAGCGTCATGGAGGTGCCTGCACTCCTTTATGTTGTGCCCATAAGACTCGTGAAAGCGGCAGTACTTCCCAGTCCGCTTTTGTTCCTCCGTTGATTCATTTGGGCGTGGTTTCCTATACTGGAAAGTGTTGCAAGTTGACAAATAGATGTTCTCAAGTGATGCGTTGAGCGGGGTGTATTCAGTGTAGGTCGGGATCCTTGACTTCCATTTTTCCGTCTCTCTTTTCTTTCCGAGATTTCCACCTCCGGATCCTTTAGACTGCCCAGGCTTGTTTTGGACGTTGACTTGGGCTTTTCCCGAATTATCGCTGGTTTGCTTCATGGCGACGGTACTTTTCTCATTTTCCTGCGCAGGCCCTGGTGCTTTGTCTCGTCTTGTCCATCGAGCTTCTTCCCTTCTTATGAACTGATGAGCTTTTGAGAAAAAACGCTCCGACATGGATGGGGGCTTTCCTGCCAACCAATCTCCAAATTCAGAGTCTGGATCCACTCCACGCATTACCGCCATCAAAATTGCATGGTCGTTTGGATTGTTCACCTCAGTAGCAGCAACATGAAATCTCTATAAGCATGCTTTCAATGACTCTTTGGGGCTTGGATTACGCTTGATAAGGACATCACATCCTTTGGACGAGTGGTGTGTATCCTGAACTGCTCTATGAATTTCATTGTCAATTCGTCAAAGCTGGATATAGACCGCGGGGGAAGTCGAGTAAACGACATGGTGGAAATTCCAGACAGAGTGATTGGGAAGCACCTACACTTGGTCGCATCATTAGCTCTTGCAGAATCCATCGTCCATCCGTACCTCATCACATGCTGCCTGGGATCCGTCTTCCCTTCGTAGGCTGGGATAGTTGGCATATTGAACTTCTTGGGGTATTCAGCTTGCAGGATACAATCCGTAAAGGGAGTATGGCTTCTGGTCACTCCCCAATCTTCATTGGTCAAGCCTTGGTTCTCTCTCATCAACTGCCTGACCATAGCTGTCAATTCCGGAGTTTGAATGGAGGATGGAAGGTTGGTTTCCATTCCACGGGACCGTGCGGGTTGGTGTCTCGCCTGATTTGGGTCTTGGAGGTTTGGGTGTCCGGTCTCTTCGTGGGCTTGATTCCCAGTGCCTGTCTGGGCACCTTTATCCTTACGGCATCAACGCCTAGGAGGTTCGTCGGTTGAGGTTGATCTATCAGATTCAGAACAAGGGGCAGGGTTACCTCCAGCATCCTGGCGCTGCTGCTGAGCGAGCTGAGTCATGAGATTAGTGTTGGCTTGAATCTGCTCGGCAAGTTGCCTTCTACTTTCCTTGAGTTCTCTTATCAAGTCGTTGAACTCCGTTCGGGAAACGACTTCCTCTTGGTTTTGGGTGGAGGGCCCTGCACCTCTGGTTGTTTGCTGATTTCCAGGTCCAACTTGTTGTACGCTAGCAGTTTCATGGACATCTGCATTATGGGAGGCCGATCTGGTTCGTGGTCTCCCCATAGTAGAGTTGTTGGTTGTAACTCCGAATAAAATCAACAGATGCCTCGTGAATGTTCATGGATCTCCTCTGGGGGGTTTACGCAATCCAGTAGCTACAAAGCAGATCCTAACAGCCCGAGAATTCAATTTTCAATGAAAGCGCCAAAATGTTTGCACCAAAATTGGTCACTAACACCCTTAGAAAGAGATTAATGAAGAAAGTAAATTAAAATAGAGAACACTATAAAAATTTAAACGTAGAGGGCAAGAACACTGAATTTATAGCGGTTCGGCGTAACTGCCTACATCCACTTTGAAGTTGATTTCTATTGATTTCCTTGATAGTTGATTATAGATACAATCTGTTTCTAATTACTTGAATACAATTGCAAAGTAAAAGATTAAATCTTGAATCAGTGTCGAATGCAGCAGAGTTTCCCCAGCGTTCCCAAAAAACTCTGCTTTTTCGCTGTGCCCCTGCCTCTCTATTTATAGACGAAGATGGATTGGATTTTCCTGGTGGACCTGGTGGATGAATATATCAGCCCAAATAGAGTAATCTCTATGTGCCGACCTATAGATACCGAATGTCGAATGCCGGACAGGGCATGAATGTCGAACAGTCTTCTCATGCCGAGCGCAGCGAGGCCGAACACTCTGGATGCTGTGGGAAGCACTTGCACCGGACGATACTGGAAGCCGAACCAGTGACTTGGCCGAACAATGTTTGTATGCCGAGCAGAACTTAGGCCGGACGATATTTTGGCCGAACGTTACCCAGGCCAAACTATGTCTCGGCCGAACGATCCTTAGGCCGAACGGTAGTTGATGTCGGACAATCCTGCCATGTCGAACGTTCTCACATGCCAAACGTTATTCCACACCGAACGTCTCTCAATGTCGAATGCTCCTTCATGCCGAACGTTCCATGGACGCCGAACGAACTTGGATGCCGAGTGCCTCTTGAATGCCGAGCGCCCGTGACTGCCGAGCGCTTGCGAATGCCGAACGGTCTCGGGATGTCGAACAAGATTCAGGCCGAACTTTCATGGATGCCGAACCTTCGTGGATGCCGAGCGTTCCTTGTATTCCGAACGTTTAGAACGCCGAGTACCAAGTTGCCTGGTCAAATCTCCAGGAAACACTATTTTATTTATTTTAAATCTAATTAATCTATTTTAAAGCTATTTAATCTATTTTAATTATATTTAATCTATTTTAATTATATTTAATCTATTTTAAATCTATATTAATTATTTATAACTATTTAAACTATTTTCTTCCAAATCCCAAACCAATTAAAATGGATGGGTTTATATTTCAATTTTTCGATTTTAAAGTGAACATGGTTAATGATGTCATAACCTAAGTTGGGATTTAAAAGTTATAACTAATTGAATATGATGATTTTGGAGGATGGATTTTACCTATTTTGGAAGTATGATTTTTTGAAAGAAATCATGATTTTGGAAATGATAATGACTTGAAAGTGATATAGGTTTGAGAATACGATATTTCGATATAAATTATGAATTCGAATTTGAAAAAGGAAATATAATTATCAAACTATGATTTCAAAGGCGAATATGATTTCAAAAGTAAGTAATGATTTCAAAAGTGATATGATTTGAATTGAATATGATATTTTGATATCAATTATGAAATGATTTTAGAAATGTAAAAGAACCATTCGGTGTGAAATAAGCGATTGGTTTTCATAGAAACCGGGATCGGATGTTAGCATACTCTCTGCCAATACCGAAAACCACTTTGACAACTGTATACGCGGTGGAGATTCCAGAATGAAGTAGGATGGTGGCGACGATCCTATATGAGGTATAAACGTAGACCTGACTCACATGAGTTGGCTTAAGGTGGCTAAAACAGGAGAAATTGACGAGCCAAGTGAGGTCATTCCTCCAAACGGGCATGCTCCATCAACACTATATTCTCACATTTGATTTATTTGGTGGCCACCCTTCGATTTTTTTTACTCAAGAGTGTGTTTCGAGTTGGGCGGTAGTTGCAGCTATGCGTTACCAACAGTCCGGAAGTGTAATTGGTATATCTACCTTGGCATTGCCTAGTTGTAACGTGTCACCTACTCTAGCGCGCCTTCTACGAGTTTGCTTTGTACCCTACCTATGGAGTGCCCTCTGACGACACCTAGTATGGGTGGGATTACGGTACTATATAGACTTCGGGAATATATAAAAATGTGTTAAGGGGGATATGGGTAACGCCTTAACGCTATTTTAATACTTTTTACTTTACTGTGGACATATTGTAATAGCTTATTGTACTACATAGTAGATAGTTTAACGGATCCTTAGGAGGTGTGAATCCTGAGCATCTCTTAAGTTACTGCACTAACGTTAGACACTGGATAGGAGACGTCAAACTCCGTGAACATCTTGACGTCCTTCCACTCATATTTATTTATCGTTGATTTAACTTACATAAGATCTTTTAGTTCTGACTCGAGTGTTCTGTCATTTCAATTCGCTTGGGTCAGCCTGAGAATTTTAGGATTTAAAGACTTATTCCGAAGGACGAAGACAGAGATTTGTGTTAAATATGCGCTTGTATGTTTTTGTTTGATGATAATAAACATATATATTCATTTAAATGTATTTGGTAATGTACTATTTTTTTTCGTAGATTAAATAAATATTTGTTGAATAAAATAAATTACACAGAATTTGAATTTGAATTCAAACAGAACAAGTTACAAAGATTTTGAATTCAAACGAATATTTTATTCAAACTAATATTTATTACAATTTTAAATAGTACAATTTCATGCTCTCACTATACATATACATTTTTTATTACAATCACATCACATTTCACATTTACAGTTAACCTCACTACATATCACTCACACTCGTGTTTTTGTCTTCAACTGCATTCCGGTTTGAATCCAGCATCTGAGTAATCTGCAAAAATATTCTCAAACGCAGTAAAATTGAAAGAGAAATATTTTTGAAATTTGAAAGAAACGATGATTTTGAAAACATTGTTTGCCTCAGTTATTTGGGTTGTTTGTCATCATTTTTGACTGTGCAATATCTGTGCATATCAGTATTTTTATCAGGAACAGGCAATTATAAGTGGCTGCAGTACACACGTGTACATTCGTATACGTGTGCACTGCCTCGCCAACTCGAGTGCAAAAATCAAACAAAAGCACAGAAATCAAAAACAAGGTCAAACCCAAGATAGGTTCAACTCAAGGCAAATGAATAGACAAAGCAATTGACTACAAACAGTTCAAGACTAAAGCCACTAACAAATGCAACAACAACATGCTTGAAGACTCCAGCACGACCAAGTATGGAGTGTACAAATGCAAATGTCCAAACAACAACATGAAGTGAATCAAGTTCAAGGCAGTAGTGTATATGAACACAATCAAACTACAACAGGCCAGAGGTGAAAACAATGCAATACTGAAGTGATGAAGTGCATATAAACAACTGCAACACACATGCACGACTTATGGCAGTGAAACTCAAGCAAGTCAGACCAACACTGCAACTCAAAATGAAACATGGCTGCAGTTACAAACTAGAATGAAAACTGCACTAATCCAGTTCCAATATTTTTCTGAATCAAGTGATACAAGGTCAGGGAAGCAACCAGGATGGAGCAGAGACAAGTAAGGCATAGCTACTGCACAGCAACATGAATGAAGACTACAGGTCTCGATGTAAATGAAATGCACATGATAACATCACTGCAAATTATTCATTCAAAGCAACAGAACAAAGACCAAGCGTAGCATCAGTCACACTTTATCAAAAACATGCAAGACAGTGGTCATAAATGCAGTAACAACACCAACCAGAGGCAACATCACAAAATTCAACTACAGTAATGCATCAGTGACCAAACACAGGAACTCGACAAGGCAGAGGAATGTCACAAGCATAAAAGCATGGATACAGCAAAGTCAGAGACTACAACATCAAAGTGCAGTGCAACATGAACCAACTCCAAAATGTATCACTAACATATACTATAGGGATGAACACATGAGAATGGACAAGGCACAAATCAAGTCCAGCTACAAGTTGCAGACTCAAAGCATCAGTGGACACAAATAAACACAATGCACATGCCAACAACAAATCCAGCAAACATGACACCAAGCTACAAACTCAAATGTAAACAGAAACATCAATATGCAATGCCACAGTACTGAATACCATATGGACACAGCAATGTTCAAGACCAAGGTGGTCAAGGCCAAAATCATCAATGCAATGCACAGCAAAGTCAAGGGCATATGAAGACAAGTGTAACATCACAACTAAGTACAATGAATTCACAGGGCCGAAGCAAACACATGAATTCACAAATCCAAGCCGTGTCGAAATCAAAGATGAAAAAGTCAGAGCCTTAGCAATAAAGTAATTCACAAAACAGAAATCAAGTGTGAGACAAATTGAAACAGTCAATGCCAAGTCGAACCAAGCAAATTGATCACGAAATCAAATCAATACCGTGTGAATCAAGCTACCAAAAATATGAAATTGACAAAGTCAGATCAATCCCAAGCATCAATACAAGATCGAACGACTATTGACAAATTCAAATATATTTAGACGAACGTAATTCAAGGAGTTCGAACGCATATATAACCCAATCATCACTGGCAAATTAATCATCGAGTTCAAGTATCAACTTAGTAAAGCAAAAGGAGACAGTACATACCGAATTCACAAACAACGAACTCGATCAAGCAACTGCAAACGAGCAATAGTCAACCATCAGAGAAGCAGCGAGCTAGGGCAACATATCTCAGATCGATTGAAGAAACCGAAGCCCTAATTGGAACAAAGAGCCGAAGCCCTAACTGGAACAAAGGGAACGAAGCCCTAAACAGAATGAAGCCGCCATTATTCTCACGAACGAGACAAAAGGATCGGGTGAAATAAGGGAGTGGGCTGGCCTTATTAAAAAAAGGGTGTTTTGTTTTTTAATTTTTATAATAAGGCTTTATTATATTGTTAATTAGTTTTAGGGTTATTTTCTATTGTTTTTTAATTATTGTTTTTATTTTACGAATCAAAGAATCTTGGTAAATCACCACCTAGGTTTTAGGTTGTGTCTGATTGTCTATTTAGAGTTAGTTCAGTAAGCAGGGGTTGCGAGTTTGCAAAACTCTATAGGCGGTAGCAGGGTTTGCAAGTCTGTTAGAGTGTTTGTAAGCGTGATACTGTTTAATTCTAATAGAAATCTGGGAATGCAGCAGTAGGCAGGGGTTGCCGAAGCTGGGTAAATTTTGTGTGTGATTTACTTTTCAGTATATTTATTTCTGCAGTTTATTTTTGTGTTTAAATCAAGAAAATTTGCTATAACCCTATTCACCCCCCCCTCCCTCTAGGGTTAATCTAGATCCTACAATTTGTATTACTACTATTGACTATATTATTCCACTGCATCATATTATTCTTCTGCATTATTATTTATCTCTAATATGTGTAACTCTGATACTGTGATTGTATAAGTATAATCAAATGTTTTGTAAATAGCTTCACAAACTGTTATTTGATTATTATATTTTGTCATTCTGCTGTGAGATTTTGTTTTTGTTTTATTCCTTTCTCTTTATCTTATTTACCCCAATAACAATCTATCCTTCTGTATGGTCTTAGTTGGCACGTATGGCTGCTTAAAGCGTCCAAAAAGGAAGGATGTTACATTATGTAACATTTAATGACGTTCAATTGTAATTGATTTAAATAAATTGATGACAAATAACAATTGTCGCCATTTCTATATTTAATCACATTTGCATGTTTGTTATCTACACACAAATGTTATAGTGATTTACACAACACTAATTTCGTTAAATTTCACTTTATTACTTAATAATTCATTAATTAATTCAACATTTAAATTGTTAGTTACTCTTTTAACCCAATTATCAATTAATTACATATTACTAAAATTAATTTACAATCTATAACCAATTATAACTTTTTAATCATTTCAATTAATTGAAATTACATTTAAAGCAGTTATCAATTTCCTTAAATTAATACTATTACATTTCATTCCAATTATATTCTTTTTATTAAATCATAAATTTTTATTTCTTCGAAAGTTAAATCACAAACCTTATTAAATTAACTATTTTTAATTATCGAAAATTACGGGTCTTTATAGTATTTGATCATCTCCTTTATTTTCAGTAGACATGATTTTATGATTATTAAGGTATTAGGGCATGGGTCCAATTTGATTTGGAGGGGATTCGAGCTTCGTTGTGAATCAAGGAGAAATTTCCAAAAGCGGGTAGAAGATAAAGTGGGCTTTAGGCCTTAATTTAATTCAATTTATTTTAATTTACCTCCCTTTATAGTCAAATTTAAATAATTATAAACATTTTAATATGAAAATTATTTTCTACAAAATATTTCATATTTATTAATGCCCGTTATTTAATTTAATCTATTATTAGAAAAGAGTTTGCTAATTTAATTCAATATTACCAATTATTTAATTATTCAATATATTACTCAAAAGGAATATACTAAATTATTTTAATTTATTAAAACAAAATCTATTGTTAGATAGGATTCAAAAAAATAAGAATTTATTTTCAAAATAATAATTATTAAATCAAATTTGAACAATTGTATTTCAATTATATTTATTTATGGAGTAAAAAAGCTGGGTTGTTGCATCCAAGAAGTCAAGGAGTTAAATAATAATTAACTCAAGTGATGAGGAAGAGGATAATAATAATCAAAACTTTATTTCCAAATAAAAGAAAGCTTTATGGACTATGAAAAAGCCTTTGGTCCTACCGCAAGGCCTGGCCGAAGCAAACCAAAGTGTATGCGCTCCATAATTTTATGATAATTAATTAAGAAGAAATCAATTAATAAATTATAACACCGAAAAAAAGATTTTTACAAATGTCAGAATTTGGCTATAAAATTTACACCATTGGATTCCTAGCACTTTTCTGATCAATTTTCATGTGTAAAGATTTTCGATCGAAGTTCAAACGAAAAGATTATTCGATTTTAAAGATTTTGAATTGAAAATAATTATAAATATAATTATGCTTATAAAAATTAATTGATGTTAGTTAATAATGTTAGTGGAAACTTAGAATTAAGAATTTTTTACACTAAATCAAATTTGAGAAAATATATATAAGTGGAAATAGATTATATTGGTGGTGTAGTAAAGGAATAAAACAAACAAAATCAAATGATTTAGTAACACATAAAACAAGCCACAGGTCGACCCATAATGCACCCTGGTCAACTGGCAGTGGTCGACCCAAGGAAATAAGTGATCGACCATTGGTACTGTCAAAATGGCAACAACACGTAGCCAAACGGTCTGGATTTAATGCAGTTTAATCTAATAGCTAGCATTGATTTGAACCCCTATAAATATGGACCTAGACCCTCACTTCTAAACTCATATTTTCGAAGCGATGCCATTTTCTCTTCTCCTCGAAATCAAAATTCTAAGAAATGGTTAAAAATTATACGTATACACAATTGCAGAATTGCAGAAGAAGAATAAGAAGAAGAATAGGGACAAATCAAATTGCTAAAGTCAAGGTAAATTGTAATTCTTGATCTAAAATGCAAATAAACTACCAAATCTCTTTTCTAATCTATATCCTTAATAAATCTGTGTAAGCTTGCGATGTATAAATCCAAATAGGGAGAAAATGGAGTCAAACTGAAATAATAGGGATTAGATCTAGAGATTTGAAAATCTAAAAAGGTGGGTGAGAAATCATATATTTATATATAATATTAGATTTATATCATTGTAAATATATTCAAGTATGCCTGAAATGGAAATCAGAGTTGTGGGCTAACATTGTATATGTTAAATAATATTATAAACGATGCCTACATATTCTGCTATTAGTAACTTATATTGTACATTGCATGTACGTAAATATGGAGAATATTGCATATTAATAGGCCCTGAAATCTATAGAATATATAATAGTTCCAGATTTTTGAATTTAATATAAGTTGTGTAAAGAAAAAACGCAAACTGAATTACTATAGTAAAACATAGCGATTTAAGTAGCATTTTAATTTATTGAATTATTTAACATGTAATGTAAATTTCTATACATTATCAAATTTTAGATTTATAAATAAAAGTGTAGAGATTGAAATAACAAGGAATACACATAAAAAGAAAGAGACATAAAAAAGGGATATTTACCTTATTTTGTACTGTCTATTTCAATAATTATGAAAAGAAATTCTCTTGTAATTCCAAAAGTAATACGAATTCCCTTTACGGATAAGATATAGAAATTTATATTATTAATCGTTCCATTTGAAAGAAATATACTTTCAATGCATTAAAATATAGAAAGTCCCTAAGGATAAACTAAAGAGTTATAAATGTGATAAAAATAATCTAAGAAAAGTATAAGAGCAATATAAGTAAAAGGGAGTAAATAAAAGAAACAAAAAGATATATAAGTCATAATTTAAAATAAAAAGGGTATAGATAATCCTCTAAAGCAAGGCATGGAATTAAAGATTAAAATGGAATAGAAATAGGAAGTTAAATAACGAAGGTGAAGGAAAGTGAGTGAAAAGCAATATTTAAAATAAAGCAGTAAATGACCTTAAATTAAATAAGATGTAAACGCATGGAAAACCAAAGAAATATTGTCAACAGTGAACAATAGAGGCACAGTAATTAAATAAGAATGAATGAATATATTTTTTTGAAAGAATATACATATATAAACATATATATATATACACGTACCCTCAAGTACGCGGTTATGGTGGGTGTGAACTATATAAGTATGTAAATTACTTAATGGATATGAATAACAATGATTAGAATGGACTAGAAGGCAAAGTCAATAGTGTTACATAATAGAAGTTTGCCTATCGCAAGGGGCCACCAGCAGTTGTGTATACGTTATACCAATGTGGGACATATCCAACTGCAAGACCTGTGCAGTATATATATAGCATATAAGTGAAGTAATACCCTCAGGAGAGTCGGCTTCAATGATTTAAGGGGGTATTGCCTTGATAGCGAGTGGGTCGATGCTATGTCAAGTATGTGTTGGTACCAAATCAAGAGTAGGAGCTGTACATAGGTTGAGTGCATCATCAATCCTACACGGTCAACAGAAAAGATAGGTTTATACCTAATGGACTATGCCTCGTTGGTCCTGTTAGGTAATGCACCACCATAGTTGTTTGCTAGTTTGTTTGATAGAGAAAGGCTAGTTGATCCATAAAATAGTGCTTACATAAACGAATGGGGTAGGTCGAGGATCTTAGTCCTTTATAATCAGTGGAGCTAAGTCTATAATAGGAAGAAGACAAGTAGTAAATCCCCAAGGAAAGATAGAATAAGGCTAAGCTATTGTGACGCTATGTTGGGCACTATGAGACGCACGATGAGGAGTAAACTACCATTAAGAGGTAGACATGAAAGAAAGCGATGAGATAAACCAACAAGTCGACATTTCAGATTCCCCCTCAATATGTAGTTGCACAGGTAGTTGTAATACGAGATGTAGTTCCATATGGACATGATATTGCATAGATGATGGATATTGACGTAGTGCCAGATTACGGATACTAGGGGGATAGTATCTTGATCCATAAAGAGACTGTGGTATTTATACACACACACACATATACACACACACACACACACATATACATACACACATGTATGTAGTAATGGTCTACTTTGGATAGATGGGGGTGAATCTACGCGTATGTGGAATCGAGACAACTAAGAATAAAAGGACATAACATGCAATCGAAGACAATCAAATAAGCTTATGTTATATGTAAAATGTATTATTCACCAATCACTAGAAGACTAGAACATCGTTCTGACCCCCTCCACATTACAAAACATAAGATAGCTTTAGAGGCAGGTATCAGTGCAAGGCAGGATAATGGAAGGACATGTTTCCTTAAACATGCTCAGCACTGACAAGGACACTAGACATTGGAAGTGTCTACTTTGGTTAGTAACTATATGTTCTATTAAAATTTACTATTTCGCTGTGAGATATATCAATTGTGCTCTGATATGTAATCACTTTATATTTGCAAGATATCAAACCAACGACCCGTACTTTGGTGGATTTAGATTTTTGATTTAGCAAAAATTTGAGCCGACTGGTTTGCGGGTTATTACATTTGGTATCAGTGCTTAGATTAGTCGATCTTTAAAAAAGGAAAATGATTAGTGAATGTATTTGTATTTTGCCTATAAATATAAATATATTATACAAAAATCATATAAATTCAGACTATAGAGTAGTTACAACCACAAACTGAATTGATTATAAGTCGAAATAATGGAAGAAGTTGAAGATATACACATACCTTGATTACCCCATGGAAAATAGGTCGTATGAAAAGGCATTGACTAAAAAGAGCATGACTGCAACATATGGAAGGTCCTGGAAGCTGGATAATACGTGACTTTCCAATTGGGCTCCCTGTATAATGCTGATTGATGATGTACAAGAGCTCCAAATAAGGGGAAAGTAAGAGTCCATATGTTGTAGATATCCGCAAGTAATAGAATTTCCGAAGGATGGTGTGTAGCAATCACTCCAAGATGATAGCTAGATTTTAATATTTGAAAAAAAGATAAGTCAAAAAGTAAGTTGAAGAAGAAAAGTCCAAAAGAAGGGATAGATAGAAATCCACTTTGAGCCTGGCCCAATAGAAAATAGTTTTAAAAGTTGAAAAAAATACATAAATAAAATATTTGGAAATAAAATGATAATAATAAATAAGAAAATATTGGATTATGAAAAAACATTTATATAAAAAAGTTTTGTCGAATATATATATATATATATATATATATATATATATATATTGAAATTGAAATTTTTCCATAAGTGATTTTACAAAAGCTATTTGTTTGCAAAATATATAGAGCGTTTATAGCTTGGTAGTTTCTCGGAGAAGAAAGAAAAAAATTTAAGTTGAGAAATTATTATTGGGGTGGAAAATAAGAAGTGGTACTAGTTTTATAAGGGGTAAAAAGAATGTGAAAGAAGATTAGAACCAAAAAATAAATCAGTGGGCGAATGCACTATAATGGTTCAACTAAGAAGATAGTAATTTGAGAATAGAACTATATAAATGTAAGTAATTGGAATAAGAGTAGTTTAGATAAAGGAAGATTGAATATAAATAGCATTATAAAATATAAACAAAAGCAATATTAGGACTTTTTATAAAACAATGTTAGTATTAGAAATAATGCTGGGAGATTATTTTAAAAATAACGATAGTAATCTAGTTAGAAGTAACATAGGAAATTAAAGGCAAAACAAAGGAAAGTGGACCATTGTTATATGCATTTATTGCAAGTATCTTTCATAGTCCCTCCTCACAAGATATTAGAGACTCCACCAAGGATTGGAAATAGAGGCGGTATAGGTGATAAGAAAAGACTAGTGTGAGAGTAGTTCTTATCTACTCCAGTTTTTATTTTATTTTAAATTACAAAGGGTGTTTAGAAATACAATATAATACATTTTTGAAAGGAAATGGTTGGAGATAGTAATTGTTTTTTTAAAATAAAAGATTAATAAATGGTTTATTAAAAATCCTAATTTTTAAGAAGTAAAAGTTAAAAAGGTAAAGGAAAAGAACTTTTGAAAATTTAATTATTATTTTAAAAGTTAAGACAGTAGGTTATTTTCGAATTTGCTAAAGATTTCTAAGTTGTACATTAAAAGTTAAAATTTTTGGAATTAAATACTTCAAGATTTTTAAGTTTTGATTTTTGAAGAAAAATTTGCAAAGACCATATCAAAATTTTAAATGTTGAGTAGATAAGAATGACTACCCAGGTATGATGGGGTAAAAGACAAAGCTAAGAAGATAATAGCAAGGACTACAAATAAAATAGCAACAAGGAATCCTTATAGAGTGTAAAAAATACTAGTGAGAACCTAAGGAAGTTTCGTTAGACATGTGTGCAAGCCATAATAAGAACCCACAAAGGAATAATTAAAGTACACTTCTACAAGTTCTAGGGTATGCTCATATGAAGCATCAAGGATGAAGGAACTAAATACCAAGATTTGGATTAGAAGAAGATGGTGACAGAGGGTAATGAGATGGCAAACATACATAGCGGATATTGGTAGACTCAAAGTTAAGGAAGGCAAGATAGAGGGAGGAAAAGTTATTCCACCAAGCCAATTTGCCAAAGAGTAATTCTAAGTGTGCATATTTTGTATTTTTCACCCACTTCGGAGTGGGAATGCACAATTTGTTCCATAATTGGATGTGGTAATGGAAGTAATGGATAAAACTTATTCATCAGAAGCCATAAAGGAAAGTTAAGATCTGTAGGTTAGATAATGATGGCACGTTAGAAAAATCCATTTAATTACCAGTAAGAAGTGATAGGGCGACAACATCGTTAGTCAGTTGATGTTGAAGGGTAGCTTCCAGCAATAGTTTCTTTAAATGTGTACGATATCATAAGAAATTTTCCTTTTAAATATTGGTTTTCTAGGTGGACCGCAATATTAGGTGGAAAACTATGTAAGGAAATCTCATATAGACACTAACTTGTGCAAAATAAATAAATAAATAAAAGGTTGAAAGTTTATAAAATAAACTAGGCAATTTATTAATTTAGCTACTAAAAGAAAATTAAAATTAAGTGCCTAAATCCTTAAAGTTATGGGAAGGTAAATTTTTGCAAGCAAAGGACAGAGAAAAGTTTACTGTGATGCCACGAGACAATGTCCCTGTACTTTAGAAGCCAAAATTTATAAATGAACTTACGTGTTGGTTGTTTTTATAAAAAAAAATTGAAGTTAAAATTTAACACATAATTAGATAGAGTAAACTATAGACTCTAAGCTATTGATTAAACATCGATCTCATGTGTTGTGGCATAATTTGTTTTGAAACAATATATATACTTTTGAAAAAATTTGTTCAAAATTCTTGGTTTAGAAAACAAGATACTTTTGTGAAAAAAAATTGAAAAATTTTGTGATGAAAATTTTTGAAGTTTAAAATTTTTATCGATATTTCAAAAGGCTATGAAAAATATTTTTGAGCAAAAAAAATGAAGGAAATTTCTAATGTTCGAATTGCTGCATACTTAGCACGGGGAGAAGTTGACAGGTTAGCTAGTATGGGTTTTACTGTGCAACAGAAGTGATAGTAAAATAAGATATGGTTAGAAATGAGGAAAAAGGTTATTTTAGCTGTGGAGTCATTTCCTCCATACCTTTACAGTAGGTGAACTAAACTGGTTTAAAATAATTGTACTTTTAAATTTTAAAGGATTTAAAATAATATTTACTTATATGGACTATACTTGGAAAAATTGGAAGAGAATCGAGGGCAAACGAAAAGGTTCCAAGGTACAGTGGAAAAGGGATATATAAGAAAAGAATTGAAATATGGAATTTTCCATCGACCCTTTTTGACATAAGAATATAAGTTTAGAAAACCGTACTTTTCCGAATTGAGATGTTAACAACGGTGTGCTAGGATTTTGGATAGTAGGGATTAGATGAAAAAATTTGTTGAACTAAATTTCCGTTCGTGGAAGTATGGAAATTTTGGGTGAAAAAACAAGTTTTCGATTTTTAAAAATTTGCATACATATAGAACTATTAGTATATTTAGGTTGTTTGCATCATATTCTCAAAATAGTTTTAAAAAGATGCATTCATATAAGGGATGCCAATTTAGAATTGCTTAGTATGCATATCAAATATGTTGTAATACATCGTGCACTTATACATGATAGGTTAAAAAATTGGTTGCACGTTAATAGGTTGGTTAGTTTAGAATAGTTGTACGTTATGTTATATTGTTTAGTTCCTGAGGCATTTCGTAGACATTTTGTTAAGGAGGGAGAATGTAACATACAAAAATTTATTACAATTAATTAAAAAGAAATTATATAATAAATGATAACAACAAAAATAGGATTTTTACAAATATTGGAATTTGGCTACGGAACTTACACCATTAGGTTCATGGGATTTTCTGATCAATTTTCATATATAAATTTTTTCGATCGGATAGCGTTCACCCAAGGCATTAAGTGGTCAACCATTGGTAGTGTCAAAACGATAATAACATGTGGTCAGATGGCCCAGATTTAATATAGTTTAATCTAAAGACTAACATTGATTTAAACACCTATAAATATAGACCTAAACCCTCACTTCTAAACTCATATTTTTGGAGCGATGTTGAAGATCTGTCATTTTCTCTTCTCCTTCAAATCCTAAATTCTTAGAAATAGTTGTATATTATACATATATACAATTGGAGAATCGTAGAAGATGGATAGGAAGAAGAAAAGGGTCAAATCAACTTACCAAAGACAAGTAGAATTATAAATCTGGATCGAAAATATAAATCAGATTTCAAATCTCTTTTCCAGTCTAGATCTTTGATAAATATATGTACGCTTGCAATGTATAAATCCAAATAGGGAGAAGAGGGAGTCAAACTGGAATAAAAGGGATTAGATCTGGAGATTTAGAAAGCTTAAAGGGCGAGTGAAAAAATATATATTTTTATATAATATTAGATTTATATCACTGTAAATCTATTCCTATATGCCTGAAATGTAAATTGAAGTTGTATTCTAAGATTGTATATGTGAAATAAAATTATAAACTCTACATATATATTCTGTTATTAATAACTTGTATTGTACATTGGATGTATGTAAATCTAAAGAATATTGGATATTAATTGTTCCTAAAATTTATAGAATATGTTATGGCTCTAGATTTTTGAATTTAATATGACTTGTGCAAATAAAAATTGTAAATTGAATTATCAAAGTAAAACGTAGTGATTTAAGTAGTATTTTAATTTATTGAATTATATATCATGTTGCAATGTGAATTTCTATACTTTACAAAATTTCAAATTTATAAATAAAAGCGTAGCGGTAGAAATAACAAGGAATACACCTAAAAAGAAAGAGATGTATAAAATAGTGATATTTACCGTATTTTATAACCGTCTATTTCAATAAGTATGAAAATAAAATTCCTTGTGATTCTAAATGTAACACGGATTTCCTTTTTGGATAAGATATAGAAATTTGCATTGTTAACCATTCCATTTGGGGGAAACATAATTTCAACGCATTAAAATATAGAAATCTCCTAAGGATAAACTAAAGAGTTATAAATATGATAAAAACAGTCTAAGAAAATAATATGCCTAATATAATAAAATGGAAGTAGATTTAATAGAAATGAAAAGATAGACAAGTCATAGTTTGAAATAGAATGGGAATATATATTCCTCTAAAACAAGGTGGGGAATTAAAGGTTAAAAATGAATATAAACAGGAAGTTAAATAACGAAGGTAAGGTAAAGTAAGTGGGAAAAGATATTTAAAAGAATGCGGTAAATGATGTTAAATTAAGTAAGATGTAAATGCATAGAAAACCAAAGAAATATTGCATTAGTGAATAGTAGAGGCACAATAATTAAATAAGAATGAATTAAGATATATATAAACATAAACACACACGTTGCCTCAAATATGCATTTATCGTGGGTGTGAACTATATAAGTATGTAAACTTCTTAATGGATAAGAACGATATAGTCAATAGAATGGGTTGGAATGCGAGGTCGGTAGTGTTACATGATAGAACTCTGCTCACCACAAGAGACCACTAGTCTAATGTGAGACATATCCAACTATAGGACCTGTGGAATATATATGCTTACGTATATGCGAAGTAATACCCTCAATGGAGTCTGCTTTAATGAATTAAGGAGGGTATTGCGTTGATTGCGTTAGGCAATCTAAATTGGATAGTGAGCGGCTCGACGCTATGTCAGTATGTGTTGGTACAAAATTAGAGGTAGGAGTTGTACATAGGTTGAGTGCATTATCAGGCATGCACAGTCAATGGGAAAGGTAGGGTTACATCTAACGGACTACGCCTTCTACTACGGTAGGTCCCATTAGGTAATGCACTGCCACAGTTGTTTGCTTGTTTGTTTGTTTGTTTGGGCAAGGCTAGTTAACCCATAAAGAGTTCTTTCAAAAACGAATGGCATAGTCTAAGGAGCTGAGTCCTCTATAATCAATGGAGATAAGTCAATATAGGAAGTAGACAAGTAGAATACCTCCAAGCCAAAATAGAATACGGCTAAGCTATTGTGATGCCGTATTAGGAGCTATGAGACACATGACGAGGTATAAACTACCACTGAGAGGTGGACATGGATGAAGACGTTGAGACACATCGACGAGTCAACATTCCAAGTTCCCCTCCCCAATGCATAGTTGTACAGATAGTCGTAGTACAAGATATTGTTCCATACAGATGTGATAATGCGTTGATGATGGATCCTAATGTCGTGCCAGATTATGGATACTAGAGGGGACAATATCTAGGTCCAAAAGGGGACCGTCGTACTTAGATATATACATACATACGTAGGTAGGTATGTAGTTATGGTCTAATTTGGGTAGATGGGGTGAATCTTACGCATACGTGGAGTCAAGACGACTAAGTGAAATTAAAAGGTATAACATATAATGGAAGACAATCAACATAAACTAGTGTTATGTGTAAAATGTATAATTCAACAGTCACAAGAACGTTATTCTAACCTCCTCCCCATTAAAACCTACATGATAGCTTTAGAGGTAGGCACTGGTGCAAGGTGGGAACAGTGGAAGGACAGGTTTCCTTAAGCATGCTCAGCACTGACAAGGATACTAGACGTTCGAAGTGTCAACCTAGGTCAGTAATTATATGTTCTATTATACTTTACTATTCTACCATAAGATATATCAATAATGCCCTTATATGTAATCATTTTTTATTTGTAGGATAACAAACCAACAATCCATACTTTGATGGACTTGGGTATTCGATTTAGCGAAAATTAGGACCTACATGGGTGCAGGTTTTTACAAATTAAGCCTTTGGTCCCACCGCGGGACCTGACCAAAGCACCCATCCAAGGGAGATGGATGAAAAACCTTCGATCCTACCATTAGGCCTGACCGAAGCGCACATCTAAGGAGTGATGTTCAATTAAGCCATTGATCCACCCCCAGGACTGACCAGAGCACCCATCCAACGAAGATGGATGAAAAATCTTCAGTCCCACCAAAGCCTGAGCGAAGCACTGATCTAAAGAGTGATGGTCAATTACGCCTTTGGTCCAACTGTCGGGTTTGGCCAAAGCACCTATCCAAGGGAGATGGACGAAAAACCTTTGGTCTTACCGCAAGGCCTCGCTAAAGCACCTATCCAAAGAGTGATCGTCAATCAAGACTTTGGTTTTTCCATCGGTCTTGGCCAATGCACTCGTCCAAAGAAACAGATAAAGCAAGCCTTCGAGCCCAAATAAAGGGATATAGCTCCAACGATCAATCATCCAAAGTCGATTAAGATATTTATAAGACAAATAAGCTATGATTGTAAGCAAAAAAAAGTAATTCAAAGTAGTGCTCCATGAGAAGTTAGGTGTGAAAAATTTATTTAACACATCAACTATACTACGCATTACCATGCGATGACATAACACAATTTCATTAAACAAAATTTCATAATGTTTTACATTATGCAACGATGTTACATAATAATTTCCTTTTTATAACAAAATGCTTATTCCAAACTCACTACCTCGGAGGATTGGAAAGAGGATGGTGCTAATAAACCAGCTCCTTCTTTTTTCTAACAATGTCTAAAAGAAAAATTATTGTTCACTAGTCAAGTATGCATCCTCATATAAAATTGAAGGCTCTCCAATCTCTTTTAAAGCATTAAAACACTTTTATAGAAAGAAATGTTAATACCATTGGTAACCTGAGACAACTGCCATCCCTGATCTATAATTTCTCTCCACGATTAAAAATGTAGTGCCAATTTTCAAGTCGAAAGCCACTATAACGTCATTTAAATAATCAACAAGAGATTCAAGTTGTGAAGCTCTAGTAGAATGAAACTACATTAATTATAGTCAATCTTAAAGCTCTTTTACCTCATTTAACAACGTCCCTCTCACAGCAGAAGGGTCAACGATATGATGAATAGCTATAAGAATGTATTTCGCCAATTTCTTCTCTTTTGATGGATGACGTTAAGAGAATTAGTGGAGTCAATATGAATTAATAGCGCTTTCTCATAATTCTTGTAAGCGTTTCTCAATTAGGAGGTTCTATGAGACAATTCGCTTTTATCATCTTCAAGAACTTTAATCGTAAGTGAAAGTTTGTTACATCGACGCTTTAAAGTCTCGACCTCCAATCTAAGTTCTGAGAAAGTATCAATGGACTTCTTGTTTTAGTAATCCCTTATTTTTTTATTACACTCTAACTTGAAGGACCTACTACTAAGGTCATCAGAAATACTGCTACTACGTGCCAAATGCCCCCAAGGCGATGAAGAAGAGCTACATAAAGATGTGAGAAATGCGGATTAAGGATCTTAAGGCTAGGATAAACACTAGAGGAGAGTGAATAGTGTTTTAGATAATTATTAAATCTTTTTGAGTTTTTTTAATTTAAACACAAATGTATGCAATATTCAGACACAGATATGATCACAAAATCAAACACAGTTGCAAATATAAAGTAAAAGCGATAAAGCAAAGAACATACCAAATTTTATACTGGTTCGGAGTTACCCTACATCCAGTCCCGCACACAAGTACGGATTTCCTTTCAAAAACAATCTTTACAATTACACCCTCGATTTCAAGGCAACGAGGTATACCCTCCAGATTCACAATCCTCTGGGTAGAGATACTTGATTTCCCAGGCAACAAGTTCACCTAATTGATTTCCAAGGCTACAATCACACCTTATCTCGCTTGATTGATTTCCAAGGCCACAATCACACCTTTTCTCGCTAAGTTGTTTACAGAAAGCCTATAACTCTGAATAGCACTGAGGATCTTGTTGAGATAGTGATAGAGAATCAAACCAGAGATAATCTAGTTAGATTCAATGTTGATTTGGGCAGAGTAATGGAAGAATATGTATATAGAAATGTGGAAGAAGAAGAAGAGGAGTGAAAAACTAGAAAATCTGTATTAAAATTCGTTGAAAACATCCACTATTTACAGAAGAACAATAGTCATGTCCATTCGTGAAGAGATATAACGAATAGGCACTTCTTTTGAAATTTAAATTTTGAAACCAACTGACACTATGCCGACATGGGTTCCTTGGGTATGTCGACATGCCAAAGGAATTTTTGGTTATACATTTTTCTTTGAGAATAACTTCTATCTTATATTAAAACTATTTTAAACTTTATAAATATACTTGTTTATAGTTAAAATACATAAGTAAATATATAGAATAATATATACAAAATTTTACTATAATTTTATATTTAAATCTAAGTATAAATATATAAATATTATTATTAAAGATAGTTAAAACCATAGATAATTTGATTTTGAAATGAAAGATTATTTTGAGGCTAAAAATATTTTAAAATCGAGATAGATGTTTTTGATGCTTTTAAAAGGAAGGTTTTGAAAACATTTTGAAAACAAGATATAATTTTATAAAAATCATTTTGAATAAAAGTTAGCGGATACAAAACAATGTTCCACTAGAGTTTTCGTAGGTTCCATCCTACTTAGGGTTCCATCGGCTCGAAGTGGATTTCATTCCATGAATAAATTGGATTTTTAAGATGCCAGTGCTTTTCTAGGAGTTTTAACAAAATTTCTAATTAAAAGACAAATTACTTGAACTCTTGATAATCTTGATACTCATGAGTCTTCAATCTTGACATCTTGAATCTTTATACTGTACAGTCTTGATTCTTGGTACCTACATGGTTAAATCCTGCATAAACATATATATCTAAACTTGTACTGTTAGTATTCATATTTTTTAATCTATTCTAAGGTTGTTGTCATCAAAACCATCATCTCAAAGACTAACAATCTCCGCCTTTTTGATGATGACAACCTTTTTATAAAATATTACTTCTATCCTAATAACCCTCCTTATTATATGCCTAACTACCCTATTTTATATTTCTCCCCCTTTATCATCAACAAAAACTATCTCCAAATATATCAACAAAAACTATATCACTCCCCCAAAATCTAATACTCTATGACATGTGATTATAATGATAGTGTTATCATAAATAATCAACACTTAGATCTAAAACTAGAACTTAGTCCTAAACTACTAACTATCGTAACTAAGTATCCATATAATAACACATATAAGAACACAAATAATTCATTAATTATATTGTTGTATTTACATTTTCATGGGAAACGTAAAAAAGAACATACACCAAAAGGAAAAGGAGAAAAGAAACTAATGAGTGTCTTTGAAAATAGGAGATCTATGAATCGAACAGTTTGGATAGTGGAAACAGAAATTTCCACGTTGTTCGACATGATTTCCATCTTTGTCAATCACACTTCTCCAATGCAAACGAATTTGGTCATCTTCTGCGTGCACTTCTTCCATGTGGACTTTTTCTTCTTCTTCACTGGCCTCTTGTATTTGATCTCCTGAAGAGTCTTCATCAATCAAGATTGGGTTAGCATGATTGTCCATTAGAAATTTTTGCAAATTCCTAAGGATTTTGCCTTGCCTCTCTTGTTCCTTGGCCATTCGAAGTTGCATTACTTCGATTTCAGCCATTAACTGAAGTGCATCCTTCAGAGAATCCTCCACTTTCGTCAACGTGCGAGAGTAGTACGTTGAAATAGACCAGAAGTGGGAGAAGGAAACGAAAAGGTTGAATTTTTGTTTGATTTGAAAGAGGAGGCCATTGATTATTTGATTTCAGAAGATAGAACAAAGAAATAATAGAAAGAATGAATAAAATTTCGAAAATGAGAAGAATATATAACCAATTATTTTGAATTTTGGTGGGAAAAAATTTAAAAATAAAAAACGTTATATGTCGACATGGGTTGGGGGTATGTCGACATAGTCCTTTAAATTTTTATTAATTGATTTATTTTGATTTAATTTTTAATTATACTTTGTTATTTATATTTTATATTTCAGTTATTGAACAAATACCTAATTCACTTCTTAATTTAGTAAATATAGATTCATTTAACTGTTTTGTTAATATATCAGCAATTTGATTCTCGGAATTAATATAATCTAGAGTAATTAATTCTTTATTTATATTATCTCTGAGAAAATGATGTCTTATATTAATATGTTTAGTTCGAGCATGTTGAGTAGTATTTTTGGATAAATTTATTACACTAGTATTATCACAATAAATTGGTGATTTTGAAAAATTTTAAACCATAATCTTTTAAAGTTTGTTGCATATATATTACTTGAGAACAAACCAAAGCAGTAGAAATATATTCTGCTTCAATTGTTATAACAAAGCTGTGTTTTGCTTTTTACTAAACCGGGAAATCAGAGAATGCCCCAAAAAGTGACAAGTTCCACTTGTACTTTTTCGGTCTGATTTACAACCAGCATAATCAGCATCATAATAAGATATTAAGTCAAAAGAATCATTTTTAGGTTAAAATAAGCCATAGTCATAACTGTGTTTAACATATCTTATGATACATTTTACGGCTTTTAAGTGGGTCTCTTTAGGTTGGGATTGATATCTTGCATAGAGACGAACACTATGCATGATATAAGGTCTACTAGCAGTAATATAGAGTAGTGATCCAATCATTCACCTATATAACTTTTGATCTACATCTTTCAAGAGATTTTCTTTACTAAGGTACTCATTGGTTGCCATGGAAGTGGATTTTCCACTCGCAGTAGTCAAACCAAATTTATTAATTAGGTCTTTGGCATATTTATCTTGACTAATAAAGATACCATTATCTAATCGTTTTATTTGTAATCCTAAAAAGAAGTTTAATTCACCCATATGACTCATCTCAAAGTCTTTTGTCATTATTTCAGAAAATTCTTTATTCATTTCAAAGTTAGTTGATCCAAAAATGATATCATCTACGTAAACTTGTACTAGTTGAATATCATTTTTATTTCTTTTAATAAAAAGAGTATTATCTACTTTGCCAATTTCGAAATTTGATTGTAATAAGTAAGATCTTAGTCTATCATATCAGGCTCTTGGAGTTTGTTTTAGACCATATAAAGCTTTCTTAAGTTTGTAAACATGATTTGGTAATTTTTCATTTTCAAAAAGTGGTGGTTGTTCAACATATACTTCCTCTTTTACAAATCCATTTAAAAAGGCACTTTTAACATCCAATTGAAATGGTTTGAAATTATTATGATTTGCGAAAGCAAGTAGACTCCTAATGGCTTCTAATATTGCTATGGGAGCACTTCTTCTTGACAAAAACCTTAAGCGACTAATCGGGCTTTATTTCTAACTACCTCTCCTTCTTCATTATTTTTATTTTTATAAATCCATTTAGTTCCAATTATAGTTTTAATCTCAGGTCTAGGAACTAGTTTCAAAACATCATTTCTAGTGAATTGATTTAATTCTCCTTGCATAGCCAAAATCCATGAATCATCAGTTGATACTTCTTTTGGATTCTTGGGTCCAATAGTTGATATTAAAGCTGCATTACTCATTTGACCTAGTTGATTTCTAGTTTTAACAACAGATTGCATATCTCCTAGTATATTTTCAATAGGATGATCTTTTAAAAGTTTAGTCCTTTTATTAGGATGATTAATTTCATTACAAGTTTCAGTAGGCTCTTGATTTTGAGTGATTAAATCCTCTTCATCATTTGTATCTTCAAAAATTTTGAGATTTTCATCGAATGAAACATGCATTGTTTCTTCGATGTTGTTAGTTTTTAAATTAAATACTCTGTACGCTTTAGTTTTATTAGAATATCCAATAAAGATACCTTTGTCGGATTTAGGATCAAATTTATCTAAGTTATCTTTGGTATTTAAATAAAACATTTACTTCCAAAAATTCTAAAATAAGATACTTTAGGTTTCTTTCTATGAAGAAGTTCATAACATGTCTTATCAGTTAAAGGTCTAATTAAAATTCTGTTTAAAATATAACAGGCGGTAGCAACTGCTTTTGCCCAAAATTACTTTGGTAATTTACTATCTGAAAGCATGGTTCTCGCACACTTTTGAATTGTCCTATTTTTCCGTTCTACAACTTCATTTTGTTGTGGAGTTCTTGGAAATGAAAAATTGTGAGTTATTCCCTTTTTATCGTAGAATTCCTCAATCTTTTCATTTTCAAATTCACCACCGTGATCACTACGAATGGTTATAATTTTAAGAGAAAGTTGATTTTGAATCCTTTTTATAAAGTTCTTAAAACATTCAAAAGTATCACTTTTATGTTTCAAAAATATTGTCCATGTTAATCTAGAATAATCATCTACAATTACAAAAACATATTTACTATGATTTATTGATAGAATTTGAGAGGGACCAAATAATCAAGGTGAAGTAATTCAAAAGGTTTTGAAGTTGAAGCCATGTCTTTTAATTTAAAAGATCTTTTTCTAAGTTTTCCTAATTGACATGCATCACATAAACTATCTACTTTAAAATTTATTTTAGGGAGACCTCTTACTAGAACATATTTTAGTCTAGATAAGAGTTTGAAATTCAAATGCCCAAATCTCTTATGCCAAATCCAAGGGTTACTTGTATTTGCCAAAAGACATACGTTATCATTTGAAACTTTCATACTAAGAATATTAATATTCTTTTTCCTGATTCCCTCAAATATTATGGTTGAATTATTATCTTCAATGTGAAACTTATCTTTTTCAAATTTAATTTTATATCCTTTACCGCAGAGTTGACTTATACTTAGCAGATTATGTTTCAGATTCTTAACTAGCAAAACATTAGCAATAGTAGGAGTTTCAGAGTTACCGACTTTGCCGATGCCAATCACATATCCTTTTGAGTTGTCTCCGAAGTTAACCAGTCCTCGGTCTTTGTATATTATATCTTTCAACATTTTTGGATTGCCAGTCATGTGTCTAGAACATCCACTATGAGTATCCAATTTTTCTTTTTGATCTGCACAATTTATCCGTTGTGGATTGATTCCTCAATCCCATAAAGCATGTTTCCTGCACATCAAACAGTTTTTATAGACAACTTGAATTTGAACATTGATTATATGCAGACTCATGAGACAACGATGATCTGAATATTTCTAAACTAGTTTTAACAAACATAGCCCTTTTTTAAAAAAATTCAAAAATCAGATTATGAAACTTTGAAAACCTTGCTCTCATACCAAATGTGAGAAATGCAGATTAAGGATCTTAAGGCTGGATAAACAATGGAGGGGGTGGATAGTGTTTTAGAGAATTATTAAATCTTTTTGAGTTTTTGTTAATTTAAACACAAATGTATGCAATATTCAGACACAGATATGATCACAGAATCAAACACAGATGCAAATATAAAGTAAAAGCAGTAAAGGAAAGAACACACCAGATTTTATACTGGTTCGGAGTTACCCTACATCCAGTTCCGCACACAAGTAAGGATTTCCTTTCAACAACAATCCTTACAATTACACCCTTGATTTCAAGGCAACGAGGTACACCCTCCAGATTCACAATCCTCTGGGTTGAGATACTTGATTTCCCGGGTAACAAGTTCACCCAATTGATTTCCAAGGCTACAATCACACCTTATCTCGCTTGATTGATTTCCAAGGCCACAATCACACATTTTCTCGCTAAGTTGATTACAATGAGCCTATAACTCTGAATAGCGCTGAGGATTTTGTTGAGATAGTGATAGAGAATCAAACCAGAGATAATCTAGTTAGATTCAATGTTTATTTCGGCAGAGTAATGGTAGGAATATGTATATAGAAATGTGGAAGAAGAGGAGTGAAAAACCAGAAAATCTGAATTAAAATTCGTTGAAAACATCCTCTATTTACAGAAGAACAATAGTCATGTCCATTCGTGAAGAGATATAACGAATAGACACTTCTTTTGAAATTTAAATTTTGAAACCAACTGACACTATGCCGACATGGGTTCCTTGGGTATGTCGACATGCCAAAGGAATTTTTGGTTATACATTTTTCTTTGAGAATAACTTCTATCTTATATTAAAACTATTTTAAACTTTATAAATATACTTGTTTATAGTTAAAATACATAAGTAAATATATAGAATAATATATACAAAATTTTACTATAATTTTATATTTAAATCTAAGTATAAATATTTAAATATTATTATTAAAGATATTTAAAACCACGGATAATTTGATTTTGAAATTAAAGATTATTTTGAGGCTAAAAGTATTTTAAAATCGGGATAGATGTTTTTGATGCTTTTAAAAGGAAGGTTTTGAAAACATTTTGAAAACAAGATATAATTTTGTAAAAATCATTTTGAATAAAAATTAGCGGATACAAAACAATGTTCCACTAGATTTTTCGTAGGTTCCATCCTACTTAGGTTTCCATCCCTTAACAGACTCAGAGTGGATTCCATTCCACAAATAAATTGGATTTTAAGATGCCAGTGCTTTTCTAGGAGTTTTAACAAAATTTCTAATTAAAAGATAAATTACTTGAACTCTTGATAATCTTGATACTCATGGGTCTTCAATCTTGGTATCTTGAATCTCTATACTGTACAGTCTTCATTCTTGGTACTTGCATGGTTAAATCCTGCATATGGATATATATCTAAACTTATATTGTTAGTATTTATATTTTATCATCTATTCTAAGGTTGTTGTCATCAAAACCATCATCTCAAGGACTAACAAAAGATGCTTTCCTAGGATATTTGGTTGGAATGCGAGTATGTAGTCCATGTTCACCTTAGGTTAGTATGAGTTCATATGACTAGCATTCGTTCATGTTTTTCATCATTTTAGTTTCCAAGTCAAAATGGCATTGGTTCAACTGAGCAATTCTTGCATCATGATCTAATTGCTGTTGGGGATTGGAGTATAAGTTGAGCTTATCTTCCAGTCTTGCCGTTTCATCATCCTTTGAAGAGACATGCTTTTCAAGATCATCAACCGTCTCTTGAGAAGTCTCTAAAATATACCCAACGTAAAGATACCTTTCATACCAATTGTCAGATTTTGAGCTAATGACAGAATGAGAAGGTCGTTCTTTTAAAGCTACCATTAATTTAGCTTGAATATTCTTAAGACATTGGTTAAGCATAGGATCGTCTAGAGATGGAGGCAATTCTTCACCCTAATTAGGAATCGAACAATAATAAACTTCTAAAAATAAACAATATAAAGATTGCAAACTTTTCATTGATGGCTAAGAGACCATAATAATAATAATATTAGTTACAACACGACTAATTCATAGCATTAGAAAGGGCATCTCGAACCTTCTAAATGGAGGAAGGCGAGATGGGAAATCTAGTGCTAAAAGGTTCCTCAGAGCCAGAAAGGGTGTTAACTAGGGGAACCCATTGTATTCCCATTCTTCAGAAGAGGGCTAAATCCGCTGCATAACAACTTGGCATAGTTGGTTCAAATCTCATGCAAGGATTGCTCTTTGTGGTCCCCCAAGAAAGAGAAATCTAAATTCGAGAACCGTGTATACACATGACGGAGATCCTAAAGGAAGCGGTATTTTGTAAGGTAGGACTATTAATCAAGGAGAATTTTTTTTCAAAAGTCCTTTTTAATTTGACCAATTACTTAAATTATCTCTTGATATGGGAAAATTACGAATAAACAGGAATAAATTTAGAAGCCTGCAAATTAATGATCAGTATATTAAAACACAAAGTTCATAAAATCATTACAATTTCGACTTATAAACAAAAGATAATCAGTTTACAACATTTTAGAGGCTCATAAACAACATATTCTTATAGTACTCGACAACAAATCTATTCTTAGTTGGTTTAACCTTATCAGAAGGTATGATGTCGGTAATTAAAGGCGTAGAAGGAACTCTAGGAAATTTCAACATTCCCAGGGATGAGGGTAAGATTCATGTAAATCCAAGTATCTTTTATGAAAGAATCAAATCAGTCCCCCACAACTGTCACCTATAAAAAAAGTCAATTATGGAAAATTAAGCATATACAAGATATAGACACTCCGTCAGTTAGTTCTATCCTCAACCAACATCAAAAAATCGCCTTTGCAAAAAGGTTCTTATTGAAAACGTGATTTCCAAAGAAGAGATGCGACCTATTTACTCTTGAAATCGTCAAGATACTTGTTTTAGTATTCTTATATATCTACCATTCGATTCATTTAAGTCTATGCATATACTTTCTCCTTCTCAGTTTAGCCTTAAAATTTCCTCTTTCTTTTTATGTAGTATAATCCCTACGTAATTTCTATTCTCCCTTCTATGCTGATGATTGATATGTAAAAAACTATTAACTGTATATCCACATACACACACAGACATATATAAGAAACAAATGACAAGAAAGCTAATACAAGATACCTGTGGAGGAGTCATTGTAACTTTTGGCCTAAAGGATCGAACATATGGAACATCAGAAGAAGACTCGGCCAACCTGCTTGATTTATCATGCATTGGCATCTTAGAAGGAGGTGCAGAAGAAGAATCTTTGTTAAGTTCTTTGTTAGCACCAAAAGAGGAAAGATGACGAGTATGGCTTTGACCCTGAAAGGTTCCAGGTATGCCTTGGCTTGAACCATTGTTTCCACTTCCTCTTAGTGAATCACCTCAGGCAGAACCACCAATGCTACCATATCTATCACTATTATCATTTTTCGTCATTGTCATCATTATTGTCATCCCTCTCGTCTGCTTCTTCATTCTTTGATTCTCCATCGTCGCCATTTGATATTATATCATCAAGAACCAAAGACTTAGCAGGATCAATAGTAACTTTATCTTCGACTTTAGAATAATCTGCAGGGATGCGATCTAGGAGAATGTCAAATTTCCTTTTGAAATCCATTTTGGTAGTGTTGAGTGAAGAAAAGTCCAAATTTGGGTATTGGTGAACATATCTATTTCAGTACACTACTCCTTCCACTATGGGAGAATATCACTTAGGAAAGAAGAAACTTAGACTTTATAGCATGTAGGGAGGACATTAGTTTGCCGATAGTAAAATTTTTCTTTCTAAGCTCTTCTGTAAGGTTTGTTCAAAGCCCAAAGACCTCCTATTGAAATCGAGATAGTTTACCTTCTAAGGTTTTTACATGATCCGCCACTCATGAGATATATACTTTTCAAACTCCATCTCAGAAGAAAGTAGCTCCTTCTCAGAATAAAGCAACTCACTATTAGACTGGAGATCACAAAGTTGTGTTTCAAGAGTTGCCACTAGATATTAAGGAGTTTTTTTCCTATAGGGAAGACATACTTCGAGAAGAAAGCAAGGATGATTGCTAGAGGTTAGAAAAATGTTGCCTAATCTGAAAAGAATCATGTTATAAGATTAATAAAGAAAGGGATGCTTTTAGTATACATGTTTAAGGAAAAATGGAAAAAGATTCCCTACCTGAACAAGAGATTGTTGGAGGCAACCCCAAATTACCTAGGGGAGCAGAATAAGCTTCCAAAGGTCTCGACAAAGTGATAATATGAGAGCGAAGAATGCTTGCTAGCCATTCTGTGAAATCAATATTAGAAGGGGATCCTGCACTAGGATAAGGTGGAGAAGGAATATCTTTAGAATACGGGGAATTAATCTATAAGGCTTGTTATAAGGAAGCAATAAACTTGTGGAGAGAAGGAGAAAATGTATTAAAGGGAGGATCATGGGTCAAAAGAGTGGTCATAGTGATGACCACGTTGGAAGCAAGAACTATGGGCAGAGATGTAGTGAGCTCGGCTTCTTTAGACTTTCTAAAGGGATCCTCGAAGGAAATAAGTTCAGCATTATAATGTTTTTGTTTCTTCGATCGGGCCAGTGCCGATGCATATTCTTCCTTGGAAGAAATAAGCAATGTAAGGATCCCTTATCCGATGATAAAACATACTTGCTAACTAGATGAACTTTAGGAAGATGTTTTTCATAAAATAAGCAGTCTTAAGAATATTGGTCTCATATAAAAAAAGGAAAAATGTAAAAACGAGACCTGTAGAGTATTCAGGGCTACCATCGGCTAAAAGTTGCTTAGGAGAATTAACAGAGAAGACACAAGTTTCATTTCAACAAGGGTTGGTGGGTAAGTTTTCTTTTTCTTCGTCATTGGAGGTTCACTCAAAAAACGATGAGTAGGTTGAATCAAAGAGTATTTTCTCAATTTCTCTATAATAAGGAGCCTCAATCGACTCTTGGAAAACTCCAAGCCATCGCCAAAGCGGTTAACCTTAGCCAAAAATTTAGGATCTATGTTCTTCGACTCGGCAGTCAGTAATTATCGTCAAAGAAAATTCAATAAAAATCAATAAGACAAACATGAGCATCAGTTAAACGAATATATTCAGGGACAAAGTAATTTGGTAAGAAAAGAAAACTCTCCAGTAATGTTTGAAGAATAACATCAAATAAAGAAAATTGACAGCTTCGGTGTTTGAGCATGTTGATAAAATCAAAAACCATCCTACTACCTATAGAGCTAAGCTAGAAAATGGAACCTTCAGGTTCCTGCTTCATCTTTTGATGGGTGATCAAAGAGCATAGGATAGATGGAGAAAGATCGTCCAACTAAAGTTCCTTGAATAAAATAAACAAAAAATTTATATAACTATAGGAGTTGGGATTTAGTTGGATAGGAGCAATTTTAAGGTAGGATAAGACTTCAGATATGATTGGGTTAAAGGGTAGATAGTAGGAATGGTAGATATGAAGTTGGGTGAACGCGAAGAACCCTTCTGGTAGGGAGTTCATTATATCATATGGGCTTGGAGCCCTAGCTTCAATCCTTGATATGCCAAAATGATGCAGAAAAGAATCAGTGTCCTATTAAGTCATGAAATAGGATCGACGAGAACTGTTACTCTTTAACTTGGAAGAATCTTTGACTCCGAGAGGTTTGGGAGATTTAGTTAAACCTTGAGGAGTCTCTTTTCTACCTACATCCATGATACCTACAATGATCGGATTTCAATTATGAATTTGATCCTCAATGATAGAGAAAGAATAATACTGATATGATGTTATCAAACTTACTTATGAATAAAACGATATAAGGACCAATAAGCCATATATGTGTATGTATACGTATCTAACTCAACGTCGACCAAAAGAGACAATTTCAAATGTTAAACTATCATAAAGCAAATAATAAACCCTAAGGTGTGAATTTGATTTATAATATATTTAAGTTAGTGAATTTAATTGATGAATAATTTTAAATGTCAATATATAGTATGACAAATGATTATTAATAAACGGAAGTAGTTTTTGAATCACCTCCCATTACAAGTCAAATTATTGTGTAATAACAATATTATACTAAGAAATGTACTAACTATAAAATCGAGCCGTCACATGCAAACATGAAATTGAAAAATCATCACAAATCAATGAGATTAGTTTTAAATCAAAAGCCGACAAGTGAAAGGTACCATGAAAATACATACCCATTGAGGGTTGGGTGTTGTAAGAAACGCTAGTAAGGACTTAGAGTGTTAAACATGAACATGGTTTCATGTATAAAATATGAATGAGAAACAAAAGCTTTCATGTTTTAAGCCTAAACGTTGTTTTCGTGCATAAAATTTAAAATATAAGCTTGCATGTATTAAGCTAAAATGTGGTTTTCATAAAGCATTTAAAACAAGGACTCTCGCATGTTAATCCTAGATATAACCTTCACAATAAAATGTGAGGAGGGGCTTTTTTGTGTTAAAATACAAAGTATAGACAGTGCTTTCATGTGTTAAATTTAGGCATAGCCTTCGTATGCAAAGTTTAGAACAGAGCCTTCGCGTATTAATTATAAACGTGGATTTTACATAAAGAGTGTATTATATAAGTTTTCAAGTGTGAAATCCAAGCATGACTTTTTCATGCAAAATTTAAAACATGGCTCCATAAACTAAGCCCTCAAATCATCACCTAACACATAACAATAGGGGAAACAAACCAAAATTGGGTACTTAAGAAATAGGATCTAAAACCAAAAAAGGATAAAAATCCTTGGGAGCCATCGTGAGGCGTTTTCATGGTGCCTGTTGATCGACGGAATTTCTACGGAATAGAAAACCGTCGAAAAATTTCAAAATTGAAATTAACCGTAAGCACACGGTGTATGAATGTAGCACGTGGCGAATACGGGTCGATCCGCGGGGAATTGATGATTTTAAAATTCTATTCAATCAAATTAACCAAAAGTTTGAGAATATTTAAGCTAGAAAAGGAGAAAAACAAACAAAAGAAAATTAATAAAAATATGAGAGTATTAAGACAATTTAGAGGCAATTTCCACTCTCTTGATCACATAAATCAACAAAATGAAGTTATGATCTCTCTTTTCTCGTCATTAGTGAATTAGTTGATGTGCTTATCGTAAGTATGGCATATTTGTGCTATTAATTAGCTCAGTATAAACCATCAAACTATAACACAACCACTAATACACTTTTAAATCTCATAAAATATGACAACAAAGTTGAAAGCAAAATCTATTTTAAGCATGACCTATTAACTATTAATTAGAAATATAAGCCATCAAATTTTAATTTCAACAATCACTTCTTAGCCATAATCATATGAAGATGAAGAGGCAATTTGTGTTTTGTTTGTTTAAGCATAGCCTATTTGTTATGAACAACATAGACTATCAAATTCAAAGCTAAACGACATCATTAAACCACTTCAATCATTCTCATTAAGCACAAAAAGAGAGGATAAACATCAAATTAAGTTGAAGCTACATGATTAGAGAGCTTCATTACCCCTAAATTGAAGGGGTTTAACCTCTCATATTTGTTATCATATGAAAAAATGTAGCTTGCAACATGAGAGAAAAAGAAAAGGAAGAAAGAAAGCAAGATAAAGAAAACTAGTCTACTTGCATGAAAAATAAATCTACACTACAACATGAAAGTAAATAAGCATGAAAAGGAAAAGAACATGTATTGAAGTTGCATAAAAAAATTACATAAAAAAGAAATGGCTAAATAGCCATGAAAAGAAAGAAGGGAGTTTGGGTTTATTTTGAGCCTAAAACTAACTAAAGAGAGACTAAAGGAGAGGAGGATTACATGAAACATAAGGGGTATATATACATGTGTTAAACCCTAATTCATATTTTTTGGAGAATGCCCAAAATACCCTTGAGAAAATATGGAGGCCAAGTAATCATTAGCTTCTACTAATCATCATTTAAGTGTACATGAAGCCATTAATTCCATAAGCATGTGTATTAGGCTCTAATTTGTACATTAAGGTGGTGGGTAGGTGGGGTCCTCCATGATCTTCACTTGGAATTATTTCCATCTTCATTCCTTTGTATTCTTATTGTGCATGCATGTCTTCTTCATAAAACATCTTGTAATTGAAATCAAATTCCTACAAAATTGTATGGAATTTCTAATTAAATTTTCTGAAGTTAATTTATGCACAAAAAGGACTATTTTGCCCTTGGATGAAGATGAATATGTGACAATTTAGAATTAATATGGATTTTGGTTAAAACAAGTTAAAATACCCAATATGATCATTTATTTGATTTAAATAGAATAAATGTGGTGGTAAAAATATGCACATTTACGTGCACATCAAATACCCCCATACTTATCTTTTTATTCATCCTCGAATAAAGAAAAACTAAGATAAATCCATTTTCGTAGGGAGCACGATTGCATTGAGCATATGCAACAAGCCGTTAAACCTTTGGGTGTCCTCAGTAGGACGAGTGTTGTCTCATGAGGGTTTTCAGCGAATACTACCCACAAAATCCAAATACAAAGTGAAAATATTCACAAAACGTAAGATTATTTATAAAGATGTGAATGCAAATTTTTTGAAAATATTTACAATGAAAGATTTACTTTTAAATTGACACAAATAAGTTAAATATAGGTTCTGGTTATTATCTTGAAATTTAAGTCATTCACTCGTCGAAATTTCCAACAAAAATCAAATTATCGTAACAAATCGACATAGTTTAACTCGTTGTTTTGGTTAATAACACAGTGTAACTATGAAATGGATCTTTAATTGATTATCAAAGTTCATCAAAGTGGTATTTTCATTTCTTTTCAATAACAAATCAAATAAGTAAAAATAGTGCTAGGATTTCAATTCCTTGCTCTCTCATTATTTGCAAGAAAAATTATACACCTAGCTCAGGTAAACTGAGGCCAGATATACCACCCATGCACTGCCTTTCGGGCTTATGTGAGGGGAGTACGGAGCATGGTGAGTGCACACACTTTCATGCATACATCTATCGACTGTAGGTGGTTTTTATTAAAAATTTACATGTGTTCCATACATGCATAACCGTGAGGACTTTTAAATGAGTATGAAAGTACATAATCAAAGATTCTAAGTAATTCACCCATACATAACGGTGAGGACTTTTAAATGAGAGTGGATACTTGGTTGTTACTATTTTTTATTTTTTTATTTTTATTTTTTAAGAGGGAGAGAGAGTTTTGCAAAATCATCTTGGCACCATTTAACTTAGAAGACAAAAAATAATATTATATCCTTTACTTTAAATCAACCACTTTTTAAAACAAAGATTTTAATTAGGATGTACTTCATAATTAACACGTATGAATCTTCCTATATACTAGTTAAACCATTATTATATGTAATCAAACTTCATTTTTATTTTTTTTAAGACAAATAAACTTTCAAAAATTTCAATTCAATAAACCGAAACCATATATTTATCTTATAGTGTTTCTTTTAAAAATAAATCAAAAGAAAATTTATTTTTGGGTTTTTTTTATTTTCTTTTTTTTGAGATTTTAAAGCAAAATAAACCATGAAAAAAATGAAGATGAGTCTCCCCCCACACTTGATTTTGACTGTGTCCCCACAGTCAACCCAAGTGGAAGGAGAAAATATAAAAACATAACCTTTATTTAAATAAAAATGAAAAGATGATTATTTACAACTCATCAGAAAGTATGCCGTTAAAGAGTAATATGTAAAAAAATTCGAAGTTGAACTTTGATTTGGAAAAACGAATGTTGTTTTATTGAAAATTATACAAATTGTTTTGTTTTCGATGATTTTTTGGGGTAGAAAAAACAATTGATTGAAGTTCAAGTTTATTTTCATCAATTTGAAATTCAAGCTTATCATTTAAAACATTTTCAGAGTTATTGATTTCAAAATCAAAATGGTGATTTTCATTTTCCCCGTCGGAATTTAACAACTCGTCGTCCAAAAGTCCGAAAAATTCGTGTTCATTAAATTCGTCTTCCTTTGTTGGATTATCAACAACTTTATTGCATGTCTCAAGTTCAAAATTCAAAGTTGTTGTATTCAAATTTTCAAAATCGAGAAAAGAAAGATCGAATTTTAAATTTGGTTCCACACCCTTAAAAGAATTGAAATCCAACACAATTATCGTGTTTTTAACAACTTCACTAAGATTGTTATTTTCAATTTCAAAAGTTGTTATTTGAAAATCGGCGATTTGGGCAAAAGATGGATTATTATTTGCCTCATCACATGTTGGAATTTGATTTCTTTTCACATTGTTTCATATATGTTTCAAACAACAAATTTGTGTGATCATCGTAAATTTCATTCATTTCCTCAGCAAAGTCAAATTTTTAATTATTAACTTGAAAATTTTCGATACGGACTCGTTGAGAACAAGAATTTTCAATTTCGATAAACGGCAGATTATTATTTGATTCTTCGCAAGTTGAGATTTGATTATAATTTTCACAAAAAGTTTTGTATTTTTCAAGTAATAATTCCCCGTTATCCTTTTCCATTTGGTCAACAAAATCAAATTCATGATTATTAATATGAACATTTTCATTTTGAATTTGTTGATAACCATAGTTTTCAATCATATCGTTATTAAAACTATTCCCATTGCCAAAATTATTTGAAAATTGGTTCACATTTTCGTCTTGATTTTGAAATTCATTTTGAAGCTCGAAATTGAATTGGCATGGGTTATACTCGAAATCATTTGAATTTTTAGGTGAATTCAAATTTTGATTACTTTGAAAACCTTGATTCGAGTTATAGCACAAATACGAATTGCACAACTTATTTATCTCTTGATTTTGTTGCGTGGAGAGTTCAAATAACGACGAAATGCAATTTTCAAGAGTTGAGGATTGACGATTATTTTGGAAATTTTGTGGTTCAAAATACGAATTATCTAAACAAAAGTTGTTATTGAAATATCCATACGAATTTGGAGTGAACTCATATGTATTATATTAATTTTCACAACTAAATTCAAGTGAGTAAGAAAAAGGAAACTCAGACATTTTCAAGATTTTTTTTGGTTTTTTTTTACAAAGGAAAAATGTTTGTAAATAGAATTTATTTTTCAAAAGGGAAATTGATTTTTGTTTTTTTTTGTTTTTCAAATTTTTTTCTTTGTATTTGAAAAGGTTTTATAATTTTTTTGGATTTTTGACTTTAAAAAAAAAGTTTTTTTAAGAAAATTAAGGAATATTTACAATTTTTTTAGTTTTGGATTTTGATATTTGTTTTTTTTTCAAATATGCATGAACTAATGCAACTAAATGAATGCAAGGGTTAATTACAAATGATTTATCCTAAGGTAACTCAAAATTGTATAATCACACATTGTCTTAGATAAACAAGATAGTTCTCGGCCAGGTAACGGACAGGATTTATCGGTGCACCACGAATCACCGTAGCAATGCAGCCGAAGGTTTAAGTACCTTCAGAGAAATAATTCCGTATAATATTTACGAATCACCGTAATATTTATAACTGATTATTGCTCTGCCGTAGCCTAGACACCAAGAAATTAATTTGTTCAAAGAAGACAAATTGTCAATATACTATTAAGTGTTATCGATGTCTAACCGTTATTACTAAACAAAATCTAAAATGAAATGCAAAGCAAAAAGTAAACGTGTATTAACAATGCAACTACGAATGGATTTTTGTTTTTGAATTTTTTTCCTTTTGAATTCAAGTAAACAAAAATGCAAGACAAACAAAAACAATAGATATATACAATGCAGGCCAAATAAAAAGAAAATTGTAAATAAGCAAGCAGTTTTTTTCCTTTTTTTTGGCAAGCGGGATTTCTTCTTCTACTGCGGCAACCTGAAAAGAAATTAAACACCAAATATATACATTACATATAAAGGGATGGAAATTAATATAAATTAAAACATTAAAACAAACATTTTTTTTATTTATTTTAAGAATAAGTTAAAGCAAAACTAAAAAAACAAATTGAGCAAACTCTTTTTCTTTTGTTTTTTTTTTAAACTCAGACTCAAACTCAAACTTAAACTAAAATTAAAACTAAAACCAAAACTGAAACAAAAACAAAATTTGAATATTTTATTTTATATATACAGCATGCGCCCAGCCTAAAAATTGAATCAAAACAAAAGCAAGAAAGATGAAATAGCGCCGTAGAAAATTTCACCCAATTCTCGTTTCAAAAATCCAACATACTCAATCAAAACTCCACGTTCCAAATTCAAATTCAGAAATCGAATTTCCGTTTGTGATATCTAATAATGAAATCAAACAACTAATCCCAAAACACTTAACCCAAATCAAAGATAAAGATCCTAAATCGAAGGTAGAGGCAGGTGAATGAGTTTTGGTTCGAGAGATGGCAGTGAGGTGTTTGCAATTGGATGCGATAGAGCTGTTCGAATTGAGTGAGTAGGTCTTGGTGGTTGGTTATGATGCTCGAGTTGTTGGAATTCGTGCAGGCGATTTGGTTTGCTGAGGAGGACGGTCTTCAGGTGATTGAAGCGGCAGTAAGGAGGATGATGGCCGTGGGGTAGTTTGATGTCGCGAATTGATTGGTCAGAGGATAGTCGCTGGCGATTTTTTTGGGGATGGTGGTGTTGTGATTGGGTTGTTTGGTGGAGAAACAGCAGTGCAATATATGCACAGTTTGAATGGTAACTATTGCCGATTGAAAGGCACAGCAGTGGAGTTGTATCGGTGATATGGTGGAGCGGGTGTGGTTTGTGGTGAAGTGCACATTGTATCAGTAGTGAGGGCACAGTGGAATGTGATGTAAGGTAAAGTGTAGAGATTTGCAAAAGTTTCGTTGAATTGGAGTGGCTGGAATGTTGTTTGTTGAAATGGAGTAGAAGTTGATGATGTGGGAGGAAGTGAAGCTGTTGATGATCAGGAAAGACAGTAAGGTGTTTGGTGGTAAGGGAGAAGGGTGGTAAAAAGTGCAGTGAATTGGAAGTTGTGAATGGCTTGTATAGTTGTTGGTTGCAGTGAGATGACAGTGCGATTAGTTTGACTGGTGAAAGACAGAAGTAGTCTGGAAGGCAGTGGTGGTCAAATGGAAGAGGTTTTGTTGTTGTGCAACAGTTTATTTGAGAAGGTCACAGGGAGTGGACCTAAGTATGAGTTGATAAAGATGGCAATGTTGTGCTGTGTTGTATGTGACAGGATGGAAGATGTAAGACGTTGTAGTGGTTATTGATCTGCAGTAAGAAGGAAGGGGATGGTAGATCTGTGTGTAGAGGCAGAGGGGAGTTGATGCAAGTTAACAGAGGGTGAAGAGGATTGGGATGGGTATGTCAGAACAGTGCAAGGAAGGTGGTAGGGTATCGTGTAGTGTGGTTTGTGGTGGCAAGAAAGAGGGCCACGTAGATATGGTTTGACAGTGCGTAATGCACAGTGGAAGAAGTTACTGTGTTGTTGTCGTAGCAGGATGTGGACGGAATGTATGTTTGGTAAGTACAATGATGGTTGTGCATAGGGTTGGTGATTGGTTGTGGTTTGTTGTAGTCGGGTTGCAGAAGTATACAGTGGTGCAGTGGGAAGTTCGGTCAGGTGATTCTGTTTGATTGGGGGATGGAGTGGTCAAGGGGAGCAGATAGTTTGGTTTGAGAAGGCAGAAACAGTTTGAAGATAGTTTGAAGATGCAACAGTTTGTGAATAGAAAATGAACAATTTGCAACTGTTGTAAACAGAGAGTGGTATGTGCAGTAAGGGCACAGTGCACTGTTATATGCACAAAAATCTTTTTTGTTTTAAAAAAAAAAGAAAGCAAAGAAAATTGTAAATGTAAAAATGTGAAAAGCAATGGCAATGTAATTTTTTTTTAAATTGATGTTGTGTAATTATTTTTTAAAATATGAAAATGGAAAAGAAAACAAGAAAAACAAACACACAACAAAATGCACACAAAAAATCACACAAACAAACACGCAATTGTTTTTTTTTCATGCACACAAAATAAAATCAAATGAAGAATAATTCGAAGAGTGGAGAATTAAAACCAAAACAACTCCCAGGCAACGGCCCAAAAACTTGTTGATCGACGGAATTTCTATGGAATAGAAAACCGTCGAAAAATTTCAAAATTAAAATTAACCGCAAGCGCACATGTACGAATGTAGTATGTGGCGAATACGGGTCGATCCGCAGGGAATAGATGATTTTAAAATTTTATTCAATTAAATTAACCAAAAGTTTGAGAATATTTAAGCTAGAAAAGGAGAAAAACAAACAAAAGAAAATTGATAAAAATATGAGAGTGTTAAACAATTTAGAGGCAATTTCCACTCTCTAGATCACACAAATCAACAAAATGAAGTTATGATATCTCTTTTCTTGTCGCTAGTGAATTAGTTGATGTGCTTATCATAAGTATGGCATATTTGTGCTATTAATTAGCTCAATATAAACCATCAAACTATAACACAACCACTAATACACTTTTAAATCTCATAAAATATGACAACAAAGTTGAAAGCAAAATCTATTTTAAGCATGGCCTATTAACTATTAATTAGAAATATAAGCCATCAAATTTTAATTTCAACAATCACTTCTTTGCCATAATCATATGTAGGTGAAGAGGCAATTTGTGTTTTGTTTGTTTAAGCATAGCCTATTTGTTATGAACAACATAGACTATCAAATTCAAAGCTAAACAACATTATTAAACCACTTCAATCATTCTCATTAAGCACAAAAAGAGAGCATAAACATCAAATTAAGTTGAAGCTACATGATTAGAGAGCTTCATTACCCCTAAATTGAAGGGTTTTAGCCTCTCATATTTGTTATCATATGAATAATTGTAGCTTGCAACATGAGAGAAAAAGAAAAAGAAGAAAGAAAGCAAGATAAAAAAACTAGTCTACTTGCATGAAAAATAAATCTACACTACAACATGAAAGTAAATAAGCATGAAAAGAAAAAGAACATGTATTGAAGTTGCATAAAAAAAATAACATAAAAGAGAAATGGCTAAGTAGCCATGAAAAGAAAGAAGAGAGTTTGGTTTTATTTTGAGCCTAAAACTAACTAAAGAGAGACTAAGGGAGAGGAGGATTACATGAAACATAAGGGGTATATATACATGTGTTAACCCTAATTCATATTTTTTTGGAATACCCAAAATACCCTTGAGAAAGTGTGGAGGCCAAGTAATCATTATTCTACTAATCATCATTTAAGTGTACATGAAGCCATTAATTCCATAAGCATGTGCATTAGCCTCTAATTTGTACATTAAGGTGGTGGGTACGTGGAGTCCTCCATGATCATTACTTGGAATTATTTCTATTTTCGTTCCTTTGTATTCTTTTTGTGCATGGATATCTTCTTCATAAAACATCTTGTAACTGAAATCAAATTCCTACAAAATAGTATGGAAATTTCGAATTAAATTTTCTCAAGTTAATTTATGCACAAAAATGACTATTTTGTTCTTGGATGAAGATGAATATGTGCCAATTTGGAATCAATATCGATTTTGGTTAAAAAAGTCAAAATATCCAATATGATCATTTATTTGATTTGAATAGAATAAATATGGTGGTAAAAATGTGCATATTTACGTGCACATCAGTGCCATTGTGAGGTGAAAAGTTAAAGTCATTAAACCATGGTTCCTGAGGACTTCATGGGAAGTTTGACAAAGCCATCATGTGAAGCAAATTGGTTCACTATGCCAAGAAAAGAGTGCCATATATTGATTCAAGTATATGCCACACATCTATTCTTAATGAGGCGCCACATGTCGAGAATCCTATAGTTCGAATTCTATATAAATAAGCATGTACCCCCACCTAAAAAGGGGCTAATTTTTTCTAGTTCTCCTACTTCTTTATTTGTCATTTTTCTTTCCACATTGTAAAGCGAGCTCCAATTTAGGGGTTCGTGGCCATTAGGGCAAATTGAATTGAGAACTTTGTAACCAAGGACTTGGACTTTGGACAACTTGTGTAATCAGCCGCTTTGGACTTTTGACTTGTGTGTGTGTTTAACTCTCTCCTTTGAGCGTATGACTTATGGTTTAAACAAGCATAATATTGACTATTTATCTCTACTTTACTTGGTTCAATAGCTTGAAACGTATAGAACCTTATTTTGGCCCTAACGGTTTCATTTCTTCTTCCTTTCTCACTACTCCACCAAACCTTGAAAATTCATAACTTCCCCATTTTCAGACAAATTTTGATGAAACCTATGAAAAATTAAAAGATGTGAAGAATACTATGATCTCATATCATGTTGGAGGCCAAATTTGTAAGATCGAAGGTGTAGCAACATGGGCAGCGAAGAACAATGATGAAATCTCATACACCATTTTCATCCTTCTCTATCAAACTTAAAAATGGCAGATCTCTCTCGTTTTTCATTGGATTTTGGACAATTTATAAATTGCTATGGAGATGAATTATACGATTTGCTAAAGGAATATTGGCAAATTTTTAGGGTTTTCGGCACAAAGGCATAGGAGAACCGAGACAATTTTGAGATCTTCTTCATTTGAAAGTTTCAAATTAGTGAGACTCTTCCTATTTGTGCATAAATTGGTAAGATGTAGTGATTCACTGCTTATGGTGTTAAATCTAATTATAAATGATGAAGCTGAATAAAAAAAGTAATTTTGTATATATACACGATTATGATGTAGTATGTCATGGCTACATAATTAGAAATGAGATTGTTCTTTATTTTTATTTAAATGGATAAACTTTGGTCTCCCCCTAATTAAAACCATAAAACACAAAATTCTAAATTAGATATATTACATATCAAAATTGTATTTCTCTTTGATGCAAATCCATTGGTGTTTGTTTGACAATATAAAGTAATATTATTTAGTTAAATTATTTAATGAATAATGAAAATGCATCAGATCTTTAAACGCTTACATCTTTTGCATATGACCTCCATTTTGCATGTGGTTCACAGCATTGGGATCATAGTGAGACAATGAATATTTTGGTATATTATTTGTTGTGTTAAGATACTTTAGAAAATGTTTTATTTTAGTAGGTTCATTATACGATAGGGTTATAATAAGGAGTTTCGATGAACATATGAGGAAACCAGTGCTCGATTGTACTAGGGCATTTGGCAAAGTCAGGGTAAGGCTTGGTTTAGTTGCTTCGTAAACAGTAGGGCAACAATTAGTCTTATGCTCAATCCCAATAATATTGCAAACCATTAGACAATGACTAGCATAGACTTGACCTCAATATATGATAGTCTGAGGAGCTGATTCCTCAATATACGATAGTCTGAGGAGCTGAGTCCTCAATATACGATTTGGCACCACAACACGATTAGAGGAGTTGAGTCCTCGGTATATGATTTGACGATAATAGGTTTATAATTTAGGGTTAATCATAGGCATATGAATATGCATAGGATAAATTTTAAGTGAGATCTTAGCATATGATGTCATTATAGTACTATATTGCATTTTAGCTGACTTGTTGGATGTAGGGGACATAGGTTAAGCTATGGTTTTCAAGCATAAGTGTTGTCTTACTAGCTTATTAGTATTATGCACTTACATGATGTGATTCGTTCACTAGATGTATGTCTAACCCCCCCAATCATTTTCTTTTTTTACTCGTACACTAATAGGCCGATAGAGAAGACCAGTGGTAGGTTAGAGGATGTTGATGTGATGAAGATATGCATTTCTTTATTTATCATACTATATAATATTTTATTCTCAAATATTAGACTGTTTCTGTTATCGGTATAATGAGATGTTGTAGTTGGAATTTATTTGATTTTACATTGTGTTATTTTTCTAGGATTGTGTTATTGATTATTATATTATACTTCTTCTTCTGTGAGTTTTGGAAAATTTTGAATAATGTAGATAGGTATGTGATCTGACAACTACAAGATAATCCATATAATCCCACTTTTACATATGGTTTAGGATGTCGTGGATGGCAAGTTATTGCAAGATAATCCATATAATCCCAACTACATTGGTAGAGCGATATTTTGTTTATAGTCACCAAGATATATTCAGCCGATAGTAAACAATGTTGGCTGACGTGATATGGTTTTGTTAAGTTAAATAAGAAATGTTTGACTGATAATGAAAAAAATATGAGTAATAAAACAACATTGGGCAATTGCAAAAAACTTGTACACATGTTCCAACTTAAAGTAAGTAATGGCATTGCACAGCCCACGGTCACATGTAGGTATGGTATATTAGTAACTTCATTACAGATAAGTATACATATTGTACATGCGGGCAAGTACACAAACACCAAAAAAAGGTGTCATAAAGTAAATGAGACGAAGCTGAACAACTCATATTTTTATTCACATCGTCTTTTAAGTGCAAAATTGCGGGGGACACTCCAACAAATGACGATCAATATACAGGAAAGGCCAAAAGAGCAAAATTTCAAAAGAAAACCTCTAGAAATTAACAAGATCATTTACTTCTACTTCTTGGGCTTTTTTCCACCCCTCTCACAATGCATAACAACTGATTAGTGCTTCCCCTTTTAAATTGACTTAGACTGTGGCTTGTCTTCGTCTTTGTCCCACTCATAGCTAGACGAGGAAGTAGGAATTGTCAAAGGACCAAGGGCAGCTCTAGAGCCTGAACTAAAGTGGGCATTGTAGAACCAAAGGAAGGGTGGATGTGAATTCGCAAAACTAGGGAGACATAGATATTGGAAAAGGAACCAGCTCACTGCTAGGTTCAAGCTTAATGTTCTTGAGTCTGAAGGCATTAACAGCCTTTTTATTTGCTATTAGAAGTGTTTCAGGCCCCTTCTGACTAATGATCGTCAAGTCGTTGTTAATAGAGATGTTGGCATCTTCCATGCTTTCTTCTACTAAAGCCCTCAATTTTCTCTGCATTAGGACCAGTGCTAGACCCAATGGAATAAGTTGGAAGCATAAAAGAAGTGGAGACAATGATTGAAGTTGTCCGAGTATCATTAGGGTTGGGAGTGATCTTGTTTTCTAGAAGTAGCAACAACCGAGGAAGTAGACCAGTAGGGCGAAAAACAGATAGGTAAAGGATAGTGATGCCTTAAGGTGAAAAATGAAGATTTTCAAAGACCAGGGAAGTTAGAGATACACCTTCAAATAGCGAGGGCTTCTTAGAAGGAGATTCTATAATTTCCCCTTCCTTTGGTACTTTTGGCAGTGGAGGAATGAGTATGAGAAATCAATGGCCTAGCAACGTTTAGAGTTTCAATATTATAGCTTTCTCAAGTAGCAGCGGTAGTGGCGTCAAGGGTGGAAGATACAAGTGTTCTAGTTATAATGGCCTTGTAATGCGCCAAAGTGGGGCTGACAATATCTGCATGAGACTCCTTTTTAATAGGGACGATGTCAGTTGCATGACCCGAAGAGCTTGGATCGGTGGTAGTTTTGGTGGAAACATGTTCGATTGTTAAGGCTTTAAGTTCCTTGGTCGCCAAACCATTTCCAAAGCCGTTACTTCATCCATATCAAGCAGCTTATCTTTCAGCTTCTCTTCTATATATCTTCGTCATATTCTTTGGCTCTTTTTGGAATCTCTTCTCAGGTCTCGGCAAGAGTAAATGGATAGCAATTTCCCGGCCATTTGAGGCTCTTCGTGTCAATGACATTGGCAAAGAATCCTAGGAGAGTAGCGACAATTTTCCCATTCTTTTTGCCAAAATTTTCTTCGTCCCGGGTTGAAAGGCCTGTAGATTAGCTATCTTTTCTTTAGACTCGCTCAACTTGAGTCTTAAGCCTATCGTTTCCCCTGTGTAGGACTAGGTGAGATCTTCAGCTTGCCCTCTTAGTTCTTTCTCTTCCTTAAGATCTCTTTTAACTTTATCGATCTCGACCTGGAAGGTAGCCTTCTGAACCTTTATCGCTTCGACCTCCTTTTTGAGATTTTCACTCACGATATGTGTAGAATTTAATTTCTCATTGAGAATGGAAAATCTGGCCCTTGGTATTGTGTCCTCATTTGCCAATTTATTCTCCACCTCTTTGATGGCCTTATCTTTTGGCTCTATATCTTTCAGGAGTTTGGCGTGCTCCTTATAATCATCCCAGATCCTATTATATATGATCGGCTCTTTTTATGTTAAAGCTTATATATTCAACTAGTTAGCTTGGTTAACATCTGATCCACTTTCCATGTTATTTACGGCCTCATTTTGCAACACCCTAATTTTGACTAACATTTTTTAGGACATTTAATTAGATAAATTTAATGAAATAATGTAAATGGTTAAGGGAATTAAGATTTGCATATTAGAGGATAGTCGTGCCTAATGAACTAATGAACAAAAAGAGGAATAAAATGAAATAAGTAAGGGTAACAGATAAGGGAAAATAGAAATAAGTTATATTCTTAACCTTAAACCCTCATGCCATTTTCATTTTACATGTTCACAAACAAACAAAATTCAAGAGAGGTCAGCCACCAGTAGGAGAAAGCAAGAGGAAGAAGCTAAATCAATTTAATTCAAGAGAAAATCTCAACTCCTTAACAACAAGCTAATGTAAATAATAGGTTGCATCTCTATTTTCTTATTTTCGGTTCTAGATCAGTTTTTTCAGTTCAAATAGATAATTAGTTTTTGGATTGGGTAACCATGGCTTGGGCGATCCTCCCGTGTTTTGGAAAGATGTATATGGCCAAACAGATAAGGTTGCCATGGCGGAAAGATCTACATTCGACCACATGGAGATGGTTATGAAGAAAGAGCTTATGGGAGTTCAAGGCATGAATCATAGCTCTTGGTCCAAACTGCCTTTAGAGAATAGGTCTTTGACTGGAATATGGTCTAAGAGGAAGATGAATTGGTCACCAGAAGTAGTAAAATAGCAGCTGGAAAGAAGTGGGCAAGTATTATGGTAGTATTTGTTTGTTGCACTAGCTAGGTCATTAAGTCTGTGATTGTCAGAATGCCAGAATTTTTGATCGGGCATAATAGAACCGTGGAAAGATTAATCTCGGCCTTTCTTATGGCTATTCAAGTATGTGTGGTGGCCCCCATGCCACAGGGCTGTTGGCGCACTTGAACTTTATCCATGGTCTCTTCACAACTCATTTGGTTACCTCCAGTTAAGCGGGAGCGGTTCTTCCAAGTTCTAAGTCTTGGATTGATTCGAGGTAGCCTCTGATTAACCACAAGGTCAGTTCCGTTTTGGGTTAGTTCCTCTGAGCGACTTTGAGGCTCTAGGGTTCAACATTGTTTGTTTCATCGGTCGTTTAATTATGCTGAGTGACTAATATGATTGTCGATTTATGGCACTGGAGCATGGCTTCGTTGACTCTAAGGGGCTTTGGATTAGATGGCTACCGATCTTCCAGTTCACCTTCATGGATATCAATCGTATATAAATTTCGTTGATCTACTGGTTCGCCTTCATGACGCTTTAGTTCATGAAAGACATTCATGTCCACGAAGGGTTTTGAGGATCCGATGACCGCCAATCTATCGGTTTACCTTCACAATACTTTAGTTCGTGAAAGATCTTCATGTTCGCGAAGGACTTTTTGGATCAGATGACCGTTGAGATACAATTTTGCCTTCACGAAGCTTTAGTTTGTGAAAGAACTTCACATTTGCAAAGTGTTTTTTATGGTCAGATGTCTAGCGGCCAGACGGCCTTGGAATGATAATTTATGGAATACAAAAGGAGTTTTGGGTTGTGTGTCCAACCGCCTAGCAGTCTTAAAGTAATGATTCATCGACTTGAAGAGGAATTTTTCGAATTTAGCTTAAGGAACATAGTTTTATCGGTTCCTATAGGCTAAGGTGTTAGATCTGTTTGTTCGATGATCCTTTGGATAGATTCCTCGACGCCACCAGCAACGCCGGTTCCCAAAAGGGGGATTGACATGACTCACTAAGGGCATAGAAGCAATTCTTTTGTCATGTTGTCTGCAATACCCCTAGTGTTCCGGTACAGCTCATTTGGAAAATGAAAGTAGACAAGGAGGGATGAGAAGACATCGCTTTAGGTTGTTGTCCCATTCCTTAGTTGTTGGCTAGCTACAGTGTTATTTGATAAGCATCCTTTCGTCTAATTTCAGCTGACTTACACATGTGATGAGCGACCGTGAACGGTCCATAGCCATGCTCTGATTCGTCCCTAGGGGCGACACCTTTCAAAAATCTTTGCAACAGCATTCTTGCTTTCAATCAAAGGTTATAGAAGCGACCTAAGAACTGCTCTCTAAAGTATCTTTTGAATATGAATGCTCTCGAATAGGAAACTCTATCTCCTTGTGCAAGAATGGTTCGACACTTAACATCTATCAAACATCCAGAGAGATAAGTATTTGATGCTAATAAATTTTCTTTCACCAACACAAGTTCTTGAGCGTCCTCGTTGCCAACAAGTCATACTTCGGGGGCAAATGTTATCCAGTAAATTAGACACCATCCTTAAAGAAGAAATTAAAATTTTACTTCCTAATTTCCTCGCATTTATTACCTCAAATAATTAATAATAAGAAGCCATATTGTAACTTCCCGCCTTTTCGCTCGCTTCAAATCGACACACATGCTGATTCAAACCATACGGAAGGGCGGATTGTTATGGGGTAAATAAGAAAAACAGAGAAGAAATAAAACAAAATAGAATCTCACAGCGGAAGGATAAAATATAATAATAAAATATACAGTTTATACAACTGTTTACAAAACATTTGATTCTTCTTTATACAATTAAATATCAGAGTTCACATACCAATAATATCAATGCAGCGGAATACAGTGTAGTGGAATAAAATAGTAGATAGTAATACTACAAATCTTCGTCTTCGTCCTCCAGAGCTAAAACTTCAAATCCTGAAACGCTCGGACTGACCCGAGCGAATTGAAAAGACAAAACACTCGAGTCAGAACTAAAAGATCTTATGTAAGTTAAATTAACAGAAATAAATATGAGTGCAGTAACTCAAAAGATGCTCGGGATTTACATCTCCTAAGGATCCGTTAAACTATTTACTATGTAGTATATTGCGCTATTATAATAGTGTCTAATTGTAAAATAAACTTACTTTTAAATAGCATTAAGGCTTTACATTTTCCACCTTAACACGTAATAGTCCCAGTAGTCCATCCAATATCATAGTCCCTCCTGATCGGGAAGCCACCAGATGATACCACACGGGCTACGGGAGAAATCCAAACTCGTACAAGGCGCGATAGGGTAGGTGACATGGCACAACTAGGCAATGCCAGGATAGATATACCAATTGCTATCCGGGCTGGTGGAAACGCGCAGCGCGCAGCTACCGCCCACCTCGAACAACACCCCCAAATCAAAAATCAAAAGTGGCCACCGAATCAATCCAAAAGTCATAGTATAATATCGAAGGAGTGCGTTCGATCAGAGGAATGACCTCATTGGCCCGAAAATCGCTCCTGTTTTAGCCACCTTATGTCAACTCACGGGAGTTGGGTCCACGTAATTACCTTATAGGAAACGCCGTCACCAACCTACTTCATTCCGGAATCTCCACCGTGTACACGGTTGTTAAAGTGGTTTTCGGAGTTGGCAGAGAGTATGACAACTTCCGATCCCGGTCTCTTTAACAACCAAACGTTAATATAACACCGCGGTTATTTAAAAATAATTTAAACTTTAAAACCAGAATAAAATATCCATTTTAAACCCATATAAATACGATATCATTTATATTTTAAAACCCCGAATTAATACGATATCATTTAGACCCAAAATCATATAATGTCATTTTATTTTCCAATATATATTCTTTTCCAAAATCATAGGGTTTTCAAAGTAAAATATTTAGAAATCAAAACTCTCGAATATAATATTTTCAAATCATACTACCTTGAAAATCATAACTTCGAAACAAATTTCCATCTCTCAAATGGTTAAATATTAAATTATTTTATAAAACACAATAGTTTCTTTAGAGTTCACAAATCAATTTTCAAATATCGATTTAAACTTCCAAATACCATTTCAATTCTTATGTTTCAAAGCTTTAAAAATTTCACCATTTCAAAACAAACTCATTTGACAATCCTATATATATTAAATTCAATTACTTATTATTTAGACTTGAAATGTTCACATAATGAACTCAATATACTTTAAGTAAAACTTATAACTTCACATAATTGGATAATCTTTCAATTTACTAAACTTGATATATTCATTTAAATCAACCTGATATTCATTCAAATCACTTTACACAAAATCAAGTTACAAAAATCATATCCTTTAAAGATTCTAACTTTTTATTAAATTCCAATTTAACTTGATATTCATCTTCCAACCTTATTCTCATTTAACTCAATGAAACTCCAGATTTTAAATTTTAAATAAATGCTTAATCTTATTTGATCTTAAAATCAAACTTTATTTTAAACTTCAAATCAAATTTATATGAAGCTTAAAAACCGGAAATTACTATATATATAACAACCTTTATCAATAACCAAATCAATATCCCATAAACCATATATATATAACTTTACAAAATCATAGAAAAATATTTATAAATATATATATACCGCGGTGCCTGTATAAAATTTTCTACCCGATGGTCAAGTGATACGGATGTTTATCATTTCAATCCACAATTTAAAATGAAAATGCGGTTGTATATAACATACAACATCCATTCATCCAAATATCAATTATCAACCATTTATTACAATCATCATCCAATTTAAACAACATCAATATAGAGCATATAAATTATACAGGAAATAAATAACATGTGTTAACTAACAGTTTATATGCAATAAATTTAACAACTGTTAAACTAGCTGTTTATATGCAACAATAAATGTAAATTTAACTGACAGTTAATATGAAATAAAAATTTAACATAACTATGACTGGCAGTTAATATGCAAATACATAAATTCTAACTGTCAAATTTATATGCAATAAATAAAATAAATTAACAGTTAAATTAAATAAATGCGATTTAACTGAGATGATGAATAAACCATGCCAAATAGTCATAAATAAATTTCTACTCGTATCTAAAATCAATTTAAAAGACATAGGAAATTTTAGAAATTGTGAGTGGGCTAAAATACTCACCTTTTGAATTTAAATTTGATTTAAATCCAATTTAAACTCAAAAATTCGACGGTCTCATCTTTCCAAACTAGCGTCAACAGATCTGGAAATTTATTTACGATCCTAACAAAAAAAATTGCACGTGAAACGGAGTTCGTATGTGAAAGTAATTATAATTAAACGATTTGCAATAGAAATTAAAAATAAACAAACAAAAATAAAAAACCGTGCAACATCCACTCTTCCCTCGCGTATGCTTCTTTTTGATTGCTAGCTTTGTTCCGCAATTTTTCTTTTATTTCGATTTACTTTAATTTTTCTCCTTATTATATGAATGTATGTATTTTTAAAAGGTTGAAAGAAAAAGAAAAAAAGAAGAAAAAAAAGATTTGAAAAAGAAGAATTGAAAAAGAAAATGATTAAAATAAGAACTGAAAATGAAAGAGAAGATCTAGATTTGAAAAGAAAGAAGAAAGTTTGAAATAGAAGAAAATTTTGAAGAAGAAGAATATTTGAATAGGAAGGAAAAATTAAAATGAGAGATAATAAGGAGATTTGAAGAGAAAAGAAAAAAAAAGGAAAAAAAGAAGAAGATTAGAATGGAGGCTGTGGTTTCATTTGCGTCATATCTTATTTATAAGGTTAGAATTAGGTTTAGGATCAAAGATATTTGAAAAGAGAGACCGCTATTAATTAGAAATAAATGAAATGACGTTTTAGAAAAATGAAGTTGGAAAATGAATGGAAAGAAATAAAGTAAATATGAACAAACTTGGTTTTGAAATATAGTAAATATGAACAGCCTTTTTAAAAGTAGCAGGTATTAAAAAGAGGCAATTATTAATTAGAAAGGGAATGAATGGACTAACTCTATACTGTAAACAAACTTTTAGAATTCAAATTTCAAAACAGTTGTTTACTTAATAAATTTTGTTAACCCTAAACACTCCAAAATTACTTCATTAACTCAAGTAATATTCGAATTTCTATGCATTTGGGTTTTTGTCTATGAATAATAATTTTTTTATACTTACCTTAAAAATGAAAACATTTGATTTGTTTTTCCCGAAATGATCTCTTATTACCATTGAAACACCCTTTTTGTTTACCACAGAACGCGCGTTTTTTTTATTAAATCTATTAATTGAAATCACCGTTTTCTTTCCTTTTAATTGAAATATTTGAACTACATTAATTGCAATCACTTACAAGGTTAAATTTTAAAATAGATAACAAAAATGCGTAAAAAAAATAGAAAAATTGTTTATATACAAGAGTAATAAATAGATTATTTTCCTATTCTTGCAATCAGTCTGTAAGCTAAACACAGTTCAAATAAACATATATTTCTTTCTATAAAATCATTCTTTCTATTTTTTATTTAAATTAAATTAAACCTACATTCACAGATGAAACATTCATTTTATTGATGTAAATATATTTTTTTCATTGAATCAAAACTTTCCTTATATTTCACAAAACATAAGCTGCTTTTAATTGCACCTATTACAATTAGTATTCTCCCTCCTATTAATTGAAAATTTTCAATTACATTAATTTCCATTGATTAAGTTTCAAATGGGCTAAATGAATGAAATGATAAATAGAACAATTACTTCCTATTAACGTAATATTTAGATGTTAAATTTTCATTTATTTCAATTAAACCTATTATCATACATTACTTCAATATACTGACAAGCTTACTTTTGCACCCTTTCATTTACCCAACTGCCATTTTATAAATAAACTTAATAACAGATTCATACTCTATTACATAAATGCATACCCCTTTTATCTAAATTAAAATTTTCGTAACTTCAAACATTTGATCCATTTAATTCCAATTACTCCTTTCATTAAATTTTAGATTCAAATCAATTTATAAAGCTTTACCTCCATTCTTTATATACTCGAACCATCATTTAATGAAGAATTTATTTACGTTATTCCCCATTAATACCTAAATTTATTTAAACGTACCATTTATTTCAATGATTTACAAATTAAATTGAATGACTGAATATAAATATAACTCATAATAATTGTTGTAAAACTCTCAATCCCACATTTATATGTATGCTTATCCGTTATATCTATTAATTAAATAAATTCCATTTTTAAGTCCGTTTAAATTTATTACCAAGTACCCATTTACTTTTCCCATCAATTTGAATTCCATTCAATTTATATAACAATCACTTTCCCATTCACACCTTAATATCAACCCACAATTATTGAAATTCATTATCTTATTTCGATTTTATACAATTACCATTAACTTTACATTCAGTTATTATTCAACGCATATTTATTCATCAATCAAATTCAATATTTATTTTTCTTTCCTTTTATTTGATAAATAACCTAGTATACATTTACATACATTCATTTCATCCCATTCATTTATGGGTATTGCATTAAAATTTAGTTTATTAGCCAATACCAACATTATTACCATTCATTAGAATTAGATTCCAAATTTTTATTCAATACCCTGAATGAATAACATATATATTAATCAAATCATTACATTTGTTTTTCTCATATTCCATTAAATATATGCACACATACAAATTAAGCTTCTAAATCCAATTAGTTATTCCTCTTTCATCAACCATCACTTATGAATAATTATCGTTTAATTTATTTTGTTACACTCACTTATATTCACTTTATGAGTAAATTGGTATTCCCTTTAACCCATTAAATACTAACTTTAGTTATTGCAATTTATTATCCAACATACAAATTGAACCTATTGTCAAATTTTCCATTTCAATTAATTAACACCTTACAATAGTTAATAAAAGGGATTGTACTAAGTAAAAAATTATTTTCATTGATGAATTCAATACTTGCCTTGTTTACTTATTTCTAACCTTATATCCAATTGCAACAAATTTCCACTATTACAATTAATTGCAATATATAATTCAGTTTGTAACTTTTAATTTCCCTTGATACATCTAATTACAACATTTTCTTTCCTAAAAATAAATAAGATTTCTGTTTCTTCCTAAATTTAAATTAGAAATCCTATTAAATAAACAAATTAAATTATCGAAATTTACGGGTCGTTACACTCTCCCCCACTCAAAACTTTTCGTCCCCGAAAAGGAAAAGAAGAAATAAGAAAACAATATATCTTTCTTAATTAAATTTATAACAAATAAGTTTACAAAATAAAATAATTTAACATAAAATATACCAATTCATACCTATTTAAATCTTTTATACATAAAATAGCGCTATAGACCGTAATCCGAAACATACCTGTTTGTCGGGCAATTTACGCTTAATTTATGGAACCAAAAGCAGTAGCAATTGCTTCCGTAACCTGCATTTCACTTGTAAAATCCAAAGGCTAACAATTTATGTAAAGTGAAATATTTATGTGGTTTCAATTACTAACAACAAATCAATACAACAACCAGCAATTTTAACAACCAACATACAACAAATACAAACAACCATTCAATCGAACTAACAAATAGTTGTTCGGGTTCAAAACTTTTAAATTGTACAGAAGGAAGAATAAACCATCAAGTGCATCATTTACTCAACAGTCTTAGATTAAACCCAATGGATTATTCATCCATCCTAACAAAGTTAAAGTTTACTTACCCAACAACCACAATCAAACAATAACAATTCCAATCAACAAGTCAAATTAACTTATTATAAATTTTATTTCATACATCAATTGTTTGATTATCTTTTTATTTATACAGTGATTCATCGTTTTAATTTACATTTACTCATTAAATGTTTGCTTCATTTATTTTTACAATTATTCAATTTTATAAATTCAGGTCATGCCAGTTTCTTTTTATTTCGTTATAACTATTTATTCTTTTGTTATTGCATGTCCTCATTTATTTATTACGGTATTCATTTTCCTGCAAATTTTATTTTCACTTTAATTACTTAAGTTTAAAATCGTCTATTATACTTACCTTTAATTATACTTACTTGGTAAAATTTTAATTATAACTTAAGTTTATAACATTAAATTCTCATTTAAAATAGCAAATTCATTGAATACTTCATTACCTCCTTTTACTTATACACTTTCATTACATTTCCTATTAAACATTTCAACTTTTAATATTTGGTAAGTTATATATGTTTTTAAAGAATGTACCTGAAAGTTACACAAGTTTCCTCATTACCTATGATTAATTTAACGTTCAATAATAATATTCTTTATTTCATAGGCTATAATTTCAAATTCCATTTAATACCATTTGTAACCTATCATTAAATCTCTTATTTCCTTTGGAGGTTTTTAATTTATTAATTACCTATGTTACAATTCACTACAATAATTGAAACGATTAATTAATGGAAATTTAAGAATTTAATACCGGGTTAAATTTCAAATTATTTTAAAATAATAGATAAATATATTCTTACAACTTATATATCTCTAATTATATTTAAAATAATTCAGAATTTGTATATTTTTCAAAAATGAATCTGCAGTAAAACTACTACAGTGGCCTTCCCCCTTCGAAACTCGAAAATGAAAGTCCATGATGCGGCCGCCATCACCGAAATTATTTTCCAGCGACAGAGAGGAAAGTACAAAACTTAGTTTCTCCAAACTCTTCTTTAAAACATTTTCTTCCGAATTATATTAAATATTTATATCAGAAAATACTTATAAACAAAATTATTATATTCCAAAATTTATTCGAATAAATTTCAAAACCCGGAACTTAAGTTCTAAATTTCCAAATTTTATTTACCTTATTTTTCAATCTTATTTTTTTATTATTATTTATATACTTTATTACCTACCAACCAATCTATTGCAGCCAAATATAGATACCATTTGAAAATTTTTATTTTATATATATAGAAAATATAATAGGCAAAATTATTTCATTCACTTATATAAAAAAACAAATATTATGTCGGTCTGTCCTATTAAGTGTTTAGAAATTCCTATTGATGTCACAGAGTCCTATGCACCAACCAGAATTTATAAATACAAAACGGAACAGATTAACACAATATAAAAACCTTTATATAACGCTAACAAATACGCTCTCTCATATATATACACTCAGCGACTCCCATAGGGTATTACTACCCTATTATTAAAGAGTCAAACCCCACAAAGCTAAGGTTTATTGCTAAACCAAAGCTCTGATACCAGATGTAACATCCCGCCTTTTCGCACGCTTCAAATCGACACACATGCTGATTCAACCCATATGGAAGGGTGGATTGTTATGGGGTAAATAAGAAAAACAGAGAAGAAATAAAACAAAATAGAATCTCACAGCGGAAGGATAAAATGTAATAATAAAATATACAGTTTATAAAACTGTTTACAAAACATTTGATTCTTCTTTATACAAGTAAATATCAGAGTTCACATACCAATAATATCAATGCAGCGGAATACAGTGTAGTGGAATAAAATAGTAAATAGTAATACTACAAATCTTCGTCTTCGTCCTCCAGAGCTAAAACTACAAATCCTGAAATGCTCGGACTGACCCGAGCGAATTGAAAAGACAAAACACTCGAGTCAGAACTAAAAGATCTTATGTAAGTTAAATTAACAGAAATAAATATGAGTGCAGTAACTCAAAAGATGCTCGGGATTTACATCTCCTAAGGATTCGTTAAACTATTTAATATGTAGTATATTGCGCTATTATAATAGTGTCTAATTGTAAAATAAACTTACTTTTAAATAGCATTAAGGCTTTACATTTTCCACCTTAACACGTAATAGTCCCAGTAGTCCATCCAATATCATAGTCCCTCCTGATCGGGAAGCCACCAGAGGATACCACACGGGCTACGGGAGAAATCCAAACTCGTACAAGGCGCGATAGGGTAGGTGACACGGCACAACTAGGCAATGCCAGGGTAGATATACCAATTGCTATCCGGGCAGGTGGAAATGCACAGCGCGCAGCTACCGCCCACCTCGAACAACACCCCCAAATCAAAAATTAAAAGTGGTTATCGAATTAATCCAAAAGTCATAGTATAATATCGAAGGAGTGCGTTCGATCAGAGGAATGACCTCATTGGCCCGAGAATCGCTCCTGTTTTAGCCACCTTATGCCAACTCACAGGAGTTGGGTCCACGTAATTACCTCATAGGAAACGTCGTCACCAACCTACTTCATTCTGGAATCTCCACCGCGTACACGGTTGTTAAAGTGGTTTTCGGAGTTGGCAGAGAGTATGACAACTTCCGATCCCGGTCTCTTTAACAACCAAACATTAATATAACACCGCGGTTATTTAAAAATAATTTAAACTTTAAAACCAGAATAAAATATCCATTTTAAACCCATATAAATACGATATCATTTATATTTTAAAACCCCGAATCAATACGATATCATTTAGACCCAAAATCATATAATGTCATTTTATTTTCCAATATATATTCTTTTCCAAAATCATAGGGTTTTCAAAGTAAAATATTTAGAAATCAAAACTCTCGAATATAATATTTTCAAATCATACTACCTTGAAAATCATAACTTCAAAACAAATTTCCATCTCTCAAATGGTTAAATATTAAATTACTTTATAAAACACAATAGTTTCTTTAGAGTTCACAAATCAATTTTCAAATATCGATTTAAACTTCCAAATACCATTTCAATTCTTATGTTTCAAAAGCTTTAAAAATTTCACCATTTCAAAACAAACTCATTTGACAATCTCATATATATTAAATTCAATTACTTATTATTTAGACTTGAAATGTTTACTTAATGAACTCAATATACTTTAAGTAAAACTTATAACTTCACATAATTGGATAATCTTTCAATTTACTAAACTTGATATATTCATTTAAATCAACCTGATATTCATTCAAATCACTTTACACAAAATCAAGTTACAAAAATCATATCCTTTAAAGATTCTAACTTTTTATTAAATTCCAATTTAACTTGATATTCATCTTCCAACCTTATTCTCATTTAAGTCAATGAAACTCCAGAAAATAAATTTTAAATAAATGCTTTATCTTATTTGATCTTCAAATCAAACTTTATTTTGAACTTCAAATCAAATTTATACAAAGCTTAAAAACCGGAAATTACTATATATATAATAACCTTTATCAATAACCAAATCAATATCCTATAAACCATATATGTATATATATATAACTTTTAAAAATCATAGAAAAATATTTCAAAATATTTTTATATATATATATATACCGCGGTGCCTGTATAAAATTTTCTACCCTATGGTCAAGTGATACGGATGTTTATCATTTCAATCCACAATTTAAAATGAAAATGCGGTTGTATATCATTTCAAATCGCAATCCCGAATGAAAAGAAATGCATGATAACTTGCAGATTATACAATATAACATACAACATCCATTCATCCAAATATCAATCATCAACAATTTATTACAATCATCATCCAATTTAAACAACATCAATATAGAGCATATAAATTATACAGGAAATAAATAACATGTGTTAACTAACAGTTTATATTCAATAATAAATTTAACAACTGTTAAACTAGTTGTTTATATGCAAAAATAAATGTAAATTTAACTGACGATTAATTTGAAATAAAAATTTAACATAACTATGACTGGCAGTTAATAAGCAAATACATAAATTCTAACTGTCAAATTTATATGCAATAAATAAAATAAATTAACAGTTAAATTAAATAAATGCGATTTAACCGAGATGATGAATAAAACATGCCAAATAGTCATAAATAAATTTCTACTCATATCTAAAATCAATTTAAAAGACATACGAAATTATAGAAATTGTGAGTGGGTTAAAACACTCACCTTTTGAATTTAAATTGGATTTAAATCCAATTTAAACTCAAAAATTCGACGGTCTCCAAATCATTCCAAACTAGCGTCAACAGATCTGGAAATTTATTTACGATCCTAACAAAAAAAATCGCGCGTGAGACGGAGTTCATATGTGAAAGTTATCATAATTAAACGATTTGCAATAGAAATTAAAAATAAACAAACAAAAATAAAAAACCGTGCCACATCCACTCTTCCCTCGCGTATGCTTCTTCTTGATTGCTAGCTTTGTTCCGTAATTTTTCTTTTATTTCGTTTTACTTTAATTTTCCTCCTTATTATATGAATGTATGTATTTTTAAAAGGTTGAAAGAAAAAGAAAAAAAGAAGAAGAAAAAAAGATTTGAAAAGGAAAATGATTAAAATAAGAACTGAAAATGGAAGAGAAGATCTAGATTTGAAAAGAAAGAAGAAAGTTTGAAATAGAAGAAATTTTTTGAAGAAGAAGAATATTTGAATAGGAAGGAAAAATTAAAATGAGAGATAATAAGGAGATTAGAAGAGAAAAGAAAAAAAAAGGAAAAAAAGAAGAAGATTAGAATGGAGGCTGTGGTTTCATTTGCGTCATATCTTATTTATAAGGTTAGAATTAGGTTTAGGATCAAAGATATTTGAAAAGAGAGACCGCTATTAATTAGAAATAAATGAAATGATGTTTCAAAAAAATGAAGTTGGAAAATGAATGGAAAGAAATAAAGTAAATATGAACAAACTTGGTTTTGAAATATAGTAAATATGAACAGCCTTTTTAAAAGTAGCAGGTATTAAAAAGAGGCAATTATTAATTAGAAAGGGAATGAATGGACTAACTCTATACTGTAAACAAACTTTTAGAGTTCAAATTTCAAAATAATTGTTTACTTAATAAATTTTGTTAACCCTAAACACACCAAAATTACTTCATTAACTCAAGTAATATTCGAATTTCTATGCATTTGGGTTTTTGTCTATGCATAATAAATTTTTTATACTTACCTTAAAAATGAAAACATTTGATTTGTTTTTCCCAAAATGATCTCTTATTACCATTGAAACACACTTTTTGTTTACCACGGAACGCGCGTTTTTTTTATTTCATTAAATCTATTAATTGAAATCACCGTTTTCTTTCCTTTTAATTGAAATATTTGAACTACATTAATTGCAATCACTTACAAGGTTAAATTTTAAAGAAGATAACTAAAATGCATAAAAAAAATAGAAAAATTGTTTATATACAAGAGTAATAAATAGATTATTTTCCTATTCTTGTAATCAGTCTGTAAGCTAAACACAGTTCAAATAAACATATATTTCTTTCTATAAAATCAATCTTTCTATTTTTTTATTTAAATTAAATTAAACCTACATTCACAGATGAAACATTCATTTTATTGATGTAAATGTTTTTTTTTCATTGAATCAAAACTTTCCTTATATTTCACAAAACATGTGACGCCCCACCTCTATACCCGCGCTAGCCAAGGACACTACGGTGTAGTGCTGTCAACTAGCACGGAGAATAAGGCTGTTGAGGAGCGGCCATCAATAGTTGGCCTTACACTAGTATTGGTTATCTCGATGGGAGTGATATAAATATATATATTCTTTCATTTTTCATCTCTGATTTATTTTCTCCCATCGACATACCCCAATTCCAGTATAAAACGAACTACGATGGTTCGTAATAGTTTAGAACAGTAAATATAAAATAACAACACAGATAATATAAATGCGGAACACAGATGAAACAGAAATTCTCATATATATAATAACTGATGTCAGTTACAATACATTTGACACGGTACATATGATACAACTACAACAGTCGACTCAGGAAGTTACATATACAAGTACATTAACGTATATAATATACATGAATACATATCTTCCTATACAATCATACAGACTACTACAAATAACGACGACTACTCCAAAAGATATGAAAGAACTTCATAGCTCTAGCAGCAACCCAAAGCAGAATATCTACAACCTGAAATACTCGGTCTGACCCGAGTATTAAATTCAAAAGAAAATAATACTCGGGTCAGTCTAATTCAAACTCAGTTATTAGTGCACAGAAGCAATAATAATTAAATAATGAATAGACGACAGTAATTAAACCAAATCAGAATGCAATTCAGAATATTGAATTGAAATAAACAAAACAGTTCAAACCATTGAAACATCAATTAAAACATCAGCTCGAGTAGGGCTGCAGTACACGCACGCGTGTACTGCCTCGCCACTACTGCATATGTAATATGCAAAAGATCGATAAATCAAAACAAGATAGAATATCATAAAAGTCATACCGTGTGGCTGCAGTTCACGCTTGCGTGCACTGCCGTGCCACTACAGTGATAATGTACCCAATGAATACCGTGTGGCTGCAGTTCACGCTTGCGTGCACTGCCTTGCCACTACAGTGATGGTGTACCCAATGAATACCAACAGCAATCAAAAAAACTGCAGAGGTCAAGTTTGGACGATATAATTGCGAAACCAAATGTACACAATGGACGTACACTACTGGTTGAACAAGAATAAAATGAAACTGAGGTGCAACGAGAAACCGTATAACTCAAATGAGTGAATGCACAAGGCAGTGCTGCAGTTCAAAATTTCAACAGACAGAGATAAGTGCAAACAGCACCTACCAAAGAAACAACAATGGGACATATATATGTAGGCATATAAATGATGCACTACAAACTACTACAATGAACCAGCAGTTACAAACCAAAGGCCAACAGTTCTAGTCATATAAGAAACTCAAAACTGCACATATAGATAAACAACAACCAGATCGACACCTTTCCAGATTTAGATCCTCAACAAAGGGTGCACATGTCCATCAATATGACTCAAGTAAAGGTCAGGTCATAATGAAAGTATGATGGTAGAGACCAGAAAATAGTAACTTGATCAGGGATGCTGACTCAATCACATCAAACAAGTAGCTCGACCAGTGAACAAAAAGACTACACAATTTATCATGCACATGAATGCCCATGACTCATGACCTTCAAACTTTAGAGAAACTCAACCATAATAGAGTGAATGCAATTGTCTAAGTAAAGTCAAGACAAGCACTGAAATAAAAATCACCATAGCCGAAGTCAAAAAGGAACAACAACCAAAATTCAACAAGTCAAGTCAAAGACAAGACAAACAAGTCACATTACATAATCATGTTCAGGGCCGAGAAGTACACTTGTACAAAAAATGAAATTGTATGCGGTGACGCAGCCAAAACAGGAGTGAAACACTACAGGCAAACAAACTTAAGTGATAAAAGAACAAGGCTCAATGCACTAGAGTTGCAGATGGTACACGGGGTGATGACCTGGTACGGTGAACTACAAAGTGGCACAAGTGAAGTGCATAAGAATTCCAGATCAAACAATACAAGTGCGACAGAGATAAGGTGATGCACAAGTAGGTGCATGAATGCAAATATATACACTGCGATGAAGCATGTACATGAGTGGACAGCAACTACAATTGTTCATGAACACAACCAGAGATCAAATGCAGGTGAACTCAAGAATTGAACTAAAAATCCAATGTACACTGAAACATTAAATGGTGAAGTACTAGGCTTCAAGTGAAGCAGTGGACAGGGAAAACAATTGCAAAGCAATATCAATACGACAGTGGTGAACCACTGACTCTAGTAAACTGCAAGTGAAACAAGTTAATGAAAACCCAAATCAAAGCCCGAAGTTCAACAGTAGTTTTACAAGTGACCAAGGTCAACATCATTGCTTAAGAAGTATACATCTCTGGTGATGCAGCAGTAGAATGGAAATAGTATAACATACAAGCAGTAATCCTCAAGGATGAACACACGTGATAAAAACCATGGGAAGTTCAAAATATACATCAATAAAGTCGAAGCCGACCAAAATTCACGCATCAAAATAGGCCAAAGCCAAAGCAAAACGGCATCGAAGTTATCAAGAACAAAAACAATCGGTTTAACATTCGAATTGAGCAAGTCCTAAATCACTACCAAGACAAAAATCATCAACATATACTTGAATGACTGAAGCACAGTACAGAGAACGAGTTAGATGTGAGAAATAAAGATTTCTCACCTTTTTTTTTTCAACGCGAAAAGAAGCAGCCGTAGTGAGCATCGAGGGATCGATCGAGCAAGGCAACACGCGAATGATCACTGATTCGATCAACTGAGGCGCGCCCACGATGAATTGAAGTCGATTGCCGAAGCCCTAATTTTTAGAAAGGGGAACGAACGAGAGACAAGGCCGCCATTCCCTCTTTTTGTTTACTTTTAGGTTTAGGGTTAAATGAATGAACGGGGAAAAAGAAAGAAAAGGGGGGTCGGGTATACTTGCAAAGCAAATTTTCTCACGGCATCGAACATTTGAAAATGTTGGCCGAGAATTTATTTTAAATCCTGAATTTTCTTTTAACAATTTATAAATCAATTTTAATTCAAAATTTAAAAACTTCAAATAGAAATTTGCAACAATATTAATCTTCTAAATGTCGATTATTAATTGATGCAAATACCGGGTTGTTACAAAACATAAGCTGCTTTTAATTGCACCTATTACAATTAGTATTCTCTCTCCTATTAATTGAAAATTTTCAATTACATTAATTTCCGTTGATTAAGTTTCAAAATGGGCTAAATGAATGAAATGATAAGTAGAACAATTACTTCCTATTAACGTAATATTTAGATGTTAAATTTTCAATTATTTCAATTAAACCTATTATCATACATTACTTCAATATACTTACAAGCTTACTTTTGCACCCTTTCATTTACCCAACTGCCATTTTATAAATAAACTTAATAATAGATTCATACTCTATTACATAAATGCATACCCCTTTTATCTAAATTAAAATTTTCGTAACTTCAAACATTTGATCCATTTAATTCCAATTACTCCTTTCATTAAATTTTAGATTCAAATCAATTTATAAAACTTTACCTCCATTCTTTATATACTCGAACCATCATTTAATGAAGAATTTATTTACGTTATTCCCCATTATTACCTAAATTTATTTAAACGTACCATTTATTTCAATGATTTACAAATTAAATTGAATGACTGAATATAAATATAACTCATAATAATTGTTGTAAAACTCTCAATCCCACATTTATATGTATCCATATCTGTTATATCTGTTAATTAAATAAATTCCATTTCTAAGTCCGTTTAAATTTATTACTAAGTACCCATTTACATTTCCCATCAATTTGAATTCCATTCAATTTATATAACAATCACTTTCCCATTCACACCTTAATATCAACCCACAATTATTGAAATTCATTATCTTATTTCGATTTTATACAATTACCATTAACTTTACATTCAGTTATTATTCAACGCATATTTATTCATCAATCAAATTCGATATTTATTTTTCTTTCCTTTTATTTGATAAATAACCTAGTATACATTTACATACATTCATTTCATCCCATTCATTTATGGGTATTGCATTAAAATTTAGTTTATTAGCCAATACCAACATTATTACGATTCATTACAATTAGATTTCAAATTTTTATTCAATACCCTGAATGAATAATGTATATATTAATCAAATCATTACATTTGTTTTTCTCATATTCCATTAAATATATGCACACATACAAATTGAGATTCTAAATCCAATTAGTTATTCCTCTTTCACCAACCATCACTTATGAATAATTATCGTTTCCTATTTATTTTGTTACACTCACTTATATTCACTTTATGAGTAAATTGGTATTCCCTTTAACCCATTATTTACTAAATTTAGTTATTGCAATTTATTATCCAACATACAAATTAAATCTATTGTCAAATTTTCCATTTACACCTTACAATAGTTAATAAAAGGGATTGTACTAAATAAAAATTTATTTTCATTGATGAATTCAATACTTGCCTTATTTACTTATTTCTAACCTTATATCCAATTGCAACAAATTTCCACTATTACAATTAATTACAATATACAATTCAGTTTGTAACTTTTAATTTCCTTTGATACATCTAATTACAACATTCTCTTTCCTAAAAATAAATAAGATTTCTGTTTCTTTCTAAATTTAAATTAGAAATCCTATTAAATAAACAAATTAAATTATCGAAATTTACGGGTCGTTACACATATCTCCACCATAAATACTAATTTATTACCCATTCAAAGCCGGATTTATTGCCTAAAAAATGCCATGATGACTTGCATATTTATTACTAATTAATGCCAACCATTTCCATATCAAATATTCCTTAATTCCCTTCAGCCTTACCTTAAATAAGAAGAATATGGTGCAATTAATATCAGCCCAGTCAACGTTACTATAATTCCACGCCATCACTGGGTCAAGGCTTATAGCTATAAATACACCTAGTATTGCAAAAGAAAAAGGAAAGAAAATGAAATAGAAAATATGAATTCTCCTCTACTCCTCAAAATCTTTTGTAATATGAAACTACAAGTGATAAATAAATTATAAAGTGGATATAGGCCATAGATTTTGCCGAACCACTATAAAAAAAATTATGTCTCTTTTCTCTTTTTTTTAATCTGCTTATTTTGGTGATCTTCTTGCCATTTTTTGAATTGCCATTACGGCTGGTGCTTTCACATTACTTTGGCTGTTGACGACCATTTTTGTTGTCAAATCTGGTAGGCTCGAGTCAGCCAGTGGTTAGTAGTTAGCCAAACAAAGCTATATTGTTCGAACAAATAGTCTATTTATTACCAGATTTATGAGAATATATGATGTTTCTATTATTGTTTTAATCAGTTTGATTGCAGGATTTTGATTTGCAAAAAGATATGTTTTAAAGGGATATTAGTGAGGGGAAACCCATTCCACTAAGTGGCATGGTATCAATTAATATCAGTAAATCGATATTTAATAGTATTATTCACACCAATCTTTATGTGTGAATCAAAGTTTATATTTTTTTCCCTTAAGCTCTCGGGTGCTCAAAATTCAATTTGGGTATATTGAGATTTAAGGTTTTTCGGGTTTAGTAGGTTGGACGAATAAACTTTCGAAGACGTGCAGGAGGCAAAGCTAGCTATTTAGGAACTATTTAATTTTATTTTCGCTTTGTTGCATTAAGACTGATATGTCTATTTAATACTCTAATCATCCAAGGGAGCATCTTCGTATGTCACTATTGGCGTATTTTGTAATAATTACATTTGACCAGAACCTGGGTATCGTGTAACGACCCAGAATTTCTGTCAATTAAAATTCGTATATTTAATTGACTTTAAATATTAATAAGTGAAATTTATAAGTCGAATAAATTTTATTTCGAATAATCTGGATTTAGTTTGATAATTAAATCGATAATTTAATATTTGAAATTACACAAATAATTGGAAATTGGGTTTAATGTGATTGAAAATGTTGATTAAAATTTTATTATATCATATTGAAGTTATAATGATGTTATAGAACTTTTAAAATTGAATTTAAAGTTAATTTGTGAAAATTGAATATTTTAATATTTAACTAACAGGTTAAAATAGCCATTTTTCAAACACTCTCGGATTTCGACAAAACTAGTTTCGTCGGATCCGTAATGTTATATTATTGTATGGTTTCAAATTTCTTGTCAATCAGATTTATGGTTCGTCCAGGGCAAGCTAAAACGCGTAGAAATCAATTCGAGTGAATTTTTTGAATTTAAATAGTCGATTCAGAAACTTATCTTTCAAATATGACCGAATTGGCTCCCGATATATATTCCATTGCGTTCGGAATAGGGGTAAAACATTATAAACGCCAGGCGGCACGCTTCGTTTGGAGTTCGAAAAAATTTCGGGTGAATAGTGTCGCGTAATTTTCTATATAAGGACCCCCCTTATTCACAATTTTCAACAAAATAAAACCCTAGGGTTTTCAACAGGGCCGCTGCTTCTAATATATTCAATGGCCGATACTTTCTTTCCTTTCCTCTTTGATTTCTTCAAATCCATCAATTAATAGCAAAAACTTTCTAAAGCAAACTTGTTGAACACGTTGTGAACTACAAATCCAACGGTCAAGATGTAAAATGGAGCAATAGATTGTCGGCAAATTGAGGTAGAAGGTCCGAAAGTCGCGCACGTTTTCTGGGCCGAGAGCACGACCGAGCTCGACGTGATTTATGTCGTGGGTAGCTCGTGATAGCTTCGATGTGGCGCTAGTGGATCGATGTGAAGACGTTCAAAATGGGTGCGAAATTTCATGGAAGAACGGCGGCTATGGGTAGGGCTCGGGTGCGTTACCTGATGATGGGAAAGAAATAGAAGGAGCGGCCAGGATTTGAGGGTTTAAGGATGGACGGCCACGATTTGTTAGGTTGAAATTATAAAAGAAAATTTGTAATTTGTTTATATTATAATTCGTGTAACTTTAAAAATGTGTAACTTTTTCATACGAGGTCCGTTTCACACGAAACGAATTGCACCAGATTCGATTTGCGAGCACTACACCATGGATCTAGATTGGAATCGATTGGAGTCAATGAAAATTTTGGATAAAATTAAACGCACGTTTAATTTTATTCGAAACAAAACACTGCAACCGTTATTGAAACCAAGGTGAGATCTTCTCACTCAATCGAATCGGTTTCGATTCAAATTTTAAATAGTTAATTTAAAATTGCTTGATTGTATGATTGGATGATGATTGCTATCTGTTGAATTGAAATAGACACTACACGTCGTATATTAAGCGGAGGTTATTTGTTAAAAACATATACCGCGAATATTTCACTACAAAGTTGAGTTCGTATTATTTATGTACTTGGAGTTGATTTCCCGCATTATATAGCGGATGAGACCCTACCGCGCCGTATAATAGCGGATAATATTTTATAAATCCTATATACCATGATATTTCGTTTGGAAACGGAATTGGTATTGTGCTAATGTCTGTGGATGCAGGGAAACAGGTTGGAGGGATCCAACTGGATTCCTCAACAGTATTTAATTGATTATAGATATTTTGATATTTGTTGATTATCATATATAGATATATGATGTCGTTGTTCTCGTGATTGACTATTTGGTGTGTAGCATCATTGGGCCAATTTTGGAATTTAAAAAGGATTTTTTAAAAGTGATTTTTTTTAAAGTATACGTTTTATAAAATATTTTTGGAATTTATTCATTTTAAATAAATAAATGTTATAATTTTATTGTTATAAAAATTATGATTTTTTAGAAATATAGTTAAAAGTTGATTTTTGAAAATATGGGGTTAATGATTTTATAAAATAGTTTAAATTGGGATTTTTGAATTTATTTTAAAAGGTTTAAATGTAAGATTTATAAAATTTGATTATTTTATAAAGCAAAATGATGAAACTATAAAGGAGTTTAAAGACGTTTTAAAATAATAATATAAATTGATTTATATAAAAGATTTATAAAATTGATGTTTATAAATTAAAATATTAGAATTATAAAACGAGTTTTTATAAATGTTAGAATGAAGTGTAAATGGATTTCATAAGTGAATGAAATTATAGAATTATAAATGGTGAAGTTATAAATGGAATTTATAAGTAGTAAGATTTAAAAATTTTGTAAAGTTATTAAAGAATAGATTTGGGTAAATAAATGAATCTTATAAGTTATAAGATTTATAATTTGGGAAGTTTAAAAGAACGATTTTGTAAACAAATAAATTATAAGTATTTAACTTATAATATGGACTTTTGGTATATAACTGAGTTATAAATTGAATAGGTTAATAAAGGAGATTTATAAATTGAAGTTGTTATAAAATAAATAGAAATAGGATTTATAAACATTGTTTTATAAATCCAAATCAATTGAATTTGATAAAGTAAATGTAGAAATTATTAAAGGAGTTATATCCATGATTTTGGATAGTGGATAATCCTTTAAAATAAAATGTATAGAAATGATGAAATTGGTTAACGAAGTATATTCACGATTTTGGATAGTGAATAATATGTTAAAGAAAATGTTTTGGAGGTGATATTTTAAATAGAATTAAAACAATTTAACGATGTTTTTAAAATGTGTTAAGGTTCGAAACCATAGATTTCAACATTCATTGTTGAAATAGACGTTTTCGAGAAATAGAAGGAAATGGTGGACTATAACACAGTTGTTATAGTAAATGATTTCCGAAAGGAAATGTTGTATATAGTATTGGGATTTACATATCTATCTTAACTTCGAATCCCTATACTAATGATTTTGAGTTGTCGTGACGATGTTTTACGCAACATTCGTTTTGACTCAAATAAATGTGTTTAAAGGAACACTTTCCTTAAAGAATAAAATATATACTAAATTGTGATTTATGTATATTGAATATTTTTCGAGTGTTGAAAATAAATAGATTTGTGAACTACTTATTATTAATAAGTATGGAAATGCTTTTCCAATATGAAATGAAAGGTTTTTGAGAATTTATCTTTGTAAAGATAAATTGAAAATGAATATTTGAAATCTATTGAAAACCGTATATCAGTAGATATTTTGAAATATAAATTCACTATGGAATTTATAAAAGAAAGGGGTATTTATTTTAAAATAAATACTGATTTATTTTTGAAGTACTGAAATTATATATCTTGTGAAGATATTTTTGGAAAATAAATAATTTGGAAAATTATTTGGAATCTGGTGATGTTGTGCATATCCATTGATAGTTCAATAACCGACTATCAATATTTACCTTTGAATGGGTATTTGTTGTGATTTGCTTGAATTTGAATGCCACGCTTATTTTTGAATAAGCGCTCACTATTCGGGTTAGCCGGGAAAGGACCTTGGGGTCGTATAACCCATTCCGAATATGTGATACGTCGTTATGGATTGCATTTGAAGACCGGTGTTGAAGACCGGATATTTTTGAAAACGGAAGGATTACCGTCGAATGTCTCTGCAACGAATGGCCCCGGTATAGAGATTCCATATGTGATGGGAAGTCCGGACGTGATTAGTGAATATCCAAATTGCAAGGACTTCTTTGGAAGTGCCTTCGGTTTCGTTCGATCCTGAAACGGACTTGTATGGATGTGTGTCTGACATTACAATTTGAGATGTAAAACTGGTTTCTATTAAATATATTTCTGTTGGTGGGGGAGAATTTATTCTCTTAGCTTAACATCCTTCTCTGAGACGTACGAGCTCAGAGGTTATGTAGTTGATGGTTACTAGTGATACATTCCCAAATTGGTAATGTGGCATACGAAGTGTTGTTGAGCATTTGATGATCAAAGAACAGCTTTTGTATAAAGCGTGGCTTTGAGGACGAGACTTCGTCGGACCTCACACCCCGGAAATGGTCAAAACAGGAAGGATGCAACAAGGTTATTAGGGGGTAGGGCCCCTTTAGTGTATGTCATTCCTTCTGGATGGAGGTGGTATCATGGTATGGAGCCCAGATACTTAACCTATGTTGTTGCTGAAAATTTATTACTTTGTGGTTGTTGGAAATCGAGGATCCTCGGATATAGATCGGTTATGATCGGGGGATGACATATTCGTGTCAGTAGTTGCCCAGTTAGAGGTAACCCGACCTTGTATTGGCAGAGATCCGGTTAGGTTCTCGGGATGTCATTCCAGAGGCGTTTCCATGTGGCAATGGGAAGTTCCTTGGCCTGACCATTTGTTGGAAATCTAAAGAAACAATACGAACCGTATACGGTTTTAGTTGTAGAACCTGCCATTTAATATGGTAGCTATAGTAGGCATACTTTAATGGTACCTATGCTGGCTAAGATTTGTACTCTACTTTCGAAATTTTTTTTATACTATGCACTAATAATAATATCAAAAATGATTTGATTTTACGTAGTAAGCACCTTTGGCTGTCATAAGGAGAAATCTCCCCCAAGTCTGCGTTTGCATTGTGTGTGAGCCGGGAGGCCTTATGGTAGTTTCAGTTTTAAATGCATTTTGAATTGACTTTAAAAATTTCCTCTATTTTGTTTTTAAATGATAAACTGTTTAAGTTCTCACACCAGTCCCATGACTGACCTGGAGTTTATTGTTTTCCTTCCTAAACTCTGGGTGCCCACCAATTTCCACACGGGCAGTCTAGAGTCAGGTTATCAAGTCATTCTGGAATTCAGGAGTTGCTGGAGGCAAGCTGGGATGGCATGGCATATTCACTAGTATATAGTATTTGTTTTCCGCTGTTTGTTGTTGTTTGTTGTTGTACACTCTGATGATGTAATGTAATATGATGTAATGTAATAACTGATATAGTTCTTTTTTAAAGATTATTCATTTATCTATTATATGTTGTTCCGCTGCGATTGTGAGATTCTGATATTGTTCTGTTGTTTTCTTTCTGTTCTGTTCTATCTTTTTCTTACTTCTTCTATCTTTTTCTTCTTTTTAAACCCTAAGAATTCGGTTTTTCGATATTCGATTGCTCGGCAGTTGATACAGTGGACGTATTGATGTCGACGTTCGGGCGTCGAAGACCCGTTTCCTTACATATCGTTTGGGATTATGTAATGGAATATGAAATATGATTTCACAATGTAACAATAAATTTGTTTTCGAATCTGTCATTTTATTTCATATTCATGTGCTTCTGATATATGGATACCACTAAAATTACAGTATTTTTGCACCAAAAGTTAATACTATAGATGACTGCAGCATCTGAAGCGCTTAGTTTTTAGCCTCATGATATTGGATGTTACAACTTAGTATCAGAGTATAGGTTTATGAAAAAATTAAAAGAAATTTCAAATTTAAAATGATTTTGAAAACGTAGTCCTAAGGAATTAGAGAAAAGGTTAGGGTAAGGTATAACGATATAGTCATAAGCTTGCATTTGGTATTATAAGTGTACGCTTTATCTCTATTCTCCCATCTCTCTTAGACTATTCTTCTATATCTTACAAAGACTCGAATGTAGATTTTAAGGACATAAGATATGGATGCTAGAAGAATTAACACTGATGGAGGAAGCACCACAACCAAAGGAAATGCTAGACCAAATACCAAAAGGAACCTAGGTCAGGAACAAGCTGCAAATGTAGGTGCTGGAGTCCCGCAAGTCAATATGGGGGTAATGTATTAGTTCTTCGTTAACACGAAGCAAATAGGAGTCACTGTGGGGTTAGTTGGAGGAAATGTTGAAGGAGGAAATCAAGGAGCACCAATGGTTAATAACTATTCTTTTTTGAGTAGAGACTATGCTCTGCTGGGAGGAAAACCATTTATTGGTATTGAAGATGCAATTGAATTGGAGAATTGGTTACTTCATTGCAAGAGGAATTTTTCTAATTTGGGACTCAATGATGAGAAGAAAAGGAGATTCGCTTCTAGACAGCTACAAGGGGCAGCACTGTATTAGTATAACAGTGTTGCCGTAGGAGTCAATGAGGAGACTATGACTTGGGCTGAGTTCAGGAGGAGGTTTGAAGAAAGATTTATGATGGAGATTTCCAGGTCTACTCTGCTCAAGAAGTTTGCTGAATTAGAGCAGGGAGAAATGACAGTACTTGAGTACACACCCATGTTGAGGAGCTAGTGAGATACGGATATGCTATGCTTGATACTGTCGTCAAAAGGAATGAGAAGTTCATTTGTAGGTTAAAGCCTGAGCTTGCTAAGGCACGTTATGGCATATTAGATATCCATGCGATGTAGTTGTGGAGAAGGATCTAAGGCAGAAAGAGAAGCTTACTTATCTTAAAGGAAATAAGGCAAAGGAGGCTCAAGGAAGGCAGAGTCAGAAAAGGAAGTTTTCCATAAGAAAGAAGCTCAGAAGAGGGATCTACTAAGATAGGGAAGGAAGAAGCTGTCTGTTATAAGTGTGACAAGAAAGGACACTGTGCTCATGAGTGCCGGACAGGAAAAGGGAAGAAAGCTACGGAGAAGAAAGGAGTGAGATGTTTCGATTGTGATAAGATTGGACACTATAAGAACCAGTGCAAGGAGCCAGCCAAGGATGGAAAAGGAAAAATGTTTGCATTGGAACCAGCTACCTTGAGGCCAATAGCATGGGAGAAGATAAAAGTTATGTTGGGAGGTATGCTTTTGATTATGGTGTATCTGTAAGTGTTCTATTTGACATTGTGCATCGCATTCTTTTATATCTCATTGTTTGGTAGATAAGCTTAACTTAGAACCCTCATACCTGGTTACTTCCTTAAGGGTTGCGAATCCAATAGTAGGATATGCAACTCTTTGAATGAGATGCAACCGCCTAAAGTTTGAATTGTTAGGTCATACATTTATTGAAGTTTGCATGTGCTTTATTTCGTAGGATTTGGAATTATTTTGGATATGAATTGGTTAAGTAAATATGATGCTAGAAAATTTTTCCATGAAAAGAAAATATCACTTAGACACCGGATAGTAGTGGTCGGATTATATACTCCCTAGAAAACCCTAGTTTTGAAGTTAATTCTTTGTTAGGTGTTGTGGAGGCAGAAGACAAGTTAAATCAAGTTTTCGTTGTTAGGGAATTTGCTTATGTCTTTGAACTCGTGGTAGGAATACCGCCAAAACGAGCTATTGAGCTTCGGATAGATTTAGTGCAAGGAGAAGAACCGATGAGTAGACCGCCAAGTAGAATGCCACCTGCCGAGATGACGGAGCCAAAGGTGTAGTTGATGGATTTAGAAGGCACGAATTTTATCAGACCAAGCAGTTCGCCTTGGGGAGCAACCACAGTGTTTGCAAGGAAACCGGGCGGATCGTTAAGGTTATTATTGTTTACCGTAAGTTGAATGAGAAGATGATAAAGAATCGATATCCATTACCTAGAATTGACGATTTGTTTGACCAGTTGAGCGGAACCAAATTCCAGTTAGATCTAGCAACAGGGTTCCAGCTTAGAGTGGCAGAGGATAGTATTCCTATGACAGCGTGTAGGACCAGATATGGATTATACAAATGGTTTGCGGTGCCACTCAGACTAATTAATGCGTCGGCATTCTTTGTAGATTTGATGAACTGAGTTTTCCGAAAGCACTTGGATCGGTTCGTATTCGTTTTCATAGGTGACATTACGATATACTCTAAAGATGAAAGAGTGCATGAGGTTAATCTTATAGTGGTGGTTGAGACGTTTAGATAGCATCAACTTAAAGCGAAATTTTCAAAGTGTCATTTCTGAAAGAAAGAAGTGAAGTTTCTTGGTCATGTAGTCTCAGAGAAAGGGTTGTCTGTAGATCCGACCAAGATCGAGGCAGTGAATAATTAGAAGACACTCGAGACAGTGACTGAGATAAAGAGTTTTCTTGGATTAGTTGGTTATTATTGGAGATTCGTTAAGGATTTTTCACGGATAGCAGCAGCGATGATTAAGCTAACTCAGAAAGATATGAAATTCATCTGGACTGATAAGTGTGAGGACGCATTCCAGAAGCTGAAACGCTTATTGACGAATGCACCTATGTTAGTTGTTCCAGAGGCGAATCATGACTTAGTGGTGTACACAGACGCATAATGAACAGGGTTAGGAGCTGTGTTAATGCAAAGGTGTAAAGTGATTGCCTATGCATCTCGACAGCTTAGACCACATGAAGTTAGATATCAAACACATGATTTGGAATTAGCTGCGGTAATTTTTGCATTGAAGGTGTGGATATATTACCTGTTGGGAGAGAGCTTCGAGTTATATACAGATCATAAGTCTCTAAGATATTTATTCTCTCAAAAAGAGTTGAATATGAAACAACAGAGGTGGTTAGAGTTTTTAGCCGCTTATGACTTCGGTACTAAGTACACACCAGGAAAGGGAAATAAGGTCACAGGTGCATTTAGCAGAAAACACCAGAATGGAGTATTGGCAATGTGCTGAGTGGAAAGTTTTAGAAGCATTGACTGCATGCAAAGTACAGTGGAGATCTATGAATAGTTCGAGCATGGAAACTGCTATGTTATCAAGTTTAGAAGTTCGACCGGTGATGATCGAAAAGATTGCTTCTAAGCAAGGAGAGGATCCAGTATTAGCTAAATGAATCAGGAAGTAAAGAGATGGAACGGAGAGCTATGATTTGAAAGATCTCAGTCTTGACCAGAATGGATGGTTAAGGAAGGAAGGGAGACTATGTGTTCCAAATGTGGGAAACATTAGGAAAGAATTTCTATAAGAATGCCATCGTTTGAAGTCCAATATTCATCAGGAGGAATAAAGATGTATCAGGATATGAAAAGAAGTTTCTTCTGGGAAGGTATGAAGAGGTATGTAGGCTTATGGGTGAAACAGTGTTTGAAATGTCAACATGTAAAAGTCGAACATCAGAATCCAAGTGGGTTACTTCAGCCTTTAGAAGTCCCATTATGGAAATGGGATTCTATCTTAATGGATTTCATTGATGGGTTGCCAAGTCAAATCGAGAAAATGAAAATATATGGGTTGTAATGGACAAATTGACCAAGAGTGCCCATTTCTTTCTAGTTAAATCAACTAGGATGACACCTGTTCTGGCTAAGTTATTCATGAAGAATATAGTTAGACTTCATGGATTCCGAGTGGTATTATAAGTGATAGAGATTCCTTATTTACTAGCGAGTCCTGGAAGAATCTACAGAAAACTTTAGGTACCAAGCTCAAGATGAGTACTGCTTACCATCCGCAGATAGATGAGCAAACGGAAAGGATTAACAAAGTCTTAGAAGATTTGTCACGAGCTTGTGTACTAGACTTTTGGGGATCATGGGAAAACCATCTAAACTTAGCCGAGTTTTCGTATACCAATAGTTATCAGGCTTTATAAGGATGGCACTATTTGAAGTTTTGTATGGAAGGCTATGCAAATCTCCCATTTGTTGTTTAGAGACCGGCGATAGGTTAGTTCTTGGTTTGGAATTGATTAGAGAAGCTTAAGAAAAGACTGAGTTAATTCGAGCTAGAGTGAAGGAAGCTCAGTCTAGGCATACAAGCTATGCTGTTAAGCAACGGAAAGGCTTAGAGTTCTCAGTTGGAGATCATATATTCGTCAAGGTATCACCAACGAAAGGTGTAATTTGATTTGGAAAATAGGGAAAGTTGGCACAGAGATTCGTTGGACATTTCCTATTATTAGATTTGTTGGACCATTTCCTATTATAGAAAGGATTGAAAAACTCACATGTAGAGTAGAGTTACCAGGTAGTTTGGAAGGAGTCCATAATGTTTTTCATATTTCTCATCTAAGGAAGTGTATTTGAGATCCAGAGACTATGTTAGATGACTTAGTAGTGGAACCGAATTTGACTATAGTTAGAAAACCAGTTCATATAGTCACAAAAATGAGAAGAGGCTAAGGAAAAAGACAGTCGAATTAATCAAAATCCAGTGGAGTGACGATAGGAGAGACTGTACTTAGGAAACTGAGAGCATAATTCGAGATAATTATCATGACTTGTTTCATGATATGTTTTACCTTTATGATAAATTTTGATGAGTACCTTATCATAATTTCGAGGATGAAATTCTTTAAGGACGGAAGGCTGTAACTCCCTAATTTTGACTAACATTATTTAGCATATTTAATTAGATAAATTAAATGAAATAATGTAAATGGTTAAGGGAATTGATATTTGAATATTAGAGGGTAGTCGTGCCTAATGAACTAATGAACAAAAAGAGGAATTAAAACGAAATAAGTAAGTGTAACAGATAAGGGTAAAATAGGAATAAGTTATAATCTTATACCCCAAACCCTCATGCCACTTTCATTTTACACATTCATACACAAAATTAAATTCAAGAGAGGCTGGCCAATACTAGGAGAAAGCAAGAGGATGATAAGCTAAAATCAAGAGGAAGAAGCTTAATCAATTTAATTCAAGAGAAAATCTCAACTCCTTAACAACAAGCTAAGGTGAGTAATAGATTACATCTCATATTTTCTTATTTTTGGTTTAGGATTGGATCTGAAATTATTTTTGCAAAGTGTTATGCCATGTTTTGAATGATAAATAGGTGTTTATGTTTGTTGATGAATTTTGTTTATTCATTTAGATTTCTATGACAAGTTTTAATTTGAAAAACCTATCAGATGACATTTAAATGCCTTGCGATTTTGATATCGGATCAGAAATAATATTTTAGTGATAGGTTTTAAGTTTCGTAATTTTATGAATTAATGTGGATTTATTATGAATTTTCTAGTAAAGAAAATGGTTAAATTAGGTTTAAAAATTTATTGCTGCTATTATATATAAGTTTCGGGTCAAAAATTTAGATATGTTAGAAAACATATTAAAAGTTATTTATGAGAATTTTTCTAAATGTTTTAATAAGTACATAAAATTATTTAAAGTATGTGATTTAAATGTTTTATATGTTTATAAAAGGAGAAGAGGGAATTTGTAAATTTTTTAGATTGTTAATCGCTGAAATACGGCAACACTTTCAGAAAGATCAGTTTAAGTTGGAAAGATATTACTTTATAAGCAAAAACTAAAGTTTTGCTGTTTTGCCACTTTCGGCAGCTACCTTTCGACTTTATATTACCGCCTCTATCTAAAGGTTTGCTTTAAACTTAGTCATTTGTTTTGGAGAAAAGAGCTTTCGAAAGAGGTTGCCACCTTTGTTTTAAAAGGAAGCTTTCGAAAGGGTCGAAACCCCTGCTACCGCATTTAACTTTTCGAAGCAATGCCTTCGAAAGGGTTCTTTCATTTTAAACAGTGAAATCCTTCTCCAATGCTTTCGAAGGGGTTGGTTTCGACACCATCCACTTTTTTTATTTAGGAAAGTGCTTTCGAAAGAGTTACTTTCGTCCTAGTTCTTTAAGACCTTTTTTATATTTTGAAAGTTAAACTCAAGGGTTTCGAAAGTAATGGTTTTAAAGGTTTCTAAGCTATGTTCCACATATTTTTACTTGAATCCAATGCTTTCGAAAGGTTTTCTTTAAGTAAAGGACTTTAATGCTTTCAAAAGGTATATGATAAAGGTTTTGAAGGGGGTGATTCCCAAATGTTTTCGAAAGGTTTATCTTTAGTGTTAAATTGAAGGTTTCCAACGTTTTCGAAAGGAAATTTTGAAATGTTTTGAAAAGAGGACGTCAAGAATTTTATAAAGCTTTCGAAAGGGACTCTTTAAGTGGTTTCGAAAGGGATATTATAAATGGTTTTAAAAGGTATGTTTAGCCTTTCAGACTAGAGTTTAAAGTAAAGTAGTTAACTGATTTGGAATTGGGTACTTTCAAAGGTTTCGAAATAGATTGCTTAAAGCTTTTAAACAAAGGTTTCGAAGGTTTTCATCAACAATGTTTTAAGTAAAGCATATATCATGTCAAAAAGATTTGAGTAAAGCAAATCATTTGTTTTCCTTGTTTAAATATGACTTAAAGGGTTAAATCAATTTGAAAAATATTTTCAAGGAAAATTTGAAGGGTAGTTAACCCTAAGTAAATGACTTGGATAATTGATTACTAGATGGGACAGGTATAGGGCTGCGCCCTATACATTAGCTATAGTCCCTAGCTAATTTAGTCCAAAAATCCAGAAAGTAGGGTTTAGTCATAGGTAAGACTTAAGTGATGTTGCACACAAAAAGGAACATACAGAGAAGGAAGATAGGGTATTGGTGAGTCCACAAAACTATTAGGATCAGTTGATCATGGGAGAAGTAAGTTAAGGACAGACCGTCCAGTAGTTTTTCTAACATATGTTACATTATTTATTTTGTCTAGTAAGCCCAAGTCAATCAATGGTTAGTAGTTAGTCAAATAAAACTATATTGTTCGGACAGATAGTCCATTTATTACCTGATCTATGAGCATATACGATATTGCTATTATTATTTTAATCGATTTGATTGCAAGATTCTGATTTGTAAAAAGATATGTTTTAATGGGATATTAGTAAGGGGAAACTCGTTCCACTAAGTGGTGTGGTCTCTCTTAATATCACTAATGTAACATATGTTAATACACTAGGTATCTATTATTTAAATAGGAAAGGAGAATCCAAGGCATTGCTTGAGTTACACGTGTCCCTCTACTTCGAAGTTCATTCTTTTTTCTGCCCGTTCATTTTATTTACGAGGCAATAGTTATCTTCTCCAATTCTAACATCGTTTCCCAACCAAACATCGATCATTCCTCTTCTACTAATCACAATTCCATTATGAAGTCTAAAAATTGAAACTCACGGTCTGATATCATTAACCCTTACCACTGTATAATCCATATCCACCTTTTAACTGACAAAATGACAATTCATCTTTTCATTTATATTTTGCAGATTTTCGAATCAACGCTTCTCAGCTACAACAAATCCTTTCGATTTTGGAGATGACACATGTTTTTGATTTGGATTTGTTGCTATCTTTCGAAACAGATGGATTTTACGGTGAAAACGACCATGTAGTATGGACGAACTACGTTAAATTTGGTGAACTTTGAACTTCTCCGCCGCAACCTCTCATCCTACCCTTTTTTCAAAATACCCTTTTTTAATCATTCAATCAACATTTGGTCAAGTTCTCCTCTGCTGACTACAATATACCCTTCTTCAATACTTTCATAAGCGGTCTGAAAATTCAATACTTTTATCCTACGTCACTTTGCTTGCCGAATAATCCTACCACACAAATATGCACACTGATAGTATCCATCCGCTGCCTTAACAATGAATTTGGAAATTAGGGTTTTCCAGGTTGGTCATTTACTATTCTTTTCCTCATTTTGGGTATTGTCTGTGGATTTGAACATTTAGTTGGTAGGTTGTTCATAATAACACTACTTTCAGCAACAGTTATGACGACATAATGTAGTGGCTCTTTTTTGGCTCATGCTTTTTGAGTGGGGACAAATTACTGGCAAGTAGCATTTTAAAGTATAAAACTATATTCTGTACATTGAGTTTGTACATATTTAATGCCTTATCAAGGTTAAACTAAACAACTCATTCCTGAAAAGTATTTTTTAACCTATAAACTGATTCCTCACATTTGGTCTGTAATTATTTAGTGGTTTATCAGGGCTAAACTTAACAACTCATTCCAAATCAACAATATCGACTATTAACTATGACTGTTAATGAGTGATCTATCAACAATAGGCATACCTTTTATTTTGGATTCGAACAAGTTTCGATCTCTTTATAGTTCAAAAACTGTACATTGATGTATAATTTTTATTGTATGCTGATGCATGAACAGGTACATTTGAAACTGCATCATTGGGTGTAATCTTATACATTATTTCAACTCAAGTATAGAAGATGCTTTTACAAAATGGCACATTGGTGATTTACTTTAGAAAGCTATGATTTTTAAGGTTTGCAATGTGGGAAATTTTTAACCAAAAACCGTGATTTTGTATATACATTAGGGCTTAATGGGTAGGATGATTGATGTTTCATAATTTCATGATCTGTGGTTATTACATCCTTTCGTGTACAATTTTCTTCTGCTCTAATTTTCAAACCGTGCATAGATTTTAAGCCGCAGCAGTTAGAGTTTGTTTGGGTATATTCATTGACGATCTACTGTACCTATAACTGTCAATGTCCAACTTATATGCTTTGCATATTATGAGTATCATAAAATAAAAATTTGGTACAACCATATTTTGTACTATTTACAAAAGATGTGGTTTCAAGTTGTCAGTCACAGTTATTTAAACCCTTAAATTTAACAAATATAATCGTTCTTTTTGAAGGTCGTATTGTCATGAATTTTTATCTTCTCTCAAAACTCAGTAAGTTGTACAAATTATCAGTTCTCTTATGTTTGCAACATTATACAATTAAAGCCGAATATATTACATGACTATTAAATTTAGTACACATGGTTGATCAACATATGACATAGTTAGTAAGCATAGCATTTTTTGCTGTGTGTTGAAAAAATTGATTCAGGCCAAAATGATTTTTTGTTCGTCATCACCCGTGCATTTTTTCAAACGTTTTGATTTGAAGAGATGGGAATGTCATAAGCTTATGTGTTTTAGTGTTCTATATTAGTTTAATGTTATGGGTTTTTCTTTGAGGATTTGTACTCACTTGCACCCACCTACACAGAACTTACGATTTCACATTTTGGAAATCTAGCGGTTCCTAAGTTGGAGAAATTTTCTACGTTCAAATTCATTTTATAGAACTATTATTACACATTAGTACAATTTCATTGTCAATTAATAGGCCATTCCTTTTGAATATCAAGGCAGTTGCACTTTCTGTTAGATTAAATTATCAGTTCATTTGCCATTCCATTTTATCATCAAATCAGTTGATGTAATTTTGTTATATAAAATCGTTGTTGTAATTAAATTTGAATTTTTGTGCTTGCTTTCCCATACTGTGGAGCTAAGATTTACAGTAGTATATGTTGGGTAATTAGCTATAAGAGAGGCAATTTAGTAGGCATATACAAATTGAGCATACTCACATGTTATTTGGTTTTGCTTTAACGTTGTTTATAATTAGTAAGTCCTTTTCCTTTAAAGTTAGGCCAAATATAATCTGACAGTTTATAATTTAGTCATACAAACGTATGTCGGTGACTATAGTAATAATTTTGATATGTTTGTTTCATTTGAATTTTGAACCAATTATTTTATGTCTGTATTAGTTTATATTTAAATGTAGTTATGCTTAAAGAAGTCTAAAGAAATAGATATTTTCATTTTCCACTACCATTTTCCAATTGGCAGCCATGTATTTACATATGTATCTAAATCGTATCTTGGATCAGTGTATTTTGAAAAAAAAAAATTGGTCAGTCCTGTCGTTTCAATAGTTATTGGTTAATAAAATGCTAGAATTAGCAGTACTAAATATTACACCGTTATATATTGTGATATCATTCAGTACCTAATTATACTCTAATTTTTCGACACCAACTGAAAACATGATCTGTTTTTCAATTATTAGCTGTTAATTATAGTAAGTTTAATCCCATTATATGTTAGATGAACAACATTAGATCTAATGACTGCAATGTAATTATTGATCATTTATTCTTACGCTATAATACTACAAAAATTAGAGTAATAGTCGTATTTACTTTTGTGTTTCCAGGGTAAGAAGTATGTTGTACATGCTACACTATAATACTACAAAAATTAGAGTAACAGTTTTATTTACTGCTATGTTTCTAGGGTAAGAAGTATGTTGTACATGCTACTTTGACTAAGATTAGGACATCAGCTGGATAAAGGTATCTCTCCTGCCCGCTTTATAGGAAGATTGTAACAAAGGAAGCAATCTATTTTACATGCCCGAAATGCAACGGTACTATTGCCAAGCCAGTTAATAGCTCTGCCTGCTCCGATGTGATGTATACTTAAACTAACTAGCAACTTGAGGCAAACAAGTATTAGTTAGCAATAGAAGTTTTTTTACTATACTGGTTCTGCCACTATAGTAGCTTTTAATAGAGAGACTGCTTGCTTGGTTAAATGGAGCGCAGACAAGATGATGGAACTATTCAAAAAGGTACACATATTAATATTCGACTCTGTAATCAATTTATACTCACGTTTTACAGCCCTTAGCCTTTGTCCTGTTAATCATTAAGACCTGACTGCAAATCATTAAACCGCACTATGATACTCTTTTAGGACAATGGAGATGACATGGTTGATAGACTCTTCAATAACATAATGGGTTGAGAAGCACAGTTCAAATTTAAAACAACTAACTAGGACATAATCAATCATGGGAATATGCATCAACCCTACATGCCATTAAATTAACAACCTAACATCAACATATTACGTACCACAGAACTATTTTCCGTACTTGGTTTCTTATATTTGTGTTTTCTTCAAAATAAAAGTTAGAATACCACATATATAATTAGTTTGTTCTTCCAGAATAAGCACACATCACCATATAAACGTAGAATCATCCTTTTGCACAACTTACCAAGGATAAATTATAACCAAATAATGAATAACATGATTTTGCCTTCATAATCTTTTGATGAACGACCAAATTCTGTACTCAAAATGAATGTATCATGTGAGGTACTAAAATTACGAGTTAGTTGATTCCATAAATTATATCTTAGAATATTTAATCTACATGCCATCGTTTAGCTTTAAAAATGGTGGTTATTGAGTTTGTGCTTATGCTATTTTATTATATCCACCGTTTACCATTAGTACATCATTACCTATATTAGCATAAAAGTATTGCTCATTTAGCCCTTAATTTTATGTCAGACCATTATTGTAGTATTATATGTTTTAGGTGACCGTTGTGTACTTGGCTAGAGTTACCTCACTATTTTTACCTTAGGTTGAATTTGTTGATACGCATGTTTGCTTCAACACTTCGGCCTATAATGAAAATACAAACAATACTTGCGATATATTGGATTATCTCAAAAACTGTTCTTGATGTGGTCTTATGTTCCTATTATTAGCATACACATATTATATTTTCATATTTAAAATACAAATATTATTTAAATCATCAGATGATAAAGTTGTACATGTCAGGCTAAAATAATGCTTTAGTTCCCAAGTGGTATCTATTGAAGATTATATTTTGTTATTTCAACTAGATAGAGAAGAGCCGCAACATGATGAGTATGCAACTTGACAAATACAAACAAATGGAGGATATGGTAATAGATTTAGCAATGCATGGCTCATTATGATTGTTTTATCTTCCTACCTAGATCATCCTGGTAAATTTTCGTAGGTTCATTATGATTGTTTTATCTTTGTTCTTTTATTCCATAAATATCTTGCTACCATAACATAAATTTTGAACTCCATAATTAGTAACTAGCAAATGCTTATGAAGATGCTGAATGATTCCCAATTTATTGCAAAATTGTTATTTAATTTCTATGTTTATAATATTTTGTCATATGTTACATGTTGTGGAGGGTCAATCCTCTCAAGCTAGGAGATATCCTATACTGAAGTTCATGATGAAAAGTGGACCGAAATGGTCCCAGTTTCCTGCATCACTTCTCTATTCATATCTCCTTTCAAAAATTTCGTTTGGTATTTTATGTCATGTCTTTATGTTATTCCGCATCCAAATATATATAAACCTTAGTCACATATTGAAGTGTGTTGTTATAACTATAGAATAATAAAGTAGAATCAACCCACTGTAAACTACAAAAAATAATTATTAGATATAAAACATTTAGTTTTAAGTAGATAATGAGCAAACTTTATGTTGCGCTAGAGTGATTAATTTGTAAGGTGTTAGCTCCAGCAAATAGTATCTAACTTCATTTACTTTAGTACATCAAACATGAGTACTGAGACTAACTGTTGTCTCTTTATATTCAGCTTACTTCTTTTATAAGCCCTAAATCTAAAAGTATAAGTTAAGTAATTTAATATTATCTTATTTAATCAACACAACTATCTCAGGAAGGTCCAACCATATAATAGAGTATTACTTTAGTTGCATAATTTATGTTATGACTGCATAATGCACTTATATCTTTTATGTATATCTGAAATTGGTGTTAAATAAATAGATTATGCAGGGAAATGGGACGAGGGTGTTGATAAAATGCAACGCACCATTATCACATCTATTAATATCTCACTGGAACGTAAGGTCCTTTTCCTAAATTTGACTTAGTCCCCCGCCTTCCATACATGATAAAAAGTTAGTATATATTATGTCCTTTTAAGTTCATTCATAAAAGATTGGAAACATTTACCAAAAAATAGTTCAAAATGTAAAAAAAAGGTGTTCTTAACTTCTGTGTCAGTAAATTTTTCTAGAAAGATGACATTAATGTGTTGGATAGATGAAATCGCATAAAGCAATTTCCTGGGTTACGTGAACAATGGTAAAGAAAATTTCTATAATTATGGATTGATGTACACGAAGCTTTTAGAGAATTTTCAGGATTGATGTATACAATCATGAAACTTTCGTAATGAAAATATCATATAATTTCTTTGCATGTTGCATGTAAATGGTCTTTAGCTATATCCTGACACTGTGTGCCCTATGCTATTAGGAAAATATTGGCAACCCAATTTCCCAGATTGGATTCATATACTTCGATGCTAAGATTGGGTTTGAGGCGATTTGCAAAAGTCTGCTACTTCAGGAGATGATTTCTAGAAGTGTTTGAAGTGTTTGCATGTGGAGTGATTTGAAGTGGATGATGAAGTGGTTTAAGTGTATTGCTATTGGAGTTTGTTTATGGCAGAGGCGATGGGTTGTGAAGTTGCTGTAGGATATTGGTGGTGATTTTTTGGTGCTGGTTGGATTTAGCAGCAGTGGATGCAGGTGGGTTGGGTGTAAGCGTGGAGTTTTGAGTGGCAGTGGTTGGTGTTTTGACGCAGGTTTGGTGAAGTGGAGATCGTTGTTTAGTCGAGGTAGGTGGTTGTTGGTTGTTTTTTTAAAGGTTGTGTTGTATATAGTGGTGAAGTAGCAGGTTGTAGTGGAATGGTGATGAGGTTGGTGAAGGTTGGTGGTTGTTAATGCTCCTTTGAATGTGAGGTATGGGTTGTTCTGTAGAAGTAGGGAGATATAGATGGTAGGTTGGTGATTGTTTAGGTTTTTATGTTGACTGAAGATTTTGTGTAGTGGTAGAGGAAGGGAGTAGGTGATGGAGTGTGATGTTTGGCTGTAGGTGATGGAGTGTGGCAATTTAAATTTCCGCGTTTCTATTCGTTAATGGACCAGATAATTGTAGGTTGTGGACTCTTACAAGCTGTATGGTCCCAGGATTGATGACTCTTTCAGAATAAATCAGGTTGTATGCTCCTAAGTTTGCTGGCTATTTTAGGATTAAGAGGCTTAATTAGATGAGAATTAAGAATTTACTATCTTAAATAATCTTTGTTAACATTCATATGAGTTTCACATGAATAATATACTACCAGAATGTTATATTTTATTTTGAGTATGAAGTGTAATTGTTGAATTTTGATTAGCTTTAAATGCATTATTTAAATAGAGATTCTTGCTAATACTAATTACATTAATAATGTAACTTATATCAACTTTGAAATGGACAAGAAACCATTTAATTCATTCATATCAAAATTGCAACTTTACTGACACTAAATAATATCAGCACTTTACAACATTAGTAGCCAACTTTATGCTTTTTATTAAGGGATTTTTTAATAATTGTTTTCACATTGAAATGGAAGTTATTTGTTTTCATTGCAAAACAACGATGAACCATGCATTAACTGTGCATGTCATTAATTCTATGTTTTAATTTTTTATGACAACCAATACACGTTGGGATGGAACCAAAAAAGTTTTCGTACGAATAGTGAAATAAGAGGACATACCAAAATTCATACATTTTTATAGGTTGACAGACTGCTACAACTGATTATTTTTATGGCTGCTATTATATCCACCTCTTCTCTCATGCATCAATATTTAGTCAAGTACTCATCTAACCTTTATACAACCTTTCAGTTTTCCTATCATTTTTTTGAAATTAATTGTCAAAAGGAATCACAAGTTCAAATTTTATCAATTACTACATAGTTCTCCATAAATATCTATCAACTGAAATGGGTTGGTAATTTTCAAATCTTAATAGGTAATTATTTCATTGAGATCCCTTTTCGAGCAATAAAAATTGAAGATAAGTTAAGTACGAAAGGCCAATAAACAATTATTCATATGGATGAACAAATTCAAAGTTGGTTTTTCTTATATAAAATTGTAGATATTGAAACGTTTGAATTGAGTTTTGTTTTATTTTATTTTATTCTAATTTCTTCTTAAATGTCAATACAGATTGTTTTAGTGTTTGTACGTAGTAACACCTTCCAAATATATAATTCCCAAAATTAAATATGTACATTCCTCTTTATGAAAGTGATATATATAATCAAAAACAGTTTTGCAATATTTTAATTATTCGTTTATCCTGTAGGATGTATTTTTACTCCCTTTATTGAAATAAGCACCGTTTCAAATATTTAGTGACCAATAAACATATGAAAACTAAATATTGCAAATAAGTGAAACTGCCAAAACTACTACACAAAATGAAAAACCAATAATATATATAAGATATTTGCATACACACCTCATTGTAAATTTTCCTACATTAGTAACATACACACACATCTCTATTTCCAAATTTTGTATTCCTAACAACATTCTTTGCCAATTCTATTACCAACAATGCCCGTGTGTCTTTCAAAAAACTAAAAAGTAGCATATTTAAATTGAACCAAACAAGACCAAAATATCTGTCAAAATAATTTTTGGAACGTTAACAGGTACAAACTTACTAACTTTCTTTGTTTACACGAAATGAAAAATTCTACAATACTCTAAGCAAATATATCATTACAAAAATAACATGAGTAACATTTAAGCGTAAATCTCATTGATGGAAGAACGAGATGAATTAAATATACCATGAATAGAAACTTAAAACTTTCGCATCTATCCGTGTGCGTAGCACGGACCACGCACTAGTTGATTTTGATGACAACAACCACATAAATATTACTACTAATGTATCTCTGAGTTATGCAGTCATATCAGATATATTATAGATACATTTACAAAGTTAAACAAGAATACATAGGAAGTAAATGAATTATAGAAGAAGGTTAATACGAGCAATTGAAGAACAAAACCTAATTTTGAGAAGAATGCTGAAGGATAAAGGTGTTTGAAGTGATGAGGAGTTGGTTGAACCTTAGAATATCTTGTAAAAGATCTCATGGCAATTATACTTGAGGATCATCAACCATTGACTTCAATCTAATCGTAAAAATCCACAATTATAAGGTCATTTAAAATGCTGAAAATTTGCAACACTTAATAGTGTTGTTGTTCATTTTGCAACACACCCACATCGACATGGGGGGTGGGGGATGTCGACATGCTAGCCGTTTTTCAAAATTTCAAATTTTAAATGAAGAGATGTTTCCCTCCACCTCTTCACCAAAAGACACGTCGCTTCAACCACTATATAAAGGCCTCTGAAAACGAATTTTAACATCAAGAATTCTTATTATCTCTTACTCTTTCTTCTCTAAACATTTGCAAAAGAAGTCCATGGCATATTCTTTCAATCTCCTTGCAAATTGATACTGTTTCACTCCAATTCTTCACTGATTTGAAAACCACACAATATTAGAGAGTTGTACTTTAATTCACATCATTCTCTATCTGATTTTATCATATTCCTCAAAGAATTCAAAGATATATTGTCATTAGAGGTCTATAGGATCATTGTACCGACTCTGCAAGAATATGTATTGAAGATACGACTAGTTGCCAAAGTTTGTTGTTGGTGATAAGGAGAAGATGTTCTTGTAGCCTGCAAAATCAAGAGGGTGTGTCTTGTAGCCCATGAAACCAGGATTGTAAAGGTATTCTTGCCATCCGTGGAAATCTAGCGATTATAATGGAATTATGCACGATAGAGTGCAAGATTGGATGTAGGATTGGTTAATCCAAACCAGTATAAAAATCCGGGTGTTATTTACATTAATGCATTTTACTTTATTACTTACTTATTCTCTGATTACTTCTTTCTGTTTGCAATTTGAGTAAATACAGTATTATATTCATAAGTAAGTAGTTAATACACATTTCACCACTTCTAGTATCTGAATAGCCTTAAGATCCAATATTGTGTTATAGTCACCCCTATCTTGAGGCCCGAAGCCAAGTGCTACAGATGCTGCAGTTGTCTATAGTATTAACTTATGAGGACAAAATGCGGTAATGCTAATGGTATCTATAATATCCGAAGCACATGAATATGAAATAAAAACAGCGTAGGTTAAAACAATTTTGTTGATTGCATTTCAAACAATATTTCATATTCAAATTACATAATCGCATAATCGATTCCCAGATTTTGATCAATATAATTATTACAAAATACGCCAAGAGCGGCATATGAAGATGCCCCATTGGATGATCAGAATACTAAATAAACAAAATTGTCTTAATACATCACGACGGAAATAAAACTAAATAGCGAATCCTAAATAACTAACTTTGCCTCATGTACGTCTTCGGAAAGCTTTATTTGTCCACCTACTAAACCTGTAATACCTTAACTCCCAATCTACTCAAACTAATTTTGAGAACCCAGAAAAAACATAAACTTCGAGTTAGACATAAAGCCTAGTGTGAATAATACTATTACATCTCGGTTTACTGATATCAAGTAAGACCATGCCACTTAATGGAACGGGTTTACCCTCACTAATAACCCTTTAAACATATCTTTTGCAAATTAGAATCCAGCAATCAAACCGCTTAAAACAATAATAGCAATATCATATATGCCCAAAATCAGGTAATAAATGGACCATCTGTCCGAACAATTTAGTCTTGTTAGGCTAACTACTAACCATTGGCTGACTCAGGCAGTCCCTTTCGAAATCTTTATAAACCTTAGACATCCTCTTTTAAAACACTTCAAACTTGCCTTTCAAAACCATTTGGAAACCGAAACGACTCTGACTGGACCTTTGAAAATCGACACCAAATACATCACCTGTATTCGAATGCCACAGATTCAAACGTCGAATCTGGTTCGCCGGAGCTTATAACACATTAAGTACAACAACACAGCGGAACAAAAACAATAACTTTTATTGCTATACTATATTTGATACAACATATTGATACAAATGATATCAAAGTACATCAGAGATACACAACAACGGAAATATAATAGCACCAGAAGAAGAGATAACATCAGCAGCGGAAAGATATCTCAATGCCAAAAACTTCAAAGACTCCAATCCAAGAAGCTCGATCCACCATCAATGCTAAAGTGAAGGAAACTAGATCCAAATGCTATTGCCAAAAGCTACATTTACTATCCAACTATCTGAAAAGCTAACTCTAGACTGTCCGTGTGGAAAATTGTGGGCACCCAGAGTTTAGAAAGGGAATAATAAACTTCAGGTCAGTCATGGGACTGGTGTGAGCAAACGAAAACGGTTTATTTGAACAAAAACAAACAAAAGCATTTAAAATAAATTTGCAATGCTTTTTGGAAAATGAAACTACCGTATGGCCTTCCCGAACACACACAATGCAAACGCACAATTGGAGGAGATTTCTCCTTATGATAGTCAAACATGCTTGATACGCAAAATCCTTTTGATATTATTATTAGTGCATAGTGCAGAAAACCTTTGCAAGTATAATATTAATCTTCGCCAGCATACGTACCATTATAGTATGCCTACTATAGCTACCACATTAGATGGCAGGTTCTACAACTAAAACCGTACAAGGCACGTATTGGATGATTGTATTTCCATGGTCAGGCTATGGAACTTCCTATTCCATATGGGTATGCCTCTGGAGGGACGCCCCGAGAACCTAACTGGATCTCTGCCAACACAAGGTCTGGTTACCTCCGTAACTAGGTAACTACTACACGAGTATGTCATCCTCCGGTCGTCACCGATCTTTATCCGAGAGCTCTCGACACCAACAACCACAAAGAAATAGATTTGCATCAACCACATAAGTTAAGTATCTGGGCTCCATACCATGATACAACTTTTATCTAGAAGGAAATAGACACACCCTAAAGGGCGCGACCCTCATACCCATGCTGCATTCTTCCTGTTTTAATCATTTCCGCAGTGTGAGGTCCTGACGAGGTCTCGTCCACAAAGCTACGTTTTTCACAAAAGCCACGCTTTGATCAACAAATGATCAGCAGCACTTCGTATTCCACATTACTAAATTGGGAATATATCAATAGTAACCATCAACTACATAACCTCTGAGCTCGTACGTCTCAAAGAAGGGTGTTAAGCAAAGAGAATAAATTCTCCGCCACCAAACAGAAATGTATTTGATAGAAACCAGTTTTACATCTCAAAGTGTAATGTCAGACATACATCCATAAACGGGTTTGAACAGAACCGAAGGCACTTCAAAGAAGCCCTTGCAAATCCGGGTATTCACAATCCCGATCACATATGGAGATCTCTATACCGACGCGGCTCAGTGCAGAGACATTCGATGGGTAATCCTTACGTTCTCGAAAATACCCGGTCTTTACCATCGGTCTTCAAATGTTATCCATAAAGACATATCACTACTCGAAATGGGTTTTACGACATAAAGTCCTCTCCTGGCTAAACCGATAATGAGCGTAAATTTTAAAACCATATTGATATATTGGGATCTTAGTTAATTCACAACTTAAAGCCCAAAACCTTTCTTTTGGATGATTTAAACAAATTTCCACTTTTAATCGTTTAAACAAAATGATTCACTTCACTTTGAAAACAAAGTTCTCCAATCTTTCACAAAGATTCAGTCAAAGCTTTCAAAATTATTTACAATTCAAATCATACAGCTTGAAATCCTTTCAACAAAAAATGGAAATCTTTTCATTATTTGAAAGCCATTATCATTTGAAAACAAATTCATTTTTTTTGGGAAAAATCCAATCAAATATGCACAAGTTATAGCTTTTAAAGTACAAACTTGGGTTAAATTTAATTTCCCAAAATTATATTTCTAAAATGGTTTAAAATCCATATATATTATTATATAACTTGTAACCCTTTCAAACCATAGTTTTCAAAACAATTTCAAAATTTAAACAAGATATATTCTATTCAAACTAAATTCAATTTCAAATTTCCCTTTCAAAAGCTTTTCATATTCAACCCAGTTCCATTTCCAAAACCATTTGGATTTAAAATTCATCTTTTAAAACAATTTCCTCATTTGAATAAAATAATATTAAATTCAAATTATCTGTGACTTAACCAATTTCCTCGTGCAATCCATATTTGTATGTGTGGTGTAGTCCAGGCATTTTACACACAATAATACAATATCATCAATCATTACAAATCCAAGCACAGCAATAGCGATAAGCGGTATAATCATATAACGCTTATCTTCATTCACAGATTCACAGATAAATAATATAAATTCATCACAAATAAATAAATCACAACTCAAATCAAAATAATTCATATCATAAAGTATCACACATCAGGGATATCAATTAATTCAAAGCATTCCATACAATACAAACATCCATAAGTAAGATCAATTAATCATCTGATTAATTTAAACCAGATTAATTACTTATGAATAAATTACTAATCCTGGTTAATTAACATTAATTAGTTTCAAACCATTTTGATTAATTATCCTTTAATCATTTATTAATTAAGCTTTCATTATTAATTATTCTTTAATTAATTATTCTTAAACTAATTACACTAACTAATTAACACTTAATTAATTATCATTTAATTAATTATCCTTAATTAATTACAATAATTAATTAATTAACCCTTAATTAATTACCATTAAATTAATTATTCTTAATTAATTTTATTAATTAAATTACCATAAGTGATTATCCCTAATCACTTATATCAATAAATCGTAAATTAATTACATTAAGTAATTATCCTTTAATTATTTCCCTTAAGTAATCTCTCTTTAATTAATTATATTCAGTAATTATTCATTAATTAACTTTTAATCAATATTTAGTTAACCTTAATTATGTAATTAATTAACCTTAATTCATTCCTTAATTAATAATTAATAAATCTTAATTATTAATTAATTAACCTTTAGTCACATAGTTAAATTAATCACCCTTATAATTTAATCTTTAAGTAATTACATAATTAATCCTTTTAGTTCCATTGGGTCATTATTCTTCTAAATTACATTCATCAAGCAATTATCATTTAATTACTTTCACTAAGTAAATATCATTTAATTACTTTCATTAAGTAATAAATCTTTAATCACCTAAAACTTTAATTAAAAGATAATCCATTTATCTTAATTAATTACTTTAATTATCATTAAAAAATATTTATTTGATAAACCTTGTAATTAATTTTCATTAACCACTTAACTTATCCTTTAAATTACATTAAGGATTAAAACACTTCATCTTTTAAATCATTTACTTAATTATAATATTAAGTTTATTTAAAATAAACAAAGATTATATATATATTGAAATACTTTAAACTCAAAAAAAAATTATTTTTCAAATCTTTAATAAATTCCATCTTAATTGAACATTTATTATTTTAAAAGAAACGGTTAATAAATTATTTGATCTTGATTAAGTTTTAAACTTTAAAATTGTTATTTCTTTTTTTTTGAAATCTGGAATCAATTTAACAAACCCGAGGTAAATGTTGAAATACCCGAGCCCTACTTCGAGTTATCCATATTTTCTTTTGCTTCAAATCGAACCTACATTTTCTCGAGATTGAACCCGAGTAACTACATCTTCTTCTTTTCCCTTCTTTCGATCCTGATACAAAGGATACCGAGTGCATGTGTACAAACAAATTTGCCGCCTCCGATCATTGTTGCAACTACAAGAACATCATCGACGACCACCACAATCAATAGGAGCAACCAGATTTCGAAATCATTTATAAATCAAAACCGAATGAATTTTTGAACCCATCAAGAATATCTCGATCAACAAACACCTCACCGACGACACTACCGACCATCAAAGGCCACACAATTTCAACCAAACCCTCACCATAGACACCGGCGTCGATTCTACCTACATCGGTCAAGCTCGATCCATCATCGACGGTGATTTTCCCCTTTAAACTTCGCCAACAAAACTGGGTCTAAAACCCTATATTGCCAACGTTCAGCCACCACAACGCACTATAAACCTTACAACTATTTTTCCCAAACCTCCACCACCCAGGCTACCTCTAACCTTGAACTCGATATCCATTTCAACGTTGATTGCCGAAATTTGGCAAGAAAGCTAAAAACAATCAATTCGAGAAACCCAAGCAATCCCAATATTAAAAATTATGATATTAATTTCAAAAATCAACATTTTTAAGCTCGAACTAGATTATAAAGTTAAAGCATGAAATTTTAACAATTGATTTTCTGGCTTGAATTTCTTTCTACTAATATTTCTTGTTTTCTAAATAAATTCCCAATATATTCACTTGGAAATATTTTAAAACTTGGATATTAATAATATAGTCAGGTTTTGTTTATATCATATTATCTCAAAAGAATCAGAGGAATAGGTTTTTGTTTTCAAATAGGTTTTGTAGCCTGTATACCTAGAACAGAGGCAACTACGCATGTTTCCCAGACATGCACACCAAGATAACCATTCATATATACATGAAAACAACCTCACAAAGCATACTTCATGTCATACATTTCAGGATCATCACATGTTGATCAAAACAAAACAGTTTTAGGCTTTTAGAAAAGTTGTTTACTCACCTCGAGATGATGAACAGAGCAAAAGCCTGGAACATGAAATCTAGGAAATGATCTGAAGCTTGATTTACTTGAGATTGAATCTGAACTTTGAGCTTGTTTTCAATTGCTTCAGGTTGCAGATTATTAGATTGCTCTATCTTTTGATTTGAATTTGCTTTGCTCAGGTTGTTGTTTGAATCAAGTTGAAAGAGTTGTTCAGGTTGAAAAGAAGATGTTAGCTTGCTTGATCTTCTCTCTGGTTTGCAGTTTGCTTTCAGATTTTGTTGTTTGATTCCAATTTTTAATTTCTTGAAGCTTGTTTGGTTTTTCAGATTTTCTTTTCTGTTTTTGCTTTGGGTTTCCAGGCTTTTGATTTTTTAAACTTTGCTTTTGATCTTTATTTTTCTGGTTTGTATATTTCAGATTTGTAGAATTTTTTTTGTTTTGAATATGTAAAAGAAAGATGAGAAAGAAGTATAGATGTGTATATAGCCTATTTTCTCTTTATGCCTTAATTTCAAAATAAAAAGAAAAAATAAAACCAAGCATGATACTTGTGTAATGCATGGCTAATAATCCTATAAATGATTAAAGCATGTTTTATATATTTGCAAATGTCATAAATTTATATTTTTATGTTATAACCCTACTTATGTTAATTTATAAATTATGTTTTAACCCCTTTCATTTTATAAATTACTTATGTTCTTGGATTTAAACTATTTAAACAAATTTCATTTATCTCTACTTAAATTTCAAAAGAAAATGTATTAAACCTTTTTATCAAATCTAATAAATATTTATTTATATACATTTTCCTTTATTTATATATTTATGTATATATATAAGTCTTTAAAATATAAAATTTAACTTTCAAATAGCTTTTGAAAATTTCTATATTAAATTCAAAACATAAATTTCAAATTACAATCTATTTAAATAAACAGGCACATCTGTTATTAAATTTGAAAAATTCAAATTAATTCACAATTTAATCCAAAATTTTATATTAATTATCAAATTTAATTTGACTCAATAGGGATCGTTACAGATTCCCCCCTTTAAGAAAATTTCGTCCCCGAAATTTGCTAGACAGGGAGACAACAAAGAACAGGTAAAGAAATGTTTTACCAGATCAAACTGAATATCTATTCTACATTTGGCTTACCAAATTAGAATATCATCAATAAATATGAGAACAAATTGTTCAACATTTCACGAAATATTCGGGTCATCTGATCTACGAAATATGCAGGGGCATTGGTTAGTTCGAAGGGATAACTAACTATTCATAGAATATATCTGGATCCCAAAGAACAGACAAAAGGATACAACCCAATTTAGCTTCATAATTTGGTAATCTATTTATTTCAAATAAATTTCAAATTTATTAAAGTTAAAAACGATAAGAAAATGATGAAGAGAATGCGAAATAGGAACTTTCTTTCTACAATGATTCGCAGGGCCACCACCACACCAAGGCTTCTTTCTGTAGCTGCCACGAAAACGATCAAAGAATCGGATGATGATCAGAAGAAATTGAGTTGAAAGTTGTTTCCTTGTTGTTGCAGGGTATTGACCATTTGTAGTGGTACTCCCATGTCCCATACCTCGTCCTTTTCTTGCACTCATACTTACTATCAGTGGATAGTAAGACAATTTACTGAGGCATACAGACGGATATCTTAGGGATATACTCATTCTAGGGCATTTATATCCCTATCTTCAATGAGTCACCTAATGTGTTATACTCCTGAGCTAAAGTTCTTACTCGACCTTCAACTCTGATACCAAATAAAGCGACCCAGACTCGGCCTTCGAAAATCGACACCAAATACATCACCCGTATTCGAATGTCGCAGATTCAAACGTCGAATCTGGTTCGTTGGAGCTTATAACACATTAAGTACAACAACACAGCGGAAGAAAAACAATAACTTTTATTGCTATACAATATTTGATACAACACATTGATACAAATGATATCAATATACATCAGAGATACACAATAGCGGAAATATAATAGCACCAAAAGAAGAGATAACATTAGTATCGGAAAGATATCTCAATGCCAAAAACTTCAAAGACTCCAATCCAAGAAGCTCGACCCACCATCAATGCTGAAGTGAAGCAAACTCGATCCAAATGCGATTGCCAAAAGCTACATCTAATATCCTACTATCTGAAAACCTAACTCTTGACTGCCATACGGAAAATTATGGGCACTTGGAGTTTAGAAAGGGAACAATAAACTCCAGGTCAGTCATGGGACTGGTGTGAGCAAACGAAAACAGTTTATTTGAACAAAAACAAACAAAAGCATTTAAAAGAAATTCGAAATGTTTTTTGAAAAATGAAACTACCTTAAGGCCTCCCCGCACACACATAATGAAAATGCACAATTAAAGGAGATTTCTCCTTATGATAGTCAAACACGCTTGATACGCAAAGTTCTTTTGATATTATTGTTAGCGCATAGTGCAAAAAACCTTTGGAAGTATAATATAAATCTTAGCCAGCATACGTACCATTATAGTATGCCTATTATAGCTACCATATTAGATGGAAGGTTCTATAACTAAAACCATACAAGGCGCGTATTGGATGATTGGATTTCCAACAAATGGTCAGGCTAAGGAACTTCCTATGCCACATGGGTATGCCTCTGAAGGGACGCCCCGAGATCTTAACGGATCTCTGTCAACACAAGGCCGGGTTACCTCTGTAACTAGGTAACTACTACACGAGTATGTCATCCCCTGATCTTCATCGACCATTATCCGAGAACTCTCAACACCAACAACCATAAGGCAATTGATTGCAGCAACCACATAAGTTAAGTATCTGGGCTCTATACCCTGGTACCACTTTTATCCTGAAGGAAATGGACATACCCTAAAGGGCGCGACCCTCATAACCTTCCCGCATTCTTCCTGTTTTGACCATTTTCGGGGTGTGAGGTCCTGATGATGTCTCATCCAGAAAGCTACGCTTTTCACAAAAGCCATGCTTTCATCAACAAATGATCGGCAGCACTTCGGATGCCACATTACCAAATTGGGAATGTATCACTAGTAACCATCAACTATATAACCTCTGAGCTCGTACATCCCAAAGAAGGGTGTTAAGCTAAGAGAATAAATTCTTTGCCACCAAACAGAAACGTATTTGATAGAAACCAGTTTTACATCTTTAAAGTGTAATGTTAGATATACATCTATACAGTCTGTTCCGGGTTCGAACAGAACCAAAGGCACTTCAAAGAAGCCCTTGTAAATCCGGGTATTCACAATCCCGATCGGACTCCCCATCACATATAGGAATCTCTATACCGGCGCGACTCAGTGCAGAGACATTCGACGGGCAATCCTTTCGTTCTTGAAAATACCCGGTCTTCACCACCGGCCTTCAAATGCTAGCCATTACGACGTATCACTATTCGGAATAGGTTTTATGGCATAAAGTCCTCTTCCGGTTAAACCGAATAATGAGCGCAAATTTTAAAACCATATGGACATATTGGGATCTTAGTTAAGTCACAACTTAAAGTCCAAAACCTTTCTTTTGAGTGGTTTAAACAAATTTCCACTTTTTATCTTTTAAACAAAAAGATTCACTTCACTTTGGAAACAAAGTTCACCAATCTTTCACAAAGGTTCATTCATAGCTTTCAAAACTATTTACAATTCAAATCACACAGCTTGAAATCCTTTTAGCAAAAACTGAAAATCTTTTCATTATTTGAAAGCCATTATCATTTGAAAACAAATTCTTTCTGTTTTCGAAAAAATTCGATCAAATATACACAAGTTATAGCTTTTAAAGTATAAACTAGGGTTAAACATTAAATTCCCCAAATAATACTTTTAAAATGGTTTAAAATCCATATATATTATTGTATTACTTGTATACCATTACAAACCATAGTTTCCAAAACAATTTCAAAACTTAAACAAGATATATTCTATTCAAACTAAATTCAATTTCAAATTTCCTTTTCAAAAGCTTTTCATATTCAACGCAATTCCATTTCCAAAACCATTTGGATTCAAAATTCATCTTTTAAAACCATTTCATCATTTGAAGAATATAATATTAAATTCAAATTATCTATGACTTAACCAATTTCCTCGTGTAATCCATATTTGTGTGTGTGGTGTAGTCCAGGGGTTTTACGCACAACAATACAATATCATCAATCATTACAAATCCAAGAACAACAATATCGATAAACGGTATAATCCTATAACGCTTATCTTCATTCACAGATTCACGGATAAATAATATAAATTCATCACAGATAAATAAATCACAGCTCAAATCAAAATAATTCATATCACAAAGCATCAACATCACGGATATCAAAGAATTTAAAGCATTCCATACAATCCAAACATCCATAAGTAAGATCAATTAATCATCTGATTAATTTAAACCAGATTAATAACTTATGAACAAATTACTAATCCTAGTTAATTAACATTAATTAGTTTCAAACCATTTTGGTTAATTATCCTTTAATCATTTATTAATTAACCTTTGATTATTAATTATTCTTTAATTAATTATTCTTAATTAATTATACTAATTAATTAACACTTAATTAATTATCATTTAATTAATTACCTTAATTAATTACAATAATTAATCAATTAACCCTTAATTAATTACCATCAAATTAATTATCCTTAATTAATTTTATTAATTAAATTACCATAAGTGATTATCCCTAATCACTTACATTAATAAATCATAAATTAATTACATTGAGTAATTATCCTCTAATTACTTCCCTTAAGTAATCTCTCTTTAATTAATTATATTCGGTAATTATTCATTAATTAACTTTTAATCAATATCTAGTTAACCTTAATTATGTAATTAATTAACCTTAATTCATTCCTTAATTATTAATTAATAAATCTCAATTACTAATTAATTAACCTTTAATTAATCACATAATTAAATTAATCACCCTGATGATTTAATCTTTAGGTAATCACAAAATTAATCCTTTTAATTCCATTGGGTCATTATCCTTCTAAATTACTTTCATTAAGCAATTATCATTTAATTATTTCCATTAAGTAATTATCATTTAATTACTTTCATTAAGTAATAAATCTTTAATCACCTAAAACTTTCAATAAAAGATAATCTGTTTATCTTAATTAATTACTTTAATTATCATAAAAAAATCTTTATTTAATAAACCTTGTAATTAATTTTCATTAACCACTAAAATTATCCTTTAAATTACATTAAGGATTAAAGCACTTCATCTTTTAAATCATTTACTTAATTACAGTATTAAGTTTATCTAAAATAAACAAAGATTATATATATATATATATATATATATATATATATATATACTGAAATACTTTAAACTCCAAAAAAAATTATTTTTCATATCTTTAATAAATTCCATCTTAATCAAACATTTATTATTTTAAAAAAAATGGTTAATAAATTATTTGATCTTGATTAAGTTTTAAACTTTAAAATTGTTATTTCTTTTTTTTTGAAATCTGGAATCAATTTAACAAACCCGAGCTAAATGCTGAAGTACTCAAGTCCTACTTCGAGTTATCCATATTTTCCTTTGCTTCGAGTCGAACCTACATTTTCTCGAGCTTGAACCCAAGTATCTTCATCTTCTTCTTTTCCCATCTTTCGATCCTGATACAAAGGATATCAAGTGCACGTGTACAGACAAGTTTGCCGCCTTCGATCATCGTCGTGACTACCAGAACATCGTCGACGACCACCACAATCAATTCGAGCAACCAGATTTACAAAATCATTCATAAATCAAAATCGAACAAATTTTCGAACCCATTAGGAATATCTCGATCAACAAACACTTCAGCGATGACACTACCGACCATCAAAGGCCACGCAATTTCAACCAACCCCGGCGTCGATTCCACCAACACCGGTCAAGCTCGATCCATCACCGACGACGATTTTCCCTTTAAACTTCGCCAACAAAACTGGGTCTAAAACCCTATGTAGCCAACGTTCAGCCACCACATCTCACTATAAACCTTACAACCATTTTTTCGCGAACCTCCACCACCCATGGCTACCTCCAACCTTGAACCCGATATACATTTCAACGCTGATTACTAGAATTTGGCAGGAAAGCTAAAAATGATCAACTTGAGAAACCGAAGCATTCCTAATATTGAAAATTATGATATTAATTTCAAAAATCAACATTTTCAAGCTCGAACTAGATTATAAAGTTAAAACATGAAATTTTAACAATTGATTTTCTGGCTTGAATTTCTTTCTACTGATATTTCTTGTTTTCTAAACAAATTCCCAATATATTCACTTGGAAATATTTTTAAAACTTGGATATTGATAATATAGACAGATTTTGTTTATATCCTATTACTTCAAAAGAATCACAGGAATAGATTTTTTTTTTCAAACAGGATTTGTAGCCTGTATACTTAGAACAAAGGAAACTATGCCTGTTTCTCAGACATGCATACCAAGATAACCATTCACATATACATGAAAACAACCTCACAAAGCATACTTCATGTCATACATTTCAGGAACATGACATGTTAATCAAAACATAACAGTTTTAGGCTTTTTGAAAAGTTGTTTACTCACCTGAAGATGATGAACAGAGCAAAAGCCTAGAACAGGAAATCTAGGAAATGATCTGAAGCTTGATTTACTTGAGCTTGGATCTGAACTTTGAGCTTGTTTTCAATCGCTTCAGGTTACAGATTATTAGATTGCTTTGTCTTTTGATTTGAATTTGCTTTGCTCAGGTTGTTGTTTGAATCAACTTGAAAGGGTTGTTCAGGTTGAAAAAAAGTTTGTTAGCTTGCTTGATCTTCTCTCTGGTTTGTAGTTTGCTTTGAGATTTTTGTTGTTTTGATTCCAATTTTTAATTTCTTGAAGCTTGTTTGTTTTTCAGATTTTCTTTTCTGTTTTTGCTTTGGGTTTCCAGGTTTTTATTTTTTAAACTTTGCTTTTGATCTTTACTTTTTTTGGTTTGTATATTTCAGATTTGTAGATTTTTTTTGTTTTGAATATGTAAAAGAAAGATGAGAAAAAAGTATAGATATAAATATAGCCTGTTTTCTGATTATGCCTTAATTTCAAAAATAAAAATAGAAATAAAATCAAGCATGACACTTGTATAATGCATGGCTAATAATCCTACAAATGTTTAAAGCATGTTTTTATATATTTACAAATGTCATAAATTTGTATTTTTATGTTAAAACCCTTGCTTATGTTAATTTATAAATTATGTTTTAACCCCTTTCATTTTATAAATTACTTATGTTCTTAGATTTAAACTATTTAAACAAATTTCATTTATCACTAGTTAAATTTCAAAAAAAAATGTATGAAACCTTTTTATCAAATCTCATATATATTTATTTATATACATTGTCCTTTATTTATATTTATATATATGCGTGTCTTTAAAATATAAAATTTAACTTTCAAATAGCTTTTGAAAATTTCTATATTAAACTTAAAACATAAATTTCAAATTACAATCTATTTAAATAAACAGGCGCATCTCTTATTAAATTTGAAAAATTCAAATTAATTCACAATTTTATCCAAAATTTTATATTAATTATCAAATTAAATTTGACTTAAAATTGGGATCGTTACAGAAACCTTCCATTTAAAATACTTTAAGTATCTTTCGAAACCATTTGGGAACCTCTCCTTCGAAACCTTTATTATAAACCATTCGAAAGCATTAAAGTTCTTTACAATAAACAAATCTTTCAAAAGCATTGGTTTCAAGTAAAAACTTATGGAACATAGTTTCTGTTGTGAGTATTATGTAGATAGTTTAGATTTAAGTATTTTTATGTACATATTATTTCAGTTTTGTACTGTGTTGTGTTGTGTTGTGAGTATGTACATATCATGTACTGTTGGATTGGTTTAGGCCTTATACTTTCGGCATGTTTGCTTTGTATAAAAGGATAGTGGACTGAATAATAGAAATAACTTTTCCCTCCTTCATATTTTCGTGTATCCATTTGAATTAACATGGTATCAGAGCCACGAAAATTCAAGATTCAGATCTAACGAGGGTTTTCTAACTCGAATCGGTAAGAATGGGAGATAGCGGTGCAGAAAGTAATGCCAGAATTGGGGAGAACAAGATCGCGATGGATGCGATGCAATTGATGCCCAAGATTACAGATCATAAGTTAAATAATTTGAATTTCTTAAATTATAGTAAGGCGATCCGATTATATCTTCGTAGTATAGATAAAGATAGCCATTTAACTAAAGATCCACCTATGGCAGATTCAAAGGATGGGAAAGACTTGATGTGGTTCAGATCTGATGCTCGATTATTTCTACAAATCAGAAATTCAATTGATAGTGAGATAACTGGCCTGGTCAATCATTACGAGTTTGTTAAGGAGATGATGGAATATTTAGAATTCTTATACTCTAGAAAGGGAAATCTAACAAGGATGTATGAGGTGCGCAAATCATTCTATCGAGCAGAGAAACAAGAACAAACTCTTATGAGTTATTTTATGAACTTCAAGAAGACATATGAGGAATTCAACATACTTCTTCCAATCAGTCTAGATGTTAAGGTTCAGCAGCAACAACGAGAACAAATGGCAAGTATGAGTTTCTTGGCTGGTTTATCATTAGAATTTGAACCTGCTAAGTCTCAGATCTTATCTGGTTCATATATCCTCTCGTTATAAGAAGTGTTCAGCAAAATTCTTCATTCTGACATTGCTCATGCACAAGTATCAAGTACTAGAGTAGAGAGTGCTTTGATTAGTAGCAACAGAGGTTATGTGCAGGGAAACCAGAGTCAGAAAACTCAGTTTGAAACCAAATCACCGTGGAATAATTCATCAAAGCCAAATTACACCACGGCCAAATGTTCCAGAGATTTGATCTTTAAATCAGGGAAAATTCTGTACATATTGCAAGAAGTCAGGGCATATGAAATTTGAGTGTAGGAAACTTCAATACAAGAATTCACAGTTGAATAAGGATATGAAATTTGTTCTCATGTCAGTAGAATATTATGACCAGTATATGAAATTTCAAGAATCATTGAAGAAGGAGTCAACAAATCAGGAAGTAACATCATCAGTTTCAACTATTGCCAATTCTACAAGTCAATCAAAATGGATCATAGACTCTGGAGCCACTGGCCATATGATAGGTAATATTAATTTAATTTCAGATATACAATATATGTAGTCAAATCATGTTGTTACATTAGCTGATGGATCACAAACTTTTGTTCAAGGAATTGGCAAAATGAGGGTGCATTCAAATTTACCATTAAGTTCGGTTTTACATTTTCCAAACTTATCATTTAATTTGATATCTATGAGTCAGATAACTAAGAATCTAAAATGTAGCATATCATTTTTTCCTGATCTCTGTGGGCTTTAAGATCTAACGACGAGACAGATTATTGGTAGAAGTGAAGAATGTAGAGGATTATATGTGCTTAATTTTGTGCCATCTAAGTCTATAAGCTGCTCAAGTATAACTTCTTCTGCATTTCAAATGCATTGTCAGCTAGGCCATCCCTCATTGTCTCTGTTTAAGAAACTATGTCCATAATTTAACTCTTTATCTACATTGCATTATGAGTCTTGTCAATATGCAAAGCATCATCGTACTAGTCCATATCCTAGAGATAATAAAAGATCTAGTTCATTTTTTGAAGTTGTACACTCTGATATTTGGGGTCATCGGCAGTTATGTCTAAACAAGGGTATAGATATTTTGTTACATTTGTTGATGATTACTTGCGTGTAACTTAGTTGTTTTTAATGAAGAATAGATCAGAGTTGTTTTCTATATTTTGTACTTTCTGTGCTGAAATACAGAATCAATTTAATACATCAATTAAAATCTTGAGGAGTGATAATGTAAAGGAATATACAAGCAATCAGTTTAATTCATACATGGCACAGCATGGCATCATTCACGAAACCTCATGTGTAGACAAAGCAGCACAAAATGGGGTAGCTGAGAGGAAAAATAGACACTTGTTGGAAACTGCTAGAGCTCTTCCCTTTCAAATGAATGTTCCAAAAAGCTTCTGGGCAGAGACAGTAAGTACTTCATGTTTTTTTATTAATAGAATGCCCTCAACAGTTTTGGATTATAAAATACCTTATCAAGTTCTACGTCCAAATAAGGCAATTTATCCAATGAAACCGAGGGTCTTTGGATGTACTTATTTTGTTAGAGATGTCAATCCACATTTAACAAAATTAGATCCAAAGTCATTGAAATGTGTATTTGTTGGTTATTCAAGACTTCAAAAAGGATATAAGTGCTTTTGTCCCAGTCTTCACAAGTATATTGTATCAATTGACGTTAATTTGTTGAAAATGAACCTTTCTATTCATCATCAGTAATTTCCCCAATTCAAGAGACCCATGATGAAAAGTTAACAGAAGAAGATGATGAATTTCTGGTATATCCTAATATATTCACACAGAATAGTGATCACAATGGAAATGAGGAGTTGAATACTAATACTCCATCTTTACCTGTTTCTGATCCAGAAGATACTCATGTACCAGTATCAAGTCTTGATTTACCCATTGCATTGCGTAAAGGAAAAAGGAAATGTACTTACCCTATTTCATCTATTGTAACATACAATAACATATATCCAAAGTCTTATGCCTACATTTCTACACTGGATTCCATTTCCATTCCAAAGATAGTTAAAGAAGCCTTATCAAAGAAAGGATGGTGTGATGCTATGCTAGAGGAAATAAGTGTATTGGATCAGAATGATACATGGAATTTAGTTCAGTTACCAGATAAAAAAAAGGCAATAGGCTGCAAATGGGTATTTTCAGTAAAAAAGAACTCAGATGGGTCTCTTGAAAGACTGAAAGCACGTTTGGTTGCAAAAGGGTATGCTTAAACATATGGAATTGACTATTCTGAAACATTCTCACCAGTAGCTAAGATGACTTCAATAAGAGTGTTCATATCCTTGGCAGCACAACATAACTGGAGATTACACCAACTGGATATCAAAAATGCATTTCTTCATGGAGACCTAGCTGAGGAGGTGTATATGGAGCAACCACCTGGGTTTTTTGCTCAGGGGGTGCATGGGAAAGTATGCAAACTGAAGAAGAGTTTATATGGTTTGAAGCAAAGCCCGAGAGCATGGTTTGGTAAATTCAATCAGGCAGTTGACAAATTTTGTTTGTCATAGAGCAAAGCATATCATTCAGTCTTTTATAGGAATGTGAAAGGTACACTAATTTTGTTAATAGTATATGTAGATGATATTATTATCACTTGTAATGATGAAAAAGGAATTTCTTCTCTCAAAGCATTTATTCATTCACAGTTTCATATAAAAGAATTGGGGGAGTTAAAATACTTTTTAGGCATTGAAGTTCTTAGGAGTAATGATAGGATATGCTTGTCACAGAGGAAGTATGTTCTTAATCTGTTGAAAGAAACAGGAAAATTAGGTGCTAAGCCTAATAATACACCCATGTTAGTTAATACATCTTTTACAAAAGAAGGAGAATTATTTGAAGATCGTGAGAAATACAGAAAACTATGGGTAAGCTAAACTATTTGGTTGCAACAAGACCTGATATTTCTTATTCAGTCAGTATGGTTAGTCAATTTATGGGTTCACCTACTGTTGATCACTGGAATGCATTAAAGCAAATATTATGCTACTTGAAAGGTACTATTGGACAGTGTATAGTATACACAAACCAGGGACATAGCCGAATTGAGGCATTTGCAGATGCTGATTGGGCTGGTTCAAAATTAGATAGAAGATCTATTTCAGGTTTTTGTGTATTGATTGGTGGCAATCTGATCTCATGGAAAAGCAAGAAACAAAGTATGGATTCTCGATCAAGTGCTGAGTCAGAGTATAGGGCAATGGCTAACACAGTTTGTGAATTAATGTGGATTAAGCATTTTATGAATGAAATAGGATAACAGTGTGATATGCCTATGAGATTGTGGTGTGATAATCAGACAGCTCTTCATATAGCATCTAATCCGGTGTTCCATGAAAGAACAAAACACATTAAAGTGGATTGCCATTTCATTAGAGAGAAAATACAACAGGGATTGGTTTGTACTGGTTATGTGAAGTCAGAGGAGCAGGTGGCTGATCTTTTCACCAAAGCTTTGCATGGAAATAGGATCAATTTCTTATGCAGTAAGTTGGGCATGAGTAATTTGTATGCTCCAACTTGAGGGGAGTGTTGTGAGTATTATGTAGATAGTTCAGATTTTAGTATTTGTATGTACATATTATTTCAGTTTTGTACTGTATTGTGTTGTGTTGTGAGTATGTACATATCATGTACTGATGGATTAGTTTGGGCCTCATACTTTCGGCCTGGTTGCTTTTGTATAAAAGGATAGTGGACTGAATAATAGAAATAACTTTTCCCTCCTTCATATTTTCATGTATCCATTTGAATTAACAGTTTCACAACCATTTAAAACCAATCCTTTAGAAACCTTTGGATTTAACTTTCAAAATATAAAATGGGTCTTAAAAGAACAAAGTCGAAAGCAACTCTTTTGAAAGTAATTTTTTAAGTAAAAGAAGTGGATAATGTCGAAACCAATCCCTTCAAAAGAATTGAAGAAGCGACATCAAGGTTTAAGACGAAAGGACCCTTTCGAAGGCATTGCTTCGAAAGGTAGAAAGCGAGAATATGGGGTTTCGACCCCTTCGAAAGCTCATTTTTAAAACAAAAGGCGGCAACCTCCTTTGAAAGCTCTTTTCTTTAAAACAATTGACCAAGTGGAAAGCCATCTCATTCGAAAGCATTGTTTTCGAAAGCAAAGTAAGAGGCATTTCCTTTTAAAAGCAAAACAAGGTCTCGACCCCTTCGAAAGTCCTTTTTCGACTCTATACCTTTCACTTATGTTCAATCCACTATGTACCAAGTCTTTGATACCATGGGTATTGATTTTAAACAAGTTGGAGGCAGAAGTACATAGTCGAAAAATAGCTGCCGAAAGTGGCGAAACAACAAAAGCCCTGTAAAATTGATTTTTGACTTTATAAATAATTTCTTTATAACTAACTTTCTTTGTTTGTCAACATATGATTGGTTACCAATACTTTTTCAAAATCTTTTCTAAAAATACAGTCAAATTTAAGAGATTAACATTCTAACACGTTTACAAATTGTCTCTTCTCCTTTTATAAGCATATAAAAATATTTAAATCCCATACTATAAATAATTTTATATACTTATTAAAATACTTAGGAAATTTCTACAAAAATTCTCATAAATCAATTTTAATATGTTTTCGAACAAATTTAAATTTTTGGCCCAAAGCAAACATATTATAGCCATAATTAAGCTTAAACCCAATTAACCATTTTTTCACTAGAAAATTTATTGTAAATCCACATTATTCAAAAAATTATAAAACTCGAAACCCATCTTTAAAATAATATTTCTGACCTTATATCAAAATCTCAAGGCATTTGGATGTCGTTTAATAGGATTTTCTAGTCAAATCTTAACATAAAATCTATATGAAATAGCATAAATCATTAACAAGTATATATCTCTATTTAAACGATCAAAACATGGCAAATCATTTGCAAAATAAATTTAGGTCTCAACTAAAACCGAAAACAATAAAATATGAGATGTAACTTATTATTCATCTTTAGCTTGTGAAGGAGTTTGAGATTTGCTTCTTGAATGAATTGATTAAGTTTCCTTCTTTAGATCCTTCCTTATCTTCCTTTAGATTCCCTCTAATGGTGGTCGGCATGTCTTATATTTTGGTTTTGTTTATGAATGTGTAATAAGAGTGCATGAGGGCTTAGGGTATAAGAATATAACTTATTCCTATTTTTCCCTTATCTTATTACCCTTCTGTTACATTTTATTTTCCTTTATGTTCATTAGTTTTTAAGCATGGTTGTATATATTATTTCATTTAATTTAACTAATTAAATTATCTAAATAATGTTAATCAGTATTAGGATCGTTGCAGACTCCCCTCCATAAAGAATTTTGTCCTCGAAATTACAATAAGGCGATCATCGAAATCAATCATACTGGTAAAACATACCATGAAACAAGTCAAAATAAGCGTCTCTAATTATGCTCTTAGTTTTCGAAATACAGTCTCTCTCGTTGTCGCTCCATTGGACTTTAACTAATCTGACTGCCTTGCTCCTTAGCATCTTCTCATCTCTTGCGACTATACGAACTGGCTTTCTAACTATAGTCAAACTCAGTTTCACTACTAAGTCCTCTAACATAGTTGGTGCTATAGTAGTCTCCGGATCTTGAACACACTTCCTTAGATGAGAAACATGAAAAACATCATGGACTCTTACCAAACAGTTCGGTAACCCTACCCTATATGTGAGTTTCTCGATCCTTTCTACAATTAGAAATGGTCCAAAGAACCTCGATGCCATTTTCCCTGATTTCCCAAATCTAATTACACCTTTCATCGGTGATACCTTTACGAAGACATGATCCCCAACTGAGAATTCGAAGCCTTTCCATTGCTTATCAGCATAGCTCTTCTTCCTAGACTGAGCTTCCTTCATTCTTGCTTGAACTAACTCAATCTTTTCCGAGGCTTCCCTGACTAAATCTGAACCAATAACTAACCTATCCCTAGTCTCTAACCTACAAACTAGAGATTTGCATGGATTTTCATTCAATGCTTAAAATGGTGCCATCCCTATACTAGCCTGATAAATGTTGTTATATGAAAACTCGACCAAATGCAGATGGTCTTCCCATGATCCTCCAAATTCTAGCACACAAGCTCGCAACAAATCTTCTAAGAATTTGTTAATCCTTTTTGTTTGCCCATCTATCTGCGGATGGTAAGAAGTACTCATCTTGAGCTTGGTACCTAATGTCTCATGTAAACTCTTCCAGAATTCTCTTATGAATAAAGAATCTCTATCTCTTACTATACTACTAGGAATTCCATGAAGTCTAACTATATTCTTCATGTACAACTTAGCTAAAATAGGTGTCGTCTTGGTTGACTTAGTTGGGATGAAGTAGGCGCTCTTGGTATACCTGTCCACCATAACCCATATACTTTCATATCCTTTATTTGACATTGGCAACCCATCTATAAAATCTATTGAGATAGAATCCCATTTTCAAACTGGAACATCTAAAGGCTGAAGAACCCACTAGGTTTTTTATGTTCGGCTTTTACCTGTTGACAGTTAAACACTGTTTCACCCACAACCTACATCTCTTTTCATACCTTCCCATAAGAAACTTCTTTTCATATCCTGATTCATCTTAGTTTGTAACATTCCCTAATTAGAAGTCCAAAACTAACGGCTATGGATGCTGTAGTCATCCATATTTATTAATCATCGTCGACCAAATAAGGTAAAATACATTGATATAACAAAAACATATAGATATGGAAAAAAAATTAAAACAACAAACAACTTTCTCGTTTCATTTTAAAATATTTCAAATTCATTACATAATCCCAATATGAGTACCGCGTTCAGAGAAAATATATTTAATACAACATACGCCAAGAGCGACATATGAAGATGCCGCCTTGGATGATTAGAGTATGTATAGCCAAGTTAACAACTTTGCCTTTACAACAATAACACACAAATCAAATTAAATGAGAACTCTAGATAGCTATCATGCCTCCTACATATCTCTGGAAGCTTATTCATCTAAAGAGCTACCTGAAAACCTCAACTCCAAAACTACTCAAAATTAATTGAGTACCCAAGAGTTTAAGGGGAAAACATAAACTTCGAGTCAGATGTAAAGCCCTTTATGAATAATAATCTACCATCTCGAACCATTTAGACATCTAAAGTGACCACGCTGCTTTGCGGAATGGGTATTCCCCTCAGTAGTATCCAAAAAAAACTTTATAAAACCATATACTGTGCTTCTACATCCACAATGGTTAAAACAATTCATAACAATATAATGATATGCAAACAAGTAAATCAATTCGGGATTTCCCATCCCCATTCATTCTGACTAACTGCCTCATTTATAGTTTCTAAGGTCATTATTAACCTATTAGTTTTCACGGGCTTACTAATAACCTGTTTAATGTTAATGGACTCATTGTCATATTTCATAGTTTTATGGTATCACTAAGAACCTATTGACCCCTACCAATAACATCATTCTTTCATGGATTCTCCCTAATGCTATTGATAACTCCAATAAATTTCCTTTTATCCCAGTTTACATGGGTTGACTAGGAACCTATTGACATCTATCAATAACTTAATCCAGATATAGTTTTCATGGATTCACCACAAACCTATTAGCCCCTGCCAATAAATCTTTCTAGTAATAGTTTTCATGGGTTTAATATGAACATGTCTACCTGACAATTTCTTCAATCTTTATTTTAGCATCCTATATTCTGATCTTCCTAACATCCTGGATGCAATTCTATTCATTCAGGAGTTAACCTAATTTATATTCACTACTGGGTCAACCTAGCTGGTTATTCTGCCATTTCCTAAAATATAGTTATAGGTCCATTACAATGTGAATATATACATATATGTAGAAGAAAACATAATAACTTGGTAATCTCTTTAACGACTAATCAAGGAAAACTTCTTCAAAAACTCCATACTTAAAATCATTTCAAAACTCTTTATTTATGCCATGGTTTTCCTTTAAAATTAGATTGGATTATTTGTTTTGAAAAACTAAGGCTTTCGAAACCTTAAAACATCACTTTCCAAATCCCTGGATAACCTCCTTCAAAAGCATTCAAAACTCCTTTTCAAAACACTAAATATAAACCTTTCAAAGCTCTTTAATCATCTCTTTTGAAACAAAACTTTTGAAATATCAATAGTATACTTAATAATCCTTAGAAACATAGCTTCGAAACCAATGAAAGTAACTCTTTTAAAACCATTGGGTTTTGCTTTAAAAACATCTTTTAAATCAAGTGAATATATACAAAAGTATCCCTTTCGAAACCTCTAATCTTTGTTTGGGGAAAGTTTAATGGTGTCGGCACCATCCTTCCGAAAGCTTCAAAATATTTAAGTAAGACATTGAAGGTTAGCATCGTAACCCCCTTTTAAAACCATTGCCTTCGAAACCCTTGAATCCTTTCGAAAGCATTTCGGAAGTGTCTTAGTACATCTTTAAAACAAAAGCTACCCTTCGAAAGCATTCATGACTTCAATACACTCGAAAGACAAAAGAACTGCAGTAGGGCTTCGACTAGGTCGGAACACCGTTTTCGAAAGCATTGTTTTATAAACAAGGAATTCATCCGAAAGCTTATACTTATAAATGAAAGATGGCAACCTTCTTCGAAAGCTATTTAGAAACCCCTTTCGATAGCTTATGTTTTGACTCCTCCGAAAGCTTTAGTAAAACAAATGCAGTCGCTTAACATTTAAAAGAAAAACAAAGGTTTCGTTCCCTTCGGAAGCTAGGTTTCGACACCATGCCTTCCGCCTTCCTTTAGTCCACTACGTACTCATATTGATACCTTGTGTATTGGTTTTAGCTTTATGGAGTTTCGACTTGATTGAAGGCGCAAGAAAAAGGTCGAAAGGTGCTTTCAATAGAAGCGGAACCCACTATTCTAGATAAAAGCTTATTAATGCCAATTAAAGCATATACTTTCTAGCTAACCTGCCTACTTGTAAATATGTGATTGGTTGCCTCAACTTTTCAAATTCCGTATAAAAATAACTGCCGCATATTTTCAGATCTAAACCAAGATTAATTTAACAAATAAGCCCATCCATTAAGCAAAACAATTAAATCATTTAGGTCCTCCTTTCAAAATAATTTAATTCTCATAGTAAATCACTTAGGAAAAATCCCAAAAGTCACAGAAATTCACTTTTAATATGTTTTTTAACATATCTAAATTTATGAACAAATTCTCGATATAATTTCTAAAATAAATTTCTAAACCCAATTAACCATATTTTTCCTTCGAAAATTCATAATAAATTCTCTGTAACTTGGAAAATTATGAAAATTAAAACCTAATTTCAAAATCATGTTTTACATAACATGAAATTTTTTCATGGCATTCGAAATCAATTATAATCGGTTTTACCCCTAAAACATTATAAAATCATATTTAAACAATCTTGTTTAAATCTAATATGTTATAATGCAAGTATATCGTCATCCAAGTTATCGTTAAAATGGATTTAATCTTAAATCCGAAAACAAATGATACAGTAGTCTCTTGATCATGCACATACTTGTGAAGATGAGACACATGAAATATATTATGGATATCTGCCATACTGCTCGGCAACTCTACTCTGTATGCTAGCTTTTCAATCCTCTCTACGATCTGGAATATGGACCAACATATCTCGGTGTCGGTTTTCCTGATTTTCCAAATCGTACCACACCCTTCATCAGTGACACTTTAATGAAACTTTATCTTCAACTGAGAACTCTAGGTCCTTACGCTTCTTATCTAAGTAACTTTTCTGTCTGGACCGTGCTTCCTTTATCCTTTCTCGGATTGACTCAATATTCTTCGTCGCCCCTCTAACCAGATCTGGACCTAAGACTAATCTGTCTCCAGTCTCCAACCAACATGCTAGTGATTTGCATGGCCTTCCATACAAAGCTTTAAAAGGCGCCATTTCTATACTAGTCTGTTAACTATTATTATAGGAAAACTCAACCAAATGTTTGTAATCTTCCCAAGAACCACCAAAGTCTAATACACAAGCTCTTAGTAAATCCTTGAGTACCTTATTGACTCTCTTTGTCTGCCCATCCATCTGAGGGTGATATGCAGTACTCAACTTGAGCTTAGTGCCTAACACATCATGTAGACTCTTCTAGAATTCACTAGTGAATAAAGCATCTCTGTCATTGACTATGCTACTAGGAACTCCACGAAGTCTAACTATGTTCTTCATGAACAACTTAGCTAAAACAGGTGTCGTCCTGGTTGACTTAACTGTAATGAAATGGGCACTCTTGGTTAACCTATCCACTATAATCCACATATTTTCATTTCCTTTATTTGTCCTTGGCAACCCAATTATAAAATCCATAGATGTCGAATCCCATTTTCAAATTGGAATCTTTAAAGGGGAAGAATCCACTCGCCTTCTAATGTTTGGCTTTCACTTGTTGAAAATTTATGCACTGCCTAACCTACAAGCCAACATCCCTATGCATACCTTCCAAATAGAAGCTCCTCTTCATATCTTGATACATCTTGGTCCCTCCAGGATGAATCGCAAACTTATACCGATGACATTCTCTAAGAATTTCTTTCCTTAAGTTCTCAAAATTTGGTACACACAACCGTCCCTTCTTTTTCAACCATCACCTCAAGCCTTCAAATCCTCTCGGCTAATACTAAATCCTCCTTCTGCTTAGAAGCTATTATTTCGATCTACATTGGTCTAACTTGTAAACATGACAACATGGTGGTACGATGACCAGAACTAGCAGTCGATCTTAACTGCACACTATAAGTAATCAAAGCTTCTAAATCCTTCCATTCTACCAACATAGCTAACACCACATTCTGGTGTCTTCTGCTAAGAGCATCCGCTATCTTATTTCCTTTCTTAGGTGTATACTCTATACGAAAATCATAAGAAGCTAAAAACTCCAGGCATCTCTACTGTCTCATATTCAACTCCTTCAGAGAGAATAAGTATCTTAATGACTTATGATCTGTGCATAACTCAAATCTTTCCCCTAAGAGATAATGTCTCCAAATCTTCAATGCGAAGATCTCCGCAGCCAACTCCATATCATGAGTAGGATATCTCACTTCATGTTGTCTAAGCTGTCGTGAAGTGTAGCCAATAACATTACTCTTTTGCATCAACACAACTTCTAATCATGTTCCACATGCACCGGTATACACCACCAACCCTTGGTTTCCGTCTGGAACTACTAACACTGGTGCATTGGTCAAGAAATACTTTAACTTAAGGAATGCTTCCTTACATTTGTCGGGCCAGACAAAATTCACCTCCTTCCTGGTTAACTTCGTCAAAGGTGTTGTTATCCATGAGAAATCCTTAATGAATCTTCGATAATAGCCAATGAGTCCAAGAAAACTTCTAGTCACCGTCTTTGGTCACTGCCAATTATTAATAGCTTCGATCTTATCTAGATCAAGTGACAAGCCCTTCTCTGAAACCACATGACCGATAAACTTAACCTCTTTCTTCTTAAAATGACACTTCAAAAACTTTGCCTTAACCTGATACTGTCTCAGCGTCTCAAGCACAACTCTAAGATGATCTTCATGCTCCTTTTCATTCTTAGAGTACACTATAATGTCATCTATAAACACCAACATGAATCTATCCAAGTACTCTCGGAAAACTTGGATCATCGAATCCACGAAGAGCGGGTGCATTCGTTAACCCGAATGGCATTACTAACCACTCATATGAACCATACCTAGTCCGAAATGTTGTCAAAGGAATATTATCCTCTGCCACTCTTAACTGATGGAAACCTGTCACCAAATCCAACTGGGAAAACACTTTGGCTCCACACAAATGATCAAATAGATCATCTATTCTTGGAAAAGGATACTTATTCTTAATCATCCTCTCATTCAACTTACGATAGTCGATACACATCCTCAATGACCCATCTGGTTTCTTCATGAACACCGCGGTCGCTCCCTAAGGTGAACTACTTGGTCTAATAAAATTCCTTCCTTCAAGATTCACTAGTTGCACCTTCTATTCTTTCATCTTAGTTAGTGTCATTCTTCTAGGTGGTCTACTTACAGGTTCGGCTCCTGGCACAAGATATATCTGAAATTCAACATCTCATTTCGATGGTAGTCATGTAACCGGCTCAAAGACATTTGCAAATTCTCTTGCTAACTGAACCAGACTTAACTCTTCTTCTACACCCATAACACTTAGAAAAGCACTAAAACTTGGTCGGAATTCTCCACTGAGAATGTGATTCAGTTATGACTATCAAGGTGTCATAGTGATATCTCCCCATCCTGGCAACATATGCTAGCCTCATACTTTTCAACCAATCCATGCCCAAAATGATTCTGAAATCTATGAAATTGAAAACATACAAACTTCATGCAAACTTATGACCTAACAAGTCATGTTCTAACTAGTTACATCTCATCTCCAGAGTTTCATACCCTCCTACTGGATTCGCAACCCTTAAGCAAGTAACAAGGTATGTGGGTTCTAAGCATAAACTATCAACCAAATTATGAGATATAAATGAATGTGATGCACTAGTATCAAATAGTATCCTAACTAGTATACTCTAAATCAAAAACGTACCTTCCATCACAGTCTTCCCTTTGTTCTCTTCAGTTGGCTTAGCAGATGACGGTCCAAGAGCAAAAACCCTTCCCTTATCCGCCCTGCCTGGCTCTGGACACTGGTTCTTATAATGCCCAACCTGAGCGCAGTTGAAGCACTTCACATTCTTCTTATCTGCAGCCTTCTTCCTCTTCTCTGATCAGCACTCATAAGCATAATGACCTTTTTTGTCACACTCGAAGCAAACTAAATTACTCTTTGCTTTCTTGGCTACCTCCCCCTTCTAGGCTCCCTTCTTCTTAAACAACTTTCTCTTCTTTCTTTGAGAACACTAGGATTGAACTGGCTTCTCTCTAACATAAACAACAAGCATCTCTAAATGGCGAATTTCCATCTCCATAATCATATTACAAGGATCACGGATATGCGTCAGGGTCACTCTAGTAAGCTCAGGTCTCAATCCCCGGATGAACCTCTTAGTTCTTCTGATGTCAGTGTCTATAGTAGCATGACTATATCAGGACAACTCATCAAACTTAGTAGCATACTCGATTATCGACATTTCTCGCTGCACCAATCCATAAACTTTCTCGGTAGTGCTGACTCAACAACTTCAAATAAAAATGTATGTTCAAACCACCCTCTAAAATCTGCCTAAGTTAACTCCTCCTCCGGAACCCGATAGTAACATTATTCCACCAATGAAGTGTTTCCCCATGCAACTGCCTAGAGGTCAGCCTCCTCTTCTACGCATCATCCAAACCTAAATCAGCAAAGATTCTCTCACAATATAAGAGCCAATCCTCAGCTTCTATAGCATCCTCCGTTCCCATAAATGGCTTTCAATCAAGACTGGTGTATTCTCTCCTCAGCTTAGCATAATTATTTCCAACTGGAGCCACAGGATTAGCTCCTCCAACATTTCCAGTAACTCCAATAGCAACTCTAGCTTGCATCATATTGACGAAGAACTGATACATCACCCACACATCCACTGGTGGATTTCCAGCACCCATGTTGGCATCTGCATTTTGATTAGCATTAGCCTGTCGACCTGGGTTCCTCGGGATGCGTCGAGCATTTACATTGGTTGTGGTGCTTCCCCCACCAAGATTTCCTCTTCCATTTCCTGCTTTCATATCTACTTTCTCCTAAAACTGCATATGAGCCTTAGTAAGATACAAAAGAACGGTCTAAGAGAGAGGGGAATACATACTTATATATATATATATATATATATACATATATATATATATCAAATACAATATGTTGCTATAGCGTTATCCATAATCTCGATCTTATTTACCGATTCATTGGATTATGTTTTAAAAATATTTTAGTTTAAATTTCTCTTACGTTTCATAAACCTATGCCCTGATACCAACATGTAACATCCCCTACTTAGAGGCCCAAAATAAACGACTACGGATAATATAGTCATCTATAGTTATTAATCCTTAGTGACCAAATACGGTACTGTTAGATACATTAATATAACATAAACGCATGGATATGGAAAAAAATTAAATCAACAAACAACTTTATCATTCCATTTCAAAATATTTAAGTTCGTTACATAATCCCAATATGATTGCCACGTTCAGAGAAAATATATTTATATCAACATACGCCAAGAGAGACATATGAAAATGCCCACTTGGATGATCAAAGTATACATACATACATATATATATATATATATATATATATATGTATTCAATTTAACAACTTTTCCTTTACAACAACAACACAGCGGAATCAAAATAAATGAGAACTCTAGATAGCTAACATGCCTCATACACGTCTCCAGAAATTTATTCATCTTAAGAGGTACCGGAATACCTCAACTCTCAAGCTACTCAAAATCAATTGAGTACCCTAGAGTATAAAGGGAAAACAAAAACTTCGAATCAGACATAAAGCCTGATATGAATATTAATCTACCATCGCAAGCCATTTAAATATCTAGTGAGACCACGCCACTTAGCGGAATGGGTTTTCACCTCACTAGTATCCTAAAAAATTTATAAAACCATATATTGTGTTTCTGCATCCACAATGGCTAAAACAATTTATAACAATATGATGGTATGCGAACAAGTAAATCAATTATGGATTTCCCATCCCCATTTATGTTAAACTAACTGTCTCATTCATAGTTTCTAGGGTCGCTATTAACCTATTAGTTTTCGTGGCCTTACTAATAACTTTTTAATGTTTATGGAACCATTGTCCTATTTCATAGTTTTCATGGGATCACTAAAAACCTATTGGCCCCTGCCAATAACATCATTGTTTCATGGGTTTTCTCTAAAGCTATTGGTAACTACAATAACTTCCCTCTTATCCTAGTTTTCGTGGGTTGACTAGGAATCTATTGACATCTATCAATAACTTAATCCATATATAATTTTCATGGGCTCGCCATAACACTATTGCCCCTCGTCAATAACTCTTTCTAATAATAGTTTTAATGGGTTTACTATGAACCTGTCTCCCTGACAGGTTATTTTATCAATAATTTAGCATCCTATATTCCGGTCTTCCTAACCTTTTGAATGCAATTCTATTCATTCAGAAGTTAAATTTTTTTATATTCACCACTGAATCAATCTAGCTGGTTATTCTGACCTTCCCCAAAATGCAGTTATGGGTCCATTACAATATGAATATATACGTATATGAAGAAGTAAACATAATAACTTGATTAATCCCTTTGACCAACTAATTAAGTAAAACTTCTTCAAAACTCCATAGTCAAAATCATTTCAAGACTCTTATTTATGCCATGGCTTTCCATTAAAATGAGATTGGGTTGTTTGTTTCGAAAAACTAAGGCTTTCGAAACCTCAAAAAATCACTTTCGATACCCCTGGATAACCTCCTTCGAAAGCATTGAAAATCTCTTTCAAAACACTAAATATATACCTTTTGAAGCTCTTTAATTATCTCTTTCGATACCAAACTTTCGAAAGTATCAAAACATTACCTAATAATGCTTAGAAATATAGCTTCGAAACCAATGAAAGTACCTCATTCGAAAACATTGGGTTTTGCTTTAAAAATATCTTTTAAGTCAAGTGAATATATACGAAAGTATTCCTTTTGAAACCTTTAATTTTTGTTTGGGGAAAGTTTAATGGCATCGATGCCATCCTTTCGAAGGCTTCAAAACTTTAAGTAAAACATTGAAGGTTAGCATCGTAATCCCCTTTCGTAGCCATTGCCTTTGAAAACCTTGAACCCTTTCAAAAGCCTTTAGGAAGTGGCTTAGTACATCTTTAAAACAAAACCTACCCTTCGAAAGCATTAATGACTTCAATACACCCAAAAAGGCGAAAGAATGACAGCAAGGCTTCGACTAGGTCGAAACCACCATTTCGAAAGCATTGTTTTATAAACAAGGAACTCATTCGAATGCTTATACTTAAAAATAAAAGATAGCAACCTTCTTCGAAAGCTATTTAGAAAACCCCTTTCGATAGCTTATGCTTCGACTCCTTTGAAAGCTTTAGTAAAACAAAGGCAGACGCTTAACATTTAAAAGCAAAACAAAGGATTCATTCTCTTCGAAAGCTAGGTTTCGCCACCTTGCCTTCCTCCTTCCTCCAATTCACTACGTACCCACGTTGATACCTTATGTATCGGTTTCTGCTTTGTGGGGTTTCGACTTGATAGAAGGCGGAAGCAAACGGTCAAAAGGTGCTTCCAATAGATGTGAAATCCACTTTTTTGAGTAAAAGCTAACTAATGCCAATTAAAGCATATACTTTCTAACTAACTTGCCTACTTGTAAAGATGTGATTGGTTGCCTCAACTTTTCTAATTCCTTACAAAAATAACTGCTGCATATTTTCAAATCTAAACCAAGATTAATTTAACAAAAAAGTCCTTTCATTAAGCAAAACAATTAAATCATTTAGGTCCTCCTTTCAAAATAATTTAACTTTCATAGTAAATCACTTAGGAAAATCCCCAAAAATCACAGAAATTTACTTTTAATATGTTATCTAACATATCTAAATTTTTGACCCAAATTCTCAATATAACTTTTGAAATAAATTTATAAACCCAGTTAACCATATTTTTCATCAAAAATTCATAATAAATTCTCCAAAACTTGGAAAATTATGAAAATTAAAACCCAATTTCAAAATCATGTTTTACATAACATGAAATTTTTTCATGGCATTCGAAATCAACAATAATTGGTTTTATCCCTAAAACCGTGTAAAATAATATTTACTCAATCTTTTTTAAATCTAACATATTATAATCCAAGCATATCATCATTCAAATTATCGTTAAAATGGATTTGATCTAAAATCCGAAAATAAATGATCATAAACATAAAATAAAGATGATATAGATTATTATTCACCTTGATTAAGGTAAGGAGATTGGATTGAGATTAAGGTTCATTCCCCTTGCTTTAATCCTTGGCTTGATTTGAATTTCTCTTTTTTTTCCTTCCTTAACAATGGTCGACTCCTCTTTTATATTTGCGTTTTATGTTTTATCAAAATGAGAAATGAACGTGAATGGATAGCAGCCATCGATATATAGTATGGTTGTTGTAATAAGGTACGGCTATTTCCCAATATGCCCTAGTGCAAATTAATTTTCTATAAACCATTCTTAAGCCCATTTGTCTAATTAAGCTCGGCAATTAGTTTTGTTTTCAAATCTCAATCCCCTTATCACTCGTCTTATTCTTTTCAATTTATCTAATTAAATTTCCTCAATATTGTTATCAAAAATTAGGGGTGTCACATAGTTCCTCCTGGATGAATAGTGAACTTCGAACGATGGCATTCTTCAAGAACATCCTTCTTAATGCTTCCCACATTTGGAACACATGGTCTTCCTTTCTTTCTCAACCGCCCATTCCGATCAAGGCTGAAATCTTTCTAGTTATCGATCTTTGTTCCATCCCTTAACTTTCTGATCTGCTCAACCAATAATGGATCCCACCTTGCTTAAAAGCAATCCTTTCGATCATCACTGGTCGAATTTCTAAACATGATAACATAGTAGTTTTTGTACTAGGTCTAGTCTTAGCCTCTACTATACTCTGCATGCAGTCAAAGCCTCTAAATCTTTCCATTTAGCTATCCTTGTCAACACTATATTCTGACATTTTCTGCTAAGTGCTTCTGCAACCCTGTTGCCTTTTCCTTGTGTGTACTTAGTACCAAAGTTAGAAGCAGCTAAAAACTCTAACCACCTTTTCTATATCATATTCAACTCCTTCTAAGAGAATAAATTCCTCAGCGACTTATGGTCCATAAACAAATCGAATATTTCTCCCAACTGGTAATGTCTCCGCACCTTAATGCAAAAATTACCACAGCTAATTCCAAATCATATTTTGGACATCTAACCTCATGTGGTCTAAGCATTCGAGATGCAGAGGCAATCACTTTACATCTTTTCATTAATATGGCTCCTAACTTTGTTCCACATGCATCCATGTACACTACCAAATCCTAATTTCCTTTTGTAACAACCAACATAGGTGCATTTGTCAATAAGTGTTTCAGCTTCTAGAATGCCCCTCACACTTATCAATCCAAATAAGCTTCACATCTTTTTGCATTAGCTTGGTCATCGTGCCACTATCCATAGAAAATTCTTAATGAATCTTCGAGAGTAACCGGCTAATGTAAGAAAACTCTTTATCTTAGTCACTGTCTTGGCTCTCTTTCGATTATTCACCATTTCGATCTTAGTCGGATCTACAAACAAACCTTTCTCTAAGACTACTTGACCAAGCAACTTAACTTCCCTATTCCAGAAATGACACTTTGAAAATTTCTCCTTTAGTTGATGCTACCTCGACGTATCAAGCACCAGTCTAAGGTGAACTTCATGCTCTCTTTCATCTTTAGAGTAAATTAATATATCATCTATGAACAGCAACTCAAACCTGTCCAAGTGCTCTCGGAAAATTTGGTTCATAAAACCTTCAAAGAATGCTAGCACATTAGTTAGTCCAGCATTACTAGCCACTCGTACGATCCATATCTTATTCTAAACGTCGTCAAAGGAATACTATCATCTACCACTCTAAGATGATGGAACCCTGTTGCTAAATTCAACTGGGAAAATACCTTGGCTCCACTCAACTGATCGAACAAATCATTAATCCTAAACAATGGATATCGATTCTTTATTGTCTTCTCATTCAACTTATGATAATTGATACATAACCTTAACTATTCATCCGGTTTCTTGGCAAACACGACGGCTTCTCCCAAGGAAAACTTCTTGTCTGATAAAATTATTGCCTTTCGAATCCACCAACTGCACATTTAACTCCCTCATCTCGGTAGGTGTCATTCTACTTGGTGGTCTACTCACCGGTTTTGCTCCTGGTACTAGATCAATCTGAAACTCGATAGCTGGTTTCGATGGCAATCTTACTACAGGTTCAAAGACATCTACGAATTCTCTAACAACGAAAACTCGATCCATCTCATCTTCTACCTCCAAAACACCCAACAAAGCGTTATCCTCAATACTAGGGTTTTCCATGGTATATACAATCCGATCACTAAAGCCAGGGTGTCTAAGTGATATTTTCCTATCATGCTAAAATATCCTAGTATTGTATTTACTTAACCAATCCATACCCAAAATAATTCTAAACCCTATGAAATCAAACACTTGCAAACTGTAAAAAAAAATGTGACCTAACAATTCAAACTCTAAATGGTCACATCTCATCCCAAGAGTCGCATAACCTCCTATCGAATTTGCAACCCTTAAAGAAGTAACTAGGTATGGGGGTTCTTGGTTAAGTCTATCTACCAAACAATGAGATATAAAAGAATGTGATGCACTAGTATCAAATAGAACTCTAATTGACACATCATAAATGAAAAGAATACCTCCCAACACAGTTTTTCCCTTATCCTCTGCTACTGGTCTCAAGGCAGTTAGCTCCAATGCAAACACTTTGTCTTTCCATCCTTAGTTGGCTTCTTGCACTGGTTCTTATAGTGTCCAATCTGATCACAATAAAAACACCTTACTCCCTTCTTCTTAGCAGTTTTCTTTCCTTTGCATGCCCGACACTCATGAGCATACTGCCATTTCTTATCACGCTAATAACAGATAACTTCTACCTTCTTTTGCTTAGCGGCTCCACCCTTTTGAGCTCCTTTCTTATGGAAAAACTTCCACTTCTAACTATGCCCTCCTTGAGCTTCCTTTTCCTTATTTCCTTCAAGACAGCAAGCATCTCTTCATGCCACAAGGCCATCTCAACAACAACATCACATGGATTCCTAATATGTGATGATGTGGCCTTAGCAAGCTCAGGCTTCAACCCACGAATGAACTTTTTATTCCTCTTAATAACAGTATCAACCATAGCAAAGCTATACCTTGCTAGCTTCTCAAATCTAGTTGCACACTCAAGCACTGTCGTGTCTTCCTGCTCCAATTCAGTAAACTTCTCGAGTAGAGCAGAGTTGGCAATCTCTGACATAAACCTTTCTTCGAACCTCCTCCTGACCTCAGCCCATGTCATAGTCTCCTCATTGACTCCAATAGTAACACTTTTCCACCAACACAGTTCAGCTCTTTGTAGCTACCTAGAAGCGAGTCTCCTCTTCTACTCGTCATTGAACCCCAAATTAGCAAATATTCTCTCGCAATGAAGTAATCAATTCTCTACTTCAATTGTGCATTCAGTACCGGTAAAAGGCTTTCCTCTTAACCGAGCATAATTTCTACCCAAAATGGCATAATTATTAACCATCGAAGCTTCTTGATTTCCTCCTCCAGCATTTCCTCCAACTACTCCAGCATAAACTCCCACTTGCATCATATTTATGAAGAATTAATACATTGTTTTCATGTTGACTTGCGGAACTCCAACACCCACAATTGTAGCTTGTGCCTGACCTGGGTTCCTCCTGGTATTTGGTCTGGCATTTCCATTAGTTGTGGTGCTTCCTCCATCAGGATTAACTCTTCCACTTCTAACATCCACATCTGTATTCGAGCCTTCGTAAGATATAGACGAATAGCCTAAGAGAGATGGGAGAATAGAGATAAAGTGCATACTTATATATAGCAAATACAAGTACGTTATTATAGCGTTATCCCATACTCCAATCTTTTCTCAAATTCCTTAGGATTATGTTTTCAAAATAATTTTAAGTTTAAATTTTTTCATAAACCTATGCTCTGATACCAAGTTGTAACATCCCTCATCTTGAGGTCCGAAGCTAAATGCGACAGATGCTACAGTCATCTATAGTATTTACTTCTAGTAACAAAACACGGTAATGTTAATGGTATCTATAATATCAGAAGCACATGAATATGAAATAAAATAGCATAGATTAAAACAAACTTGCTGATTACATTTCAATCAATATTTCATACTCAAATTGCATAATCCTATAATCGATTTCCAGGTTTTGATCATATATAATTATTACAAAATACGCCAAAAACGATATATGAAGCACCTATTTGGATGATCAAAGTACTAAGTAGAAAAAAAAAATCTTAATACATCATAGTGGAAATAAAACTAAATAGCAACTCCTAAATAGCTAACTTTGCCCCTGCATGTCCGCCTACTAAACCTGAAATAACTTAACTTTCAATCTACTCAAATTACTTTTGAGCACCTGAGAGTATAAGGGAAAAAACATGAACTTCGAGTCGGACATAAGGCCTGGTGTGAATAATGCTATTACATCTCATTTTACTGATATTAAGTGAGACTACACCACTTAATGGAATGGGTTTCCCTTCACTAATATCCCTTTAAAACATAAATTTTGCAAATCAGAATCCTTCGATCTAACAGATTAAAACAATAATAAAAATATCATATATGCTCAAAATCATGTAAACCATTGGCTAAATCAGGCCTACCAAACAAAACAATAATCTAACATCTGTTAGACTCACTTGTGGACGGTCTGTCCTTAACTAACTTCTCTCAGGGTCTCCTGATCCTAATGTTTTAGGGGCTTACCAATAACCTATCCTCCTTCTCTGTGTATATTCCTTGATGCGTGTAACCATCATTTAAGTCTTACCTGTACCTAAGCTCTGCACACTGAAGTTTTGGACAAAATTAGCTAGGGGTTATAGTTAATGTATTAGGCGCGACCATACACTAGTCCCTTCTGGTATTCAAATATCTGAGTCATTTACTTAGTATTAACTACCCATCGAATTTTCCTTGAAAACATTTTCAAATTGATTTAACCCTTTAAATCATACTTAGACAAGGAAAACATACTATTTGCTTTACTCAAATCTCTTTGCTATGATATTACTTCACTCAAAACATTGTGGATGAAAACATTCGAAGCCTTCATATAAATCCTTTAAATATTCTCTTTCAAAACCTTTGAAAGTACCCCTTTCGAAACAAGTTAACCAGTTTACTTTATAACATTAGGTCGAAACGCCAAAACATATCTTTCAAAACCATTTATAAATGACCTTTCGAAAATATTGAAAGAGTTCATTTCGAAAGCTTTATAAACCTTAGACATACTCTTTTAAAACAATTCAAACTTGCCTATCTAAAGAATTTGGAGACATTCCATTTATAATACTTTAATTATCTTCCAAAACCATTGGGGAACATTCCATCAAAACATATAGTATAAACCATTCGAAAGCATTAAAGTTCTTTACAATAAACAATCCTTTCGAAAGCACTGGGTTCAAGTAAAAACTCATGGAACATAGTTTCAAAACCATTACTTTTTGAAACTTTTGGGTTTAACTTTAAAAATATAAAAAGGGTCTTAAAAGAACTAAGTCGAAAGCAACTCTTTCGAAAGCAATTTCCTAAGTAAAAGAAGTGGATGTTGTCGAAACCAATTCCTTCGAAAGCATTGGATAAGCGGCTTCAAGGTTTATGATGAAACGGAGGCATTGCTTTGAAAGGTAGAAAGCGGCAGCAGGGGGTTTCGGCCCTTTCGAAAGCTAATTTATAAAACAAAGGAGGCAACCTCCTTTGAAAGCTCTTTTCTTTAAGTCAATTGACCAAGTGGAAAGCTACCTCGTTTGAAAGCATTCTTTTCGAAAACAAAGCAAGCGGCATTTCCTTTTGAAAGCAAAACAAGGTCTTAACCCCATTGAAAGTCCCATTTCGACTCTATACATTTCGCCTATGTCCAATCCACTATGTATCAGGTCTTTGATACCTCGTGTATTAGTTTCGAACTAGTTGGAGGCGATAGTTTGTTGTCGAAAACTAGCTGCCAAAAGTGGCAAAACAGTATAAGCCTTGTAAAACTGATTTTTAACATTATAAAGTAATTTTTTCTAACTAACTGATTTGTTTGTCAACGTATGATTCGTTGCCAATACTTTTTCAAAATATTTTCTAAAAGTACTGTCGAATTCCAGAGATTAACATTTTAAAACATTTACAAATTATCCCTTCTCCTTTTATAAATGTAACATTCCCGAATTTTGAACAAGTTTAATTTGAAAATTTATTTAATTTTGAAAATTAAATTGTGAATTTAATTATGAATTAATTTGAAAATTCTTGAATAAATAAATAAATTGGATTATAAGTAAACTTTAATTTGTAATTTAAGAATAAGTATTTACAAGAAGATTTAAAATGCTTAAAGTTAAATATCTTTGAATTGTTTTAATAATTGGATTGTAAGAAATAAAAAAATTACTTAATTTCAAAAGAATTAATTTATGAAATTGATTAAAGGTAAATTTATTAGAGTGATAAATTAGAGGTTTATTTATCAATGTATAATTTTATTTTAAATAAAATTTTATTTTGGAAAGATTATGCAGGTATAAGTTATATGTATATATATACACAATATCTATGTTTAACAAAAAGGTTAATGTTGTTTCTTTTAAATAAAAAATAATAATATTATATACATTTGAATAAAGGTGTATATGTATGTAAAAGAATTTATACAAAGTTTAAAATATTTATATATATCTTCTAAAATGATAAATAATTTAAATTAAAACATGATTTGTAAACAAATTAAAAACAAAATAAAGTTTAAATGCAAATGCATGAATTAATTTAAAACAAAGGTTTAAAATAAAATTTCTAAATTAATTCAAGACAAGGTTAAAAACATAAAATAACTATATATTGACAAGTGTTAATGTAAACTAACAAGTGTAAACAAAGAATACAAGTGGCATTTTTGTTTAAAAACATGATGTTAACAAATGATCAAAACTAGGCTCCTTCATTTTCTCAACTAAATCTTCTTATTCCCTAATCAAATCTGGAAAAAAATAAAGGCAGATCAAAGAAAAGAAAGCTGCAGAATTTAAAATGGGAAAAAAATTCAATTTGAAAACAAATCAACTCAAAGACTTCAGCAAGGCAAAACAAAATCAAATGTAAAGCAACTTCAGTTCCAAAACTAAAGCTAAGGTAAAGCTCAATCTTGAAGCCAAATCTGTTTGCAATTCAAAGATCAAGCAAAGATCTGAAGCAAATTTCAGATCATAAAACAAATTCAAGTTCAGGCTCAACTTATGTTCTCTGTCCAACTTCATTTCAAGGTGAGCAAACTCACATAATTTTGCCTCTATACTTGATATGTGTTTGACATTGATGTATGTTGAAAAGGAAAATTTCTTGAGTAGTTGATAAATAGGCCTGCATGTTTATGTTTAGAAGATATGAGTATGCCTGTATTTATATAGGTATGTTACAGGGATGAGTTTCTCTATTAAATATCTTTACAGGTTTATAGTTCATCAGGAAAAAAAATCATAGCTTCCTATCTAACATGTTTCAAGCTGTAATCTTTGAAAGTAAAATGATTTGTAACTTAGTAATATCGTTTTTAAAATGAAATCAGGTGGGTTCAGTGAACAATCATTTCAAAAAATGGAATTTACAGTAATATCTTAATTTAAGTCAAAATTTTATGATTTTGATTGTGTGTTTTGGCTTTACCAACAGATTCATATTATAAAATCACGAATTTTAAGGAAAAATTTAAGATTTTTAGATAAGTAAAAATTAGGAATTTTGGGTTTGAACTAAAAAGGGATTTTTGTAAATTCTCGTTAGTTTTCGATGAATTGGACGTTGTGATCATTGGTGAAGGTAGTATGAGCATCAATGATCATAGGAAAAATACGATTTGATTTTTTAAAATGATCGTGGCATGGTAAGGATGATGTTTTAGGGTTTTAAGGCTTGTGTGCTTGTCTGTTTTTGAAGAAGAACTGCATCGTCGTCGAAATGTTTCAAGGGTTCGGACCAAAAGGAGGAGGACCGTGAGTGAGTGTCGAAGCGGAGGTCGAATTCGCGTGAATTCTGGTGATGGGAATCATCGGCGTAAGGCGATTGTGTTGGCGTAGATGGGTTATAGTTCGATTTGAAATGCCAAATTTCGATTCTTTGTCAAAATTGATAACCTGGGTGGTTGCACAGGTAGGTGGGGCCGAAGTCGACATGATGATGGCCGGAGCCATTATCGGAGAAGTCTCGGTTGGTGTGCATGATGCACAAGTGCACAATGATGTCAGTGGGGTAGAGATAGAAGAAGAAGGAGAAGATGGGAAGCTCGAGTCTACCCTCGTGGAAATGGGTTGATGGCCTGAGTAAAAGCACGGTGTTAGCCCGAAGTAAGCATCAGGTTGTTTTGTTAGCTTTAAAAAAAAAGTAAACTGGAATAAAGTTTTAAAAAGGGAAGAAAGAAAGAACTCGGGTCGTTCTGGGAACAAACTCGAAGTCGATCTCGAGTATTTTGCAAATCTGCTCGAGTATAGTTCGCGTGGTGGCTCGGTTGTAATTAAATGCTTTCAAATTTGTTTGGGGTATAGAATTAAGTATAGGAATGAATGAGAGTTGAGGAATTTTTTTAATCTAAGTTTACTTAAGTGTATAATTAATTGATAAATAAAAAGGAAGTTTTAAATTTTTAAATGGTTTTAAATAACTTTAAATTGTTGAAGTGCATATTAAATGGTGGATCAGGGAAATGATCGGGTTTCATAACTGCAAATATATATATATAAAAAAGTAAAGTTAAGTAACAGTTTTTATCAAATTTTAAAGACTGTAAAACTTAATCGTGTTTAACTGTTTTAAGTTAAAACTTAATACAAGTTTAATTATCCTAGTTAATACACTTAATTAGTATTACTCCAAATTAAGTAATTACTTCAGTGTAATTTGTAAATATTTAAGTTTGTAGTTAGAAATACGTTGATTTTCAACAAGTTAAAGAAGACTCATAAAATGTTAATTAAGTTGAATAATTAATATTAATTAATTATTTTAGAAAGTAATTAAGAATTAATCTAGTTATTGTTAGGTACTTAATTAACTAAATAATTAGGATTAATAAAAGAGTTCTTGATGGTTATTCAATTTATAATCGAAAAAAAATGAATGATTAATATATGTGAAATTCTTTAGCAAGGTCATTAAAGAAATTTTTAATTGTTAATAAAGGTCATTAACTAAGATTAATTTAGTAATTAAAGGTTAATTGATTCATTAATTAAAGATGGGTTGTTAATAATTAAAAGTTAATTAATAAATGATTAAGGAGTAATAAATCGAATTGATTTGTCATAAATTAATATTAATTAACCAAGATTAAAAATTTATTCATAAGTAACTGACCTGATTTAATTTAAATCAGATAATTTAATTTACTTTGACTTATGAATGTTTGGACTCTATTTGATGTTTGGAGGGTTGATATTCCTCAATATGTGATGCTTTATGATGTGAGTTGCTATGTATTGATCTGTAATGTTTGTGATATGCTTCTGTGTAAATACTCCTTGGCCCGTTAAACAACATTTGAATTTCGATGCGACAGGGAGTCGGATTCCAGTTGGTTATCCGAAACCCGCATCGAATTGTAATAATAAATCTTTGTGTTTGATAAATTTATTTTGTCTGTGATCTGTGAATGAAGATAAGCGTTATAAGTTATACCGCTTATCGATATATCTATGATGATTTTTATTGCACTATTGTGTGTAAACCCCTGGACCACACTTATACACACACAAATATGGATTTCACATGGAAATCGGTTAAGTCACAGATTTTTTAAAAATAAGCTTTGAATTTAAATTTTTAAATTCAAATAGTTTTGGAGATGAATTAATTTTAATATGGGAAGCTTTGAAAAGGTGTTTTAAGAATGAAAGTTATTTTGAATAACTAATAGAGATTTGGAATTTGAATAATTTGATTTAAATTGGAATTCAATATCTGGAATTGAATTCTGTATTCGGTATTTATGATTTAAAAAGATATACAAGCTTATATCGATTTAAACCATTTTAAAAATGTTGTTTTGGGAATTTGAATTAACCCAAGGATTTTAACCTGTATAAATGAAATCGGGTTTTTTGAAATAAAAATGTTTGATTTCAAATGATAAAAGCTTTCACATAAGTAATGAATTTCCAATTCATAAGAAATTTCAAGTTTGAATTGAAATATTTTTCTAAGTTATAACTGAATCTTTGGAAATAACTTTGAAATCTATGAAATGAGTCTTTGATTTAAAGACCCGGTGAGTTAATCCAATTTGAAATGGGATTGTTTTGAAATGCTATGAATGAATCTTGTTAAAGATTTGTGTACCTTGTTTTAAAATTGAAAGGGGGTCTTTAAGATAAATCTTTTGTTTAAAAGGATTTGAATGTGGAAATTGTTTAAACCATTGAAGGTTTTGAAAATGAATCTTTTTGATTAAAAGATTGAAAATGGTAATTTGTTTGAAGGGTTTTGGATTTTTAAATTGTGACTTAACTGAGACCCCATATCCATATGTTTTTAAATATTGCGCTCACTATTCGGTTTAGCCGGGAGAGGACCTTTGTGTCATATAGTCCATTCCGAATATGTGATACAACGTTATGGATAGCATTTGAAGACCGGTGGTGAAGACCGGGTATTTGCGGGAACGATAGGATGACCTATCGATTGTCTCTGCACCGAGTAGCTACGGTATAGAGATTCCCTAAGTGATGGGAAGTCCGATCGAGATTGTGGATTCCCGGATTTGCAAGGGCTTCTTCGGAAGTGCCATCGGTTTTGTTCGAACCCGGAACAGACTTGTATGGATGTGTGTCTGACGTTACACTTTGAGATGTAAAACCAATTTCTATCAAATACATTTCTGTTTGATGGCGGAGATTTATTCTCTTAGCTTAACACCCTTCTCTGAGACGTACGAGCTCAGAGGTTATGTAGTTGATGGTTACTAGTGATACATTCCCAATTTGGTAATGTGGCATACGAAGTGCTGCTGATCATTTGTTGATCAAAGCATAGATTTTGTGAAAAGCGTAGCTTTGTGGACGAGACTTCGTCGAACTTCACAACCCGGAATGGTCGAAACAGGAAGGATGCAGCAAGGCTATTTGGAGGTAGCGACTCCTGGGGGTATGTTCATTTCCTTCTGGAGAGAGGTGATATCATGGTATGGAGCCCAGATATTTAACCTATGTGGTTACTGCAAATACATTACTTTGTGGTTGTTGTATTGAGCGCTCGGATGAAGGTTGGTTACGACCGAGGGATGGCATACTCGTGTCAGTAGTTACCTAGTTATAGAGGTAACCCGGCCTTGTGTTGGCAGAGATCCGGTTAGGTTCTCGGGGCGTCCCTCCAGAGGCGTACCCATGTGGCCCAGGAAGTTCCTTAGCCTGACCATTTGTTGGAAATCCAATTACCAATACGTGCCTTGTACGGTTTTAGTTGTAGAACCTGCCATCTAATATGGTAGCTATAGTAGGCATACTATAATGGTACGTATGCTGGCTAAGATTAATATTATACTTTCGAAATGATTTTCCACACCGTGCACTTATAATAATAATATCAAATGGTTTCCGCGTATCAAGCATATTTGACTTTCATAAGGAGAAATCTTCCCCAAGTCTGCGTTTGCATTGTGTGTGTGGCGGGAGGCCTTATGGTAGTTTCATTTTCCAAAAGCATTGCGGATTTCAAATTTTTAATTCTTTTGTTTGTTTTTAAGGATAAACTGTTTTGTTTGCTCATACCAGTCCCATGACTGACCTGGAGTTTATTGTTCCTTTCCTAAACTCTAGGTGCCCACTATTTTCCACAGGTGTAGTCTAGAGTTGGGTTTTTCAGATATAGATATCGATTCAGTAGCTTCTAGCTTTCTCTTTGGTATTCTTCGGAGACTTTGGATATTGAAGTCTTTGGTGGACGAGACTTGCTTGTCTTGGTGAAACGAGATGGTGGTTCGAGCTTGTGGTTTGAAGCCTTAGCTTTGAAGCATTGGATTGGAGTTATCTCTTGCTTGTTCGTTTTCCGCTGCTATATCATATTGTTCTTCCGCTGTAACATAGTTATCTTGCCTCTGATATTTCTTGTATCATATATATATCATTGTTATATCATTATGGATATTGTATCATTGGTTGTATATGATATTCCTTTGTTTTTCTTTCGCTGTGTTGTTTCACTTAATAGTGTTATAAGCTTCGGCGAGTCGGATTTGAATGATTGAATTTGCGGCATTCAAGTACAAGTGGAGTACGGATGTCGATTTTCGAACGCGAAAAAATTTGTGCCGTTACATTTGGAATCAGAGCTGAAGGTTGAAACTTTAGCTCAGGAGTATAGCACATTAAGTGACTCGTTAGAGATAGGGTGAAGTATACCCTAGAATGAGTAATCCCTAAGATATCCGTTCGAATGCCTCAGTAAATTCTCTTACTATCCACTGATAGTGATTATGAGTGCAAGAAGAGGACGAGATAGGGAATAGGGGAGTACGACTACAAGTGGTCAATACCCTGTAATAGCGGAATCAACTTTCTCTATAAATCTCTTTTGATTCATCTTCTCAATTCTTTGATAATTCCTGGCAGTTCCAGGAAGAAGCTTTCATATATTTGCATGGGACACAAACTCCAGATGGGTCAGAATTGTTTGTTTGGATGAATTGTTTTTATGGTTGATAGGTATATTTTGGTTGTTTAAACTAAAAGTTTTGAATTTGTACCCATATATCTGTTTGTTCTGTTGGGTCCCGTATATTCAACGAGTGGTTAGTTATCTTTCGAACTAATCAATACCCCTGTATATTCGTAGATCTGGTGACCCGAGTACCTTGATTCATTCTTGTATCAATTATTGATATTCTGATTTGGTAAGCCAAATGCAGAATAGATACCCAGTTTGATTTGGAAACTGTCTTTCATCTATCCTTTGTTGTCTCCCTACTTACAAATTTCGAGGACGAAATTTCCTAAGGGGGGGAATCTGTAACATTCCCGAATTTTGAACAAGCCAAAATGATAAGTCCAACAAAAGCGATCTAGCTGATCCAAGAAGTGAAGCAATCCAAACTAACCTGCAACTCGGTCTGACCCGAGTGAAAAACACACGGGTCAGGCAAGCTAAACTTATCAGTAGTAAGGATCTCAATAACAAGAGGAATGGTGAGATTCACTCCGTTGTTGCCAACGGAACGACATGTTATTCATCATATCATTCATAAGAAAGGGGCATCGGGGATTCGTCTATGTATCTCAAAGGAATTCAATAAGTAACATGCATATGGTTTCTCTTAAGGACATCTCTAAATAAAGTGGATAAGGAATGAGAACCATATAATAAATTCATAAAGAAACATCAAATCATCATAATCTACCATAAGAACTCAATAAGAGTTAAAGGCAATCATAATCGAAATCACCATATAGCTTGATATGAATGTAGCCCATTTCATACTCAAGGCCGTATTCAAACAACAACATCACAAAAAGGTGAAATCGAACATAGAAAACTTCATAGAAAATTGCACGTGCTTTTCATCTTGACTAGTACTACTATTATTTGGTACCATACATCGTGATGACTTGGGGTCATTAACATCTTAGCATCGTGATCATTTTGATTGACTATAGTCGAATATCGCGATGACACCCAAATCATAAAATCCGAGCAAACATCATGATGATTGGAATCTAGAAATGACATCAAGAACATCGTAATGATTCCAATCTTATACTCAGTTTGTAGTACTAATAACATCTTGAACGTGTCACAACATCTCGAATAGGAACCCAATGGGTGTTAATGTACGTCCCATACCATACATTTGCACCTACTGGTTTACTAATCGTCAGTCGATGCCACATTAGAAAACATTCATAAAAACCCAAATCAAACATGCATCGCCTCATCTCATTGGCGAGTGTAAAGTACCCAACTCATCGTTTCTCATACTTCGATGAGTTTAAAGTGACATCAAAACTTGTCTTGTTTCATCGACAAGTAAAAGTCCATCTCAAACATCACAACCATCATCAATTCATCATAACAGCCCCGCCTCATGTCCTCGGCAGGTAAAAATATCAACATCTCTTAATATCTTATTTTTATATGCTGAAAATCATCCAAATAGGCTATAATATATTTAGAATAATTTTATAAAGAAAACAGGATTTTTAAACAATTTTTAGAGATTTTTAAATAAGTTATATAAGGAAAATCCGTTCATTAAATAGATTTTCTATTTATAAAATACTTAAAAAAATAATTGCTTAAAGCCCTTTAAAATGTCTTAAAAACATTTATTTAATCAACCATAATTTATAAAGAATTTACATAAATTTATTCGAAATCAAAAATCAATCAAAACCACCGAATTTTTCAAATATCGACATTTATCGATATTTAGATTGGTACAGAATTTAAATAAAATTTAAATTCTTAAAATTTTCAAAACAAGCCAATCATGGTCGGATAAAAGATTTAAACAGTCATCATCAACTAATTCATACAATATTCAGAATCATCGAAATATGTAGTGAAACGGTTAACGGAAGTACTATTAGAAGCAAAAGAAAATCAACCAAGAAACTGAGTTTTTGGCAGACTTTGTACAGTCGTTTGGGCTATCAAAACAACCCAGATTACAGCGATATTTTTCTGCGTTATATGAGCTCATGATAAAAATAACATATCCAAAACTTGGAGCAATTCGCTACAAAATGAAAGAGTTATGATTTTTCAAACATAGCTCTTTTCAGCAAGCATAAAAAAACAAGATTTTTAGCTGTTTTGAAATAAGGATTATCTATAACAAAATTGCTCATAATTTCATGGAAATTTTCATAAACATTTTGTAACTAATCTTCTGCAACATATCGAAAAATGAGATTAATTTGCTAAGAATTGAAAAAGATATGATTTTTCTAATATGACCTATTTTCGGCCAATACACAGAGGTCAGTTTTTTGGCCGAATTCAACCAATAATTTCCTATAGCAAAATAACTCTAAATGGAATGAAAATTTTCATTAATGCAGAGTACACAGACTACAACAACATATAAAAAACTGAGAATAATATGCTAATAATTGAAAAATATATGATTTTTCTAATATGACCTATTTTCGGCCAATACACAGAGGTTAGTTTTTGACCAATTTCAAGCAATAGTTTCCTACAGCAAAATAACTCAAAATTAATTTAAAATTTCCAGAAATGCAGAGTACCCCGACTAAAACAACATATCAAAAACTGAGATTAATTTGATAAGGATTGAAAAAGATATGATTTTTCTAATATGACCTATTTTCGGCCAATACATAGAGGTCAGTTTTTTGGCCGACTTCAACCAATAATTTCCTATATGAAAATAACTTGAAATTGAATGAAAATTATTAAAATTATACTGCTACCCGATTACAACAACATATCAAAATCTAAGATCATTACGCTTAAAATTGAAAACGATATGATTTTTTCAATATAGGGTTTTTTCAGCCAGCAAAACAGAAAACAAAGTCGATAATATAAGCAATTCGATCAACAATTGATAGCAAAAATTGATTTTTATAGCTTTAGCTTGCTGTAAGAAACTCTTACCTTGCGTACCACTAGATTTAGCAATGGTTTCAGCAACAATATGATGGATTTTGAAAGGAAATGGCCTTCAAGAGCCTGTAGATTGCAAAATAGGAGCATGTAGAAAGGAAATCAATCAAAATAAAATTACAGTAAATAGAAATCCAAACTTTGGATGGATTAAAGGATCTAAAAGGTTGGAGATTACCTGTAGGATAGATTAGAATCCAATTTAACCCTAGATTCTAACAATTTTAGGTGGATTTTAGATTTCAGAAAGAAGCCATTATTGATTTCCCTATTTGTTTTAAAGCTCTCTGTATATTTATTTTTTTTCTGATATGAGAAAGAAGAAAGATTGGAACGATGGTTGCTAAAAGCACCTTATGGATAATAGGTAGGCTAATCTTTGGACCCAAACCCAATAAGAATACTTAGCATAATTTGTTGTGTTTTTATATGTATTAACACTAATTCCTTCATAACTTTTTGATAAAAACTCCAAATCTCATGAAACAAATTGCAATGTTCATGTTTTGGATAAAAGAACATGTTAAAAGGTTATAAACTTAATTTTTTTAACTAAAAATATTATTTACACAATTTAATACCAATTTTTACCAATATTCACATTAATAGTGAAAAAAAATCAATATTGTCATAATTTTCCACCAATAAAATTTTTACTCAATTCATTAACGTGTATAAAAATGCTTTTAACATTTTTATAGCTTTAAAACATTATTTCAAATTTAATTATACTACAAAAGTTTATTTTCTTCGTGTTTATCCTTTTGTTTCAGGATAAAAGACTAATATTGGAATAAAACTCCAATATTATAAATTTTGACCCAATAATTTATTTCTATCATTTATTCTCATTCCATACCACTAACAAAGTGTTTTAAACTTTATTTCCCATTTGTTTACACTAAAAACCCAACTCTTAATCAACAAACATTGTTTTATTTGAAATACGCAACTTAAACCAAATTTATTTCTTCATTACATTCTATTTACCATATTAAATTATAACTATCATTATAATTTAATATTATCAGTAATCTCCAATACCAGGGTTGTTACAGACTCCCCTCCTTAACAAAATTGCGTCCTCGTAATCTCTAGAGGAAAAGGCTGTAAACAACACTAAAGATACAATCATCGAAGGATAAAAACAAGCTCGATTTCCAAATCATTCATACTCTCAATATAGAATGGTAGAAAGAAATAAGGAAAAACTCACTTGGTTAATTCAATGGCCTATCATATGCTAATATAGTGATTAGCAAACCATCGAATTTTCCAAGCAACTCGAAAGAATTTCGAAGATCTCCCGTTTTGAATCAAAATTCAATAGGATGCTCAACGAGTAATCAATCGAAAATGATTGATTGCTCAAAACTCTATGAATAGCGTCGGGATCAAACTCACTCAAACCCGAACTCTAAACAATAAAGAAGATCATCAACAAAATTTTCCGCATAATAATACGTAAAGAACATCCTCATAACAAGATAAACACAATACACAAGATTGATAAATCACAAGATGGCTTCTCACAAGGCCACCCACTCGAACGACCGTGAAAAATGCACGTCGTTAATAATAGCTCAAAGATAGAATATACTCAAGAAACAAGGAAATAAGCTCGAATTAACTTTTAATCCAAGATATTTAGAATTTTTAAATCTCAGCATCTTTTAAATTTTAAATCTCAATTTCCAACATTTGAAAATTTTCAAACTCTTTAATATACTACTTAGTAAGTAATTTTAAACTCAAATTAAAAGTCCAAATTTCTTCTCTTACTTCAAAATTAATTTCCAAAGAAATTTGTAAATCCATAATAATATTCCTCAAAATAAATTAAGGGTTTAAATTCTCTTTACTCTTTCTATTAAACCACTTAAATGGTTTTAAAGAAACAATCTTCAAATTCTCTTATAACTCTTCTCTTAAACATCCAATGTATATAATATAGATTCTAAAATCTCAAAATAGACTTCCAATAAAGCACGAAAAAATAAATCTCATTTATATTCTCATCTTTATAATTTAAAAAAATAAATAAATGGCATTGCCTCGCCATTGAGTCTCTAATAAATAAATATATCTGTTGGCTGCAGAGTTGATCGAACGATCAAAGCTGCCTCGCCACTCTATTACTCGTCTCTAAAATCAATGGCTGCAATTGCCATTCAAAAATATATTTAATATTTAATCTCAAATATTATTTTCAAAATCTCATATATTTTTTATCACAAACCATCGTGTCTGATTGCCTCATCATAGCATTTAGGAGATTCCTATCGATAACGTTGATCAGGCGTATCGACAAGAACTCTTAACTGCTTGATGGACAACCTAACACTCTCAAATTATTTCTATAAAAGTAATATTACTCTTATAAAATATATTCTCAAAATATTCTTCGATTTTTTTAATATATCTCAAAGCTCAAATTTCTCTTTAAAACTCATATTTATATAGCTTCAAAACTCAAACCAAAGAACATTAAGAGAATGTATCGAGATATTCGTAGAATACTCGATTCTCAAAATCAACAGAAGGAAATGGAATGTTCGTCAACTTCTACAAGATGTCAAGCCGCTCAAAGAAATTACCAAAACACAAGATAAGCAAGATATTCTTCTCGAAGAAGAAGAAGCACACAAACAACAAATCATTACTTCAAACAAAGTAATGCTACAAAGGATAACACCAATTGAGTATCTGAAAAAGGATAACTTAAAGAAACTGAATAATAAACTCAATCAAGCTCGAAAAATCAAGTAACTCACCCATTCCTTAGTGGAAGTCCTCGTGGAAGGATAGCCGAAGGCTAACACTAGGAATAAGGTTAATTTAAAACTCAGTTGGCCGATTGGATAACAAACCCAAATGGACTCATCAAAACTCAACAAGGTCACCTTTACTGGAATTCGAGATATGTCATCAACATCTCGATACTCAAGAGTGAATTCAAAAGCTTTGGAATCGTCATTAACATTCCAAAGTGACAGAAATAATGAACCAATTAAAATAGGAAATCTAAATATACAATAGGATCTATAAAACAAAGGATTGGTCTTAATATCAAATAAGTCAATCCATCTCAAATCAAATGCATCTCAAGATTGTGAGTAATAAACAAATACTCATAAAAGCAACATCAAAAATAAAAATATCAGAATGCTCACAACGAGCCAATCGTTGTGGATCCCTTCAATAGGATTCACAACTCTCAAAGGAATGCAACAAGAATGCTCAAAGAAATCAATCAGCTCCATCGATACGAATTCACTCGTATCGACAAAAATGAGAATAGAATAATCCTAAATAAGATTATTTATAAGATACGGTGACATCAAACACTTTTTATGGAATGCTACGGAATATAATTAACATTACTAGACATATTCCTTTCTATCTACCCCAAAAGAATTAAAAAAGGACACGAATAAAATAGGGATAGGGGCAAGGCAAGGTCAAGGTGAAACCGATCATGATTAAGGGATGATGTATATGGATGTATTATATCTGATGTATGGTATCTCGTATGATGTTCTATATATATTAGCCTGACCATTTGTTGGAAATCCAATTACCAATACACGCCTTGTACGGTTTTAGTTGTAGAACCTGCCATCTAATATGGTAGCTATAGTAGGCATACTATAATGGTACGTATGCTGGCTAAGATTAATATTATACTTTCGAAATGATTTTCCACACCATGCACTTATAATAATAATATCAAATGGTTTCCGCATATCAAGCATATTTGACTATCATAAGGAGAAATCTTCCCCAAGTCTGCGTTTGCATTGTGTGTGTGGCGGAAGGCCTTATGGTAGTTTCATTTTCCAAAAGCATTGCGGATTTCAAATTTTTAATTCTTTTGTTCGTTTTTAAGGATAAACTGTTTTGTTTTCTCATACCAGTCCCATGACTGACCCGGAGTTTATTGTTCCTTTCCTAAACTCTAGGTGCCCACTATTTTCCACACGGCAGTCTAGAGTTGGGTTTTTCAGATATAGATATCGATTCAGTAGCTTCTAGCTTTCTCTTTGGTATTCTTCGGAGACTTTGGATATTGAAGTCTTTGGTGGACGAGACTTGCTTGTCTTGGTGAAACGAGATGGTGGTTCGAGCTTGTGGTTTGAAGCCTTAGCTTTGAAGCATTGGATTGGAGTTATCTCTTGGTTGTTTGTTTTCCGCTGCTATATCATATTGTTCTTCCGTTGTAACATAGTTATCTTGCCTCTGATATTTCTTGTATCATATATATATCATTGTTGTATCATTCTGGATATTGTATCATTGGTTGTATATGATATTCATTTCTTTTTCTTCCACTGTGTTGTTTTACTTAATAGTGTTATAAGCTCTGGCGACTCGGATTTGAACGATTGAATCTGCGGCATTCAAGTACAAGTGGAGTACGGATGTCGATTTTCGAACGCGAAAAAATCTGTGCCGTTACATTTGGTATTAGAGCTGAAGGTTGAAACTTTAGCTCAGGAGTATAACACATTAAGTGACTCATTAGAGATAGGGTGAAGTATACCCTAGAATGAGTAATCTCTAAGATATCCATTCGAATGCCTCAGTAAATTCTCTTACTATCCACTGATAGTGAGTATGAGTGCAAGAAGAGGACGAGATAGGGGACAGGGGAGTACGACTACAAGTGGTCAGCACCCTGTAATAGCGGAATCAACTTTCTCTATCAATCTCTTTTGATTCATCTTCTCAATTCTTTGATAATTCCTGGCAGTTCCAGGAAGAAGCTTTGATATATTTGCATGGGACACAAACTCTAGATGGGTCAGAATTGTTTGTTTGGATGAATTGTTTTTATGGTTGATAGGTATATTTTGGTTGTTTAAACTAAAAGTTTTGAATTAGTACCCATATATATGTTTGTTCTGTTGGGTCCCGCATATTCAACGAGTGGTTAGTTATCTTTCGAAATAATCAATACCCCTGTATGTTCGTAGATCTGGTGACCCGAGTACCTTGATTCGTTCTTGTATCAATTATTGATATTCTGATTTGGCAAGCCAAATGCAGAATAGATACCCAGTTTGATTTGAAAACTGTCTTTCATCTATCCTTTGTTGTCTCCCTACTTACAAATTTCGAGGACGAAATTTCCTAAGGGGGGAATCTGTAACATTCCCGAATTTTGAACAAGTTTAATTTGAAAATTTATTTAATTTTGATAATTAAATTGTGAATTTAATTATGAATTAATTTGAAAATTCTTGAATAAATAAATAAATTGGATTATAAGTAAACTTTAATTTGTAATTTAAGAATAAGTATTTACAAGAAGATTTAAAATGCTTAAAGTTAAATATCTTTGAATTGTTTTAATAATTGGATTATAAGAAATAAAAAAAATTACTTAATTTCAAAAGAATTAATTTATGGAATTGATTAAAGGTAAATTTATTAGAGTGATAAATTAGAGGTTTATTTATCAATGTATAATTTTATTTTAAATAAAATTTTCTTTTGGAAAGATTATGCAGGTATAAGTTAAATGTATATATATATATATACACACAATATCTAAGTTTAACAAAAAGGTTAATGTTGTTTCTTTTAAATAAAAAATAATAATATTATATAAATTTGAATAAAGGTATATATGTATGTAAAAGAATTTATACAAAGTTTAAAATATTTATATATATCTTCTAAAATGATAAATAATTTAAATTAAAACATGATTTGTAAACAAAATAAAAACAAAATAAAGTTTAAATGCAAATGCATGAATTAATTTAAAACAAAGGTTTAAAATAAAAATTCTAAATTAATTCAAGACAAGGTTAAAAACATAAAATAACTATATATCGACAAGTGTTAATGTAAACTAACAAGCGTAAACAAAGAATACAAGTGGCATTTTTGTTTAAAAACATGATGTTAACAAAAGATCAAGACTAGGCTCCTTCATTTTCTCAACTAAATCTTCTTATTTCCTAATCAAATCTGGAGAAAAATAAAGGCAGATCAAAGAAAAGAAAGCTGCAGAATTTAAAACAGGAAAAAAAATTCAATCTGAAAACAAATCAACTCAAAGACTTGAGCAAGGCAAAACAAAATCAAATGTAAAGCAACTTCAGTTCCAAAACTAAAGCTAAGGTAAAGCTCAATCTTGAAGCCAAATCTGTTTGCAATTCAAAGATCAAGCAAAGATCTGAAGCAAATTTCAGATCATAAAACAAATTCAAGTTCAGGCTCAACATATGTTCTCTGTCCAACTTCATTTCAAGGTGAGCAGACTCACATAATTTTGCCTCTATACTTGATATGTGTTTGACATTGATGTATGTTGAAAAGGAAAATTTCTTGAGTAGTTGATAAATAGGCCTGCATGTTTATGTTTAGATATAGATATGAGTATGCTTGTATTTATATAGGTATGTTACAGGGATGAGTTTCTCTATTAAATATCTTTACAGGTTTATAGTTCATCAGAAAAAAAAATCATAGCTTCTTATCTAACATGTTTCAAGCTGTAATCTTTGAAAGTAAAATGATTTGTAACTTAGTAATATCGTTTTTAAAATGAAATCAGGTGGGTTCAGCGAACAATCATTTCAAAAAATGGAATTTACAGTAATATCTTAATTTAAGTCAAAAATTTATGATTTTGATTGTGTGTTTTGGCTTTACCAACAGATTCATATTATAAAATCACGAATTTTAAGGAAAAATTTAAGATTTTTAGATAAGTAAAAATTGGGAATTTTGGGTTTGAACTAAAAAGGGATTTTTGTAAATTCTCATTAGTTTTCGATGAATTGGACGTTGTGATCATTGGTGAAGGTAGTATGAGCATCAATGATCATAGGAAAAATACGATTTGATTTTTTAAAATGATCGTGGCATGGTAAGGATGATGTTTTAGGGTTTTAAGGCTTGTGTGCTTGTCTGTTTTTGAAGAAGAACTACATCGTCGTCGATATGTTTCAAGGGATCGGACCAAAAGGAGGAGGACCGTGAGTGACTGTCGAAGCGGAGGTCAAATTCGCGTGAATTCTGGTGATGGGAATCATCGGCGTAAGGCGATTGTGTTGGCGTAGATGGGTTATAGTTCGATTTGAAATGCCAAATTTCGATTCTTTGTCAAAATTGATGACCTGGGTGGTTGCACAGGTAGGTGGGGCCGAAGTCGACATGATGATGGCCGGAGCCATTATCGGAGAAGTCTCGGTTGGTGTGCATGATGCACAAGTGTACAATGATGTCAGTAGGTTAGAGATAGAAGAAGAAGGAGAAGATGGGAAGCTCGAGTCTACCCTCGTGGAAATGGGTTGATGGCCTGAGTAAAAGCACGGTGTTAGCTCGAAGTAAGCATCAGGTTGTTTTGTTAGCTTTAAAAAAAAGTAAACTAGAACAAAGTTTTAAAAAGGGAAGAAACAAAGAACTCGGGTCGTTCTGGGAACAAACTCGAAGTCGATCTCGAGTATTTTGCAAATCTGCTCGAGTATAGTTCGTGTGGTGGCTCTGTTGTAATTAAATGCTTTCAAATTGTTTGGGGTATAGAATTATGTATAGGAATAAATGAGAGTTGAGGAATTTTTTTTAATCTAAGTTTACTTAAGTGTATAATTAATTGATAAATAAAAAGGAAGATTTAAATTTTCAAATGGTTTTAAATAACTTTAAATTGTTGAAGTGCATATTAAATGGTGGATCAGGGAAATGATTGGGTTTCATAACTGCAAATATATATATAAAAAAGTAAAGTTAAGTAACAGTTTTTATCAAATTTTAAAGACTGTAAAACTTAATCGTGTTTAACAGTTTTAAGTTAAAACTTAATACAAGTTTAATTATCTTAGTTAATACACTTAATTAGTATTACTCCAAATTAAGTAATTACTTCAGGTTAAGTATGTAATTTGTAAATATTTAAGTTTGTAGTTAGAAATACGTTGATTTTCAACAAGTTAAAGAAGACTCATAAAATGTTAATTAAGTTGAATAATTAATGTTAATTAATTATTTTAGAAAGTAATTAAGAATTAATCTAGTTATTGTTAGGTACTTAATTAACTAAATAATTAGGATTAATAAAAGAGTTCTTGATGGTTATTCAATTTATAATCAAAAAAAAATGAATGATTAATATAAGTGATATTCTTTAGCAAGGTCATTAAAGAAATTTTTAATTGTTAATAAAGGTCATTAACTAAGATTAATTTAGTAATTAAACGTTAATTAATTCATTAATTAAAGATGGGTTATTAATAATTAAAAGTTAATTAATAAATGATTAAGGAGTAATAAATCGAATTGATTTGTAATAAATTAATATTAATTAACCAAGATTAAAAATTTATTCATAAGTAACTGACCTGATTTAATTTAAATCAGATAATTTAATTTACTTTGACTTATGAATGTTTGGACTCTATTTGATGTTTGGAGGGTTGATATTCCTCAATATGTGATGCTTTATGATGTGAGTTGCTGTGTATTGGTCTGTAATGTTTGTGATATGCTTCTGTGTAAATACTCCTTGGCCCGTTAAACAACATTTGAATTTCGATGCGACAGGGAGTCGGATTCCAGTTGGTTATCCGAAACCCGCATCGAATTGTAATAATAAATCTTGTGTTTGATAAATTTATTTTATCTGTGATCTGTGAATGAAGATAAGCGTTATAAGTTATACTGCTTATCGATATATCTATGATGATTTTTATTGCACTATTGTGTGTAAACCCCTGGACCACACTTATGCACACACAAATATGGATTTCACATGGAAATCGGTTAAGTCGCAGGTTTTTTAAAAATAAGGAATTTAAATTTTTAAATTCAAATAATTTTGGAGATAAATTAATTTTAATATGGGAAGCTTTGAAAAGGTGTTTTAAGAATGAAAGTTATTTTGAATAACTAATTGAGATTTGGAATTTGAATAATTCAATTTAAATTGGAATTCAATATCTGGAATTGAATTCTGTATTCGGTATTTATGATTTAAAAGGATATACAAGCTTATATCGATTTAAACCATTTTAAAAATGTTGTTTTGGGAATTTGAATTAACCCAAGGATTTTAACCTGTATAAATGAAATCGGGTTTTTTTGAAATAAAAATGTTTGATTTCAAATGATAAAAGCTTTCACATAAGTAATGAATTTCCAATTCATAAGAAATTTCAAGTTTGAATTGAAATATTTTTCTAAGTTATAAGTGAATCTTTGGAAATAACTTTGAAATCTATGAAACGAGTCTTTGATTTAAAGACCCGATGAGTTAATCCAATTTGAAATGGGATTGTTTTGAAATGCTATGAATGAATCTTGTTAAAGATTTGTGTACCTTGTTTTAAAATTGAAAGGGGATCTTTAAGATAAATCTTTTGTTTAAAAGGATTTGAATGTGGAAATTGTTTAGGCCATTGAAGGTTTTGAAAATGAATCTTTTTGTTTAAAAGATTGGAAATGGTAATTTGTTTGAAGGGTTTTGGATTTTTAAATTGTGACTTAACTGAGACCCCATATCCATATGTTTTTAAATATTGCGCTCACTATTCGGTTTAGCCGGGAGAGGACCTTTGTGTCATATAGCCCATTCCGAATATGTGGTACGACGTTATGGATAGCATTTGAAGACCGATGGTGAAGACCGGGTATTTGCGAGAACGATAGGATAACCTATCGATTGTCTCTGCACCGAGTAGCTACAGTATAGAGATTCCCTAAGTGATGGGAAGTCCGGTCGAGATTGTGGATTCCTGGATTTGCAAGGGGTTCTTCGAAAGTGCCTTCGGTTTTGTTCGAACCCGGAACAGACTTGTATGGATGTGTGTCTGACGTTACACTTTGAGATGTAAAACCAGTTTCTATCAAATACATTTCTGTTTGGTGGCGGAGATTTATTCTCTTAGCTTAACACCCTTCTCTGAGAGGTACGAGCTCAGAGGTTATGTAGTTGATGGTTACTAGTGATACATTTCCAATTTGGTAATGTTGCATACGAAGTGTTGCTGATCATTTGTTGATCAAAGCATGGCTTTTGTGAAAAGCGTAGCTTTGTGGACGAGACTTCGTCGAACTTCACAACCCGGAATGGTTGAAACAAGAAGGATGCAGCAAGGTTATTTGGAGGTAGCGACTCCTGGGGGTATGTTCATTTCCTTCTGGAGAGAGGTGATATCATGGTATGGAGCCCAGATATTTAACCTATGTGGTTACTACAAATACATTACTTTGTGGTTGTTGGTATTGAGCGCTCGGATGAAGGTTGGTTACGACCGAGGGATGGCATACTCGTGTCAGTAGTTACCTAGTTATAGAGGTAACCCGGCCTTGTGTTGGCAGAGATCCGGTTAGGTTCTTGGGTCGTCCCTCCGGAGGCGTACCCATATGGCCCAGGAAGTTCCTTAGCCTGACCATTTGTTGGAAATCCAATTACCAATACGCGCCTTGTACGGTTTTAGTTGTAGAACCTGCCATCTAATATGGTAGCTATAGTAGGCATACTATAATGGTAAGTATGCTGGCTAAGATTAATATTATACTTTCGAAATGATTTTCCACACCGTGCACTTATAATAATAATATCAAATGGTTTCCGCGTATCAAGCATATTTGACTTTCATAAGGAGAAATCTTCCCCAAGTCTGCGTTTGCATTGTGTGTGTGGCGGGAGGCCTTATGGTAGTTTCATTTTCTAAAAGCATTGCGGATTTCAAATTTTTAATTCTTTTGTTTGTTTTTAAGGATAAACTGTTTTGTTTGCTCATACCAGTCTCATGACTGACCCGGAGTTTATTGTTCCTTTCCTAAACTCTGGGTGCCCACTATTTTCCACACGGGCAGTCTAGAGTTGGGTTTTTTAGATATAGATATCGATTCAGTAGCTTCTAGCTTTCTCTTTGGTATTCTTTGGAGACTTTGGATATTGAAGTCTTTGGTGGACGAGACTTGCTTGTCTTGGTGAAACGAGATGGTGGTTCGAGCTTGTGGTTTGAAGCCTTAGCTTTGAAGCATTGGATTGGAGTTATCTCTTGGCTGTTCGTTTTCCGTTGCTATATCATATTGTTCTTCCGCTGTAACATAGTTATCTTGCCTCTGATATTTCTTGTATCATATATATATCATTGTTTTATCATTCTGGATATTGTATCATTGGTTTTATATGATATTCATTTCTTTTTCTTCCGCTGTGTTGTTTTACTTAATAGTGGTATAAGCTCCGGCGACTCGGATTTGAACGATTGAATCTGCGGCATTCAAGTACAAGTGGAGTACGGATGTCGATTTTCGAACGCGAAAAAATCCGTGCTGTTACAATAAACATATAAAACATTTATGTTGCATACCTTAAATAGTTTTATATACGTATTAAAGTACTTAGGAAAATTCTATAAAAATTCCAGTAAATCACTTTTATTATGTTTTCTAACGTATTTAAATTTTTGAACCAAAACTAACATGTTACGCCCATAATTAATTTTAAACCAATTAACCATTTTCCTCACTATAAAATTGATAATAAATCCATATTAATTCATAAAATTTTGAAACTTGAAACCCATCTCTAAAATAATATTTCTGACCTTATATTAAAATCGCAAGGCATTTGGATGTCATTTAGTAGTATTTTCTAGTTAAATCTTGGCATTAAATATATACGAAATAGCATAAATCATCAACAGACATATATCTCTATTTAAACAATCCAAATATGGAAAATAATTTGCATAATAAATTCAAATCTCAACTAAAACTGAAAACAATAAATATGTGATGTAACCTATTATTCTTTAGCCTGTGATTAAGGAGTTCGAGATTACTTCTTGAATGAATTTGATTGAGCTTCCTTCTTTAGTTCCTTGCTTATTTTCCTTTAGATTCCCTCTAATGGTGGCCAGCCTCTCTTATATTTTGATTTTGTTTAGGAATGTGTAAAATGAGAGTGCATGAGGGTTTAGGGTTTAAGAATATAACTTATTCCTATTTTGACCTTATCCTATTATCCTTATATATTTTATTTTATTTCCTTGTGTTCATCAATTATTAAGCACGGATACCTTCTTATTACACAAATTTCAATCCCCTAACCATTTACATTATTTCATTTAATTTAACTTATTAAATGTTCTAAATAATGTTAATCAATATTAGGGTCATTACAAGTAAACTGAGATGTAATAGTATTATTCACACCAGGCTTTATGTCTGAATCGAAGTTTATGTTTTCCCCTTAAACTCTCGGGTGCTCAAAATTCAATTTGGGTAGACTGAGAGTTAAGTTTTTTTAGGTTTAGTAGGTTGGATGAATAAAGCATCCGAAGACGTGCAGGTGGCAAAGTTAGCTTTTTACGAGCTATTTAGTTTTATTTTTGATGTGTTGTTTAAAACTAATATGTCTATTTAATACTTTGATCATCCAAAGGGACGTCTTTATATGTTGCTCTTAGCATGTTTTGTAATAATTATTTGGTCAGAACTTAGAAGTCGTTTGGGATTATGTAATGGGATATGAAACATGATTTTGCAATGTAATCAGTGAAGTTGTTTTTTAATCTGTGATTTTGTTTAATATTCATGTGCTTCTGATATTATGGATAACACTAACATTACAGTATTTTGTCACCAGAAGTAAATTGTATAGATGGCTACAGTATCGATAGCGCTTAGCTTCGGGCCTCAAGATAGGGAACACTACGTCGTGATACACCCTTTAATTAGTAGCTTTTTAAGATGTCCTTGATGTTGTAATCAAACATGATTACCTCCACATAAAGATCAGGGAATGTAGCTTGCATTTTCATGACAGGAGGTTGACTATAAGGGGGCAATAGTGGTCCAATCTGGCTAGCAGATATATCTTTCATAGCTTTGTGATATTAATGACAAGTGGAAGAGATAGGTTGTTTGGATTAGTGGGGAGTAACATCGTGAATCTTTGGAAGCTCGGTTATTGAGGTTACTAAGGCTTGGGAAGTTGGAGTAAGGAGTTCATGAAAAGATTATGTGGAGAAAATAATTGATGACGGGAACCAGAATCACACCATGACCAAGGGCAGTCATGCGAATCCATATGTTCTTCAGAGTGTATATGACACTCTTCAGTGTCACATATCTCTCTATCTATCCTCTGAACCTCTTCTCCTCACACTTAAGATAAGTTTCACAATAACGACGTTAATCCCTTTGAGGTTGTGAGCGATAATGTTTAACTCCATTATAGAGTTTATCAAATTGTCTTTGTTTGCCTAAGTACCTAAAAATAGGAAAGAACTGTATCAAATTAGTGAATTTCATTGAAACCGTTTGCAGAGCAATTTTGCTTATGATCCTAAGAGGTGTGTGAAGTGCTGACGTGTGATAAGTAATCAATGGATCATGCTCCTATGGTTAAAGAGATGGAGTGCCATCCTTTTTAGAGTGTAAGGGCATGCCATTTGAGGTGAAGTTGAAGTCAAAAGGTTTGAGGCAAGAAGATCATCGAAGTTATGGTCATAAGGGTGAATTCTACAAAACTCCCAACGTAATCCAAATAGCACGGGATAGCATTAGTTATGCCCAAAGGGGTTGATTCCCCAATTGGATCCTGGTGTGGCTTAGGAGCATCAAGCGAAGGGTTGATAATCATTGTTTTAGGTTTCGAGGAAGAAGAGGCCAGAATGGCATCAAGAGACGTCTTTCTAAATGGCCCATCTTCATCTACATCATCATCTTCTACTTTCCTCTTCTTCATTTTCTTCTTCTTCCTCTTGACCGTTTTCTTCATTTGTTTATTTTTTTCCTTCCCTTGTTAGTCTTTATCTAAGCTAGGAACTTCGTCAACTTTTATGGAGATTCCCTAAGGATCTGGGAATTGTTTATAGCTTAGCAAATTCAACAGGGGATGCCTCAGGTTGAACTTTCATATCGTTGAAGAGAAGCCGATAGTGGCACATCCTAGAATTGAAAAGTAAGAATAAACTGTGCCATTATGCTGTATCAATGATCTTGAGTAATTGTGGAGTTTTCTTGTAGACTATGACCAAGAACCTTTAAGGAATGTTTATGAGAGATGGGAAGGAAAGTTAGTAGCTTGGTCAAAGAAACCTGAAGTGAGATAAGTTGTTAGATAGATAACTTACGTCCAGAGTGACATTTCTAGTAGAAGCCATGGGGCATCAAATAAAGAAGAATTCATATTTGAAGTGAGTTTTCTTTTGTGCAGTCATTCAATGACTTTTCACTTGTCGATTCCAGAATTAAAGTAAGGGATGGTTGGAACTTTTCCTGAAGTAGAAGAGGTAGCTTATTTCTTCGAAGGTACGTAACCTCCCCGGGTGAATTGAAAAGGTCATAAAGAGGGATTTAAAGGGGCGAAGCCAATTGGGTTAAGTTGGGATGGTGTAAGTGTGCACCAGAAGAATGTATCGAAGGAACTTGTTGAATGGAGGCGCCGCCCTAAAGAGGCACGTATACCAGTTATAAATGGTGTAGCATTCCAAGGGACTGTGAGCTCTTTGATTAGGGAGAAGTGGTAGCATTTCAGCATTGGGAATCTCATGTCTTATACTGATCTTCTTTAGCTTTATGGTTGTTTACCTACGCTCTGGGGAGTTCGAAGGGTTATCAGGAATCTTAATACCAGTTGATCGGTGACTGTAGTAACAGGGCCTTGAGGATCTGCAAGAGGAGGGGAGCGATTTTGAGCTTTTGAGTAATCGAGCATATAATTCTCATTGGAGTATAAGAGAGAGTCGGGATAGAGAGTAAACCTGCTTTTGGAGGTGTATAATGGAAACAATAAGGGCCAACATGGAAAAAAAAAGATGAGGAGATCATCTATTCTCTGCCGCTTATAATAAAAGCTTAAGGATGAGCATTATCGGGTATAATTCATTTCAATGTTACTTTGATTAAAACCCATGTAGAGGATATAGAGTATCCAACAGATATTGATATGTGTTGACCAATCTTATTCTATGCATCGACTGAAGCGTTACAATTTTTTAATCTATACGGTGTGTAACCTATGTCCTTGGCATGGTGTACAAAGATGCTCTTTGAAGATAGATTGCTCGTGCTGACAAACAAGCTCCAACACATGATGGAACTGTGTGTTTGATTTTAGCTAGTATTGTAGACTCTACGAAAATTAAGCTGTTATACCTATTTTTCACCCCTATATAAATATGTTATGCAGGTGCAAATATATGAAGTCAAAAGATAAACTATCTATAGAAAAGAGCAAACTTAATCGAATAAGCTAAGAAGTCTCAAATGGTGTAACTTAATATAATAAAGACTATGTGGATTATAGTATACGTTATTATCTTCAAACAAGAAAGAGTTGCTTACTACAGATCATGACTTAGTAGAAAGATGAACGCAGTACCTAGAAACTATATCTCCATAAAACGATATAGCTATGAATCTCATGAATGATAAGTCAACATGCAAGCAGCTCACAAAAGGAGACCATCACCTTTAACTAAAGCCACCCTAACCACACGTCGAGCTATGTTGCCTTCAACAAAAGGATTGTGCCGCCATCAATGAAAAAGGTTGCACCGCCTTTAATAAAGAGACTATGTTACCTTTAATAAAAAAGACTAGGCCGCCTTCAACAAATAGACTACACCACATCTAACTAAAGATGACTCTCCACAACCAGGGTAGTAATAGTGTATGGTGTCGTTGCTAGTCACTGAGCATTTTGATGGACACCCAGCCAAAAATAAAGTTGTTTGTAGTTCTAGCATCCAGACTCACAAAACCAATTCAAATCTGCCGCCCAAAACAAAATTCAAAGTTCCCTCCTACAGCCAAATTCGAAATTCCACCTATAATAATCTTCCTGCCTGAACACAAGTCAGCAATCCATGAATGATTGGTTTAGCACATGAATAAGAAACATGTAGCAAAATCCAATGGTAGAGGTCAATTTTAAGAAGATGACATTATTATGATATCAGTTTATTTACTATAAAAGAGAAAGCACTATACCAAAATGGGTAGGATATTGAATAGTTTCTCTGAATCTAATACTGAAAAATACTTGTGTTCTCTACCATCAAAACCATATACTAACAAGAATATATGGAAAAGTGTTGAACCATGGATGTAGAATTTCTTAACATCCAAATCACATATACAATATTTTGTTCAATTTTGATTGAATTGATAGTTAAGTTAAAACTATCATTTTAATAAATAGTTAAAATGCATCTACCTAATTGTATAAGCTTAAATAACATAATTACTTTATTTTAAGGCAAATTTGATATCAATTAAGTTTGTTGATTCTTAATTATGGAAGTATTTAGAAATCTCAATTACTTCATAATTAAGTGGGTGTTGTGAAATGAAAAATCTCAATAATATTTTGGTGCCAAAAGGAGTGCCGAGCCCCAGCAAAACCTTTCTATAAAGTTCTGCATCCTTGATTTCCATAAACGTTCAAACCTATAAATGCAATCTGAAAATTCCTTTACCCCTCCCCCCAGTAGAAGCTAATCACTTAGCTGCTAAACATAGTAACAAACCTTTCACCTTTCATATAAGCATGTAGGCCTACTTTAGAAAATTACAACTGGCCTTATACTCGAGGCGCTAAATGCATTTGTAACTCAGATCAATGACAAAATGACAAGGATTGAGAGGTTCGTATCAAAAAATCTCCCATCCAGACCATCTAATTCCCATAGCTCTATAGCTCACTACTAACTTTTTCATGCTGCGTAACACGTGTAGGCAATGAATAAACACGGTAATCTCATCAATGAGAGTGATGAGGCTGGATTATTAAGCTTAGGACCAAGGGACAATAATAAAGCCTAAATCAACCCTAACATGAAAACTAAGCCAGCCAATATTAACCCTTATTGCTTGAAAAGCGTAATAACCATGTTGCACAAGATAGAAATGAGGCCACCTCAATCTACAAGTGGATCATCGTAGGTTAGTGCTAAAGTTGAGGAGATGCTAGAGCTCAAAGCCTATATAGAGCAGTAAGCTAAGTTACATATGCAAAAGAATAAAGAAGGAAGGAAGGATGAATGCTCCTCTCAATTTAGTGGAGTTATTGTTGAGTTGTACTTTCCCAATAGCTTCAAAGCCCCAACGATTGAAAAGTAAGATGAGTCATCCAATCCAGACGACCATCTATGCATGTTTTAGTATAATATGGATATATTGAAGACAAGTAGAATAGCCTGCTGTAAGTTATTCCTAGTATACCTTACGAGGGTGGTATCCTAATTGTTAAGAGATACCTATCAGGGGAGATCCATTCTTGGGTATAAATTTTAGCATACTTTCGTAGACATTTCAATGCCGAAAGGGTAGTCTCTCCAAATCCTAACACTTTGTCCTACGTCAACCAAAAGCATAATGAAAGCTTGCGTAGCTATATCAAGCACTTTAATTCGGAGGCAATAATAATAGGAGTAAATAGTAAGGAGACATTGTTCATGGCCCCTCATTCTAAGGTGAAAAATAACACAGAGATGCAAGATAAGAATAACAGAAAACCCTACAGAAGCATAAAGGCCTTCTATGAATAGGCCAGTGGGTACATATATACTCAACAGGCAAGAGTAGCTGAAGGAATACCCATAAAAAGGATTGCTCAAGCTCAAAATGAAAAAAAAGGGAGGCAGACAACTACAACCATGCATCTACTAAAAGATAAAGAGAATTCAACTATACAACGAAAACCCCATTGACACACACTTTAGGACAAATAAATGAAATGATAGGACTAAGCTAGCTCATAGTGTCCCAAATAAGGGAAAGAAACTTGAGCAAAATTAGGGTGTCGCGTATTACAAGTTTCATAGAGTGATGACTATACGAATCTCTAATTGCACTATGAAAAAGGTTTTTGTTGATTCAGGTAAATCTATGAATGTCATATTCAAAGCTGAATACAATAAGATGGGACTTCCAGATGAAGTCCTAAAGCCTAGATCAGAACAAATATGCCTTTAACAATATGGCAATTATTCCAATAGGTATGACCCGACTCCTTATTACAGCAGGAATGGCATAATTATACAAATCTATATATGCAATTTTTCTGATTATAACCCAACGGTCTCCATATAATGCTTTCTTGGGGAGACCTGAGTTGATAGACCTTGAAGCGGTTATCTTTCAATAAGACATGCGTAGGAAGTTTCATTCCCCGACATGACTAGGTAGTGTGAGAGGGGAACAAGTATTGGCTAGAGAGTTGTATGATGTAACTTTGAATCCTAGCAATAAAATTATTCAAAATTATATTGTTGTCACCCCTAATTCTTGTAATAATGAAAATGTAATTAATAAGCTAGTTCAAAGAACTACATTGGAAACAAGTTCCAAGGCGGTTACTAAAATTGGTCAATCTACGATTACTGTGTCTGCAAGGAAGGTGAAAAGCGACTATCTACACATGATAGGAATGGATGAATACAGTTTGGTATTTGCACGGTACTTATTCGACACTTATTAAGATCAAGAAAGTGTAGCTTCATCAAAGCCGCATAAAGTGGAGGATGGAGTAGACTATGACTATGAATGAAGGAAAAGATATGAAACTAGTGGATGATCTAGAAGATGTTCAATGGTCCCCTCAAACCCTTCCGAAATAATGAAGAGTGGAAAAAAATCCAAGTAGGGAACTGCATTTATAATTAATTGATTTTTTAAAGAGATCCTTTGATGTTTTTGCTTGGCCTCATTTAGATATGGTAGGGATTGATCCAGCAACGACCTGTCATGCTCTCAAAATAGACCCAAATGGATACCCCATGAGATAAAATGGCGCACCCTAGATTAGGAAAGACATAATGCTCGTCGTGAAAAGTTGAAAATTTGAAAGACAATGGGTTCATCGAAGAAGTATATTATCCAAAGTAGTTGGTGTTTCCTGAAAAATTTTCACAGCCTCAGAATAGAGTCGAATGGATAAACAACTCTATGGTAAAGGAATGGATCCAAAGACTTAGGGAATGTTAAAAATGACAAAATGAGGAAGTAGAATAAAATTGGCCAAGAGTAGGCTAAGTCAAAACAACTCGGTATCGAGTTGTTTTGATCGGTATCAATCATTATTAGGTTGCATGGGTTTATAATCTTAAACTTAAGAGCTTCAACTATGAAGAACAAATTGCAAATTTTGACGATGAAAATAATAATGTATCGAGTTGTTTATAGTCGGTAGCAATTTGATTGATTGTAACAACCCGGATGTTTATAGCTTTGATTTGTGGATGTTTAATTAATTTTAAATATTCAATTAAGGGTTCTAAAAAATATAATTAAATAACACCCCCTTGATTTATTAATAATGATGGAAAATTCATTTTTAATTTTGTTACATAAATAGGTAGTTCAACGAAAAACTGAAAATACGATCGAAACGCGCTTTTGGTAATGGTTAGAAAGTTGTTATGCTTTAAAAAACAAATTTAAATGGTTAGAGAAAACATTTATAATTGAATGTAACAATACGTTAAGTAATAATGAGAATTAATAAGTATAAAATATATTTAAAATATGAAATGATGAGATTTCTTAAGTGTGATAATGAACAAAGGTTTATGAAAACACTCTAAGATTCAATATGTTTTCTAATGAATGGTACTTTGGTGGCTTAAAAAATGGTGGGAAGGTTGAAAATGTGATTTAAGGACATTTTGGGTTTTTAACCTTTCTATATTATTTTAATTTATATATTTTTTACTTCATCTTATATATTAACTTCCCAATCCATTTCATCTTCATAACTTTCTTTTTTTCCCATCTTCCTTATCTTATATTATTTTGGAAAAAGACATATCTTTTATCTTAGACAATTATAGCTAGGATTTTGCATTAATTGTGCAAGGTGAGATCTTTATTCCTTTTTTACTATTTGTATGACAGTGAATATTGTGAAAATTTTACATATAGCTTAGTTGTGATTTTAAAAATAACTCTCATGTTTAATGTAACTATTTTAAATCATATTTTGATTTGGAAATGAAAAAAATGCAAAGCAACCACGGTGATGACAAATTCGATACTATTCATGAAGGGGTGGGGAAGTTCTGTGTTGGCAGAGGGTCCATATGTGACCCTTGGTATATTTTTTAGAAGTGTACTATGACAGGTGGTACCCCGGTACCTTGTCATTGTATGGAATCCATTCTCCAATAAACGCTTTTACGGATTTAGTCATATACCTAATACGATGAAAAGTAGCTAATGTTACCATTTCGACTATGATATAATATTTATTTTTAAACCCTAGATATTCTTATAATTATACTGGATAATCTATTTGAAATGGTTTGATTATCGTAAGGTAAAAATCCATCTGTGTTTATGTGCGCATTGTCTTAGAGATACCTTGTTTTGAAAGGGTTTTATAAATATAACAATCCAAATAATTTGAGTTTCTCATGATGGATTACCAGACTAATCCAAATGTTATTTTGTTATAATACTCAGATCAAGTCAGAGTATTTTCTAGAATCAGCTTGGATGCTTTGGAGCTTCAAGAGACGAACCGGATGCCTCAAGGACATATTTTCATGTTTTTATTTTCCGTTGTGTTTTCTTATTTGTATTTATCAGCATTTGTAAGGATATATTGTTATAACTATTTAGGCAGATGATAGGCCAGACTTGGATGTTGTTTGAATATTAAAGATTTTCTTTTGTAAAGATAATTTGGATATTATATATTACTCATCGAGATGTGAGATTGTTTATGTCTTTTTTTTCTTTCGCCCCAATAATCTGTCATATTGGCACTTGGATGTTTGGCACATAAATACTGTGAATGTATTAGTGTCGACTCTTAAGGGTTGAAAAGGCGGGTCATTACAGTTGGTATTAGAGCTTAGGTTGAGCGAATACCTAGGCTTTGGTGGGGTAGACTCATTAGAGATAGAGTTATTAATACCCTAGAATGAGTTTGAGTATGTGTGTGATATATACAAGTTCATATTAGTTAGTGCTATAACAATGTTATATATTATGTTGGTTTATCGATTGAGTGGTTTATGAATTCTAGTCGACATGAAAGGTACATCTATATCGATAGGAGTCTCTAAACTCTTAAACAGGGCAAACTGACACAGTAATGTTTTGAAATTTGGTATATGTAATAATTTTACCTAGATTTTATATTTTATATACATAAAAGAATAATTTTTTGAAATTGATAGAATTATTTATGACGTGTTTGGTTGTTAGGTGGCCATAATATTCAGTTATCATCGGTTATTGTTTGACTAGTTGTGCTCAGCTAGTTTGTTAGCATTGACTATAGTTTGTTGATTTTTGAAGTTTTGCTCGTCCAATTTATGAGCAGTTTTACCTTTTCATTATATGGATTGGATAGATAGTAATTGTGGATACACTAAAATGAACACCTTATGAATTAAGTTCAAGATTTTACTATAATGCATTCGGTTGTAATGTTGGGTTAAAATTGGATTTTAATAAAGATGTTATAAAAGGAAATGTAGGATATTATAAAATAAATAATTGAGTAAGATTTATATAAAGATGAATTTATAAAATTAAATTTATAAAATGTGTTTTGTAAATAAAAGGATTTTTGAGGATTCAAAACCTGTGGTCTCTGAAAAGATTTCAAAAGAGTATTGAGAAAATTATTACTTGAAAGTTTTTACTAGTATGGATATTTTAGACAGGAAAGTTTAAAGTATGGGTATTTTCTTTAGTTTTGTTCGGGGAATGAGTCTCGATTTGTTTTGTGATGATCTGAATAATCTTCTAAGTGACGATCAGATGTTTGCCTGGAGGAACATTAAAGTGCACTTAGTAAATTATTCTCTTTATCATTATACAATTGAAACGAGTTCAAATCCGAACAAATCCAAAGCAAGTTGGAAATTGATATTTTGTTAAAACTATTTATTTGGACATATATACAGTATTTTTTCAAAAGGAGGCTTTGAAATAGAAGAAATATTTTTATGTTAACTAGTTTGAGTGGCCCGAAAATAACTAAAAATGGAAAAGAGATGTGTTCGGATGGTAAGCACTTCTCTAGGTATTACCCTTCTTGGTAAAGGAATGTATGATGTTATTTGGTAGTATCCAGTTCTTAGTATCATTTTGGGGTTACTCGGGCTATATGTATGCTTTTTATGGCTAAAAAAATATAATATCATTTCAACATGGTTTTTAAAATAAAATAGGGTATTTGGATCTTGAGTTTACTTAAGGGAAATAAATTCAAAATAAAAAAATTTGAACCAGATAGTGTTATATACTCTCAAGATGTAGTGGAATATTATACAAGTTTAAAAACTTAAGTGGTGTTTAATAGAAAATATTTTCACAAATAGTTATAGGAAGTAAATAGGTTAAGATTTTATGTTAACTGGTTTCCTTCTTTTGTTTAAGATGAAATTTCGAGGTCGAAATTCTTTTAAAAGGGAGAATGTAACGACCGGGAATTTTATCGCTTTGATTTGTGGATATTTTTTTTAATATTCAATTAAGGGTTTAAAAATAATAACTAAATAACTACCTTTTAATTTATAAATAATATTGGAAAGTTTATTTTTGAATTTTTTTTACATAAATAGGTAGTTCAATAGAAAGCCGAAAATGTGACTGAAACATGCATTTCGCATTTTCAGCTTTTTATCAAACGACAAGTCGTAGAAATTCATTATTCTATAAAAATAAATTTTAAATAATTATTGAAAACATTTAAATTTTGAATTTAAAAGTAAATTAAATAATAATAAGAATTAATAAATATAAAATATATTTAATATTTAAAATATGAAATATGAAATATGAAATAATGAATTTGAAATCGAAAGATTTCTTAAGTGTGATAATGAACAACGGTACATGAAAACGCTCTAAGATCCAACATGTTTTCATATAAATGGAACTTTGGTGGCTTAAGAAATGATGGAAGGGTTGAAAATCTGATTTTAAGGGCATTTTGGGCATTTAACCTTTTTTACTTTATTTTAACTTTTATATTTTTTTTACTTTGTATTATATATATTCACTTCCCAGTTCATTTCATATTCATAAATCTTGTTTTCTTTCTTTTCCCATCTTCTTTATCTTTTATCATTTTGAAGAAAAAATCACATCTTTTAGCATAAACAATTTTAGCTTGGAATTTCCAATAACCGTGCAAGGTGAGATCTTTATTCCTTGTTTACTATTTGTATGATAGTAAATGTTGTGAAAATTTTACTTATAGCTTGGTTGTAATTTTTAAAATAACCCTCATGTTTAAAGTGATTGTTTCAAATCATATTTTGATTTGGAGATGAAAAAAGATGCAAAGTAACGGGATGATGACATATTCGGTACTATCCAGGAAGAGGTAGGCTAATTTTATGTTGCAGGGTTCATGTGAGGCCATCGGTATATTTTCTAAATGTGTACTGTGATAGGTGGTACCCTAGTGCATTGTCATTTATGGAATTCATTCTCCAATACGTGCCTTTACGGACTTAGTTGTATACCAAATATGTTGGAATGTTATTAATGTAACCATCTCAGCTATGATTCAATATTTATTTTAAAACCCTGGACATTATTATAATATCACTGGATTTTCTATTTGAAATGGTTTGGTTATCGTAAAGTTGAGACCCGTCCGTATTTATTTGCGGTGCGGTCTTACGAGATATCTTTATTATTGAAAGGGTTTTATAAATATAACAATCCAAATGATTTAAGTCTCTCATGTTGGTTTACCAGACTGATCCAGGTGTTATTTTCTTATAATACTCGGGTCGGACCCAACTATTTTCCAAGAATTAGCTTTGGAAGGTTTGGAGCTTCAGGAGACGAGTTGGATGCTTTCAAGGATGTATTTCTGCATTTTTATTTTCTGCTGTGTTTTTTTATTTCGTTTATCAGCATTTGTAAGGACATGCCATTATAGCTCTCCAGGCTGATGATAAGTTAGACTCAGATGTTGTTTGAATATTAAAGCTTCTCTTTTGTAAAGATAATTTGGATATTATATGTTATTCATCACGATATGAGATTGTTTTTTTTCTTTTTTTCTTTCACTCTAGCAATTTGTCTTTCTGGCATCTGGATGCTCGGCACATATATATCGTGGATATATTAGGGTCAACTCTTAAGGGTCGAAAAGGTGAGTTGTTACATTGATATTCTTTGGATATGTGCATGATGAAGTGGAGACCCACCATGAGGCAAAGTTTGGAGTTTGGCATGCATAAATAGGTCGATAATGAGTTGTTTTGTTATTGTGGGAAATGTGCATGATAACATGTTCTTCATACTGAAACTTCAGATCTAGAAAAAAGGACTCGTTCAAGCCTAGAATCACGAGATTTACGCTAGGATTCATCTATAAATAGCAAGGGACCTTACACTAGAAAGAAGATGGTCGTTTTGGACAAGAGATTTTATCCTCTTCCTCCTTTAACTCATAAAACATAGATAAATACAAGATTTTCCAGATTTCAGATGGAAATTGATTGTATATTGTTATATTTCGTACTGAATTAATCAATAAAAAAGAATTAAGTGGACGTAGATTAAAAATTGTGCCAAACTACTATAAAACTTTGTTTTTTTCTTCTTTTTACTTCATTTTCATCATTTTAATATTTGTTTGATTCAGATTGATACTGGGTTGTGGTGTCGATGATTAGCTTATTTTTGATGCTTTTATTGAGAACAACTTGAGATTTGATTTGAGAAAGATTAAGAGGCCTACTACAAGAGCTATTGCTAGAGGAAATCAACTAAAGTATGAGGCAACTATGAGGCGTCTTCAAGATCTAATCCGCCTTTTATCTATTTTACCAAAGAGTAAACAGAAGGGACGAGGGCAAAGATGCAAGAATGATTGCTACATGGATAAGAAGAGATGATGAATGGATTTTTCCAAAGGATGGAGCAACAAAGGATAGCCGGAGCATCTGTAAACCAGAGTTGTAGACTGGAAGAGCATGTAAGTTCACTCGAAAATAAAGCAACGCACATCAGACCAAATCCCTTGGAGGCAGCGCAAACCAGTATCGATCAGTATGAACAAGTCAGCACCGACCATTATGGTCTAGGGGAATGGTCAATTTGGATTTTAGGCACGATGGAGCATGTCAGAGGGATGATGTTGAGCTATGGAATGGATATCAGAATGCAAACATATAGCCACAAAGATTAAGACCAAAAGTTCTCTGTAGGAACAAGGGGCGGAATAAGATTTGAATTGAAGGTGTTTGGAGCCCCAGAAGTACCATTTAAATAATAATGATAGAACTGCTGATATGATAAGACAAGTGATGAGCGGTGGACCACCGGACTAGAGTTTGGAGGATGTAAACCGAAACTCACGTACTTCGAACATCCGATATTTTAGGAATCCACCTGATTTCAAGCTATTGGAAATGAATAATGAAAGGATGGATCCAAAAGTTCATTTGATGAAATATGTCCAGCACAAGACATGTGGGGTGCTTCGGAAGAAGCGATATGATGGTGCTTCCTAATGTTTTTGACTGATCTAGCCGCAAATGATTTTTTCCAACCAGAGAATGGGTTAATCAGCACATGGACTAGATTAGTGGAGAAGTTTATGAACCAATTCAGAGTCATATAGTACAACCAAGAAATGTAATGACTCTTTCGAGCATAAAGAAAAAGGAAGGTAGTACTATATTAAGCCATTTGATTAGATTTAATGTAAGTGTTGCTGCAAAGTAGAAGCCAGACCCATCAATAGCTTTGACGGCGGTGGTATCCGGAGTTACCAATAAAATTGATTTTAAGATAGCCTTAGAGAGAGATCCATCGACGGATCTTGTGAATTTTACTGCTAAACTGAGAGATATTTATGCCAGGGGATGCAAAAGTTAAGAATGGTGGATGAATATCATAAGGGATGGAGGACCATCCAAGGCAGGATATGGAAAAGATAAGGGAAAAAGAAATGCCGATAACGGCTTTGGAGGATCAAACCGAAAAAAAGGGAAAATAAATTTTCCTCTTATACCGAATTAACAGAGACCCCAAAGAACATCTACCTTGAAATCAGGCGGTTGATTCCTTATAGAAAACATGCAAGAAGAGAACCTATGGATTGGGAGGGAAAGTCTGGAAAATACCGCCTATTCCATGAGCTGGATAGGCATGAAACTAATGAATGTAGGCAACTTCATGACTTATTAAAGAAGCAAGTTTGGAGTAACCAGCTTTAATAGTATTTAAAGAATCAAACTGCAGTGGTGCAATAGGAGCAACGTCCATTAACGGTCGACGTACCTGATCGCGGTCAAGGATCTAGATTAGGTATTGTAATCCCATAATCGAGATGGAATGGAATAAGGTCTAATTTTTGGATTTATACTTTTCTTTAAATAAGCTATGAAGGATTACCACCCAGCTACTTACATATATACATAACCTCGATCGGTCCTAAAGCATGGTCTTGGTGAAGGTTTGAGGGTAATCATTGACTAGATTTTTTTTTGTTATTTTTGCACGACGAATAATTAATTGATGGATACTTAGATTTGAAAATCATTCGAACATGATAATTGATAATTGTTATTATTATAGGATACCAATGAAACTTGACTATTCCTTAAACCTAATCATAAACTAAAAGGACATGATTCCCTTGATCGGAGAGACGAAGCAATGAACTATGAAGTAGAAGCCCCTTACTAAAGAGTGAGTGGATGGACTTGTACAGGATAGCAAGTCCCCCTAGGGAAAAGCTTGGACATTGGGTACCCTCGTCGAAGAGTGAGCAAATTTGGTTCAATCTATATTTATGATTATGATATCTAGAGAGATTAAAAACTAAACTTTAGGATTTGAACGCCTCTTGATTTAAAATGATAATGATTACTGAAAGATTAATAAAAGTCATTGCCTCGACTTGGTTGGGCTTGCTTATGATGGGATGCAAGGCGATACTAGACGATTCATATGTAATGTCTCAATTGATGGCAATGCCCTGTTATGATTAATAATGCATGATAGCATGGCTTATGATTTACCTATGATAATTTAATCCCGAATGAATGGGGGATAATTTTGATTTATTATATGTGATATATTAAATTCAAAGAGAATGCAGAATGACTATGATTTAGAGCTAACACTTAAGCATGGATTTGAGTCCTTAGCTATGATAGTCTAAAACGATCTTTGATTTATGGGTGAATTAAAAGAACTGGATGGTTCGCCATGATTAGCCCAGTGGATAGCCAAAAAGAAAAAAATATTGATAATTTTCCAGTTATGATACGTGTTCTTAAACAAAGTATGCCTTGTATTCATAAAAATGTATTTTGAGGGGAAAGTGTTTCTGGAAAAAAGTTCATAGTCTTAAAACAGGCTCAAAAAGATAGACTTGATATATCGGATGATGAAGGAATGGACCCAGAGACTTGGGAAACATTAAAAACGACAAGATGAGGAAGTATAAGAAAATTGGTTAAGACTGAGCTAAGTCAAAACAATTCAATACCGAATTGCTTTGATCGGCACCGATCGTTATTTTTTTGCATGCACTTTCATACTTGGACTTAAGAGCTTGAATAATAATAAAAATTGCATAATTTGGTTATGGAAACAACTCGATGCCAAGTTATTTATGGTCGGTAATGAGTAGATTGATATTCTTGGGATGTGCGCAACATAAAGTGGGGACCTAACATTAGGCAAAGTTTTGAGTTTGGCATACATATAATAGGTTGGTACCGACCTATTATGGTCATTATTACATTGTTTTGTTACTATAGGAAATGTGCATGACGACCTATTCTTCATGCTAGAACTTCAGATCTAGAGAATATGATTCATTCAAGCCTAAAATCAAGAGATTTATGATAGGATTCATCTATAAATAGCAAGAAACCTTCAACTAGAAAGGAGATGGGCATATTCGACAAGAGATTCTCTTTCTCTTTAACTCATAAAACTTAGACTACTCCAAGTTATATTATATTATAGTTGAAAATTGATTGCAAGTTGTTGTATCCAGGAGTGAATTCATCGATAAAAAGGGATTAACTAGACGTAGGCCAAAGATTTTGCTGAAACACTATAAAAACTTTGTGTTTTTCTTTATTTACTTCGTTTTCATCATTTTAATAATCATCTGATTTAGATTCTATCGATATTGGGGTGTTGTATCAATTTTTGTTGCAATAAGTTGTAAATCCATTCATGGTAAAGAAGTCCAATGAGAATTGGAGAACTTATGTAGCTTCACTAATCTCAACAAAGCTTTCCCCAATGATAGTTTTCCTTGCCTAGAATTGATCAACTGGTTGATGCAACTAGTGGACATGAATTGTTGATGTTAATGGACACTAATTCAGGTTACAACAGATAGCTATGTTTGAGCCAAATCAAGAGCACACGAATTTCATCACAAACAGGGAATTATACTTCTATAAGGCGATGCCATTTGGATTAAAGAATGCGGGGACAACATACCAGAGGCTAGTTAAAATGATATTCGAAGATCAAATTAGAAAGAATGTAGAAGTCTATATCATTGATATGATTGTACAATTCCAAAGTATTTTCTAACCATGTGAAAGACTTGGAAGAGACTTTCGTAACATTGTGGTGCTGTGGAATAAAATTGATCCCTTTAAAGTGTACTTTGCAATTCACTTAGGCAAGTTTCTAAGATACATTATGAGCGCAAGAGGAATAGAACCCAATCTTGAGAAAATTGACGCCGCCAAGAAAATGAAAATTCCAGATTAGCCTAAAGATCTCATGAGTTTGAATGGGAAAATAGCATCCTTGAGCAGATTTATTTCTAAAGTCATTAATAAATATGTTTCGTTCTTCGATAAAATCAAGAAGGGTGGAAACTTTGAATGGATGGAAGAATGTAAAGCGATGTTTGAAGTATCAAAAGATCACTTATCCAATCCATCTATAATATCAAAGTCGGTCCTAAGTAAGAATTTATTCATATACTGAGCTATAACTAATTTAGCTATGAGCTCAGAAATAGTATGAGAGGAAGCGAAGGAGCAATGGAAAATATACTTCGCTAGCAAACGTTTGTCTGGAGCCAAACTAAACTACTCCGTAATAGAAAAGCTAGACTATAACTTACTACCCATGGCCAGGAAACTATGGCCATATTTCTTAGATCACCCCATTAATGTGCTCACGGACAAGCCATTAAAACAAAAACGGCAAAAAGCCAAAAACATCCGGTCGTCTATTAAAGTGGGCCATTGAACTAAGTAAGTACAATGTTTCATAGTGCCCATGCAATGTGATCAAAGGTCAAGCGCCCATCGATTTCATTGTAGAGTGCACAACACCAACAATGCAACAAAATGAAGAAACAAAAGAGGCCCATAGTTGTGGCAGCTTTATGTTGATGGTGTTTCAAATGAACAGAGGGCAGGTATTGGATATGTACTTGTCACTCTATATTGATAGAAACTATATGGTGCAGTTAAACTTGAATTCAAGTGAAAAACAATGTCGTAGAATGCGAAGCACTCATTGTTGGGCTCAAAATGGTGAAGCTAATGAAAGTAACACATTTGAAGTTCATAGTGATTTGCAACATATTGTAAACCAAGTGCATGACAATTACAAATTAAAGAATGAACTACAGCTAAGTATGTAGAACTGTCCAAAGAACTACTAGCTCGGTTTGAACAGTTTGATATAGAGAAGACTCTCAAGGAGGAAGATTCCTCGGTAAACTCTTTAGCCAAGTTGGCAAGTACCAAGGTAACACAAGAAATGAAGGGGATTCATGTAGGAAACCTAACTAAGCCTAGCATTTCAAAAATAAATCAGGTCTTAGGACTAAAACGAGCTCAATGAGCAAAGGTCAAAATGTGATGAATCAAAGCGAGCTAGATGTGACTTAAGGTAACCAAACCTTGCTAGTAATGCAACAAGTAGACATAGAATCTTGGATGACCCCCCATCAAGAACTTCTTGCTTGAAAGAACCTTACCAGCACATAAAGACGTGGCAGGAAAAATTAGATACCATCCCCCTCGCTTCATATTTTTTGATGGAATCCTTTATAAGAGAGGATACTTGACTCCCATTCTAAGGTGCATCACCAAAGAGGAAGGAATTAGAGTCATAAGAGAAGTTTATGAGGGATATTGCAGAGACCACTTAGGAGGAATAAAACTATCTAAAAAGGTGCTAGCGCAAGGCTGGTTTTGGTCAACTACACTAAGTGATGCGCAAGAGTCTATTTTTATGTGTAACAGATGCCAAAGGTTTGCAAGTATTCCAAGGTTACCATTGCATAAGCTCCCATGACCAATCCATGGTCGTTTAACATTTGGAGAGGACTACTTCCAATGTCCAATGGAGGAGTAAAGTACGTAGTTGTAGCAATAGATTACTTCATAATATGGGTGGAAGCTCAGCTATTAGCAACCAAAACTTTGAAGAAAATTGTCACTTTGTGGTCAGAAACATCATAACTAGGTTCGGGTTCCTACATAGAGTAATTTCATATAATGGCACATAGTTTGATAATAAGAATTTCTTCGACCTGTGCGAGAAAAATGGTATAATCAAAAGTTTCTAGTCAATAGCTCAGACAAGTCGAGGCAGCAAATAAGATAATAAACAAATTGCTTAAAAAGACGCTCGTGAAAGCTAAAGGAAAATGGATAGAAGAATTACCCCTAGTTCTGTGGGCATACAGAACATTAACCAGGTTGCCTATATGACATATCCCATTCTTTCTAACATATGATTATGAAGTTATGCTCCTAATCGAAGTAGATGTCCCATCACATCAGTGCTTATCATATGTAACTGAACAAAGTCTACACCTAAAGGAAGTTGCCTTAGACTTCATACAAGAAAGGAGAGACGAAGCATTGGTTAAGTCCATGGTTTATAGATAAACAATGGTGAAATTTTATAAATCAAGACTCAAAGAAAGGAAGTTACACAAAGGATATCTTGTCCTAAGGAAAGTGACAGCTAACACAAAGGACCCAAATGAAGGGGAATTTGGGCCAAATTGGGAGGGACCCCTGGTAGTTGTCGAAGCACTTTCGAATAGCGCATACCACATCTCCAATCTTGATGAGAAGAGCATGGAACTTGGAACACCTAAGGCCAGTTTGATACCTTTTTGTAGCAAAATGTAATATGCAATGTTTTAATTATGAAAGATCAATAAAACAGTAAATTAGACATAGGGATATTGGACTTCCTGAATCAGTATAAAAATATGTTTGCTAATGTTACTTACTAACAAACCAAACTTGAGTTATAATTACATAACTCGGCTTTTCAGTCAATACTACAGTAGATGTAGGAATATTGGATAGTCCGGACCAGTATAAAAATAATGTGCTTGAATAAAAGAGGTTGTAAATACATGACCTGACTTCTCAGTCCAAACACAACAATTTGCACCTGTAACGAAGCAGATCATGTTAAACGCATGACAAAGCACAAAATGCTAACACAAAGTTCAGAAAAGGAAATGCAAAGTCAATGCAGTAAAATGTCACATTCAGAATTAAGAGCCAGAAAGAAGTCAAGAAAAAGTAATACAAGCGGCACGGATAATGAGAGAAACTCAAGTATCTACCCAAAGCTACAAAGGTAAACATATTTTTTATTACAACTTCCTACATAGTAACTCCATGAATTATTATGACATATAGCATACATGCATATACGTGAATCAAAACCCTATGAAATGCTATGGGGAATTTTAGTCAATTTCTGTATCCTTAGCTAATATTAACTTTCTTCTCCTACAAGAGGTTTGAGCTACAGAAGGCGATGGCATTTCAATTATAACAACTGAAGAATCTCATGACGCTTCCATGACTAGGGACCTTGGGTCAAATCGCCATGAAGGGATGAAGTTGTCTCAATTATACAAAATACTTAAATCAAGTCCAGGAAAAAATGAGTTAAAATGTCTATCGCACATTAAAAAGCTATGTTGGCCATGACATACTTAATCTTCTCTTGTTGAAGGTTTTTGACTGAAGAAGATTTACCAAAGTCGAAGATGGCTAAGAAATGGCGACGAGAGTGTGGAATGATTAAAGCAGAGGGCTGTATGGTTGGAGTCAAGTTGGAAACTTGATCCTCGAGTTCATTTATGCACCCAATAGCAATAAGCCGCACCCAACCCAAGTCATCCAAGCTTTAACTTTTATTTTCTTAGTCTTTTTAGAGAAAGTGCCAAATAGCTTATACGTAGTTGAGCACCACTCCGTTTTTACTTTTTCTTAGGATTTCCCAATTTCTTCTCATAAGAGGCCTTCAATTCGTCATAAAACTTGGATTGGCCATTTTCTTTTTCCATTCAGAAACTGTTCGGTCATCCAATTTAAGAGGAGGCACAAGAGCTGTACTGGAAGCAGATATTTTAGGGAAATTTTCTTCTTTGCTGAGCTGCATCGCTACTTGCTTTGACAACTCTTCCACGGTATCATTAAGCTTCCTAATCTCATCTTCATAGGAAACTAAATAACTTTTTTATACCTCCTTTAAAAACTTTCTCATATGTCGAAAACACGAGCACATGCAGTTTCTAATTCCTTTTTCAACTCCTGTATCTTCAATTGAGACTTAGCCAACTCATTACATTGGTTGGTGATGCACATATACTAACGTGATAAGGCGTCCTTAGCTTCTTGAGGTTTGCGTAAAAGTTTGTTAACCTTTTCATTATCGTCAGCCAATATATGTTCATGCAATTTAGCAGAACTAGCCAGTTGTTGAATGCCAGCCCTCGGGTTAGGAGAGGACAAATAGGAATTAAAGGGTTTATGAGGTTCTAGAGATGTTGGAACAGCAAACTATGCAACACATAAAAGGGTAGTAATATAATAAAATGAAAAATCAATTAGTGTTTCATGAAATAAAAAAAATGAAATAAATATATATCTACACACAATGTACAGAAGCCATAGAATAAGTTGCATGAAAATTTAGTCGATCAAAAATTTGAAGTACAAGAAAGGGCACAATCCTTGCGCATGACAGCCTATTTTGAACCACGGCAAATGGTGATGCACTAAGGGGAGCAGTTCATCCTTTAAGGAAGGACCCCATTTGCATAGTACGATATCATAAAGTGGATCCATCTCATGAATATATTGTGAAATCTTGGACAAGAGCCTTTGAGAGTCCCTCTTTAGCTATGTAATAGACTTTTTAAGTTTGTTTTCCTTCTTGTTAGCACCTTATTTTTCTAAACGCTCAACGTAGCCACTTAAATCCCGAACTAAACTACCTTTATTGAATTGCTTAAATGAAAGATGTTTATCAACACTCACACCTCCTATCTAAAAGGAAAAGAACATGGATTTAAAAAAAAAAAAAAGCTGATGCATGCAAAAAAACATATAAGTTATAATCGTAATGACAGAGCCCAACAACATTCATCGACCACAAAAGGTTTTCATCAAGATAAAAACAACAATTGCAATAATAACTAGAAGGATAACCATGTTCAAATTCTAATACAAACTTCGATAAGCCTAAAAGAAAGTTATAAAAAATGAAGAAGAGAGTATAACTGAAGTTCAAAAGATTACTTCTTCGAAACGGCAAGGCCAGTAGCATGACTAAAACCAGTGCCTTGTGTAGCAAGAGAAGTGTCCACCAAATCAAAGTTATCCAACATCTCTTGAATTTAGGCTAATAGAGAAGCAAAGGGATCACTGCGTTCCCTAACCCATGTGGTATGGCAGTGGTCTTGACTAGACTTGATACGCTAAGGGTCATCTAAAATCCCCAGGCTTACCTCTACATTAAAATCATTTAGGCGCTCTACAAAAAGTTTCCTCTTAACTTGCGCATATATTTTGTAAAGAACGTTGAAACTAGTGGACTTGGCATCCCCTTTCATCCTAAGTAATTCCCTTTCCAGCCATTACACGCTTTGTTCTTGCCTTGCACTTTTATCCTTCACCTTAGTTAGTTTGTCCTCCACCTTCATGGCGCGTGACTCCATCTCTTTAAATTTTTCATTCAGCCTTCCACCTGCCTCTTATAACCTACCTCTTTCTGACTTCTAGCTTCAATTTCAAGAGTAGCAACATTCAAATCCCCTTTCAACTTTAGAACTTCCGCTTGAGCACTAGCCAATGCAGGCTCAAAATTCTCAACTCTGACGGTGCAACTCCATAACTAAAGCATACCCCTACAGAAAATGATAAATAAATGATGAAGTAATTGTACAAAAGTATTCATAAGCATATGTAATGTAATGACCATAATTTTTATTAACATTGTTAGGAAAATTTAATTAGGTAAATTAAATGAAATGATGTAAAATGGTAAATGGGTTGAAATTTGTGATTAGTAGGGGTAGCCGTTCCATATACAAATGAACTAAAGAATTAAAACGTTAAGGCAAATAGATAAAGGGCAAAATAGGAAAGAGATTATTCTAATACCCTAAACCCCAAGCCGTGTATACTTCACAAATTCATTTCATTTCAAAAACTAAATATTAAGGCCGACCACCATTAACAAGAACAAGAGGAAGTTAAAGGAAATCAAGGGGAAGAAAAATAAAAATCAAATACATTCAAATCTTAAATCCTTAATCTCAAAGCTAAGGTGAATAATGACTACAACTCACTTTTCGTATTGTTTTCGGTTTTAAGGTTAATACGAACTTATTTGCAATGTTATGCCATGATTTTAAAGGATAAAATGTTTGTATTTTCATGTTGGTGATTATGCTTGTTCATATAGATTTTATGATATGTTTTGATGTAAAAACTCTATTAAATGACATCCAAATGCTTTTCTATTTTAGATTTAGATCAGAAATGATATTTTAGAAATGGGTTACAATTTTCATAATTTTTCAAATTATTGTGGATTTTATATTATTTTCTAGTGAAGAAAATGATTATTTGGGCTTAAATTATTTATGTTTTGGGTCTGAAATTATTATACGTTAGAAAACATATTAAAATTGATTTTCTAGAATTTTTGTAGAATTTTCCTAAATGTTTTAATAGATTTATAAAATTATTTAAGGTATGGGACTTAAATGTTTTATATATGTATAAAAGGAGAAGGGGAATTTTGCAAAAAAAAAAAAATTGTTTACTTCTGAAATTTTGGTAGCACTTTCAAAAAAAAAATTACAACCAATATTGACAAACATACCAGGTTAGTTGAAAATATTTCTTTTCAAAGTTAAAAACAAATTTTACGTGCTTTTGGCATGTCTCGCCCATTTTGGTATAGAGGTTCCGACTAAGTACCGCCGCCAATAATGCTATCGAAATCAATGCACATAGTATCAATAACTTGGTGCATAGTGAGTTGAAAAAAGGCGGAAGTAACTGGATCGAGATCATAAGTTCCGATAGGGTTGAAACGTGTCTTTGTTTTTAAAAAGGCCTGTAAGAGCACTCTTCAACTTGCTCATGGCTAGATCGATCTGTTTTGGATCAAACATACCCTTGGGTTGTAGTTTTGAAAGCCTTAGTCATTTCTCGGAAATTCCTCTTAAGTCGGAGTCCTCTATTGTTGCTATAGCAATTGCAGTAGCTGGTGTAATTTATTTTGATTCAGATGGTGGCCCTTCGACTTTATCAAGTTTTCGGCCTCAGAGATTCTAGAAGCACATCGGATTCTATCGAATCTTCGGGTCAGCTCCGAGTATACTTTCCGCATATCTATTTCTATCCTTTTGAGTGGGCTGATGAGGCCTTCTGGCAAAGAAAGTAAGCCAACAGCCTAGCGTGTAGTCCTTTTTACAACAGATGGGGTTCAATGGCTGCTAATTTCTGTAACATCTTCGCAAGCTAGTCCTAAGTAATCGTTGTTGTTCAATGGATTCCGGAGGAATGACTTCGTTAGGATTGGAGAATTGCTGCAATTCTTCCTAAATAGACTTGATTCTCCCGTCGAAAGTTTCTTTGAAAGTCTTACCTAAACTCTTCCGATTGAATATGATAAAGCCTAAAAAACAACGAGCTGCTATCATTTCTTCATTCCCACCAATGTGATCCCCATTACAGATGGACAAATCTGTTAGGGGACAGATTACACATTTCAGGACTGCGGTACTAAATGAACCACACGCTAGGCTGTTGGCTTACTTTCTTTGCCCTTGGGAGTAGTGGTTTATAGCGGTTCCTGTTCTTCCTATGCCAGGGGTGGGATCATGCCCAATAGATGATAAGGAGAGGTGCTTGCACGTATGTGTAACGCCAGTATATTAATTGGCCGATGGTTTCTCTACATCATTTGAAAATTCTTAATTGGCTAGTTATAAATAGACACAGGGCTATTTACAGGGGATTACCTCAGACCGGTGTCGCCACCTTTCCCAGGACCGGAATGATTATCCCTGCCTGATGGGTGTACATTCAACCCTAAATGTCGTCGAGTGTATCCTAAGCAATTGCAAGAATTGGGTTCGTTGATATTCCTGGTATAGTAGATCTTCAGCACCAAAACAACCAGTTGAATCCATCTTAGTCAGATGGATAGTGTGAGACTCTCTCTATCAATTGGATATACATGTGAGATTCGCACGAAAATGCTCCTGCTTTGCTTTGAAGGGTTTGCTTTTGACTAGGTTGGATTTCGACCTAGACCAATTTTTTTGAAGGAATGGTTTCGAATAGGTTGCGCCTTTTGCTCTATGTAAATGCTTTCGAAGGGGTCGAAACCCCTAGTTGTCGCTTTTCGTATCTTTTGAAGTCGATGGTTTTGGAGGGTATACTTTGTTTTAAAACTTGGCCACTTCTTCATTGCTTTCGGAAGGGATGGTTTCGATACCACCATTCTTTACTTACGAATTGATTTTGAAAGGAATGCTTTCGACTTAAATGCTTTTAATGACCCTTTTGCTCCATTGAAGGTAGAACCCAAATGGTTTCAGAAGAGATAGTCTTCAAAGGTTTCGAAGGAGGTAATTTTAAATGGTTTCGAAAAGTTTACACATGTTTTAAATTAAACCAAAACGCTTTCGAAACGTTTAATATTTTAAGGTTTTCAAATGGTTTTTAAATAAAGGTTTCGAAGAGGTGGTTCCCCAATGGTTTCGAAGGGTTTTGAAGGAAGGTTTCCAATGGTTTCGAAAGATCTAAAAGGAAAGGTTTTCTAATGTTTTCGAAAGGTAGTTTTAAAGTATTTTAAAAGAAAGATTTCTAAGGTTTTAAAGCTTTCGAAGGGAAGGTTTTCAAGGTTTTCGAAAGGTTTATTTGAATGGTTTTGAAAGGAATGTTTTAGCCTTTCGGCCTAGGTTATATAAAGGGGTTTACTTGGTTTCGAAAGGGGTACTTTATATGGTTTCGAAATGGGTACTTTCTAAGATTTAAATGTTTTCATCAACAAAGATTTGAGTATATAAAGTATAGTGTACATCTATATATATATATTATATATATATATATATATATATATATATATATATTGTGACGAACTACAAATCGATGCCCTTTGAATCGACAATAAACCACACATGTATGACCCAAAAGCACAGACCAACGGAAAGTCAAGAGAAAGAAAAGAAGAGAGAAGAAAGAGAGAAGATAGAACAAACCAGAACAATATAGAATCTCACATCGCAGCGAAAAACATATAATATCATATCAATGATCTTTACAAAACAGAAACTGAATATACATACATCAATCAGAGTTCAACAATCAATCAAAAGTTATCATCCTGGACAGTTATGATAACCTTTCCTCACAATTGTTGATAACATAAACAACTAAGCAATGCAGCGGATAATCAATAATCAAAACAGATACGCATATATGAAATGAAGATCTCCAGCTCGTCTGCTGAAGCTCCAAAAGCACCAAACTAAACCTGTAAATATACCCAGTCTGACCCAAGCATTCAAAGGGAAGAACGTCCGGATCAGTCTAGTAAACCAGCGTGAGAAACACACTCAACTGAATTTATTAAATTACCAAACTTTTCCTTTATCAAAACAAAAGTATCTCGTAAGACAAGCTCACATAAACACGGACATGTTTTTACCTTACGATAACTAAAATATTTCATATCAAATCATCTTAATATAATAGTGTCTATTGCATAAATAATATTCAAAATAGCCGAAATTGTTACCATTATTAAATTCCAGCATACTAGGCTCAACAAATAAAATGGCAGGTACGTAGTGGAGTTTGGATTTCCATATAAATGACCTGGTGAAGGGACTACCTTCCGGCAGTACATCTCTAGAAGAATGCACCGAGGGCCCTCTAGCATACAAAGCACAATAATCAGATACACGACGTCATAGCATATAAAGATATATTTAGAAGAGGATGATCATAGCCTACTTGGGAGCGATCCACTTAGCCTTGCTGCATCTAACCCTGTTTTGGTCATTTCCGGTTGATGAGGCTAGAGGTAAGGATTACCTTTCACAAATCACATATCACATCACTTTGAATGCCACACGGCCATTTCCATTGACTACTAATTTCCTTCCACAAAAGTACAACCCTTAAGCTCATACGTCTCAAGGAGGGTGTTAAGCTAAGAGAAGTTGTATTCTCTGTCACCACTGATGTACGTTTGTAAAAACCAATGTACGTAATCTGTAGAAATGCAATGTCAGACAAACATCCATATAAGTTGTTCAGGAATAGGACAAACCTAAGGTTCTTCTCTACCACATCCTGTTGGGAAATCCCTATGATTAGTAGCGAATAGTCCCCGCATTGGATATTTCATAATGAAGAGACCACTGCTACTGGATGTATATTGCGATTTTAACCCCAAATAATCAACAAGCAGTCCCCCACATTGAAAATCCAAAATATCAATATCATCATAAGCAACCTACACAGTCGTCACATATACGTTGGTCCGAAGTGGTTTTCAGATAAATCTGATCCCAGTCTCTTCGCACCAACAACGCAAAAGCGTTTCACAACCTCCCACAGAAACTAAGTCTCATAGACTTATCACGTCTTCAATTTTCAACTTGCTATTCTTTGGCCAAGAAGGAAGCTCAATGGATTGGATTAATACTCCGCATAATACGAATCAACATCCTCAACACAAATGATAATCAAGCCTACACAGAAGGCTACGTACTAAGTATACGACTAAAAAGTTCCCACATCGAGTCGAAGAACTAAAATTTGGCCAAGTTTGATAGTCGGTTATTTAACTATCAAAACAAACAAACAAATATTCAACACCATAACAATCACTCGACCATTTAAATTAATCTTTTATTGATTAAATCAATTGCCAAATATTCACTTCAATTTATCTTTTAAAAGATATAACCGCAAAACCATTTCAATATCTCAATATTGGAAAACATTTCCATATACTTATTTAATAATAAGTAATTCACAAATCTATTTATTTTCAATACTTAGAAAATATTCCATATACTTAAATCAAGATTAAGTATATATTTCATTCGTAAGGAAAATATTCTCTTAAACATCTTTCATTTGAATTAAAACGAATGTTGCATAAAACATCATTACGACAACCCAAAATCCGTAGTATAGGGATTCGAAAATTAGATAGATATATAAACCCTAATACAATACAAAAACATTTTCTTTCGAAAATCATTTACTATAACAACAGTGTTATAGTCCATCATTTCCTTATTCTCGAAAACGTCTACTTCAACAATGGATGTTGAAATCTTTGCATTCGATAGTTAACACATTTTAAAACATCTTCATCGGTTCAACTTTATTTAAAGATCACTTTTCAAAACGTTTATTTAATTTAAAATATTATTCACTGTCCAAGATCGTGAATATACTTCATTTATCAAATTCAATGTTTCTACACATTTAATAAAGATAATCCACTGTCCAAAATTGTGGATATAATTCATTTACCCAAATTCTTTATTATTACAACATTTAATTTAAAGGATAATTCACTATCAAAAATCGCGAATATATCTCCTTTAATACTTTTCCACATTTAACTTATCAAAATAAGTTGATTTCGGATTTGTAAAACAATGTTTATAAATTCCATTTATATATCATAAAAACTTCAACTTAAAAATCCATTTATCAACAAATTCCATTTATAACTCAATTACATGACAAAATCCAAATTATAAGTTAATTCGCTTATAATTCCTTTATTTACAAAATCACTCTTTTTATAACTTCACAATTATAAATCTTATTCACTTATAAGATTCATTTATAACTCCAATTCAACGTTTACAAAACTGCTTTACAATTATATTACTTTGATTTATAAAATATCAATTTTACAAATCTTATATATAAACCATTTATAATTACTTAAAAAATCTCAATTTAAATAAAATTATTCTTTTGATAATTCACAAATCCTTATTAAAACTTAAATAACTCCACAAACCATACTTAATTATTATTTCACAAAAATTAAAATTTGTATAACATAAAAATTATAACTTTTTATTTATTTCCATTAAATCCATTCCTTTATAACAATTATAAACATATATTTTCAAATCACTTAAAAATCCCTTTTATTTGAAATCATCACTTTAAACATTTTTAAATCACCAAAAATAGGCCCAATGCTGCAACAGCACCAAATACATCAATCACGGCATCCAAAACATCAAATATTAGATGATAACAGCATATATCACAATATCTGTAAATAAATCAACAGTGGTGAGAAATCCAGTTAGATCCCTCCAACCTGTCACCTGCAACAAATTTACATATTAGAAAATGTGTACAATGTCCGCTTCGAGGCAGACGCGCGTACAAAGGGTCATCAGCTCATACACGGGAATGCATAGGGTCATCTGCTCCACTAGGCAGGAATATATCCAAATACCAATCAATATATCATATATCATCCAAACAATCATCAATCATCACAAACAAAATTATTCTCGCTTATATAAAAATATCAATGTGTTAGAAAGAGTGAGTTGTGCTCACATTGCTTATAGTCGTCGCGGTAGCGATTTATTCCGATTAAAATTAAACAAGTGTTTAATTTCAACCAAAATTTTCACTAGCTCAAATAAATCCCATTCTAGCTCCATAATGTAGTGCTCGTCAATACGGACTCAATGCAATTTGTTTGGTGCGAAACGGACCTCATATGAAAAAGTTACAGCATTTTAAACATTATATGAATTAATATATATAATTTAATTCCAATTTCTTTTATTTTTTAAACCTTTGCTTCATCTGGCCGATCGATTTTTTTCTCCACATCAGGGTCGTTCGGCCTTTCTTCTCCTAGGTGATACGAATGCAACCGAACCCATTGAAGCAGCCTATCTCCTTGAATTTGGCATCGCCTATGACCAACTAGAAGATGATCAGAGGCCGCCATATAGAAACGCTACTCGAGCACCATCATCGGCCTGAGTATGATGAAGCTCGGCTATGTATTTTTCTTGAAAAACGTGCGCAAACTTCGTGCATTCAAACCCCTTTTGTCGTTCATTTACTAGACTATTTTCGATCATAGCCGTTCATATCGAAGCTCTCGCGATGCTTAATATTTTTGTAGTTGGATGTTTTTCAAAATTGCTTATGGATTTGCAAAAATATAAGGAAGAAAGATTGAAAATATCGGCCGTTGATTATTACGGTGGCGGCTAGCCCTAACCTCACTAGGATTTGTGCAAAAGGAAAATTAAGTTGGCCTTTTATAGAAAATTTACGCGCACTATTCATCCAGAAATTTTCTGAACTCGAAATGAAACGTGCCTCCTGGCGTTTATAATGTTTTACCCCTATTCCGAACGCAATGGAATATATATTGAAAGCCAATTCGACCATATTTGGAAGATAGGTTTTCAAATCGACTATTTTAAATTTAAAATTCACTTAAACAAATTTCTACGCGTTTTAGCTTGCCCTGGACAAACCGTAAATTCAATTGACACGAAATTTAAAATCTTATAATAATATAACATTACGGATCTAATGAAACTAGTTTCACTGAAATCTGAGACTGTATGAAAAATGGCTATTTTTACTCGTCAATTTAATATTAAAATATTCAATTTCTACAAATCAACTTTAATTCAATTTAAAAAGTTCTCTAACATCATTCTAATTCAAATATGATTTAATTCAACTTTATAAATCATTTTTATTCACATTATATCCAAATTTCACTTATTTATGAAATTTCAAATAATAAATTAATAATCTAATTATCCTATTAAATCCAGATATTTGAATTATAAGTTATCTAGCTTATAAAATTTACTTTTAAATATTTAAAATCAATTAAATATACGAATTTCAAATGACAATTCTGGGTCGTTACATTCTCCCCTACTTAAAAGAATTTCGTCCTCGAAATTACAAAGTAAGAAAAAGTTAAAAATTCCATTAACTTTTCAAAACAAATCGTTCAACTAGATATCACATTCATTCATAAACTTTTTCATAAAAACTTTTCTAAGTTTTCAAATCCATTCTTAGTTATCTTAAAAACTAACTAATATTGTTTAACTTTCAACTCAATAATCAAAAAAAAAATTAGTTATCACAAATTTTCCAATTTCTCAAAAAATTTCTAACACTTTAAATTTTAAGAAAAATTCGCCAAAGTCTCCTTTGTGCAGTTCGATCGTAGTAGAATCACAACATATATATATCACAAATATACATCTCATCTCAGTGATGAGGCATCCCGTGGGGAAAAAAGTGTAAAAGTACGATATGTAATCCGAGATATGTACCTTACATATTATTAGCGAGCATATACGGCTAATATAGCACGAAAGCGAGCTCCAAATGCGAAGCATATGCCATCTGCACCTATAAACACTCAACAAACAATGAGAAACATGTATATATGAAAGTAATATCAATATACAACATATGCCTATACAACAACTATATATGCCAATATAGCAAATGCAACAAAAAGCAACACATCCAACCATCAAACAACTATCATCCAGCTATCATCCAACAAACCATATATATCCAATCAATCCATAACCAAATCAATATAAATTCTCTTTTTATTAATATTCATTGAATTGGTTTTCGATTTAAAATCACATTTGATTTGTTAACATTGGATTTACTAACATTCATTCATATTCAAATTCAATTAGCAATCATTCACTAATTTACATTCAAGTTGGTTCGCTTATAATTCAAATCAAATTCAATTTTATTTAGATTCACTTACTATCAATTTGAATTCAATTATTTAGCTTTCAGATTTATTAATTCAATTCCATACGAATTTCTATACAATCAACTAATAACCAATGTATAACCAACATAACCAAATTTATTTAATTTGCTTACATTCAATTTAGTTTAATATCTAATTCGAATTGAATTCTAGTATTCACTATATTCACATTTCTATACAACACTTCCAATATTATTATTGATTCACAACTTCCTAACTTAAGTTTTATTCAATTCTTAATAACAATATTTTCTAATCCATGTTTATTCCCTAATTCACTTTTACAATTAAAGTTGAATTTCATAATATCACTCAAGTTCATATTCATTTAACTACTTCATTTCATTAATTCACTTTACTAATTTACTTCGATACAAAAATCAACTTCATTCAACGTCACTTAAGTTATGTTTCATTTCAACTTCATTTACATTTATTTTCACTAAACAACTTAAGTTCACTACTAATTTATTTCAAATTCTATTTTATTTAACTTTTATTAAGTCAAATTTCATATCACTTATTCAAATTAAGATTTTGTTTTTCTTAACAAAATTATTTAACCATTTTAACTTTTGGTTTTACTTACATTTTCTCATTTTATAAGTTAACTTATTAATTTATAATTCCATAAACATTTACCTAAGTATACTTCCATTCACCAAACTCATTTTATAATTTCAATTCATGGTTATACAATCACTTTACAACTTAGGCTTATTTAAAATTCCAAATTCATATTATAATCACTTACCCCTTACGTTTAACTTCCATTTCAATAACTTATCAAATCTAGTTCAAATTATTTAACCTTCCTTCGGTTAAATTTCAAATCATATGTTTTATTCATGCTAACTAAAATTCATTTCAACTTTACCAAAGCTAAATCTTGATTATTTCATATTATAAGTCTAAATTCATTTTACTTATACTTATCAATTTCAACTTGAATTTTAAATCAAATTTGTTTACCAAAACAAAATTTCCATTTCAATTTATTATTGGTAGCAAATCCTTCACATAGAAACTCGAAAATGATACTGATGATGTTGCAGTCATCACCCTAATTATTTTCCAGCAACAATAGCGAATTCAGTGCTTTACATTCTTTTAAAAATTCCTTTTAATTCATAAATCACATTTATAAATCTTTTACTTATATAATTTCACTATATTACTTTACTTATACAAGATTCGTTCTGAATTTATTTATCTTACTTAGAGTAATAGCAATATAATATCTTTAACTTTAAAAAATAACTTTCAAATTTAACGGGATTCAAATTTTCAAATTCTTAGTTAAATCCATTTTTGTTTACAACTCACATTTATAAATATATTCACGTAGTTCCACTTTTTATATATATGATTATTTCACAATTGTAAATCATTGCAATTATAATTCCATACTTATAATTCATTTGCTTATATAATTTATTATCTTACAATTGTTGCTTTTATTCAGATTATTCAAACATCTTTTATTGACTTATATATATATTTATGTTTTCAACAACCAAACAATTCGTTTATATACACTTTAATCATTTCTGAAAAATTGTTCCTTTTATATATAAAATATAATAGAAGTAAAATTATTTCATTACCAAATTTAAAATGATACTATGTCGACTTGCCTCGTTTAAGTGTTGAGAAATCCCTATCGATAACATGGCATCCCACGTACCAACCAGAATTCACAAACAGCTCAACGGATAAGCAAACACAATATAAAACATTTTATATCACTAACAAATATGGGCTCATTATATAATACGCTCAAACTCAATCTAGGGTGTTACTATCCCTATCTATACTGAGTACACATCAAAGCTTAGGAATATACAAAATCTAAGCTCTGATACCAGATGTGACGACCCGCAAATCGACGCCCTTTGAATCGACAATAAATCACACATGACGACCCAAAAGGCACAGACCAACAAAAAGTCAAGAAAAAGAAAAGAAGAGAGAAGAGATGAGAAGAAAGAGAGAAATAGAACAAAACAGAACAATAAAGAATCTCATATCGCAGCGGAAAACATATAATATCATATCAATGATCTATATAAAAAGAAACTGTATATATATACATCAATCAGAATTCAACAATCATTCAAAAGTTATCATCCTGGACAGTTATAATAACATGTCCTCACAATTGCTAATAACATAAACAACTAAGCAATGCAGCGGATAATCAATAATCAAAACAGAAACGCGTATACAAAATGAAGATCTCCAGCTCGCCTGCTGAAGCACCAATCTAAACCTGTAAATATACTCGGTCTAACCCGAGCATTGAAAGGAAAGAACGCCCGGATCAGTCTGGTAAACCAGCATGAGAAACACACTCAACTGAATTTATTAAATTATCAAACTTTTCCTTTATCAAAACAAAAGTATCTCGTAAGACAAGCCCACACATAAATACGGACATGTTTTTACCTCACGATAACTAAAACATTTCATATCAAATCATCATATATTATAATAGTGTCTATTGCACAAATATTCAAAATAGCCAAAATTATTACCATTATTAAATTCCAGCATACTAGGCTCTACAAATAAAATGGCAGGTACGTAGCGGAGTTTGGATTTCCATACAAATGACCAGGCCAAGGGAGTACCTTCCGGCAGTACATCTTTAGAAGAATGCACCGAGGACCATTACAAAGGATCCTCTACCAACACAAGACCGGCCCACCTCTATAACTAGATGGTACTGAATATATCATCCTCCAGTCGTTACCGACCTTTACCAAAGGCCCTCTAGCATACAAACCACAATAATCAGATACATTACGTCATAATGTGTAAAGATATATCTAGAAGAGGATGATCATACCCTACTTGGGAGCGACCCACTTAGCCTTGCTGCATCTAACCCAGTTTTGATCATTTCTGGTTGATGAGGCTAGAGGTAACGATTACCTTTCACAAATCACATATCACATCACTTTGAATGCCACACGGCCATTTCCGTTGACTACTAATTGCCTTCCACAAAAGTACAATCCTTAAGCTCATACGTCTCAAGGAGGGTGTTAAGCTAAGAGAAGTTGCCTTCTCCGCCACCAAAGATGCACGTTTGTAAAAACCAATGTACATAATCTATAGAAATGCAATGTCAAACAAACATCCATACAAATTGTCCAGGAACAGGACAAACCGATGGTACTTTCCTACCACATCCTATCGGGAAATCCCTATGATTGGTAGCGAATAGTCCCCGCATTGGATATTTCATAATGAAGAGACCACTGCTACTGGATGTATATTGAGATTTTAACCCCAAATGATCAACAAGCAGTCCCCTACTATGAAAATCCGAAATATCAATATCATCATAAGCAACCTACACAATCGTCGCATATACGTTGGTCTAAAGTGGTTTTCAGATAAATCTGATCCCAGTCTTTTCGCACCAACAACGCAAAAGCGTTTCTCAACCTCACACAGAAACTAAGTCTCATAGACTTATCTCGTCTCCAACTTTCAACTTGCTATCCTTCGGCCAAGAAGGAAGCTCGATAGATTGGAGTAATACTCCATACTATACGAATCAACATCCTCAACACAAACGATAATCAATCCTACACAGAAGGCTACGTACTACGTGTACGACTAAATAGTCACCACATCAAGTCGAGGAACTAAAATTTGGCCAAGTTTGATAGTCGGTTATTTAACTATCAAAACAAACAAATATTCAGCACCATAAAAATCACTAGGCCCTTTAAATTAATCTTTTATTAATTAAATCAATTGCCAAATATTCACTTCAATTTATCTTTTAAAAGATATAACCTCAAAACCATTTCAATATCTCAATATTGGAAAACATTTCCATATACTTATTTAATAATAAGTAATTCACAAATCTATTTATTTTCAACACTTAGAAAATATTCCATATACTTAAATCAAGATTAAGTATATATTTCATTCTGTAAGGAAAATATTCTCTTAAAAATCTTTCATTTGAGTCAAAATGAATGTTGCGTAAAACATTGTTACGATAACCCAAAATCCATAGTACAGTGATTCGAAAATTAGACAGATATATAAGCCCCAATACTATACGAAAATATTTTCTTTCGAAAATCATTTACTATAACAAAGTGTTATAGTCCATCATTTCATTATTTCTCAAAAATGTATATTTCAACAATGGATGTTGAAATCTATGCATTAGATAGTTAACACATTTTAAAACATCTTCAGCAATTCAACTTTATTTAAAGATCACTTTTCAAAACGTTTATTTAATTTAAAATATTATTCACTGTCCAAAATCATGAATATACTTCATTTACCGAATTCAATGTTTCTACACATTTATTAAAGATAATCCACCATCCGAAGTCGTGGATATAATTCATTTGCCCAAATTCAATATTATTACAACATTTAATTTAAAGGATAATTCACTGTCAAAAATTGCAAATATATCTCCTTTAATACTTTTCCACATTTAACTTATCAAAATAAGTTGATTTCGGATTTATAAAGCAATATTTATAAATTCCATTTATATATCATAAAAACTTCAACTTATAAAATCCCTTTATTGAAAAATTCCATTTATAACTCAATTACATGACAAAATCCAAATTATAAATTAATTCACTTATAATTCATTTATTTACAAAATCATTCTTTTTATAACTTTACGAATTATAAATCTTATCCACTTATAAGATTCATTTATAACTCCAATTTAACATTTACAAAACTCCTCTACAATTCTATTACTTTGATTTATAAAATATCAATTTTATAAATCTTATAAGTAAACCATTCATAATTACTTCAAAAACCTCAATTTAAATAAACTTATTCTTTTAACAATTCAAAAATTCCTATTAAAACTTATATAACTCCACAAACCATACTTAAGTATTATTTCACAAAAAACATAATTTTCATAACATAAAAATTATAACTTTTTAGTTATTTCAAATAAATCCATTCCTTTATAACAATTCAAAACATATATTTTCAAATCACTTAAAAATCCCTTTTTATTCGAAATCATCACTTTAAACATTTCTAAATCACCAAAAATAGGCCCAATGCTGCAACAGCACCAAATACATCAATCAGGCATCCAAAACATCAAATATCAAACGATAATAGCATATATCACAATATCTATAAATAAATCAACAGTGGTTATGAATCCAATTGGAACCCTTCAACCTGTCACCTGCAACAAATATGCATATTTGAAAATGTGTATAATGTCCGCTTCGTGGCAGATGCACGTACAAAGGGTCAACCGCTCATACATGGGAACGTATAGGATCGTTTGCTCCACTAGGAAGGAACATATCCAAATACCAATCAATACATCATATATCATCCAAACAATCATCAATCATCATAAATTAAATTATTCTCACTTATATAAAAATATCAGTGAGTCAGAAAGAGTGAGTTGTACTCACATTGCTGGTAGTCGTCGCGATAGCGATTTATTCCGATTAAAATTAAACAAGCGTTTAATTTCAACAAAAAATTTCACTAGCTCAAATAAATTCCAATCCAGCTTCATGATGTAATGTTCGTCAATACGGACCCAACGCAATTCGTTTCATCTGAAACGGACTTCATATGAAAAAGTTACAGCATTTTAAACATTATACGAGTTAATATATACAATTTAATTCCAATTTCTTTTATTTTTTAAAACCTTTGCTTCATCTGCCCGTTCGATTTGCTGCTCCACATCAGGGCCATTCGCCTTTCTTCTCCCAGTGATATGAACGCAACTGAACCCATTGATGCCGCCTATCTCCTTGAATTTTGGCATCGCCTATGACCAACTCGAAGATGATCAGAGGCCGCCATATCGAAACGCTACTCGAGCACCATCATCGGCCTGAATATGGTGAAGCTCGACTATGTACTTTGCTCAAAAAACGTGATCAAACTTCGTGCGTTCAAATCCCTTTTTCCGTTGATTTACTAGACTATTTTCGATTATAGCCATTCATATCGAAGCACTCGCGATGCTTAACATTTTTGTAGTTGGATATTTTTCACAATTTCTTAAGGATTTGGACAAATCTATGGAAGAAAAATATCGATCATTGATTATTAGGGTGACGGCTAGCTCTAACCTTATTAGGATTTATGCAAAAGGAAAATTAAGTTGGCCTTTTATAGAAAATTTACGCGCACTATTCATCTGGAAATTTTTCGAACTCGAAACGAAACGTGCCGCCTGGCGTTTATAATGTTTTACCCCTATTCCAAATGCAATAGAATAAATATCGAGAGCCAATTAGATCATATTTAGAAGATAGGTTTTCAAATCGACTATTTTAAATTTAAAATTCATTTAAACGAATTCCTACGCGTTTTAGCTTGCCCCGGACAAACCGTAAATCCGATTGACACGAAATTTGAAATCTTATAATAATATAACATTACGGATCTAATGAAACTAGTTTCTTGAAAATCCTAGACTGTACGAAAAATGGCTATTTTTACTCGTCGATTAAATAGTAAAAAATTCAATTTCTACAAATCAACTTTTAATTCAATTTTAAAATTTCTCTAACATCATTCTAATTCAAACATGATTTAATTCAACTTTATATTCATATTATATCCAAATTTCACTTATTTCTGGAATTTCAAATAATAAATTAACAGTTTAATTATCCAATTAAATCCATATATTCGAAATATAAGTTATCCAGCTTATAAAATTTACTTTTAAATATTTAAAATTAATTAAATATACAAATTTTAAATGACTGAAATTCTGGGTCGTTATACACACACGCACACATACACAAAACATGGCAAGGTGATTTTGAGTAAAGCATAGAGTATATGTATTTTCCTTGTTTAAGTTTGATTTAAAGGTTTTTTAATCCGTTTTAGTAGAAAAGGCTTTCAAGGGAAATTTAAGGGAAGGTTTCCCTAAGTAAAATGACTTAGATATTAGAATACCAGATGGGACCGGTACAGGTTCGCGCCATATATATTAGCTATTAGCCCCAGCCAGTGTAGTCCAAAGTTCCAGTGTGTAGGGCTTTGTTACAGGTAAGACTAAAATCATGACTGCACATAGAAGGGAATATATATTTAGATACAAATAGGTTATTGGTGAACCCGTAAAACCATTAGGATCAAGTGACCTTGGGAGATGTTAATTAGGGACAAACCGTCCAAAAGAGGAGTATTTAATGGATAAGTTAAGGACAGACCTTCCAGAAGAAAAATGTCTAAAAGGTGTTACATTATTTTGTTTATATTGTCTGTTAGGCCTGAGTCAGCCAAAGGTTAGTAGTTAGCCTAACAAAAATAATGTTCGGACAGATAGTTCATTTATTGCCTGATACATATGTTTACATGATAATGCTTTACAGTTTTAACCATGGTTGTAGGATTATGATTTACAAAAGATATGTTTGAAAAGGATATTGGTGAGAAGAAACCCGTTCCGCTAAGCGGCGTGGTCTCACTTAATATCAAATAACCTAGATGTATAGTATTATTCACACCAGGCTTTTTGTTTGACTCAAATTCTATGTTTTTCCTTTTAAACTCTCAGGTGCTCAAAATTAATTTGAGTAGACCGAGGGTTGAGGTTTGCAGGTTATTAGTAGGTTGGCGAATAAAGCTTCTGAAGACGAGTAAGTGGCTGACGGATAGCTATTTAGGAGTTGCTATTTTATTTTATTTGATTCCACTGTGTGTACTAAGTCAGTTATGATAATATAGTGCTCTAGTCAACCACGGAAGTATCATTATATGTCGCTCTTGGCGCATTTTATAATAATTATATTTAATCATTACCTGGGAAATGATTATGCGATTAAGTAATGGAATATGAAACATGTTTTGTGAAATGTAATCAGAAAGATTGTTTTTGTGAAATCTGTGATTTTGTTCCACATTCATGTGCTTCTGATATTATGAATATCATTAACATTACCGTATTTGGTCATCGGGAGTTAATACTATGGATGACTACAGCATCTGTAGCGCTTAGCTTCGGGCCTCCAGATAAAGGATGTTACAACTTGGAATCAGAGCATAGGTCTATGAAAAACATTAAACCAAAAATGGTTTCTGAAAACATAATCGTAAGGAATTAGGGTAAGATCGGGGTATGGGATAACGCCATAGTAACATACTTGTATTTGTTATATATAAGTATACGCTATATCTCTAGTTTCCTATCTCTCTTAGGCTATTCTTTTGTATCTCACGAGGCTTGAATATAGATGTTGACGCAAGAAGAGGAAGAGTTAACCTAGGAAGGGACAGCACCATCACAAATGAAAACGCCTGACCTAGTATGAGAAGGAACCAAGGTCAGGCCCAAGTTGAAATGTTGGTGTTGGAGTCCCACAAGTGCATATGTGAGCTATGTATCAGTTTTCGTAGATATGATGAAAGCTGGAATTGTTGTAGGAGTGGTTGGAAAAAATGCTGGAGTAGGAGTTCAAGAAGCTCCTGTGGTCAACCATTATGCTAATTTGAGTAGAGATTATGCTAGGATTGGAGGGAAGCCATTTATTGGAATAGAAGATGCTATTGAGGTGGAGAACTAGTTATTGTACTATGAAAGGATATTTGCTGACTTGGGGCTCAATGATGAGCTCAAGAGAAGGCTTGCTTCGAGACAGCATCATGGAGCAGATTTATTACGGTGGAATGGTGTGATGACTGGTGTGGATGAGGAAACGATGACATGGGAAAAATTTAAGAGGAGGTTCCAAGAGAGGTTTATGTCTATGATGGCGCGATTTGCTTTGCTCAGGAAGTTAGCTGAGTTGGAGCAAGGGAAGATGTCTTTTTTGGAGTATGCGAGGAGGTTTGAAGAGTTGGCTGGGTATGGGTATGCTACTTTGGACACGGTGATGAAGAGGAATGAGAACTTCATCAGGGAGTTGAAGACTGAGTTGGCCAGGGCTACATTACCTCATCTTAGGGACCCTTGTGATGTTGTAGTAGAGATAGCATTGAGACACGAGGAGATGCTTGTTTCTGTGGAGAAGAGTAAGACGAAAGAGGTCCAGGTAAGGTAGAGTTAGAAAAGGAAGTTCTTTCGTAAGAAGGGTGCTCAAAAGGGTGGAGTCACATAGAAAGGGAAGTCGGAGGTTGTTTACTATAAGTGTGATAAGAAGGGACATTTTTCTAATGAGTGTTGTACTGGAAAGGCAAAGGTAGTGATCAGGAAGAAGAATATCAGGTGCTTCAACTATGATCAGATTGGTCATTATAAGAATTAGTGAAAAGATCCTGCTAGGGATGGAAGGGGCAAAGTATTTTCATTGGAGCTTGCTACTTCGAAACCAACAACTCGGGAAAAAGGAAAGGCGGTGTTGGGAGGTACGCTTCAGATCCATGGTATGTTTGTTAGCATTCTGATACTGGTGCATCGCATTCTTTTATATCTCGATGTTTGATAGATAAGCTTAACTTAGACCCTCGTATTTAGTTACTCCCTTAAAATTTTCAAACCTAGTAGGAGGGTATGTGATACTCGGGATGAAGTGTGACCACCTAGAGTTTGATTTGTTAGGTCATACCTTTGTTTACAGTTTGCATGTGTTTGACTTTGTAGGGTTTGGAATTATTTTGGGTATCGATTGGTTAAGTAAGTATGATGTCAGGATATTTATCCATGATAAGAAAATATCACTTAGACACCCTGAGTGTAGTGATCGGATTGTATATACCGTAGAAAACCTTAGTTGTGAGGTGAATGCTTTGTTGGGTGTTATGGAGGTAGAAGATGAGTTGAATCATGTTTTCGTGGTTAAGGAATTCGTAGATGTTTTCGAGCCGGTAGTGGGATTACCACCAAAGCGAGCCATTGAGTTTCAAATAGATTTGGTGCTTTGAGCAGAACTAGTGAGTAGACCGCCAAGTAAGATGACACCTACCCAGATGAGGGAGTTGAAAGAGCAGTTGATGGAGTTGGAAGGCAAGAGTTTTATTAGACCGAGTAGTTCACCTTGGGTATCAGCCCCGGTATTGCTAAGAAGCCAGACGGATCGTTGAGGTTATGTATCGAATATCGTAAGTTGAATGAGAAGACGGTAAAGAATCGATATCCGTCACCTAGAATTGATGATTTGTTCGATCAATTAAGTGGAGCCAACGTATTTTCTCAATTGGATTTAGCAACATGTTTCCATCATCTTAGAGTGGCAGAGAATATTTCTTTGACGACGTTTAGAACTAGATAAATAATCGTACCAATGGTTAGTGATGCCATTCGGACTAACTAATGCATCGGTATTCTTTGTGGACTTGATGAACCGAATTTTCCAAGAGCACTTGGATAGTTTCATGTTGGTTCTTATAAAGGATATCTTGGTGTACTCTAAGGATGAAAATGAGCATGAAGTTCATCTTAGAATTGTGCTTGAGACGCTGAGGCAGAATCAGCTAGAAGGAAAGTTTTTCAAAGTGTCAATTCTGAAAGAATGAAGTGAAGTTTCTTGGTCAAGTAGTCTCAGAGAAAGGGTTGTCTATAGATCCGACTAAGATTGAAGCGGTGAATAATAGGAAGAGACCCGAGACGGTGATTGAGATAAAGAGTTTTCTAGGATTAACTAGATGTATTATCGGAGGTTTATTAAGGATTTCTCGAGGATAGCAGCAGCGATGACTAAGCTAACGCAAAAGGATGTGAAGTCTGTGTGGACCGATAAGTGTGAGGAAGCATTCCAGAGCTTGAAACACTTTTCGACCCATGCACCTGCGTTAATTTTTCCGGAGGGGAATCAGGATTTGGTAGTTTATACAGGTGCGTGCGAAACTGGATTAGGAGCTGTGTTGATGCAGAGAGGTAAAGGGATTGCCTATGCTTCTAGACAACTTAGACCGCATGAGATTAGATATCCAATGCATGATTTAGAGCTAGCTGCAGTGATGTTTGCATTAAAGGTGTGGAGACATTACCTTTTGGGAGAAATGTTTGAGCTATATACAGATCATAAGTCGTTGAAGCATTTGTTCTCTCAAAAGGAGCTAAACATGAGACAGCAGAGATGGTTAGAATTTATTGTCGTTTATGATTTTGGAATTGAGTATACACCAGGGAAAGGTAATAAGGTTGCAGATGCACTTAACAAAAAGCATCAGAATGTAGTGTTGGCAATGATAGCAAAGTGGAAAGTTTTCGAAGTTGTCGACTTGCACGAGCAATGGAGATCTGAAGTTGGGTCTAGATGAGGATCTGTTGTGTTGTCTTATTTAGAAGTTCGACCGGTGATGATCAAAAAGATTGCTTCTAAATAGGGGCAGGATCCAGTATTGGTTGAACGGATCGGGAAGTTAAAGGAATGAACGGAGAACAATGACTGGAAGGATTTTAGTCCTAACCAGAATGGATGGTTGAGAAAGAAAGGGAGGTTATGTGTTCCGAATATGGGAGACATAAAGAAGGAAGTTTTGGAGGAATATCATCTTTCAAAGTTCACTATTCATCCGGGAGGAACTAAGATGTCAGGATATGAAGCGGAGTTTCTTCAAGGAAGGTACGAAGAAGGATGTAGGCTTATTGGTGAAACAATGTTGAACTATCAACAAGTAAAAGCTGAATATCAGAAGCCAAGTGGGTTTCTTCAAACATTAGATATTCCAGTATGGAAGTAGGATTTTATTTCTATGGATTTTATAGACGGGTTGTCGAGATCTAATAAAGGAAATGAAAGTATATGGGTCATAGTAGACAGATTGACCAAGAGTGCCCATTTCATTCCAGTTAAGTCATCCAGGAAGGCACCTGTTGTAGCTAAGTTAGTTATAAAGCATATAGTTAGACTACATGGAATTCCTAGTAGCATTGTAAGCGACAGAGATTCCTTGCTCACTAGTGAGTTTTGGAAGAGTCTATGGGAGATTTTAGGAACCAAGCTCTAGATGATTACCGCTTACCATCCACAAACCGATGGGAAAACGAAAAGAATTAACAAGGTCTTGGAGGATTTATTAAGAGCTTGTGTATTGGACTTTGGTGGATCTTGGGAAGATCACCTACATTTGGTTGAGTTTTCTATAATAATAGTTATCAGACTAGTATAGGATTGGCGTCGTTTGAAGCTTTGTATGGAAGGCCATGCAAATCACCAGTTTGTTGGTTAGAGACCGGGATAGTTTGGTTCTTAGTCCAGAGGTTAGAGAAGCTGCAGAGAAGATTGAGTTAATTTGGTCTAGGATGAAGGAAGCTCGGTCTAGGCAAAAGAGTTATGTAGATAGAAGGTAGAAAGACTTGGAGTTCTCTGTTGGAGATCATGTGTTTATTAAGGTGTCACCGATGAAGGGTGTGATTAGATTTGAGAAATCAGGGAAGTTGGTATCGAGATTCGTAGGACCTTTTCCTATTATAGAGAGGATCGGGAAACTCACATATAGAGTAGAGTTACCGGATAATTTGGTAGGAGTCCACGTTGTTTTTCATATTTCTCATATGAGGAAGTGTGTTAGAGTTCCAGAGTCTACTACAGCACTGACTGTATTCGATGATTTGGTAGTAGAACTAAACTTGACAACGGTTAGAAAGCCAGTTCAGATAGTTGCAAGAGATGAGAAGAGGCTAAGGAACAAGATAGTCAGATTAGTAAAAGTCCAGTGGAGCGACTATGAGAGGGACTTTACTTGAGAGACTGAGAGCAGGATTAGAGATGTTTATCCTGATTTATTTGTTGATATGTTTTACCTTCTGATTGATTTGTTGTATGCCTTATCGTAATTTCGAGGATGAACTTCTTTAAGGAGGGGAGTAATGATCCTAATTTTTAGTAATATTATTAGGAATATTTAATTAGGTAAATTAAATGAAATAATGTAAAATGGTTAATGGGTTGAGATTTGTGATTAGTAAGGGAAGTTGTGCCATATACAAATGAAATAAGAATTAAAATGTTAAGGCAAAAGGATAAAGGGAAAAATAGAAAAGAGATTATTCCAATACCCTAAACCCCAAGCCGTGTATACTCTACACATTCATGTCATTTTCAAAACTAAATACTGAGGTCGGCCACCATTAACAAGAACAAGAGGAAGATAAAAGAAATCAAGTTGAAGCAAAATCAAAATCAAATACATTCAAATCTTAAATCCTTAATCCCAAAGCTAAGGAGAATAAAATGTTTATATATATGCTTGCTGATGATTATGCTTGTTCATATAGATTTTATGATATGTTTTATGTAAAAACCCTATTAAATGACATCCAAATGCCTTGCGATTTTAGATTTATATCAAACATGATATTTTAAAAATAATTTTTAATATTCATAATTTTCTGAATTATTATGAATCTTATATTAGTTTTCTAGTAAAGAAAATGATTATTTGGGTTTAAAATAATTTACGGTTAAATTATTTATTTTTGGGTCTGAAATTATTATATGTTAGAAAACATATTAGAACTAATTTTATGGAATTTTTGTAGAATTTTCCTAGGTGTTTTAATGGACATATAAAATTATTTAAGGTATGGAAATTAAATGTTTTATATATTTATAAAAGGAGAAGGGGTATTTTGTAAATAAAATAAATTGTTTACTTCTGAAATTTTGGTAGCACTTTTAGAAAAGAAAATTTGCAACCAATAAAATTTGGCAAACATAGCAGGTTAGTTGAAAAGTATTTCTTTTTAAAGTTGAAAACAAATTTTGCATGTTTTTGGCATGTCTCGCCTCTTTCAGCACAGGGGTTCCGACCAAGTATTGCTGCCTCTAATGCTATCGAAACTAATGCACATAGTATCAATAACTTGGTGCATGGTGAATTGGATAAAGACGGAAGTAACTGGGTCAAGACCATAGGTTCCGATAGGGTCAAAACATGTCTTTGTTTTTAAACGAAAACGCGCCTACTTTGCTTTCGAAGGGTTTGCTTTCGACTTGGTTGGCTTTCGACCTGGTTCGATTATTTTAAAGGAATGCCTTTGAATGGGTTGCGCCTTTTGTTTTAAGTATATGCTTTCGAAGGGGTCGAAACACCTATCTTCCGCTTTTCTTACCTTTCGAAGTTAATGGTTTCGAAAGGTATACTTTTTTAAAAAACTTGGCCACTTCTTCAATGCTTTCGGAAGGGATGGTTTCGACGTCATCACTTCTTTAGTTAGGAATTGATTTTGAAAGGAATGCTTTCGACTTAAATGGTTTTAATGTCTTTTTTGCTATATTGGAGGTAGAACCCAAATGGTTTCAAAAGAGATGTCTTCAAAGGTTTCGAAGGAGATAATTTTAAATGGTTTCGAAAAGTTTTCACATGTTTTAAATGTTGAATATGCTAGTATATGATTTTTGTTTGATGATAATAAACTTATATATTCATTTAAATGTATTGGTTAATGTACTATTTTATTTTTTACATAATTAAATAAATAAATATTTGCTGAATAAGATAAGTAACACAGAATTTAAATTCAAACAAATATTGTATTCAAACAAATATTTTATTATAATCTTGAATAGTACAAATTTGAGCTCTCACTATATATACACAATTTCAATTACAATACAATTTTGATTACATCACTATACAATTATCATTTACAGTAGTACCTCACTACATATCACTCATTCACTGGTATTTATCTTCGACTTTGATCCAGCCTGAATCCAGCTTCTGAGTTATCTGCAAAATACATACTGACGTAGTAAAATTGAAAAATAAATATTTGTGTAGTGTAAAATAAAATATGTATTTTGAAAATGTTATTTGCCTCAGTTATTTGGTTTGTTCATCATCATATTTATTTTTGAATTCATCATACATGAACAGCTTGTGACATGCACAGTGAATCACTATACATGCCACAAGGATGTGCACACCAATATACACTTGATAAAACTATAGGGATAGGTGAGCACAAGGTCAAACCTAACCAAAATCCAGGTTCAACTCAAGTGCAATAAAATAAAGTCACGACATGAGCACAAGGTCAAATCCGAACTATAAGCTGGATTCAACTCAGGTGCAATTTCGAAAATCAAGATGAAGTTCAAGTGAAAAAAATATGAAAAGTGGCAACAAGGGATGCACCAGTGAAACAAGATCAGTGCACAGTATTTCAGTTCAGACAGCACAATACAACTCAATGCAAGACAAATTCCAAAATCATAATGAAGTAGTACAATGCAAACCAGGGATTCAACTCACAAGCTCCAAACTCAAAGCAAACCATGGACCAAAATATGCATATAGACTCAACTAGACAAAACAACATGTAGACCAAACTTATATGCATGCATATAACTCAACGGTTCAGTGCAACAAAATATATATGAAAAGTCAACATGTATGCAACAGAGTGTATAAGAAGATTACAAAACACTGCAAAGGATGATGCCAAGTAAATAGACAGTGCAACCAGACTCAAGAAAATGTACTAACACGTGCAGTGGAACAACAAACCAAAAGGATCAGAGCATCATTAATGAACTCAAACTCAAGCCAGTGAAATAAAAGTATGCAGCAACTACACGGGTTGAAACATTCACCAGACCAGCACATGCCCAGGGTCAAAGACATAAACAGTCAAGTTCAAATGCAAATTGGCTCGAAGTGACAAGAAGATCAACATCAACAATGCAAACCAGGATGAATTCAACCAAGACAGTCAGTACACACATATATACATGTGTACAATAAACCAAAAACAAATGAACACAAATATACAATGGAGCATGAAAACAGTTGCAAGATTAAATCAAGACTTGTATGCCACACATGAACAAGTGAGGACATCACAAACATACATATATACATGTATGTAGGATACAGTGATGCAATATACATATGCATAAGGACATGTATCAAAACAACAAAGCAGGATCAACAGCGACCAGACCACTACGCAAACAAATGCAATGCATCACTGGGACATGAGTACAAGTACAACATGAATATATACATGCGTGAACACACACACACACACACATATATATATTTATATATAAGTATATATGTATATATATGTGTGTGTGTGCAGTGAAACCAAAGGCAACAGCATATAAATGGTCAAACTACAGAACAATTAACCAAGGTGGAGTTCGAACAAGTCGGAGTAAAAGCCAATTATTAACAAGAATCAAACAAGACAATATTATCACAAAATTTAAGTGGCCGATGTCAACAACATAAAGAACGGAACCAAAGTCAAGTTTAAATGCCACAAAATCAAAGTCGTGATGACCAAGGAAAAGATCGAACAAACCATAGTCAAAGTCTTGATAAACAAGGTAATCAAGCAAGCAAAGAAGTATACGAATTAAACAAGTAAGAGAAATCTCAAGCATTCAAGCATAATCAAATGGCCAAACTAAAATTATCAGACGAATTCGAATAAAATATCCATACAAAAATAAAGGAAATTGATCCCTATTTAACCCAAATCATCGTCGGCATGCAAAGCATCTAGTTCAAGCAAATTAACCAGACAAGCAAAAGGTAAATTACATACCAATTCAAAATCAAACTCGATCGAGAAGCAGCCGTGTGCAAATCAAAGAGACGGTCAATTGACAAAGCTAGAAACGTGAAAACGTCCACTCGATCGATCAACGAAGTCGGCTTCATCAAAGTCGCAAATCCCTAATTTCTCAAAGAGGAACAAAGAGAAGCAACAAAAGCAAAATGGAATCGGCCAACATTTTTACTCAGATAAAAAGGGATAAGAGGGATATAGTTTTATTTTGGGCCAGATTCCTTTATTACGAAGTTTTGTGCTTAATATTTAAAAATTAGGGTTTTGTGTTTTAAATTATTTTTAAATTTTGTATTTTTCTTTTAATCTTTTGTAATTTCTAGTCATGTGACTAGGGGACGAACTACGGCGGTGTAGCTCGAGAATTCGCAACTTAGTGGCTGAATTGTGGCAGGGATTTGAGCGTAGAGTTAGGTTAGTCAATAGAGGGTGTCGTGATTTTACGTCTGTAAGCGTCTGGCTACTTAATTTCTAGTAGAAACCTCGGGGGCAGCACGTATGCAGGGTTTTGCCGAAGCTGGGTATATCTGTGTTGTTCAATTTCTGTTTTTGAGTTTCTGCTATTATATGTACTGCTATTATTCTGTTAGTATTTGTATTGCAATATGTTATATACTTCCACATTAAATTTTTATAATTATTAGTATCACCTTATTCACCCCCCTCTAGGGTGAAATCAATCCTACATTAAATTGAACCAAAATTCTTTCGAAAGCTTTGATGTTTTAAGGTTTTCGAAAGGTTTTTAAATAAAGGTTTCGAAGAGGTGGTTCCCCAATGGTTCCGAAAGGTTTTGAAGGAAGGTTTCCAACAGTTTTGAAAGGTCTAAAAGGAAAGGTTTTCTATTGTTTTCGAAAGGCAGTTGTAAAGTGTTTTAAAAGAAAGATGTCTAAGGTTTTAAAGCTTCCAAAGGGAAGGTTCTCAAGGTTTTCGAAAGGTTTATTTGAATGGTTTCGAAAGGAATGATTTGGCCTTTCGGCCTAGGTTATATAAAGGGATTTACTTGGTTTTGAAAGGGGTGCTTTCAATGGTTTCAAAAGGGGTCCTTTCAAAGGTTTAAATGTTTTCATCAACAAAGATTTGAGTAAAGTGTGTGTGTATGTGTGTAACTCGTCAAGGTGATTTTGAGTAAAACATAGAGTATATGTATTTTCCTTGTTTAAGTTTGATTTAAAGGTTTTTAATCAGTTTAAGTAGCAAAGGTTTCCAAGGAAAATCTAAGGGAATGTTTCCCCAAGTAAAATGACTCGGATATTAGAATACTAGATAGGACTGATATAGGGTCGCGCCCTATACATTAGCTATTAACCCAACTAATTTAGTCCAAAATTCCAGTGTGTAGGGTTTTGTCACCTGTAAGAGTAAAATTATTATTACACACAGAAGGGAATATATATTTGTATATAGATAGGTTATTGGTGAGCCCGCAAAACCATTAGGATCAGGTGACCCTGGAAGATATTAAGTTTAGGACAGACCATCCAGAAGAGGAGTATTTAACAGATAAGTTAAGGACAAACTGTCTAAAAGAGGAGTGTCTAATAGGTGTTAGATTATTTTGTTTATATTGTCTGTTAGGCCCGAGTCGGCCAAAGGTTGGTAGTTAGCCAAACGAAACTATAGTGGTCGGACATATGGTTTATTTATTACATGATATGTATGTTTACATGATAATGTTTTATAGTTTTCACCAATTTTGATTGCAGGATTATGATTTGCAAAAGATATGTTTTAAAAGGATATTAGTGAGGATAAACCCGTTCCGCTAAGCGGCATGGTCTCACTTAATATCAAATAACCGAGATGTATAGTATTATTCACACCAGGCTTCATGTCTGAATCGAAGTTTATGTTTTTTCGCTTAAATTCTCAGGTGCTCAAAATCAATTTGAGTAGATTAAGGGTTGAGGTTTACAGGTTATTAGTAGGTTGGCAAATAAAGTTTTCGAAGACGAGCAGGTGGCTGATGGATAGTTATTTAGGAGTTGCTATTTTATTTTGATCGATTCCGCTGTGTGTACTAAGTCAGTTATGACTATATAATGCTCTAGTCAACCAAGGGGGCATCATCATATTTCGCTCTTGACGTGTTTTGTAATAATTATATTTGATCTTTACCTGGAAAATGATTATGGGATTAGGTAATGGAATATGAAACATGTTTTGTGAAATGTAATCAGAAAAGTTGTTTTTGTGAAATCTGTGGTTTTGTTTCATATTCATGTGCTTCTGATATTATGGATACCATTAACATTACCGTATTTAGTCACCAGGAGTTAATATTATGGATGACTGCAGCATCTGTAGTGCTTAGCTTTGGGCCTCCAGATAGGGGATGTTACACGTAATAAATAGCAACGTTGCATGTAATAGTGTTAAGTCAAATTATTACACAAGACAAGATCCTATGGAGACATTGGAAGACTTTAGTTGTAGGTGGACCTAGAGCCAGGAGAAGCAGTGGAGATGGAAGAGCAGAAGTAAGAACCAATACATAATCGATTACTAAGCGTCTCATTTGCTTGGCCAAAGTGGAAGCAACCCCATCTTCTGGAAGAGGTAGGAAGTAGTGGGAAGCTGGAAGCATTGTGAGAGGCTGCATAGATATTGCAGCAGCGGTTGAAGAAGACTCGGGAGGAGGGGGAGGGAGATCAAGTCTAGGCGATTTATCCCCACTGTCTAGCATAGTAGGATCATGTTCTTCGCCTCTTTTTCTTTTGTCCTTGCTGGCAGTTTTCTTTGGCTTGGAGGCATCAAGCAGATAGAGATGACATACACAATCAAAATAACGATGCATTAAAGTAAATTTAAGTCCATGTGATAATAAATAGATATTAAGTTAAAATGAGAATAATTGTCATTCAAGTATATACGTACGTATGAAGGAATTACAACATAAGTGCAATAATATGTCCATGTAAAAAAGTGTGTGCATATACCATACGGTATTGCAGTATCAAAAGTAGAAACGAACACTGAGAGCAAAAAATGATGATGTTAGGTTAACAAGCTATGCATGCATACTAAAAGTTGTATAAAAAAATTAGAGTCCTTTCGAGGGTTTTTTTTCAAGCCTAAGCGCGTTAGCACTGCGCACAGAAAACAACTAACGATCAATGCTAGAGAGCTTAGAAGGTTTAGCTAAAGAAAAGTTACATGGAAGTTGGTGCAGAAAAGAAGATAATAAAAGAAAAGAGGAGAAAACAAAGATGGTGCCCGAGGCTTAGAATGACGAAATAAAACCATCTTGGTAGAAACGTAGAAAAATTTGCCCATCCACTTTTGGGTTTTATGGGGAGAAACAATGAAAGGAGACTTTATGGCTTGAACATAATGAAACGCTTCATTACCCAAAGTTATACTCTTGTGAACCGAGTACAAAAAGAGCAACTCTCGATAGGTAGACATAAATAAATGCTCGGCATCAAAAATGAAGGTGCATGTTAAAAGAAAATAAGAAATGGAAGCCAATTGAGTGAGGGATAAACCCACGGTGATCAACCACCTTTAATAATGGGACGGGGAGGAAGATAAAGTCCACACTGGTGTGTTCAGAAGATAAGGAGATGAACTCCTTTGTGGCAGATTAATATGACCAGAAGGGGTGGGTACCCTAAATACATAATCATTAATTCCGAAATGGCTCAGAATTTCCTATGCCTGCCTTTCTTCACAAATAGTCGAGGTTAATTCAGTAAAGAGAATAGAATGTCGACCAGAAGTGCTGGGGAGATCATCGACAACCATAGATAACTAAAATAAAATGGAAAAGTGCCTTAATAGTTAATAACCAAGGAAAGAAAAATTCAATATAAGGTCAACAAAGAAACCAATTAATATTGATAATCATCTTGTGCATCAAAGATCGAATAAACTCATAAAATCATTACGTCAAATAATTTGAGAGCATGCATATAAATATTTAGATCTGTGTGAGTGTATGTAATTAAAAAAAGGAGAATAATCTAACCCACCATTTAAATAGTTGGCGAACGGAAAAAACAAGAAGATCAGATGAAAGAAAAACAAGACACTTAGGGAAAAGGTTCCTGAGCAAGTAAAAAGAGACGAGAAGGAACAAAAAATATACATGCTTTATTAAAGAAATCTCAACACTAGGATCCAAATGGCACAAAAATTAACGATCTTTGGATATTGATGATGATATCTGATGTTTAATAAAAATAAAAAAAAGCGAATTTACTAGAATATGAAATGATTTGCCTGAAAGTGGTCACAAAAAGCGACAACTCATATTGAGATATATGTAAGAAACATTAAATGCAAGAATGATTGATTGGAATGTTTAAAAATTGGTTATGTAGTGACAGATCCGTCCTAATAAGCATTAGCGCACACTTAGGGGACCAGCGTTATGCTCATTTTTTCTTCCATATAAAGATAAATAACTTGGGTGCAATTGTAAGTAGTTGGAAATCAACACTATTTTATGGGAGATAAAAGAGAAAATTTAACTGAATAAGCTATAAGAAATGTCAAATGGTGTTAACTCGACATAACAAAGACTTACCGGATCAAAGTATACGTTATTCTCTTCAAACAAGAAAGCATGGATTACCACATATCATGGCTGAGTAGAAAGAAGAACACGATACCCAGAAACTATATCCTCATTAAAACGAGGTAGCTGTGAATCCTATGGATGATAAGCAACCAGCTCACAGAAGAAAACCAACACGATTCGACTAAAGCAAGCCTAACCATACATATCTGTGGCGCCTTCAACAAAAGGATTTGGCCGCCTTTAACAAAGAGACTCTGCCGACTGTGCCGCCTGCAACAAAGATGACTCTACACAACTAGTGTGGCAACAGTGTACAGCACCAATGCAAGTCACTAAGCATTGTGAAGGATACCTAGCCAAACATAAAGTTGTGCATAGTTCCAGCCGCCAACCTCACAAAACAAATTCAAATCTCTCACCTAAAACAAAATTCTAAGTTCTCTCCTAAACTCAAGTCATCAATCTATGAACTATTGGTTAAGCATATGGCTAAGCAGTACGTAGCGAAATCCAACGGCAAAGGTGGATTGTAAGTAGATGATATCAGCAGTTTTTGTGACATCATTTTCTTTACTGTAAAAGGAAAAGCATTGTAGTAGAAAGAATATGATTTTGAATGGTTTCTCTTAATATAATACTGAAAATACTTTCTCTTTACCGCTAAAAGCTTGTACTAAGAAAAATATTAGAAAAAAAATTATTCCGTGAATGCATGATTTTTTAACATCTGAACCAGTAAATCTTTACGTTCTTTATTTTGTCTGCATTAATTTCCTCGTTGTCGTTGCTAGATTTTATTGATTTTGATTGAATTGATAGTTAAGTTGAAATTCTCATTTTAACAAATGGTTAAAATGCACATCTAATTGTGTAGGCTTAAGTGATATATTTACTTCATTTCAAGACAAATTTAATACCAACTAAGTTTGTTGATGTTGAGACGAAAAATCTTACTGATAGAAACGGTTGTCCAAAACTGTTGTGTAACGGCGGTCGGACCAAACTCTCCATCTCCAGCACGTGTCGTACGCATATGGATTGGCACACACTTTATTGTAACAAAAGAATCCCCAAACATCACCAGAGCAGTATTCATCACCATACTTCAAATCCATACAACTGCCTCTCTTCACCTCTAAACACACCACTCCATTACAACACACCACTCCATTACAACACACCACTCCATCACTCCTTATCAACACGGCCATCAACAGAGTGCACATTCCACTGTGCTACAACCAGCGTCGCACACTTCTGCACTTCCATTTTCACCCTTAACCAATTCCCCATCACTTCACCTCCACCACAACATATCACCAGTTCATACAATCACCTGCAAATACATTCTCCCCCGCTTAATCCACCATCTGCCAAACATACTCCACTACAGTGCCACAAAAAACCGTCACTTCTGCCTTCTCTGTATCACAAAAAAAAAACCATCACTTCCGTGCACACAATCACTTCATCACCATACTAAAAACTGCCACAAAACCATATCATACTTTCAAACTCCTGCACATCACTGTGCACTCCAGACTGTTAGGGCTGTCTCGCATGTTTAATGGAGGAACGACGGTTTGGATTAGAGAAAAAGCCTCACATTGCTAAATAATATGAAAAAGTGGTGTATAAATATGAGTTGGTAGGCATGTAACATTAAGAATTCCTTTTGTTACAACAAAAACCGCACGGAGTTTTCCTTTGTACTACAGGAGTGTGGTCCAATTTCAAGTGTCTGGCTAAAAATTCCAAAGTATCGACACTAGAACTCAATGGATGTTCGAAAGCGTTTGACAAGACGATTGCTTGAATCATCTCAGCCAAAAGCTAAACATTCACCCATCACCGAAGTGAAGACGCTCAACAACTCAATCACCATGTATCCCTTTATTTATGGTTGAGCTAACATGCCCCGAGTGAGTCAAATCATGGAAAGTGACGATAGTGATATAGACGACGATCCACCTTCCGGTTCAAGATCAGGAGAAGTAGCGATTTGAAGATGCATGAATAAGCAAAAAAACAAAAATGCTACGAAAAGCGAAAATGAGGGGTAAAAATATCTAAATGTTAATTATACAGAGCACTTGGAAAAGCACTTGGATGCCGATATTGGCACTAAATGGTTTTAACTAGTTGATCTTTCGTTGATGTTAATTAATGCACTATAATTTTTAACCAATCTTTTTAACCAATAATTTTTAATGCAATAACCATTGGTTAAAAATGAAAAATCGCCACCTTTAACTAATGAAAAATATTTTTCGTTGCCAATAAATATATGAAAGAAACTTAGCTAAGGCTAGCAATTAAAACCAAGAACCACAAAGATTGAAATCCAATTGTTATGACATTGGGTCTATATTGCAAAAAACACATTAAAGATCCGATCAAACCCCAAAAACCGTTTGAAAAAACGTTGAAATATAAGCATTTTTAACCTACCTCAGAATCAGATCTAGGCTTTATAGCGTAAAACACAACCAGCAAAGAACCAAAACCTGTCAGATCAAGTCTGAAGCCGTCAGATAAGGTCCAAGTTCAGCCGCTAATTTTAGCTATCAACTGCTTGCTTACACAAGAACAGTAAAAACGAGAAAGAAGAAACCACTTGCAAACCCAGTGTATCATACATCACCATTGATTCTCCATATTAATAGCAACTACTAGTTAAAACAAATCAGACAAATGGAGACAACTTCATGACGACATATAACATCCTTCCCAGAAAGTAAAACCAGTAATCCTTGTCTTAAAAAACTGAAATAGTAGAGCAGGATACACTAAAAATAGCTAATAATAGAAATCATTTCCTTCATCACTTCACATCTTTATCTTCTTCACGATATCCTTTACTACTTTCTCCATGTCAAGATCCTTCATTGGCTTAAATGGTCGCTTCATATCCTGCAATTTATCCATCAAAAACGATAAGTTACAGTAAATGTAAGCATATTATACTTTAATACATAAACGGTTGATCAAATAATGTAAATAAACAAAAACAGTTTCAAGAAACTGAACGACTTACTAATAAGAATATGGTACCAAGGGTTGGTTGTCTTATAAGTTTAAGCTGTCCAAGTTCTGTTTCCCCATATTGTATATATATTGGCAGTAGTAACATGTAAAATTCACATATTTGCTTTATCTCTATGAACATACTGGTTCTAATATTCCCCTGTAGTCCAAAGCATTGGATCCCTTACATTTAAATTTCTGGTTCTAATATGCCCCTGTAGTCCAAAGCATTGGATCCCTTACATTTAAATTTCGTAAATTAAAGATGCCACAAATGAATGATGAAAATTTAATTGACGGGTGAAAAACATAAAATCAAAGGATTGGAACTTGATCATGTCATCCTGGCTGCCTACAAGTAGGAGTGAAAGTTTGGCTGGTACATTTGGTCCGACAATGAAAATTGTTAAACCCTCTAAAACCAATCAGAATGGCAATCAAACCAAACACAGTGAATTAAGTATTGTTAGTTTCGCTTGATTGTCCGATTTAACCATGCTAAAAGTTCACATTTCATGCTTGAAATATTCATTATGTTTAAAATAAAATATGAATATATGATCAAAGTACTCTTGTTTAATATTCATTGTATAATATTTGACACGTTATAAATAAAATGTATTTATACAAACTAAACTAATCTACAAATCATTAGTAATTTTGACAATATAATAAAAGTTCAATTTATTTGGTTAAACTAATAATCAGAATAATTTTTGTTCAAACCAATTATAAATCAATGTAGTTTCAAACAAAATCAAACTGGCCAAACTAAACTGGCTTGGTTACTTTAATTGTGTTAACCAAAAATTGCTCATCCCTAGAAGGACATAGGAATATCACCATATTTACGCACATGATGTGCACACAGATTACTTTGTTAAGGTAGTAGTAATTTTCTAAAGAAGAAAAGGGCATCGACGCACTTTCTAAGAACAGTTAAAATTCACATATTTTGGTTATTAATAGTGGAGGCAACCTTACTATATACACGAAAATACTAACTTTCCTATCAATTTTTATTTGCCATATCTTGTAGAGAATGTTTAGAGACTCCTTGAAAGTAGTCAAAACTACTCACAAGCATCTTATTTCAGTTTTGATGTTTGATAACTTATTACAAGTAGCTTGTAAAATTAGCCAATAAAATGGTAATTTGAGAAACAACCATTTGTTGCTTATGACTTATAAAGCAATTTCATAGGCGATTTTGACCAAACAATTCTATTTAAAAATCAAATTACACCTAGACAATTCTACTTATAAACCATTATTTAAAACTACATAGAAGTTACAATGCAAAACTTCGTTTAAGGAGTTTCAAAATAAAAAATTTCCAAACAAGCACGTAGTTTTGTTGAGGTTCAAGATTACTTTATGTCAGCACAAGAATTAAAGTTACTGCAATAAAACAGCTATTTGATTTCCATTCACAGTGAATTCCAGTATCAGATAAACTGAAATTGTTAGTCGGAAGATAGTAATATAAGCTGTCAATCAAGTGTTTGCTCTAAAAGATGACACAAATTGAAAATAGTCCAAGTTCTACATAATAAAAATGCAAGTAAATTAAATAATTCAGCATGCATGTAAAGCAAAACATGCACAAGACTTACCGGAAGGGATATAAACACTTCACCACTGGCACTGCGAACTTCAAAGTACCCTCTGCGTGGCTGTAATTTACAACAGTGCAAGTAACTTGTTGAGGAAATAGCAATAGCAGATCACAAATGACATGTGCACCGTTTCTAACATGTAACGTGCATACATCTAGTTTCTATCCAATTTTTGCAAACATAGTGGTCCAATCTTGAAATTAGACATAAAAAGGAAATTCTGTAAAGGTCATTAAGCACTAATAGCTTGATACAGATTTAGGAAAAAGGATTTTTTGCAAATCGTCAAGCCATGGCAGATTCAAAGCTTGCCAAAAACTAGGGGCATTGTCCAAGGTATGTATACAGTTCGACCCCAAAAAAATAACTCTACCCAAAATTGTTTATTGACGACAGGAAGGAATCGGCATACATAAGGAAATTGAAGAACAAGCGCAATTTGTATACCTTATCAGGATTAATTGTGACTTCAATGTCAGATATAGCACTTTCCAAACCTTCCTTCACAGTGATGGCCCGTGTCTTGAAAGAGTTGCACTGTTTACTGTATTTATAAAACAAAGGAGAAGAAATGGTGAGGGTTATTTATTCTCATACAGTTATATGCATAAAAAAATTGATGCCGCATAAATGTTGATTGTAGAGAAGAAAAAAGGACTATACACATTCGGTATTCAATTATGGTCCCTTTGAATTAGATAAGATTATAACTGTAGTTTAACAACAAATTTGTTCTTTTGTCTTAAAACAAAATGGTACTGCACTAAGCAGTAAATTTTGATTTGGTGAATGAAGTTTCTCAGGTATTCGTATTACCCGCCATTTCAAAAGAAATGCTAGTAGTAGAACTCTTGCAGTAACCTAGGAGATATAAATTAGACAGTGCTATGACAGACCAATAAATATTTGTGGTTATAACTCTTCTTTTAATCTACATACCATTCGTAATTCTAGTTTCTATTTGTACAAGAAACACATACCAGTGTCAGAATACATATCAATCGTCGCCATTTTCAACAAAAAATGGTACACTTACTTATAATGCATGGAATCAATTTGTGCCCAATGCATTAGAAATATAATTAGCAAATGTACTGGGAAACCGTAGAAACACACATGCCTAAATTCATAAGTCAAGCTCCATGATATGAAATATGCATATGACAAATGGATGCATTTTGATTGGCAAGCTCTATAAAAATATCCAAAATAACCAGCAAGAAACCATGGCAAAGACAATCCCAACTGAAACTAAATCTGATAAACTAAAATACATTGACAATAACTTGACCGGCCAATGAACCAAAACTTTCTGTTGAATGAAAAGGATTGTTTTCAAAATCATATACAAATTATCCAAATTGGAAGTAGTTGATTAAAAAAGATGTTTATGAAGAAGAGTGGATGAAGGTTCTTAAACAAATCCAATAGAATACTAAACAACTTAGCATTGAATTTTAATTATTTTGCTGAAATTCAACTAAAGCAACACATACATTAAAAATGTGTTTCAACAATACATAGCAGAAAAAAAACCTAGCACACAATGCATATACATTGGATTCTAACAAGAATTTGAACGATCATCATGTCTAAAGTTCCCTACGTATATGTTCGATGTTTCACTTTGATTTTAACAAAGATTTCCATCAGTCTAAAGATGGAAGGGGTTATTGGGTGATGCAGCTCAGGGGATAAGTCGTACACGACTTAAGGAGGAGATAAGTCGTCCACGACTTAAGATGGAAGAAATAGGTCGTTTCCGACCTAAGGAGTCACGTGGGGGAGAGATACGAGTTAATGAAGAGGGGTTGAGTCGTCTCCGAGCTAACTGGAGGCTAGAGGGAAAGTGGTGCCGAGTTAACAATCTAACTCTAATGGGTCACGACCTAAGGAAGGATCTTGAGTCATTCACGAGTCAACGACCTAAGAAGGCGGTCTTAAGTCGTCTACGGCTTAACAGAACTCGGAGGAGGAAACTACGACCCAACAAAGACGTTGAAAGGGGGGTTACGACTTAAGGGAGGGCTTAAGTCGTTCGGTCGCTATGAGTCGTTTGAGGAGATACTGCAGGGAGCTTGGGATCTTAAGTCACAGCGTACTTAAGTCGTGAGTCGTTGTATGTTTAAGTCGTTATGTGTTTGTAGTTTCTTGAGTCGTGAATCGTGAGGTCGTATACGACCTAACTGTTGTAAACATGTGAGTGTGTGGTGATGTAATATGCTGAGCCGTGTGAGTTAAGTCGCTACCGACTTAAGTTGAGTCGTATGTTGGTCATGTGTATATATGAGTCGGTTATGTTGTTCTTAAGTCGGAAGGTTTCTTAAGTCGGTTGTATGTTAGGTCGTACTTAGTTAAGTCGGCCATGTTTTGAGTCGTTTGCATTGTGCTGTGTTGTAAAGAGCTTGGGTCGCCATTGTAATAAGTCGGTACCGACTTAGTTAAGTCGTAAGTCGTATACGACTTAAGGTCAAAGTGTGAAACTTCTATAAATAGGGAGTGTGTTGTAAATTTTTGGGTTGTTGATTTTTGAATAAAATTCTTGTTTGATTGCTGTGTGCTTTCATCCTAAATTGGTAGTTGAGCGTAATCTCCTATCTCCACTTTCGGTTATTCGAGTGCGCTCGAATCAACGATTGTTGAAGCCGATTCGCGAAATCAAGTGCGCTTGATCAACGCTTGAAGAATTGAAAATCTTCTCTCACGGTATCGTGCGCGATCAACGTGTCGAAGATAGCTAAAATTCGGTATCCTTGTGATCAACGAATTTGGGCATTTCAGTATCTTCAATCCACCGATTGTTATATTTTCATCGTTATATCGATTTTCTGTTAATCCGCTGCGTCATTGGGTCAAAAAAAAATCTCATCAAATTACCCAATTTTAACACAACTGTGTAACGATATCTTAAAGCATGAAATGGCATGCAAAAAGACAGCTCTCGCTATTTATTCTGATTTGAAACGGAAAGCTGTAATTTATTTGAGTAAACTAAACACCCAAAGTGACAAATACAATCTACAAAGAAACTAAAAATATCAGCTTGCAATCAATATTAGTAAATATCTGCTGTATTAGACGTTTATAGCACATTTATATGCAATATTTTAGTAAATTAAAGGACATATTTGTAACAGTAAACCAAAACTGAGAGCTATACTCAGCAGATTGAATATTAAAAAAAAGATCTATTCATTAACGTTTGTACCTTGCTGCCAGATTATCCTCTCTGCAAATATATGACTAAATCAAGATACAGCACTTTATAGGAGTAGGGCAACGTTACATCCAAGAAAACGCAAAAATACAGTCCAAATCTATTTTTAATTGCTCTCCATTGATAGTATCCAACAACGGAAACAGAGTATTTTCTTTTAACATTCACTTAAAAAAAACAAATCCAGAATTCATAGTGTTTCCTTTAATTCAATATAAAGCATATGGTAAAATGATCAATAATTTGGGTTACGCCTAATTGGACATGGAAACAACAAGTTAACGTATTTATTAGAGGATAAAGAACGATACTTAAACCCTAAATCAAACAAATTAGAAGCCGATTCTATTGTTTCTTCTTCTTCTTAGCTTCATAAATCAAGAATACCCCTAGCTTTACCTAAACATGAGAGAAAACTCACCAAGCTTCAATGATGACAGCCCCCGCCTTCTTCTCCGCTTTATCACCATCCATCTCCACGTTATTGGTCTCCTTCTGGTTCTTCTTCTTGGAGACCACGGCATCGCTCTTCTTTGATTTCTTAGCCTCAGGCTTCACCGCTGGCGGAGGCGGCCTCTTTCCAGCAGATTGGCTCCTAGTTCTCCTTGGCGATGTGGCAACCGAGGTGGGAGAGGTAACCGTACCGCTGTTCTTTTTGGGAGCCATTGATTTAATACTTCAAGATTAACCCAAATTTTTATTTTTATGTTAATAGATGGAGATAGAAATGAAGGGTTTATAATCGGGCCAATGAAGGGTAATATTTAATGTGGCGTGGTTTTCCCGCCATTTTGAATTTGGTGCGGCCCGGGGCAGTGACCAGAGTAGAATTGGACCGCTGTTTCGAGATCGTAGGGCGGTAATTAAAAGATGATGTGGCAGTTAAATGTGGGATACAGCTGGCTCTTTTCATCGAAAAGTGCAGTTGAATATGATGGAAATGCAACTTTTTGACTTCTACCGGCAAATAAATATTTGAAACACAGGGGGTATCAAATGAACTTTATAGTTAAAAATTACGGGTGCTTTTTTGAAAGGGATGTGTTTTTACACCGTGAACAAATATGAGAAAGGGTAATAATTGTTTATATATATATTGGTTTACTTGGTTGTTTAAAATTATTTTAATTACTTTTGAGTATATATTAATAATTGATGTTAAATTATAAATTAATGTGTAAACTGTGAAATTAAAAAACAAATACATTTATAAAAATGGGTGGTGCATCTATATTGAAAAAAATTACAACGTACGTAAAGAAATACATTATAAACATCAAGCTCTACGGACTAGTGATGAATTTGTTGATCAAATAATTGTTACTGAAGTTTGATCCTCAACTATTTTATCCCAACCCTCAATCATCTTCGTGTAGTTTCATTGTTCAAAACAATAATCATTTTTCTTTTCTCTTATATCATACTTGTTATAGTTTCACCAACGCCGATTTCTCAAAATGACTTCACGCGATTAGCATTGCGATATACGATGAAGATGATCCGGTAGAATCTACGTGTTTTTTGTTAGTTGGATTAAGGTTTGCAATTCTGGTTGGTTTTCCATTTCTGAACGAGATTTCCTCATTTGGCATTCTTATATGTGTGTGTGTGTGTATAGTTTACAAAATAATTATAAATTTAATATAAAGAATTTATAAATTTCAAATTCAATTATTAGACTCAAATTTAAAATTTAGATCCAGATCTAAATCTACAAAATGAAATATCTAGTATTTTCAAATTCAAACTAATATGCTAATTTTTAATAAATACATATATGCATATATATAATTCATTTTTTTAAATATACATGCCTGTGTGTCCGGGCACTGTATGTATCAAATAATATTTAGAAATACTATATATATGTATAGCGTATACTTATATATTGTGTAAATTAATAATATACTTATACGTGTATAAATATGCATATTCTTCGGCCAAAAAAACCCCATTTGTCATTCGTTTTTATTAAAAATGAGTATTTTTTATTCCCGTACGAAAATTTATGGAAAAAAATTATTATTGCTTCTTCCTAATTTCTGAAAACACTAAATCCATCTTCTTCCTCCTCCATTGATTTTAACACAAAATGCTCAATTCCAAATGAAATTCGACATGACGAAGTGCATATAATTACAACAAGACTCTCTATCATCTAGAGTAAGCATCGAAGGTTAATTCGAAGACTTGGGTATCTAAAAATTCGGGTTCTTTGGCTTTATTTTGGTGAGTATGGCTTCTTTGATTGTTGTATAATGCTTTGATAGTGGTGTAGAATGCTTTAAAGCTATCCTAGGATTTAACTTTAAAGAAAATTGGCCTAAACAATGAAATTCTGAAATTGTGCAACTAAGCGTATGTGTCTTGTTTATAAGAAACCATCAAAAACCCTATTTGTCACTAATTCATAATCTTGATGTTTATTACTATGTTATACCCTCGAACCATATTGTTAGATAATGTAAATATACGATAAGGAACCCTTCAAATCAAGAAATTATGTAAACGATCGAATCTGGAAATTAAAACACATTAAACAGTCAGTAAATTGCATATTTGGGAAGTACACAGGTGCATTGATAAGTGCATATGGGTCCAGTGGTGTACAACCCAGTTTTGGTAATTCGGGCTTTTGAATGCCCAAATCAATGTATGTTGTTTCGATCTTTTGCATAGCATTTTATAGCGACTCTACAGTGATGACTTGACACGTGCGGCCAGGGGCGGAGCCACATTTAGGCCAGCTGGCGCCAAGGCCTTACCTCAAAAATTAGAGAACAGGCACAAAAAAGTAGAATTGGCCAAGTTGCCCCAGCTGAAATCATTTTATGGCCCTAGGTGAACTGTTTTATAATAAGAATACATATATTGATATATATATATATATACACACACACACACACACACATACATAGACGATATGGGTACATAGCCGATGTGGGACTAAAATTTGGCCCTAGCTGGGCTCCAAAGCTAGCTCTGCCACTGCGTGCGGCTACTGTTTGGATGTGTTGTTTGATGACAACGATGAAGTATGGATGTCAAAAATGTTGCTTTGGAATGATAAGCGAATACTCATATCGTGTATGGAAGTGTAGCTTGATAAGGACGATGTATAGATACAGTGTATTTGGATTTAGACTAACGGACGTCTACGTAGAACCTTGGCGATAATGGTGAGAAATGAAGGCAGTATGTATGGCTTTGGATTTCGTAGTTTGGCAATGTAGTGTATGTGGTTTAGGGACGATGAACGGATGCCTGAATCTTGTAGTGCACGCCAGGGGTCATTGATTCATGGTATTAGCGAGCGGTTTTCTATAGAGGAAGAGGCTGGTCCATGAGAATTTGACGTGGACAAAAGTTGACATGTAGCGCACATGGCAGGACTAGGCACGAGTCCAATATGTATTACTATCCTTTACCGCTGTAGTGAGACTAGATAGCAGATGTAGACGTGTAATCATTTACCGCAGGGGGCGAGACTGGATTACGTAGACGTGAAATTCTTTACCGTAGGCGGCGAGATAAGATTTTGTATAGGAGATCCTTTACGTAGGTGTTGAGGCCAGATCATTCTAGATATTATAATATTTCTTTATAGTGCGCGAGGCGAGACAGGAAGTTATTATGCTTTAAGCTTAAATTGTGTTATATCGATGTCATAGTAGTATACATGTATTAGATTAGTTTCACTCATTGACGTATGTCTGAACCATGCCTATATTTCCTTTTATCTGTATTTTTCAAGTTGATGGAGTCTGGAGATGTGATGGGTCAAGAGGCATGGACTTGTATATATTGTAAATATTATATATAAATGTTGTATATAATTTGTATCTTAAAGATATGATGTGACACGGTGTGGAGTGGTTGTGTTTGAGCTATATAAACTAAGGGTGGGCGTGGGTTGGTTCGATCCGGTTTGAAGTCTAAACCGTTTCTGCACCCCATCATACAGTTGGTTAAAATCAATAACCGTAATACAATTTTTTAATACAGTATGGTTTCGGTCCGGTTTAGTAATACTACGGTTCGGTTTTGGTTTGGTTTTAATCCATATTACATTTGTTTGAAAATAATTATTGAATAAATAGTAAGAATATTAATGAAAAACTCTAATGAATTCAAATAAAAGACATATTCATTCCTAAATAATTTGTATGGTGTGCATCTTTATACATATCATATACTAAAATGGTTCATTATCTAATCATATGAAGTTCAAACACTCATGCACTTAATATTTCAGCAATTTTAAATAGAGTAAATACAAAATCCCATCAAAAAATTTGAAATCTACCAAGTGATTCGGTCCGGTTTGATATGGTTGGTCTAATCATTCAAACTACAACCACACCGTATTAAATCAGATCAGTCTGATTTTAGATATTTGGTTTGGTTAGAAAATAAGATGTGGTTTACCGGACCATTTAGTAGTTTGGTGCAGTCCGTTTTCGTATGTCGGTGCGGTTTATGCCCACCCCTAATATAATTTGATGTTATAATATTATCTATTATAAACAAATATATTTGTGTAATATAATATTTTATATGAGCATTCACCGTGAGACTCTTAAATTTAATTGTTAATATAGTTTTTGTCGTATACTCTCTTTGTATATCAATATGTGTCATCACGCCAATAACTCATTGTTTCGGGACTCTATTGTATAGTTACGAGGTTCAAAAATGGTAGTTGTTACATTTGGTATCAAACCATTGGTTATAGGATTAGGGACGTATTGAGAGAGTTGCTTCTATATTTTATAGAATATATAATAATATATATAAGAGTCAAATATATTATATGTGAATACATTATATCATATTCCAGTCTCTAATTATTTAGTTATCTATTGAGGAGTTGCTGATGGATCTCATTTACATATAATTAAAGTATGAACGATTTTGGGGAAACTGGAATGGGGACCAATGTTGGTGGAGTTATTACCAGTGTGAATACCCGAGTGGTTGTCCCTAAGATTCCTAACGTGATTATGCCCTTTTGGTTTCGTAGGTGTCTCTAAGTAACTGCATAGACTAGCACCTATACCACGTCCACCAAACCAGTTACTACGACTGAAACCGTGGTTGATGTTCCACCACCGAATGTTGACTTTTCGAAACTCTACAAAGATTTTTCCAATGTAAGTGGAAAGCCGTATATGGGGACAAAATCATACGCAGCAACTATGAGATAGCTAACGAACTGTGAGAAGATATTTTGTTTATTGGGATTAAGTAATGCAACTAAGGGGAAATTGGTAGTTTGGAATTTTCAAGAAAAGGCAGCTATTGGTAAAAATTCCATCAACGAGGCAGAACGACTAATTAACCTCGAAAATTACAAGAGAGTGGGGTTTTAATGATGTTGTTGGCTTTGGACTATATGATCGTGAATTAGTGGTGGAATGCTAGTAATAAAGACACACGAATTTTAGAGTGGTTCGACAAAAATACATGCCTACATACACTGTATATAGTACTCCCACTATATATACATTATTATAATCGATACATAAAGATAACAGAGAATGCTTGAAGATGACAACAGTATGGTGGGAAGTGTTATCATTCTAAGTTTTCTAAATCCAAATTCTTGCCTTATGAAATGCTTGGGGTATTCATTTGAGAAAGCCTTCTGTGATATGCGGTTGAGATTATATGAGGATATTCGCGATCCATACTGTAGATCGAACCGTGGGATGGTTTTCAGGTGGAGGATTGGTAGAGATATATGCATATATGGTGAAAAATTGCCTTTCCATACCTTGGTTGCTTCTTTCGTAGGATGTCAAGCGGCATCACTCAGAGTTTTTCCTACTTCCACATCAGATGGGAGCATTTGGTGGCAAAACGGTTGTATTAGCACTTTTCTAGGGTGGCAGGACCTTAGTAGGTATGCTTTTCTCTACCGGTCTGACTGTTCTCTTTCCTTAAAGCCACTTCGGTCGATTTTCTGTCCTTATGTGAGAGGAACCCAGGCGTATAAATCGACTGGCCCTTGGGTCGGTCGGTTTTCAAGGAAGCCCAACTTAGCTTGGTTGACGTGTTTACCTTCCTACGAATGGCCTCCATGCCCTATTAAACTTTTGTGAAAATTTTGAGCAACATTTTGCCCTCAAAACCTTCCCTTGCGGGCAGGGACGGGTTTGTAGATACGAAATAATGTGATTTAATGGATGCCTGTAGTGTAATTAACATTGCTATCACGTGTCTTTCTATGGGTGTCTTTGGCGATCCGTTTTTCCCTGTAACATCTGAGCCAAAGGATCCGAATCGACCCTAGCATCACATCTCTTTGCACCATCCGGATTTGGTTGTCTTGTCGAGATAAAGAGCCATGATTTGGCTGATGAGGGTCTATAAACAGAAGCATCAACCTCTTCTCCTTTTACCGTTTTCCCATTTCTTATGCCATTGTTGTAAATGTTTTGATACCAAATTCTCCATTAATAGGTACATTCCTCTCTCTATGGTCAGTTATCATTGTCATCAGGTCATCGATGGCTCATTTCTTCGTCGTGGGGGTGCCCCTTGGTAGTGTCCCTTACGGTGGTTTTCTTCTCTTTTTGACTGTGCCCTTCCTCATTTGGCCATGCTTTGAGGTCGATTAGTCCCTTATGGGTGGGCATCCATCGTGCTTGTTTTCTGATGTTTGCCATGATCTTGTCACAGGATAGCCGATAGTGCTTCGAGTTTTTCTCCCATAGTCCCTTCTAATTTTGTCGATGGACCATGCAGCGTAGTATGTGAGATGAACCAATTTGTTTATACCCCTGGCTTGATCCAATTTCTAAAAGCCCACGAACGAGTACACATTCTCCTTGAGTTACTTGAAAGTCGGAGTGGCCTTGCCCTTGCTTCCAACCATCCAGTCCCTTTTGAACGAGATCGGCCTTGCTCCGAGTCAACTTACTTCAAACAGCTATCGTTATCTAGTAGGCCTTTACATCGCGTTTTATTGCTTAGAGTTAAGGACACCTTCAGCGACCTTGTCGCCCGCATCTTTAATATTAACAAAGAGCCTAGTCATCGCCCCAAGACCTACTACCATATCTAGATAAAGAAAAAGAGAGGAGTGGTCTTTAATGGGATTTTAGAGAAAGGTGTCTACAGTTGGAAATCTCATTATTTCTTTGTCCCGTGGGTTATGAATGAGGGGTTGTGTTTCTGGTCGTTTCAACGTTTGGTTGAGACTGTCTTTGTGATTTATATCCCATCCTCTCTTTCTTTTTCCTTTTTTGACGTTCTTATAACTTGTCCATTGTAGGGTCTCCACCATTGAGCCAAGCCAAGGCGACTTTAGTAGAGAGGAAAGTATTGGGCCTTCGGAGGGCCGATGATACCCTTCAAGGTTTAGACAACTTAGTGACTAACAAGATGCTCTAAAAAGTCTAGCTACTATTGGAGGGTCAGTCCATTCATGCCCTCTACAAAAACAGAGAAAGGCGTAGAAACCAACCAGAAGAGAAAGAAGAAGGAAACGACTTCGAAGAAGCCCGTTGTTAGTCGCCTTGTTTTATCTCCTTTATATGAATCCACACTTTTGTCTGGGACCGGCCAGGGATGCATTGGTACGGACGATTACGCTGACCTGATGGATGTCGAGGGCTGGCCCATGGTTGTTGCGGATGCCCTTTTTAATATGCCATTGGAATGGCAGAATATGATCTAACAAAGTATGATGGAACTTCTAGCCAGCCTCTGCTCCCGATCCTTAGAGAAAGTGTGACTTGTTCTTCCTTTGGTTATGGTCCCGTCGAAAATAAGGGTCGTGATGCAAGACCATCGGGCGTAGGAAGAGCAGGACCTGCAAAATCTAAAGAGGATGATTCTGAAGCTTATGCACCTCCGACTAGGAACCGGAACCGAGGCACTCCACCCGGCAGTTAATTATGTTTACTTTTACCATAGCTGGTTCCTTGTTTTCTAACTTGTTATGTTTCCTTATTTTAGTGGGCCAGATCAATTTTGAGGAGTTGGATAACATGAATGATCCCTCTATGGATCTTCCAAGGTAAGATGCCAGGGGAAAAGCCGTGATGGTCACTCCTTTGCCACCTTTCGAAGTGGAGACCGATGCCTTTTGCTATGTGATTCATATTGACGAATAGTCTAGTGCCGAGGAGTCCTCGGGTAGCAAATGGGTGAAGACCGGAGTGGTAGAGGATAAGGGACCACTGGTGGGCATAGAAGTGGAGGAGCCCATGGTGGATGAAATGGGAGTGGCTCGTGGCGAAGCTTATAAAGACGATGTTGATGTCTCCATGTATTGTAGGCCTAATGCAGAGGATAAAGAGAAAGTTGGGACGATTTACATGTGCATCAGTCTAGGATATGATAGAGAGGGCTTGGATAGACTCCTACGAACCCTCCAAGTGGCAGCTGTTCATTCGTTAGGGATTTTCCACCAGCCACGCTTTAGATAGCCAGGTCATGGATTACGGGCTGTTGTTGATAGCTTGTGCAAGGAACTGGCTATGGTAAGACCTGATTACTTTCTCATTTTTCTTTCATCTCCTTTTTCCAATAGCTCAAATTCCTTATTTTTAGGTCCGTGATGTGGGTCCACGATGATCTTGTTAATTTGCAGGCGAGGCGTACTGAGGGGCAAGCCGTAGAAGAAATGGGGTTACTCGTGGTGGTCCTCAATGGATGGTGAGGACAATGGATGAACTGGGGGAGGTCATGACAGGTTGACTCCCTAGAGTGAGGATTGGAGGAGAATAGGGCCCGTACAGCTAATGAGATGGCGGAGCTGGAAGCGGTCAGAGCCAGTTTGTTGCGTAGAGATGATGTAGTGGCCCAATTGAAGGGAGAGCTGAGAGCTGTGAGGAAGGAGGCTAAAGCAGCCTAAGTGGCAGTTGAGTTGTCCGTTGATGAGCATGTAGTGGCTATTGCAGCCAAAAGTGTGGCTGAGAAGGACCTTGAGTCAAAGATCGTGCTTCGAGCAGATGTAGTTCGAGCTAGGAAGGTGGTTAAGAAAGAAGTGGCAGAAGCCAACCGCCATAGAGCCGATGCGAAGGCTATTAGAGACCAAGCTATTGTCAATCGGTAATGGCTTGAGGAAGAGGTTACATGGTTGAAGAGGGTGGAGGAGAGATTTGAGCAAGAGGTAGGGCATCTTCGAGGGCTTTTGGATGCTCATCGGACTTGCTTGCCCTCGGACGACATTTAGGGGTGGAAAGAGAGAGTCTATCAGGAAAGGGACACTTACTGGTCGACTCCTTTGACTAACATGGTGGTGGACACTTTCATGAATAACTCCCACCTTCCTATTGTGATCCTGGGAGTGATGCCTGCTTTAGCCTAAAGGTACCGGGAGGAGGCAGCCGCCAAATTGACTAGAAAGGGTAAGCCTATGTCAGCCATCTTGACGGCTAAGTAGATTGACTCTCTGACTCGACCAAATGAGTAAGGAGGTTGTCGCGTGCTGTTGGTCATAGCCCAGCCGTCTTTGTTGTTTCTTTTCCCTTCCCTTTTTTTTCTCTTTTTTTGGTTGTCATGGGTTGATTGCGCCTAGCAGGGCGGGTAGTGTGCCATGTCCCATGTTTGTTATGAACTCCTTTTTGCATTATGTGATGTTTGAGATTTTCATTTCTATTATTGTACCTGTAAATAAAAGAAAAGCACAAGGTATGTTGTGGCGAGTATGTTTCGCCTTGAGGGTTCAGGCCTTAGCAAGACCTGTGGGGTTTGCGTGGAAGGACCCGACTTGTTTGCTTGCGGATGCCAGAGTTCAGGCCATGGGGTTTGCACGAAAGGACCCAGCTTATTTGCTTGCAGGCGCCCTTTTCGACACCCAAGGGTTGGAGTTGAGGCCCATGGGGTTTGTATGGAAGGACCCGACTTATTTGCTTGTGGGCACACTATGGATGTCCGAACTCAGAGATACTATCATAGCGTTGCACTAAGTTATCATGCGCCAGTCTCGACAATAGTGTCTCGTCTCGCCAGAACGATGAGCATTATGGGTGAGGGGAATCAGACCGTTGCAGTCGTCGTCCAGCTCATCGATGCACTCCATGAGGCAAGAGTTATATCTCGTGTTTGCCTGCCGGAGCGGTAATGTAGCACCAGGACGACCTTCAGGTCATTGGGTGTCCTTAACATGCCTAGGCGGAGTGGATGCACAGTAATTCATCCTCGTCGAGCGTGTCCTTCAATCAAAGAGGGGAGCGGCAGCTCACGCGGTCCTTTGGCATGATGTGGGCTGCCGCCGGGCCGGGTGAATGAGCGTGTAAGAACTCATCCCTATCCAGGTATCCCCAACTTGCATAGCTAACATTGTCTTGGTAAAGAGAGATGACCTTCCATTGATCCCAATCAGTTGGTTGGCTCTAGTGATTTAGTTGAAAGCGACAAGGTGATCCGATGGGTCGGTGCTTCTGTCATATTTGTCTATTTGTGGTAGCATATACCGTCTTAAGAAGTAGGTTCCAAGGATTTCTATGGAGAATGGTTCTCTATCCTCATTGTCGGACAGGCCGTTGCCGCCACCATGGGCCTGTATTCGGTCAATTTGTTGGTTCAACCGGATCATTTCATCCCTGAGGCTGGCTTCCACTCAATGCAGGAACAACTTTGCATCGATGGGTGAAGGCTTCTGGTGGTATGTCGGTTGATTAGGGGAATACGGTACATGATAGCGACCCGAGGAAAGAGATTTTCTGCGTTGCGGAGGTGACTGTGACGGTTGGGCATGTTCGCCCTCAAGCGTAGGTTAAGGTAATTCCTTTTGCATGTGGGAGTGTACGGAGGCCGCTCTAGGTCCCCTAGTCATGGTTTGAGCTTGATTGTTTATGTGCTCAGGACGTGGCTCGTAGATTTCATCATTCCGATGGTCGTTTTGCTCTCCTCCAACAATGTTGTTTTCTCCTGGCTCCAGGGCCACGTGGATGGCAGTTTCAGATGCTAACGCGTTCTCTTGGGGGTCGCCAATATGCAAATGCTTTGGATGACTAGCAGCATTGGGAAATTATTGTCCGCCTGAGTTGATGGTTGTCATGGGCCTGTGATGGAGTGAGTTTCTAGTGCGACCCTTGGGCCGTTTACTTATTGGCTTAGGGTTCCCATCCTAGCGATGTGATTGAATATGGTCTGCTAGAATTCGCTGTTGACTCTAGGGAAAGGGCAGGGAATACCAATGGGTGCATTACCATTGGTGTCTCGATCGTATAAGTTGTTGTTCATGTTGACACCATTCATTTCCATGTTGAGTATGGAGTCTAGGCAAGGTTGAAGGGAGCTAGAGAGTTTCAAAGACGGCCCTCCTTCTAGTGTCAAAATGTTGACTAAAAAATCCATCAGCGCGATAGGATGACTAATCAACCTCGAAAATTGTGAGAGAGTAGGGTTTTTAATGATGTTATTAGCTTTGTAGTATATAACCGTGAATTATTGATGAAATTCTAGTAATAAAGAGACACGGATTTTAGAGTGGTTCAGCCAAAATGTATATGCCTACATCTATTGTATATATTATTCTCGCTATATGTATATATATATTATTGCGATGGGTACATAGAGACGATGGAGAATGCTTGAAGAAGATAAGAGTATGGTGGGAAGTGTTATCCTTCTAAGTTTTATGAATTCAACCTCTTGCCTAGTGAAATGCTTGAGGTATTTATATGAGCAAACTTCCTTTGGTCTGTCGCTGAGATTGCCTGAAGGAATTCGCAGTTCGTATGGCAGTTTGGATCGTGGGATGGTTTAGACTGGAAGGTTGGCAGCGATGCATGCATATATGGTGACAAACTGCCTTTCTGTAACTTGGTTGCTTCTTTTGCAGGATGTCAAGCGGCGTAACTCGGAGTTTGTTTGCTACTTTCCACGTCGGATGGCAGCAGTTGGAGGCACTGTATTAGCGCTTTTCCAGGGTGGCAGGACTTTAGTGGGTATGTTTTTCTCTATCGGTCTGACCGTTCTCCCTCCTTAGAGCCACTTCGGCCGATTTTCTGTCCTTATGTGAGAGGAACACGGGCGTATAAATCAACCAGCCCTTGGTTCGATCGGTTCCCATGGTAGTCCAGATTAGCTTGGTTGATGCGTTTATCTTCTTGCAAGCGGCAGTCATGCCCTATTAATTTTTTACGAAAATTTTGAGCAATGGCAGCAAATTGATGGAGATTATCATTGTTGAGACAGAGGAGAATACCCTTCTCGAGAAATTTAAAAGAAAGTTCGAGACAAAAAAACTGATGTTAAGATGAGAATGTTGTTAGAGGAATTTATTCAGCTTAAGAAGGGGCATGTGACCATAAAAGAGCATGTGGATCGATTTAACGAAGTGGCAAACTTTGGGTTTGAATTATTAAATACCCAATATAAGAAAGCCATGAAATTTTCTAAAGGATTAAATTCACCACAGACGGAGTTGGATTTGAGTCAGGTACTATTTGAAGTAACTTTTAAGGATTAGTTTAAGCGGCTTTTTTGAATGCTGTGAGTGGAGATTTAAATAAGGGGCAAGTGTCGGTTGGAGATCAGGGTAAGTGCATGCAAGGTGGGCAGAATGATAAATAGGTTACTATATGTAGAAGATGTTATACGACATGACACATAGCCAGAAAATGTAGGGTGAACCTCCATAAGGGAACAAGATGTTATCTATATAGTAAAAAAGGACATTTGGCAAGAGATTATAGGTCGAAACCGTCAGGACAACAAAGACAACCAGGACAATAGGGACAGTTGAAGGAGGTTAAGTGCTATTATTGCGACCAGACGGGACACTTTAAAGGGGAGTGCCCCATATTACAGAAGGAGGGTCAAATTGTCAAGGCTTATGCATTGGAAGCCGAACCTACTGCTAGCATTGCACTAATGGCCCAGAAGAAGGGGAAGTTAGCTATGGAAGGTGTGTTATTACTCTTTGATTCACCTGCCAGGGTTTTATTTGATACAGGTGCATCACATTCATTTATAGCCAATGCATTACTAGAAAGATTAGGAATAACCCCTGATATTGTGCATGAGATTGTTACCGTGTCGAATCTTGTTGGAGGACCGACACATTGGCCTGCTATTTTGCCATGATCTTAAGTTGGTCGTAAACGGTGTACAATTAAGTTGTGATGCATATGTGCTTAGCTTTTGCAAGATAAGATTGATCTTGGGAATGAATTGAATGGCTGGATATATAGTAGTTTTAGATTGAGATAGGAGGATTGTTCGTTTGAGTTGTCAAGGGAAACATGGTTTGATAGTTCTGCGTGAACCTGACGTTTCCATGATGAAGTCGTATTTGTGTTCATTAGACCTACCATATGATGAATTAGAATTTATTCTCTATAACAAACTTGATTTCTACATCGTATAAGTAGATAAACTTAATTAAAATAAAATTGTTTTAATTCAAAATTTGGTCATTAATAATTTCAAAATAAATTATATTTAGCTAATAAAATATTTTTATTTGATAAATTGAATTAAATTTATAAATTCTTTTCAAATAATATATTGAAATTGTAGAAGTTGTTTTAATTGAATAAAATATATTTTTTATAAGTGTAAATAAATATTTATGATTAAATTAGTGGAAAATAAATAAGCGAACATCGAATTGGATAAGTTGGATGGTTATCGAAATATAATTTGTATAATGAAGTGTAAATCAATTTATACTTGATTGAAATTCATTTATAAATTAATGTCAAGAATTAAAAATTTAATTTTGAGTGTGAAGAAATAAACTAGAATTAAAGTGGATTATAATTAAAAGGCCCAATCCTATTTTATTTTCCTTCTCTTTGGTTCTAAAAGCTCCTGCACACCTCTTCAAGCCCAACCCTACCTGCTCTCTTTCATTTTTCCTCAAACCCCAGTTCCGCTGAAACAAATCAAGAAAAAAATGAAATTCGAACTCAAAAAAAAAGTGTCTCGCTGCCTGGAGTACCTAAATTGCATCGGAGGTGAGGCAGCCTAGGGGTCCGTGATGCTAGGATGGGATGCTTGCTGCTAACAACGACCTAGGGCTAAGCGACATCTGCACTTGAGAGGCCGTGTTTTTATGCGATGTAGGTCGAGCTCGAACACAACCTCGAGGAGGGGTTGCAAAGGAGTTTGGGCATAGTCACGGTGATTGATATTTTGGGCTGGTGATGTTGAGGTTATGGCAACGTAGCAGAGTAGTTATTAGCAATTTTACAATCATTTAGTCATCGGTTGGTCGCTTGAGCATCGTCTGGTGAGTAAATTCTTTTACTCACAACTATTATCTACTACGTTTCATTTTGTGCTTGATTTCAATTGCTGGATTATGCTATGCTATTGAGTAGATAAATGGATATACTGGCAGCTTTTGGGTGAGTTATATTTTAATTACTCATCACTATGATTAAGGTAGTGTTTTTATATGAATTTGACGATTGTTTGACGATGAGTTGTTGTTGGCATGTTTGAATTGGATGAAATTGAACTACACATTTTTAATCGATTTTATTATGATGAGATTAGATATTTTTAACCGCTTGTTGTTGTGATGAGATCGCGTTTGAAATTGATAAGAAGGGGATAAAAGAATTGAAAAGCGATGCTTTGAAAGAAATAAAAATTATTTTAAATATAAGTAGTGATTTTTAGAACGAGCAATTTTATTTAGTATCGGAAGTCCAATCGTAGGGAGAAAATGTAAAAGTGAAATTAGCTTAGGAATTTACTGATCTAACTCTATTGGAAAATAACAACTTTTGGGATTTGATTAATAAGTGAATCTTTGAGTATGCACTTCATTTATCCATGATTTAAAATGATCGAAGGATTTTTATAAATTTTTTAAAATGAGAATTTATAATTTGAAATGATAAATTAATTTTATTTAGACTTAATAAATTGGAAATTAATAAAATGATATTTTGGAAATTATAACAAGATGAATGTGATTTATTTATGGAAAATTTATTTAAATATATTTGTTAAGAATAGTTTTTAAAGCAATATATTTAATATGTGATTATTTTTAACAAAAGGAAAATTGTTTTAGAAGCTTGGGAATTATATTTAGAAGTGTGTGAATTGAATTATGGTGAAACGGGAAATTTTGCAGTGTTTGAAAATTGGATATTATGGTTTGGGAAAGTATTTTAAATTAAAATTCATTTTAGAGAAATAGATCATCGAGATTTGTTGAATAAGAGAATTTATTGAGTTATAAAACTCCTTTGTTAGTATTTAAAGTATCAAGCAAGAATTTCGAGTTGTATAAGTTGCTCTTCAAAATAAATTTATCGGTTTGAAATTTGAAAGAAGATTAGAAATGGTAATTGTTTTGATATTACGTTAGAGGTTTTAAATAAATTTTTGCAAAGAAAGAGAATATCTATAATTTAAATCTCTTCGGAACCGATATTGATTTCTAAACTAAATTCAAGATTTTGGAGGAAATGTGGATATTATTATTGAGTCCACTTTTATATTGGAAACATTTGGAATCCAATTGAAAATTTTGAAAATGAATATTTTTTAATAAAATCCCTATCAAATCAATAAGTAATAAAATTGTATGGTTTGATTGATTTATATTTCTGTGTAATGAGAAATTAGAATAAACGGACTTATAATACCCTCTAGTATGAGACTTTTGGTAACATCCCTCCAGTTATTCTATGGACTTGTTATATAGAATAACCATGCAAGGTTGAGTGCAATTTACAAGCATTGAGTAAAAGAGTGCGTAACACAAGGTGGTATAGGATGTCTGAGCTGATATTTATTCGATCACTTTATGTAAGTAAATGCCACTCTAACAGGATTGAGTATACGAGATATTATATTTCTGGTGTGACGCACACTGAGAGTAGGGGTGGGCACGAGTCGGTGTGGTCTGGTTTGTAGCTCAAACTGTTTCAGGACTGTAACAAACGGTTAGCTAAAAATAAAGACCGTAATGTTATATTTCACTACGGTCCAGTTTTGGTTCGGTTAAAAGCGCATATGGTACGATTTCGGTCTGGTCCAGTTTGGTTTTATATCTTTGCAGTTTGCACATTCAGGATTACTAAACAAATCCAGGTATACTAATTTTGAAATATTCATTTCAAATAAACAACTACTCATCACATGCATTGCTTTTTTGAATATATGTATATATATATAAGTATGTACTTCCAGCATGAAATTCAATACACGGCTGAATACATAATACTTCATTACTTAATTACATCATAAACTTCTTCCAGTATACAATTCATTCATACCTGATTACATAATGCTTCACTGCATAATTACATAAACTTGGAATATTAAAACTTCATATTTTACTTTCACCACGAGTGTACCAAACCAAAATACCATAAACTACAACATGAAATCCTATTTCATGACTCACACAACTTCAAATCTTCAAAACCTTGCATAAAAGTCTTCATATAGACATACCCGGCAAGAAGTAACAAAAAATTCAGAGTTGCAGTGTCATTTTTACACCACTGTATGTGCATTCATAAGACACATATTAATATATTGAATATGAAAGAAAGTAAATAAATCATTTTGATTTTTGAATGACAATAATTTTCTTATGTCCGTGTAGTTCTAGAGTTGCAATTCCAACATATGTTTGTGCAAATATATATCATTTTGATTTTTGAATGACAATAGTTTTCTTACTACATACTTATGAATCCAAATATTCACTTAAATTTTACCTTATCAACATAAGTATTCATACCAAAGGAAGATGGCTAAAACCTAGAACTGCAAATATAACTAAATAAATTTTGCATTGAAGGAAGGGGATTCACAGGCAATGAGCATTTATTATTTATGGTCATTCTAAGATAAAGCATTCACTGTAATTTCTTTATCCCTAAATAATATTGAATTCTTGTTTGAGAACATGTTGCTTCAAAGAATGACAGAAACTACAATTATATACTTCTACATTCACCAAAACTATTAAAAGATCATGTGCTATCGTAAGTATGTTTTATATTAACTATCCAGTCATTAAAACTTTAGAGATCTTTGAATAATTTTGGTGAATGCATTCACTAAACTTTCCTGTACATGATTTTTTTTTGCCATATGTGTTTACTATTTGTTGTTTGTACTTGGTTTTTATTCAACAGTGGAAGAGACATTTGAATATGGTTCTTACTGCTTAAGTTAAAGAACCAGAGAAACTTACTGCTTATGGCTTATGTATAACTTACTTCTTTTGCCGATAAAAAGTTGTACATCAAAACTTACTGCTTATGGCTATAATATGGTTTTAAATAAGTTAAAATTTAAGCTAATTACATCAAAATCAACTATTACAACCGGATTCACGAAATAACCAGATTCATGCAACCTGATCGGCACAAAATGCATAATAAGTTGTAGAAATTAGAATTAGTAAACAAGACATTAACTTAAATTTACCTCGTTCGTACTTGAAAAAGAAGATGAAATCCAAGATCAATAAATTAGCAAAGGAAAGAGAAAATTGGCATAAAGCAGCGATCGTCTTCCTTAGGTTATTAGAGAGAGAAAGGGCAACATGGATGTGGCAGTGGGCTAACTACTGTAAAATAAACGAAAGTGAGGGTTTGAGGCTTTGAGACTTTGAGTTTGAGATACTGATGTAGCCAGGTGTGAATAAAAATTAAAAATATAAGTAGTTCAAGAATATAAAAGCAGATGCAGCCAGTTAAAGCAACGCAGAATGGACATATCATTTTCAGAAATATATGGGTTGGGCTGTAGACAGAACATTTTTTAAATAAAATTAGTAAAAAAAACAGAGCCCGGTTTTGAAAAAACCATGTACAAAAATGCTGCAGATAATTTTGTATATAAAGCAACCTGGTGCGGTTTAATACGGTCGGTTTCACCCTTCAAACCGCACCCAAACCGTAATGAAATGGGCCGGGTCGGTTTTCAATATTCGGTTTAGAGAGATAATAGGGAGCGGTTTTCTGCACCTTTTCATCGATTTTGGGCGGGCGGTTTCCGTTTGGCGATGCGGTTTATGCCCACCCCTAACTGAGAGTGTGTAGGCTGAGAGCCATAAGTGTGTATTTTTGTTATGTGCACTCTTATTATATTCGAGAGTAAACCAGATTGGCTAGTATCCATCTTAGCAGCCTGATTGCGAGGTCGCATGGTGACATACCTGTTTATGTATATGGCCGAGAGCCATGCTGAGAGCCACTGCCCATATGTCACTTAGGTCAAAAATCTGTTACCATTAGGTGCACTTACAGAGTTGTGGTCAACGCAAAGTGTAGTCTTGCACTTGATAGATATTAGGTCACGATGGTTGTCGAGGTAACTAAGACTATAAGAATAGCACTGAGAATGTGTGAGGAAGGATCCTAGAGTAGGCCGAGAGCTGTTAGTCTCCCGTCTAGTTATTGTTGATGAGATAACATGAGATGCTAGAGACACTACTTATTTACCTATCTGAGATCATTGTGTTTACAGCTGAGAGCCAATTTGATCATTTATCGAGACAGATGCCTAAATATATAATTATGATGCTGAGAGCGCATAGGACCGAGAGTCCTGATATTTATCCACAATGCCGAGAGTTGAGTGGATTGGTAGAGGTTTGAGTGACTATATGTGTAACAACCCGCACATTTTACGATTGTATATTTAAATATAACATCGTTAGTCGGATTTTAGTCCGAAATGCTACTTTTTGCAAACGTTCGAATTAGGACTCAGGACCACTTCCATTGAGTTCAAAGTGCCATTTGAGACCTTTTTGAGTATAAACTACGATATGTTTGGAGCTAGCTAAAATTTGACCTTTGCACTTTGGACTTTGGGTTTGGGTTAGCCTAAACTATTAACTCTAGCTCAACCCCCACTTCTCTTCATTCACTTTCATTTCCTAACACTCCAAGCTTTCATAAAAATGGGGGAAGAGAAAAAGAATTAGAATTCCTAAGCTCTAGTTCCATTGCAAATCCAAGTTCTAACTCCAAATCCAAAGAGAAGCCATTGGTAAGCATCCGCTTCTTCTTCTCCAACTCATTCTCCCTTCAATTTCAAAAATTCCTAAAGTCTAATTCAGGAAATGTTTTTCTTTTAAGCTTAGATTCAAGCTTCTTAGGTTGGAATTGAAGAGTGATTGTTCTTGCCTTGCTCTGTAGCTTCTCCATCCTTGTTTTTGTGAAAAAGGTGAGATTTTTATCTCACATCTAAGTCTATAATTACCTTTGATTGTTTGGTATGAATTCCTAACATCTTTACGTGTTCATTTGATTTTGATTTGGATTGATTTGGTGAATATTCCAATTTTTTGTGTTTTGAAAACAAAATCTATGAAAATCCTTATATGGATGTTGGACATGTTGATCGGAGTGTATTGGTGGGTCTTTGAGGTTGGGTAGTTGTTTGGCGTAAACCCCTCGTAACCGTCACTCATCTGATTGCTTCCGATATGGTTTGGCCATCATTGGCTTAGGCAAGAAAATTCCCAAAGCTTCAGTTTCAGACGTCTGAAATAAAGGATTCGGACGTCTGAATATTGTTCTGGGAAAAAAACTTTATTTTCCAGATTCAGACGTCTGAATTATATATTTCAGACGTCTCAAATTGCTCGTGTTCAACCAGAAAGGAAATAGACTAAAATTAGCCATTTTCAGACGTCTGAAATTATTGATTCAAACGTCTGAATACTGAACTGGAAATATTTATTTTTCCAGATTCAGACGTCTGAATTGGAAATTTCAGACATCTGAACCTGCTTATCTCAGCCCAATTTACCTAAGTTGTTTGGGTTTTCAATTTTAATCGATTCGTGTTGATCCGACTTATTGTTATCATTTATCGACTTTGATGACTTCATTTTCAGGATTTTTGGGAATATCCATTTTGATGGATTTGGTATCGATTTCTTTGGATTTGATTCACAGCTTCGAATGTGGATTTTGGTGATTGATTGTTTCTACAATCATTTCTGTGATTTGTCACATTAAAAAATATAAAGGTTTTCTATACTAGTAGTAAATATCAAAACTCTTTCATCAAAATGATTTCAACACTATTTTATTTCAAAGCTCGTTATTTAAAACCATTTTCTTACCTATTAGTATATACAAACCTTTACCTCACTCGTATGAGAAATCTAATTAAACGGCTTAGTAAAACAAGTGGTATGAAACTCTTGTGTTTACTTCGTCAGTTAATTCTTGAACTTATTCGATTGAAACTCTTGTGACAATTTTCGAGTGGAGATCTATAATTTGTTCGTAAATATTTAGGTTAAGCCAATGGTTATGTGACATGAAGCTAAACTCATCTATTTACTAGCTTATTGTAATTGACACTTCTTGATAATCGATGATGATTATTTTGTGATTTAGACTAGCAATGTGCGATGTCTCTTTGTCTACGAGGGAGACTAAACCCCGTTTATGTGGAGCTTCGGCTCAAAAATTGGTGGGGTAGCGACCCATGGTCTTCGGGCCGTTTTGTAGAGCTTCGGCTCAAAATTAATGGTTAGCAACCATGGAATAGCGTTCCGTTGTGTGATACACGTGTTGGTGAGTTTTCATGCTCCCGTTTTGTGATAGGCCTCCCCCTTTTTGTGATTTCTGGATTTCTACTGATGATTTCTAGAATTTGTGTTTCACCAATTTTCATGATTTACATTGATAAGCTTTATCAATATTTGTGCATTGGTGAATTTGTGTTTCAGTAAACTTTTCCGATTGGCATTGATATATTTATCAATATTTGTGGTTTGGTGAATATGGTGAAGAATATGACTTTCTTTTTGGTGCTTTTGAGATAATTGAGGTATTGTATGATTTTGTTGATGTTAAATGTATACTCTTTATAGTATGGCATTATTGTTATCATACGTTTATCATCTCTTATTCTATTTCATTTTATCTGATATTTATAGCTAGACTGATCCGTTTATTATTTTCTTATTAAATAATACTCGGTTCAGACTGAGATGTTACATGTGCTTCTGCTTGGCTCCTCATCTAGGAGTATTATCTGACTTTTGGCTAACTACATTAGATTGGTAGTTTTTGTTGTTATACACTCGAGATATAGACTCATTGATGTATACATATTCTTTTGTGTAGCACTTGTATCTATTCTGTTGTGATATTGTGGATCTTGTTTGACCACTACTCTGATATACACTTCTATGTGTTATATTCATATCTTTTTCCGCCTTCGTGATATGGATATCTGTTACTGATTTGTGTTATGCTTATTTCTATATTTGTTTCCGAAGATATTATAGCCACTGTGTAGTAGCTTTGAGTTTGTATCGATATGTCGAATTTTTATACTACCTGACATATCGGTGCGCGCACAAAGCAATTACATGGATGGTCGCTCCTCAACAGCCTTATTCTTCGTGCTAGTTGACGGCATTACTTCGTAGTGTTCTTGGCTAGCGTAAGTATAGAGGTGGGGCGTCACAATATGTGTAACTACCCGTAATTTTATCACTTTGAATTGGAATATTTAATTTATTTTAATGTTTAAATAATTATTTCTATATAATAAATAATTCATTTTACTTATTATATAATGATAATAAGTGATTTATAATGGTTTTATAAATATATAAACTTGGTTTACAAAAAATATACAAACTTCGTCGCATTTTAGCGGATCGACGTCGTATGTTTATTAATGGTTTTTAATATTATTTAAAATGGTTTATAACTTAAATAATCTTGTTTTATTTATTTAAAGATGATAATAAATTTATTTTCAAGTTTTGTTTACCTAAATAAATACATTGATTAAAAACTGAAAATGTGACCGGAATTCGGATTCCGGGTTATCAACGATTTAACAAATAAAAGTTATGAAAGTTGTTAGTTGAAATATGACATGTATAGATACATGTACATGCATACACATATACACATACAAATATACATTTACATTTAGCATATAAAACAAAAATAGTTTACTTTTAAAGAAGCGAACTTACACATCACCTCACAAAGCGCGTGGATGGCACAAGGAAAAGTAAAACCAAAACAAAACATATGGTTTAAAAGTAAAACCAAAATAAAACAAAACAAAAAATATTCACATATACCCAAAAACATATGTATACAACATATTTCAGACCTCTTTGCTCTTAAAAACCAAAACAAATGTCATTTTATAATATTAGAATTTACTTCGGAAAAGTAAAAACAGAAGAAGAGAAATTGGAGTTTTGAAATATATTTGGAATTTGTTTTAAAAAGAAAGAATTGGAAAAGTGGAGTTTTAAAATTATTTGGAAAATAAAATCTATGGTCTCATTTATGAAAAAAAAATAGTTTTAAAAGGTGGAAAACAATATAGAAGTATCATATGGTTTAAAATGATGAATTTTGAATTAAAAAAGTTGGTAAAACTAATATTACAATAATATAATATTATAATAGGTGGAAGGAAGTAAAATAGATTTTTAGTGAGTAAAATGGTAAATATTGTTTTAAATTGGTTAATAATAGTTTATTATGTTATGAAAATGATTTAAGAGTGTTTCAGACAAATTTTATAAAATTTGACTAAAAGGTGAAAAATGAGTCGTCATGTTTCGGCAGTTCACGATTTCGCTACCTGAAAAGTTCAACGGATGTGTAGGATAAAATATAAGTTGGAAATATTTGAAATAAGAATTTTCCAGACCCATGTGGGTATGGTTTTCAAATGAAAAAGAAAAATCAAGATTTCGTTGAGTAAAGTTTGAGATACGTCCAAATCAAGTGTTCAAAATTGTCGCGTTTTGGCAGTTCGTAAAAATAGTTTTCAACACTTAAAAAATAGATACTTTAGTCATAAAAAATGTGAAATAAATTCCATAACTACATGTTAAAATGTTTTAAAAGGGATTTAGTTTATAAAAATGGACACACACACACAGATACACACACAATGGAATAAATATTTTGATCTATAAAGATTTAAAACCATTATTCACCAGCAATTTAACAACTGAATTTGATAATTTTTAATAAATGATTTAAACTTGGATTTCTCTTCCTGAATCTTCGAGAAATGTTTTCCAAATAATTATACAGGTATTTTAAAGGTTTAGAGTCGACCAAATAAATTGACCACCTTATGGGTGATAAAGAGATATTCTCTAGGCTGGAGTTTGGGAAACCAGGTGCATGCTACCCCTAGCTATCCGGACTGGCTCAATGGAAGGGATAATAAATTTGATTTACTCGGACTACATTTTCCTAAGATAAAAGTTAATATTTATAAAATTATAGTTTCTAAATAAAGCGATAGATTTATAAATGGTATTTTATAAATAAAGGGATATATTTATAAATGGCATTTTTATAAATAAAGTAATAGGTGTTGTAAATGAAGTGTTATAAAAGAATAGACTTTTAAAGTGAAATTTCATAAATGGAAATATTTTATGAAATAAGGTAAAAGGAAAGAGATTTAGAGTTTTCCAAAAGATAAACAATATTTTTAAATAGAATTTTGGTGGTATAGAGAACATTCTAGTTAAACTCTATATTAAATTCCAAGAAGGGAGCTCGTACTATATGTGTGAATTTAAAAGGTGATTTCACCGTTATTCGATGAATAGCATAGGTTGAATACAAAAACCGGTATTAAGTATAATTATTCTAATCTCTATGGATCCCTTTCGCTCAATACTAACTGGTTAGGGTTTACAGTAAACGATGTCTTAAATAACATTGTTTTTAACCCATTAAAGATATGTTTTGGAAATATGAAATCTCCATTAAGATTGGAATTATATAATAATAGAACATAGAAATATTTTCCTAAGTAGTTTAAAAAAAGTGATTTGAAGATTTTTAAAAGTTAAAAGAGGTTTTAATTAACCAAAAGGATTTAACAAAAGAGGCTTAACATTTCTGTATACACGTCTATTTATCGATAAGTGGTTTAAAGAGACCACAATCAGATTTGGATGATTCCTATTCGAAAACCACTTTGAACTAATATACGCATTTGAAAGTGAAGATATATTGAAGAAATGATTTTAAAGACTGGGGATCTTCATAATGTAGGGTTGCGTACCACTAACTTCTTGGGTGATTCCCATATTTTATATATGGTGGCAATAGTACCTTCATTCTAAAATATTCGATGTAAGGACTACTCGCTACTAATCCAAAGGGTGATTCCCAAACAAGATGTAGCAGAAGTACCTTTGGTTTGTCCTATTCTTCGACAACTTGTATAGATGAGAGTTTGACATTGCATTTCTAAGACCATGTACATCTGTTTTTGCAAACGTAGAGGTAACCCCTCTTATACTCAACACCCTTCCCCTAGACATATGAACTCAGGGGGTTGTACTTTTATGTAAATCAATTAGTGTGTTGTTATAAATGGTGATGTAGCATTTAAAGTGGGATATGTTGTTTCGAGAAAATTAAACGTTACGTCAAGTCTCACACATCGACAATGGCAAAAGCATGGTAAATGTGACATGGCTATGTGGGTCGCACCTATTAGGATATGGTCATCGCCTTTCTAGATTACCGGTTGTATATCGAGTTTGTCGTGTATGCTACGAAATATCTCGGATAGGTTGGAAACGACCAGGGTGATGTCATATTCGGTACTATCTATGGTAGAGGTAGGCTGGTCTTGTCTTGGTAGAGCGCAGCGGGGTTGTGCCTTGGTACATTCCTCTAGAGATAATGTACGAAAGGTAGTCCCTTACCTTGTCATTGTTGGAATCCAATCTCCAATGCATTCCTTTAACGGACTTGATTGTATGCTTAAATGTGCTGTCGAATTTAACAAATGTAACAATTCCGGCTATTTTAATATGTTATTTGAAAGGATTTTTAAAGCAATGTCATTAGAAATAATATCAAATGATTTGATACAAATGTTTTAGTTATCATAATATAAAAACCCTTTCGTGTTTAAGTACGGCGTGGTTTTATGAGAACCGCTTCTTTTCAAAGGTTTTGTTTAGCATCAAAGTCGATCTATGACACTGTCATATATTTTATGATTTGTGTTTCTCACATTGGTTTGCCAGACTGACCTGGGTATTTTTAATATTCGAGTCAGATCGAAGTAAGTTTCAGGTATAACTTAAGAAGCTTGGAGTTTCCAAAGGGGGGCTGGAGATCTTCATCAACCTATGATTGTAGATTATATTCCCGCTGCATTTATTTGCTGTTTTGATTCAACATTTTTAAGAATAATGGTTTATAACTGTCCAAGCTGAATAGGCTCTAATGTATGTATTTAAAATTTTCCACTATAAAGATTATTGAAATAATATATGTTTTTGCATTCGGGTGGGATTTTGTTCTATATCTTTATTTTCTTTTTACCCTTAACGGTCCACCTTTTCGTTCAATTTGAGTTAGACATGTGTGGTTTATTGTCAACTTAAAATATACAGAAAAACGTGTTGTTCTAGTTAGTATCAAAGCTTAGGTTGAGCGAACATCTGAGCCTGCTAGGGGGTGAAATCTCATCAGAGATAGAGTTAGTAATACCCTAGGATGAGTAACTCATTAGAGATAGGGTATGTGACACCCTAGAATAAGTTGAGAATATTTTATATGAGCACTTATTTGTTAATGCCATATAAAGATGATTTTTGTTTTAGAAAATTGGTAAATGAAATAATTTTATCTAGGATTTTATTTTGAATGTAAAGTAATATCTTTCAAATGATATAGTTATTTGTGTAGTGTTTAGTTTTTTAGGAAATGATAATATTCAATTATTATCGTTTATTGATTGGTTGTTTGATTTAAAAGTTTAAATATGAATACCTCTTGAATTTAGTTTCATAATTGACCATGATGTGTTCGACCAATAATAATGTTGTTTTAAAATTAAAGGAATTTATTTAAGATAAATAAATTTTATGAATGCATTTTATAAGTGATTTTATAAATTATATTTATAAAATGTGTTTTATAAAGGGTTTTCTGGAATTTAAATCTTGGTATTTTTGAAAATATATTATGATCAACTAGCCCGAGTGGCTCAAAAGTAACTAAAAATAGGCAGGAGTTGTGTTCGGATGGTAAAAACTTCTCTTAAGTATTCCCCTTCTTGTTAAGAAATTATCCGATGATATTGGTAGTACCCAATTTCTTGGTATCGTTTTTGACTTACTCGATCTATATAATTTTCTAAAGTTAAAAAGATAACATGAATCATTAATTGATAAACTAATTAGTGATTGTTAATTTTTATCAAGGAGTTTGCATTTACTATTTGTTAAAGGGAGTATATTATAATATAAGGAGTTTATTATAATTCTAGAAATGAAAGATAATTTATCTTTTAAATTGAAATGATTTCTTTGGAAAGAAGATAGAAATTTTTAGGTAAATAAAATTTTTAAAATGATTATATATAAAGAAACATTTTATAAAAATGTTTCAATAAAAGATAAAAGTTTTACGAAATGTTTTCACATATTTTTTGGGAAAGTTAACAAATACATATGAAGTTCATAGATCATTTTGCTGCGTGATTCTGATCTAAGATTCGAGCAAGAAACTTTGGGATGTTTACACCAGTCCGAGTAAGGATTTATCACTCGATTCTTAACAATGAATATTGATGAAGGATTATGGTTTGCTACTTATGTTTTCTATCATAGTTGAGAGCTATGTAAGAAAAATGAAGGATTCTGATCAAGAAGCCTAATCACAGTCCGCACTAAAGGATGGAGGGACCAATACTCATTCGAAAGTAAAGTTGTGGATTCAAATAGAAGATTGAATCAGATATTACAGATGATCTGTATATTTCATATGGAATTGAGTTTAAAGATAATATTTTAGGTAAATTCTTTTGGGTTTTGGTTTGTTGTGGAATTTCTAGGACGAAATTCTTTTAAGGGGGAGGAATGTAACGACCTATAATTTTATCACTTTGAAGTGGAATATTTAGTTTATTTTCATATTCAAATAATTGTTTTTAAATAATAAATAATTCATTTTAATTATTATATAATGGTAATAAGTTATTTATAAAGGTTTATAAATATATAAACATGTTTTATAAAGATATACAAACTTCATCGCATTTTGGCAGATAGACGTCGTAATTTTACAAATGGATTTTAATATTATTTAATATGATTTTATAACTTAAATAATCTTGTTTTAATTATTAAAAGATGATAAAAAATATTTTCAAGTTTTGTTTACCTAACTAAATAGTTTAATCAAAACTGAAAATACGATCAGAATCCAGATCTGAATTATCAATGATTTAACAAACAAAAGTTGTGATTGAACGTTGTAGCTTTGTTAGTTGAAATATGACATATATACAAACATGTACATGCATACAAATATACATTTACATTTAGCATATAAAACAAAAAGGGTTTACTTTTGAAAAAGAAAACTTACATATCACCTTACAAGGCACACAGATGGCATATGGAGGGGAGTGGGCTAACAAATGGTTGTGTAAGAGATATCTGTGCAAATTTTCCTATAAATAGCCAAGCATCCATTTCATAATTTACACATGCTTCTTCTTCTGTTCTTCTTCGCTTCTTCTCTTCTCTTCTTTTAATGGCCTTAGGCCATGAGTTTTGAAGAGTGAGGGGGCATAGGCCATGGGTTTTTAGAGGAAGGAGGAGGGAAAGGCGCAAGCTATGGTAATGGTGGAGGAGGGAGGCCGTGAGCTTAAGGAAGGGGATGATCATGGCTATGTTGTTTAGAAGAGAGAATGGATTGTTTAGGTGATGTTTAGACGAATTAGAGGATTTTAAAGAAGTGTTGCTATAATTGAATGTTGGTAGGAAGAGATTTGGTTTGAAAATTGTGATTTAATCTCACTTTGAATCACTTGTTTATATTACTTATTAATCACTTAATATTGTTTGCTATCGGTGATAATAATAAGCATTAACTACTTAAAAGTTATACCCTTGATCATATACTAAAATGTTTTCTTATATGGTTGTCTAATATGTTTGGATGATGATTGATTGATTATATAAAAGTTTGGTTGCGATAGTTATGATTATTATGATTTATAAGTTGAAAATCATATATGATAAGAAATGATAACTATGCGAATTAACAATACATATCTTGTGAAAAATTATTCACATTATACCAAAAAATAATATGTATACAACATATGTTAGGTCTCTTTGTTTTTTAAAACTAAAAGAAATGTCATTTTATAATATTGGAATTTACTTGGGAAAAGTAAAGAAATAAGAAAGTGGAGTTTTGAAATAAATTTGGAATCTGTTTTAAAAAGAAAGAAATTGGAAAAGTGGAGTTTCGAAATTATTTGAAAAATAAAATCTATGGTTTCATTTATGAAAAGAAATGTTTTTAAAAGGTGGAAAATGATATAGAATTATCATATAGTTTAAAATGAAGGATTTTGAATCAAAAATGTTGAAAAATTGAATATTATAATAATTTAATATTATAAGAGATGAAAAGAAGTAAAATAGATTTTTAATAAGTAAAATGGTAAAATATTATTTTAAATTGGTTAATAAGAGTTTATTGTGTTATTAAAATGATTTAAAAGTGTTTCGGGCAAGCTTTATAAAATTTGAGTAAAAGGTGAAAAATAAGCCGTCGCGTTTCGAAAGTTCGCGATTTGGCGACTTGGAAAATTAAATGGATGTGTGAGATAAAATATAAGTCGCAATTCTTTGAAATAAGAATTTTTCGGATACTTGTGGGTATGGTTTTCAAATAAATAAGAAAAATTAAGATTTCGTTTAATAAATTTTGAGATATGTCCAAATCAAGTTTTAAAATCGTCGCGTTTTTGACAGTTCGTAAAATATAGTTTTCAACACTTTAAAAATGGATATTTTTAATCATTAAAAATGTGAAATAAATTCCATAAATATGTTAAAATGTTTCAAAAGAGATTTGAGTTATAGAAATTGATATATATATATATATATGTATATGTATATATATATATCATGGAATAAATGCTTTGATCTATAAAGATTTAAAACCACTATTCACCAGCAATATAACAACTGAATTTGGTAACTTTTGGATAAATGATTTAAACTTGGATTTCTCTTCCCGAATCTTTAGGAAATGTTTTCCAAATACTTATACAGGTATTTTAAAGGTTTAGAGTCAACTAAATAACTTGACCACCTTATGGATGACAGGGAGATAGTCTCTAAGCTGGAGTTTGGAAAACCAGTAGCCTGCTACCCCTGGCTATCTGGACTGGCCCAACGAGGGGATAATAAATATGATTTACTTGAAATACATTTTCCTAAGATAAAAGTAATGATTTACAAAATTATGTTTTCTAAATAAAGTGATAGATTTAAAACAGTGTTTTATAAATAAAGAGATGTATTTATAAATGGCATTTTTATAGATAAAGTAATAAGTGTTGTAAAAGAGGTGTTATAAAAGAATAGATTTTTTAAAGTGAAATTTCATAAATGGAAATATTTTCCGAAGTAAGATAAAAGGAAAGAGATTTAGAGTTTTCAAAAAGGTAAACAAGGCTTTTAAATAGAATTTTGGTGGTATAGAGAACATTCTAGTTAAACTCTATATTAAATTCCATGAAGGGAAAACTACCTTTCATGTGAATTTAGAAGACGATTTCACCGTTATTCGACGAATGGTACAGGTTGAACACAGAAATTGGTATAGTCTAATCTCTATGGATCCCTTTCACTCCATACCAACCGATTGGGTTTACAGTAAACGATGTTTTAAATAACATCATTTTTAACCCATTAAAAATATGTTTTGGAAATATGAAATCTCCATTAAGATTGGAATTATACTAATAATAGAATATGACAATATTTTCCTAAGTAACTTAAAGAAAGGTGATTTTAAGATTTCTAAAAGTTAACAGAGGTTTTAGTTAACCAAAAGGATTTAACAAAAAAGGCTTAACATTTTTATATGCGTATATGCATATCTTTTTACCGAAATTGGTTGGGAGAGACCGTGATAGGATTTGGGTGATTCCCATCTAAAAACCACTTCAAACTAGTACACATGTTCAAAAGTGAAGTCATTTTGAAGACTGCAGATCTTCATAATGTAAGGATGATTACCACTAACCAGTGGGGGTGATTCCCATATTTTATATTTGGTGGCAGTAGTACGTATTTTGAAATCTTCGATGCAAGGACTGCTTGCTACTAATTCGAGGGGTGATTCTTAAACAGAATGTAGCAGGAGTACCTTCGGTTTGTCCTGTTCCTAGACAACTTGTATGGATGAGTGTCTTATATTGCATTTCCAAGACCACACACATTGGTATTTGCAAACTTAAATATGTTTAGTGATGTAGGAGGTAACCCCTCTTATACTTAACACCCTTCCCTGAGGCATATGAACTTAAGGGTTGTACTTCCATGGAAATCAATCAGTGTGTTGTTACTAATTACGATGTGGCATTCAAAGTGGGATTTTTTGTTTATAGAAAGGTTAACATTACCTCAAGCCTTACACGTCGTAATTGCAAAAACATGGTAGATACGGCAGAGCTATGTGAGTCACATCCATTAGGATATGGTCATCATCTTTCTAAATTACCCTCTATATATCGGGTTTGTTGTGTATGCTATGAGATGTCTCGGTAGGTCAAGAAAGACCAGGGTGACGTCATATTCGGTATTATCTAGAGTAGAGGTAGGCCGGTCTTGTCTTTGTAGAGCGCAGCGGGGCTGCGCCTCAGCACATTCCTCTAGAGATGTAATGTACGGAATGTAGTCCCTTATATTTTCATTGTTGGAATCTAATCTCCAATACATGCCTTTAACGGACTTGATTGTATGCTTAAATGTGCTGTCGAATTTAAGAAATGTAACAATTCCGGCTATTTTAATATGTTATTTGAAAGGATTTTCAAAGCAATGTTATTAGAAATAATATAAAATGATTTGCTAAAATTGTTTTATTTATCATAAGATAAAAACCATCTGTGTTTATGTACAGCGTATTCTTATGAGAATCTATTCTTTTCAAAGGTTTTGCTTGTCATATATATATATATATATATATATATATATATATATATATGTATATGATTTGCATTTCTCATGTTCGTTTGCTAGACTAACCTGGGTATTTTTAATACACAGGTCAGATCCAAGCAAGTTTCAAGTATAGCATAAGATGATTGGCATTTCCAAAGGCCTATGATCGTTGATTATATTCCCACTGCATTTGTTTGCTGTTTTGTATTCGACATTTTTAAGGACAGAGGTTTCCAACTGTCAAAGTTGATAGGTTTTGATGTATGTATTTAATTTTTTCTGCTGTAAAGATTATTGAAAAAACTTGTTATTCCATTCATATGAGATTCTGTTCTATGTCTTTATTTATTTATTTTACCCTTAATGGCCCGCCTTTTCGTTCAGATTGATTTAGATATGTGTGGTTTATTGTTAACTTAAAATGTACAAAAAAGAGGGTCGTTACAATATGATTATTTTATTAGTTGGGAGCCAAGTTGATTATTATGAGGTTGTAGGTCTAGATGATGATTATGTGGTTATCGATCCCTCGTAATTGTGCCAATATTGTGTACGTATAAGATGAGTTATTTATTCGATTTTGATATACGTACCGGTATTAGCCTAAGGGAAAATTCACATGTATACCTAATACAACCTTCTCCTTCATATTATTTAACAGTATAACCCAATATTACTCTTGGATAGTATGGGTATAGAGATAGGGGTGTTTCATTTCCCATAGTTAAAGATTTTTCAAACGTATTCGCTAAGGTTTTCGGATTTTCATCCCAAAGAGAAATTAAGTTTATGATTGACCTTGAGAAAGATGCTAGGCCTGTGATGACGCCTTTGAGACATATGGCTTCAAAGGAAAGGTGAGAGTTGGACAAGCAGGTATAGGAGTTGTTACAGAATGGATTTATTAGATGAAGTATTTCTAAATGGGGAGTGTCTGTTGTTTTCGCTACTAAGTTGGATGGTTCCCTAAGTATTACGTCGATTGTCGGGAGTTGAATAAGCTAACAAGAAAAACCATTATCCATTGCCTTGCATTGACAACCTCTTCAATCAATTTTATCAGGGCAAAAAATTTCTCGTTGCTTGACCTTGCTACAAGATTTCATCGGTTGAGAGTTGTCAAGGACTATAGGATCGATTTCATCCTGGGGGGATGAATAGAGTGATATTAATAATTATAAAAATTAATGTGGAAATATATAAAATAATTGCATCACAAATAATAGTAGAGTAATAAAAGCACAAATAGAACAACACAGATTTACCCAGCTTCGGCAAAACCCTACCTACGTGCTGCCCCAAGGTTTCTACTAGAAATTAAGTAGTCAGACGCTTACACACGTAAACTTGCGACACTCGCTGTCGACTAACCTAACTCTACGCTCAAAACTCTGCCACAACTCAGCCACTGAATTGTGAATTCTTAAACTACACCACCATACTTCGTCCCTTGGTCACACGACTAGAATTTGATAAAAGTTTAAAAATAAGTTACAAGATAAAAATAAATAAAAATTAAATAGAAACCCTAGTTTAAACTAATATCCCAAAGTATTAATCCGACCCAAATAAAAATGCAGTGATAAAAGATATCCCTATTTTTGGACATATCCTCTTTGTGAAAATGGCCGCTTCCTTTTTCTTTGCTCGAGAATGTTCGTTCCTCTTTCAAAATAAATTAGGGCTTCTGAAATTGACGATGCTGTTTGAAACTGAAAGCTCGAGTTCGCTTTCATTTCTGCCTTGCTGCTTCTTCTATCAATGATGAATGCTTATGGATGCAATTATAACGAGCTCGAATGTATGAAGTTGGTATGTGAGTTTTGCCCCTTTTTAATTTTTGATTATGCTCGACTTTGATTCAAGTTATATGTTTTGATTTACTCCAGTGATTAGCTCTCTGATTTGCTTGAACTCAAATCCTTTTCATGCAAATGATGTTAACGGTTTAAATAGGGATGAAAACCCTATAACTACATTTACATATTTCATTTGAATTCTTCATATTGTTTACATTTGTCCATTCGATTTTGCTTGAGTGCTTGTGATTAACCCTGACTAGTTCAATTTGTATATTTTCTGCTTGCTTTGGTCACCACGACATCATGAATTAGAACTTGCTCCAATATTTTATGGTTTGACTTCGGCCACTTTTAATTTGTGATAATATTTCGAGATAATCAACTTTCTTTTAATTTTCTTTTATGACTTCTTCGAGTCCTTGGCCACCATGGCTTTGACTTTGTTATTTTAAAATCTGACATGTTCAGATTGAAATTTCTATGACACTGACTTTGTTCATTCTTTGCATTTGAGTTGATCTGGTCGCACTACATATATATACATGTATACATGTATGTTTGCACATGTATATATGTATGCTTTTGATGCTACGATCTGTGTTGCATTGAGCTCTGGTTTGTGTTTGAAACTTTGAACTGTAGTCATGCATTCCACTCTGTTGCATATATGTTGACTTCCTCATCCCTCTGGTTTCATTTGTATGCATCTGTCCTGATGTATATTTGTGAGGTTTTCATATGTACTGTTCTGGTTTATGTGTGCCTCCTTTTGCCTTTGATGTTCTGATTTTATACGTGAAGCATATTATGCGTATGCATATATGTATGGCGCATTTGAAACTTTGTGTCTACACCTGATGTATGTGTATGTCATACTGTTGCACTGTGTCTAGTTCAAGTGTGTTCGTAAGTCTGCACTGTGCATTGAACTTGTGAGCATGATGAACTTCTAGCTTGTTGCTCTGACCATGCCTTTCACTTGACAATTTGGTTGAGTAATTTGCCTTTGAGTTAATTGTGTAGTTGAGGTCTTGTTCTGGTTCATTTCAGTTTTTGGTTGGTTTAGTTGCTTTTGTATTGATGTTGGTCTTCATACATGCCATTTGTCTGCTATGTTGATCTTCTTTCTTGTGTTTGGTCTTGGCCATTCACTTGTTGTTCATTATCTTGGTCTGAATTGCTGCCATATATGTGATTGCATTTTTTTTCACTAGCTTTAGTTTTAGTTCATTGATGATGCTCTGAGTGCATGTCCATATTTATATGTCATTTTGTCATGTTGCTTCTCTCCTGATCTCTGTTGCAGTGTTGTATTAACCTGGCTGAAGTTGTTTCATGACTCCACTATCGAGTCTGTTTTGTTATGTTCCTTTTGAATACTTTGATATGTTTATATTTGTGTAATCACCGTATATGTACGTACATACATATGATGTGTGTGTGTGTGTGTGTGTGTGTGTGTTGTTGCAGTCCTCTCTGTTGTATATCATCATGCTTGTTGCTCTTTGTAATTGTAGTCTGGTTTGAGTTGAGTTGCATCCTAAATGATCTTCATGTTCAGTTGCTATGCACTGCATATATATATATACACACATGTGTGTATACATATGTGTGTGTGTGTGTATGTATGTTTGGTGATTTCTTTGTGTAGCCTTCAATTGGTTATCATTTCTTAGTTTAAGAGAACTGTCTTCACGTGGTTGCATTTTGCTCTCTGTCTTCACTTGTGCTTGACTATATGCATATTACTGTTTGATTCATTCTTTTTTTATTGCCACTGAACTTCAAGTGCTCTGGTTGCAGTCACTATATACATATGTGAACTGCATTGTGCTAGTTGCTATGGTTGCACATGGTCGGCCAGCACTTTGTATATGTGTTTGTACTATTCATTTGTTTTTTTAGCTGACCCATTTGAATTGTCTTCATGTATACATCAATGTCTGGGTTGCTCCTTGCCATTTTATTGAACTTGTACATTTGGATTGCACGTTTGTTGAATCCAGCTTATGGCTTGGGTTTGACCTTGTGCTCACGTGTCACTGCATTTTATCAAGTGTATATCGGTGTGCATGGCCTTGTGGCATGTACAATGATACACTGTGCATGTCATAGGTTATTCATATTTGATGAATTCAGAGTTAAATGATGACGAACAACCCAAATAACTGAGGTAAATAATTTTTCAAAACACATTTTATTGTACGCTGCAAAAATATTTCTTTTTCAATTTTAGTGCGTCAGTATGTATTTTGTAGATAACTTGGATGCTGGATTTAGGCTGGAGAAAAGTCGAAAATAAAAAATGAGTGAATGAGCGATATGTAGTGAGGTGAACAATGTAAAGTGAAATTTGAGATGTAATCGAATTTGTAATGTAATTGAAAAATATATATATGTAGTGAGAGCTTAAATTTGTACTATTTAAAATTGTAATAAAATATTTGTTTGAATAAAATATCCATTTGAGTTTAAATTCTATGTTATTTATTCTATTCGGCAAATATTTATTTAATTATGTGAAAAATAAAATAGTACAATAACAAATACATTTAAATGAATATATATATATATATGTGTGTGTGTGTGTGTGTGTGTGTGTGTTTATTATCATCAAACAAAAATCATATACTAGCATATTCAACAAGGATAACATCCTAAAGACCGCTTTTCATGCTCTAGATGGACTAATTCTAGTGGATTTTGATGCCATTTGGGCTAATTAAAGCCCCATCTTATTTTGTTGACTTGATAGTCTTTCGGAAGTAGCTGAATAAATTTTTCGTTATATTTGTTAATGATATCGTGGTATTATCTAGATATAAGAAGCAACATGAGTTGCATTGGAGGGAAGTGCTAAATATATCGAGCAGTAATTAGTTAAGGGCTAAATTTTCGAAATTCCACTTTTGGAGGAGTGGGATCTAATTTCTAGGACATGTCATATCTCGAAATGGGTTGGTGACAGGAAAGATAGCAACTGTCAAAGGTTGGAAGGTTCCAAAGAATGCTTCAGAAGTACGTAGTTTCTTGAGACTAGCTAGTTTCTATCACTAAAAGACTTTGCAAAGGTATCTGCACCATTGACAAAGCTTACGAAAAAGAATTTTGTCCATGTTTGTGATGTTGAGTGCGAGGAGGAAATTATCAAGTTAAAGGAGATGTTGACGAGCATGCCTGATTTGTTTATCCCAAATGGTGCCAAACCATTTACCATTTACCATTTACACAGATGCTTGTAGTACTAGTGTTGTCTTGATGTAGGACGTTAGGATTGTAGCATATGCGAGTCAATAGTTGACGACATATGAGAAGAATTACCATACATATGATTTGGAATTGGTTGCGACTATGTATGCTTTGAAGTCATGGAGACATTATTTGGTAGGAGAAAGGTTTGAATTATTTACGGACCATAAGTCATTGAAGTATTTATTTTCATAGAAGTATCTGAACTTAAGACAACAGAGGTGGATGGAATCCTTAGAATCTTATGATTTCGATATTGCATATACCCCTGGATAGGTAATGTTGTGGAGGAAGCACTAAGCAGGAAGCATGTAACGATGAGTGCAATGATGTTAGAGATGAGCGGTTGGGGTACGTTTCTAGATTCAATTTCCGACAACCAACAAACGTCACACCTGGATTATTGGCAACCTGGGAGGTTATACCTACAGAGGGACATATTTGGTATGAATCAAAGGAAGAATGCAGAGTTGGTTGATATTATGGATCAGCTAGAGAACGGTGAGAGGTCAAGTCATTTAAAGTGATATAAAAAGGATGGGAAAGGATATATAAGGTAAGATGGAAGTTATGTGTAACGAACTTAAATGAGATAATCGATGAGATTTTAGCGGACTATCATTATTCGAGGATGACCATTCATCCTGATGGTATAAAATGATATAGATATGAGAAGAGTTTATTATTGGCCAAGAATGAAGAGAGATATGGCGAGGTATGTAGCGAGATGTCTCACTTGTCAAAGAGCTAAGGCAGAGCAGAGGAAGCCAAGTGGAATACCAATGCCTTTATAAGATCCACAATGGAAGTGGGAAAGTGTCTCAATGGATTTTATAGACATGTTGCCAAGCAGTGGAAGAGCTAATGAGAGTATTTAAGTAGTGGTGGATCTATTGACGAAGAGTGCACATTTCATTCCTATAAAGAGCACAAGGACCACAACATCTTTAGCTGCTTTATATACTAGGGTGGTAGTGAGACTACATGTATAACAACGAATATTATGAATGACCAGGACCCACTCTTCATGAGTGAGATTTTGGAGGAGAATATAGGATAATTTGGGTACGAAATTGAGTTCAAGCACAACATATCACATGTAGACGAGCGGACAGACCGAGAGTGTGAATATAGTGTTAGAAAATTTGTCGAGGGAGTGTATTATGGATTTTGGAGGAGCTTGGGAGGATCATTTACCATTGGCGGAATTCACCTATAATAACAGTTATAAAGCCAATATTGTGATGGCACTATTCGAAACATTGTATGGGAGACCGTGTAAATCACCTTCATGTTAGTGGAAGACGACAGATAAGATGGTACTTGGACCATATATGAAAGGGATACATCAAAGAAGCTAGAGTTGATAAGAAAGGGGATAAAGGTGGCACAAGATAGGTAGAAGTCATATGCTGATAAAAGATGAAAGGAGTTGGAATTTGAAGTTGGCAATCTTGTATTCATGAAGCTATCGCCTCTTAAGAATGTGATAAGGTTTGGAAGTTCAGGAAAGTTGGAGCCGAGGTTTGTTGGGTCGTTTAAGGTGTTAGAACGCATTGGAGGATTGGTTTATAGAGTGGAGTTATCCAAAAGAATGGCTAGAGTTCATGATGTATTCCATGTATCATGTTTGCGAAAACGTGTACATAACCCGACTACAATAGTGGAGCCTAATCAGCTGAAGGATGTGGAGTCAGAAGCTGAAGCAAGTTCATCAAAAGGACCTACATGGATGGTGGAACATGGAGTTCGAAGGACGAGGAATAAGTGATCAAGTAGGTGAAGGTACAACGGGGAGATGGTCTGATAGAGAGGACATGGGAGCCTGAGGAGAGGGCACAGGCTTCTCATCCTGAACTCTTTGCTAGTATGTTCATCTGGTTGATATGATTCATTAGAATTAGGTTTTGGCTATTTAGAGTGATGTTAGGACTTCTATGCAATGTGTATTATATGTTATATTATGTACTACCTTGTGTGTCACCACAATTGCATTTATATAGAATTGCCAGTTTTTATACTAGGATTTCTATGCATCATGCCTGTTATGTCATACCATTGCATTCATATAGGTTGTATTTATCACATTTATTGCATTATGCTAGATTTTCACAAGTATCGTGATCATATTTATCGTATGCCTCGTTTGGAATGCAAATGATATGATTATAATCTATTTATAAATGTTTAGAATGGCTGTAATATGAATGGCTGTCTTATTTGAATAATCGCACATATACATGAGTGACACGGGTGTGTAAATGAAAGAATGAGTGTATATTACCATTTTTGTCCCTTCAAAATTCCAGGGACGAAATTCTTTTAAGGTGGGAGAATGTAATACCGCAAAATTTCATATTAAACTTAAATCTCTACTATTAATAATGAGAATTCAATCCATTAGTTTCAATCGCGTCTTTTTGAAATTTCAAAAATGCCCTTTACAGCAATGAAGATTGAGAAAACATAATAATCATTTTTCAGTTGTTAACTTCTCCTACTCTCCCACTTATCACAAATTTAAAAGCTCTACACATCAAGACAACCAATTTCTTCCTCTCATAGCTTATATACACTAACAACAAAGATGTTTTAGGTGATGTGGGACTAATTAAAATTAATTTTTTTCCATGTACAAGTGCTTTAATTTGTTCAATGCTTTTGCACTGGTACATATAATAATTATAACATACCTATGCTTACAAACATAATGTAACTCTACACCAACAGCTCATATATAACCCACGCCCTCACTAGCTAACCCACACATATACGTCAACGTTGGCACTGAAGTGGTCACTTGGGTGATCTGACAGTTAAAATATAAAGTGTATGTACTTCTAACTTATTTTGTATTCTAGAACGTGTGTGATCCTATAACTTAGATTAAACTGTTGAAGCATTCTCAAATATATCTATATATTTAAGTTTGAGTAAAGGTTTGGCTTAGTTTAATCTAAATGCACACACATTATATGCTTTCAAATAATAGTAGAGGAACTGAACAAAAGATTAGCTGGAAATCTATTTAAGTATAAAAGTATGCAGGTTATGAAACATAGAAATATGCACATGTGTAATGATGGCAACCAAAAAATTGCTAGGTTTCAAAACAATATCATGGCAACCGGATAAAATATAACTCACAAAACAAACAAGGGCAACATAAAAATATATGTGTATAATCTTACACAATAGTCTCACGACAAACAAAATAAAGGCAACAGATCCCCATGGTTTATTGCAAAGTATGAGTTCTCCTGAAACCAATAGATTCCAAGTTACCACTGGTCCCATGGGACCGGTCGACCGATCACGGTAATGTTGAAGGCAGAGATCGCCTATTTCAGACGATTTGCCTTCTACCTCGTAATAATAATAAATAATTTTGAAATTTAGTTGGAGGGTACTTTGGTAAATTTCAATTAGAGGGGCAAAATGATACTTTTTAAAAACCGTTGAATTTGCTAACGGGAGCTACACCATTGCACAACTCTCATTTTTCTAGTTGGGATAGAGTATTTATTTGTTTACATCGGACATCATATAAGTGAGATATTGCTGAATTAATAAAATGGGTTGGAATCGTGTACGGGCACTAAGCCGGTTTGTGCTAAATTAAGTCGAGTTTGTAATTTGAATGCTAATTAGATGTTGTGTCGGTTTTTCATATAAAACCCATTTTAAAAGTATGTCAAGATGAAAATTCGTTTTTTTCTTCTCATTTCTGAAACCACCGAATTCACCTTCTTCCTCCTCCCTTCATTTCAACAGAAAATCCTCATTTCTCAATGAAATTTGACAAGACAAAGTGCACTGGACTTGCAGCAAGACCCTCTACCATCTAGAGTAAGAATGAAAGACTAATTCATAGATTTGGTTTCTAGAAATTCCGGATAGAGGGAAAATTCGGGTTCTTTGGCTTGATTTTGTTGAGTGTGGCTTCTTTTATTCTTATATAATGCTTTGACAATGGTGTACAATGCTTCATGGCTATCCTAAGATTTAAATATAATAAAATTGGCCTAAATGATGAAATTCAAAAGCTGTGAAATTAAGTGTACGTGTTCCATTTTCAAGAAACTATCTGAAACCCTATTTGTCACTAATTCAAAATCAACTATATAGAAACAAAATTTGATGTTTATTAATATGTTATTACCCTAGAATCAAGTTAGATTGTGTAAATATATGATACGGAACCCTTCATAAATAAGAAAGAAGTAAATGATCAGGGCTGGAAATTAAAATACACAAAACAGTAAGTAAATCACGTATCTGGGATGTGCACTGATGAACCAGTGGGTTTACACCAGTCTACCAGTGTGCAACTCAGTTTGGGGTAATTCGGGCTTTCGAATGCTCGAATGGATGTGCGTTGTTTCGATCTTTTGTGTAATGTATTCTAGCTACTCTATGGTAATTGCTTGACACATATGGATGCTATTTGGATGCGTAGTTTGATGATGGCGATGATGTTTGGACGCCGAAAATATTGCTTTGGAGTGATAGTTGAATACTCGGATCAGGTATGGAAGTGTCGGTTGATAAGGTTGGTGTATGGATATAGTATTCAAATTTGGACAAATAGACGGGTATGTAGAATGTAACAACCTGTCCTTCGTAATACTAAAAAATCAGTGCCTTACATCATCGCCTTACTTTCGAATACACAAAAGACAGTTTTCGAGGTAAAATTAAAACAAAATATCAATCAAAAACATCGATATAATCTCACAATGGAATGATAATATATAACATACTGAATCTACATTAACAGAAATGAAGACAATATATAAGAGACCGCACTAGCAGAAACAACTGATAAGTAAATACCAATAAATAAAGTCAGAATGCACCAACTACCCACAACATGGTGTTTGGAATAAATATCTAATATAACATGTCTTATATGAAAATAACATGTCTGTCATGTACAACTAAATTAACAAGTACACATATCCAAAAATATCAATGCCATGCCTCCAAAATGCTCCAGCTGCACATCCTGATAAAGTACCTAACTCTCAAACTACTCAATTGAGTAACCAAGAGTTGTCACGACGTAAACAAATAAAGATAAAACATGGGTCAGACTTAAAACCTAGTGTGAGGGGAACTACCACAGAATAATGTATATCAAAACTATTTAGAAATAAACAGGAGAATAAAAAATCACATCTGGCCCTACCCATAAGCTTGGCTGAGGAGTAATCCAGATTGCCCATAACACAAATATAGTAAACCCATCTCAACAATAGGGAATCATACCATAACCTACTCTTCTCCTATAATCAACAAGTCAGCATAACTAATGTAATGTGATTGATACGTACCAATATACAAGTGTAGAGGTAATAAGAGTGTCTGATATAAGTCTATACTATGCTACACACAATGATAATATTAGTCAACTAGTACAACACAAGCACACAATAACAATGTGTCGATAGAGAATATCTACTATTATCTCATACTAAACGAAATATACAAAAGGAGAAACTACACCTTATGTGACTCTTGGATTTATATATACTTTTACCCTCGAAGTCCGCAAATAGAAATGAGCGTCCCCATACAACCTCTTTGCTATATAGCTGCCCCCACATAGACCTGGGCCGCTGTCCTGGAAACAATGATAATCCTTGCAGCTGTAGCGCTCCTTAGCGTTTATACCTACGTTACTGCTACTGGGTACAAGTACCCCTTAAGCATCGCTTTAAACCCTCCTGAAGGCTTAGTCCGAATCCGTAAAACAACGTCTAAATGGATGCATAAAACTTGAATCATACTACGACCCAAATCTAATCGCTTACCCATGTTCACTCCGCTGTATACTTGCTTTGACCCTAACAGATCACTTAAGCACAATGACGCTTAGAATCATGTAATCTATGTTAATCGACAATATACACATCTACCCGATTTGGAACCGATTGCCGCGGTGATGTGTTCACACATCTTCTTGAGTCTGAAACCGACTCCTAGCCATCATGTGCTCCCTCCAATTGAACATGATTATCGTACATGATCATAAATTTATTCCTCGTTCGACCTCGTATTCGATTGGATCTTGATCACTATCTCGATCTCCTACCATACTCATGTGGGAATAGTCAATGTCTTACTCCCCTTGCCTCGACGGTTGCCTTAACCGCTTGCCCGAATGCCTTTTTGACCATTCCCTATCACTAATGCATCGCCATGCATCCATATATGGATCCCGTGCTTTGCTTTGCATTACACTTTTCCAAATAGCCCAAAGCCTCTCCGAAACTGCTTAGTCCTCATGAAGAAGAATGCTCGAAACGAGGGGAAAACCCTTCGAAAACTGCACTTAGCCTAGGCATTGTTGAGATAGTGCACCACCGCTCGACCGGTGGTAGCCCATCGTAGGCAATAATCCCAAGGGCAGGTGCCCCCAAATCCATTTGGCCACCTACTCACATGTCGTTTCCTTCTCTGCTTCACCCAACGAGTCTGCCTCTACCCGTCGGATCTCCTCTATAGCTTATTGCTCGATGTTTTGGAAGTGGTCTCTTATTTGTTTGAAAACCGAGTTCAACACTAATTCTACTCTTAGCACACGTAGAGTTCAACAGGCCACTATGGTGACCCGGCTTCCTCTAAAACCGCCAAAATGCACTCAACCAGCTAACTTGCCTCATGTGTTAGCACAATCATTCATGCACGTTCACAGACGCATACACAAATACACCATAGCATAAGTCACATTTCTGACTTCACCGTAGCGATTACTTGACGCAGCATATTCTTGTGAAACTTAGCGTACACTACGGTTGCTATAGCTATGTGAGGCACCCACAACACTTTTATATACAAATGTATTTACACACATCCATATTTACATACATATACACAAATACACACATACATTAAAACGACGTACACACCAATTCCAACTATAATACAAAAATTATTTTGATTGTAATATATTTTTAAATACACATATACATATATTTGTCCATACTTATATACATATACATATATTTGAATAAGTAATTCATTTATTACTCAATCAAATCTTACTTTTATTTAGTAAATCTTTTCAATAAAAGTCTAATATGATTTCATACTATTTTATAAACTCTTATAAATATTTTAATTATTAATCATTTAAGCATTTAAATACTTATTTGATTCATTAAAATTAGTGGAAATTAGGCACAAAGACCTCTTTAGCAAGTGGAATTAGTTTCTAGGACACACAATTGAAATAATTACTTTCAAGGACAAAACACAAAATAATTAGTTTCTAGGGCCTAAAAACCTATGAAATTATGTCCTTGAAAGTAATTGGACTGCTGACTTTGTCCTTGAAAGTAATTATTCTGCTGACTTTGGCCTTGAAAGCAATTTCTTTGAATGTGTGTCCTAGAAACTATTTGGACTGCAAAGTTTGTTCTTCTGGTGAAATGCCCCTTAAAATTAAGTATATATCATATTATTATTTTATAAAATCTCATTCCCATTTTATAAAATTTTATACTTCATTTACAAAATCATATAACCATTTTATAAATACTACTTAAGCTTCATTAACCCTCTAATCACTTTAGTAATAAGTGTAGAGTTCAAAAATCACTTGGTTAGCTTACTCATTTTTCTAAAACCATTTAGATTAGTTTTATTATAACATACTAATGATATAAACTTAATTATATCATGTAATTAGTCTCTAATACATCACAACGTCACATATAATCATTCAATTAGCCCAAAACCAAATTACAAGCTTACTATATATTTCCAAAATTTGTAATTAAGGTCTAAAACAAATAATGAGTTAAAATAATCATGTTTATGCCATGAACATAAGTCTAAATCAAAACAAAAAATCCAAATCATCTCATATAATTCCATATTAATCAATAAACGAAAATATGAAGAGTAACACATAAATATCGATGAAGAATCATCCCATTCACCTTCTCTTTCAATAAAACAAGTTCTAATCACAAAATCCCAAACCATAGCTCTCTTGAAATCTTGGATGAAGCTCCAAACTTTGAATCAAGTTTATTCCTTGATGGGTTTTGTGAGGAATTGGACGAGAGGAATTATGGTGATTTTATCGGGATTTGCTGAAATTTATTTCAGCCTGGATTAAGAGATCTCGGGTTTAGGCGTAAGGTGAGATTAGGAAGTAATTAGGAGATGGAAAAAGAAATGAAACATTGAATGAAATGGAATGAAGAGCTTAGCTACATATAAGCTAAGTTAGGGAAAGCTAGTAGGTTCAGACCAATTCAAATTTCATTCCTCTCTAGAAATAACTATTCACTCCAAAAACAAATCGACCCTAAATATAGTCAAGTTTATACTCATTTTTTTGCAACGAAAAAGAAAAATCAACTACTAGTGTTTCGAGTTTCAATTAATCCGTCTTTAATAAATCGAGTATAATGGGTGTTTTGTTAATTAACGATTAAATATTTAAATTAATATTTTAAATTTGATAGTTATAGTTATGATGTTTTACATTCTCCTATCCTTAAAAGGATTTCGTCCTCGAAATTCCTTTAAGTACGAGAATGTAATAGGACCGATCAAAATTCCTGAACCTCAATTTCAAAAAATTCCAATAGTACTTTCCTTTATGCTCCGAGCATTATGGAAACTTCCAAATTAGAATGCATCACACAATTAGGAAATATGTGATAACCTAAATAATCCCATATTTACCAAAAATTCATACCTCTTTTAAGAAAGCTTCTCGGCATTTAAATGCCAATCTAAGCAAATAAGCATTTAAATAGCTATACTTCAGCTCTAAGTACCTAATTGTAGTATACAAAGAGGATTATGCACCAATACAACAGCAATACGAAATTCAAACCTATATAACCTTAGTATAGTAACTGGTACTACCATAATCATACATAACAATCAATTGGAGAGTGAATTCAAATAAGTTAGTATCAAAATGTAACACAAACTCTGAGTAATATCAAAAGGTAATAGACCTGTATAGATCCCATCTCGACCCTACACTGGGCATTGATTGTATGCAATTTCTTTCAGTTAGCTGTCGCTATTACTCTCCGAACACACTTTAATTGTGAAATAATAACTACCATATAAGCAATCAAACACATAAGACAAGCAACAATCAATCAATAATGTAACGACCCAGAATTTCTGATATTTTAAATTCGAATATTTAATTTATTTTAAATATTAATTAGTTGAATTTTTAAGTCGAATAATTTATTTTTCGAATAATGGATTTAATTTGACAATTAAATCGATAATTTGATAATTCAAATTGCAGAAATAATTGAAAATCGAGTTTAAAAAGATTGAAAATGATTTGTAAAATTTTATTTTATCATACTGGAGTTATAGTGATGTTATCGAACTTTTAAAATTGAATTAAAAGTTTATTTGTGAAGATTGAATATTTTAATATTTAATTATCGACTAAAAAATAGCCAATTTTCGAACAGTCTCAGAATTGGACTAAACTAGTTCCACTGGATCCGTAATAGTTTGTTATTATCGGATTTCAATTTTCGTAGCAATCGGAGTTTTCGTTTGACCGTGGCAGCTCGAAACGCATCGAAATTGTTTTAATATTAATTTGGCGAGTTAAAATAGTCATTTTTCAAACAGTCTCGGATTTCGATGAAACCATTTTCATCGGATCCGTAATGTGATATTATTGTAAGAATTCAAATTTTAAGTCAATCGGATTTATCATTTGTCCGGGGCAAGCTAAAACGCACAGAAAATTGATTAACCGATTTAATTTTAAAATCGATCGTTTATTGCCATAACTCACACATATGATCGAATTGGCTCCCGAAACACGTTCCATTGTGTTCGGAACATGGAGTAAACCCTAGAAACGCCGGTCACCGCGCGAGATTTGGAGTTCGGAAAATTCGGGATGAATAGTGTTTTGGAATATTTTCTATAAAAGCACCTTAACTTCCCCATTTGCAACAAGAAATTTAAACCCTAACCCTAGTTTATTACAGCCGCCACCTCCACCTTTCAATGGCCGAAAATTCACTTCATTCCTCTCTAATTTTCTTCCAATCCGTTAATCATTATCAAAAACTTCCAACTACAAAGATGTAAAGCTCGATGAGAGCTAGCAATCCAACGGTGGTGATCGGAAACAAGCTGGTGGATCGATGGCAATACGAGGTTGAAGCACGCGCGTTCGAGAAGGATTTTCACAGTGATCGTGCGACCGAGCTCGACCATAGTGGGGCCGTTGATGGAGTAGGTGGAGGGCTTCGTGCGGGAGGTCTGTGATCGACGAGTAGATGATCTATGTGGTCACGTGCATTAGGGTTAGAGGCGGCTTCGATGGGTTGGTCGTGTGCGTGAGTAACCTGGTAACGCGTGAGGGAGAAGAGGAGGGGTGCGGCCAGGATCTGGAGAGATGGGATTGACGGAAGATGTGAGTTAGGGTTAAAAAATGTAAAAGAAATATGTAAATTTATTATATTATAATTCGTGTAAACTTTAAAAATGTATAACTCTTTCATACGAGGTCCGTTTTGAACGAAACGAATTGCATCATGATCGTTGTGACGAATACTACGCTATGGAGCAGGATTGGAAGCGATTGAAGTCAGTGAGAATTTCGGGTAAAATTAAACGCTTGTTTAATTTTATTCGAAATAAAACGCTACAGCTGATATCGGAAACTCAAGGTGAGAACTTCTCACTCAATCGAACAGTTTCGATTTATATTTTAAATAGTTATATTTAAAATTGTTGAATGAATGCTTGAATGATGATTGTTATCTATTGATTGTTAAAATAGACATTATACGCCGTTAGTAAGCGGAGGTTATTTATTAAGAACATATACCGCGAATATTTCACCGTATAGTGAAATTGGTATTATTATTGTACTTGGAGTTGATTTCCCGCATTGCATAGCGGATGAGACCCTATTGCGCTGCATAATAGCGGATAATATTTTATAAATCCCATATACCGTGATAATTCCGTACTGGAGCGGAATTGGAATTGTGCTAACATCTGTGGATGCAGGGAAACAGGTTGGAGGGATCCAACTGGATTCCTCAACTGTATTGATTTATTTACAGATATTGTGATATTTGTTGATTATCATATCGATATATGATATTTGGATGTCGTGATTAACTATTTGGCGATGTTGCATCATCGGATCCATTTTTGAAGTTTTAAAGTAATGATTTTGGTTTTTAATAGAATTTTAAAGTAATTTTTGAAAGTATACGTTTTATTAAATTTTTGAATTGATTCATTTTAAATAATTAAAACGTTAGAAAATTTTTATGTTATAAAAATTAAGATTTTTGTGAAATATAACCAAAAGGTGATTTTTGAGATAAATAGTTAATAAATTTATAAAATGGTTTAATTGGGAATTTTGAATTATTATAAACGGTTTATATAAAAGATTTATAAAATTGATATTTTATAAGTTAAAGATATTGGAATTATAAAACGAGCTTTTATAAGTGTTAAAATAAAGTTGTACCTAGATTTAGAAGTAAATAAGAATTTCAGATTTATAAATTAATGATGATATAAAAGAATGGATTTGTGAATAAATGGATTATAAGTAATTTACTTATAAGTTGGATTCGACATGTAAACGAAATATAAATTCACTATGGAATTTATAAAAGGAAAGGGGAATTTGTCAAAAATAAATATTGATTTATTTTTGAAGTGTGGAAAAATATATCTAGTAAAGATATTTTGGAAAATAAATAATTTGGAAAATTATTTGAAATTTGATGATGTGGGCATCTCTATTGATAGTTAAATAACCGACTATCAATATTTACCTTTAAATGGGTATTTGTTGTGAATTGCTTGAATTTGCATGCCACACTTATTTTTAAATAAGCGCTCACTATTCGGGTTAGCCGGGAAAGGACCTTGGGGTCGTATAACCCATTCCGAATATGTGATACGTCGTTATGGGTTGCTTTTGAAGACCGGTGTTGAAGACCGGATATTTGTGAAAACGGATGGATTACCGTCGAGTTACTCTACATCGGCTGATCTCCGATATAGAGGTTTTATCACCCTTAGTGATGGGTTGTCCGGACGTGATTTGGGAATATCCGGATTGCAAGGGCTTCTTTGGAAGTGCCTTCGGTTCTGTTCGAGCCCGGAACTAACTTGTATGGATTGTATGTCTGACATTACAAGTTGAGATATAAAGCTGATTTCTTTCAAATATATTTCTGTTGGTGGCGGAGAATTTATTCTCTTAGCTTAACACCCTTCTCTGAGACGTACGAGCTCAGAGGTTATGTAGTTGAAGGTTATTAGTGATATACTCCCAATTTGGTAGTGTGGCATGCTGAGTGTTGCTGTGGGACGATCATTATTTGATCATTTGTGATATGATCATTTATCTTGGTGATCATTACTTTGATCATTTGTTAACCCAAAGCTCAGCTTTTGTATAAAGCGTGGCTTTGTGGACGAGACTTCGTCGGACCTCACACCCCAAAAATGGTCAAAACATGAAGGATGCAACAAGGTTATTAGGGGGTAGCGCCCCTTTAGTGTATGTCATTCCTTCTGGATAGTGGTGGTATCATGGTATGGAGCCCAGATACTTAACCTATATTGTTGCTGCAAATTTATTGCTTTGTGGTTGTTGGAAATCGAGGATCCTCGGATAGATCGGTTACGATCGGGGAATGACATATTCGTGTCAGTAGTTACCCAGTTAGGGGTAACCCGCCTTTGTGTTGGCAGATATCCGGTTTGGTTCTCGGGTCGTCTTTCCAGAGGCGTACCCATGTGGCAATGGGAAGTTCCTTGGCCTGACCATTTGTTGGAAATCCAAAGAAACAATACGATCTTGTACGGTTTTAGTTGTAGAACCTATCATTCACTTATGGTGGCGCCCCACTGTTTGGATGGTAGCTATAGTAGGCATAAGTGCGAAATGCCTATGCTGGCTAAGATTTATATTCTACTTTCGAAATTGTTTTCTACACTATGCACTAGTAATAATATCAAATGCTTCTTTTTAATGCGTATCAAGCATCTTTGACTATCATAAGGAGAAATCTCCTCCGATTCTGCGTTTGCATTGTGTGTGTGTGCGGAAGGCCTTATGGTAGTCTCATTTTCTAAAAAGCATTGCGAATCTATTTTAAAACTATCTTGTTCTTTATTTTAAAGATAAACAGTTTTGAGTTCTCACACCAGTCACATGACTGACTCGGAGTTTATTGTTTTCCTTCCTAAACTCTAGGTGCCCACCAATTTCCACACAGGCAGTCAAGAGTCAGGTTTATCAGGGTATTTTGGAATTCAGAAGTTGCAGGAGTCAAGCTGGATGACGTAGCATATTATTAGTATATAGTATTTCTTTTCCGTTGTTGTTTGTTGTACACTCTGATGATGAAATGTAATGTAATGTAATAACTGATATAGTTCTTTGTTTTAAAGATTATTCATTTATCTATTATATGTTGTTCCGCTGCGATTGTGAGATTCTGATATTCTTCTGTTGTTTCTTTCTATTCTGTTCTATCTTTTTCTCTCTTCTTCTACCTCTTTCTTTTTCTTTAACCATAACATTTCGGTTTTCCGGCATTCGATTGCTCGGCAGTTGATACAGTGTACGTATTAATGTTGGTTTTCGAGCGACGAAAAATCGCAAACGTTACATTTGGTATCAGAGCATATGGTTAAGCGACAACCGTGGCTCTATTGGGAATTGCTCATTAGAGATGGAGTCAGTAGTACTCTAGAATGAGTTTGAGTGTAATAATTGATACGAGCGCGTATTTGTTGGTGAATATAAATTGTTTTATATTGTGATGATTGGTTTGTTGAGTGGTATATGGATTTTGGTCACATGAATAATTAACGTTGTTGATAGGGATCTCTAAACACTTGTACAGAACAATTTGATACGATATTGTTTTAAAATTGGGTAAATGAAATAATTTTACCTTGATCATGTTTTATATATAAAGAATAATTTTTCTGAATTATTAAAGTGTATATGAATTGATTGTTTGGTTGTTGAATAAAAACAACAATTTTTAAAGAATAACTGTATAAGCAAATGAATTATAAGTATGGAACTATAATTAATGTGATTTACAATTGTGAAATAATCTTATATACAAGAAGTGAAATTATATAAGTAAAAGACTTATAAATGTGATTTATATTCTGAAAACAAAATTCCAGAGAAATGTTTTGAAAAGATTTGATATTTTGGGAAAATTATTTTAGAGAAATTGAAGCTCTAAACTCTTTTCGGTCGCTAGAAAATAATTCCGATGATGATCATGACATCATCGGTGTTCATTTTCGGGTTTCTAAAAGAGGGATTGCTGCCAAATTGTTTAAAAGAAAGTTGTTTGGAAAATTTGGATTTGGTTTTGGAAATTCAGAAGGTAATTTGAATTGATTTCAAAAATGGTTTTGAAAGGTTGAAAAGACTCTGGAATCCTATTTAAAATATTTATGAGAATGATAAATGGGTTGATAACTTATACAATTTGAGTTTTAATAGAGTAAATTTAACTTAAAGGATGGAGTTAAATTAAAGGAAGTATAAGTAAATCAATAAAATCCAAGTTGAAATAAATTTGAGTTGTCCTCAAAGACATGTGATTTGAAATTTAACAAAAGGAAAGTTAAATAAATTGATTTGGATTTGATAAGATGTTTGAAATGGAACATAACTTAAATAATGTTGAATAAAGTTGATTTTGGTGTCAAAGTAAATTAATAAGTGAATTAATGAAGTGAAGTCATTAAGAATCTGAACTTGAGTTATATGAATGAAATTCAACTTTATATTGTTAAAGGAATTAGCAATTGAATTGAACTAATGAATTGAATGTAAATCAATTGAATGTAAATAAAATTGATATGGGATAATGGATGAAAATGTTAATTCATTAAAAGCTAATGTTATTGGAAGTTGAATAAATTGGAATGGAAGTCAATTTAATATAAACCAATTGGAATTAAAAGTGTTGGACCAAATTGAATGTAAATTAAATAATTTGGTTATGTTGAATATACATTGGTTGTTATATGATTATTAGTTGATTGTATATAAATTCATTAAGCGTTAATGAAATTGAATTAGCGAAATTAGAAGCTAAAGTAATTGAATCCAACTTGGAAGAAACTGAACTTGAATAGAATTGAATTTGATTTGGAAGTGAACCAACTTGAATGAAAATTAGTGAATGCAAACTAATTAAAATTGAATATGAATGAATGTTAGTAAATCCAATGTTAATGAATCAAATGTGATTTAAATTGGAAAACCAATTCCTTGAATATTAATGAGAATATGAATGAATATTGAGTTGGTTGATGGTTGCATTTGTTGCTTTAGTTGCATTTGCTATATTATGTAGTTGTTATGTTGCTATATGATGCATATTGGTATTATTTTCATATATACATGTTTCTCATTGTTTGTTGAGTGTTTAGTAGGTGCGGATTGTGCTTGCTTCGCATTTGGAGCTCGCTTTCGCGCTATATTAGCCGTATATGCTCGCTAATAATAAATAAGATACATATCTCGGATTAAATATCGTACTTTTACATTTTTTTCCCTGCGGGATGCCTCATCACTTGATGAGATGTATATTTGTGATATATATACTGTCATTTTTTTTCGGATCGAGCCGCGCAAAGGAGACTATGGCGAATTTTTCCGTAAATTTAAGGCGTTAGAATATTTTTGAGAAAATTGAATTTTTTTTGTGAAAACTAAAATTTGATTTGGAATTGGAAGTTAAACAATCGATTTTGGTTTGAAAAGATAAATAAGTTGGATTTGGAAACTTAGTAAAGATTTTGTAAGAAGTTTAACTATGAATTTTGGGAAAGTTAAACACTTAAGAGATTTGAAAAATCTAATTTGAACGGTTTGTTTTGGAAAGCTAATGGATTCTGTAACCTTTTCTTACTCGGTAATTTCGAGGACGAAATTCTTTTAAGGGGGGAAGATTGTAACGACCCAGAATTTCTGATATTTTAAATTCGAATATTTAATTTATTTTAAATATTAATTAGTGGAATTTTTAAGTCGAATAATTTATTTTTCGAATAATGGATTTAATTTGACAATTAAATCGATAATTTGATAATTGAAATTGCAGAAATAATTGAAAATCGAGTTTAAAAAGATTGAAAATGATTTGTAAAATTTTATTTTATCATACTGGAGCTATAGTGATGTTATAGAACTTTTAAAATTGAATTAAAAGTTTATTTGTGAAGATTGAATATTTTAATATTTAATTATCGACTGAAAAATAGCCAATTGTCGAACAGTCTCAGAATTGGACTAAACTAGTTTCATTGGATCCGTAATAGTTTGTTATTATCGGATTTCAATTTTCGTAGCAATCGGAGTTTTCGTTTGACCGTGGCAGCTCGAAACGCATCGAAATTGTTTTAATATTAATTTGGCGAGTTAAAATAGTCATTTTTCAAACAGTCTCGGATTTCGACGAAACCAGTTTCATCGGATCCGTAATGTGATATTATTGTAAGATTTCAAATTTCAAGTCAATTGGATTTATCGTTTGTCCGGGGCAAGCTAAAACGCACAGAAAATTGATTAACCGATTTAATTTTAAAATCGATCGTTTATTGCCGTAACTCGCACAGATGATCGAATTGGCTCCCGAAACATGTTCCATTGTGTTCGGAACGCGGGGTAAACCCTAGAAACGCCGGTCACTGCGCGAGATTTGGAGTTCGAAAAATTCGGGATGAATAGTGTTTTGGAATATTTTCTATAAAAGCACCTTAGCTTCTCCATTTGCAACAAGAAATTTAAACCCAAATCCTAGTTTATTACAGCTGCCACCTCCACCTTTCAATGGCCGAAAATTCACTTCATTCCTCTCCAATTTTCTTCCAATTCGTTAATCATTATCAAAAACTTCCAACTGCAAAGATGTAAAGCTCGATGAGAGCTAGCAATCCAACGGTGGTGATCGGAAACAAGTTGGTGGATCGACGGCAATACGAGGTTGAAGCACGCACGTTCGAGAAGGATTTTCACAGTGATGGTGCGACCGAGCTCGACCATAGTGGGGGCGTTGATGGAGTAGGTGGAGGGCTTCGTGCTGGAGGTCCCTGATCGACGAGTAGATGATCTATGTGGTCGCGTGCATTAGGGTTAGAGGCAGCTTCGATGGGTTGGTCGCGTGCGTGAGTAACCTGGTAACGCGTGAGGGAGAAGAGGAAGGGTGCGACCAGGATCTGGAGAGATGGAATTGACGGCAGATGTGAGTTAGGGTTAAAAAAATATGAAAGAAATATGTACATTTATTATATTATAATTCGTGTAAACTTTAAAAATGTATAACTCTTTCATACGAGGTCTGTTTTGGACGAAACGAATTGCGTCGGGATCGTAGTGACGAATACTACGCTATGGAGTAGGATTGGAAGCGATTGGAGTCAGTGAGAATTTCGGATAAAATTAAACGCTTGTTTAGTTTTATTCGAAATAAAACGCTACAGCTGATATCGGAAACTCAAGGTGAGAACTTCTCACTCAATCGAACAGTTTCGATTTATATTTTAAATAGTTATATTTAAAATTATTGAATGAGTGCTTGAATGATGATTGTTATATATTGATTGTTAAAATAGACATTATACGCCGTTAGTAAGCGGAGGTTATTTATTAAGAACATATACCGCGAATATTTCGCCGTATAGTGAAATTGGTATTATTATTGTACTTAGAGTTGATTTCCCGCATTGTATAGCGGATGAGACCCTATTGCGCCGCATAATAGCGGATAATATTTTATAAATCCCATATACCATGATAATTCCGTACTTGAGCGGAATTGGAATTGTGCTAACATCTGTGGATGCAGGGAAACGGGTTGGAGGGATCCAACTGGATTCCTCAACTGTATTGATTTATTTACAGATATTGTGATATTTGTTGATTATCATATCGATATATGATATTTGGATGTCGTGATTGACTATTTGGCGATGTTGCATCATCAGATCCATTTTTGAAGTTTTAAAATAATGATTTTGGTTTTTAAAAGAATTTTAAGTAATTTTTGAAAGTATACGTTTTATTAAAATTTTGAATTGATTCATTTTAAATAATTAAAACGTTAGAAATTTTTATGTTATAAAAATTAAGATTTTTGTGAAATATAACCAAAAGGTGATTTTTGAGACAAGTAGTTAATAAATTTATAAAATGGTTTAATTGGGAATTTTGAATTATTATAAACGGTTTATATAAAAGATTTATAAAATTGATATTTTATAAGTTAAAGATATTGGAATTATAAAACGAGCTTTTATAAGTGTTGAAATAAAGTTGTACCTAGTTTTATAAGTAAATAAGAATTTTAGATTTATAAATTAATGATGATATAAAAGAATGGATTTGTGAATAAATGGATTATAAGTAATTTACTTATAAGTTGGATTCGACATGTAAACGAAATATAAATTGAATTGGATTAATAAAGGAGATTTATAAATCGAAGCTTATAAATAGAAATAGAATTTATAAACATTGTTTTACAAAATCCGAAACCAATTGAATTTTATAAATTTAATATAGAAGGTTATTAAGGGAATCATATCCACGATTTTGGTAGTGGATAAATTCTTGAAAATAAAATATGTAGAAAATGTTGAAATTTGGTTAATGGAGTATATTCACGATTTTAGACAGTGAATATATTAATTAAGTAAAATGGATATGTTTTTGGGAAAGTGATATTATAAAATGAAGTTAATTGTTTTAAAAGATGTTTTAAAATGTATTAACTATCGAAACTATAGATTTCAACATTTATTGTTGAAATAGACGTTTTCGAGAAATAAGGAAATGGTGGACTATAACACAGTTGTTATAGTAAATGATTTCCGAAAGGAAATGTTTTATATAGTATTGGGATTTATATATCTATCTAAAGTTCGAATCCCTATACTAGTGATTTTGGGTTGTCGTAACGATGACGCAACATTCGTTTTGACTCAAATAAATGTGTTTAAGAGAACGCTTTCCTTAAAAGAATAAAATAGATACTTAATTGTGATTTAAGTAATTGAATATTTTCAAATGTTGAAAATAAATAGATTTATCAATTAATTATTATTAAATAAGTATGGAAATATTTTTCCAATGTGAAATGAACGTTTTAGAATTTATCTTTTTAAAGATAAATTGAAAGTGAATATTTGAAATCGATTGAAAATCGTATATCAGTAGATATTTTGAAATGTAAATTCACTATGGAATTTATAAAAGGAAAGGGGAATTTGTCAAAAATAAATATTGATTTATTTTTGAAGTGTGGAAACATATATCTAGTAAAGATATTTTGAAAAATAAATAATTTGGAAAATTATTTGGAATTTGATGATGTGCGCATCTCTATCGATAGTTAAATAACCGACTATCAATATTTACCTTTAAATGGGTATTTGCTATGAATTGCTTGAATTTGAATGCCACACTTATTTTTAAATAAGCGCTCACTATTCGGGTTAGCCGGGAAAGGACCTTGGGGTCGTATAACCCATTCCGAATATGTGATACGTCGTTATGGATTGCATTTGAAGACCGGTGTTGAAGACCGGATATTTGTGAAAATGGATGGATTACCGTCGAGTTACTCTGCATCGGCTGTTCTCCGATATAGAGGTTTTATCGCCCTTAGTGACGGGTTGTCCGGATGTGATTAGGGAATATCCGGATTGCAAGGGCTTCTTTGGAAGTGCCTTCGATTCTGTTCGAGCCCGGAACGGACTTGTATGGATTGTATGTCTGACATTACAAGTTGAGATATAAAGCTGATTTCTTTCAAATATATTTCTGTTGGTGGCGGAGAATTTATTCTCTTAGCTTAACACCCTTCTCTGAGACGTACGAGCTCAGAGGTTATGTAGTTGAAGGTTATTAGTGATATACTCCCAATTTGGTAGTGTGGCATGCTGAGTGTTGCTGTGGGATGATCATTGTTTGATCATTTGTGATATGATCATTTGTTTGATCATTTATCTTGGTGATCATTACTTTGATCATTTGTTGACCCAATGCACATCTTTTGTATAAAGCGTGGCTTTGTGGACGAGACTTCGTCGGACCTCACACCCCGGAAATGGTCAAAATAGGAAGGATGCAGCAAGGTTATTAGGGGGTAGCGCCCCTTTAGTGTATGTCATTCCTTCTGGATAGAGGTGGTATCATGGTATGGAGCCCAGATACTTAACCTATGTTGTTGCTGCAAATTTATTGCTTTGTGGTTGTTGGAAATCGAGGATCCTCGGATAGATCGGTTACGATCGGGGAATGACATATTCGTGTCAGTAGTTACCCGGTTAGGGGTAACCCGCCCTTGTGTTGGCAGAGATCCGGTTTGGTTCTCGGGTCGTCTTTCCAGAGGCGTACCCATGTGGCAATGGGAAGTTCCTTGGCCTGACCATTTGTTGGAAATCCAAAGAAACAATACGATCTTGTACGGCTTTAGTTGTAAAACCTATCATTCACTTATGGTGGCGCCCCATTGTTTGGATGGTAGCTATAGTAGGCATAAGTGCGAAATGCCTATGCTGGCTAAGATTTATATTCTACTTTCGAAATTGTTTTCTACACTATGCACTAGTAATAATATCAAATGCTTCTTTTTAATGCGTATCAAGCATCTTTGACTATCATAAGGAGAAATCTCCTCTGATTTTGCGTTTGCATTGTGTGTGTGTGCAGGAGGCCTTATGGTAGTCTCATTTTCTAAAAAGCATTGCGAATCTATTTTAAAACTATCATGTTCTTTATTTTAAAGATAAACAGTTTTGAGTTCTCACACCAGTCACATGACTGACTCAGAGTTTATTGTTTTCCTTTCTAAACTCTAGGTGCCCACCAATTTCCACACGGGCAGTCAAGAGTCAGGTTTATCAGGGTATTCTGGAATTCAGAAGTTGCAGGAGGCAAGCTGGATGGCGTAGCATATTATTTGTATATAGTATTTCTTTTCCGTTGTTGTTTGTTGTACACTCTGATGATGAAATGTAATGTAATGTAATGTAATGTAATGTGATGTAATAGCTGATGTAGTTCTTTGTTTTAAAGATTATTCATTTATCTATTATATGTTGTTCCGCTGCGATTGTGAGATTCTGATATTGTTCTGTTGTTTCTTTCTGTTCTGTTCTATCTTTTTCTCTCTTCTTCTACCTCTTTCTTTTTCTTTAACCATTACATTTCGGTTTTCCGGCATTCGATTGCTCGGCAGTTGATACAGTGTACGTATTGATGTCGGTTTTCGAACGACGAAAAATCGCAAACGTTACAAATAATAATAAAAAATCAAACAACCATCAAACAATAGCAAACAATAAGTAGTACAATAATTAGCATACAAACAATCTAACATGCAAGCAAGCAATCAAACAAAATCAACAACAAAATAAGACCAATAATAAACAACCTCAAACAGTAGTAATCAAACATGAGCAATGGCAAACAACATCCAACAACATCAACCATCAATAACCAACATACAATTAACATACAACCAGCCCAATCAACAAGCAACAAAAAGCATACAAAGCAATATATAATTTAGAATGAGTCGACATGCATGGTAACTAATCAATAGTCAAACACACATATCAAAGCATAAATCCCTAATGAGCATGTTCAACATCCTAAAGCAATAAACAACTAGAGGGTGTAACCCTATCGTGAATATAACAAATGAAAGAGTAGGACTGGAAATTTCTACCATATTACCAACCAAAACCGATTAGAATGGTACTACAATATTAGTACCATATTTTTTGGTGTAGTTTACCAAACAAAATTAACAAAAAAGGGTATGGCTTTGGTAACATGTTTTGTTTAACAAATGTTACTGTACCAACCATTATATTTAAAATTATATGCCAAAGCCCATAAGGCCTATAGTTTTCATCATTTATTCAGATCGCCTTACCAACTCCTAAATTCAACCCATGTTACCCATTCATTTACAGTACTTATCTTATCATTTTTACCTTTTCCTCTCTATTGATCCATTCTCTTCTCGTTTTCTAATCCCTAAAATCTTCGATTTCTCTTTCTCATTTGCAAAACCTAGATCGAAGATAGAAAAGAGCAAGAGTACATTCAGATTGCTAATGTGATGTGCAAATTGGTGATTTTGGTGTAAAGAAGCATGAAAAAGCACATAGCATATCTTAATTGCAGTGTTTGAAGTTTCGACTGCTGTTTTGATATAAGACTAGTGTGAACCCGTGCTTCGCACACGGACTTCACCAAAATTTTGTTTAGTGGTATGTTTTTAAATTTTAATCATATGAATATAAAGTGTATATTTGTAGATTGAATTTACTTTTACTGGTTTATTTGCTGAACACCAATGACAACTCTATAATTTAATCTGCCAAGAAATCTTGAAGCACAAATAACATAGTCGTTTATTTAGGGAATAATGGATTTAGAAAAAAAACATCAACATCATATGTCAATAATTGCTTACTTAGTAGTATTACATTACTGAGTGTGCCTATTAGTTTAAACGATAAAGTCATAGAATATAAGTTCAAATTTGTACACATTCGGTATGATGATAGTATTCCATATATGGAATAAAGAAACCATGCAAAGTGTGAAATAACATCTTGATATTGGTTTGAATAAACAATATTCTAACATTTACGTCAGTACATTTATTGTCGCAAACTATTACTAACTAAATTAGGAAAATATTATAATGTATTGCAAGGTTGCATTTTTTTATTGATATAGCATATTATAATGTAAGAAATACAAATAGTTAATAAATATTGCAAACTATATTATTTCTAAGCATTAAGGTAAACTTGACAGATTTAATAAACTTCTGAGTGAGTGACCAGAAAGTCCCTCCACTTTGGATAATTAAAAATGATTATGTACTGTCATTGGTGATTGATTATTGTACTTCTTTATTATCTCTAATGTTACAACCATAAGCCACCAATCGAGGGCATCATAGTATAATTTCTGAAACAACTAAATAATTCTAGCATTTACTTTAAATAATGAAACCAGCATACAATAACTGAAGCAATATAAATTTTGGCTTAATTCTAAGGAATATAATTATCACCATGGGAAATACTCTTTGATACGCATAAATATTTTAGATGACATCACATTGAAAATAACTATAATTATGAATGACATAAGACATATAATCAACAAAGCTAGCCATTAAAATATCATGTAACTATATATCGTTATAGATGCTTGTAATATTTTTGTTTCTTAATCTAATATCAACAATGTATAATATTTGTAACCCAATACAATTATTTTGAATGTAAGACAAAAATTATAATTGCATTTTTAAATACATTGGATAAATAATGTTACCCTTCAAACATAAGAAAATATGCTGAAAAGATCGTGTTGCCCTTAAAGATCATATTGCCCTTAAAGTTTATTCTTGCCCTTATAGTTTGGTAAGTTTTTGTTGAAGAAAACTATTTATAACTATATTTATTCTTGAATTTTTGAATTTTTCTAATCTTATTGAAGGCGAGTAAAGTACTTTTCAAAATAGGAAATGAGCTCCTACGCTGTGGTTTTTCTTTGATACATATATTTCTCATATCGAGGAAACATTTGTTAAATTCACAAAACACTTCTTCTATATATGTTTCTACGTTGCATTATGTATGTTAAATGTTGTTAATTGCAGATAAAAGGAAATAAATAAAAAGAGTTAATTGATTACATATTAATTCAATAATTGGTTAGAGTTAAAGAGATTTACTATGTAATTAATTATCTCAATAAATTAAATTAGAATACAATTCTCAAATTATTTTGAATACAAATTAATCGAACTAAAAAGAAATTAATTTTATTTATTTATATTGCATAGTAATAGTATCCAATATGATCCTTAGTGTTTAGAAATAGTTTACTTATACTATAATAGATAATTTTATTTCTAAGTTAAAGTTCTCTATTTATAGAACTTCTTATGGTACATGTCACTTTATAGAGTTTTCATCTGAAATATTAACGACAAAAGGAAATAAACGTAAACAATTAATCGATTACATATTAATTAAATAATTTATTAACATCAAAGAGCATTAATATGTAATTAATTCTCTCATTTATTTGAATTACAATTTAATTCTCAAAGTACTTTAAAGTCAAATTGATCAAAATTAAAAGCAATTATTTTATATACTTTTTCCATGACAGTAATATTTGTTATGATCCTTCTTACATAAAAATAGTTTACTTATAACCGTTATGAATAACTACATCTCTAGTCTTATAATTATTCATAAACATTTATAGATTGCAATAAATTCAAAACAACATAAAATAAAACAATTTTCGTAAAACAAAAAAGTTTCGGACGTGGTTATATCTACATGTTTTTCTCTTCAATTACCAATAGTCTTTCTTTGCGGTAGAATTATTATTGTTGTGACAATTAAGATGAGTATTACAATCAATTTATATTTGGAAAACCATTTTAAGTTTTAATTATTTTGAGGTGCCAATATTTAAAATGGTAGAAATTATTTTTAAAATTAAATTGTTTCCATAACACAAATGTTTGTGTAAGACCAAGTTGTCTTAACCTAGTCTATTTCACAGTTGCACTTGAAACAAAAAATAACACCGATACGGTGAACGCAAATCTATTAAAAAAGAATAAATTTACCTATTTATTTTTTAGATCAATTGCCTTCTTCCAATTTAAATTTTTTCTAAGATATATTTGCTGATTTCAGTCACAATTGCTGTTCAAAAACAAAAAGAACAAACAACTGAAAGAGAAAATGCAACTATAATGAAAAAAAACCAAATCCTATCTCAGTATAGTCTGTTAAATGCATTATAAAGATGATGGTGACTCTATTATATGTTTGGTAAAAATCAGTCAGCAAAATGACCATTTCATCAAGTAACTTCTCTCGATTACATCTCTCTCTACACACACCCATAAACCTTGAACGCACATACTTGTATTTTCTTTTATTGCATATAAGAAACTTAAGCCAATATGAACCCTCAATATGAAAGAAAGTTGTCCAAATGATGCTATGTAGCTACTCCATCAAAGATGATAATTACTACCGTCTCCCTGTATAACTATAAAAATAAATAAACAATTATAGTCTATACTTATAACATGTAAGTATAACAGTTATTCACTAAATAGATGAGTGTGGTAATTGAAATACGTGAAAGTGATCCAAAAAAAGAGCCAGAGCCTGTATATTCACTAAATAGAATGAGTGACTGAAGATCAGTGATCAAATTAGACGGATAGAATGCAATCAATCCACTAAAAAGATCATTTGTTTTATTTATTCTGTTAAAAGAAAAAATATAATAATATGTGAGGTATATAGATAGCTGAAACCATGGTATGACCCATAGTGCTACAGATAATCGATTTCATTATAGGTAAGACGTGAAATAAAGTATAGGATACTCAATAAACCATCTTCAACCCTAGTAGTCAAAAAATCACAAAGTTCATTACTTAAGCAATTACTACTTTTTATCAAGTGTCCACCACTATATAAATATATAAGCAATAACAATCTTCAATCTTAGAAAACAATTCTTCAAGTAGAGTGATTAGAAATTCGCACTTTATATTAATAGATTATGTGTGTGAGAACAAACTCTTAACTAAGATTCATTGGCCATACAAATTACAAAATCTACAAACAATATATTACAATATTCTACAGCTTTCCTATTGGACCTTATAACCAATCGTATACTAACCCACAACTTACTCTATAAGTTTATGAACCATATTTAGAACTTCATATTTGGTTTCCATCGATAAACCCTAAACTATAAAATTTCCTTGCCATAGGCGATGCTTCTGGTCTCTCCGCTCTTCTCAACTATTGCTGAAAGAGGCTTTTACCTTCCTTATTCATCTCTGCATCTTCAATCTCTTTTGCAATTGTGTTCTTGATGCCTTGATTTCAGTTCCTGGAAACTTTTCTGTATTAGTCTCCTGAGTAGATTACAGCAAATTATGTTATGACATTTGAACTAGGCTGTATATTCGTTGTTACCTAGTTAGCTAACATTTTATCTGCTTTATGATATAACCATAGAACCCAGAACCTGCTGTTGAGTTCGATGCGGTGCCAAACAAAAAACAGCAACATGAAGTTAATGTTGGTATGATGGCATTTTACATGGTTATATATTCATCGTGTAATGGATTATATTTTATTGAATCTGACATCTATTTTTTTTATCACGGCAATTTCAAACTCATTTGGGTTTGGTGGACATAACTCGGTGGTTGCCTTTGCTCCATATAAGCCTTGATTAGGTTCGAGTGAACGAATCTTATTATCTAAAGGCCTCTATGTGTGATATTGTATTTATGGATATGAGGCTATCAAATTGTATAATTTATTTTCTAGCAATTTTAAGGTTTTTCATTTGTTGGATTTTAGTTTTAGGTGTTTGATCAGTTGTTAATTTTATCTGTATCCATTTAAGCTTGATTTTTACTTGTCATTCAATTGTATTCATCCATGTTCAGTGTTGTTTAAAATTTTGTGCAATATTTGTTATGTATTTGTTGTATGTTTGTGGCATTTTATTTCATTTATCAATGAAAAATGTATTTTCTTTTTTTCAGCTGAAGTGCCCTAATATAGTTCATACTAATTTTGCTCTATTTTTGAATGAGGTTGCACTCTAATTTGGATCCCGTAGTAGGTGGGATTGTAGTATTGTTTGAAGATGAACGATAGCATGTTAGTTGACATAAGAAAATGAACTGTTTGTTAAATGCTTAAAAGTGAATCAAGAGAGAACACCGAACCTTTATAGCATTGATCTTGATACCATCTGGCTTGTTAAAGACTTGTTTGATAGCATTGATTTCAGCTAAATTGCCAGCAAGTGTAGAAATTGCATGAGAATTTATGTAATTGACCTAGTTAGGGAATCCAAAAAACAAATTAGTTGGTATTGTCTTCTAGTGCAGGCAAGCACTTATATGGAGAAGAATGAAAACATGTGACTAATTAATTGATTCAAGGTCAAACAGGTTATCACATACCTTGTTTGAATACATATAACCAACAAATGTATTAGTGGCTGAACAGATAATAGTTTAGAAGATAAAATAAACGATAAATGAAAAGCAATTAGCATTGTTTGTATATACTCATGTATCTACAGTTATAATTTGTTGTATGATTAACCGTGCATGACTATTACTATACTGTCTAAAATAAAACAGATAGTGAAGACTTAAACAATACAATGAGATCCAACTCTGAGTCTATGACAACAATAAAAGGATATACAGGTTTATTGATTTCAATAATCAATTTTTTTATAGAAGGGGTTCTGTTTTGTTCATTCTTCAAATTTTCTAAACTTTAGAGCCTAAGTTAGTGTTTCCTGATTCCTTATTGTTAGTTCTAGTTGATTCTAGTTCGATGGTTGCTCTTCTTCGATTTGGGTTGACATCAGCGTTACTTTTTTGAAATTGGTAGTGAATTTGAGAAGTTAATCATTCTTGTCTCTACCTTTTTTGGTCTCTCTTCTCTTCTCAACTATTGCTGAAAGTAAGTGTTCATGCGTTACTTCTTATTATAATTTGAGAAACGGAATAACCTAATTATAATATTAATTTAGATAGAGGTAACATCACCTCTTGCTATGAAACTTCCTACCTTTATCAAGATGTCAATACACACACCTTAGTTATGAAATCAACATCCATCAAAACTATTGACTTTCCATAATGCTATCAAATTTTACATAACACCAAGATTCCTATGAGACATAAATAATTGCTTGCGACTATATAATAAAATAATTTTAGAAGTAGGATAACACAAATATATGTGTGTATATATATGTATATATACATAAGGTTACACGCACAACACTATAGTCAAGTGTAAGTGGGATAGATTTCAACAAACAAATATTATGATTGAAACTTGTTGCCAGCATTCGCTGTAAAAATTCAAAGAAAAATATTTTCTCAACGATACCAAAAAAGCTGAAACCAAAACAATCTTTTGTCGATGTAGAAATAATATAAAATTAAAACAATGTTGAAAATACATTTTAACATATTAAATTAAATCACCAAGATTTAGACCATTGCTACCCTATCAAAATTTAACTTGTTGGTTCTTGACAAAGAAAATCATTGGTAACCATTATTCCCCTTTTATATACACCAACAACCACTACAAATTTAGTTCTCATTTAACCGATTATTTTATGAAAGATGATAAAGAATAATGAACTACAGAACATGATCTAGGATTTTCTTTTGGTAGTTAGAGAGCTAGCATACGAAATCGTGGTCAAATAAAATTATAAAAACATATACATCCAATATTGAAATTAAACAACAGAAATTTGTTTGTGTTTTTCATATTTATCAAAATTGAATATAACATTTTGAAGTCTATAAAAAGTAAGGAAAAATTGAAATTATTTAGAATGCTATTCCTGGTCAAAGTCTTCTTATTATTAGTAAAGCTAAATCCTATCATCTAACCCCACTTTACACTTGCTAGTATAGTTGTTTTTGCTCATCTTAACTTCATAATCTGCAACCCAGTAGTCAATCTCGAAGAATCCCCATCACTGTTTTCAACGAAGACTGGTTAATTTGAGGCAGGAAACATGAAAAACATGGATATAAGTTTGGAAATAATTAATCAAAATTTATAACTGTTGGGTGCGTTCCCACCACCGAACCAAAGAAAGAAAGCATCACCGAACCAAAAGGGCGAAGGCCCTACCGAACCAATCCACTCTCCACTAACTACCGAATCAACTCATCACCGAGTCAACCTCCACCGATCCAAGGCCTCACCGGACCAGCCTCCACCGAATCAACCTCCACCGATCCAAGGCCTCACCGGACCAGCCTCCACCGAATCAACCTCCACCGATCCAAGGCCTCACCGGACCAACTCACCACCGAGTCAACCTCCACCGATCCAATCCCATCTCCTCTACCACCGGACCAAAACGCTAGTCCAACCATCTACTACCGAACCAACGTTGCCAGGCCAGATAACTTCAGCACAGGCCCACCAGCAGCTATATACATCCAAGACCCCTGCCCCAGCCTCACTCTATAAATAGAGGGGCAGGGATACAAAAAAAGCAGACAAGTTTGAGAGCTCAAGCACGGACAGAACTTTCAAACAACATTCATATACTTGTAATCAAAGCTTTGTACTTGTAATCTGAACAGTAAATGAGAATAACATATAAAGTGGACGTAGGCACATTCTGGCCGAACCACTATAAATCTGTGTGTCTTTTACAGTTTAGTCTCTGCTTTTACATATTTGCATAAATCACCCCAATCGCTAAGAACAACATAAAATCGACTAAATTATACGACTTGGAGGTGTTTGCCCATTTTTTGTGCAAACATTTTTGGTGCTTTCACTGAGAAAGAAGCTTCAGCTTCTCCCACTCAACCTTCTTCCTAACAACATCACTCATTGCTTAGAAAAACATGCCTCCCAGGCAGAAGAAAGATGTTAACAGAGGAAGGAACATTGCAACTAGCAATATTCCAGATCCAGCGGTCGCAGATCAAGGGAATCTCCCCATTCCAACAGCAGTACCAAATGAAAATCTGGCAAATCCGACAGCCCCTTCCGCGGAACAACCGGTAGCAATTATTAGGGCAGATCTAGACAGGGTTGTGGCTGAAGTGACTAACCGCTTCACGTCCCAACAAGAAGCTTTGGTGGACCAACTCATGTCACGCTTAAGGGATGCTGAAGAATCCAACCGCAACACCGAATCATGGGGTGAGTCCCAGTCTGGAGGATCTGGGAGGCGACAAAGACCTTTCTTCTTCGAAGAGGCTAACAACAGAAACATCAATGGTAGGAGCCGAGCCCGGACTCAGCCCGAATTCTAACCCGAGGAAACACTTGGAACCGAACCCAACATGGAAGGTACCAGGCAAGGGTCAGATGTAGCTGAGCTTGTCATGCCACCTAACCATGGGAACACCAATGGACGGGGCCGAGATGGAGTCCAGTCCGAAGTTGGGCTCGAGGAAGTGCTTAGAACAGAACCCAGCAGGGGAAGATCAAGGCAAGGGCCAATGTGGCTGACCCCAGCATGCCCCCGGAAGACTAGAGACAGCCACTGGAAAATGTTAGGAGTGATAGGCGATACCATCCCTACAAGTCATCTGGACGAAATCAATCCCACGAAGAAGAACCAAATTCATTCCTATCCACTCAAAATTCCGATGAAAGGATGACACGATTGTTCAGAGAGTGCGTCCAACGAGATCAAAGAGATCGAGGGATAGGCGCTATGGTAACCAGCCCTTTCGCCCGCAATATCGAAATTGCCATCACCCCCCGAGAATGGAAAATGCCAACAATGGAACCTTACAGGGGAACCTCTGACCCCGTTGTACACTTGCAGAGATACACTCAGCATATGCTCATGAGCGGAGCGACAGAAGGAGTATTGTGTAAATGCTTTCCACTATTCTTGACAGATCTAGCTACCTCCTGGTTCTGCCATCTACCCCAAGGGTCCATCAGCTCATGGGAAATGTTGAAAGAAAAGTTCATCAGCCAATTCCGCATTCATGTGGAACAACCTAAGTACGCTTATTCCTTATCCAATATCAAACAGAAGCCTAGAGAGACAGTGCAACAATATCTAATCCGATTCAATGCCGCAGCGGCCGCAGTCCAAGATGCCGATGAGAAACTTATCCTAATGGCCCTTTGCAGTGGTGTGCATCCGGATACTAAATTTGCTATAAGATTAACGAAAGAAATACCAACTACTTTATCCGATTTCTTCCATGAAGCCGGAAAGTACATGAGACTTGAAGACGCTGCCACTGAGAGGCAGACAGGGCAACAAAATAAGGCAGGTCACGGCAACACACCCGCTGTAGCAAAAGACGTTCAAAGAAATGACTCTAGAGACAATGCTCGGGGAAAGAAGGGAGAAAAGCATTTATATCAACCAGGACTAAGATTTGACTCTTACACTCCTTTGAATGAAACAATCAAAAACATCTTCTTGGCCACCTAAGACGAAGTTAGATACAGATGCCCCCGCACAAGAAGGAATCAGATAACGCAATTAAGTCTGGAAAGTTCTGCCGCTTCCACGAATCTCATGGGCATGACACCAATGAATGCCATCATCTCCAGGACTTAATTGAAGAACACATCAGAAGGAAGAGACCGAAACGCTATGTAAAAAGCCAGAACAGGACTCCAGCTCCTGCCAATGAAAGCCCGAGGCTATCACCCTCGGAAGTAGGCGGAGGAAATCGTAACACCAGCGGCTCTAGTCAAGAGAAGATAGTGGTCTATACCATATTAGGAAGACCACACGTCGCCGACAGAAGCTGGGCAGAGATGGAAAGATACGGAAGGTCGCTTAGAAACAATGAAGACTGCGTTAATTCTGTTACAGAAGAACGCCACCCGAAACGGAAAGAGAATGATAACATCACATTCAGTAGGCGTGATCTAGAGGGAAGGCAGTATCCTCACATGGATCCTATGGTCATCTCTGCCTGGTTTGGCCCAGCCGAAGTTTTTTGAACTCTAGTAGACACTGGAAGTTCAGTAAATATCCTATTTAAGCATGCTTTCGACAAAATGAAGCTATCGATGAAGGATGTGTCTCCTTGCAGCAAACCACTACATGGTTTCATTGGAGATGCGAAGATGCCCCTCGGGCAACTGGACCTCTTTATTGAAATAGGAAGTCATCCCCGCTCCGTTGTGCGGAAACAAACATTTGTGCTAATAGAAAACCACTCGACCTACAACACCTTTTTAAGAAGACCAGCCTTGTCTGACTTCCAAATTGTCCTGGCCCCATGGTGCCTGAAGATGAAATTTCCAACAGACAATGGGATAGGGGAAGTAGAGGGGGATCAAGACGCAGCCCGAGATTGCTATGTAACTGAACTTCGCAATAACCGCAGGAAGGATAAAGGGAAGAACGCAGAGACTGCTCTCGGCACAAAATTTTTGGAAGCATAGCAACTAAAGAAAGCCCGTCCTCTTCGATATACCGGTGGTCTTTTCAATGAATTAGACCTCAGGGGTGAAGAGGAGGGGGCCACTGCCGAGCCTGCAGAGGCTATGGAGTTTGTATCTGCAGACAAACACGACTCGAGTAGACTATTGAAAATCGGATCTCAGCTAAAAGCAGAATTAAAGGATCAACTCATTGATTTTCTCTGCCACAACTTAGATGTATTTGCATGGACGCACGCTGATATGAGTGGAATCTCCCCAGACGTAGCGTGCCACGTACTGAACATCGATCCTACCAAAGTGCCAGTAAAACAGAAAAAGAGAAGTATGGGGGCAGAACGATCAGCAGCCCTCGATGAAGAAGTAAAGAACCTACTTGCCAATAACTTCATACGAGAAGCCATCTACCTGGAGTGGATCGCTAACCCGGTACTAGTAAAGAAGGCTAATGGGAAGTGGCGAACGTGCATTGACTTCTCCAACTTAAATGATGCTTGCCCGAAGGATTGCTTCCCGCTCCCCCGAATCGATCAGCTGGTGGACAGCACATCCGGGCATGAACTCTTATCTTTTATGGACGCATACTCAGGATATAACCAAATTCCTATGCACGCTCCCGATCAAGACCACACTAGTTTTATCGCTGACCGGGGATTGTACTGCTACAGAGTAATGCCTTTTGGACTTAAAAACGCTGGAGCTACTTATCAACGCCTCGTCAACAAGATGTTCGCCGAACTAATAGGATGAACTATGGAAGTTTATGTGGACGACATGCTAGTAAAATCAAGGAAAGCCAACGACCACGTAAGCCACCTAGGCGAGATGTTCCACGTACTTTGCCAATATGGAATGAAGCTGAATGCTCTAAAGTGCTACTTCGGAGTATCATCGGGAAAGTTCTTAGGATTCATCGTCCATGCCAGAGGAATTGAAGCGAACCCTGAACAAGTCCGGGCTCTGAAAGAAATCAGGATACCTTCCACTCGAAGAGAAATGCAAAGCCTAAATGGAAAAGTGGCCGCCCTAAGCAGATTCATCTCTAAAGCGACTGACAAGTGCGTCCCTTTCTTCGAAGCCCTAAAGAAAGATAAAGGAAAGTTCGAGTGGACCGACGAATGCTTAAAAGCCTTCCTTAACCTAATCAAACACCTCTAGAGACCGCCGGTACTCTCAACTCCAAACGAAGGCGAAGAGCTATACCTATACCTTGCCGTATCATCCCATGCTCTAAGCGCCGCTTTAATAAGAGAAGACAACCGCGTGCAGCGGCCAGTATACTTTGTAAGCAAGAGGTTCACGGGGACAGAAGCCAGATATCCTAAACTTGAGAAGTTAGCATACTGTTTACTGATCACATCACGGAAATTGCGACACTATTTCCAATCCCATTCCATCAGAGTTCTAACCGATCAACCGCTAAAGCAGGTACTCCATCGTCCCGACACCTCCGGGCGACTGCTTAAATGGTGCATTGAACGAAGTCAATATGATATCACCTACCATCCTCGCACCGCCATCAAGGGACAAGCCATGGCCGACTTCATTGCCGAATTCACTACCAACGAAGGTAAGGAGCAATCTGAAATAGCAGAAGACATCAAGTGGAATCCCTTTGTAGATAGAGCCTCAAACGAACAAGGCTCGGGGGCAGGTATTGTAATAATCACTCTCAGGGGAAGGAAGCTACACTATGCTCTAAGGTTGAAATTCACTGCCACGAACAACGATGTAGAATACGAAGCAGTGATAGCCGGATTAGAACTTGCCCTAGAGATTGGAGTTGGTTCTTTATGTCTCCATAGTGATTCTTAGCTTATTGTAAATCAAATACTGGGAGAATTCCAGACTCGAGGAGAACGACTCACAACATATCTAAAGAAGACCAAGCTGCTGCTCGATCAATTGGATCGCTTTTTAATCAAACACATTCCTCGAATCTCGTAGGCCCGAGTCAGCAAAAGGTTAAAAGTTATCTAAACAAAACTTATGTGTTTGAACATATAGTTCATTATTACCTGATACTTATGTATGTTTAAATAATGATTGCTTTATAGTATTTAATCAGTTTTGATTGTAGGAAAAGGTTTGCAAAGGTATGTTTTAAAAGGATGTTAGTGAGGGGAAACCCATTCTGCTAAGCTGCGTTGTCTCACTTAACATATTAAACTGAGATTTATTGTATTATTTATACGAGGCTTTATGTATGACTCGAAGTTTATGTTTTTCCCTTAAACTCTCGGGTGTTCAGAATTAATTTTAGTAGGCTGAGGGGTTAAGGTCTTTTTCAGGTTTTAGTATGTTGACGAATAAGCTACCGGAGGCATGCAAGAGGCAAACAGATAGCTATTTAGGAGTTGTAGTTCTTGTTTTATGTGTTTATGTATTTCCACTGTGCTTGTATTAGGTCTATTATGACCATATGACTCTGATCATCCAAGGGGGTATCTTCATATACCGCTCTTGGCGTATTTTGTAATTGCTATATTTGATCTGTGCCTGGGAACGAATTTGGGATTATGTGTTGAGAATGTAAAACATTTGGTTTTGAAATGCAATGAAGTAAAAGTTATTTTGAAATCTGTTTTTTGTTTCATATTCAAGTGCTTCTGATATTGTAGAGACCATTAACATAGCCGTATTAGTCGCCGGAAGCTAATACTATAGATGACTACAACATCTGTAGCACTTAGTTTTGGACCTCTAGATAGAGATGTTACAGCTTGGTATCAGAGCATGGTTTATAAAATACTATAACTAAAAATGGTTTTTGCAGACATAATCCTTAGTAATTAGAGTTAAGATCGGGGTATGGAATAACCCTATAGTAACGTACTTAAATTTGCTATATATAAGTATACGCTATATATCTAGACTCTTATCTTAGTTAAACTAGTCATATGTATCTCACGAGGTTTGAATACACATATGGAAGGAAGAAGAGGCAGAGTTAATCTTGGAGGAGATGGCACCACTAATGAAATTGCCCGACCAAATGCTAGTAGGGGTCTCGGTCAGGCTCAAGTTGAAAATGTTGGTGCTGGGGTTCCCCAAGTAGACATGGGAGCCATGTATCAGTTCTTCGTAAACATGATGCAAGTTGGAATTACCGCCGAGTTGTTGGAAGAAACGCTGCTGGAGGAGGAGTTCAGGAAGCTCCAATGGTCAACTGATATGATAATATGAGCAAAGACTATATCAGGCTTGGGGGTAAGTCGTTCATTAGAACTGAAGATGCGACTGGGGTAGAAAATTGGCTACTGCATTGCGAGCGGATTTATGCTGACTTAAGGTTGAATGACGAGCAGAAGAGGAGATTAGCTTCGAGACAGCTTCGGGGAGCTGCCTTATTCTGGTGGAATACTATCGTGGCTGGTGTTGATGAAGAAACCATAACTTAGGAGGAGATTAAGAGAAGGTTTCAAGAAAGGTTTATGTCAATAATGGCGCAGTCAGCGTTGGTGAGGAAGTTTGCAGAACTAGAACAAGGGGAGATGTCTGTTTTGGATTATGCAAGAAAATTTGAAGAGTTGGCTTGGTACGGATATGCGTTGGTTGATACGGTAATCGGGCGGAATGAGAAGTTTATAAGAGGCTGGAGTTGATAAGTGTAGTTTGCTGCACTTAAGAGATCCAAGTGATGTAGTGGTAAAAATGGCGCTGAGGCTGGAAGAGGAATTAGCTTGTTTGAGGAAGATGAAGGAGGCCCAGATGGGACAGGGCAAGAAAAGAAAGTTTTCCCAGAAGAAGAATGCTCAGAAGGGAGGAGCACAGAAGAGAGGAAAGTTGAGGTGGTTTGTTATAAATGTGATAAGAAATGACACTATGCTATGAGTCTTGGACTGGAAAAGGAAAAGAGAAAGGAAAGAAGGTGATTGGAAAGAAGTACATCCTATGCTTTAATTGTGATCAGACCGGCCATTATCAGAACCAATGCAAGGAGCCTGCTAGAGATGGAAAGGGGCAAGTTTATGCATTGGAGCCCACAACCACAAGGCCAGTTTTGCAGAAGAAAGGGAAGGCTATTTTGGGAGGCCTCGCTATAGATTCACGGTATGTCTATTAGCGTTCTGTTTGATACTAGTGCATCTCATTCTTTTATTTCTCGATGTTTGGTAGACAAGCTTAACCTAGAACCCTCATATTTAGTTACTTCCTTAAGGGTTGCAAATCCGATAGGAAGGTATGCAACACTTAGGATGAGGTGTGACCATTTAGAGTTTGATTTGCTAGATCATACTCTTGATTGCTGTTTGCATGTATTTGATTTTGTGAGATTTTGGATTATCCTTGGGATGGACTGGTTAAGTAAATATGATGCTAGGATATTTTGCCATGATAGGAAAATATCACTTAGCCACCCGGGTTGTCGTGATCGGATAGTTTATACCATAGAAACCCTAGTTGCGAAGTGAATGCTTTATTAGGTATCATGGAGTTGGAGGATGAGTTGCATCGAATCTTTGTAGTTAGAGAATTTGCTAATGTGTTTGAATTGGTAGTTGGATTGCCATCGAAAATGAGCTATTGATTTTTGGATTGATTTGGTACCCGAAGTAGAACCAGTGAGTAGGCCGCCAAGAAGGGTGACACCCACTGAGATGAGAGAGTTGAAGGTGCAGTTGGTGGATTTGGAAGGCAAGAGTTTTATTCGACGAAGTAGTTCACCATGGGGCGCAGCCGTGGTATTTGCTAAGAAGCTGGACGGATCGTTAAGACTATGTACCGATTATCATAAGTTTAATGAGAAGATGATAAAGAACCAATATCCATTGCCGAGAATTGTCGATTTGTTCGATCAGTTAAGTGGAGCCAAGGTATTCTCTCAGCAAGATTTCGCGATAGGCTTTCATCAGCTTAAAGTAGCAGAGGATATTATTCTTTTAACGACGTTTAGGACAAGGTATGGATCGTATGAATGGTTAGTTATGTCGTTCGGACTAAGTAATGCGCCAGTATTCTTTGTGGACTTGATGAACTGAATTTTCCAAGAGCACTTGGATAGATTTGTGTCGGTCTTCATAGATGATACTATGATATACTCTAAGGATGAGAAGGAGCATGAAGTTCATCTTAGATTTGTGCTTGAGACATTGAGGGAGCATCAGTTGAAGGCTAAGTTTTCAAAGTGTCATTTGTGAAAGAAGGAAGTGAAGTTCCTTTGTCATGTAGTCTCAGAGAACGGATTGTCTGTAGACCCGACCAAGATTGAGGCGGTGAATAATTAGAAGAGACCCGAGATGGTGACCGAGATAAAGAGTTTTCTTGGATTAGCTTGATACCATCGAAGGTTTATGAAGGATTTTTCACTGATAGCTGCACCGATGACTAAGCTTACGCGAAAGAATGTGAAGTTTGTATGGATTGATAAGCGTGAGGAAGCATTCCATAGCTTGAAATACTTATTGACCCATGTACCGGCGTTGATGGTTCTGGAGGGGAATCAAGATTTGGTTGTTTATATTGATGCATGCGGAACTGGATTGGCAGCTGTGTTGATGCAAAAAGGTAAAGTGATTGCTTATGCTTCTAGACAGTTCAGACCACATGAAATTAGGTATCCAATGCATGATTTGGAATTAGCTACCGTTATATTTTCTTTGGAGGTGTGGAGGCATTACCTTTTGGGAGAGCGATTTGAGCTGTATACAGATCATAAGACGTTGAAGTACTTGTTCTCTCATAAGGAGATGAACATGAGATAGCAGAGATGGTTGGAGTTGATTGCTGCTTATGATTTTGGAATAGAGTACACACCCAAAAAAAAGAAATAAAGGAGCGGATGCAATTAGTAGGAAACATCAGAATGCAGTATTGGCTATGATTGCTGAGTGGAGAGGTTCAGAGGCATTGTTAGCTTGTAGAGTGCAATTTAGATCCGAGGCTGGTTCTAGTGCAGAAAGTGTTATATTGTCTTATTTAGAAGTTCGATCGGTGGTGATTGAGAAGATAACTTCTAGACAGAAGGAGGATCCATTTTTAGCTGAATGGATCAAAAGGTTAAGGGAAAGAATAGAGAGGCTGACTTAAAGGATTTCTATCTTGACCAAAAGGGATGGTTGAGAAAAAAGGGAAGGTTATGTGTTCCGAATGTAGGAGACATGAGGAAGGAAGTTTCAGATGCCATCGTTCGAAGTTCATAATCCATCCGAAAGGAAAAAAAATGTATCAGGATATGAAGAGAAGTTTCTTTTGAGAAGGTATGAAATGAAATATTGGTTTATGTGTTTAGCAGTGCTTGAACTGCCAACAGGAAAAGGCTGAACACCAGAAGCCAAGTGGATTGCTTCAACAGTTAGAAATTCCACTACGAAAGTGGGGTTCTATCTCTATGGATTTTATTGATGGGCTGCCAAGGTCTAGTAGAGGGAATGAAAGCATATGGGTTATAGTAGATAAACTGACTAAGAGTGCTCTTTTCATTTCAGTATAGTCAACTAGGACGGCATCTATTTTAGCAAAGTTGTTTATAATGAATGTGGTTAGCCTGCATGGGATTCCTAGTAGTATTGTCAGTGATAGAGATTCTTTGTTTAGTGGTGTGTTCTGGAAGAGTCTACAGGAAGCATTAGGAACCAAGTTCAACATGAGTACCGCTTACTATCCACAGACTGATTGGCAAACGGAAAGAGTTAACAAAATCTTGGAGGATTTGTTAAGAGCTTGTGTATTGGATTTGGGGAGATCATTGGAGGACCATCTTCATTTAGTTGAGTTGTTGTATAACAATAGTTATCAGACTAGTATTGAAATGGCACCGTTTGATGCGTTGTATGGTAAACCATGCAAATCTCCCGTATGTTGGTTGGAGACCGGGAATAGATTGGTTCTTGGTCCGGATATGGTGAAATAAGCTATAGAGAAAATTGAGTTAATCCGAGCTAGGATGAAGGAAGCCCAGTCTAGGCAGAAAAGTTTTGCAGACAGAAGAAGGAAAGATTTGAAATTCTTTTGGAGACCGTGTTCATTAAGGTTTCACTAATGAAGGATGTGATTAGGTTTGGGAAGTCAAGAAAGTTAGCACTTAGATTAGTTCGACCTTTCCGTATTATTGAGAGGATTGAGAAACTCGCTTTATGAGTGGAGCTACTGAGTAGCATGGCTGGAGTCCATGATGTTTTCCATGTTTCTTATCTTAGAAAGTGCATTAGAGATCCGGAGACTACTAGCACCTACAATATTAGAAGAATTAGTAGTAGAGCCGGACTTGACTATAGTTAGGAAGCCGATTCAGATTGTGGCTAGAGATGAGAAGAAGTTGAGGAACAAGACAGTCAAATTAATAAAGGTCCAATTGGGTGATGATGCTAGAGACTGTACTTGGGAGACTGAGAGCAGAGTTAGAGATGCTTATCCTGATTTGTTTGATGGTATGTTTTATCCTTGATTGTTTTATTGTGTACCTTATTGTAATTTCGAGGACAAAATTCTTTAAGGTGGAGAGTCTATAACACCCCATATTTTTATAACATTGTTTAGAATAATTAATTGGGTAAATTAAATAAAAAAGAATGAAGATTAATAGGTTGGGACTTGATTAAATTAAAGGCAGCCGTTCCATGTTAACGTTCAAATTAAAATGAAATAACATAAACAAATGTGTTAGAAATGAGTAAGGGAAATATGAGAAATAGGAAAACCTTATACCCTAAACCCTTAGGAAATGAAACTCACGTTCATTTCATTTTAGCAAACTAAAAATACCTAAGGCCGGCCACCATTATTGTTCTTAAAGAAAGATTAAAGCTAGGATTCAAGAGAAGGAAGATAATCAACATCAAATCTCACATCTTTTAATTTCAAAGCCAATGTGAATAATTACTACATCCCATTTTCTTATGCTTTCGGTTTTTAGATTAGATTCGAAATATTTTTGCAAGTATATGCCATGATTTTGATGATTAAAGTTATATATATGCTTGTTGATGAATTATTATGTTCATGTTAGTTTTTATGATATGTTTGGCATGAAAACCCTATTATATGACATCCAAATGCCTTGAAAATTCAGATATAGATCGAAAATGATATTTTAGAGATGGGCTTCAATTTTCATAATTTTCTGAATTTATGTGGATTTTATATTAATTTTCCAGTGAAGAAAATGATTTATTGGGTTATAAATTATTTACGGCTAAAATAAAAATTATTTGTGTCTGAAATTTTTATATATTAGAAAACATATTAAAATATATTTTTTGGAATTTTTCAGATTTTTCCTAAGTGGTCTGATGAATATATAAAATTATTTAAGGTATGAAACTTAAATGTTTTATATATTTAATTAAGGAGAAGGAGCATTTTACAAAATAAAATAATTATCTAATTCTGAAAATAGTGGCAGCACTTTTCTAAAAAGTAATTGTTAACCAATAAGAATATGACAATAAAGGCAAGTTAGTTGAAAAGTTATATCTTTTAAGTGAAAAACAAGAAAAACACACTTTTACCATGTTTCAGCCTTTTTATTCATCATACCTTCCAACCCAGACCTCTCGACTAAGTCGAAAGGTTATAGCTTTCGACAAAGTCAAACCAATGCATATGGTATCAAGTATCTTGGTACGTAATGAATTGGATAAGGTCGAAGGATTCTTAGTCGAAAGGTTGGTTACCAAAGAGGTTGAAGTATGTTAATTTTAAAAGCCAAAGATCGTCTACTTTGCTTTCGAATAAGAGATTTCGACTTGGTTGCTTTCGACTAGGTCAAATATTTAAAATAAAGGTTTTTAAACCTTTCAACAAAGTCGAAAGGTTACTGCCGCTTTGTTTATTTTGTTTTGAACCTTCTGACAAAGTCGAAAGGTTTGCTTGTTTTAAAACAGCCGCTTCTCCATGCTTTCGAAGGAAAGCTTCCAACTTAGGTGACTTACCCTTGTTTTCTTATTGAAGTATAACCAAAGCTTTTGAAGTAGAGCTTTCGAAAAAGTCAAAAGATTGCTTCCAATGTAGTCGAAAGATTTTAAAAGTAGATTTTCACTTATTTAAATTGAACCTAGTAAGTCTTCGAAAGATTTATGTTTTAAAAGGTTTAATGGCTCGAAAGGTTTTAGTTCAATGATTTTGAAAGGTTTGAGTTCAATGATTTCAAAAGTTTATTATTCAATGGATTCGAAAGGTTTGTTTTGAATGATTTCAGAAGGTTTGAACAGAAGGTTTTCTAAAGGTTTTCTAAGGCAATGTTTTAAGTTGCTTTTAAAGTAAGATGTCTAAAGTTTTATTGCTTTCGAAAGGTTTGAATTTTAATGACTCCGAAAGGTTTGAGTTTCAATAGTTTCGAAAGGTTTGATGAATGGTTTCGAAAGGTAAGGTTTTGGGCCTATTGGCCTAGATAATCAAAGGTTTTCACTTGGTTTTGGAGAAAGGAACTTTCAAAGGTTAAGAAAGAAGAACATTCAAATGGTTAAATGTTTTCATCAACTAAGGTTTAAGTAAAGAATATATATAACATGGTAATGTGATTTTGAGCAAAGCTTAAAGATTATATATTTTTCCTTGAGTAAGTTTGATTTAAAGACTTTAAATCATTTTGAAAATGTTTTCAAGGAAAATTATGGAACGGGATCCTTAAGTGAAAATGACTCGGATATTAGAGTACCAGATGGGACTAGTATGGGATCGCGCCCTATACATTAGCTAATAGCCCCAACTAATTGTTGTCCAAAATTTCAGTGTATAGGGCTTTGTCACAGGTAGACTAAAATTATGATTACACACCGAAAGGAATATATGTTTTTATACAAATAGGTTATTGGTAAGCCTGAAAAACCATTAGGATCAGGAAGACCTGGGAGATGACTAATTCAGGGATAGACCATACGGAAGCGAATTTTTTAACGGATAATTAAAGACGGACCATCCATAATTGAAGTATTTAACAGATAGCTAAGGATGTATAGTCCAGGAGAAGAATAGCTAACATGTGTTAGATTAATTTTGATTATATTGTCTGATAGGCCCGAGTCAGCCAAAGGTTAAAAGTTATCCAAACAAAACTTATGTGTTTGAATAGATAGTTCATTATTACTTGATATTTATGTATGTTTACATAATGATTTCTTTACAGTATTTAATCAGTTTTGATTGCAGGAAAAGGTTTTGCAAAGATATGTTTTAAAAGGATGTTAGTGAGGGGAAACCCGTTCCACTAAGCGGCGTGGTCTCACTTAACATGTTAATCCGGGATGTATAGTATTATTCATACCAGGCTTTATGTCTGACTCGAAGTTTATATTTTCCCCTTAAACTCTTGGGTGCTCAAGATTAATTTGAGTAGGCTGAGGGGTTAAGGTCTTTTTCAGGTTTTAGTATGTTGACGAATAAGCCACCGGAGGCATGCAAAAGGAAAACTGATTGCTATTTAGGAGTTGCAGTTCTTGTTTATGTTTTGATGTATTTCCGTTGTGCTTATATTAGGTCTATTATGACCATATGACTCTGATCATCCAAGGGGGTATCTTTATATACCGCTCATGGCGTATTTTGTAATAACTATATTTGATTTGTGCTTAGGAACGAATTTGGGATTATGTGTTGAGAATGTAAAACATTTGGTTTTGAAATTTAATGAAGTAAAAGTTGTTTTGAAATCTATGTTTTGTTTCATATTCAAGTGCTTCTGATATTGTAGATACCATTAACATGGCCATATTTAGTATCCAGAATCTAATACTATAGATGACTGCAGCATCTGTAGCGCTTAATTTTAGGCCTCTAGATATGGGGTGTCATAATTTTCTGAGAGTACTTGGATAGGTTTGTGCTGGTATTTATAGATGACATTTTAGTATACTCTAAGGATGAGAGAGAGCATGAAGTTCATCTTAAAGTGGTGCTTGAGACGCTGAGGAAGAATCAGCTAAAGGCAAAGTTTACCAAGTATCATTTTTGGAAGAAAGAGGTTAAATTTCTTGGTCATGTGGTTTTAGAGAAAGGCTTATCAGTCGATCTAGATAAGATGAAGCTGTGAATAATTGGAAGAGACCAGAGACGGTGACTGAGATTAGAAATTTTCTCCTGGCTGCTACTGAAGATTCATTGAGGATTTCTCGCGGATGGCAACATCTTTGACTAAGTTAAACATGAAGGAGGTGAAGTTTGTCTGGTCTAACAAATGTGAGGAAGCGTTCCTTAAGTTGAAGCATTTATTGACCACTACACCGGTGTTAGTAGTTCCGGATTGAAACCAAGAGTTGGTGGTGTATACTGATGCATGGGAAACTGGATTGTGAGCAGTGTTGATGCAGAATGGTAAAGTTATTGTTTATGCTTCGTGAAAGTTTAGGCTGGACGAAGTTAGATATCCTACTCATGATTTGGAGTTGGCGGCAGTGATCTTCGCATTGAAGATTTGAAGACATTACCACTTAGGAGAGAGATTTGAGCTTTATACCGATTATAAGTCTTTAAGACTTCTCTCAGAAGAAGTTTAATATGAGACAGCGGAGGTGGCTGGTGTTTTTAGTTGCTTATGATTTTGATATAGAATATACACCATGGAAAGGTAATAAGATAGAAGATGCTCTTAGCAGAAAACATCAGAATGTGGTGTTAGCTATGTTGGCAGAATGAAAGGATAAGATAGAAGATGCTCTTAGCAGAAAACATCAGAATGTGGTGTTAGCTATGTTGGCAGAATGAAAGGATTTAGAAGCTTTGGTCCGTTATGGTGTGTAGTTAAGATCGACTACTAGTTCTAGTTAGGGTATTGCATATTGTCCTGTTTAAAAGTTCGACCGGTGTTGATCGAGAGGGTAGCTTCTAAACAGAAGGAGGATCTAGTGTTAGTCGAGAGGATCAGAAGACTTGATGTTGGAACTGAGATATATTATCTAAAGGATTTTAGCCTTGACCAAAAAGGATGGTTGAGAAAGAAGGGACGGTTGTGTGTGTTCCGAATGTGGAGGACTCGAGGAACGAAGTTCTTGGAGAATGTCATCGGTCCAAGTTTACGATTCATCCTAGAGAAACCAAGATGTATCAAGATATGAAGAGGAGCTTTTATTGGGAAGGTATGAAGAGGGATGTTTGCTTATGGGTTGGACAGTGTACAAACTGTCAACAAGTGAAAGCTGAACATCGGAAACTAAGTGGGTTACTTTAGCCTTTAGAAATTCCAGTTTGGAAATGGGATTCGATATCTATGGATTTTATAGACAGGTTGCCAATGTCAAATAGAGGTAATGGAAGTATATAGGTTATAGTGGACAGATTGACCAAGAGTACCCGTTTCATTCTAGTTAAGTCAACCAGAACAGCACCTGTTTTAGCTAAGTTGTTCATAAATAACATAGTTAGACCATGTGGAGTTTCTAGTAGTATAGTCAGTGATAGAGATGCTTTGTTCACTAGAAAATTCTGGAAGAGTCTACAGGAAGTAATGGGTACCAAGCTTAACATGAGTACTGCATATCACCCTCAGACTATGCAAATGAGAGTTTGTGTATTGGACTTTGGTGGATCTTAGGAAGATCGCTTATATTTGGTCGAGTTTCCCTATAATAATAGTTATCAGACTAGTATAGGAATGGCGCCTTTTGAAGCTTTGTATGGAAAGCTATGCAAATTTCCCGCATGTTGGTTAGAGACTGAAAATAGATTAGTCTTAGGTCTAGATTTGGTTAGAGAGGTGTCGAAGAATATCGAGTTAATCCGACGACGGATGAAGGAAGCTTAGTCCAGACAGAAGAGTTACATAGATAAGAGACGTAAAGACCTAGAATTCTCAATTGGAGATAAGGTTTTCATTAAGGTATCGCCTATGAAGGGAGTGCTATGATTGGTAAAGATAGGGAAGTTAGCCCCGAGATATGTAGGTCCATTCCATATTATAGAGAGGATTGGAAAGCTCACATATAGAGTAGAGTTGCTGAGCAGTGTGGTAGGTGTCCATAATGTATTTCATGTGTCTCATCTTCATAATTATGTGCATGACCTAGAGACTACTATTCCTCCGATAGGGTTGGAAGACTTGGTAGTAGCGCCTAATTTGAATTTTGTTAGACAACCAGTTCGGGTTGTAGCGAGAGATGAGAAAAGATTGAGGAACAAGATAGTCAGGTTGGTGAAAGTTCAACGGGGCGACAACGAGAAGAAATGGACTTGGGAGATAGAAGGCATGATTAGAGATGCTTATCCTAATCTGCTTTAAGGTTATGTCTATATTAGATTTATATAATAGTTACTAGTCAGATAGACTAGTATGGTTGTAAGGAGTTATTACAAATGATTGTTATGTTTAGTATTTAGTCCTTACTAAATTTCAAGGACAAAATTATTTAAGAGGGAAGCTTGTAACATCTCTAATTTTTGAAACATTATTCAGGAGATTTAATTAGATAAATTAAATATAGTAATGATGATAAGCGGATTGAGATTTGAATGAACACAAGAAAGGCCTTGCTTAATAATAGGTTAAATGGGCTTAAAATGGTTTGTAAGCTAATCAATATACACATAGGCATATTAGTAAATAGTCACTTCATTATACACGGCTATACACTTTTCACTCTTGTCCACTCACGTACACTTTTCTCAAATAAAAAAAACGTAAAACTCTAAGGAGCCGACCATTTTCAAAGAGGAAGAATTCAATCTAAAGCTAACGATCAAAGCTAGGAAGGATTAATCAATAACAAATCTCAAATTGCTTATCATATCTAAGGTGAATAATAATTCATTCCATCTCTATTTAGTTTTATATTCATATGTTTTCAGATTTAAGATTAAACCCGTTGTTATGATGATATGAATGATGATATGCCTAAGCTATATTGTGTTTGATTTATTTTAATTCATTTACATATGAATTTGCATGGTTTTAGGGCAAAATCGAGGGTTACTGATTTTAGAATGCCAAGTAAAACATGATTTTGGAGATGCATTAATTTTACTTTTTAGAATTTTACAAGCTATAGAAAATTTATTATGAATTTCTGATGGAAATATGATATAATTGGGTTTAAAATTTATTTTGAGAATTTCAGGAAGAAATTGAGTTTGAAATTTTAATATGTTTGATTACATGATGAAAGTGAATTTCCGTGAATTTTGGGGATTTTTCCTAATTAATTTGCTATGGAAAATAAATTATTTTAAAAGTGGGACTTATCTGTAGATGCTGGTTTTGTAAATGGAAGGGCTTAAACATTTTATTTTACTTTGAATTTGATTGATAAATGTGCAGTTTTAATTGGAAAGTGTTTGAAAAGTTTTAAGGCAACCAATCAAAGGTTTACAAATATGCAAGTTGTTATCAAGTAATTACTAAAAGTAGGTAAATTTCAGCCTTTAACTCAGAAAAGTTGGTTCCGCGTCAAATAGTAGGACCTTTCGACTCCATTGACTCTGCTCCATCTTAGTCGAAACCATCCCTGCCGAAACTCAATGCACAAGGTATCACTTAGACGGTTCATGATGGATTGGAAAAAAAAGCGGAAGGTAATGGTCTTGAAAGGATTGCTTTCGATGGGGACGAACCCCTGTTTTGTTTTCAAATGTGAAGTTCTTGCTTTGTTTTACTTAGGGCTTTTGACATGGTAGAAACCTATGTTTTCGAAACGGTTCCTTTTGTTTTTGAATAAGTGCTTTCGATGGTAACCAAGTCAAAACCCAACGCTATTTTTCCTTTCGAATGTATTGAAGCCGTCAATGATTTTGAAGGGTTATCTCTATTTTGACCTAAGCTAAGCCACTTCCTAATTGCTTTTGATAGGGGTTGAGGGTTCCTAATGCAATGGGGTCGAAAGGGGGTTTCGACGCTATCCTTCGAAATATTAACTCAAAAGTTCCGAGCTTTCGAATAGATGGTTCCGACACCATCTAATTCCCCCAAACTATTTTATTAAGGGTTTCGAAAGAGATACTTTCGTATATAACCACTTTGACCTAAAAGGTATTTTTAAAGCAAACCCAATACGTTTAAAGGGGTATCTTCGTTTTTTTCGAAGCTATGTTTTAAAGAATGTTTTGATACCATCGAAAGATATATTTTGTTTCGAAAGAGATTATTTAACAAGGGCTTCGAAATGTATTTTTATTGTATTTTGAAAAGAGGTTTTCTTTGCTTTCGAAGGAGGTTATCCAGAGGTTTTGAAAGAGATGTTTTATGATTTTCAAAGCACAAACCCAATCTCAATTTAAATGGAAAAACTTAACATAAATGAATAAATAAATTTTGAAGAAGTTTTCCTTGATTAAAAGGTTAAAGGTTTTAACCAGAATTTATATAAAAATGAATTCAAGGATATTAAACCACAAGTGTTGGTATTAGTTTGTTATGATTACTTCTTCATATATTTATTCACATTGTAATTAACCCATAACGGTATTTTTAGGAAGGGCTGAATAACCAGCTAGGTTGTCCCAGTAGTGAATACAATTTAAGAAATGTTAAAGTCTTAATTAAAGATATCGGTAGAGGCCAATAGGTTCATAGTTAGCTCATGAAAACTATGATTTGATATTGGTAGGGGCCAATAGGTTTATAGTTAGCCCTTGAAACTATATCCGGATTAAGATATTAACAGCTAGTCAATAGGTTCCTAGTTAGCCCATAAAAACTAGGATAGAGAAAATATATTGGAATTACCAATAGGTTCTTAGTGATCCCATGAAAAATATGAAATCAGACAGATAGTCCATAAACATTATCAGGTCAATAGTAACCCTAGAAACTATAATTGAGACAGATAGTAAGAATACAAAGGGTTGAGTGATCCAGATTTGAGTTACTTGCTTTGCATATCATCATAATATTTTGAAATACTATTTTTTTTCCATTGTGGATGCAGAAGCACAATATATGGTTTTATAAATGTTTTAGGATACTAGTGAGAGGAAAACCTATTCCGCTAAGCGCCGTGGTCTCACTAGATATCTAAATGGGCTTAGATGGTAGATTATTATCCATATTAAGCTTTTTATCTGACTCGAAGTTTTTGTTTTCCGCTTAAACTCTAGGGTACTCAATTGATTTTGAGTGGGTTGAGAGTTAAGGTTTTTAGATGTTCTTTTCTAGATGAATAAAGCTACCAATGACATGTAGGAGACAAGCTGGTTATTAGAGTTCTTTATTTCCGTTGTGTGTTTTGATTGTAAAGGTAAAGTTGTCTTATTGCCTTATTTTATACACTGATCAAGGGGGAATCTTCATATGTCACTCTTGGCGTATTTTTTATTAACTATATGTTATTGGAATGTGTTCTGCGTAATGGGATTATGTAATCAATTTGGAATATTTTGAAATGGAATGTACAATTTGTTGCTGTTTAATTTTTTTTCATATTCTTGTGTTTCTGTATATCGGTATATCTAATATCGCCGTATTTGGTCGCCGAGGATTAATAACAATGGATGACTGCAGCATCCGTAGCCATTAATTTTGGGCCTCCAAGTAAGGGGATGTTACACTTTACTTCTCCAAGGGTCGCCTGATCCTAATGGTTTTGTGGACTCACCAATAACCTAACTCTGTACAGATATATATATTTCGTTCTATGTGTAATCATTTTAGTCTTACCAGTGACAAAGCCCTAAACATTGGAACTTTATACTAAATTAGCTGGGGCTAATAGCTAATGTATTGGGCACGACCCTATACCAGTCTCATCTGTTATATAAATATCTGAGTCATTTTACTTAGGGTAATCTTCCTTAATTTTTCTTGAAAACCTTTCCATATCAAATTGATTTAAAACCTTTAAATCAAACTTAAACAAGGAAAAAATATATATATTCTATGCTTTACTCAAAATCACCTTGCCATGTTATATATACTTTACACAAATATTTGTTAATGAAAACATTTAAAGCTTTGAAAGTACCCCTTTTGAATCCATTGAAAGTATCCCTTTCGAAACCACAGAAAGTACCTCTTTCGAAACCAAGTAAACCCTTTTTATAACCTAAGCCAAAAGGCCAAAACTTTCCCTTCGAAACCATTCTTAACTAGCTTTCAAAAAACATTGAAAAACTTCACCTTCGAAAGCTTTAAAACCTTATACATCCTTCTATTAAAACTCTTTAAACAGCCTTTCGAAACCATTGGAAATTTCCTTCAAAACCTTTCGAAATCATAGGGGAACCACTCCTTCAAAACCTTCATTTAAAACCTTTCGAAAACGTTTGGGTTCAATTAACTCATGTGCAAATACCTTTCAAAACCATTTAAAACTAACTTCTTCGAAACCTTTGAAAACTATCTCTTTCGAAACCACTTGGGCTTTACCTTTAACAGAGTAAAAGAATCATTTAAACATTTAGGTCGAAAGCACTCTTTCAAAAGCTATTCCTGATAAAGAAGTAATGGCGTCGAAACCAACCATTCGAAAGCATTGGAGAAGTGGCTTGGATTTAAAACAAAGTATACATTCTAAAACCATTGGCTTCGAAAGGAAAGAAAAGCGGTTGCTAGAGGATTCGACCCCTTTGAAAGCATTACTTAAAACAAAAGGCACTACCCATTCGAAACCATTCCTTTTAAAATAATTTGATCTGGTCGAAAGCCAGCCAAGTCGAAAGCATTTCCTTTGAAAGCAAAGCGGGCACAATTTCATTTCAAAACAATGCCATGCTTCGACCCTATCGGAACTTTTGGTCTCGACCTGGTACCTTTCGCCTTAGTCCAATTCACTATGTACCTAGTAATTGATACTATGTGCATTGGTTTCAATGGCAATGGAGGCAGAACTACTTAATCGAAAACCAAGCTACCGAAAGAGACGAAACATGCCAAAAGTATGTAAAATCTGTTTTTAGCTTTAAATAGAAATACTTTCCAACTAACCTACCTTGTTTGTTAAAATCTTACTGGTAGCTAATTTTTTTTAAAAGCACTGCCAAAATTTCAAAAATAAATAATTAAATTTATTTACAAAGTACCCCTTCACTTTTTATAAATATATAAAACATTTAAGTCTCATACCTTAAATAATTTTATATATCTATTAAAACACTTATGAAGACTCTATAAAAATTCCATAAAATCAATTTTAGTATGTTTCTAACATACAATAATTTCAGATCCAAAACATATAATATTTATCCGTAAATAATTTTAAATCCTAATAATCATTTTCTTCACTAGAAAATTAATATAAATTTCATATTAATTCATAAATTATGAAAATTGGACCCATCTACAAAATATCATTTCTGATCTAAATCTAAAATTGCAATGCATTTGGATGTCATTTAATAGGGTTTTCACATTAAAACATATCATAAAACCTATATGAATAAGCATAAATCATCAGCAAGCATATATAAACATATAATCATTCAAAACATGATATAATCTTGCAAAACACTTTGGATTAACCTTAAAATTGAAAACAATTAGAAAATATGAAATGTAGTCATTATTCACCTTAGCTTTGAGATTAAGGAGTTTGAGATTTGAATAGCTTTGATTTGATAAATCTTCTTCCTTAGCTTTTCTTGTTTATCTTCCTTTTTGTTGCTAATGGTGGCCGACCTCTAACGTAGTTTGATATTGCAAATGAATGTGTAAAAGGAATTCCTTAGGGTTTAGGGTATAAGAATATCCTTTTTTATATTTTGCCCCTTGCCTATTTGTCTAACTTATTTTATCTTAGCTCTTTTTAGTTCATTTAGTTACATGGCATGGCTACCCCTAATTAAAATCAATTCTCATTCCTCTAATCGTCACGTTATTTTATTTAGTTTAGCTAATTAAATATCCTAAATAATGTTACTAAAAATTAGGGTCGTTACAGATTCCCCTCCTTAATGAATTTGGTCCTCGAAATTACGATAAGGTACACAATAAATCAATCATAAAGGTAAAACATACCACCATACAAATTAGGATAAGCGTCTCTAATCATGCTCTCAGTCTCCCAAGTATAGTCTCTCTCGTCGTCGCTCCACTGAACTTTCACTAATCTGATTGTCTTATTCCTTAGCCTCTTTCAATCTCTCGCAACTATTCCAACTGGCTTTCTAACTATAGTCAAGTCTGGCTCTACTACTAAGTCCTCCAACACATTCGATGCTATAGCAGTCTCTGGGTCTCTAACACACTTGCTTAGGTGAGAGACATGAAATACATAGTGGACTCCTGCCAAACTCTTTGGTAACTCAACTTTGCACGCGAGTTTCCCGATTCTCTCTATAATAGGAAATGGTCCTAAAAATCGCGATGCCAAGTTCCCTGATTTCCCAAATCTAATCGCCCCTTTCATCGGTGAAACCTTAACAAACACGTGATCTCCAACAGAGAACTCCAAGTTCCATCTTCTATCTGCATAACTCTTTTGCCTAGGCCGAGCCTCTTTCATTGTAGCTCGAATCAACTCAATCTTCTCTGCAGCTTCTCTAACTAAATCTGGACCAAGAACCAATCTACCATCAGTCTCTAACCAACAAACGGGAGATTTGCATGGCCTTCCATACAAAGCTTTAAACGGTGTCATCCTATACTAGCCTGATAAATGTTGTTATACGAAAACTCGACTAAGTGTAGATGATCTTCCCATTATCCCCTAATATATAACACACAAGCTCGTAACAAATCCTCAAAGATTTTGTTAACTTTTTCCGTTTGTCCATCAGTATGTGGATGGTAAGTGGTACTCATCTTGAGGTTGGTACCTAAAATCTCCTGTAGACTCTTCTAGAACTCGCTAGTGAATAAGGAATATCTATCTTTTACGATACTACTAGGAATTCCATGCATTTTAACCACATTCTTCATAAATAACTTAGTCAAAACAGGTGCCATCCTAGTCGACTTAATTGGAATGAAATGGCCACTCTTAGTTAGTCTATGCACTATGACCCGTATACTTTCATTTCCTTTGCTAGATCTTGGCAACCTGTCTATTAAATCCATAGAAATAGAATCCCACTTCCACATCAGAATATCCAATGGTTGTAGCAACCCACTTGGCTTCTGATGTTCGGACTTTTTTTGTTGACAGTTCAAACACTGCTTTACCCATAAGCCAACATCCCTCTTCATACCTTCCCAGAAGAAACTTCTCTTCATATCCTAATACATCTTAGTTCCTCCTGGATGAACAGTGAACTTCGAACGATGGCATTCCTTCAAAACTTCTTTCCTAATGCTTCTTACATTCGGAACACATAACCTCCCTTTCTTTCTCAACCGCCTATTCTGGTCAAGAATGAAATCCTTTAAGTCATCGCTCTCCGTTCCATTCCTTAACTTCCTGATCCGTTAAACCAAAACCAGATCCTCCTATTTAGAAGCAATCTTTTCGATCATCACCCATCGAACTTCTAAACAAGTCACCGCATCAGTTTCTCTACTAGATCCACCCTCAGATCTCCATTGAATTTTACAAGTCGTCAATGTTTCCAAATCCTTCCACTCAGCTATCATCACCAACACTACATTCTGATGCTTCCTGCAAAGTGCATCTTCCACCTTATTATCTTTCCCCGGTGTGTACTCAATCCCAAAGTCATAAGCAGCAATAAACTCTAACCATCTCTGTTGTCTCATGTTCAACTCCTTTTGAGAGAACAAATACTTCAACGACTTATGATCCGTATATAGCTCAAACCTCTCTTCCAAAAGGTAATGTCCCTACACTTTAATGCAAAAATAACTACGGCTAACTCCAAATCATGCGTCAGATATCTAACCTCATGTGGTCGAAGTTGTCTATAAGCATAGGCAATCACTTTACCTCTCTACATCAACATAGCTCCTAATCCGATTCCACATGCATCTATATAAACTACCAAATCCTGATTCCCTTCTGGAACTATAACACAGGTGCATGGGTCAATAAGTATTTCAAGCTCTGGAATGCTTCTTCACACTTATCGATCCACATGAACTTCACATATTTTCATGTAAGCTTGGTCATTGGTGTTGCTATCCGCGAGAAATCCTTAATGAATCTCCGATAATATCCATCCAATCTAAGAAAACTCTTTATTTTAGTCATTGTCTCGGGTCTCTTCTAATTATTCACTGCTTTAATCTTAGTCGGATCTACAGACAACCGTTTCTCTAAGACTACATAACCAAGAAACTTCACTTCCTTCTTCCAGAAATGACACTTCGAAAACTTCGCCTTCAGCTGATGCTGCTTCAGCGTCTCTAGCACAACTCTAAGATGAACTTCATGTTCCTTCTCATCCCTAGAGTATATCAAGGTATCATCTATGAAAACCAATACGAATCTATCCAAGTGCTCTCGGAGAATCCAGTTCATCAAGTCTACAAAGAATGTCAGTGCATTAGTTAGTCCAAACAGCATAGCTAACCATTCGTACGATCCAGATCATGTCCTAAACATCGTCAAAGATATACTATCCTCTGCTACTCTAAGTTTATGGAAACTCCAAATTCAATTGAGAAAATACCTTGGATCCACTCAACTGATCGAACAAATCGTCAATTCTTGGCAATGGGTATCGATTCTTTATCGTCTTCTCATTTAACTTATGATAATCAATACCCAACCTCAACGATTCATCCGAGTAATGACCCACAAATCCATACCCTCTGAATCGACAATAATCCACACATGTATGATACAAAAAGCACAGACTGATGGAAAGTCAAGAGAAAGAAAAGAAGAGAGAAGAAGAGAAGAGAAGAAAGAGAGAAGATAGAACAAAGCAGAGAAATACAAAATCTCACATCGCAGCGGAAAACATATAATATCATATCAATGATCTTTACAAAACATAAACTATATATATACATCAATCAGAGTTTAACAATCAAACAATAGTTATCAGCCTGAACAGTTATAATAACCCGTCCTCACAATTGTTGATAATATAGACAACTAACAAAGCAACAATGCAGCGGATAATCAAGCAAGTATGTGTGTACGAAAATGAAGATCCTCAGCTCTCCTGCCGAAGCTCCAAAAGCACCAAAACTGAACCTGTAAATATACTCGGTCTGACCCGAGCATTGAAAGGGAAGAATGCCCGGATCAGTCTGGTAAACCAGCGTGAGAAACACACTCAACTGAATTTATTAAATTACTAAACTTTTCCTTTATCAAAACAAGAGTATCTCGTAAGACAAGTCCACACATAAATACAGACATGTTTTTACCTTACGATAACTAAAACATATCATATCAAATCCTCTTATATTATACCAGTGTCTAGTATACAAATAATATTAATCATATTCGAAATGGTTACTCATATAGCATTTCAAGGCTATTCATTATGCCTTTACAAACAAAATCGTAGCTCGTAGTGGGGTTTGGATTTCCATACAAATGACCAGGTGAAGGGACTACCTTCCGACAGTACATCTATAGAAGATTACCGAGGACCATCACAAAGGATCCTCTACCAACACAAGAACGACCCACCTCTATAACTAGACGGTACCGAATATATCATCCTCCGATCGTTACCGACCTTTACCGAGGGCCCTCTAGCATACAAACCACAATAATCAGATACACGACGGCATAACGTGTAAAGATATATCCAGAAGAGGATGATCATATCCTAATGGGAATGATCCACTTAGCCCTGCTGCATCTAACCCTGTTTTGGTCATTTTCGGTTGATGAGGCTAGAGGTAACGATTACCTTTCACAATCACATATCACATCACTTTGAATGCCACACGACCATTTCCGTTGACTGCTAATTGCCTTCCACAAAAATACAACCCTTGAGCTCATACGTCTCAAGGAGGGTGTTAAGCTAAGAGAAGTTGCCTTCTCCGCCACCAAATTGATGTACGTTTGTAAAAACCAATGTACGTAATCATTAGAAATGCAATGTCAGACAAACATCCATACAAGTTGTCCAGGAACATGACAAACCGAAGGTACTTTCCTACCACATCCTGTCGGGAAATCCCTAAGATTAGTAGCGAATAGTCCTCGCATTGGATATTTCATAATGAAGAGACCACTAATACTATATGTATATTGGGATTTTAACCCCAAACGATCAACAAGCAGTCCTTCACTATAAAAATCCGGAATATCAATATCACAAAGCAGCCTGCACAATCGTCGCATATACGTTGGTCAGAAGTGGTTTTCAAATAAATACGATCCCGGTCTCTTCGCACCAACAACGCAAAAGCATTTCTCAACCTCACACGGAAACTAAGTCTCATAGACTTATCACGTCTCCAACTTTCAACTTGCTATCCTTCGGGCCAAGAAGGAAGCTCGATAGATTGGAGCAATACTCCACACTATACGAATTAACATCCTTAACACAAACAATAATCAAGCCTACACAGAAGGCTACGTACTAAGTGTATGACTAAATAGTTCCCACATCAAATCGAGGAACTAAAAATTTAGGCAATTTGATAGTCGGTTATTTAACTATCAAAGAAACAAACAAATATTTAGCACCATAACAATCACTAGGCCCTTTTAATAAATCTTCTATTAATTAAACCATTTGCCAAATATTCACTTCAAATTACCTTTAAAAAGATATATTCTCAAAACCATTTCTACTTCAATATTGGAAAACATTTCCAAATACTTATTTAATAATAAGTAATTCACAATCAATTATTTTCAACACTTAGAAAATATTACATATACTTAAATCAAGATTAAGTATATATTATTCTTTAAGGAAAACATTCTTTTAAACATCTTTATTTTGGGTCAAAACGAATGTTGCGTAAAACATCGTTTCGACAACCCAAAATCAGTAGTATAGGGATTCAGAAATAAGATAGATATGTGAACCCCAATACTATACAAAATATTTCCTTTCGGAAATCATCTACTATAACAACAGTGTTATAGTCATCATTTCCTTATTTCTCGAAAACGTCTATTTCAACAATGAATGTTGAAATCTATGTATTCGATATTTAACACATTTTAAAACATATTTAAATCATTTAAACTTCATTTTATAATATCACTTCCTAAAACCTTCATTTAATTTAAAATATTATTCACTGTCCAAAATCGTGAATATAAATTTTCTTTACCCAATTTATTACTTCTACATATTTATTAAAGGATAATCCACCGTCCAAAATCGTGAATATAATTCCTTTAATATACTTCTATATTTAACTTATCAAATTCAATCGATTTCGAATTTATGAAACAATGTTATAAATCACATTTATATTTTTATAAAAACTTCAATATATATAATCCCTAAATTAACAAGTTCCATTTATGCCTCATTTAGATTCCAAAGTCCAATTATAAGTTAATAACTTATAATCCATTTATTTACAAAACTTTGTATAATTCAATTTCTTTGATTTATAAAATATCAACTTTATAAATCTTATATATATACCGTTTATAATAAGTCAAAAATCTCCATTTAAATAAACTTATTCTTTTAACAATTTACAAATCGTTATTAAAACTTATAAAATTCCAAAAATCATGCTTCAGTATTATTTCACAAAAATCATAATTTTTATAACAATAAAAATTATAACTTTTATTTATTTAAAATAAATCAATTCCTTAACAATTTAAAATTAACAAAACATCGATTTCCAAAATCACTTTAAAAATCCTTTTTAAATTGAAATCATCACTTAAACATTTTTAAATTTCCAAAATAGGCCCAATGCTGCAACAGCACAAAATACATCGATCACAGCAACCAACATCATATGTTAATATGATAATAGAATTTATATCAATATTTGTAAATAAAATCAATACTGGTGAGGAATCCAGTTGGATCCCTCCAACCTGTCACCTGCAACAAATATGCATATGAGAATATGTGTACAATGTCCACTTCGAGGCAGACGTGCGTACAAAGGGTCATCCGCTCATACACGGGAACGTATAGGGTCTCATCTGCTCCAATAGGCAGGAATATATCCAAATACCAATCAATATATAGATAATATATCCAAACAATCATCAATCATCATAAATAACAATATTTCTCACTAATATAGAAATATCAGTGAGTCAGAAAGAGTGAGTTGTACTCACATTGATTGCAGTTGCAGTTTCAGTGTTTCGTTCCGAATAAAATTAAACAGCCGTTTGATTTTATCCAAAATTTTCACTAGCTCAAATCAACTCCAAACCAGATCGATCGCGTAGTGCTCGTCAATACGGACCTAATGCAATTTGTTTCGTGCGAAACAGACCTCGTATGAAAAAGTTACGGTAAAGATTATACGAATTAATATATAATTTAATTTACCAGTCTATTTTTATTTTATTTTAACCTTAAACTCAACTCGACCCTTGGTTTCCTAAGCAACCAGATCTGGCCGCAAATCCTACTTCTTTCCTAACGTGAAAAATCACGTACGTGATTAAAGCCCATGGCCGCCTTCATCTTCAAATTTTCGCACCTCTTATACTCGCCTACACGACGATCAAACACCGCCCTTCGAAAGCTCGTGACGTGCCCTACTCTCGGCTCGAATATCGATGAGCTCGGTCGAGCATAGGCACAGAAAAACATGCATGAAGGCAGCATGAACGCGGCCATTTTGACGTCAATCCGTAGCTCCAAATTCGATCATAGCCGTTAATCTCGTAGATCTCGTCGTGCTCTACGACTTTGCAGTTGGAAGTTTTTTGAATCGATTTGTGGATTGGAAGATAATTGGAGAAGATTGAAATGAAATTCTGGTCATAGAAATAACAATGGCGGCCAGCCCTAATCTCGTTTAGGGTTTTGTGAAGAATGGAGAAAGTTAGGGGCTTTTATATAAAATTTTACGACACTATCCACCCGAAAAATTTCCGAACTCGAAACGAAACATGCCGCCCGACGTTTATAATGTTTTACCCCCATTCTGAACGCAAAGGAATATATATCGGAAGCCAATTCGATCGTATTTGGACGATAGGTTTTCGAATCGGCTATTTAAATTAAAAATTCACTTAAACCGATTTCTACGCGTTTTAGTTTGCCCCGGACAAACCGTAAGTCCGATTGACACGAAATTTGAAATCTTATAATAATATAACATTACGAATCCGATGAAACTTGTTTCATCGAAATCTGAGATTGTTTGAAAAATGACTATTTTACTCGTGAATTAAATATTAAAATATTCAATTTCTGCAATTTAACTTTTAATTCTTTTTTGAGAAAAATGTGTGATTCTCTAAAAAAGAGGAGAGCACACATGTTGCTATATATAAAACAAATAAAAATTGAGCTGCCAACTTGCCTGGCAGGTGACAAGTCCAAATATCAGAAACAAATAGAGAAAAAAGTACCCCTATAATGAGCTCTGGCAAGGCCACCGCCCATTACACCTTAATACCGAACTCCGGCAAGGCCACCGCCTGATAATAAGGTGTTTAGAGGTACCTAGAAAACTAAAAAAGACTACAAAAATCGGAAGATTTGAAAGCCAGCGCCGTCAGAGTAGCAACTCTATAAAATCTGGAGCCATGAAAAACTGAAAGCAATGCCAAACGCCATCAGCATACCTGAGAAAAGCTGTCCTACACACCAAAATAAAGCTGCTAGCAATCCTGCAAACCTGAAAAAATAAAGTAGCAACCTACCTGATCCAAACTGAAACAAAACTAGGAAAACATAATTAGTATAAAACACACATATATGTATATAAATAGAATTTATATACATATATGCTAGTAAAAACAAATTAAAAACATAAAGCAAAAATACACTAGAACCAAAAACTAACAACACCAAAAGAAAAGGAAATGAAAACCCAACAGGAAAAGGTAAAATTTTAAGAACCTATGGAAGGGAGAAAATTAGTATGATTCATGAAAACATCATATAAATTAGAAAAGGCATTAATATAATAATTATTATTGAAGTCATAATTATTAATATTATTAATATTATTCTTGAATATATTAATATTGTTTCTAACCTTGTTAAGATATTCCTTAAAACATATATTCTTGGCTAATTTATATTTAGGATTTGAGACCCAATTTAAACAAAAAGATGAAATTAAAAAAATCAAATTATTACATTGAATATATTTATTGTTAAAGATTCGTTGATTTCTCTCAAACCAAATATACTAACAAGAAATGGTGAAAAGAGTATCAAACAAGTATCTATTATAATTATTAAACTTAAATCTAAAAGAATTCTAATAGAAAAAACAATCAGAAAATCTAGAACTTATTTTATACTCAAATATTAAGGGTATTCCTAAGAATAAAAAGAGTATCCTAGCATTTGAAGTAAATATGATTAATATCTTCTAAATGAGTATTACAAAAATAACAATTATTATCAATGTGAATACCTTTTCTTTTTAAAAATTCTATTGTATTTAATTTACCATAAATAATAAGCCACATGTGAATTTTAGATTTTGGAGGAGCGTTATTCTTCCAGATAAAATTAAAACAATTATCAGTTGTACCCGAAAAGTTAATAAATTTGTAAAAGGAATTTGTAGAATATTTTTTGCTCTTATCCCACTCCCAACTAATATTGTCATTCTTGTTGTCAATATTGTAAAGATTTAATCTAGCATAAAGCAAATGAAGCCGTCTAAGAGTTGAACCCATTAAAATACTATTGAAACTAAAGATCCAAGGGGGATCATTTTCAGAATTAAAAACTTCAGAAATAAGAGCATATTTAAAGTTGAAAATTTCATACAAATCTTTAAATTCATTCCTAAGAGGAGAAGCTGAAATCCAACTATCATGCCAAAAAGATGTATTATTACCAGAGTGAACAATAATTTTAACACCTAAGTTGAAAATCTCACTACATTTTAAGATGGATTTCCAAAAATAAGATTGCTTATGGGTAATCGAGGGATTAATGAGATAAAAATTGTTATTACCATTGTAGTAATATTTAGAAATAATCTCCTTCCAAAAGGCATTATCATTGATATCTCTAAATTTCCAAAGCCATTTACCAAGGAGAGACAAGTTCTTATTACGAAGATTAATGACTCCTAAACCACCATCTTTTTTGGCCTTACAGACAGTTTCCCAATTTACTAAACATTTAATGCTACTATTAGGATTATCACCACTCCAAAGGAAATCTCTTCTAATTTTATCTATTTTATCAATCACCCATTCAGGGAAAAGATGCATAGACATCCAATAAATAGGGAGGGCTGATAAAACAGAATTAATTAGAACTAGTCTACTTGCCCTAGATATAAATCTCCCATTCCAATTTGTAGTCCTACTTTTGATTTTGTCAATGATTATTAACCAATCATCATGTTTAAGTTTTGTAGGTCTTATAACAAAACCAAGATAGTCAAACGGAAAATTCATAGTTTTACAATTTAATGTATTAGCAACTAAATTTTCAACTTTATCCAAATCATTTAAAATTAAAACAAAACTTTTATCAAAATTTATTTTTAAACCCGATAAAAGTTCAAAACTATAAAGAATAAACTTAAGAGCAATTATGTGGCTAGGAAGATGAGAGGAAAAAAGTAAGGTATCATCTGCAAATTGAAGAACTGACAAACCAAAATTTGAAATATCATTATCAATATTACCCAAAAGATTATTATTAACAGCATTTTTAATAATCTTAGAAAAGACATCAACCGCTAAATTAAACAGAAGGGGAGATAAAGTGTCCCTTGTCTTAAAACTCTCTTAGATTGAATTTTGTTACCTAAAATACCATTAACCATAATACTAGAATTACCCGATTTAAGTAAGTTCATGATCCAGTTGATCCATCTGTTACTAAACCTCTGGCATGGAAAATTTCTATAAGAAAATCCCAATCAACCGAATCGAAAGCCTTAGCAAAGTCTAATTTTAAAATAGCACAAGTAATATTATTCTTACAACAAAAATTAATATATTCTTGAACAGCAGCTACACCATCAGTGATATTTCTACCTTTAATGAAAGCTGATTGAGAACAGTCAATTAAATCATTCATTTTTGAACTAAGTCTATTAGCTAAAACTTTAGAAATAATTTTTACCGAGCAATTAATCAAAGAAATGGGTCTAAAATCTTTTGAATTACTAGCACCAACTTTTTTATGTAATAAAATAACATTAGCAAAATTAAATCTACCAAATTGGAGATTACAATTATAAAATTCATTAAACATACTAATTAAGTCTAATTTTAAAACTTCCCAAAAAGTTTTGTAAAAGAAAACTGGAAAACCATCCGGGCCAGGGGATATATCAGCCGGTAAATCAAAAATGGCTTTTCGGATTTCTTCTTCTGAAAAAGGAACATCCAAATCAGAAAGATTAATATTAGAGCCAGGTGGATAAAGTTCATTCCATCTAACACTAATTTTATGCATATTTTTGTTGCCAAAAATATCTTTATAATAACCAGTGAAGGCCTTATTGAGATCGCGTTGATCAACTAATTCCACATTATTAACTAAAATGGAATTAATTGTATTACTACGTTTTCTATTGTTGGCTATATTATGAAAAAATTTGGTATTATTATCATCATCATTAATCCATTGAATTTTTGATCTTTGCTTCCACATAACTTCTTCTTTTTCAAGAATAGAATTAAGTTCTTCTTTAAGGTAATTAAGAACATTTCTCTCACCTAAACTTAAATTTCTAATTTCTTCAATCTTATTTATCTTAAGCATCTCGTTAAGAATATTTTCTTTTTTGATTTTAATATTACCAAAAATGTTTTTATTCCAATTTTTAAGAACAAACCTCAATTTTCTAAGTTTAAGCACAAAAGCTTTAGTATCACTATATTTAAAACTAAAAAAACTCATAGACAACCATTTATTGATGATTAAATTTGAAAAACATGGTTCTAGAAGCCACATTTTTTCCAAATTTAAAAGCTCTACTAAAAATTCTATGGCGATCACAAGAAATGATAATGGGGCAATGATCTGATAGGGTGTAAGGTAAACCTGACACTCTACAGATAGGAAATTTGTCTTCAATTTCATCACTAATGAAAAATCTATCTAAGAGAGCCAACGAGGGGGACTCCCTATTGTTACTCCAAGTAAAAACTCTATTAGATAGAGGAATTTAGATCAAATTAGAATGAATAATAAATTGATCGAATTCCTTCATGGCAGAATAATCTCCTTCCTGAGGAGAACGCTCCCTAATAAAATGAGTAACATTAAAATCACCCCCCAAAATCCAAGATCCGAGGGCAAAAGATCTAAACTCGAGGCATTCATTCCAAAGAACCCGCCTTTCTAATTTAGAAATAGGCCCATAAACATTAGAAATGTCTAAAAAAGAATTGTCAGATAGATTAATTAAAATGATGTGTAAAGAGTGCTGCTTGTGGATACATTGAAGAAATTTAAAGAGATTATCCCTCCAACCAATCATTAAGCCCCCAGAGGAGCTTAACGAAGGTAAAAATACCCCTTTACTAAGTTGGAATCCACCTAATCTTCTAAAAAAGCAAAAATCAGGATACTCTATTTTAGTCTCTTGCAGGAGAGCAATATCAATAGAATAGTCTTTAAAGAAGATTCTAACTTTATCGCATTTATTTAAATCATTCAAACCCTTAACATTCCCGCCAATGACTCTCATAATCCCATATACCTAGCCCTATCAAGTTCCTTACTCCTAATAAACTCACGATCTAACTCAATATCAAAAAATAAATAAAAGCAGTGCCACTAGCCAACTGACTGAACTCAGAAGCTGACAAATTACCTAGAGCATAAGATGAATAAGAGCTACCTAAATCAAAATGCATACCTGAGCCTGATTCCGTAACACCGCTTACGGTGTTCGAACCAGGAAACTCACCCGAAGACTGAGCACGACCGCCTCTAATCCTGATGCTTCGACGAACCGTCCCGCTAGAAGCTGAATACTTTCTTCGTCTACCTCTCTTCGAAGAAGAAAAAGAAGGCACAGAAGCCTCACCTATCTGATCTAACAACTGTCTACCAGAACACCTATCCAAAGCTCCTAATGCAAGAGAATCAACAAAACCTAGACGAGCCTCAACCTGCTTACCACTCCCACCCAAATGAACCACAAATGGAACAGCTATGACTTCACCATTAACACAAGCATTGAATCCATCTCTCTTTGTAGAAAAAGGAAGAGAATTTGAATTTCTGGCAACAGTAGGAGCACCACTATCAACTCCTAACTTCTTCAAAACAAAAGAGTCTCCAACATTTGCAGAACAACCAACAAAAACACCTGAACCTATCACTGTCTTACGATCCAACAACAATTCATCACTACTATCAACAGCAAAGTTTTCCACTACTGTCACTGTCTTATGGTCCAGCAACAATTCTTCACTACATTCAACAGAAAAGTTTTCTACTACAGAACAACCAACAGACTTTCTGTTATCAAGAGCTAACAAGTTCTGAGTATCCACTGTGTGTGTATATCGTGCATCATGCATACCAGAATCCAAGAGATTAGCAGATTCGATAACATCAAAAAAAGAACGATCCTCTAAAACTGGTTCCAATTTTACGTCGAAGTGAGTAGCTGCTAGTAAACACCATTCATTCAAGGCATCCGATCACCTCTTCAAATAGTCACCATCAGTATCAAGCGACTCATAATTCAACACCAAATACTTGTCTCTCCAGAAACCAAAGTCAAAACAGTCAATGCTCAATAGAGAAGCTGAAAACGAAGGCAAATCATTCTCCAAAATCATCGGACTCGATTCGATGATAATTCTCTCAAAAAAATTGGAGAACTGATTACTATTCCAATCAGAATCAAAAACAGGGACCGCATCCAACTCTATAACATTACTTAAATCTAACATATGTGTACTGTCATTAACCATACATTCAACATCCAGAGCCTCGCAATCAATATCCATAGTAGAATCTGACTTATCATAAACCTCGATATTAACCTCAGAATCCAGACAAGCAAATCTATTTGCTGTTGAAACCTCAAGAATATCCAAACGATCAGAAGGTTTACCTTTTTTAGATTTTGCTTGAATGAAACCAATATTTGAATCAAAAGATCAACATTTAAAATCAGAGATAGGATAAACGCCATTACAAGAGACAACATCTGGATCGAATAAGATAGGATCAAAAGATGAAAATCCAACACTTCTACCATTTTCGAACACAGTTCCAACAGTATTGAAAATAAGATTTACCTCTGGAGCGATGCTTATCTCAGGACAAACAGAACAATCATGAAAACCCTTTCTAATATTTGGCAAATTGACAACATTGAAATTAGATAAAAGATCCTCTAAAAAATTAAGTCCCTCTAATCTTTGATGCCAGAGATGTTCTAAAAGAATACCTTTCAGAAGAAGAAATTTCAACACGAATCTGAAGCCATGATCGCTCAACTGTGAGGAAGTGGCTTCATGATAAGAAGAGGAATCCATTTCTCCAAAATAAGAATCAGGATTGCCAAATTTAGCTTCATAACCCAAGCCGATATTAGGAGAATTAACTATATTAAAATGACCTAATAAATCCTCAAGATATTGAATTCCTTCAGATTTATACTGCCATAAGAAATCAAGAAGAATCCTTTTTAATGGCATGATTTTTAAAACGAACTGAAAACCATGCTCTACAAGAGGCTCATAAGAAACAGAGAAACTCGAATTAATCGAACAGTTCTTCCTCTTATGCCCAAAATTTTCCACAGGAAAAACAACAAACAGGGTCACGGCAATGGGATGCGATGTGATTGTAATCTCCACATCTGAAGCAGTAATTCTTGTTAGCTCTCGAGTCAATCCAATTCTTGTTCGATTTGGCAGGAAGAAGATCTTTGACAGAATAACTAACTGGACGATGTTCTTTAACCACTTGAACATAGGATCGATGATGTGGATAAAAACGATTCATATAACGATCGAAGGAACCCACATGGTCAAGGTTGCTGAGCGAAAAAGAGTTGAGAGAATTTTGGGAGAGAAGACTGGACGCCATTTTTTGCAAAATGGTTGAAAAAAAAAGCTAGGTAAAATTTCTTTTTGGATTTTTAAATTTTAACTTTTAATTCGAATTTAAAAGTTGTGTAACATCATTCTAATTTAAATAATATTTAATTCAACTTTATAAATAATTTTCATTCACATTTAATTCAATTTCCAATTATTTCTACAATTTCAAATATTAAGTTATCGATTTAATTATCCAATCAAATCCTTATATTCGAAATAAAATCAATTCAGCTTATAAAATTAACTTCTGAATATTTAAAATTAATTAAGTATACGAATATCGAATGATGGAAATTCTGGATCGTTACATTCTCCCCTACTTAAAAGAATTTCGTCGTCGAAATTACAAAGCAAGAAAAAGTCACAAAATCCATTAACTTTTCAAAAACAATTCGTTCAAACTAGATTTCAAATCTATTTAAATATTTTAACTTTTCTCAAAATCCAATAGTTAAACTTCTTATAAAAACTTTTCTATGTTTCAAATCCATATATAGTTATCTTTTCAAAACCAACTAATATCCTTTAATCTTTAACTCAATATCAAAATTTCAGTCATAAATTTTTTTCCAATTTTCTCAAAATCTTCTAACGCTTTTAAATTTCAAAAAAAATTCGCCAGCGTCTCCTTTGCGCGGTTCGATCGTAGTAGGATCACAATATATATATATATATATATCACAAATATACATCTCATCTTCGAGGATGAGGCATCCCGAAGGGAAAAAAGTGTAAAAGTAGGATATGTAATCCGAGAGATGTACCTTATATATTAGTAGCGAGCATATACGGCTAATATTGCGCGAAAGCGAGCTCCAAAAGCGAAGCAAGCACAGTACGCACCTACTAAACACTCAACAACAAATGAGAAACATGTATATATGAAAATAATATCAATATACAACATATACCAATATAACAACTACATATGCCAATATAGCAAATGCAATCTAAAGCAAATAATCCAACATCAAACAACTATCATCCAATTAACATCCAACAACTATCCAATCAATCCATAACCATATCAATATGAATTCACTTCTTACTAATTATTCATTGAATTGGTTTTCAATTAAATCATGTATGATTCATTAACATTGGACTCTTTTTTTTCCATTTAGTTTAACACATTTAATTATTTAGCTTTCAATTTTATTAACTCAACTCTATATGAATTTTCATACAATCAATTAATATTCATCTAATAACCAATGTATATCTAATCATAACCAAATTTATTTACTTTACTTTCCATTTAAACATTTATATTTACTTCATTCACATTCTATTTGGTTTAACACTTTTAATTTCAATTGGTTTAACATTCAATGATTGAATTCTAATATTCACTATATTCACATTTTTATACAACATTTCAAATGTTGATTCATTTACATCTTAAAGTTGAATTTCATTTATTAACTCAAGTTCACATTCATCTAACTACATCATTTCGTTAATTCACTTTATTAATTTACTTCGATACCAAAATCAACATCATTCAACATTTACTTTCACTATACAACTTAAGTTTATTTCTAATTTAATTCAAATTCTATTTTATTTAACTTTTACTTAAGTCAATTTTCATATCACTATTCAAATTTAGATTTTGTTTTGCTTAACAAAACTGTTTAACCATTTTAACAATTCGTTTTACTTACATTTTCTCACTTCATAAGTTATACAACTTATTTATTCAAACTTCCAAATTCATATTATATAATCACTTACTATCTTAAATTTACTTTCTATTTCAATAGCTTATCTAATCTCGTTCAACGTATTTAACCTTCCTTTAGTTAAATTTCAAATCATATAGTTATTATGCTGACTCAAATTTCTTTAACTTTGCTAAAGTTAAATTTGTTATTTCATACTATAAATCCAAAACTCGTTTCACTTATTTTTATCAATTACAACTTGTATTTTAAATCAAATAAGTTTATCAAAACAAAACTTCAATTTTCAATTTATTATTGGTAGCAAATCAATCACATAGAAACTCGAAAATGATACTGATGATGCTGCAGTCATCGCCCTTATTATTTCCCAGCAACAATAGTGAATTCGGTGCTTTATATTCTTTCAAAAATTCTTTTTATTATTATTATTTACAAATCACATTTATACATCTTTTACTTATATAATATCACTATTTCACTTTACTTATATAAGATCATTTCAAATTCATTTATCTTATTTATATTTATAATAATATAATCTCTTTAATCATTGAAAAACAACTTTCAAAATCAACAGGATTCAAATTTCCAAATTCTTAGTTAAATCCATTTTTATTTACAACTCAAATAGTTTCATTTCTTATATATAAGATTATTTCACATTTGTCAATCATATTAATTATAATTCCATACTTTATAATTCATTTGCTTATATAATTTATTCTTTTTTACAATTTTTTTATATTTATATTATTCAAACAACTTTTATTAACTTATATATATTTACATTTTCAAACAACCAAACAATTCATTTATATACACTTTAATGATTCTGAAAAATTATTTCCTTTATATATAAAATATAATCGAGGTAAAATTATTTCATTTACCCAATTTAAACTGATACTATGTCGAATTACCTCGTTTAAGTGTTTGGAAATCCTTATCGATAATATGACATCCCACATACCAACCAAAATTCACAAACAACTCAACAGATAAGCAAACACAATATAAAACATTTTATATCACTAACAAATACGCGCTCATATATATAATACACTCAAACTCAATCTTGGGTGCTACTGTCCCTATCTATACTGAGTACACATCAAAGCTTAGGAATATACAAAATCTAAGCTCTGATACCACGTGTAACGACCCGCAAATCCGTACCTTCTGAATCAATAATAATCCACACATGTACGATCAAAAAAGCACAGACTGATGGAAAGTCAAGAGAAAGAAAAGAAGAGAGAAGAAGAGAAGAGAAGAAAGAAAGAAGATAGAACAAAATAGAATAATATAGAATCTCACGTCACAGCGGAAAACATATAATATCATATCAATGATCTTTACAAAACAGAAACTGTATATATATACATAAATCAGAGTTTAACAATCAAACAATAGTTATCAGCCTGAATAGTTATAATAACATGTCCTCACAATTGCTGATAATATAGAAAACTAACAAAGCAACAATGCAGCGGATAATCAAGCAAATACGTGTGTACGAAAATGAAGATCCTCAGCTCTCCTGCTGAAGCTCCAAAAGCACAAAAACTGAACCTGTAAATATACTCGGTCTGACCCGAGCATTGAAAGGGAAGAACGTCCGGATCAGTCTGGTAAACCAGCGTGAGAAACACACTCAACTGAATTTATTAAATTACCAAACTTTTCCTTTATCAAAACAAGAGTATCTCGTAAGACAAATCCACACATAAATACGAACATGTTTTTACCTTACGATAACTAAAACATATCATATCAAATCCTTTTATATTATACTAGTGTCTAGTATACAAATAACATTAATCATATTCGAAATGGTTACCCATATTGCATTTCGAGGCTATTCATTACGCCTTTACAAACAAAATCGCAGCTCATAGTGGGGTTTGGATTTCCATACAAATGACCAGGTAAAGGGACTACCTTCCGACAGTACATCTCTAGAAGCATGTATCGAGGACCATCACAAAGGATCCTCTACCAATACAAGACCGGCCCACCTCTATAACTAGATGGCACCGAATATATCATCCTCCGGTCGTTACCGACCTTTACCGAGGGCCCTCTAGCATACAAACCACAATAATCAGATACACGACGTCATAGCGTTCAAAGATATATCTAAAAGAGGATAATCATATCCTAATGGAAATGACCAACTTAGCCCTGCTGCATCTAACCCTGTTTTGGTCATTTTCGGTTGATGAGGCTAGAGGTAACGATTACCTTTCACAATCACATATCACATCACTTTGAATGCCACACGACCATTTCCGTTGGCTACTAATTGCCTTCCACAGAAATACAACCCCTGAGCTCATATGTCTCAAGGAGGGTGTTAAGCTAAGAGAAGTTGCCTTCTCCGCCACCAAACTGATGTACGTTTGTAAAAACAAATGTACGTAATCATTAGAAATGCAATGTCAGACAAACATCCATACAAGTCGTCCAGGAACAGGACAAACCGAAGGTACTTTCCTACCACATCCTGTCGGGAAATCCCTAGGATTAGTAGCAAATAGTCCTCGCATTGGATATTTCATAATGAAGAGACCACTACTACTATATGTATATTGGGATTTTAACCCCAAACGATCAACAAGCAGTCCTTCACTATAAAAATCCGGAATATCAATATCACAAAGCAGCCTGCACAATCGTCGCATATACGTTGGTCAGAAGTGGTTTTCAAATAAATACGATCCCGGTCTCTTCGCACCAACAACGCAAAAGCGTTTCTCAACCTCACACGGAAACTAAGTCTCATAGACTTATCACGTCTCCAACTTTCAACTTGCTATCCTTCGGGCCAAGAAGGAAGCTCGATAGATTGGAGCAATACTCCACACTATACGAATTAACATCCTTAACACAAACAATAATCAAGCCTACACAGAAGGCTACGTACTAAGTGTACGACTAAATAGTTCCCACATCAAGTTGAGGAATTAAAAATTTGGGCAATTTGATAGTCGGTTATTTAACTATCAAAGCAAACAAACAAATATTCAGCACCATAACAATCACTAGGCCCTTTTAATAAATCTTCTATTAATTAAACCATTTGCCAAATATTCACTTCAAATTACCTTTAAAAAGATATATTCTCAAAACCATTTCTACTTCTATATTGGAAAACATTTCCAAATACTTAATTAATAATAAGTAATTCACAATCAATTATTTTCAACACTTAGAAAATATTACATATACTTAAATCAAGATTAAGTATATATTATTCTTTAAGGAAAACATTCTTTTAAACATCTTTATTTTGGGTCAAAACGAATGTTTCGTAAAACATCATTACGACAACCCAAAATCAATAGTATAGGGATTCGAAAATAAGATAGATATGTGAACCCCAATACTATACAAAATATTTCCTTTCGGAAATCATCTACTATAACAACAGTGTTATAGTCCGTCATTTCCTTATTTCTCGAAAACGTCTATTTCAACAATGAATGTTGAAATCTATGTATTCGATATTTAACACATTTTAAAACATATTTAAATCATTTTAACTTCATTTTATAATATCACCTCCTAAAAACCTTCATTTAATTTAAAATATTATTCACTGTCCAAAATCGTGAATATAAATTCTCTTTACCCAATTTATTACTTCTACATATTTATTAAAGGATAATCCACTGTCCAAAATCGTGAATATAATTCCTTTAATATACTTCTATATTTAACTTATCAAATTCAATCGATTTCGGATTTATAAAACAATGTTTATAAATCACATTTATATTTTTATAAAAACTTCAATATATATAATCCTTTAATTAACAAGTTCCATTTATACCTCATTTAGATTCCAAAGTCCAATTATAAGTTAATAACTTATAATCCATTTATTTACAAAACTTTCTATAATTCAATTTCTTTGATTTATAAAATATCAATTTTATAAATCTTATATATATATATATATATATATATATATATATATATATATATATATATATATATATATATATACCGTTTATAATAAGTCAAAAATCTCCATTTAAGTAAACTTATTCTTTTAACAATTTACAAATCGTTATTAAAACTTATAAAATTCCAAAAATCATGCTTAAGTATTATTTCACAAAAATCATAATTTTTATAACAATAAAAATTATAACTTTTATTTATTTAAAATAAATCAATTCCTTAACAATTTAAAATTAACAAAACATCGATTTCCAAAATCACTTTAAAAATCCTTTTTAAATTGAAATCATCACTTAAACATTTTTAAATTTCCAAAATAGGCCCAATGCTGCAACAACATAAAATACATCAATCATGTGACGACTCGGATTTTGCCCGCTCGAAAATCGACATCCATACTTCAAATCGTATTCGAATGCCATAGATTCGACCGTTCAAACCCGATTCGCCGGAGCTTATAACAATCATTAAGTAAATAACACAGCGGAATAAAAGAATAATACATTGATATACAGCTTTGATACAATATCTGATACAACAGATGATCCAATAGATATCAATATACATCAGAGATATGATACAATAAATAGCAGCGGAAAGAAAATAGATGACATCTAACAGCGGAACAATATAACTCTAAGATAGTCTTCAAAAGAGAACTCCGAGAACTGTAACTCCATTTCCAAGAATCAATCCAGCAGAAGCTCGAACCCCCAATAACATATCACCAAGCTCAGCAAGACTGGTGTGGTCCAAAGACTGAACTAACTCTAGATAATCTACTAAACCTGACTATCTGAAAAACCCAACTCTAGACTGCTCGTGTAGAAAATAATGAGCACCTAGAGTTTAGGAAAGAAAACAATAAACTCCGGATCAGTCGTGGGACTGGTGTGAGCAACAAAAACAGTTTATCTTTAAACAATCAACAAAAGATTTTAAAGTCAATTCGCAATGCTTTTGAAAAATGAGACTACCATAAGGCCTCCCGCACACACACACAATGCAAACGCAGAATCGGAGGAGATTTCTCCTTATGATAGTCAAAGATGCTTGATACGCATTAAAAAGAACATTTGATATTATTACTAGTGCATAGTGTAGAGAAAAATTCATTTCGAAAGTAGAATATAAATCTTAGCCAACATACGACCATTATCGTATGCCTACTATAGCTAACCATGTTCAATAGCAGGTTACCGCCACATTCCATGGCAGGTTATACAACTAATACTGTACAAGTCTCGTATTGTTTCTTTGGATTTCCAACAAATGGTCAGGCCAAGGAACTTCCCATTGCCACATGAGAATGCCTCTAGAAAGACATCCCCGAGAACCAAACCGGAACTCTGCCAACACAAGGCCGGGTTACCCCTAACTGGGTAACTACTGACACGAGCACGCCATTCCCCGATCGTAAACGACCTTTCTCACGGGATCCCGAAAACCAACAACCACAAAGTAATAAATTCGTAGTAACCACATAGGTTAAATATCTGGGCTCCATACCATGATACCACCTCTATCCAGAAGGAAATGTACATACCCTAAAGGGTGCTACCCCTCATAACCTTGCCGCATCTTTCCTGTTTTGACCATTTCCGGGGTGTGAGGCTCGACGAAGTCTCGTCCACAAAAACATACTTTATACAAAAGCCATACTTTGGGTCAACAAATGATCAACACAATGATCACCAAGATAGACGATCAAATAAACGATCCTATCACAATAATCAACACAATGATCATTTCAGCAATACTCAGCATGTCACATTACCAAATTGGGAATATATCGCTGATAACTTCAACTATATAACCTCTGAGCTCGTACGTCTCAGAGAAGGGTGTTAAGCTAAAAGAATAAATTCTCCGCCACCAACAGAAATATATTTGAAAGAAATCGGCTTTATATCTCAACTTGTAATGTCAGACACACAATCCATACAAGTCTGTTCCGGGTTCGAACAGAACCGAAGGCACTTACGAAGAAGTCCTTGCAACCCGGATATTCACAATCCCGATCGGATTTTCCCATCACTTAGGGAGTTTCTATACCGGCGCGACTCGGTTCAGAAACAATCGATAGGTCATCCTATCGCTTTCACAAATACCCGGTCTTCATCACCGGTCTTCAAATGCTATCCATAACGACGTATCACATATTCGGAATGGGTTATACGACACAAAGGTCCTTTCCCGGTTAAACCGAATAGTGAGCGAAAATATTTTCAAAACATATGGATATGGGATTTCAATTAAGTCACAACTTAATAATTCAAACTTTCTTTCAAATGGTTTAACAAATTACCATTTTCAATCTTTAAACAAAAAGATTCATTTTCACAACCTTTAACGGTTTAAACAATTTTCACATTTAAATCTTTTAAACAAAAGATTCATCCACAGATTTTCCAAATCAATTTTCATTTCAATTCGATTAACTCGTTAAATCTTTAAATCAAAGATTTAACTTATAGCCTTCAAAACAATTCCATTTCAATTTGATTTAAACAAATCATCAATTTAAATCTGTTAAAAATAAACAGATTTAATTCATAGCTTTCAAAAAGAATTCATTCATAACTTAGGAAAAATCATTTCTCTATTCAATCTTGAAATTCCCCTAATTAACTGGAATCTCAGTTCTTATCTAAAAGTGTTTATCATTTGAAAACAACAGTTTTCATTTTGGAAATCTGATTCATTTATACGAGTTGAAATCCTTGAGTTAAATTCAAATTCCCAAAAATAATACTTTAAAAATGGTTTAACTCATAATGACTAGTATAATATCATTAATCCCTAATTTCAAATTACAGAATTCAATTTCAAGTATTGAATTTAAATTTAAATCAACTTATTTAAATTCCAAAACTTAATCAAGTAATTTAAAAATAATAAATTCTATTTTGAAATTCCATTCTGAAATTCCATTCCAAAAGCTTTTCACATTTATTCCGATTCCATTTCCAAAACATTTGAATTTAAAAATTCAAATTTAACTATTTCAAAAATCTGCGACTTAATCGATTTCCTCGTGAAATCCATATTTGTGTGTGTATGGTGTGGTCCAGGGGTTTAACACAATAGTGCACAACATCAATCATCACAGATTAACACAGAATTATAATTGATAAGCGATATAAACTATAACGCTTATAGTCCATTCACAGATTCACAGATAATTTACAAATGTAAATAAATCAACGAATCATACACAGCGCAATCCACAGTACAAAATATCACAGATCAGTCAGGACAATCAATTCAAGGTATCTCATAAAATGCAACCATTCATAAGTAAGGTCAAGTATTTAATAATCATTTATAAACAGGGTTAATAAATTACTTAATCCTAAGTAATTCAATTTATTTCAAACTAAATAAATAACTTGTTTAATTAACGAACTTCTATTTATTAACTGTTACTTATATTCTCAATTAATTAATTGATTGATTGATTCTTGATTATTAACTTACTTATTAAAATTAATTACAAATTACTTTAATTAACAAATTATTATAAATTTAATTAATTAATTAATCTTTAATTAATCACTTAAATTAATTATCACTTATTAATTAATTTTTAAGTGATATGTTAACATTCCTTAAGATTTAAAATGATTTAACATGTGATTTATTTTAAATTAACAAATTTAAAGTTATCAATTAAATTCAAATATAAATTAAATAACATTCTAATTACATTATATTAGTCAAACCATCTTTACATCATTAACCTTATTAAACCTTAAACAAATATTAACTTAAATTACTAATTACTAACCTAACCTAGTTAAAGCACAAATTAAAGCTAAATCATGTTACACGTTCGTCCAGAAAACAAATACCCGAGACCGCCTTCCCTCCAACTCGTGACGTTGACGAGACTAGCCCGTGTCTTCCCCTCACTCACTCTCTCCCTGTTCTTCTCCTCTCCCCAGTTTCCTACCTTCTTCTTATATATATATATATATATTTTTTTTAAAAGAAAACTTCGGCCCAATGAAAATCCTGGCCCACTTCCTCTTCTCGGCCCAACCCCTCTACTCTTCTCCCCTTCCTTACTTCTTCCCTCTATCTCATTACTACCTGTTACAACAACATGATGCACGAACAAGCCGTGCATGTGCACATCACCGCGGCGCCCCTCCAACCAACCTCGACGCCTCCTACCCATCGAGTATCCCCTCGACATCGAACCCCGGTCGTCTAAAAACTCGAACAAGCCCACAATCAAAATCGAGCATAGCTCGAGCGATCGCGAACAACCCTCCAACCATAAAACTTGCTCGCCTGAACGATTTGGATCACCAGGAAATTCCCCCCTCCGGTCACGAACGTGTCAACCCCAAAGCCATCATCTCCCTGAAAATCCTCGAACTCGATGCATCAGAGATGGTGTACGCATCATGTTTCCAGACCCCATAAATTTCGAGAATAAAACCCTAATTCGAACTCAAACTCCCAATTCACGCAATAGAAAATTTAATTTACATTTTTCCCAACATCATGATTGGTTATGCTTGCTTCAACTCAAGTTTCAGCAATTTAAATTGATTAAATTCCGAGAATTTGATAAAAATTCAATTTTTGTTCAACCTCAAATTGCTCTTTGAAAATAAAGTTAAAAATCTTCATTCAAATTTTAAAAATCATAACTTTTAGTATTGATTCAAGGTATAAACTTGAATTAGCAATCTATGACATTCAACTTTATCAAAGAGGTATTTGATTTAACTGTATAACATGTTACAGTGGTGTATTTCCTACAACATATTTAAAATTGGCTTTAAATAAAATCTTAATTTAGTTTGAACATTTTGTTTAAGTTGAAAAACACTACAAATTATCAGAGTTGATGAGAATAACATGAGTCTGAACAAGGATAAGTAACTGTAACAATAGAGAGCATATGGCAGAGAAGATAAATACGCAGTATGACCTATATATATATATATATATATTCATACACACAAATATACAAGCATCTCAACATCCATACAAACAATAACATCACAATATTATGACCAGTTCAAGGTTAGTTACTCACCGTATTTCCAGAGGAAGAAGAAGACAGAGCTTGCAAATGTTGAACAGGGCACATAGCACATCTTCTTTGCTCCTTTGATCTTCATTTTGTCTGATTAAATGGTTGTTCAAGTTTAAATTGAATTTTTGTTTGAGTTTTCACTATGATGCTTGCTCCCATTTTACTCAGTTGTGATAATGAACTGAAAGGAGGGTTGATATATATAAATGATAGTGTGCAGGTTGAGGTTAAGTACAATAGGTATGTTGCATTAATTGTTGAGGTGTATGGCATTTATTGCCTTGTACAGATATACTTGCCTGCATATTTACTTGTTCATGCATATTTGTACTTTGGTTTTTTTTTTTATAAGCTTATGCCTTAATTCTTTTATTTATATTTTTGTTTTCCATGCTTGCTTTGTTTTCATTTACAAGTGTACATACTTGTATGTATTTTTGTTTTGTAATATAAGCTTATACAGTTTGTTTATGTTTTTTTTTCAAACTCTATAGGCTGCATATGATAATGTTAGGGTGGCTGCAGCTTTTCTTTTATATATTTACTTTATTTTATTTTACTTTGTTAGTTTGCTTGCTTTGACTTATGTAATATAGATGTAAATATGCTTGTACTGTTTCTTTTGTTTGTATCTTTTGTTTTGTTTTGTTATTTTGTTTAGTTTACTTTGTATTGCAAATTATTTTCTATTTTAATTATGTTTGTATGCATATATTTGTTTGTAATTTATTTCATTTTAAATTCACAAATCCTAGCTTTCTTTAAAAATATATATATATAAATCTGAAATAACCATTTCTATCTATAAAAATCCATTTGTATAAATATTATACTATTAATATTGTTTAAATACAACTCATTATTTAATTAAAACAATTTATAAAAGAAACTATCTTTATTTTAATAAATAACATATTTTTATTTGCTCTTATTCTTGCATTTTAAATTTACTTCTATTTTTAGTTTAAATAATTATCATAAATTTTACTTTAAAAATTATTGTTTTATATTTCTCTATATATACACATATATTTTATATAACTCAAATTATCATTATTTATAAATTTTTAAATCAATTTATTTATTTATTTTTATACTTGTGTCTAAAGTATATTATTTATTTTTCAAAATCATTTATTTAAGAATTTATTTAAAATCCAATATATACATATATATTCTCATATATACAAATTTTCAAACCCATACGACTTAATATATCTTCTATTTGAATCGGGGAAACTCGCATCTTTCCATCTATACATTTCACAATTTTAATTCAAAAATTCGATAAATTATCTATTTAAATTAAATTAAAATCTAGGGTCGTTACAGACTTCCCCCCTTAAAAGGATTTCGTCCTCGAAATTCGCAGGCACGAAAACAACACAGAGATATATTCAAAGATAGAGAAATATCTTTTCAGATCAAACTGGATATCAGTTCTGCATTTGGCTCACCAAATCAGAATATCAACAATAGATACAAGTAATTATAATAAAATTTCAAATTTGGTTTTAATCAAAATCATTTTATCAATACAATTCAATTTATCCTTCATATTTTATTAATCAATTTAACTCAATTTTAAAATTTCCAATTCATTTAAATTTTCCAATTTCAAATTTATTAAGGTTTAAATCGAGAAACTGATAAGAAATCGATGAAATACGAAGTAAAGATTTTCCCACAACGATTCATAGGGCTGCCATTACACCGAAACTTCTTTCTCTAGAGCTGTCACGAAGCAATTCAAAAGAATTTTGGAAACGAATCAAAAGAGATTGAGAAGAAAGTTATTTCAACTGTTGCAGGGTATTGACTATTCATAGTCGTATTCCCATGTCCCCTATCTCGTTCTCTTCTTGCACTCATACTTACTATCAGTAGATAGTAAGAGAATTTACTGAGGCATTCAAACGGATATCTTAAGGATTACTCATTCTAGGATTTACTTCACCCTATCTCTAATGAGTTACTTAATGTGTTACACTCCTGAGCTAAAGTTTAACCCTTAGCTCTGATACCAAATGTGACGACTCGGATTTTGCCCGCTCGAAAATCGACATCCATACTTCAAATCCTATTCGAATGCCATAGATTCGACCGTTCAAACCCGATTCGCCGGAGCTTATAACAATCATTAAGTAAATAACACAGCGGAATAAAAGAATAATACATTGATATACAGCTTTGATACAATATCTGATACAACAGATGATCCAATAGATATCAATATACATTAGAGATATGATACAATAAATAGCAGCGGAAAGAAAATAGATGACATCTAACAGCGGAACAATATAACTCTAAGATAGTCTTCAAAAGAGAACTCCGAGAACTGTAACTCCATTTCCAAGAATCAATCCAGCAGAAGCTCGAACCCCCAATAACATATCACCAAGCTCAGCAAGACTGGTGTGGTCCAAAGACTGAACTAACTCTAGATAATCTACTAAACCTGACTATCTGAAAAACCCAACTCTAGACTGCTCGTGTAGAAAATAATGAGCACCCAGAGTTTAGGAAAGAAAACAATAAACTCCGGATCAGTCGTGGGACTGGTGTGAGCAACAAAAACAGTTTATCTTTAAACAATCAACAAAAGATTTTAAAGTCAATTCGCAATGCTTTTGAAAAATGAGACTACCATAAGACCTCCCGCACACACACACAATGCAAACGCAGAATCGGAGGAGATTTCTCCTTATGATAGTCAAAGATGCTTGATACGCATTAAAAAGAACATTTGATATTATTACTAGTGCATAGTGTAGAGAAAAATTCATTTCGAAAGTAGAATATAAATCTTAGCCAACATACGACCATTATCATATGCCTACTATAGCTAACCATGTTCAATAGCAGGTTACCGCCACATTCCATGGCAGGTTATACAACTAATACTGTACAAGTCTCGTATTGTTTCTTTGGATTTCCAACAAATGGTCAGGCCAAGGAACTTCCCATTGCCACATGAGAATGCCTCTGGAAAGACATCCCCGAGAACCAAACCGGAACTCTGCCAACACAAGGCCGGGTTACCCCTAACTGGGTAACTACTGACACGAGCACGCCATTCCCCGATCGTAAACGACCTTTCTCACGGGATCCCGAAAACCAACAACCACAAAGTAATAAATTCGTAGTAACCACATAGGTTAAATATCTGGGCTCCATACCATGATACCACCTCTATCCAGAAGGAAATGTACATACCCTAAAGGGTGCTACCCCTCATAACCTTGCCGCATCTTTCCTGTTTTGACCATTTCCGGGGTGTGAGGCTCGACGAAGTCTCGTCCACAAAAACATACTTTATACAAAAGCCATGCTTTGGGTCAACAAATGATCAACACAATGATCACCAAGATAGACGATCAAATAAACGATCCTATCACAATAATCAACACAATGATCATTTCAGCAACACTCAGCATGTCACATTACCAAATTGGGAATATATCGCTGATAACTTCAACTATATAACCTCTGAGCTCGTACGTCTCAGAGAAGGGTGTTAAGCTAAAAGAATAAATTCTCCGCCACCAACAGAAATATATTTGAAAGAAATCGGCTTTATATCTCAACTTGTAATGTCAGACACACAATCCATACAAGTCTGTTCCGGGTTCGAACAGAACCGAAGGCACTTACGAAGAAGTCCTTGCAACCCGGATATTCACAATCCCGATCAGATTTTCCCATCACTTAGGGAGTTTCTATACCGGCGCGACTCGGTGCAGAAACAATCGATAGGTCATCCTATCGCTTTCACAAATACCCGGTCTTCATCACCGGTCTTCAAATGCTATCCATAACGACGTATCACATATTCGGAATGGGTTATACGACACAAAGGTCCTTTCCCGGTTAAACCGAATAGTGAGCGAAAATATTTTCAAAACATATGGATATGGGATTTCAATTAAGTCACAACTTAATAATTCAAACTTTCTTTCAAATGGTTTAACAAATTACCATTTTCAATCTTTAAACAAAAAGATTCATTTTCACAACCTTTAACGGTTTAAACAATTTTTACATTTAAATCTTTTAAACAAAAGATTCATCCACAGATTTTCCAAATCAATTTTCATTTCAATTCGATTAACTCGTTAAATCTTTAAATCAAAGATTTAACTTATAGCCTTCAAAACAATTCCATTTCAATTTGATTTAAACAAATCATCAATTTAAATCTGTTAAAAATAAACAGATTTAATTCATAGCTTTCAAAAAGAATTCATTCATAACTTAGGAAAAATCATTTCTCTATTCAATCTTGAATAGATCTAATTAACTGGAATCTCAGTTCTTATCTAAAAGTGTTTATCATTTGAAAACAACAGTTTTCATTTTGGAAATCTGATTCATTTATACGAGTTGAAATCCTTGAGTTAAATTCAAATTCCCAAAAATAATACTTAAAAAATGGTTTAACTCATAATGACTAGTATAATATCATTAATCCCTAATTTCAAATTACAGAATTCAATTTCAAGTATTGAATTTAAATTTAAATCAACTTATTTAAATTCCAAAACTTAATCAAGTAATTTAAAAATAATAAATTCTATTTTGAAATTCCATTCTGAAATTCCATTCCAAAAGCTTTTCACATTTATTCTGATTCCATTTCCAAAACATTTGAATTTAAAAATTCAAATTTAACTATTTCAAAAATCTGCGACTTAATCGATTTCCTCGTGAAATCCATATTTGTGTGTGTATGGTATGGTCCAGGGGTTTAACACAATAGTGCACAACATCAATCATCACAGATTAACACAGAACTATAATTGATAAGCGATATAAACTATAACGCTTATAGTCCATTCACAGATTCACAGATAATATACAAATGTAAATAAATCAATGAATCATACACAGCGCAATCCACAGTACAAAATATCACAGATCAGTAAGGACAATCAATTCAAGGTATCTCATAAAATGCAACCATTCATAAGTAAGGTCAAGTATTTAATAATCATTTATAAACAGGGTTAATAAATTACTTAATCCTAAGTAATTCAATTTATTTCAAACTAAATAAATAACTTATTTAATTAAAGAACTTCTATTTATTAACTGTTACTTAAATTCTCAATTAATTAATTGATTGATTGATTCTTGATTATTAACTTACTTATTAAAATTAATTACAAATTACTTTAATTAACAAATTATTATAAATTTAATTAATTAATTAATCTTTAATTAATCACTTAAATTAATTATCACTTATTAATTAATTTTTAAGTGATATGTTAACATTCCTTAAGATTTAAAATGATTTAACATGTGATTTATTTTAAATTAACAAATTTAAAGTTATCAATTAAATTCAAATATAAATTAAATAACATTCTAATTACATTATATTAGTCAAACCATCTTTACATCATTAACCTTATTAAACCTTAAACAAATATTAACTTAAATTACTAATTACTAACCTAACCTAGTTAAAGCACAAATTAAAGCTAAATCATGTTACACGTTCGTCCAGAAAACAAATACCCGAGACCGCCTTCCCTCCAACTCGTGACGTTGACGAGACTAGCCCGTGTCTTCCCCTCACTCACTCTCTCCCTGTTCTTCTCCTCTCCCCAGTTTCCTACCTTCTTATATATATATATATATATATTTTTTTAAAAGAAAACTTCGGCCCAATGAAAATCCTGGCCCACTTCCTCTTCTCGGCCCAACCCCTCTACTCTTCTCCCCTTCCTTACTTCTTCCCTCTATCTCATTACTACCTGTTACAACAACATGATGCACGAACAAGCCGTGCATGTGCACATCACCGCGGCGCCCCTCCAACCAACCTCGACGCCTCCTACCCATCGAGTATCCCCTCGACATCGAACCCCGGTCGTCTAAAAACTCGAACAAGCCCACAATCAAAATCGAGCATAGCTCGAGCGATCGCGAACAACCCTCCAACCATAAAACTTGCTCGCCTGAACGATTTGGATCACCAGGAAATTCCCCCCTCCGGTCACGAACGTGTCAACCCCAAAGCCATCATCTCCCTGAAAATCCTCGAACTCGATGCATCAGAGATGGTGTACGCATCATGTTTCCAGACCCCATAAATTTCGAGAATAAAACCCTAATTCGAACTCAAACTCCCAATTCACGCAATAGAAAATTTAATTTACATTTTTCCCAACATCATGATTGGTTATGCTTGCTTCAACTCAAGTTTCAGCAATTTAAATTGATTAAATTCCGAGAATTTGATAAAAATTCAATTTTTGTTCAACCTCAAATTGCTCTTTGAAAATAAAGTTAAAAATCTTCATTCAAATTTTAAAAATCATAACTTTTAGTATTGATTCAAGGTATAAACTTGAATTAGCAATCTATGACATTCAACTTTATCAAAGAGGTATTTGATTTAACTGTATAACATGTTACAGTGGTGTATTTCCTACAACATATTTAAAATTGGCTTTAAATAAAATCTTAATTTAGTTTGAACATTTTGTTTAAGTTGAAAAACACTACAAATTATCAGAGTTGATGAGAATAACATGAGTCTGAACAAGGATAAGTAACTGTAACAATAGAGAGCATATGGCAGAGAAGATAAATACGCAGTATGACCTATATATATATATATATATATATATATATATATATATTCATACACACAAATATACAAGCATCTCAACATCCATACAAACAATAACATCACAATATTATGACCAGTTCAAGGTTAGTTACTCACCGTATTTCCAGAGGAAGAAGAAGACAGAGCTTGCAAATGTTGAACAGGGCACAGAGCACATCTTCTTTGCTCCTTTGATCTTCATTTTGTCTGATTAAATGGTTGTTCAAGTTTAAATTGAATTTTTGTTTGAGTTTTCACTATGATGCTTGCTCCCATTTTACTCAGTTGTGATAATGAACTGAAAGGAGGGTTGATATATATAAATGATAGTGTGCAGGTTGAGGTTAAGTACAATAGGTATGTCGCATTAATTGTTGAGGTGTATGGCATTTATTGCCTTGTACAGATATACTTGCCTGCATATTTACTTGTTCATGCATATTTGTACTTTGGTTTTTTTTTTTTATAAGCTTATGCCTTAATTCTTTTATTTATATTTTTGTTTTCCATGCTTGCTTTGTTTTCATTTACAAGTGTACATACTTGTATGTATTTTTGTTTTGTAATATAAGCTTATACAGTTTGTTTATGTTTTTTTTTTCAAACTCTATAGGCTGCATATGATAATGTTAGGGTGGCTGCAGCTTTTCTTTTATATATTTACTTTATTTTATTTTACTTTGTTAGTTTGCTTGCTTTGACTTATGTAATATAGATGTAAATATGCTTGTACTGTTTCTTTTGTTTGTATCTTTTGTTTTGTTTTGTTATTTTGTTTAGTTTACTTTGTATTGCAAATTATTTTCTATTTTAATTATGTTTGTATGCATATATTTGTTTGTAATTTATTTCATTTTAAATTCACAAATCCTAGCTTTCTTTAAATATATATATATAAATCTGAAATAACCATTTCTATCTATAAAAATCCATTTGTATAAATATTATACTATTAATATTGTTTAAATACAACTCATTATTTAATTAAAACAATTTATAAAAGAAACTATATTTATTTTAATAAATAACATATTTTTATTTGCTCTTATTCTTGCATTTTAAATTTACTTCTATTTTTAGTTTAAATAATTATCATAAATTTTACTTTAAAAATTATTGTTTTATATTTCTCTATATATACACATATATTTTATATAACTCAAATTATCATTATTTATAAATTTTTAAATCAATTTATTTATTTATTTTTATACTTGTGTCTAAAGTATATTATTTATTTTTCAAAATCATTTATTTAAGAATTTATTTAAAATCCAATATATACATATATATTCTCATATATACAAATTTTCAAACCCATACGACTTAATATATCTTCTATTTGAATCGGGGAAACTCGCATCTTTCCATCTATACATTTCACAATTTTAATTCAAAAATTCGATAAATTATCTATTTAAATTAAATTAAAATCTAGGGTCGTTACAAATCACATCAACCAAACATCATATATCAATATGATAACAGAATATATATCAATATCTATAAATAAAATCAATACTGGTGAGGAATCCAGTTGGATCCATCCAACCTATCACCTGCAACAAATATGCATATGAGAATATGTGTACAATGTCTGCTTCGAGGCAGATGCGGTACAAAGGGTCATCCGCTCATACACGGGAACGTATAGGGTCTCATCTGCTCCAATAGGCAGGAATATATCCAAATGCCAATCAATATATAGATAATATATCCAAACAATTATCAATCATCATAAATAACATTATTTCTCACTAATATAAAAATATCAGTGAGTCAGAAAGAGTGGGTTGTACTCACATTGATTGTAGTTGCAGTTTCAGTGTTTCGTTCCGAATAAAATTAAACAGCCGTTTAATTTTACCCAAAATTTTTACTATCTCAAATCAACTCCAAACGAGCTCCATCGTGTAGTACTCATCAATACGGACCCAACGCAATTCGTTTCGTGCGAAACAGATCTCGTATGAAAAAGTTACGCTATTTTAAAGATTATACGAATTAATATATAATTTAATTTACAAATCTATTTTTTTTTTAACCTTAAACTCATCTCGACCCTTGGTTTCCTGAGCAACCAGATCTGGCCGCAAATCCTACTTCTTCCCCAACGTGAAAATCACGTACGTGATTAAAACCCATGGCCGCCTTCATCTTCAAATTTTCGCACCTCCTATACTCGCCTACACGACGATCAAACACCGCCCTTCGAAAGCTCGTGACTTCCCCTACTCTCGGCTCGAATATCGAGGAGCTCGGTCGAGCATAGGCACAGGAAAACACGCATGAAGGTAGCACGAACGCGGCCATTTTGACATCGATCCGTAGCTCCAAATTCGATCATAGCCGTTGATCTCGTAAATCTTGTCGTGCTCTACGACTTTGCAGTTGGAAGTTTTTTGAATCTATTTGTGGATTGGAAGATAGTTCAAGAAGATTGAAACAAAATTCTGACCATAGAAATAACAATGGCGGCCAAACCTAATCTTGTTTAGGGTTTTGTGAAGAAAGGAGAAAGTTAGGGGCTTTTATATAAAATTTTACGACACTATTCACCCGAAAAATTTCCGAACTCGAAACGAAACGTGCCGCCCGGCGTTTATAATGTTTTACCCCCATTCCGAACGTAATGGAATATATATCGGAAGCCAATTCGATCGTATTTGGAAGATAGGTTTTCGAATCGACTATTTAAATTTAAAATTCACTTAAACTGGTTTCTACGCGTTTTAGCTTGCCCCGGACAAACCGTAAATCCGATTGACACGAAATTTGAAACCTTACAATAATATAAGATTACGGATCCGATGAAACTTGTTTCGTCAAAATCTGAGATTGTTTGAAAAATGACTATTTTACTCGTGAATTAAATTAAAATATTCAATTTCTGCAATTTAACTTTTAATTCGAATTTAAAAGTTGTGTAACATCATTCTAATTCAAATAAGATTTAATTCAAATTTATAAATAATTTTCATTCACATTTAATTCAATTTCGAATTATTTCTACAATTTCAAATATTAAATTATCGATTTAATTATCCAATTAAATCCTTATATTCGAAATAAATCTATTCAGCTTATAAAATTAACTTCTGAATATTTAAAATTAATTAAATATAGGAATATCCAATGACGAAAATTTTGGGTCGTTACAATCCGGCTTCTTAGAAAACACCGCAGCTACTCCCCAAGGTGAAATACTCGGTCTAATAAAACTCTTGCCTTCCAAATCCACCAACTGCACCTTTAGCTCCTTCATCTCGATAGGTGTCATCCTACTTGGTGGTCTACTCACAGTATCTGCTTTAGGCACCAAATTTATCCGAAACTCAACGGCTCATTTCGGTGGCAATCCTACTACAGGCTCAAAAACATCCGCCAATTCTCTAACCACGAAAACTTGATTCAACTCGTCTTCCAGCTCCACCACACCCAACAAAGCATTCACCTCACAACTAGGGCTTTCTACGGTATAAACAATCCGATCACTACAGTCAGGGTATCTAAGCGGTATGTTCCTATCATGGAAAAATATGTTAGCATCGTACTTACTTAACCAATCCATACTAAAAATAATTCCGAACCTTACGAATTCAAACACATGCAAACATCAAACAATGAAATCCTAAAGCCTAAACAGATGTGACTAACCATCTGTCGGCCAACTCCAGATTCCCGAAGTGCGAACTGGAGTATAAACATTAATACCAAGCGGGTGTAATTGACTACCCATCAACTAACTCTGGATTCCCAGAGTGCGAATCGGAGTATAAACATTAAATAACTCCAGATTCCCAGAGTGTGAATTGGAGTATAAACATTGACTAACTCTAAATCCCCAGAGTGCGGATCGGAGAATAAACGCAAGCCGGGTGTGACTGACCACCCAAGAATCAATCTAAGTCCCCAGAGTGCGGACGAAGTTCTGAATATCAAACGGGTGTGACTGTCCGCCCATAAAATAACTTAAGTCCCCGAAGCGCGGACGTATCACAAAATCTTGTGCGGGTGTGACAGACCGTCGATCTACAAGTGCAATCCCCAGAGTGTGGATGCGATCACCAATGGACAAGCAAGTGTGATTTGACCACCTAAACTCGTCTTGTTTCAATTCTGCTTTAGCAAAGTTAAGCTCAATGTATTAAAGGCAATCAACGATTGTTAACCAGTCTTTTCAACTTATCCCCGAAACTGAGGACAGAACTTAAGTACCAGCCATTGATTGAAATATTGCAATATCGAGATTCGATTTGACACTCGATCGCGACCCGAAGCCGTAGCTCCGGAACTTGGCAACTAAACTCGGGTCCGATTTAAAGACTAAAACTCCACAAGAGTATTGAATGGAAGTTTGAGCGCTGAAATACTTTAACAGATGAACACAAACTAAGCTAAAGACAAAATAAAGTTTTATTTCAACTATTCTTTGAAAGAGAAGAATAAGTACAAAATTATACAGGAAATCCTTTTAGCGGGGGCCGAACCCGCATTTATACACGGCCTACAAAAAGAAAGCAAAAGTGGATTCCTATCTATCTACCAAAAATGAGCCGAAAAGACATATCTATTCTTTCTTTTTTCTCAACTTCTTCTTCAACATTGACCCGCCAGAGCCGCCACTCGGTTGCCTCTTTGAGCCCTTGCCTTTTGGCAGTTGATCTCCTGTCGGGGGCATTAAAGTAACCTCCTCCTCCAAACTCACATGAATTGGGATGCTTCCTGAAGGCAGAGTTGGAGGGATAGGATCAACGTTAGAAGGCGGAGGCGACGCACTTGTATCAATGACTGTTCCTCCCGAGGAGATCATCCGCAAAGGAGCTGGACCAGGACCCGCCATTCCACCTCCAAAGCTACTGGCCCACGCATCTGCTTCCATCTTGGCATTAATTTCGACTATTATCTCCTCCTCATGAATTGTTTGAGCCTCGTCGGGAATGCTTGCAGTTGGGCCTAGGGAGCTAGTCACAGGTGTGCTTCCACTCATGATAAACGGCAGATCAGCAAAAGGGGCACTATGATGACCAAGAAGTTCCTCCATCATCTGTTCATCGAAAGTAAGTGTGCTCCCTTATACCCCATCCGTAGGTACAGTAGCCGTTGTCGTGGTCGCTTCCATTATGATATCCTCCTGCTCGTGATGTAACTCTTAGGTTGCAGGAGGCATAACAGATTAAGCTCCTATCATTGAATAGAGACAAATAAAAAGAGTTTGCGATTAATTCAATCAACATTTCCATCTTTAGGTGAGCATAAGGGATGTTTAGAATACCTTCCTCGGTTTGGCTCGCAGGTGGCGGAGCAGCTTCAGAGACATGCTCGTGAACCGGAGATAACCGTGGTTGATCAGGATTATAAGCAGGAACAGACTGAGGATCAACCACGGATGTAGGTTCAGGCTGAGTTGGCACAAGAGTTTCAGAACCTTCATCATGGTGCTCAACATCGGAACCTTCTCCAGCCTCCTAGTGCTGAGTGCTAAGTTTCTCCTTTTCATATACAATCATGGTATCGTGGAGAACTTTTCTTTCATCTTCATTCAGCACCCGGTTCTCAAGCTCGAATTCATCGACGATTCCGCTAGATGTTCAGCCTTCTCACCTTGCACCAACCAGCCCTAAGCATTATACAGGTGTGTTGAATAATTATCGAGCCAGGTTAGATCTCTGTGCTTCAGAACATTAGCATTGTACGTGACCATAAGATCTTCAATATCGGCCTCTAACCTGGCCTCTGCCATCTTAACTTCATCCTCAACCCTAGCCTTAGCCTCCTAAATTTTAAGTGTTGCCGCGTCCCTTTCACCCCGAAGAGCCACAGCTTGTTCGCACACCTCTTAGGCTGCTTTATTAGCATCATCTTTCTCCTTGATGATTTCGGCGAATTTGGCTTTAGGCTCCTCAAGTTCCTTCACTGCAGCATCCCTTTCGACCATAACAATAGTGTTTCAGAGGCCCATCTTCTCAACCAAAGAAAAATGCATCTGTCGCATCCTTTCCATGAACTGATTTGCCTCATCGGCTTTCTTGGTGGACTATATTTCCGATTTATGGGAAGATTTGGCTTCGTTATTGAGCACTTGTATTGTATGGTCCTTTTGAGCGAGGTCAGTTTCTAACTTATCAGTTATTTTTGCTCGCTCAAAAGCCACCGCCGATGATTTATCCGCGGTTTTCACCCACTCCCTGTATTGGCTGTAGACATCGTGTATGTAGTCATGCATAGTCTGTTCAGCCTAAACTAGAATTTTCTTTAACTGTGGAGGGAAGATGAAGCCGTCAAAGCAAATGTTCAAGAAATCTTTTTTCAACTGGGTGATCCTGATCGCCCCTTCCCCGGTGGGCTCGGTGAAAGCCTGCTCAGTGACAATGGGGTTTTCGGGCTCGGTCCTCCGACGCTGTGGATCAGACCTAGGTACTTGAGCAGGAGGTCTTTGGCCTGAAGGTTCTAAGGGCTATTTTCCATGACCGTATGGCTATCAATGGATACTAGAAAAATCCGAAATCCTTCCGCATCCGTATCCCAAAAGCAGATAATATCCGATATCCGGAAAAACGTATACGGATGTGGATACGAAGACATCCGCATCTAAAAATTATCCGTCTGGTCTTTGTCAAGATTATAGTATAAATTATGTGTATTTAGTATAATGAAAGATATTTATTTATTGTTTTATTAAGTTAGTAGTTTATATTATATGCACTTAATGCTTATTAACTGCTCAAAACTATTTATTATCGCCATATTTGTTTATATTTAACACTTTTATAATCAATTGGATTGAAAAAAATATATGTTAAACTTAAAATTTATATTTATATTTCTTGATTTATCAGTCGTTAGCGAATAGGATAATTATCCGATATTCGTCTGTATCCGCGGATGCGGATATCCGATATCCGAAAATCATTTCGGATGCGGACGCAGATATGGAACTATCCACATCCGAAAGTATCCGTTGACATGCCTACGTGATCGGAAGGTTGTGTCGGGGCCCGAGGAGGCGAAGAGCGAGACCGGGAGAAATATTTATATTCTATATCTCCGTCCCTCTCCCTCTCATAACGCTCCTGGCTAGAATAACCGCGATCGCGGTCTCTTTCAGCTTCCCTTCTGCAGGACTCATAGTATGAACTGGATGACTGACGTGCAGAGTGAAGGCTTCCTAACATAGATTCTTGCCTAGTCATCGTATCTGTAAAATAGAAAGAAAAGTAGAATCGGTAATCTCTAAAAATGAATAATTTATGATTGGAAATCGTGTAGTGCCGTAAAGTGTATGCATGCATGTGTTAAACCCCCCGACCAACCGGATATGTCGGCTGCACTTGTAGGAAGTGACTCGCTTAAATCTAAGGAACTTTGAAGCCCTTCCAATCCGGTGTGGTGTTGGAGCGACACATGGTCCAGAATTGGAATATCGGCAAGCCAAAAGATTTTCCATTTGCGAGGGAGGAGCCTCCGAAATCCTAACATCGAAGATTGGCAGGGACACAACCACGGATTTCCATCTCAAAGACTTATGACGCTTATGTGCTGCCGCCTTGCCTTTCCTCCTTCCCTCTAAATCTTGAAAACTGTCAGGAGGCCCGGCTAAATGTTCGTCATCAAAGGGCGTATTTTCTTCATCGCCCTCCTATATTATTACGATCCCGAGCGCTCTATGTTTAGCACGTCTCACCGGGGCTGCCCTAAGCGATCCCTTAAGTCTTATGCTCTGATCCTGGTCAATTAGTCCAACAGCTCTCAAATTTTCGTCTGTCAGCACCGAATCAATTTCCCTCATCTCACCGGGCACTTCTTAGAGAATCCGCTCTATTTTTGTAAACTAAGCACCTTCGGGTCGTGGAATTGCGGCTGTAAAGAAAAGAAAAAATTAGATTCAATGTCAGTTACAACTATCTCATAAGCCACCAGAGAAGTTGTAACACCTACGTCTGACTAACCACCGACTGGCAAACCCTTGGGGGCATCAGACATAGAACCACTCCGTCTTAAAGTAACTAAGCCTAGATCAAGATCCCATCACCACTTGGCAATTCCTAACTGCCTCTAGAAACGTGAATGAAGGATTTTCTCCCCGACTCTTGACATTAAACAAGTATCTGACTTCTTCCAGAGTCGAGGGTCGAAAGAGATGTTCCATGAAAACAACGAATAGACTGTTCACCAGTGCGTATCCATTTGGATGTAACTGCGACGTAAAGAAAGATAACACTTCTCGAATATACTGGTTGAATGGAGGAAGTGTCCCAGCCGTGCACGAATGTCGATTAAAGGCTGTGAATCCTTCTAAGGGAGCATGTGGCCTGTCATTCAGTCCAGGAACCAGAACGTCGTCTAATGGTAAACCGTGTCTTAAGCATATTCGCTCCAACAAATCTTCAGAGATATTGGATAGCATAGAATCTTGGGGATTCGCAATAAAAGTTGCTCTTGGCAGCTCGTCCGGAGCTGGACCTATTACTTCGGCTGCAATGGCTGGTGTCTCTATTATCGTAGAAGATGAACTTTGAGGCTCCTGCTGCTATGAACTTATAGATTCCATAACTAATCAACTCATCAAAAACAATCATTAGATGATAATAAGCCCATGTGTTCCCCAGTGTGAAGTGCATGAATGTGTTGTGCAGTGCAGTGCTACATAATACTTAAAAAATTCTGCAGAATTTGAGAAATATTCAAATGACAAGACTTCGAAATTCAACTGGAGTGACCATCATCGCTGACCGTCACATTTATACCATCCACACTTTAGAGACCAATCCGAGTTAAAGTTTGTTAAATTCAGTCAAGTTACAGTTCCATTGACGAGCTTCGAAGTGCATTCAAATATGTAGTTTAACAGTTAAGTCCAACTATGCACGGCTGAAGCTCGTCGGAGTTAAGTGTTCAATTATTAAAAAAAATCGTATTCATTAAGGTCAAGACTTGGATCGATCACCAGAGGCTCTATTCATATCGACCAGGGAGAAAGGGATTTCGCATCAATCTCATGAAATTCCAATTCGTATCGATCAGGAAGCTTTTCATCTTCGTATCGATCAACAGGGCCGCTGCTTCGTATCGATCATATGGCTAGCTTTTCGTATTGATCACTCCGGATCGATGCGAACTCCCACCATCTCCTATCAATACGAAGTCGCTCCCTCCGTTTTCGATACGAATCTCCAATGTTGTTGATCGGTACAAACTCCAATTATTCTTAGATCGACACAGATCACTTTTCCTCGAATGACATGAACACCGCCTTCGTATCCATCTAACCTCCTTTTTCCCCAAGTTACTTGAACGACATTACTACTTTCTCAACCTTGCTTCGACGCAACTCCGGTATCAACATCATTGAACTCGGTCGTGAATACGAGTGAAATGGCGTTGAAACTCGAGTCTCATCATTTTTTACGTGGATTTATTCATTAGTTACCTAAATCGAAATATGGATTCGAGAGATTGAACTGTTATATTGGTTTGGGGGCAGATGCAATTTTCACTTCTCGTTTCTTCTATTGATACGAATGCGAAAGAAAAGTAAAAGCAAGCAAAAATTTTCTAAGTCCCAAAAGCTTTTAAATTAGTTCGCACCCAAGGAAAAACAATGCTTCGTATCCCCGTTGTTATACCGAGATAACCGGTTACCTCTATCGATACGAAAGCAATTTTTTTATCCAATTGATTCGTATCCATCCATGCATCGATACGAAAAGAACAACGGGGTTACACTAGAACCACATGACTACCATCGATATGAGGAAGCTTATTAGTATCCATCGATCCAGAATGATCCGAAGTGCGGCTATTCATATCCATCGGCAATCGATCTTCAACTCCATCGATGCGAAATGATAATTTCTTATCCATCCATTTGAAGACCACGAGAATTCACGCCCATCGATGCGAAAATATTCAAAGACACTAATGAACTCGTATCGATCACCATCGATACGAAAGAAAATTTTCAACTCCTCAAATCGATCCAGGAGAGGATCGATACAAAGGAATACACCAAAACAACCACCAAGCGTTGTTATAACTCAAATTTCACATCGATTTAGGAGAGGATCGATACGGAATTCGATAAGAGAAAACTGATGACGACTCGTGAGCGTGCGAACCTTAACGAGAGTCAGGTTAACATACGTACATGTATGATAGACTAACATCCAAATTTTTAAAAAATTCACAGGAATTGGATGCTCACCTGATGACAATTGCAGCAACAAACAACAGTTTTCCATTATTCAACACTTAGTTACAACAGTGCACAGTATAAATTGGCAGTCAACAATTCATTATTTATGTTACTGAAGGTCGATCAAAAGTTATATCTTTCGACGAAAAGAAAACAACCATTCAACAAGTCAAATATAACTTTTGAGAATGAAGATTACAGCTATTTAAAGCACTTCATGTCTTCAGAAGACGTACTTTGGAGGGCAAATGTTATCCCGCGTTTTGGTAAAGCCGTGACACCAAGAAATTAACTGGAAATCAAAGACAGTTCATCCCGGAAAACGGTTATACACAAGTTCGCTATGGATACTGATAAATTTTAGCTGAGTCCAGATCAAGCTACAATTGATATGACACGACAAGCAAAGTCACGGAAGCCAACCTTCCAAATTTCAAGTCAATTCGATTTCATATACTCAAGATATGATCGATGTAAGCAAAGAATATAAATTCGTTCGTATCCATCGGTCAATCCTATTCGCATCGGTTTCGTTCGAATCCATCAACAGCGGCTTCCCTCGTATCCATTGGAATTGACCCACTTCGTATCCATTCACAACCACCCATTTCATATCCATCAACAGTGGCACGGTAGTCCATTTCGTATATCGATCCAGTTTCAAGCATGCTTCGTATCGATCGGCCACAAATTGATACGAAATCAACACCTCCCATCGATGCGAAACCAAATGCTCGATGATCGATATGAAGTGGAGCACATGACATCGATACGAAGTGGAGTGCAACAGAAGTGATACCATGTTAAATGCACAAGATCAATATGAAGAAAACACATTCAAATGGAAGACTCGGTCACTCGGCATAAAAAGTGGATCGTTTCAAAAAGTTAGCGCCACGTCATCAGACATCACGTGTCCAGAAGCGATGCGAATAGATCGATACGAACAGGAAGCGATGCGAATTCAACAGCCTTCGAAAAATCCAAACTTGCATCGCTCACTACTCAAAATCTACAAGTCCAAATGCCACCAAATTTTCACAAGAGCTTGCTTACATATTCAGGAATGTTCATGATCGATCCCGACTCGATTGGACTAAATCCTGATCGATACGAATTGCGTTCGTATCGATCATGGATCGACTCCAAACGGTCAGGAATCGATTACGTTGGCCCATCCACGTGAGAGAAAAGGTCTTTCGAGATCTGAGCGAGATATTTGCTGCCTACGCCTATAAATAGCAGCTCAGGACCTACTGAAAAAGGACTTTTGACTCTTCTACGTCCAGATTCTACCGAAATCACCGTTGTACTCAAATTCTACTGTTGTAACTTGTTGTAATCAGCAAGCAAAAGTTAGTAAAAGTTAACCATTTCATAGTGGACATAGGCCATATGCCAACCACTCTAAATCTGCGTGTTTCTGTGCGTTTATTTGTTTATCAATTGGTGTGTTTGTTAGATCTTCCTCTTTTTTCATTAAAATTCTTCATTTTATCTCTTCAAACACATCCGAAGAGTGTTGTTCCAAATTTTGGTATAAACATGTTATACTCTACCATAGACTAGACGCCAAGAAATTAATTTGTTCAAAGAAGACAACTTGTCAATATACAATTAAGTGTTATCGATGTCTAACTGTTATTATTAGTCAAATTCTAAGATAAAATGCAATATTGAAATTATACGTGTATTAACAATGCAACTATGATGAAATTTATTTTTGTTTTTGGTTTTTGAATTTTTGTTTAAAATTCAAGCAACCAACAATGCAAAGCAAATCAAACCAAGCGCAAGGGTTAAAGGCAGCAGATTTTTTTTATAAGCAAGCAAGCAGTTATTTTTTTGGCAAGCCAAGCGAAGCAAGCAACTCTTTCAATCTGCTTTGGCAAACTGAAAATAAAAACAAGATATATATATTTTTTTTTTAAATATCAAAAGATTAACTAAAACAAAGTATCAAAAGAAGCAAAACACAACACAAGAAACTTATTTCTCTTTTTTTTTCTTTTTCTTGTTTTTTTCAAAGAGAGAACGAAAATAAAAGCAAAGTAATTTTTTTGAACTATTTACAAAGTTTTTGTTTTATTTTTTGAGAAACAATTTACAAATTTTTTTTAGAAGAAGACTCAAAACAAAACACTCAAGAGCAAAGCACACAAAACAAACTCAAGAAGTTTAAACAAATTTGTAACCCCAAAACAAAACTCAAACCAAAAACAAAATATTATCAACCGAAGCCCAATCCAACCAAAGCCCAACGTATTTAAAAAAATGGAAATTGGATTTATCGTAAGAAGAGATATAGCCAATTAAAATCAAAACCAATTGTTCGAACAACAATCAACTACAACATGTTCTCAGAAGCAAGTTCAATAGTTCAACAAATCGTAGCTCAAATAAAAAATTGCACAAAAATTTCAACTCAGAAGTATTTTGATTCGACGTGAGGTCTGAAGTCAATTCGGGTTGTCTGTGGTTAGCTACTTAGTTGTGGAAGGTCGTCGCTTGCGATTGGGGATTAAGGAAGGTGCGGGTTCGAGTTTGTATTTCGCGATTGGGGATTAAGGAAGGTGCGGGTTCGAGTTTGGATTTCGCGATTGGATGAGGCATGCCGCGATTGATGGGGGAGATGAGTGGTTCTAGTTGCAGAGGGATTACGGCGAAGGTTAGTTGAACAGTTGTTCGATTTTTTTAGGTGATTGGGGCATCGTGGTCCAATGGTTGTTGTTGAGGAGATGATTCAGGTCTGTTGATGTTGCTATAGGTAAGCAGCAGTGATCGATGGAAAAACTATGAATGTAGAAATGGTAATTGATGGTTCGCAACTGTGTTTTGACAGTGGGTATTATGTATGCTGTGACTTGGATGGAGAAGCTGCTGTATGTGTGAAGTCGCGAGATGACAGAGTTGTTATTGGTTGGACAGTGATGGGGCAGAGCAGTGTGTATGGGATTTTGCAGACAGTTTGGTACACTGGTGGTGAGTGAAGTAAAGGAAGTATGGCGGTGATGGTTGTTGTTGTCAAGGATTTGTTGAATTGAATATAGCAATGGAGAGATGAGGAGAACTGAACACTGGCAGAGGCGACAAGGGGTGCTTGCTATGGATAAATGGTGAATGACTGGCCAGAGAAGGCAGTCTTGATCAGAGAATTGGGAGGTTTGTTATGAGGAGGGTAGTTGTGCAGAGGGTATGGCACAGAGGTGGATGTTAGAGCCGGTGAAATGTTGTGTGATATGGTGGTGCTGAGTGAAGTATGGTGTATGTTTAGATGTGAACTGTGCAGGAGTTGACAGTCAGTTTAAATGCACAAGTAGGTTGTGGGGGTCTTTGGTTTGGATAGAGTGATTATGGTATGAAGAACTTGTGAGTGCAAGTTGGTGTATGGCAGAGTACGCGATTGCGAGGCAGAGGCGGTGGTTAAGTAGATGAAATGACAGAGGAGAGAGGCCAAAAAGTAGTTGTAGAGGGAGAAGTTGGGTCACTATTTTGAGGAGTTTGCAGTGAACTGTAATGTGGAGGAAGAAGGCACGACAAGGGGAAGAGATGTTATAAGATGATGGTGGCTGTGGTCAGGACCGACCCAAGCAAAAATGTTGTCCTAGCCGATTTAAAAAAAAATGATATTTAAAAGTAGTTAACGCAATAAGAATTGATCTCTAATCACTTGTCACATTAAGCAATGTGCAAACCACTTGAGATATAACACAATTATTGTCTAAGTTATACATAGATATTATTTAATTTTAACTATTTTTAGAGAATCATATTCGTCACCACCTTCATCGTTGCCCTCTACCCGTCCGTTGCCCTAGACGGTTGCCTAGCTCGCCTAACCCTAGGGCCAGGCCTGGCTGTGGTTCTGGAGTTTGTTGTAAATGACAACAGTGACACTTGTGAAAACAAAATTGTAAATGTAAATGTGGAAGCAATGTAAGCGAACAAAAATGCTAATGCGAATGTTCCCTGTTACAATTTTATTTGCAAATGTAAACAATGAGCAATAAGATTTTTTTTTTAAATGCAGAGAAATTTAAATGACACAGAAACAACGACGGAAATGCACAAGAACAGTAAACAAAATGCAATGCATAATGAATATGGAAATACACAAAAAGAAAGTGAACAAGAAAGATGCAATGCACTTTTTTTCAAATATGCATATGCAAATGCCAATAGAAAAGAAACAAACACACAAACAAAAATCAAACAACACAACAAACATTTTTTAAATGCAAACAAACACAAAAATCAAACAAAGATAATTCGAAAAATAGAAAATCAAAATCAAGACAAATTCCTGACAATGGCGCTAAAAATTCATTTAACGATGGTTTTTTCTATGAGTTAGAAAATCGCCTAATTTTTTTTAATAAAAAATAACCGCAAGCGCACGACGTACAATTTTAGTACGTGGCAAGTAAGAGTCGATCCGCAGGGAATTGTTAGATTTTAAAATTCTATTCAATCAAATTAATCAAAGATTTGAAAATGTTGTTAACTACTAAAAATTGCAAAAACTAACACTACAAAAGTGAATGAAAACTATGAGAATAAAATGACAATTTAAAGATAATTCCACTCTTTAGATCACATAGTTCAACAAATATGAAATTATGATCTTTTTTTTTGGTCATCAGTGGGTTTAATTGATGTGTTTATGATACATATGGCCTATTTACGTTATTAATTAGCTCAACATAAGCCATCAAACTATACCACACCCTTTAAACCAATTACCAACTTTCATGAAAAATGACAACAAGTTGAAAATAAAATCTATTTTAAGCATGACCTATTAACTATTGATTAGAAATACAGACCATCAAATTTTGATTTCAATATTCACTTCATTATCATAATCATACGTAGATGAAGAGGTAATTTTTATTTATGATTGTTTAAGCACAGCCTATTTGTTATGAACAACATAGACTATTAGATTCATCATGAAACAATAAATCACATCCACATTCATTTTTCCATTAAGCACAAAAAGAGAGCAATAATTATCAAACTATGTTGAATCTACATAATTAAAGAGCTTCATTACCCCTAAATTGAAGGGGTTTAGCATCCCATATTTGTTATCAAATCAACAAATGTAGATTGCAACATGAACAAAAATAAGAGAAAAAAGAGAGCCAATGAAAAAGAGAACTAATTAACAAAAAATAAACACTAATCTACTTGCATGAAAGATAAATCTACACTACTAACATGAAAGGAAAAAACATGTAAAAGAAAAGAGCATGTATTAAATTGAATAAAAAAATACATTAAAAAAATAGCTAAGTAGCCATGAAAAGAAAAGAAAACTTCTGATTTATTTTTTGATCCTAAACTAAGAGGCTGAGAGGAAGAGAGCCTAAGAGAAGAGAGGACGGTTACATGAAACATAAGGGGTATTTATGCATGTTTTAAAACTCCAATCCAGTTTTTGGAAACTACCCAAATTACCCCTAAAGAAGCATGGTGACCAAGTAATCATTAGCATCAAATAATCATCCATTAAGTATGCATGAAGCTTTAATGGTCTTTTAGCATGTGAATTAGCTCCTAAGCGTATATTAAGGTAGGTGGGTAGGTGGGGTCCTCCATGATCATGAGTTTGAATTATTACCATCTTCACCCCTTTGTATCTTCTTTGTGCATGCATATTCCTTCATGAAACCACTTGTATTTGAAGCCAAATTTCTACAAAATAACATAGAAATTTCCAATTAAATTTTCTCAAATTAATGTATGCACGAAAATGACCATTTTGCCCATATATGAAAATGAATATTTGGCGATTTGAAAATAATTAGAATTTTGGTTTAAACATGTAAAAACACCCAATATGATCATTTATTTAATTTAATTCGATAAAATATGGTAGTAAAATATGCACATTCACGTGCATATTATGAACTTACGAACACGTCCAAGAGCCGACAACAAGAATGTGTATATGAACGTGTATATGTATGACCTAAAAGTTCAATTTTTGAAATCGATAGAAATTGGAATCAAACCTGAAGCCTTCAAGTTCAAGGCTGGACCAAATAACTAAACTTGTCAGTCTTATATAACTGGACTTATATATCAACCGATGGAGTATGCCCCTGGATTTATACTATTGAAAATCGACCAAGCGTTATGACGACCAATAAGAAATACAACAATTTAGAAAAATAATTCAATAAAGGGATAGCAGCTATTCAGGAAGCTGAATAGATTTCTTTCCGAACGACTCTAACTTGCTTCGATTCAAAGCAAGCATGTTCATCGCAAGACTACTTTACGGAGCAAGTGTTATCCAGTATTTTAACCCGGCTCTATTGAACTGATTGCATGAGTTAGATTCGATTGCCATCAAGGATGATGACTCTAGAGTGATGATTGTGGGGCCCAAAAGTCAACTGCAGATGATAATATGAAGTCAAGGTTGAATGAAATTGATAGATATGCAAGGTAGAATTTTGAAGTATGAAATATGGTTCAACACATAGGATGGAACGATATAAAATTAGCTCCAATAAGAGGGATCGACATGTTTAAGGTGTGGAAGCATTCTTGTAGAAAACAATTGATATCTCAAGATCCACAAGCCCAATGCATATGAAATTTTGTGTGCCTGACATGAGGACCCTAGGAAGCCTACCCTAGGGTTCTCACCTCAAGGGGATAAAGTTGGAGGGATCGCTATGCTTCCCTTGGAAGGGATCGGCAGAAAACAACGTGCAAACTATGTTGAATCAAAGATCAAACAATAACTCGAGCTCTACTAATCCAATTGGCACGAAATTTTAAGGCTAAGCATATTTTAGCATGAGGAAACCACCATATGGATCTCACTCGAAAATTCAACCAAAGAAGGGATCGGTATCGATTCCTTTTCTTTGGGAATTGTGTTATGCGACCCCTCCTATAGACCCATATGGTTTTAAGGGTCCTTCTGCCGAGTTTTCAAAGAGATGTTTGGCCATCTTCATTTATAAATACCGGCTTGGTTGTTCATTTTCAGGAATTTTTTCTATGAGTTGCTTTATACTCTTTTGTAACTAAGGATCTTGATCTGATCCCTCTTGTATTCGGATTATAAAGTAATTAATAAAACAACCTATTCAAAGTGGACATAGGCAAATAATGTCGAAGCACTATAAATTATTATGTGCATGTTTTTCTTTCAATTAATTGATGTTTCTTTGTTATTATCCACTATTTTCAATTTTATTCTTCATTTAATTCTCTTCAAAAAGTTTCTATCGGGTGTTTGTATCAATTTTTAGTGCAAACATCAGTGTTTCAGGTATTCCTGTCTCCAATATCTATTTTCCCCGCTACCTATGAGTGATAGTCTACTTAAGAAAACAACCAAAGTATTCGTCAACAATCCTAACTATCACTCCTTGTGCTCTGGATCTATGATAACTCGTGACCCCTAAGCTAGAGACTAATCGAAATCCTGCTTCTCCATTGTACTCTTGTATCTTGCAGTCCAATGCTGGATATGTGTCTCACAACCCAAAGGTGGACACTAAACCCAAAGCTACATGTATAAAGTATACAAGTCCCTCAATTAACCCATGGGCGTCCCCACTTACAATACCCCTACTTCTACAACTGAAAACTCTCCGAGAATCAATGATTCCTGAACACATATACCCGACCCTACCTTTGCTCCATTTGGATACCAAGCCCTTCTTACTCAATCCAGTTTCCATTATTCATAAGGAATCCTTCCACATTCCCAAATCATATGGATCCCTCCTTAACGAGCCGCCATCTTCAGTGCCTACTCCCAATACGAGCTAATATCCTAAGACTATAACTTTTCATCATGCTGTTATATCATCATCCAACCTGACACAAATGATCCAACACCTCCAGCATGATCTGTAGAACGTCAACACCATTTCCTAGAAGTTCCAATACCATGTCACACACCATGATAACTCAGCACCGAGTTATAGGTATAAACCTATACCGAGTTATACACTTAGCTAACTAATGGCTAATTCCTCTTTTATGTCTCTAGTACTCCGTTTTTAGTGTCTTGGAACCCGGCTCATCCACCTTTGATAACTCGACCCACAATCCAAATCCCCACTTCTAAAAATCCAACCCTTATCCAAATAAACTGCTTCTTGCTATGGAATACCTCATCTACCCAAGCTCTATCCATCCAGTCAACCACCAAGTCATAAACTCCTTCCTCATTACTCAATACCGAGTTATAGACATAATTCGGTGTCCAGTTATGTACTTAGCCCCGTTTGAGTTACGACTCATCATGTGTCTTCCTTCCATGCTCCAGAACATATTTACCAAGTTTTCTCTAATTTTGACAAACTTAGCTTCCGATTTGCTTAATTCTCCGACCTATCTTTCTATGCTTGCATAGACTAGCAAATAACATCAAATCATTTTATCCAAATATAGAATAAAAAGCAATTTCATCAAATCAAACTTGCAATCCATTAAAATAAGATAAACAAGGAAATTTCTAACATAGATCTATATATAGCATGAATACACGAACATAAATCAAGGTGATTTGTAATCAGTATATATCATATGAATGGATTAACATGTCATTAAAGTTAGAAAATGTTTTTATGGCCAAAATCAATTTATAACAGGTTAAATCCTATAATTCTACCATATAAACATGTATAGCACAGTGAAAAATCCTATAATTCTACAATATAAACATATATAGTATCATGAGAAGACATAATCCACTCATCAATTATCAAATTCAATCAATTTGTATGCAGACCTAATCTAGACAGTGAAGAAAAGCACTCCAAATCAAGCAAGTTGATGATCTTTGTCTTTTAATTGAGGATACAATCACTAATCCTACAATCTAGTTTGATTTAGAGAGCAATTTGGGTTATTTTGAATGAAATTAGGATGGATCTAGAGCTAATTAGGGTTTAAACCGATTTAGAATGAGAGAGAAAGTTTTAGTTTGACTCTCCGGCCCTTTACTTATAGTGTTCTCTAATTACACTAATGGCTCACTAATGTGCATAATAAATTACACACTAGTCTCGGCCAGCAGCTTTAAAAACTTAAAACAGGCATAACTTTCTAACTATAAGTTTGTTTTTCTATGTTGACCACACTACGAAATGAGAAATTATCATCCTAAAGAAATGGAATCTGAGATGCTAATTCAACTTCTGTTAGAGGTTATAGCCGAAACAAGATTTTTAAGGTCAAATAGCCACTTAGAATTTTGGAAAAAATCATAGGTGTGTAAAATATCCATAAGAGTCATATACCAAAATTATAGAATCATACGAATAAAATAAAAATATTTTCGATCCTCTAAAATGTAAAGTACGGGTCGTTACGTTCTCCCTTTAGGAATTTCACCCCCGAAATTCCTAAACAAGCCAAAGTGTAAGCAACCATGGTAATCCCACATGCCTACCAATCATAAGCAACCATCAAACAATTCAAACAAGCAGCCCCTGCATGCCTACCATTTATAAGCAACCATCAAACAACTTAAACAAGCAGCCACACGACTAATAGTATAGGGAACCTATTCTAGCATGCGAAATACTAACTTATCAATTATAATATATAGTGGTAAAAGTAGATACGATAAACGTCGGGTGTTACCATTCAAAGAGCTTCGTACACCTAGTCCTCATGTTCTCCTCCGTCTCCCATGTACAATGTTCCTTATTTTTGTTCCAATGTACCTTAACTAATTTCATCGTCTTTTTCCTAAGCTATTTCATATCGTATCCAACAGTACAAAGCGGCCTACGAGATCCAAAAACTTATAGTTCTACTTCTACATCTTCTAGCTTATCGTTTGTAATCACCATGCCCGAGTCGTGCACAAACTTCCATAGATAAGAGATATAAAAGACGTTGTGCATGCCTACTATCTTTTGAAGTAAGTTGACCATATATGCTAGCTTTCTAGTTCTCTTAACTATCGGAAAAGGACCTACGAATCTTGGTGCCAACTTCCCCTTTCTACTGAATCGAACTACATTCTTGAGAGGAGAAACCTTTATAAACACCATATCTATGATAGAAAATTCCCAATCTCTTTGACTTTTATCAATATAGCTTTTTTATCGATCCCGAGCAGCTTTCATCCATTGCCGAATGACCTCAATCTTCTTTAATGTCTCTCTAATCATATCTGGTCCAAGTATCATTTTCTTACCTGCTTCCCACCAACGTGAAGGGGTGTTACATGGTCGGCCATGCAATGCTTCATATGGAGCCATACCAGTACTCGACTGATAGCTGTTATTGTATTCAAACTCCACCAAATGCAAATGATCATCTCATGATCCACCAAAGTCTAGAACGCATACTCGCATGAGATCTTCCAATATATGATTTACTCTTTCAGTCTTCCCATTCACTTGCAGATGATAAGTTGTACTAAGATACGAACTCTGTCCCTAACGCCTCTTGTAAGCTCTTCCAAAGCCCACTACTGAACAAGGGTTCTCGGTCGCTCACAATGCTCTTCGGCGGACCATGAAATCATATTATCCACTTTACATACCACTCTGCCAGCTTGGATGCCGTCCTATTTGACTTAACATGTATAAACACTGCACTCAACCAATCAGCTACGATCCATAAGCCTTTGTACCCTGCTTGGATTCTCGGCAATCCATTAATAAAATCCATCGATGCTTGCTACCATTTCCATTTAAGAATCTGTAATTATTCCGACAATCCACTAGGTTTCTTCTGCTCTGCCTTTACCAATTGTCAGTTCATACACTTGGAGATAAATGCCCCAATATCCCTCTTTATACCTTCCTTGTAGTAAGCTCACTTCATATCTCGGTATATCTTGTTACCACCGCGATAAACTATCAACCTGAAATGGCGACGCTCTCTTAGCACTTCATCTCGTAATCCATTAACATCGAGAACAAAAAATGTCCCATCTTTTCGAAGCCAACTCTCTCGATCGAGTTCATATTGCTTCATGTTTTTAGATTTTACTCCTTCTCTTATCCTTGCTATGATCTCCATTAACCTAGCATCTCGCTTCTGACTAGTATCGATCCTTTAAATCAGAGTAGGTCTAATCGATAAGCTTGCCAACATTTTAGGTTTTAGCTCACAGTGAGGCCTAAAATCAGATCCATCAATATATTGTATTTGCTTCCATTCTAAGAACATTTTTCCCAACCCAGCATGTCTTCTACTCAATGCATCGACGACTGCATTCCTTTTTCCTAGAGTATTGGAAATACTAGAATCATAAGAGGCCAAAAACTCCAACCACCGTTGATGTCGAAGGTTAAGGTCCTTTTGAGAGAAAAGTTACTTCTAGGATTTATGGTCTGTAAACTGCTAAAACTTCTCTCCCAATAGATAGTGCCTCTATATCTTCAAAGCAAAAACGTTCGCTGCTAACTCCAAATCATAAGTCGGATAATTCCTCTTGTGCGTCTTTAGTAATTGACTAGCGTAAGCAACAACCTTTCCATTTTGCATCAATATCGCACCTAATCTAGTACCATAAGTATCAGTGTATACTGTCAATTCTTTATTTCCACTTAGAATGGTTAACATTGGTGCACTCGTCAACCCCTCTTTCAGACTCACAAATGCATGCTCACACTTCATATCCCATACAAAGTTTTGATTCTTCTACGTCTGATTGGCAAACAATTCCCTTACTTTCGAGAAGTACTTGAAGCGTCTATAGTATCCCACCAATTCTAGGAAACTTCTCACATTCGTAGCATTCTTGGGCGAATTCCAATCTTGGACCGCTACCACATTCGCAGGATCTACAGCTATACCCTGTTCCAAAATGACGTGACAAAAGATTCTCACTTCTTTTCTCCGAAAGTGACATTTAGAGAATTTCTCTCTTAACTTGTGTTCCCTCAATATCTCTAGCACAATCCTCAAGTGCACCTTGTGGTCCTCTTCAATTCAGGAGTAGATCAGAATATGATCCACAAACACAAGCACGAACTTATTCAACTAGTCTGCGAAAATCTGTTCCATAAGATCTACAAATATGCCAGAGTGTTGGTTAATCTGAATGGCATCACCAACCACTCATAAAATCCCGACAACATACAAAATGCGGTAATATGCACATTCTCCTTCGCTACTCCAAGTTGGTGAAATCCCGTCGCCAAATCCATTTGATAGAACCCGTTCGCACCGTAAAATTGATCAAACAAGTCATCGATATGCGAGAGTGGATACTTGTTTATTCATCTCACGATAATCCACACATAACCTCAAAGAACCATCTGCTTTTGTTGCGAATACTACATATGCGCCCCACTTCGATATGCTTTTTCAATAGGTCATTCACTGGCACCTCCAATTTCTTTTGCTCTCTACGTGCCATACGCCTCAAAGACATAACTATCGGTCTGGCTTGCTTCACCAAGTCTGTCTAAAATAATCTCTATCCAGTCACTTCCTCAAAGACATTCGAATAATCTACAGTGATATGCACTGACGAAAATCCCTCCTGTGGAACCTCAAGCAAATATAGAAAGCTAATCATCACCCCATCCTTTGGTAGGCAGCTAATCATTACTGTTCGCTCATCCACTTCCCCTATTGAAACTAATAGCTTCCCGCAAATCACTATGGCCACATACTTCCTAAGCCAGTACATACCCAACATAATCTCGTCGAACCCAATAAAGTACAAAATAAAATGATCATAAACCAAATAACATACATGACTCGATAAAACTAGGCCACGACAATGCAAAGACTAGTAGAGCCTCCAACAGGGTTCGTCATGATTAGGGGTCTGTCTACTATCTCAGGTTCCAATCCTAATCTATCTACTTGGTCACTACAAATGAATGAATGAAAAGCATGGTATCAAACAAAACTCGAACAAGAACAACACCATTAGAAATTATACCTTGAATGATGACTCCCTTCCCCTTTGTTGAGGGAGCACTCGACGAAGTCGGGACTGCGTCCAAGGCATATACATTCACTACCTACATTTCCTTCATTGGTTCTAGGCAATACTTTTTCAACTGTCCAGACTTGTCACAGATATAACATTTCCTCTTCTCACTCGCTTTGCAATCTTTAATCAAATGATCATTTTTGTTGCATCCAAAGCAAGTAGGTTCCCATTTACCCTTCTTATTACCCTTACCCTGGGATTGCTTTCTCTTTCCGTTCCACTTCTTTTTTTCCTTCACCACGTTGCTACGGCTTTGTCTCTTCTTTCTCAGTAGAAACAACAATAGTAGTCTTAGCCTTAGGGTACAATCTCTCACGGCAAAGCGCCTTCTCTAAAACTTCTCAAATAGCTCATCTATTTGATCATTAGCTTTTCTCCCAAGTAGTCATCCAAATTGATGATGAATTTCTCATCCTTCCTCAATGGAGTATCGATGACATCACATGCTTAGACAAAACATCAAATTTTGCCACATATTTAGAAACCGTCATCTCTCCTTGCTTGAGATCAGCAAATTTTCTGAGCAGAACTGATTTTTGAGCAGTCGAAATAAACTTTTCCTCAAGCCTTGTCTTAAATTGATCCTATGAAAACTGGTCCATCGGAATAGCAATACTGATAGAATTCTACCAATTCATAGCTCGGGCCCGAAGCAGTCTCGAAGCCAATTTTCTCTTCATAACATCTTCCACCTCCATATCGCCAAAGATGCACTCACAACTATCCAACCATTCTTGCACTTTTATGGTTAACTCCATCCAATGGAATGACTTTCTTTCAATAGTAGAATAATCTTTATTAGCTTGGCAAAACTACCCTAGGCGCTTGCATGGAGCACCTCCAGCTATCACCACTCCGGGAGCATTCCTCGTCATATTAGCCATCATAGCATTCAATATGGCTTGAACATTAGGCATTGCAGCTCCTGATCCCGCTCCTTCCTCTACTTCTGAAGCAGAATTCCTTACATTGTTCCTTGTATGCCAGCTCATTCTTATCTGTAACAAGACCGATCCGTCTCTCACAAAAAACGTTGTGTCGATAGTGCTCATGTGCATGTGACTTATACTATATAATATACTACTATATAGTTTTAAAACCAAACTTATAAAGAGTACACACTCTCTCGTATACACATACATAATTGATCCATTATAAGGCAATAACACCTTCCTTATCTATATTGGACCATGGTTTCAATCTAGTCAATTGTGTAACCAAAGCTCTAATACCAAATGTGACGACTGCCATGTACTACTAGCACCAATAGTTTATAAATAATGCGTTATGTCTATCCGGTTGATATAGGACGATCATCAAGGTTGAAATAAAATAGTATAACATATAACCCATCACATCTCATAGCGCGTGGACAAAATATAATATCACGGATTTAACATAAGAGAGAGTAATAACTATGTGAACAAATCATCACAGAGCAGAAGATTCACAAAGTTATTACATCAAATGTAGTATAGTTTATACAACATAAGTAAACTTAAATAAACTATCTCAACAAGTAAAAATAAATAAGCATTTTCATGAGCTCCATAGTGTTGCGTAGTGGGAAAACATAGAATCCATATATGTATATAATATGAGATAGCTTCATTCAGCTCATCCTCCGAACAACTACTGCATCACCTACACCTGTCATCTAGTCTACTCATTTATGAGTACTCAAGATAATAAGAAGCAAATCATAAAACTATAGTCAGAAAATAATCTAGTGTGAGCGATAAGTGAGTCTCAAAATACTGTGCAGGTAAATATGGCAAGGAACAAGAGTACATAAACCATACTTGACCTGTCCCTGCAACCAAAGAATTAGCATTCAATATTATAATATTATAAAGAACCAAATGAAAGATACCAGTCTTCCAGATATTCCTATCTCTAATACCTATTTTCCTCTGATACCTTTGAGTGACAGCCTACTAAAGAAAACAAATAAAGCTTCCATAACATCGATCGACAATCCTAACTATCACTCCTTATGCTTGGAATATATGATAACTCGTATGACCCCTAAGACAACAACTAATTTAAGTCCCGGTTCTCTGTTGTACTCTCGTATCTCATAGCTCAAAGCTGGATACAAGTCTCATAATACAAAGTTGGACACTAGACCCAAAGCTACAGGTCCAAGGAATATAGGTCCCTCAGTTGACCTATGGGTTTCCCCACTTACAATACCGCTACTTCGAGTACAAGTAAAAACTCTTCGAGCATCAATGATTCCTTAGCACATATACCAGAGCCCACCTTTGCTACATTTGGATACCGAGCCCTTCTTGCTCAATCTAGTTTCCACTATTCACGAGGAACCCTTCCAAATTCCTCGATGATATAGCTTCCTCCTTTACGAGCCATCGTCTTCAAAATCTACTCCCAGCATAAGTCAACATCCAAAGACAATAGCTTTACATCATTCAGTTACATCGTTATCTAACCTGATAAGTATGAGCCAACCCCTCCAACATTATCTACAGAACCTCAACAATAGTCCTTAGAAGTTTAGAAGTTTCAGCCTTATATCATGCACCACGATAACTCAGTACCGAATTACAGGTATAACTCGGTGCCGAATTAAAAACTTAGCCAACTAATGGCTGATTCCTTTTTCATGTCTCAAGTACTCCTCTTCCAATGTCTTGGAATCCGACTCATCCACCTTTGATAACTCGGCCACCAATCCAAAGCCCAACTTCTAAATTCTATAGATAACTGGTATAACATCTAATCCTTATCCAAATCCCTACATCTTGCTATGGAATACCTCATCTAGCCAAGCTCTATCCATCCATGTCAACCACCTAGTCATAGAATCCTTCCTCATAACTTGGTACTAAATTATAGACATAACTCGGTGTCGTGTTATGTACTTAGCCCCATCTGAGCTGCGACTCATCATATAACTTCCCATCATGTTCCATAGCACATCTACCAAGCTTTTTCCAATTCCGACTAACTTAGCTTTCGATTTTCTCAATTCTCCAACTTATCTTTCTATGCGTGCACAACACTAGCAAACAATATCAAATTATATCATCCAAACATAGAATACAAGCAATTACATCCAATCAAACTTGCAATCCATTAAAATAAACAATGCAATTTCTATCTACGTATAGCATGAATATGTGAACATAAATCAAGGTGATTTCTAATCAATCTATATCATATGCATGGATTAACATGCCATTAAAGTTATAAAAATATTTATAGCCCAAATCAATTTAAAACGGGTTAAATCAAACAAATCGAGGGTATCTATCTTCTAATTGAGGATCTAATCTCTAATCTACAATCTGGTTTGATTTAGAGAGCAACTTGAATGATTCTGGATGAAATTAGAATGGATATAGGGTTAATTATGGTTTAGACCTGATTTAGACCTGATTTAGAATGAGAGGAGAAGTTTTAATTTAACTCTCTAGACCTCTACTTATAGTGTTCTCTAATTAGACTAATAGGCTTACTAATGGGCTTAATTAATTACATACTAATCTTGGCCAATAGCTTTAAAAACATGAAACATGGATACCTTCCTAACCATAAATCTGTTTTTCTTTTATGACTACTCGACAAAATGGAAACCCATCATATGAAGTAATGAAAACAGTTTAAGACCCTAATTTGACTCATAGCAAAAGTTATAGCCCAAACAAGATTTTTAGGGTCTAAACTATCCCATAGAAATTAGGGAAAATTATCGGTGCATAAAATATTCCTAAGAGTCATATACCAAATTGATAGAATCATACGAACTCATACGAATAAAATAAAAATATTTTAAGATCCTCCAATAAGTAAAATACACATCGTTATAAAAGGGCCCACTTCAATAGAAAGTATTAAGTAGCTGAAGAGATTCCATGAAATGTCAACTCTTAGTTGCTAGTTGGGAGTCCACCTTAGGGTAGGTAGTAGATGACGAGGACTTGCCTTAGATAAGATATTAAATGATCGTAGTCTGCCTAATTTTCGCTAAAAAGTATTAATTGATTTGAGTACCATCACTTACATTGATAGGACGTTATAGACGATATATATGGGTTATTAGGTTGGCAGCAAATTGGCTATTAGGCTTATATTTGGAAAGCCTTTTACTTATGTTGAGAAAGGCCTTTGGGCTTATATTTGGAAAAGATATATAATATAGGAAGAATACATAGGACATATTCCTACTTAATTATATTGTCCAAGTACTAATATAAAAAGGCTCAAGATTTTTTTTCACAAACATATGTCGTTCTAACTCCCTCCTCATTACAACATAAGTTAGAAACGATGCTGAAGGTAGAGACATTAATGAGGCTCGTGGCAGTATTATATTTATTACTTGTTATTTTTAGTATTTTCTATTGTACCCATAAAACAAATAATGTTGTAATTTTTAAATATTGTCTTATCGGATATTTGATAATGTTGTACTTGGTTTTATGACATTTTGGAATTTAATAAAAGGATACTAGTATTATTATATTTTATTCTTATACTGTGAATGTGTAGATAAATAGCTCTATATTGTTCCTTTTACCAACCAACAGCCAGCTTTGAGATGAGTCTAAGTCTCAATGGGTTTTTTGGGTTGGAATTAGGTTCATTTTGGGTGAATAGTTATATTTGGCATCATAGCTTAGGTTACCTGAGGAGGAGAGGGGATAAATATACATATTAGAGACGTATTTGTTAATTTTGAAAGGATTTTTCCAAAACCCCTATTATATATATATTATTAATGAACTTACATATATATGTTAGGAAAATCTTTCTTTTAACATGTAAAACTATCTTAGGAACTTATTGCTAAAAGTTTGACCTACATATATTATGGTTGAAAACCCATCATGTTTTAAATTTGGAAATCCAGCCCAAGGAATGCCCCTCATTAAAGGAATGCCCGAATGGTTTTAATAGTACCTCAGACACGTGGGACAAGACCGTGTTCCCCAGCAAACTGCAGTGGTAGCGCCTATTGCTCTCCTTGTCGAGGCAGCACCTCGTCCTCCTAATTTTCCTAAAATGCGTAAGGATTTTATGAATATGGAATAAAGAGTATATGCTGGAATGGAAAGCTTCATGGATACAAAAGCATGGATAAACGAGCATGGGAAGATATTCTAGGAGCTTGGTTGGGAGGACTAATTGAAGTGGAGAATGGCGGCTTGGAATCTTAAGAGAGAAGCCTTAGATTAGTGAAATATGATAGGCGGGGGAGATGCTTAGAGAATGTTCAGTTGAGAAGAGTTCAATGACCGATTTGAGACTTAATTTATGTCAAGAGCATAAGTAAGCTTGCAATTAGACAGGTTTATATAACTTAGACAAGGAGACACAACTTTAAAGGAGTACATTAGCAAATTTACCTAACTAGCCAAGTTTAGAATGAGTTTGATACACATCCATGAAAAAGGCCATAAAGTTTGTTAAGAGCTAAACACTCCACCTACAAATTTTTGTTGACTCGAATACATACTAGCGCCACATGTGAGACACTAGTATAGATGGCTTTGCTACAAACGGAAAATGCTGTGGAAAAGGAGATGGAGAAGGAGAAGGATGGACCTATACAGAATCAAGGAGGAGCCAAAAATTGAAACTTTTGGACAAATAAGAAGTCAAAAGCAAAGTTTAAGAAGGAAGGCAAGGTGTGCAAGAGATGTCAGTAGAAAGGACTCCTCGCTAAAGATTGTAGAGTGAATCTATTGAAGGAAGCTTTTAAAGAAAAGTGTTACCACTACCAAGAAGAAGGAAACTACAAGAACTAGTGTCTAAAGAATATAAAGGAAAGGCAGAGTCGGAAGGCTTACATAATAGAGGCTGCTCCTATTTCTAGTAGACCACCACTGAAGGATCAAGGGAAGACAGTTTTGGAATGCATAGTTCCCATTTTAGGGAATAAAATCATAATCTATTTGACTCTAGAGCTTTGCAATCCTTTATAGTTCGGAGTGTGGTTAACTCCTTAAATCTACAAAACCAACCTGTCAAAACCCAATAGTAGTTTTGAATCATACTTGGGGACATTACATCATTTTTCAATTTGCAAAAAGCTCGTGTTAGACATATGTGATGTTGATTTCATATGTATTGCGTAAATTCCTAATTTCGAGGGGTATGGACTCATATTAGGAATGGAGTTTTTATCACATTATGAGGGCAATCCTAGATTGTGATAAGAGAATAGTATGGATAAAGGTTGTAAAGGGCGGAATCTAGATGTCCGTTGTACACCTTAGAACTCATTTCGGGTTAGTTTGTCTACACTCGATGAACCTATCCAAAAGCAAACTTTCATCCATACCTATAGTTCGAGTATGCTTTGATGTCTTTGAAGATGTTTCAGATCTTCCACCCTAAAGGTAAATTGAGTTTATGATTGATCTGGAGAAGGATGGAGGGCCAATCGCTCTGCAATTAAGACACATGGCCTCTAAGGAAAAGCGATAGTTTGACAGGCAAATATTGAAATTATTTCAAAAAGTATTCATCCGACGTAGTACCTTGGAATGGGGTTCCACCATTGTCTTTGCCACTAAGGTAGATGGCCTTTTTAGACTTTGTGTTGATTGTAGGGAACTCAACATGTTAGTGAAGAAAATAGGTATCCCGTAACTAGGACAGAAAATTTGTTTGATCAGCTTAGTCTTCTCCTAATTGGACTTGGCAACTGGATTTCATCAACTATGGATTGCAAAGGATAGTAAACTAAATACCATATTTAGCATACTTGATAGACTCTATAAATGGGAAATGATGCCTTTGGGTTAACAAATACCCTGCCATACTTTGTAGATATGATGAGTAGAGTATTTATGGGATAGTTAAATAAAATTGTTGTAGTTTTTATTGATGACATCTTAGTATTCTCCAAAAGTGAAAGGGAGCATGAAAATCACTTAACGGAGAAAATAAGAACTTTGAGAAAGAACCAAATTAAAACCACATTCTCAAAGTGCCACTTTTGGAAGAAGGCACAGAGATTCCTCGGGCATATTATTTTGGAACATGGACTAGTAGTGGACCCCGCAAAAGTGGAAGCTATTCAAAATTGGAAGGCTTTAAAAAATGCCATGGAGGTTAGAAGTTTTCCAGGGTTAGCAAGGTATTACGAAAAATTCATAAAATACTTTTCAATGATAGTAGTCCCTCTAACTCATTTGACCAAAAAGAATTTAGTCTTTCTTAGGATGAGAAATGCACAAAAGCGTTCAAGAAGCTAAATGAACTAATTACTAGTGCACCCGTACTCGTCATCCTCGATGGAACAAAGCTTTTTGTATTTATACTAACGCATGTGTTACAGTGTTGGGAGCAGTTCTTATGCAAGAAGAGAGAGTGATAGCCTATAAACTAACGGACCATGAGAAGAGATACCTATGCATGACTTGGAGTTAGCAGCCATTATTTTCGCCTTGAAGATGTGGATGCACTATATTTTGGGGGAAAGTTTGAGTTGTTTACTATCCATAAATCACTCAAATATCTTTTTTCCAAAAAATATTTAAATCTTAGGTAGAAGAGGTGGATAGAGTTTATAGCATCTTAAGACTTTGGGATATAATATACCCCCAGAAAAGGGAATGTCGTCGTCGATGCCCTATGCCGGAGGCATGCTACCATGGGTGCTATATATTAGTGGAGACAGCTGGAGTTCCTCTCAAATTTCAACCTCCAACCACCAATAAGAACTACTCAAATCTATTTTGGCAGCAATGAAGTTAGGTTTGCGTTGATGGATCGCAATGGACTAGAACAAAAGAAATATGAACAGATAAATTGATATCTTGGATAAGCTAAGTAGAGGAGAACAATTTCCCCACATTGGTGGATATGTAGTTTACGAGAAGGGATGTTTAAGGAGAGATGGATGCCTTTGCGTCTCACAGATTGATAGTGAAGAACTGCTTGTGGAGTGTCACTATTCACAAATGACTATTCACGGTGGAGGAGATAATAAGTATAAGGATATGAAATGAATCTTTTATTGGCTAGGGATGAAGAAGAAAGTTGCTGAATTTGTTTCTAGATGTTTCACTTGTTAAAGCATTAAAGTTGAGCAAAGGAAGCTAGGACGATTATTATTACCATCATAAATCCCGACTTGGAAATGGAAACACATATCAATGGACTTCATAGATAGGTTGCCTACGTGTCAAAGAGGAAATGAAGCAATTTGGGTCACAATGGATAGACTCATAAAGAGCGACCATGTTATTCTCGTTTGACCTAATAAAACCATAACATCTCTAGCGTAGATTTATTTGAAGGAGGTTGTTCGACTACATAGGGTTCCTATTAGCATCGTTAGTGATAGAGACCCCTTTTTTACGAGCGAGTTTTATAGAATTTTATTGACAGCTTAAGGAACTTCATTGAATTTTAGCACTGCATAATACCCATAGACATATAGACAGATGGAAAAGGTAAACAGAATCATGAAGGACTTGTTAAGAGCTTGCATCATGGACTTTGGAGGACACCGAGAGCACTACCTACCTTTAATGGAATCTGCTTATAACAATAGTTACTAATTGATGATTGGTGTGACACCCTTTGAAGTGCTTTATTAGAGGCCATGCAAACAACCATATACTTTGTAGGGAACCACCGACAAAACTATACTCGGATCACATTTTATTCAAGAAATTTCAATGGATATAGAATTGATTAGGCACGAACGAAGGTAGCGTAAGACTACCAAAAATCCTATGTGGATAGAGAAGGAAAGAATTAGAATTCGATGTTGGAGACATGGTGTTTTTCAAAGTTTTCACTCTTACGAAAGTTATGAGATTTGAAAAATATGGAAAGTTGACATCAAGGTTTATTTGGTCTTTTTGAGTTTTGGAAAGAATAGGAAGAATAGCTTACCGCGTGGACTTACCTGATAAATTGATAGCACGACATTTTTCATGTCTCGCACTTGAGGAAATGCCTTCATGACACTGCTATTGTGGTAGATCCAGATCAATTAGGGATATCAAGATGGAGACAATAGCATCCCATGCCATCCCGCGAATTGTAGAGCGGAAGATTAGGAAGCTCGGCAACAAAGAAATTTGGTCGGTTCGAGTACTATGTGGAGATAACCCGATGGAAAGCACATGAGAAACCAAGGAGAAGATTAAAATTTCTCATCCTGAGTATTTCATTGGTAAAATTTTCTTTCCAAAATTAGATTTTTGGTTGCATCATGGTTGCTAGATTGGATGATGGGTTTTATACTATTCACCATCACTTTTCACTCATATAGAAATTTTATACATATTTAGGGTGTTGCATTCATACTTACATGTCATGATCACATACCAATGCTAGGATTATGCTCACTTATAGTATGTGTACAATACATAATCACATTGTACTTTTGGTTGAGCAGAAAAATGTGTAGATAAATCAGCTATATAACATGGATATTTAATGCAGGTTACACCGTTTTCCCCTTGGGAAATTTTCAGGGACAAAATCCTTTTTAAGGGGTAAGAATGAAACACCCTATAAAATCAACCATAAATAAATAAATTTGATAAATTATTTAATAAGATAGGGGCAAAAATGAAAATTTCTAAATATCTAAATTTGACCGCGAAAGTTATGTTGTTACATTCATGGTCATTTTATGATCATTTTCCATACATATTATATTGAATACGGAGCTCAACGAGAAAGTTATGAACGTTTGAAGTTTCAGATTCAAATTAATCTAAATAGAATTCAAATTCAAATAAATAATTTTAAAATTGAAAGTTAACTGTAAATATTACCTGGGGTTAAGTAAACGTTAAATAACAATTAAGGAAGAAAATAAATCGACAATGGAAAAAAAATAACGTTCCTAAATATAAGGACCGATCGACCCCTTACCCATGACCGATCAACCCCTAGTGTTTGACCGATAGTAGGGGCAGTTTACCCGTTAGCTATAGGGGTGGCTAGGGTTTTAGCAAAAAGTACTAGGTTTTATAATATTAAACCGACTTAAATCCGATGATTCTGGTGCATTTCAACCTCAATAAATAAGAGCCTAGCCCCCATAATTTTATTCACAAAATATTTAAGAAACTCTAGCGAAACTCTGCCTTTTTGTCCCTCCATAGATTCAGAAAACTCCACTAGGGTTTCAAGTAAGAAACCCTACATATCTTTTTAGTTTCTTATTTATTTTCTCTACCTATTCTTCTCCATTTTTTTTGAATCTAACATGTATATGTTCAATGCCCTTGTTGTGTGTGTATGTATATGTATGTGTGTGCAGTGTGTATATTTATATATATACAGAGAGAGATCTGGAAGGGGCTACTATGGCGTATCAAATTCGAAGGAGACAAAGACAAGGATATAGTATGGGTGAAACTCTTAACTTTTTTTAGTAGTTTATTAGTATATTTTGGGTTTGAATGTGCCTTGGATTTTTGGCTTGCAAAAATACAATATTATAAGCTCCTAAAACTCCTCTAATGAGAAATGTCAATTCTAGGTTGAAATCTCAATTATTTATGTTAAATAATGGGCATAATGTAGATTTACAGTCTTGATAATTTTTCCTCATATTCCACTCCTTATTCTTTGATTTGATTACGAGGTTTTGATTAAGGAATAGGGTGTAAAGTTCGATTTTATTCGCAATTTCACCACTTAATTCCATAAATTAAATAGAAATTCCCTTATTTATTCTTATATGAAAAAGGAGTTGAATAAAGAGTATAAATGGAACTGTAAGTTCTATTATTTTGATGCAATAAGTTGAGTCTAAATTTTTGTTGTATAAAGATCTATTGATTGGATTTTTTGGATATGGATATTGGAAATTTTGACATGGATATTAAAATTTTAGCATTGTTGAGAACACGAAATGAGAGTATTATTATTAAAAGAATTGACATTTAAGTGCTAGTTTAGGACGAAAGTTTCGCATGCTTAGAAATTTCTAGGAACGCACGTGTGTGTGTATGTATCAACGTAAATATCATATAATTATAACATATAATTGTATAGTTAAATAGGTTACTAATTTTGTTAAATCCATCTTAGGAAAGTAATTAATGGTAAAGGTGAAATAAGATGAATTTCTTATAAGGCCTTAATTATGGAAATGGTGAGATGCATGATATTATATTGGGCTGTAATATAGATTATGACTAAGTTATAGGGGTGAGATCAGTCAAAAGCACACAGAAATCTACCTAGCTAATATGACTGCCAACAGTGTGACTTTAGGGTTGATTTGAGACATCACCTATAATAAGTATTACAATGACACGAGGTTAGTCCCAAAATCTATAGGGTAAATCTGCTCATCTAATTTCGCTACCAGTACTTACAAATAGTTGGAGTGATGTGAGACGTCGCCGTGAGGTACATGTCATAATACAAAGGACCCGCTTCAAAGATTGAAGGTATTAAGTGGTTATGTGAGGGCCTACCTCTTCTCTATGTAGAAAGTAGTAAATGTTTGGAATTATGGTTTAGGCACGGTAGAGGATATCTCATAAAAGGGCCTACTTCAATAGGGAGTATTGAATGGCTGAAGAGATTTTGTGCAATGTTAGCTAGATAGTTTCTAGTAAGGAGTCCGCCTTAGGATAGGTAGTAAATGATGGGGACTTGCTTTAAATAAGATATTAAATGGTCGGAGCTTGCCCGATTCCCATTAAAAGGTATTAAGTGACTTGAGTACTATCTCTTATATTGATAGGACATTATGGACGATAGATTTGTGTTATTGGGTTGATAGCAAATTTGTTATTAGGCTTATATGGAAAGCCTTTTACTTACGTTGAGAAAGGCCATTACACTTATATTTGAAAACGACGTATGATGTAGGAAGAATACGTAAGACATATTCATATTTAAATTATACAACCCAAGTACTAACATAGAAAGGCTTGAGATTTCTATTCACCGGATAGATGTTGTTCTGACTTCCTCCTTATTACAACACAGGTTAGGAAGGGCGATGCTGAAGGAAGAGACGTTGTTGAGGATCGTGGCAGTATTATATTTATCTACTTGTTGTTTTTAGTATTTTATGTTGTATCCATGAATAAATTGATGTTATAATTTTGGAATATTGTATTACCGAATATTTGATAATGTTGTACATAGCTTTATGACACTTTGGAATTTAATAAATGGGTACCGTTGTTATTATATTTTATCCTTCCACTGTGAGATTCCAAATGTGTAGATAAATTGATCTGTATTGTTCTTTTTACCAAGCAGCAGCCAACTTTGAGATGGGTCTAAGTTTTGATAGGCCTTTTCTGGGTCGGAATTTAGGTCCATTTCGGGGTGGGTTGTTACATTCGGTATTAGAGCTTAGGTTACTCAATCAATAGGGATAAGCATACGTATGGGAGAGTGCTTGTTATTTTTGAAAGTATTTTTTCTACAAATCCTTATTGTATATATATATATATTATTGATGAACATACACATATACACTAGAAAAATCTTTCTCTCGACATGTGAAACTATCTCAGAAAATTATAACTGAAAGTTTGATATATAGATAACAGATATGACTGAAAACCCTTCCTCGTTGGAGGTTAGGAACTCAGCCCAAGGAATGCTCACCATTCGAGGAATACTGGAATGGTTCAAACAGTACCTATGACATGTAGGACAAGTCCCTATTCCCTAAAAAATTGCAATGGCAGCACCTATTGCTCTGCCTGCCAAGGCAACACCTCATCCTCTTAATTTTCCAAAAATTTGTAAGGATTTTATGAATAAGGGAGGATGAGTATATTCTGAAAAGGAAATCTTCGTGAATACAAAAACATGGTTAAATGACCGCGAGAGGATACTTCAGGAGTTTGATTTGTAGGACCAATTGAAGTGGAGAATGATAGCTTAACATCTTAAGGGAGAAGCCTTAGATTAGTGGAATATGGTGGCTGGGAGAGATGCTAAGAGAATGATTACTTAGGAAGAGTTCGATGATAGATTTGAGACTCGATTTATGCCAAGAGCAGAAGTAAGCTTACAAGTAGAGAGGTTCATATAATATAGGTAGGGAGACTCAACTCTAAAGAAGTACATTAGTAAACTTACCGCACCAGTCAATTTTGGAATCAATTTGACAGACCACCCATGAAAAAGTCCACAAAGTTTGTTAAGAGCCTAAACTCTTCACTTATAGAGTTCTAATTGACTTGAATACCTACTGGTACCATATATGAGACACTAGTGGAGATGGTTTTGCTACAAGCGGCTAATGCTGAGGAGACGAAGATGGAAAAGGAGAAGGAGAAGGCAGGACCTATACAGAATCAAGGAGGAGCCATGAAAGGAAACTTCTGGGCTAATGAGAATTCAAAAGCAAAGTTTAAGAAGGAAGGCAAGGTATGAAAGAGGTGTAAAAAGAAAGGACACCTCGCTCAAGATTGTATAGTGAATCCATTGAAGGAAGCTTTTTAAGGAAAGTGCCACCACTACCACGAAGAAGGGTACTACAAGAACCAATGACCAAAGATGATGAAAGAAGGGCAAAGTGGGCAGGCCTACGCAATAGAGGTTGTCCTTGTTTCTTGCAGACCACTGTTAAGGGACCAAGGGAAGGTATCTTTGGAAGGTATAACTCTTATTTTTGGGAATAAAATTCGTACTCTATTCAACTTTAGGGCTTTGCATTCTTTCATTGCAGGAATGTGGTTAACTCCTTAAATCTTCAAACCCAAACTATCACCACAATAGTAGTCCCGAATCTTATTAAGGGGTGCGATGCATCTTTTATCAGTCTGCAAAGACCTTGTGTTAGACATATGTGATGTTAATTTCATATGCAACGTGTACGTTCTTAATTTTGAGGGGTATCGACTCATATTGGGAATGGATTGGTTATTATATTATAGGGGCAATATAGATTATTGTAAGGGAATAGTATGGTTGAAAAGTTGTAAAGGGGGAATCTAGACGTCTGTTGTACACCTTAAAACTCATTCGAATTAAGTATCCATACTCGTTGAACCTATCGCAAAGTGAACTTTTATTCGTACCCAAAATTCGAGAATTGTATGATGTCTTTGAACAAGTTTTAGGTCTTTCAACCCAAAATTAGATTGAGTTTAGAATTGATCTGAAGAAGGATGCATGGCCAGTCGCTCTACCATTAAGGAACATGGCTCCTAAGGAAAGATAGAGTTAGACAAGCAGATCCCAAAATTATTGTAGAAAGGATTCATCCAACGAAGTACCTCAGAATGGCGAAACCTCATTGTCTTTGACACTAAGGCAAGTGGCTCATTAAGACTTTATATCAATTATATGGAACATAACAAGCTGATGAAGAAAAATAGGTATCCCTTACCTAGGATATATGATTTGTTTGATCATCTTGTGGGTGCTAAAGTCTTCTCCTAATTGGACTTGGCAACTGGATTTCATTAACTAAGGGTTACCAAGGATAGTAAACCAAAGACCGCATTTAGCACATCAGATGGACTCTATAAATGGGAGGTGATGCCTTTTGGATTAACGAATGCTCCCACATATTAAGTAGAGTATTTAGGGGACAGTTAAATAAATTTGTTGTAGTTTTTGTTGATGACATCTTAGTACTATCTAAAAGTGAAAGGGAGCATTCAAATCACTTTAGAGATATATTAGGAACTTTGAGAAAGCACAAGCTTAAAGCCAAGTTCTCAAAGTGCCACTTTTGGAAGAAGGAAGTAAGATTTCTTAGGCACTTGACTAGCAGTGGTCCCCGCAAAATGGAAGCTATTCAAAATTGGTAGGCTCGAAGGAAGCCATGAGGTTAGAAGTTTTCCAGGGTTAACAGGTTATTATAGGAAATTCATAAAGGATTTTGCAAAGATAGTAGTCCCTCTAACTCATTTGACCAAAATGAATTTAGTCTTTGTTTGAGATGACAAATAAACGGAAGCATTCAAGAAGCTATAGGAACTATTGATTGGTGCCCCGTTACTTGTCATCCCTGATGGAACAATGCCTTATACAATTTATAATGATGCATATGGAACAGGATTGGGTGCAGTTATTATGCAAGAAGGGAGGGTGATGCTTATGATAGTAAGCAACTGAAAGACCATGAGAAGAGATACCTGATGCACGGCTTGGAGTTTTCACCTTGTAGATGTAGAGACATTATCTTTTAGGGGAAAGTTTTGAGTTGTTTACTGACCATAAGTCACTCAATATAGATTTTCCAAAAAAGATTTAATTTTTTTTTATTTTGAAATAACTCAAATTTTTACTTTGACGAAAACACTCTTGTTTACTTTGGTGAAGGATTTACTCTCGAAAAGATGGTTGTTGATTGCTTGAACCTTTTGAAGTTTATTAAAATTGTTAAAAGCGATCGATAAAGTGATGGGTAGTGATTAAATTATACTTCATAGCGAGAGAAAGTATATATTAAAAGTTTCATGAAAATTGAACAAGTTTTATAATATTTTTAAAATTAGCACATATTCCATAATCATTTATAACCCTAACATCCTTCTTGCTGTCAATACACCAAAATTTGATATAGTTTGCATAAGTTGGTATTTAAAAAATAAGGAAATATATAAGTGTAATTTATAATTCTAGCCCAAAGCATTCACTTTCATTTAAAATTCCTCATGGTTATTCATAGGTGAATAGCTTTAATCTTCATATGTATGCTTCTATTCTCATTTAAAACTCTTTACGGTCATGCATGAATGAGACTCGTATACAAGAAAAAGATAAATATTTAAGTAGTTTCTAACCTTGTTTAATAGTTCTAACGGTTATGCATGGTTAGAAAATGTTCAACGTTCTTTTTTAAATAAATACTAACTCGTGTAAGAGTCCTAATGGATATGTATAGTTTGAAAGTGCTTGCTATTTTTTTGTATAATATCTAAAAGGGTAGTTTATAAATTTCTTTATTAAAATTACCACACTACTGCCACCGTATAAATTTCCCCTAAACCATAATCCTATTATCACTCTAAAGTGGTATTAGTATTTAATAAATAAATATTATGATTTTTGTTTGAGTAATTGGAATTTTAAAAATATATCTCTCTTTTGATATGATGTTTTTAATCAAATTTCATCACTACTTCAATTATATTTTTGATGATAACAAAAGGGGAAGAGAGGTTTTGATTTTGATGGTTGAGTAATACTTTACTGATATTCAAGTTTTATTTTTTATTATTTGAGAGTTATTTTTTACAGTTATTTTGCAATTATTTTGACAATTCAATTTTTCATTTTCAATTGCATGCACCTTTGTAGAGGAGTCTAGTTGTGGGGGAGCATCTAAATAGGGGGAGCTTGTACACCTCATGTCAAACACATTTGTTTAATCTAAAATCTTAATACATGTTTGTTATAATTAAAATTAGGAGATTGTAGAATATTATAGTTTGTGATTTTTGTTTGATGATAATAAACATATATAAATATAAATATGCATGTATATGTATATGTATTTAAATATGTTTGTTATAGTACTATTGCAATATCACAAAATGAAATAACCAATCAAAGTTATATTACAACAAACATTTTGTTTCAATAAAGTTTTTATAGTACACACGGGCTTCCACGGTATTTTTAATACCTATACAACACCACATTGTTGCTCTTATATCCAAATCACTCGCTTACTGACTCACTCATTCTAATTCAATTTGTTATCTTCTAGCTTCAACTATCATCTCTCTAATAAACTGCTTTGTCTATCAGATAAAAATTCAATGAAAAGGAAAAAGAAACAAATTCAAACTGCAAAAATATAATTGGTTTTGAAATAAAAATCACCTCAGTCTATTGGTTTTTTCTTTTCATACTTTGAAATAAACACCAAAAATATCAATAACGTACATTAGCAACCTACATCGTGCACGGTGCATCACTGTACATGTCATTAGGTTGTGCATACACAAAACCTATTTGCATCAATTCGGGTGCGGGGACAGATGCGAGGTCAAGCCAAACAACCTAAGACAATGCAAAAGCACAAGATCAAGCCCAATGAATTTTAGGCTCAACTCAATGCAATGAGTGATACAGCAAATCAAATTCATGTGCATCAAAACAAAAGTAAGAAATACAAAAGTGGACAAATGTATAAGTCCAGTAAATACACAAGTACACAAGAGCATGTGCATGGATACATGCATTAGGCAACAGGATGAAGTCTGGTTTAGAAATACAAAGGCTAGTACAGAATCAAGTGGAGTGAAAAAGTGTAGCCATTATGAAGTGCAATTCAGACATGCACACAAACAAAACAATCAAAGAAATGCTGCAACAAATCAATATCTCAAGGTCACCTAAATCTCAACTTCATCACTCGAGCGTTTTAAAAACTACCGCAACAAGCACCAATATATAAAAGTGCGAAAGCACATGAATACATACATTCCAGCACTAGCAAAAGGTAAAATAGCAGTTCTCAACATAATGCGTACAAAGCAAAAGGAAGTACAACACATAAGTATGCAAGTAGGACTGAACAAGTGCAGCACAGAAATGGTTAAGACAAAACCATTAACAGGTGCAAATTTATTTTTTATAAGATGAAAACACAAGGTCATAAAGGTCAACACAAGGAGACTGCATACAATCCCCGATGGAACAAAGCCTTTTACGGTTTATAATGATGCATATAACACAGGGATGGGTGCAGTTATTATGCAAGAAGGGAGGGTGATGCTTATGCTTGTAGGCAACTGAAGGACCATGAGAAGAGATACTCGGTGCATGACTTGGAGTTTTCACCTTGTAGATGCAGAGGCATTATCTTTTAGGGGAAAGGTTTGAGTTGTTTACTGACAATAAATCACTCAATATAGATTTTCCAAAAAGATTTTCATGTTTTTTATTTTTAAATAACTCATATTTTTTACTTTGGTGAAAACACTCTTGTTTACTTTGCTGAAGGATTTACTCTCGAAAAGTTGGTTGTTGATTGCTTGAACCTTTTGAAATTTATCAGAATTGTTAATAGCGATCGATAAAGTGATGGGTAGTGATTAAATTATACTTTATAGTGAGAGAAAGTATATATTAAAAGTTTCGTGAAAATTGAACAAATTTTATAATATTTTTAAAATTAGCACATATTCTAACCCTAACATCCTTCTTGCAGTCCATACACCAAAATTTATTATAGTTTGCATAAGTTAGAATTTAAAAAATAAGGAATTATATTTTTAAGTGTAATTTATAATTCTATCCCAAAGTATTCACTCTCATTTAATAGTCCTCACGGTTATTCATGGGTGAATAGCCTTAATTTTCGTATATATGCTTCCATTTTCATTTAAAACTCCTTATGGTTATGCATGAATGAGACTCATATACCAGAGAGGGATAAATGTTCAAGTAGTTTCTAACATTATTTAAAAGTTCTCATAATTTTGCAAGGTTGGAAAATGTTTAACGTTCTTTTTTAAATAACTACTAAACTCATTTAAGAGTCCTAACGGTTATGTATGTTTGAAAGTGCTTACTATTTTTTTGTATAATATTTAAAAGGGTAAATTATAAACTTCTTTCTAAAAAATACCACACTACTTCCATCGTATAAATTTCCCCTAAACCATAATCCTATTATTACTCTAAAGTGGAATTAGTGTTTAAGAAATAAAATATTATGATTTTTGTTTGATTAGTTAGTATTTTCAATACATCTCTCTTTTGATGATACGATGATTTTAATCAAAATTCATCACTACTTCAGTTATTTTTATTATTTTATGATAACAAAGGGGGAGAGAGGTTAAGATTTTGATCGTTGAGTGATAACTTTACTGATATTCAAGTTTTGTTTTTTATTATTTGAGAGTTATTTTTACAGTATTTTGCAATTATTTTGGTAAATCAATTTTTCATTTTCAATTGCATGCATCTTTGTAGGGGACTCTAGCTGTGGGAGGAGCATCTAAATAGGGGGAACTTGTACACATCACATCAAAAACATTTGTTTAATCTAAAATTTAATATATGTTTGTTATAATTAAAGTAAGAGAATATTATAGTTTGTGATTTTTGTTTAATGATAATAAACATATATTAACACAAATATATATATATATATATATATGCATTTAAATGTGTTTGTTATAGTACTATTGTAATATCACAGAATGAAATAACCAAATCAAAGCTGTATTATAACAAACATTTTGTTTCAGTACAGTTTTTATAGTACACACGAGCTTCCAGAATATTTTTTAATACATATACAACACCACATTGTCGCTCCCATATCCAACTCACTCACTCATTCTAACTCAATTTTTTATACTTTGGCTTTCACTATCTTCTCTCTAATTAATTTCTCTGTCTATCAGATAATAATTTAGTAAAAAGGAAAAAGAAACAAATTCTGAAGGAAATGCAGATTACGGATCTTAAGGCAGAATTAACGCTAGAGGGGGGTGAATAGTATTTAATTAATTTTGTAACGACCCAGAATTTATGTTATTTGAAATTCGTATATTTAATTGATTTTAAATATTCACAAGTTAATTTTATAAGCTGAGTAACTTATATTTTGAATATAGTGATTTAATTGGATAATTTAAATTGTTAATTTAATATTTGAAATTTTGTAAATAATTGGAATTTTAATTTAATGTGAATGAAAATAATTTATAAAGTTGAATTAAATTTTATTTGAATTAAATGATGTTAGTAAACTTTTAAAATTGAATTAAAAGTTAATTTGTAGAAATTGAATATTTTAATATTTAATTAACGTGTAAAAATAGTCATTTTTCAAACAGTCTCAGATTTCAACAAAATTAGTCTCATTGGATCCGTAATGTTATATTATTGTAGGATTTCAAATTTCATGTCAATCGAATTTATGGTTTAGTCGTGGCAAGCTAAAACGCGTAGAAAATTGTTTAAGTAAAATTTTCATTTAAATAAGTTGATTCGAAAACCTATCTTCCAAATATGATCGAATTGGCTCTCGATATATATATATATATATATATATATATATATATATATTTCATTGTGTTCGGAATATGGGTAAAACATTATATACGCCAGGCGGCACGCTTCAATTGTTGAAATATTTTCGGGTGAATAGTGTTTTGAAATTGTCTATATAAGGATGTTATTTTCCCAAACCGTAGCCAAGTTAGGCCAGCCGCCGTTTCTTCTTCAATGGCCGAAAATGCTCAAAATTTCTTCCCTCTATCTCTCTCAATCCACTAATAATTAGAAGAAACTCTCAACTACAATGTTTTAGAGCTCGATGAGAGCTACGAATCCATACAGTGATGATCTAATATATATGGTGCAACGATCGAGGAGAAAATTGCTCGCATTCGTTCGTTGTTTGGGCACAATTTTCTATGCACATAGGGGACCGAGTTTGTCGTTAATCAAGGTGAGGGGGAGCATGCAATGGCTGATCTAATGGCTATAGCCGATCGACGTTGAAGTGGACGTAGAGGTCGCAAAAATTTGTGGATTGAGAAATACTGAAATGCCCAAATTCGTTGATCCGAAGATACTGAATTATAGCTATCTCTGACACGTTGATCGCGCACGATACCGTGAAAAGAGATCTGCAATTCTTCAAGCGTTGATCAGGCGCACTTGATTCCGCGAATTGGCTTCAACAAACGATGATTCGAGCACACTCGAATAACGTAGGTGGAGATAGGGGATTGCACTCAACTACCAATTTGAATGAAAGCACAAAGCTAACAAACAAGAATTTTATTCAAAAATCACCAACCTACAAATGACCCGCCCTTGCCTATTTATAGGCTACAAAAACACACGGTTCAACTAGACAGTACCACTGACCTAACTTAGGTCGTCCGCGACTTATCTCATAAAAGACCACACGACTTGCGACTTACTTAGGTCGTACGCGACCTAACTATACAACCCTCCCAACGTTACAACATCACACGGCTTATCAATACAACGCACACGACTAACTGACTCGAGTTACAACACATAGCGACTTAAAACCTAAGTACAACACAGTACAAACAAATGACACGGCTTACGACTTAACGAGTTACAAACGACTCACGACTTAAGTACAACACAGTACAAACAAAATGACACGACTTACGACTTAACATATCCACGACCTAAGCTTCACATGGTGTTCCATTACACTTCTTGTTATCTCGTAAGTTGATAAGTCGTGGCTCTTTTAGGTCGTAACCCGCAAACTCGTTAGGTCGCGAACTCAATGCAACTTCCCCTTCTTGTTTCTTGTTAAGTCGTGAGCGACCTTTCTTGCCTTCCACGGTTCCATCTACGTTCTCTAGCTTGTTACCCTTCACCCCGTTAAGTCGTGAACGACTTAAAGTCTCGTCCTTAGGTCGTGAGCGACCTAAAATTCCCGAACGACCTAAAACCGTGGCCTTCTCTAAATGACCTAAGGGGCTTGAACAATTCAACCTTATTGATTCCGTAGATCGCGCTGCATCATCCTCCCCCGGTTGACAGAAAATTGACTTCGAATTTTCACCATCTTCTTCTACCACAAGTTCATTTCCGTTATACGGAATTAAGTATTTGACGTTGAAAACATCAGAAGTATGAACATCATTTGGTAACTTCAATTGATACGCATTCTCATTGATTTTCTTCAAAATTTCAACTGGACCAATTTTCCGCGCATTCAATTTATTGTATGTTCCCACCGGAAAACGATCTTTTGTCAACACTACGTAAACCAAATCACCTTTGTTAAATTCAACACTTCGTCGTTTCAAATCTGCAGTTCGCTTATACTTCTCATTTGACTTCTCCAATCGTTCCTGAACGATTCTATGACATTCCGTCAAACCATCAACAAAATCAATAGCTCGTTTAACGGTCCCCTTCGGTTGTGGTATTATCGTTAAATCCAACGGTCCTTTTGGTAAGCTTGAATATACAATCTGAAATGGACTGAAACCTGTACTACGATTTACCGCATGATTATGAGCAAACTCAGCTTGACATAACTTCATATCCCAGCTTTTCAGATTATCTTTCACCAGGCACCGTAGTAAATTTCCCAACAATCTGTTCACAACCTCCGTCTGTCCATCAGTTTGCGGATGGTAAGCGCTACTAAATTTCAGCTTCGTTCCGACCATCTTCCACAAACTTAACCAAAAATGACTCAGAAAACGAGTATCCCTATCCGACACAATAGATTCTGGCAACCCATGAAGTCGATAGATCTCCTTGAAATATAACTGAGCAACATGAACAACATCCGCCGTCTTCTTACAAGCAATAAAATGTGACATTTTCGAAAACCGGTCAACCACCACATAAATGGAATCATTACCCCGTTCTAGGCAACCCCAAAACAAAGTCCATGCTCACATCAACCCAAGGCTTAGTCGGTACGGGTAACGGCATATATAATCCTGCATCGTTCACGGTTCCCTTCGAAACCTGACAGATATGACATCTCTCCACAAACCTTTCAACCTCTTTCCTCATTGACGGCCAGAAATACGATTTCGTTATCAACTGCATTGTTCGATCACGGCCCACATGTCCTTCCTCGTGCAACTCCTTGATAATCTTCATTCTCAAGCTGCTCTCTGGAATACATAACCGATTTCTTTTAAACAGAAAACCATCCACCAACACAAATTCATCAACACTTCCCTCCTTGACTTTTTCAAAAAATTTCATAAAGTAAGGATCTTCTTCAATCAGCTCAGGCAATAGTTCAAAACCTGTCACCACAACTTTCATTGTCGTCAACAAATGACTTCTTCTGCTCAAAGCATCAACTACCCGATTTGTCACCCCTGATTTGTGCTTAACAACGAAAGTAAACTACTGCAAATAGGCAATCCACGATGCATGCCTTGCTGAAATCTTGTCATGTCCTTGCATATGCTTCAACGCCTCATGATCAGTGTAAAGAACAAACTCTTTTTGAAATAGATAGTGCCTCCAGTGTTTCACAGCTTGGACAATCGCATAAAACTCCACGTCATATGTACTATACCTCATCTTTGCTCCTGATAGCTTCTCACTAAAATATGAAATTGGTCGCCCCTTCTGGCTCAACACCCCTCCAATCCCAACCTTAGATGCATCAGTGTGTAGCTCAAACAACAACTGGAAATCTGGCAAAACAAGAATTGGTGCTGTTGTCAAAAGTTCTTTAAACTCCTCAAAAGCAACCCCTGCTTCCTCTGTCCATGAAAACTGCTTCCCTTTCATACAATCAATAACTGGTGCCATCACGCTACTGAAGTGTGGAATGAATCTTCGGTAGAATGACGCTTGCCCATGAAAACTTCTCACTTCTGTAATTGTCCTCGGCTGTGGCCAATTTCTAACTGCATCAACTTTATTCTGATCCACCTGGATACCTTCTCCCGATACAACATATCCCAGAAATAATACACTCCTTGCCATAAACACACATTTCTTCGTTGCGGCATAAAATTGTTCTTGTCGTAGTCCATCAACACTTCTCGCAAATGATGCAAGTGTTCCTCTGGACTTCCACTGTATATCAGAATATCATCAAAATATACCACCACGAATTTCCCGATAAAAGTTCTAAAAATTTGATTCATCACCCACATGAATGTACTTGGTGCATTCGAAAGACCAAACGGCATAACCAGCCATTCATACAACCCCTCTCGTGTCTTGAACGCTGTTTTCCATTCATCTCCCGGTCTAATTCGAATTTGATGATAACCGCTTTTCAAATCAATCTTCGAAAAGATAGTAGCCCCGCTCAACTGATCCAACAAATCATCCAATCTGGGCATTGGGAATCTGTACCTCATAGTGATCTTATTCAGCGCCCGACTATCGGTACACATCCTCCACGTTCCATCCTTCTTCGGCACCAACAGGGCTGGAACCGCACAAGGACGTAGACTTTCCTGCACACGCCCTTGTTCTAGCAATTCTTCCACTCGCCTTCGCAACTCCTCATGTTCCTTTGGACTCATCCGGTAATGTGGTCTATGTGGTAATACTGCTCCTGGCACAAGATCAATTTGATGTTGAATATCCCTCAACGGTAGTAACTCCGTTGGCAACTCGTCAGGAAATACATCACTGAATTCTTCCAATACCAGCTTCACTTCTTCAGGAACCTCTACCACTTCATGACTCTCTCGTCCAATCAACAAAAAGACTTCGGGCTCATCTTCGACTTCTTTAACAAACTCCTTCAAAGATAGCAAAGTTTTCAATTCTTCAATCTCCTCCAACTTGCTTTCCTTCTGTTGTTGCTTTTTGGGAACTAAAGTGATTTTAGTACCTTCAAACATGAAACTGTAGCTATTAGCACGACCATCATGTTGCACTGCTCTATCAAACTGCCATGGTCTGCCCAACAACAGATGACACACATCCATGTCCACTACATCACACCAAATTTCATCTTTGTATTTCTTCCCAATTGAAAATTTCACACAAGCTCTTCGTCCAACTTTCACCTCACCACCCTTCCTCAACCATGCTAACTTATACGGTTTAGGATGCTTCTCAGTTTTCAACTCCAACTTCTTCACCGCTTCCGTAGAGATAATATTGTCACAACTCCCAGCATCAATAACGAATTTGCAAACCTTCCCAAGGATATTGCATGTAGACTGAAAAATGTTATTCCTCAACCAGCTAGAATCATCCTCTTGCTTTGGTGTTAGACAAGACCTCCTCATCATCAAATTACACCCCTCATCTCCGGACAACTCTTCTTCCCCCTCATCATAAGGTGAATTAGAACATTCAGCTTCTTCTTCCTCATCTTCAACCTCAGCTATCATTGCTCTCTTCTTCGGCTTTGGACATTCGTTGCTTTTATGACCCAACTCCTGACAATTGTAACATTTGAAACCATTGTTAACCTTCGCCTTCTCACCCTCCTTCACAACTGGTTTTGCAACAGCTTTAGGAACATTAGAACTTCCGCTAACACCCTTCACTTGATTATTAGAATTGGTAAACACACCACCTCCTCGCCTTCCCTGCTTCTCCCAAGCCAACGCCTTCTGGTGTGCTTCTGCCACAGATCTTGGATCAAATATATTAACCATATCCTGGATCTGCATTCGCAATCCTCCAACAAATCTGGCAGTCAGCTGTTCTTCTGTCTCCATAATATCATTTCTAGCAATGAGTTGGTAAAATTCATCTGCATAATCATTAACTGACTTTGTCCCCTGCCTTAGATTCTGCAATCTTTGGTACATGAGTGATTGATAGTTGTAAGGTAAAAATGTAGCTTTCATCATCTTCTTCATTTTATCCCAAGCAACAACCTTCGACTTTCCCATCCGTTCTCGTGTAAGTTTGGTTTGCTGCCACCATGCCAAGCTCTCCCCCTCAACCTAGTAGCAACCAACTTCACTCGACGATTCTCCGGAACCTCCTTGAAATCAAAGATTTCTTCAACATTTGACAACCAGTCTAAAAATTCTTCCGCAACCATTCCACCCTTAAATTCACGAATTTCCATTTTCATCCCTGATTCCCAACGTCGATCATCATCAACATCCCGATACTGACGTCGTCCCTAATCTCGATCTCGGAAATGAACACTCCCTCTATCACCGTCAAACTCTTCATCAAAGTCTGATGCATATCGTTGTCGATCACGTCCCCTAAAATCTCTACCACCACCACTTCTACTACCAACATCCCTTCGATCACGATCATCAACATTCCTCCTACTTCGATTGTCAACACTTCTATGCTCTTGACTTTCTCTCCTCTCCCGATCTGAATGTGGTGAAACTCTACTTCCTCCATGGCACGATTCAGGTGAATTTCTTCTTCGACTTTGATTCATTTCAAGCATCATTCTTTCTAATCGACCAATCCCTTCATCAAACTTCTCATGCATACGTTGCTCCATTTGATCGACCTCTTCCCTTCTATACAATGCTTCAATATTTTGATGGCGGTTAGCTCTTCTCGGTGGCATGATTGAATCAAACAAATCAAACACAATCTCCAAAAACTTCAACAAAGCAAACTTCAAACTTCAATTGCACGGCTACCCCTAGCTCGGCTCCAACTCAACTTCAACAAAACAAGGCACGACTCAACTAGCTCGAACAAGATGAACGACCTAAGGCTCAGGTCGGCTCGGCTTCAAACTCTTCAATTCAAATATTTTGGCGCGCAACTCCCACGGCCAAGATTCAAACAATTTCCACACTTTGATCCAAAATGAAATGGATCGAAAACTTCCAACTTGTTGCAACAAAACGATGAACACGATGAATACAAACTTCAACAACTTCAAAAACGGCTCCAAGTCTCAGCTTAGCTATGATTGGCTAAGTCTAGCTTTGATACCAAACTGACACATCGGTAATTTGAAAAACAATTGAAAATGTGAAAGTAGTAATCGGTGGATTGAGAAATACTGAAATGCCCAAATTCGTTGATCCAAAGTTACCGAATTCTAGCTATCTCTGACACATTGATCGCGCACGATACATGAAAAGAGATCTGCAATTCTTCAAGCGTTGATCAGGCGCACTTGATTCCGCGAATTGGCTTCAACAAACGATGATTCGAGCGCACTCGAATAACGTAGGTGGAGATAGGAGATTACACTCAACTACCAATTTGAATGAAAGCAAAAAGCTAACAAAGAAGAATTTTATTCAAAAATCACCAACCTACAAATGACCCGCCCTTGCCTATTTATAGGCTACAACAACACACGGTTCAACTAGACAGTACCACCGACCTAACTTAGGTCGTCCGCGACTTATCTCATTAAAGACCACACGACTTACGACTTACTTAGGTCGTACGCGACCTAACTATACAACCCTCCCAACGTTACAACATCACACGGCTTATTAATACAACGCACGTGACCTAACTGACTCGAGTTACAACACATAGCGACTTAAAACCTAAGTACAACACAGTACAAACAAATGATACGACTTACGATTTAACGAGTTACAAACGACTCACGACTTAAGTACAACACAGTACAAACAAAATGACACGACTTACGACTTAACATATCCACGACCTAAGCTTCACATGGTGTTCCATTACACTTCTCGTTATCTCGTAAGTTGATAAGTCGTGGCTCTTTTAGGTCGTAACCCGCAAACTCGTTAGGTCGCGAACTCAGTGCAACTTCCCCTTCTTGTTTCCTGTTAAGTCGTGAGCGACCTTTCTTGCCTTCCACGGTGCCATCTACGTTCTCTAGCTCGTTACCCTTCACCCCGTTAAGTCGTGAACGACTTAAAGTCTCTTCCTTAGGTCGTGAGCGACCTTCGCTAGGTCGTGAGCGACCTAAAATTCCGGAACGTCCTAAAACCGTGGCCTTCTCCAAACGACCTAAGGGGCTTGAACAATTCAACCTTATTGATTCCGTAGATCGCGCTGCATCAGATTGGGTTGTGCGTGTGTGTTTTTCACGAAGGGGAAGAAGATGATAACGACGGTCAGATTTCTTCAAAGAAAAACGAACGGCTGCGATTAAAGCTAGGTTAAAAAATAAAAAGAAAATTGTAAATTTATATTATATAAATTCATATAAACTTCTAAAATGCATAACTTCTTTATACGAATTCTATTTTTGATGAAACAAGTTGCGTTGGGTCCATGTTGATGAGAACTACATTTTAGAGCTGGTTTGGAGTTGATAGGAGCTAGCGTAAATTTTGGGTAAAATTAAACGGTTGTTTAATTTTATTCGGAATAAAACACTACAACTGCTATTGGAACCAAAGTGAGTACAACTCACTCTTTCTGACTCAATGATATTTTTATATAAGTGAGAATTAATATTATTATGCCAATTGATGATTGTTTTGATGATATATGATATATTACCTATATATTGATTGGTATTTGGATATATTCCTGCCTATTGGAGTAGATAAGACCCTATACGTTCCCCTGTATGAGAAGATGAACTTTTGTACGCACTTCTGCCTCGAAGCGGACATTGTACGCATATTCTAATATGTATATTTGTTGCAGATGACAGGTTGGAGGGATCCAACTGGATTCCTCATCAGTATTGGTTTTATTTACAAATATTGTGATATATGCTGTTATCATGTGATATATGATGTTTTTGATGCCGTGATTAATGTATTTAGTGTTGTTGCAGCATTGGGCCTATTTTGGTTTTTTAAAAATGGTAAAGTGATGATTTCAAATTGAAAAGGATTTTCAAAGTGATTTTGAAAATAGATATTTTTTAATTGTTAAGGAAATGAATTTATTTTAAATAAATAAATAAATATTATAATTTTTATGTTATATAAATTATGATTTTTAGAAAATATAATCAGAATTTGATTTTTGAAATATGGAGTTAACTATTTTGTAAATAGTTTAAATTGAGATTTTGAACTTATTATAAACGGATTATATTTATATATAAGATTTATAAAATTGAGATTTTGAACTTATTATAAACGGATTATATTTATATATAAGATTTATAAATTGATATTTTATAAATAAAAATGGTGGAATTGTAAAGGAGTTTTTGTAAATGTTAAAATGGAGTTATAAATGGATTTTATAAGTAAATAAGGATTTTGAATTTGTAAAGTTATAAAATGAATGATTTTTCAAATAAGAGATTTATAAGTAATTGACTTATAAATTTGATTTTGCCATGTAGATGGGTTATAAATGGAATTTTTTAATAAAGGAGTTTTATAAATTGAAGTTTTTATAAAATATAAATGTGACTTATAAACATTATTTTATACATATGAAATCAATTTAAATTGATAAACTAGATATAGAAGTTTATTAAAGGAATTTCATCCACGATTTTGGACAGTGGATAATCCTTAATTAAAAGTGCAATAGTAATGAATTTGGTTAGGAATTAAATCCACTATTTTGGACAGTGGATTATCCTTTAATAAATATGTAGAAGTATTGATTTGGTTAGAGAATTAAATCCATGATTTTGGATAGTGGATAATCCTTTAAATTAAATGTTGCAATAATAATGAATTTGGTTAGAGAAATATATTCAGGATTTTGGACAGTGAATAATCTTTTAAATTTAAAGACAAGTTTTTAAAAGTGATATTTTAAACGAAGTTAAATGATTTAAAGATGTTTTAAAATGTGTGAAGTATCGAATACATTGATTTCAACATTCATTATTGAAATAGACGTTTTCGAGAAGTAAGGAATGATGGACTATAACACTGTTGTTATAATAAATGATTTTCGAAAGGAGATGTTTTGCATAGTATATGAGATTTATATATCTATCTAATTTTCGAATCCCTATACTAATGATTTTGGGTTGTCGTAACGATGTTTTACACAACATTCATTTGACCCAAATAATATGTTTAAGTGAATGTTTTCCTTAAAGGATAAAATATATACTTAATCGTGATTTAAATATATGTAATATTTTCTCAGTGTTAAAAATAAAGAGATTGTGAATTACTTATTATTACATAAGTATATGGAAATGTTTTCCAATATAGAAGTTGAAATGGTTTGAGAATATATCTTTTTAAAGATAATTTGAAGTGAATATTTGGCAAGTGATTTAATTAATAAAAGATTAATTAAAGGGCCTGGTGATTGCTTATGGTGCTAGATATTTGTTTGTTTGCTTGGATAGTTAAATAACCGACTATCAAATTTGGCCATTTAGTTCCTCGACTTTATGTGGGAACTATTTATTCGTACACTTAGTACGTAGCCATCTGTGTAGGCTTGATTATCATTTGTGTTGAGGATGTTGATTCGTGTAGTGCGGAGTATTACTCTAATCTATCGAGCTTCCTTCTTGGCTGAAGAATAGCAAGTTGAAAGTTGGAGACGTGATAAGTCTATGAGACTTAGTTTCTGTATGAGGTTGAGAAATGCTTTTGCGTTGTTGGTGCGGAGAGACCAGGATCAGTTTATTCGAAAACCACTTCAGACCAACATTTATGCGACGATTGTGCAGGTTGGTTATGATGATATTGATATTCCAGATTTTCATAGTGGAGGACTGCTTGTTGATTGTTTGGGGTTAAAATCCCAATATACATCTAGTAGCACTAGTCTCTTTGTTATGAAATATCCAATGCAAGGACTATGCGATACTAACCCTAGGAATTTCCCGATAGGATGTGGTAGGAAAGTACCTTCGGTTTGTCCTGTTCCTGGACAACTTGTATGAATGTTTGTTTGACATTGCATTTCTAAGATTACGTACATTGGTTTTTCAAACGTACATCAGTGGTGGCGGAAAAGGAAACTTCTCTTAGCTTAACATCCTCCTTGAGACGTATGAGCTTTAGGGTTGTTTTTTTGTGGAAGGCAATTAGTAGTCAACGGAAATGGCCGTGTGGAATTCAAACTGATGTGATATGTGACATGTGAAAGGTAATCGTTACCTCAGGCCTCATCAACCGGAAATGACCGAAATAGGGTTGGATATAGCAGGGCTAAGTGGGTCGCTCCCAATTAGGATATAATCATCCTCTTCTAGATATTTTTACACGCTATGACATCGTGTATCTGATTATTATGGTTTGTATGCTATAAGGGCCCTCGAAAAAGGTCGGTAACGATCGGAGGATGACATATTCGGTACTATCTAGTTACAGAGGTAGGCCAGTCTTGTGTTGGTAGAGGGCAAATGTTCTATGCCTCGGAACATCCATCTAGAGGTGTTCCCTTCGGAAGGTAGTCCCTTCACCTGGTCATTTGTATGGAAATCCAAACTCCACTACGTACCTGCCATTTTGATTGTATTACCCATTTTGGGCTATATGCTGGAATTTAATCAATGTAACAATTTCGGCTTTGATTAATATTGTTTGTGTAATAGACACTATTATAATATAAGAGGATTTGATATGAAATATTTTGGTTATCATAAGGTAAAAAAATGTCCGTGTTTATGTGTGGGCGTGTCTTACGAGATACTTTTGTTTTAAAAGGAAAAGTTTGGTAATTTAATAAATTCAGTTGAGTGTGTTTCTCACACTGGTTTACCAGACTGATCTGGGCATTCTTTCCTTTCAATGCTCGGGTCAGACCGAGTATATTTACAGGTTTCAATTTGGTGCTTTAGGAGCTTCAGCAGAAGAGCTAGAGATCTTCATTTTCGTATACACGCATTAGTTTTGATTATCCGTGTTGTGCATTGTTGTTATTTATATTATCAGCAATTGTAAGGATAGGTTATTATAACTGTCCAGGCTAATGATTAATGATTGACTGTTGAACTCTGATTGATGTATGTATATACAGTTTCTACTTTGTAAAGATCATTGATATGATATTACATGTTATTCCGTTGCGATGTGAGATTCTGTATTGTTCTGTTTGGTTCTCTCTTCTCTCTTTCTTCTCTTCTTCTCTCTTCTTTTCTTTCTCTTGGCTTTCCGTCAGTCTGTGCTTTTTGGCTCGGACATGTGTGGTTTATTGTCGATTCAATGGGTACGAATTTGCGGGTCGTCACAAATTTTATGAAATCTTTTCAAATTAAACATAAACAGATGAGATTCATGAACACAGAAATAATCAAAGAATTAGACATAGATACAAATAGTAAATAAAAAGCAGTAAAGGAAAGAACACACCAAAATTTTATACTGGTTCGGAGTTACCCTACATCCAGTCCCGCACAATTTCTCATGCATATTTCTTTTCGAATATATTGTCGATATTACAACCTCAATTTCAGGGTCTTGAGATACACCTTACTTTCTTCGAGTCTGGGGCAAACTCTCTTGATTTAATTAGGCTACAAGGTCACCTAATTGATTTAAAGGTTACAGTCACACCCAATTGATTTACAGGCTACAATCACATCGTTTCCAATATCACTTTGATAGATAGAGAGTCTCGATGCGCTTTTTTGATTACAAATGATCCTATAACTCTGAATAGCACTGAGATCTTTGAGAGAGAGCAGTAGAGAATCAAACTAGAGATAACCAAGTTTGATTCGCTTAGGATTTCAGCAGAGTTTTGTTAAGAATATTTGAAAATAAGAATGGAAGAGAAAGAGGAGAGAAAACTACGAAAACTTGAGTAAAAATTCATTGAAAACAACTGGTATTTATAGGAGAATAACAGTCACTTCCATTCACGAAAGGTTATGACGAATAGACACTTCTTTTAAAAATTTGAATTTTGAATTCAACGGTTACCATGTCGGCATGGGGGGATGGGGTATGCTGACATGCCCTAGTGAATTTTGAAAATAGATTTTTCTTTTAAAAATGATTTCTATTCTAAAACTTGTCAAAACAATTTCTGAAGTTTATAAACCATTTTGAATATAGTTTAAACTTATAAAGGAGATTTAAAAAGTAATCTTAAAAATGTATAATTTATGTTACAAAAGCAATATTAAAAACTAAGTATAGAATATATTTTTGAGATTTTAAACTTATAATATTAAAACCAGGAGATAATTTAAAAATAAGAGACGATTTTGAAATCAAAATATAAAAGATGGTAAGAATAATTTAAGGCTAAAATATTTAAACCGAGAGAGATGACTTTTAAAATTTTTTTGAAAAATATTTAAAATAAATCATTTTATGGATTCCATTCCACTAGAGAAGGTCATGGGTTCCATCCACTAAAGAGGTCGTGGATTCCATCCCACTATTAAAGAAAGATGGTGGATTCCATTCCACAATTAAAATCCGAATAAACATTTTAGTGCTATTATGAAGTTTTAACATAAATCTAGACTCTATTACTTATCTGGATATCTTGAACTCTTGAAATCTTGAACTCTTGATAGTCATGTGTCTTCAGTCTTAATTTCTTCAATCTTGAATTCATCACTCTTGAATCTCTATACTGTACAGTCTTCATTCTTCAGTACTTGCATATATATCCTACATATGCATATATATCTAGACTAGAATATTAGTATTTATATTTTATAACGAGGCCTAAGGTTGTTGTCATCAAAACCATCATCTCAAGAACTTACAATCTCCCCCTTTTTATGACGACAATCTTTGTTTATAAAATCTATTGCATAAAACTCTTGATTCTACTCTAACTTTCCCTTATTCCAACAACACCTCCTTAATCTACTAACTCCCACTTAATCTAAGAATATCTATCTAACCTATTTTATAATTCTCCCTCTTTGTCATCAACAAAAACTAATCCTAGACTACATAACTCCCCCTTAAACTAATACTATGAAACTAAATGTTAATAACGAAGTATAATAAGCGAAACATAAATATAATTTTATTTTATATGTTGTTATATTACCATATATACACAACCATATACAAATACACAATATATAAAAACGTTAACATAAAAAAAACTAACGAGAGTCTTTGATAATTGGTGACTTGTGAATCAAACAATTTGGGTAATGGAGACAAAAGTTTCCACGTTGTTCAACCAAATTACCATTTTTACCAAAACAGACTTCTCTGATGCAAACAAATTTATCGTCTTTGTCCATTTGCGCTTCTTCTTCTTCTTCTTCTTCTTCATCTTCTTCTTCTTCTTTGTCGTCGTCGTCTTCCTTTAATGGATTATGAATATGAATGTTAGAGGAGTCATCTTCAATCACGATAGGCTCTGCATGATTATCCATTAGAAATTTTTACAAATTTCTAAGGATTTCGCCTTGTTTCTCTTGTTCCTTAGCCATCTTTATTTGCATCACTTGTAACTCAGTCATCATTTGCAGAGAGTCCGTCAAAGTTTTCTCTATCTTCATGACTCGAGCTAGTGTAGTTCATTGAAACGGACCAACATTAGGAGAAGAGAAAGAAACGGTCGTATTTTTATCTGATTTGGAAGAGGAGGCCATTATTTTATGTTTTCAGAAGTTTATTATATGGAGAAATGAAGTGGAAGATAGAAGAATTCGAATTATAGAGAATATATAACTACCAAACTAATTTTAGAGGGAAAATCAAAATTTCAAAATTTACCATTGTATGTCGACATGGGGGGTAGGGGGTGTCGACATCCTTATGGAAATTTTGACAATTTTATTTTATTTATTTTTATTTATTTAAATATATGTTACTATATTCTATATTCTATATCTCGGTTATAGAGCAAATACCTAGTTCTTTTCTAAATTTAGTAAAGGTTGATTGATTCAAAGGTTTGGTCAGAATATTAGCTATTTGATTCTCAATGTTGATAAATTCAAGAGAAATAACTCTTTACTTATATTATCTCTGAGAAAATGATGTTTAATATCAATATGTTTGGTTCTAGCATAATGAGTAGGATTTTTTGGATAAATTTATTGCGCTTGTATTATCACAATAAATTGGTGATTTTGAATTATTTAATCCAAAGTCTTTTAGGGTCTGTTGCATATAGATAACTTGAGAACAAGCCGAAGCAACAGAGATATATTCTGCTTCAGTTGTTGATAGAGAGACAATATTTTGCTTTTTACTAAACAAGAGAATGTCCTAGAAAGTGACAAGTTCCACTTGTACTTTTTCAGTCTGATTTACAACCAGCATAGTCTGCATCACAATATGAGATTAAATCAAATGAATCATTTTTAGGGTGAAATAGGCCATAGTCTAAAGTGTGTTTAACATATCTTATGATACGTTTAACAGCTTTTAAATGGGTCTATTTGGGTTGAGATTGGTATCTTGCATAGAGACAAACACTATGCATGATATCAGGTCGACTCGCAGTTATATAGAGTAGCGACTCAATCATTCCCATGTATAGTTTTGATCAACTTCTTTTGACATGTCTTCTTTATTTAAGGCTTCATTGGTTGCCATGGGAGTGGGTTTTCCACTTGCGGTGGTCATACCAAAATTACTAATTAAATCCCTAGCATACTTTTCTTGACTAATGAAAATACCACTATCTAATTGTTTTATTTGCAATCCTAAAAAGAAAGTAAGTTCACCCATATGACTCATCTCGAACTCTTTTGTCATTATTTCAGAAAACTGTTTGTTCATTTCATTGTTTGTTGATCCAAAAATTATATCATCTACATATATCTGTACTAGTTGAATATCATTTTTGTTTCTTTTAATAAAAAGAGTATTATCTACTTTACCAATTTCAAAATTTGATTATAATAGGTAAGATCTTAATCTGTCATACCAGGTTCTAGGAGCTTGTTTCAGACCATATAAAGCTTTCTTTAATTTGTAAACATGATTTGGAAAATTTTCATCTTCAAAAAGTGGGGGTTGTTCAACATAAACATCTTCTTTTAAAAAAACCATTTAAAAATGAACCTTTGACATCCATTTGAAATAATTTGAAATTGTTATGGTTTGCGAAAGCAAGTAGAATTCTAATGGCTTCTAATCTTGCTACGGGTGCAAAGGTTTCATCATTTCTTCTTGACAATAACTTTGTGCGACTAACCGAGCTTTATTTCTAATGGCCTCACCTTGTTCATTCATTCTATTTTTATAAACCCATTTAGTTCCTATTATAGTTTTGTCCTCAGGTCTAGGAACAGGTTCCCATACATCATTTGTGGTAAATTAATTCAGTTCTTCTTACATGGCAAGAATTCATGAATCATCAGATGATGCTTCATTTGGATTTTTAGGTTCAATAGTTGATATAAAAGCTACATTGCTCATCTTATTTAGTTGATTTCTTGTTCTAACAACAGATTCAATATTTCCTAGTATATTTTCTACAGGATGATCTTTTAAAAGCCCGATCCTTTTATTAGGATGAATAGTTTCACAATTTGTTTCATTTGATTCATTATTTAAAGTAACAAAATCATCTTCATCATTTATTTGAATAAAATCTTTGAAATTTTCATTAAAAGATACATGCATTGTTTCTTCAATGATGTTATTTTATAAATTGAGAACTCTGTATGCTTTACTTCTATTAGAATATCCAATAATGTTTCCTTTGTCGGATTTAGGATCAAATCTATTCAAATTGACTTTTGAATTTAGAATGAAACATTTACTTACAAAAACTTTAAAATAAGACACCTTTGGTTTCTTATTGAAAAGAAGTTCATATGGTGTTTTATTGGATGAAGGTCTAATTAAAATCTTTTCAAAATGTAACAAGCTGTAGCGACTGCTTCAGCCCAAAAATTACTTGGTAATTTACTATCTGAAAGCATAGTTCTAGCACACTCCTGAATCGTCCTATTTTTACGTTCTACCACTCTGTTTTGTTGTGGAGTTCTTGGAAAGAAAAAACTATAAGTTATTTATTTTTTATTAAAAAAATTCTCAAAATTTTCATTTTCAAATTCTCCACTGTGATCACTACGAATAGTTTTGATTTTTAAAGAAAGTTGATTTTGAATTCTTTCTGCAAAAGTTTTAAATAAATCAAAAGCATCACTTTTAAGTTTCAAAAAATTGTCCATGTAAATCTAGAATAATCATCTACAATTATAAAAACATATTTACTGTGATTTATTAACTGAATTTGAGATGGACCAAACAAATCTAAATGAAGTAACTCAAGAGTTTTTGAAGTTGAAATCATATCTTTTAATTTGAATGAACTCTTTCTAAGTTTTTCTAATTGACAAGCATCACATATACTATCTACATTAAAATTCATTTTAGGGAGACCTCTTACTAAATCAAGTTTTGATAGTCTAGTTAAATGTTTGAAATTCAAATGCCCAAGTCTTTTATGCCAAATCCAAGGGTCACTTGTATTAGCCAAAAGACATAGGTTATCATTTGAGATTTTCATACTGAGAATATAAATATTTTTCTTCTCAATTCCTTCAAAGATAATATTCGATTTATTATCTTTGATGTGACACTTATCTTTTTCAAAGTTAATTTTGTAGCCCTTATCACAAAGTCGACTTATACTAAGAAAAATATGTTTTAGATTCTTAACTAACAAAACATCAGAAATAGTGGGAGTTTTAGAGTTACTGACATTACCGATGCCAATCACATATCCTTTTGAGTTATCTCCAAAGTTGACTAGTCCTCCATTTTCATAAATTATGTCATTTGATATCTCTGGATTGTCAGTCATGTGTCTCCAACATCCACTATCAAGTATCATTTGTTTTTCTTGATTTTCACCATTTGTCCCATTGAGTGTTGATTTATCAAAAGCCATATAACACATCTGTTCCTACATAACATACAAATTCGGTAGATAACTTGATTTTCTATGATAACAATATGCAAACTTATGAAATAATGAAGATATGGACAGTTTTGAAATTGTGTTTACAAAATCTCTAAAAATTTCCATTTTAAACTTTTTCAAAATTTGGATTATGATAACTTGAAAACCTGGCTCTAATATCAATTGAAGGAAATGCGGATTACGGATCTTAAGGCAGAATTAACACTAGAGCGGGGGGGGGGGGGGGGTGAATAGTGTTTAATTGAATTTATGGAATATTTTGAAATCTTTTCAACTTAAACACAAATAGATGTAATTCACAAACATAGAATCAGAGCCGGATGTAAATAGTAAATAAAAACAGTAAAGGAACGAAAACACCAAAATTTTATAGTGGTTCGGAGTTACCCTACATCCTGTCCCACACAATTTCTTATGCAGATTTCTTTTCAAATATAATGTCGATATTACAACTTCGATTTCAAGGCCATGAGATACACCCTCTTGTCTTCGAATCCATGGCAAACTCTCTTGATTTAACCTGGCTACAAGATCACGTAATTTATTTATGGGATACATGCACACCCAATTGATTTACAGGCTACAATCACACCGTTTCCAATATCACTTTGATAGATAGAGAGACTCAATACGCTTCTTTAATTACAAATGATCCTATACTCTGAATATCACTGAGATCTTTGAGAGAGAGTGGCAGAGAATCAAACTAGAGATGATTGAGTTTGATTCACTTAGGATTTCGGCAGAGTTTTGTTAAGAATATTTGAAAATAAGAATGGAAGAGAAAGAGGAGAGAAAACTAAGAAAACTTGAGTAAAAATTAATTGAAAACAACTGGTATTTATGGAAGAATAACGGTCATGTCCATTCACGAAAGGTTGTGAAGAATAGACACTTCGTTTGAAATTTTGAATTTTGAATTCAACGGTCACCTTGTCAGCATGGGGGGATGGGGTATGTCGACATGCCCTAGTGAATTTTGAAAATTGAATTTTCTTTTAAAAATGATTTCTATTCTAAAACTTGTCAAAACAATTTCTGAAGATTTAAAGCATTTTGAATATAGTTTAAACTTATAAAAGATATTTAAAAAGTAATTTTAAAAATAAATAATATACATTACAAAAGTAATATTAAGAACTAACTATAGAATATATCTATGAGATTTTAAAACTTATAATATTAAAACCAGGAGATGGTTTAAAAATAAGAGATAATTTTGAAATAAAAATATAAAATATGATAAAATAGTTTAAGGATAAAATATTTAAACCGAGAGAGATGACTTTTAAAAAGTTTTTGAAAAATATTTAAATTAAATCATTTTGAAAATTTTGTGGATTCCATTCCACAAGAGAAAGTTGTGGGTTCCATCCCACTAAAGAGGTTGTGGGTTTCATCCCACTATTAACACGAGAAGGTGGATTCCATTCCACAATTAAAATCAAAATAAAGATTTTAGTGCTATTATGAAGTTTTAACATAAATCTAGACTCTATTACTTGTCTTAATATCTTGAACTCTTGAACTCTTGATACTCATGAATCTTGATTTCTTTAATCTTGAATTCGTCAGTCTTGAATCTCTATACTGTACAGTCTATATTCTTCAGTACCTGCATATATATCATGCATATACATATATATCTAAACAAAAATATTAGTATTTATATTTTATAACAAGTCCCAAGGTTGTTGTCATCAAAACCACATCTCAAGAACTAACAAATTCAAACTGCAAAATATATATGGTTTTGAATTCGACATCACCTCAGTCTATTGGTTTTGTTCTTTTCATACTTTGAAATAAACACCAAAAATATCAATAACGTACATGAGCAACCTACATCGTGCATAGTGCATCACTATACGTGTCATTAGGCCATGCCCACACAAAACCTACTTGCATCGATTCGAGTGAAGGGACAAATGCGAGGTCAAGCCAGACAACCTAATACAATGCAAAAGCACGAGGTCAAGCACAATGAATTTCAAGCTCAAATCATGGCAATGAGTGATATAGGAAATCAAAGTCATGTGCACGAAAACAAAAGTAAGAAATACACAAGCAGACAAATGCACAAGTTCGGTAAATACACAAGTACACAAGAGCATGTGCATGGAAACATGTATTAGGCAATGCAATGAAGTCAGGTTTTGAAATAGAAAGGCTAGTACAGATTTAAGTGGAGTGAAAAGTGCAGCCATTATGAAGTGCAATTCAGAAATGCACACAAACAAAACAATCAAAGAAATGCTATAACAAATCAGTATATCATGGTCACCTAAAACTCAACTTCATCACTCCAGCATTTCAAAAACTACCGCAACAAGTACCAACAGATAAAAGTGCGAAAGCACAAGGATACATACATTCCAACACTAGCAAAAGGTAAAATAGCAATTCTCAACATAATGCGTACAAAGCAAAAGGAAGTACAACACACAAGCATGCCGTAGAACCAGAAAAATGCAGCACAAAAATGGTTAAGACAAAACCATAAATAGGTGCATATTTATTTTTTATAAGATGAACACACAAGGTTATAAAGGTCAACACAAGGATAGTGCGTATAGGCCAGATAAGGAAGCAACCAAACTCATATATATACCAGTACAACAAGGAAATACATGCACTCAAGCATGTATACACAGGCAAGCACAACAATCAAAGAAACTCAAACCATAACCAAATCAAACTACTAGCAAACTGCCTAGCCATCTCTACCTTTAACATGGTCATCTCCTCATCTACAATGTGAAATAAAATCAACCAAAAAACTTGCTAGCACCTCACCAATTCAAGTATCATCATGGGGCATAGAAAGCACAAAGGGAAGGTACATTCATTCACACATACATACATGTATACATATGTATGTGTATACATGGACATTAGTGCATCTTAGATTATTAGAAAACATGCATCATAAAAGCACTCACAAATCAAACCCAACAGTAAGTGTAAAGAACAATTTTTGCCGAATTTCCAGTGAGATATTTCATCGTCTTCACCTATAACTATAACCTTCTTTGTTCGTTAAGAGGATCTTTTTATGCTTACTGCTTTGGACTCCATTATAATCAAGTGCTATTGTCATTACTACATTGTAATCAGATTTACAAATGATCAATAAAGCAAATTCTTCAAAGTGGACGTAGGCACGCAATGCCGAACCACTATAAATCCTCATGTCTTTGTTGCTTCCTAATTCTATTTACTTACTTACTTACCTTCTCTTTTTAAATTTGATTATTCTTCATTTATTTCTCTACTATTTTATTCTTGAGTTTTTAAGCCTACTTTTGATGCAAACATTTTGGTGCTTTCATTGAGAGAGCTTGATTCTCAGCATTTTCAGATCCATTTGTTGCTACTGGATTGCATAAATCCCTCAGAGGAGATCCATAATCATCCTGAAGAAGCTTGCTTATACTATTCAGATTTGCAAAAGTCTAAGTAAAGCTATCAATAATGGTTAGGAACAAAAGATCTAATTCTCATAATACATAAGGAAACAAGAATGCTAACATCCAGTAAGGAGGCGAGAAATCAACCAGTGGATGCGAATTCTATCAATCCACTTGATGTCTAGAATCCAACTAATTCCATACGAGGTCTGAATTCTAGAATCTAGTGAGAGAGCTAGTGGATAGCCATTGACAACTGAATCAGCAAATTCAAGCCGATATTAATCTAATGAACCAACTCAATCAGCAACATCATGGGAAAGCAAGGAGGGACCCTACCCCTACTCTGCATCAGAGAGTTCTAGTTCACCGGACGACTATCACACAAGCAGATGCCACAAAAACGGATGGATACCTCGCTGAAGCATCAACTCACCTTTCATCGATCGTTCCAGACAGAGTGACAACGTTGCCAATCCATTTGGAACAAGCAGTATCGATCGTTCCTTAGATGGACGATACCAACCAGTGACAGTAGGGTTTCATGTCGATGATGTTGTGATTCATCTGGATGCTAGAGTTCAAGCAAATGCTGATTGATTAATTCCTGGAATGATGATGAAGTGAATATATGCGATATTCCTCGAGAGGATGTTGAGCCAAGAAGGCATGGAACGGCCTGTAGACATCGACCGAACCATTCTCGTGAGGTGGAGCACAACTATCGCTTAGCTTTGACTATCTAAACGTCGGGTTTGTCGGCTATGGTCAGATAGTTAGTGAGAGAGAGCCAAGATTTGACCAATGATGACCGAGGAATCTCGAGAAGTCATACCTCGTTCATTGAGAATATCTTACATGCCGAGTATCCAAGAAGGTTCAATATGCCATCGATGCCTACCTACAATTGCAAAACTAACCCTAGGCAGCACATTATGAGATATAAATGGCTAATTGATTCTGCACAAGCTGATGATGAAACCAAGCGTTGATGTTTTCCAACCACTCTCTGGAATAACAACGATGTGATTTACAAGACTACCCCCACGGTCAATTTCTAGATTTGACAATTTAGCAACAACGTTTATGGAGCAGTTCCTTATGCACGCAACTCACCCTAAAGATGTAAAGTCTTTATCCAGTTTGATTCAGGCTATGGGAGAATCACTGAAAGATTATTTAAATAGGTTCCATATAGTAGTCACGGAAGTAAGTAATCCAAATGACTATTCAATATTGATGGTGGGCAGGTGGGATTGACCCAGATTCTGATATTCGTGATTAATTAGCTAGCAAGCCAACCACAACGTTGGAGCATTTTTATGCGAAAGCACCTCAGTATTTGAGGAAAGAGGAAGCCATATGCTATAGGAAGAAGAATGTTATGGATTAAGGGAGAGGAAGTGCAGAGTAACATTGCAGTAAAGCAATCGGATGATAGTTCTAGAAAAGTTTAAGTAAATGTCCAAAATAAACCGAATCAACGAAAAAAGGAGGAGATAGGAGCCGAGAACGAAAGAGGGATTCTGGAAGAGGAAAGCCTAGGATTTCAATGTACGGTACCTATACGCCACTGACATCTGTAAAGAATATTTATTTGTCTACCTACAACACCATGTAGTACAAGAAGCAGCTTCCAAAAGAATCAATGGAGAAACGGAAACAAACTGGAAAGTATTATCAATTTCATGAATGTTATGACCCTAACACAAATGAGTATAGGCATCTCTAGGATATTATCGAGAAATTGATTCGAGAAAGAAAGTTATAGTATTTTGTGAAAGCCTTGCAGGATGGTAGGCAAGGGAAATCCGACCCCAACCGGGGACAAGCACCGCATAGGGCTGCGAAGCCTCCACAGACTATTAAGAGATTAGCAATCGATACAACAGTCGAACGACCATATCCAGCTGATAAAAGTTGGCATGAGACGGAGCACTAGGGTAGCATGATCAAGCATGTCAATTTTGAATGTTTTTCCAAGTACAGAAGATGGAGCTCTGGCAAAAGAGCAACGTATAATGATAGATGACATTGTGTTTAGAAATAGAGATGCAGAAAAGGTCGAGGCACTGATGATCAATCCAATGGTCATTTCTGCCATGATTGGCCCCGCCTTAGTGAGGAGGATTTTGTTTGATTGTGGAAGCTCCGTGACTATAATTTTCAAAAAATCTTATGATCGGATGAGATGAAAGCCAATGACTTGAAACCATCTAAAGCCCGCATTCATGGCTTTAATGGTGTTGAAAACGAAGTTGTTGGTTATGTTGAATTGCTCGTGGAGTTGGGATAAAGTAATCATAGGAGAGTGCATATTTTGCCATTTTTTCTTTTCGATGTTGACTCTTTATATAATGCTTTTCTGGGTCGACCATCCCTAGCTGATTTAGCTCTTGCCCCATAGTGTTTTACTTTGAGGTTTCTGACAGATAATGGTGTTGGAGTTGTTCGCTGTGATCAAGTGACCAGACGTACCTGCTATGTAGCTAAATTGAGGGATGATCAAAGGAAGGAGAAAGGTAAGTGTGTGGACAAGTCTCTCAGCACCCAAGCCACTGAAAATTGACAACCAGTGCCTGAGCCTTGGCTCGGGTTCCACAGTCGGTTCTATAGGTATAAATTCAAGGGATGACGAAGAGGAACCAAAAATGACCAAGACTGCACCGGCTGAGCTGACAATTGACATCACGTTTAGCCAGGACAACCCGTCACTGGTCCTAAAAATTGAATCGCAGCTTAGCCCCCGATGATGAACGAACTTGCTAGTTTTCTCCAAGCATATCTCAACGTGTTCACTTGGACTCACTTTGACATGTGTGGGATCTCACCTACCATTGTGGGCCATGCATTGAAATATCGACCCATGGCATGTTCCGGTGAAACGAAAAAGGCATGGCATGGATTCGAAGAGATCTGCTAGTCATAAAGAGGAGGTGGATAGGCTCAAAGACAATGGGTTTATTCGCAAAGCCCTCCACCCTAAATGGTATCTAATGTTGTACTATGAGAAAGGCGAATGGGAAATAGCAGACATGCATTGATTACTCGAACTTGAACAAGATATGCCTAAAAATAGTTTTCCCCTTCCAAGGATCAACCAGCTTGTAGACACGGCCGCGGAACATGAGTTTCTATCTTTCATGGATGCATATTCAGGATATAACCAAATCCCGATGCACACTCTCGATCAAAAGCACACCAGCTTCATTATCGACATTGATTTATATTATTATGTGGTGATGCCATTTGGATTAAAGAATGCTAGAGCAACGTATCAACGTATGTCAACAAAATGCTTAAAGACAAGATCAGAAAGATGGAGGTGTACGTGGATGATATGCTCATGAAGTCATGACGATCTAAAAACCACATTAGAGACTTGGCAGAAATGTTTGATATCCTTTGACATTACAAAATGAAGATCAACCTTCTAAAGTGTTCTTTTGGCTTTGCACCAGGAAAGTTCTTGGGTTTCTTCATTAATGCCCATGGAATCAAAACCTAATCTCGAGAAGATCCTAGCTTTTTGCAACATCCAAGTGCCAAAACTATCAAACAAGTATGGAGCTCGAATGGAAAGGTTGTCGTCCCGAGTTGATTTATGTCCAGAGCTACTGATAAATGCATTGCTTTCTTTGACTTGATTAGAAGAGGGAAAAAGAATTTAAATGGACATAGGATTGTAAAGACGCATTCCAAGTTTTGGTGAACCACTTAAAGAGACCTCCCATCTTGTCCAAGCTGTAGATCATGAAGACTTGTATATCTACTTGGCAGTGTCAGTACATGCTATAAGTGCCGCATTGCTTCATAAAGAGAAACGAATCCAGAGACCAGTTTATGATGTTAGAAAACGATTAACATGAGCAGAAAGGAACTATCTGAAAATAGAAAAATTGACATACTACTTGTTGATTGCTTCACTAAAGCTCTGCCCCTATTTTTAGGCTCATTTGATCAACATTTACACTGACCAGTCATTACGACAGGTACAGTGACTTGAGACGTTTGGAAGGTTACTCAAGTGGAATATTGAACTGAGGTAATTCAACATCACTTTTCTTCCTCATAGGGCTATCCAGGGACAAGCATTGGCAGACTTTATAGTAGAATTAACTCCACACGATGATTTCCCAAAGAGCAGTGCAACCTTACCATACAGTGGAAGTAGTATATGGATGGGGCACCCAATTGTCATTGTTTTGGAGCTGGAATTGTGCTAGTAACACTAGAAGATCAATCAATTTTCTATGCTTTAAAGCTTGAATTTCCTACAACAAACAAAGAAGTCGAGTATGAAGCTCTGATTGCTTGACTCAAACTTGCTAGAGAACTGGGGATAAAACCTCTTGAAATCTTTTGTGACTCACAATTGGTAGTATACCAAGTCAAGGGAGATTACCAAGCTAAAGGACAACGAATCGCCTTGTACCTTACCTGAGTCCAAGAGCTATTGACTAACTTTGAATACTATGATATTACACACATTCCTCGAGATCAAAACAAAGAGGTCGAATCATTAATAAAGTTTTCTAGCACCAGGGAAGCATAAGAAATGGTCTTAGTCCTAGTTGAAGTACAAAACGCTCTAAGCATAAACCTGTTAGAAATCGACCGGGTACTAGAGACGAAGCCTGAAAAGGAGTCATGGATGATTCCAATTAAAGACTATTTAATATATGGAGTTCTCCCCGAATAGTGGAGTGAAATACGACAAGTCCTTTGCAAAGAAAGATTCACGATATATCATTAGAGAAGGAGTTATGTACAAAAAAGGGTTTTTCTATCCCCTTGCTCCGGTGTATCGCCGATGATGAAATAAAATGAGTTATAAAGGAAGTTCATGAAGGGGAATGTGGCGATCACACTGGTTTGCAAACCATAGAAAGAAAACACTCCGTTATGGGTATTATTGGCCAATTGTCAACTAAGATGCTGCTGATTATTTAAGGTGATTCGAGAAGTGCTAGATGTATGCAAAAGTTCCGAGAGTTCCACCGACGAAAACCACACAAACGGTCAGCCCATGGCTGTTTTCCATATGGGGCGTAGATATTATTGGTTCCTTATCGATCTCTAAAGGTGGTACAAAGTAAGCCATCATCGCAGTTGATTACTTTACCAAATGGGCAGAAGCAGAACCATTAGCCACGATCATGATAGAGAAAGTAATCAACTTCATCATCCAAAATATCATCTGTCGTTTTGGCCTTCCATGAACTATTGTAACTTATAATGGGACTCAATTCGACAGTGCTGAATTCAAAGACTTTTGTCGTCAGCATCACACTGAAAAGAATTTGAGGCAGTTGCTTACTCTTAAGAAAATGGACAATTTGAAGCTGTGAACAAAATCATAAAGTCCACTATGAAGAACCATTTGGAAAATGCTAGAGCCAAGTGGGTGAATGAACTCCCAACGGCATTATGGGCCTACAGAACCACTCAAAAGTCCACGACCAGTCGTACTTCATTCGCCCTTGCTTATGGCTCTGAAATCATTATTCATGTTAAACTCGAAGTTCTTCTCATCGAGTGGCCTACTACAATCCTAGAATGAATAGAGATCTCTTCTTGGAATCTCTAGATTATGTCAAAGAGAAGTGCAAATAAGCTGATTTGTGGGTAGCTGCGCATCGACACCAAGTCGTCTGATACTAAAAACGAAAATCTAACCTAGAGCCTTTAAAATCGACGATATCATCTTGAAACCGGTTTTTCTTGCCCCATCTCATGTGAATCTTACTTGGTAAGGACCATATGTCATTGAATATAGGCTTAGAGAGATAACTTTCAAGCCAGCAATCGTTGATGGCGTTACACTCCAAAGGGCGTGGAATAGCAAGCATTTACGATGCTATTTCACTTAGTTTGTTTTATTTCGTTCAATTGTATTTAATTTCATGATATGCTTTCGCATTTGAGTTTATAGATATGTAATAAGACATCAGACTCCATCGTTTCTTTCTTCATTCACTAATAAAGATTTGGATTTTAATTCATATCTCTAATCTACCATTGCATTACATATTAGTTGTGACATACGACCAACTGAATCCCACCATACAATGAAGTTAACATGACTTGATAGTGATCGTGGTTCGACCGATTACTTGTTGAATGGGACCAAATACTTAGAGGAAAGATGACTGAATAAGGGAAATTGAATTCAAAGGTTTTCCAAACAACTCCAAATTCTCAGAGTGTGAATTGGATTATAAACATTAACGGGTGTGAACAACCACTCATGGAATAACTCTTGTCTATAGAGCATGGATATGAATATAAACAAATAAATAAGTGTGATTCAACCAATTACTACTTAACCAACTGAGACCTGAATTCGATAGGATGAGAACGAAGTTAGTGGAGATGGAACTCGACCATCCATTAATTAATTCTGCTAACCCAAGATTGGGGCAGAAACATAATTGCTTAACTATTGAGTTTGACAGCATAACATTAAGGCTCGAGCCTAACGTTTGAATATGACTCGAGGCCACAACCTTAGTGAGTCAATGAGATTGATGAATCAAATCAACATCCGAGCCAACGAGCAACAAAGTACAAGTATATTGAATAGAAAATGTAATAGCTCGATCACTTAAGCAAATATACATAAGAATTCTATGAAAGCGAGAGAACTTTTATTCACATTAAACTTTTAAGTTGTGGTACAAGTTTATCCAGAAAATGAGAATTACAAGTGGAGGCCTTACCCACACAAACACAACCAACAAAAGAGTAAAAATAGCAATATAACCTATCTATACATCAAGCGGACCCAACAGCTACTTCTTGGATTTCTTGTCCTTCTTCAATTTCTTGTCCTTCTTCAATTTCTTAAGGGTGGATCCACTTGAAGCATCACCCGACCCTCTCTTCGATCCTATACCACCTCCTTCTCTTTTCAAAGAGACATCACTAAATACGGGGCTGGTTATAGCATCATCCTTAGAAAATGGAGGGATCTCATCCCTGGGAATCGACCAGCTTGGAGGAATGACTTGAAGCTGGACAGGATTTGGATCATTTGGGTTCACATCAATTGGCTCAGCCTTATCCTTTTTCTTCAACGACTCTTTCTTCTTAATACGCTCCTTTGGACTGAGCTCATTAGTAGGATCAGAGGTATCCATGATAACAACATCATCATCAATCGAGATTTCATGGCGTAAATCACTACTTTCCCTTGACAATGCATCCACCATGTGCTCCTCAAATATGAAAGCCTCCTCTTTTGGAATGTTTTGAGTCGTAGCCACAGTTGTAACTGTAAATGACTCAATTACGGGCACTTGAGGCCTCGATTGGAATTCTTGAGGAGGAGGAACTGCAGCTGGATGACCTAAAGTGGAGGAAACATAGTTAAAAATATTACAAATATTAGTCGGCGACACCCCAACTTTTTGAAAGACGGGAGATGTCAACAAGATACCTTCTTCGATCTGGCTCCCGAGATGAGTTGGAGTACCTTCAGAACTTCGTTCTGGAACTGGAAAAAACTTGCTATGAATCTCATATTTAGGCTTGTTTGGATTGTATCCTGGAACTGTAAAAGAATCCATGGCAGTGCTAAGAATACCCTGCGACGCTAGGGGCAGATTAGTTGTAGCATCGGGTTACACAGGCCCGAAACTTTCACCTACTTCATGATGATAGGCAGTAGCCGACTCTTGCTGAAATACAAGCTGGGCATCATGTAAATTTCTGGTTCATTTCCCAGCAAGCTCTCGCCCTCAAACCTTGTCAGATCAATCTCCTCTACATTGAGTGCCTTTTTCTCCTCGGCAACAAGAAATTCCGAGGCACGTAAAAGCTGATAGGGATAGTCATCTTGAAGCCATTCCAGGTTTCTATATTTAAGTATATTGGTGTTGCAGAGAACAAGTAGCAGGTCAAGATCATTCATCACTTCGTCTCTAGTTTTCTCCCTAGCGGTATCCACTACACGTTGAATGAGGGCATCAACATCTTTAGATTTCTTGATGGCCGCATCCCTTTCGAGCTTGACATTCACTAGCTCCAACTGTCCGGTCTTCCCATCCTCTAAAGCCGTAACGGTGGTTTCAATTTTTCTCTCGGCCTCTGCCTGAGAGTTACTTGAAGCTTCAAGCTCGTTTGTTAAAGTTTCGATGATCCTCTTATCTTGGGCCTCTTGGCGACTCTGCCGCTCATTCGAAGGATACTTTGGATATTTTCTCTACAGCTTTCATTCACTCACTTTACTGCCTATGGATATCAGTAACATGATCCATAGTCATTTTTTGAAATTTTTGGTGGACCATTTTTAGATTAGGAGGGAAGAAAGACCCTTCAAAGCACAAGTTCAGAAATTCTTCCTTAATTTAGGCTATGTGAGTGGTCGGATCAATTTCACGATGCTCGGTAGTTGCACTGGATCAATTTCATGCTCCTCGATAGTTGTTACAATGTTAGCACTTTCCTTGCCTAACTTATGAGAAGCAACATGCTTGCTATGACGACGACAATCACTAACTCGTTGAGAATAAGAAGGGACTAAAGGGTGTAGAGTTATTGGAATAGAAGAAGGATCATAAGAAGAATCAATAGGCAGATCCCGACGATCATTTTTCTTTTCAAAACCCTTCGACGGAGGGGTTTAAGATTTTGATCGATGCTTGTCATGGTCAGACCCATCTCTATCACCTTTATCCCGACAATCTCGATCTTGGTATCAAGCTGTGATTCCCCACCCCAAGACCTACATTAACAAAGAGTATAACTTGGAAATACCTACTGCTAATGCGGAGAATATGGTTGTTTAGGAGTGACCATTTATAGCCTTGTCTTAAATATCTATTGAATACGTCGGTAAATGCTCTATATTTTTTCTCTATCTCAAGTGGATTGACATATCCAATATATACTTAATACAAAGCCATAGGTGGCTATAGGACCTATTAGAACAAAATACAACAAATCAAATGCAAAACACATCATAGAACAACAGATAATGTCATATATATACACATATACAGATACATCACAAAGTATACAAAATGATACATCACATATGTGATATGAAGACCACAATACCAACACGTGTCAAAAAATATACATATCAGGGTAGCAACAAAAAGGACTACACAAAAGCTACAACAAAAAGAGCTAGTAGAAAAGTCCATGCGGAAGCAGAATAAACCAAGTCCAAAGGGTACAAAATCTGAAACACCTTGGTCCGACCTGAGTATAAAATACATGGGTCAGTCTAGCTAAACAAATCAGTTTACAAGGATAAGCGATAATATAAGCGTAAGGACAATGTGATAATATTCTCAAGTGAGAAGGCACAATGTAAACTGTATGGTTATATTAAGTGATAATATGGTATCACTACACAAACATACAATCTCAAAAGAGATAAACCAATTCATAAAACGCAAAATGTAGCAAGCCTCATATCATCGGCATATCACAAATCATCAATAATGGTTTAGGAAAAATTATAGCTTAAAATAATTAAAAAATATATAATAATTTTCTTAAGAAAACAAGCTTTTAATATCAATTTTCGAAATCAATTTTGAAAACAATACTCGGGTCAGTCTAACTAAACAAATCGGTTTACAAGGATAAGCGATAATATGAGCATAAGGATAATATGATAATATTCTCAAGTGAGAAGGGACAATTTAAAGTGTATGGTTACATCAAGTGATAATATGGTATCACTACACAAACATACAATCTCAAATGAGATTAAACAATTCATAAAACGCTAAATGTAGCAAGCCTCATATCATTGGCATATCATAAATCATCAATAATGGTTTAGGTAAAATTATAGCTCCTAAATAGGAGAAATCCCAAACCCTCCATAACGGCAATATCAAAAGCAACTCAAAGAAATCACCATCTCTTCGGACATGAAAAAGGTGGCCAAACGACCTATGATTGATCCTGTAGCCACCAATGAATTGAATTTGAATGACGGTTTTGAGTGATTTCTTTGATTTCGAGACTGGATTTTTCCAAATAATTTTCAAATAATTAGCATTTAAAATAATTTTCTTGAGAAAACAAGCTTTTAAAACCATTTTTCGAAATTAATTTTGAAAACAATATTTGAAAATTCCCTTATTATAGAGTATAAATAGATTTAATAGCTTAAAATAATTATTATATATTTTTAGATTATTTTAAGCTATAAAATCTATTTATTCTCTATAATAAGGGAATTTTCTAATATGGTTTCGAAAATTAATTTCGAAAAATGGTTTTAAAAGCTTGTTTTCTCAAGAAAATTATTTTAAATACTAATTTATCTAAAAATTATTTCAAAAACGCTTGAAAAAATCCATGCTCGAAATCAAAGAAATCACTCAAAACCGTCATTCAAATTCAATTCAAATTTGAATTTCAAATTCATCAAAACTAGGCTAGCCTATTAATAGGCATCATAGCCCTTAAAACAATTTAGAAATATCACAGAAACAATAAGTAAAAGTCAAAAGTCGGACAGAAAAAGAACATAAAAATGCATACGCAAAATAATACCCAGGTCTGAAATCTTCTCTGGGTTCTAATTTCTATCTACCCCAAAGCTTGCTGAAAGCTCTGCCAAAAATGACTCGTGAATAGCGGATCACACTAACAAAGAGTACTGGGTAATACCATCTGCTAATGCGGAGAATAGAGCTGTTTAGGAGCGACCATCTCTAGCCCTGTCTTAAATATCTATTGAATACGTCGATAAATGCTCTATATATTTTACTCCCTATCTCACGTGGATCGACATATCCAATAAATACTTAGTACAAAGTCATATGTGGCTATAGTATCTATTAGAACAAAATACAACAACTCAAATGCAAAACACATCACAGAACAACAGCTAATCCCATATATACACACATATATATAGATACATCACGGAGTATACAAAATGATACATCACATATGTGGTATGATGACCACAATACAAACACGAGTCAAAAGAATATACATATCAGAGTAGCAACAAAAAGGACTACACAAAAGCTACAACAAAAAGAGCTAGCAGAAAAGTCCATGCGGAAGCTGAATAGGCTAAGTTCAAAGGGTACCTAACCAGAAACACCTCGGTCTGACTCGAGTATAAAATACACGGGTCAGTCTAGCTAAACAAATCAGATTACAAGGATAAGAGATAATATGAGCATAAGGATAATGTGATAATATTCTGAAGTGAGAAGGGATAATTTAAGGTGTATGGTTACATCAAGTGATAATATGGTATCACTACACAAACATACAATCTCAAATGAGATAAAACAATTCATAAAACGCTAAATGTAGCAAGCCTCATATCATCGTCATATCACAAATCATCAATAATGGTTTAGGGAAAATTATAGCTCCTAAAAAGGAGAAATCCCAAACTTGCCTAACAGCAATCTCAAAAGCAACTCAAAGAAACCACCATCTCCAAATACGCCACAGAGCAAATATATCTCCAAATAGGAGATTAAAATCTCAAATATACGGCATATCGGCAATCTCAATGAAAAGCCAGTGTAAACAACTCAAATATCAAAGATAGAACTCACAAGAGTTCAAATTCCCATAAGGTAATCTTCGTATATATATAATATCCCAAATGGCTCGAATGGCCAATAATAAAAAGGCAATAAACTTGGGAAATCACAAACATCAATGAAATAATCTCAGAAATTTGCACATGCATATGGTCGAAGCCTTCCAAGTACTGCTCTCTCTCAAATATGGTACCATGCCCGAAGGCAAATATGTCTCAGTGGACAAATACGCCGCAATGGCAAATACGCCGAAATGGCAAATACGCCGCAATGGCAAACGTCTCGAGGGCAAATACGCCATAAGGGAAAATACAACGTAATGGCAAACGTCTATAGGACAATGACCCGAAGGTCCAGTACTGACAATACGTCTCGAAGACAAATGTGTCACAAACTCTCGGATATGAACCTAAACAGTGTTAACGTGCGTCTCATACCACACGTTTTCACTCAACGGTTTATGAACCGCTAGTAAATTTCATACTCAAAGCTGTAAAAAATTTACCTCATCTCATTGGTAATCTTGACCCGAAGGTCAAAACGTTCAAACGAACAATTTAGAAATTAACCGATAAGATAAACACACGTGTCCCATACCACATGTTTTACCAAACCGTTCTATTCTCCTTCTCATTTGCTCGAATATTGCAAAAACGTGTATTTTATATATAAAATAATTTTCTTGAGAAAACAAGCTTTTAAAACCATTTTACGAAATCAATTTTGAAAATAATATTTGAAAATTCCCTTATTGTAGAGAATAAATAGATTTTATAGCTTAAAATAATTTAAAAATATATAATAATTAATTTAAATGCTAATTTATTTAAAAATTATTTCAAAATCATCTGGAAAAATCCACGCTCAAAATCAAAGAAATAACTCAAAACCGTCATTCAAATTCAATTCAAATTCATCAAAACTAGGCTTGCCTATTGATAGGCATCATAGCCCTCAAAAGAATTTAGAAGTATCACAATAACATGAAGTAAAAGTCAAAAGTCAGAGGGACAAAGAACATAAAAATGCATAGGCAAAATAATACCCAGGTCTGAAATCTTCTCTGGGTTCAAATTTCGGACATGAAACAGGTGGCTAAACGACCTTTGATTGAACTAAAAATTGGTGTACACATAGTAGAAAACTTCAGCTTTCAAAAAAAAAGAATTGATGAATTCCGACTGGAAATGAAAAGGTTACGCTGTCTCAAACATGGACTCAGGCCATGTTTGCAATTGTTCAAAAACAAAAATGTGCCCAGGCTTGAAAACCATCTTGGGTTCAATTTACAGGCCTGAAACAGAAGATCAAACATTCTCGTATTGAGCTGAAAATTGGTATGCACGTACTAGAAAACTTCATCTTTTAAACAAAATAGGAATCAATAAATTCCGACCGAAAATGAAAAAGTTACACTGTCTCAAACATGGACTCAGGCCATGTTTGCAACAGTTAAAAACAAATGTACATGCCTGAAAACCATCTTAAGTTCAACTTTCAGGCATGAAACAGAGAACCAAGCTAGCTTAGTTTGAGCTAAAAACTGGTATGCGTATAGGAGAAAACTTTATCTTTCAAACAGAAAATGAGTTGATGAATTCCAGTAAGAAATGAAAGAGTTATGCTGTCTCAAACATGGACTCGGGCCATGTTTGCAGCAACTTAAACAAAATATGCCCAGGCAAAAAATCTGGGTTTTTGTTGATTTTGTAGCAAAGTTTTGAACACTCAAATGACAATATTTTTCAACCACATTTTGGAGAGACAAAGTTCAATATATAATCTACTATCTGGAATAAATCCAGTAGCATTTCGTTACTGGAATCAAAAGTTATAAGCTTTCAAAGAAGCAATAGAAAACAGTTTACAAGCTGAGATAAAATATCTACAAAGAGCAAATTATTCACTGTTTTTGGCGATTTGAGCTTTGCTCAGCTAGAATTTGTGAGTTTTTGTAACTCACCTTGCTGTTGCAATGGAAAGACTTAGATTTTGGTTGCAAAATTGAAGCTTTCAGCTAGATTGAAGCCTCTAAGGACCTGTAGGAAAGAAGAGCAGTGCATGCAAAACAAAATATACAGTAAATTAGAAAATCATCTACTGTAACATAAAATTCTTCGATGGAATTGAGTGATTTGGAGCTGTTTATCTTTAATTTATCTCTAGATTGCAAAAAGACTTTAATTTGATGAATTTTAATGAAGAAATGGGCTTTGATTTTGCAACTTTTGGAGAGGGGTTCTAATTTCCTATTCTGGCTGAAGGAGGAAAAAGGAGTTGAGAAAAAGAACGTACTGTTAATTCTATTTCTCACTTCTTACCAGGTTTAAGGGATAATGGGATAACGGACCCAAAAATAAAAAAGAAATTATCAGGGCCTAAGATTAATTAAACAACATTAGTTAAAATATGTGCATATATCACATATACATAAAAGAAAAATGCATTTTCTCTCAAGTTTTACACAAGAAAAATATGAAAACTTGTATATATATAAAATAGAACATTTTCTATTGTATAAAAAGATAAATTTATATTTTTAAAACATTTTTATTATTAAATTCCTTCAGTTAACAAAAATGCACTATTTACTCAAATAATTGAATAAAACCATGTTTTAATCTTCTAAAATTCTACAAAAATACTTCTCTCACTTAGAAAATTATTTTAAAGCATTTCCAAACATAATTTATGGCCTAAACATATTTTTAACCCAATTTCTACCTTGATAATTAATAAACCACCGTTAAAAATAAAATACTTCTCTTAAAAATTATTAAAAGAAGTAAATAGGCAACAATTAATGTAACTATTGCATTTTCTCTAAAATAAAAATCATTTCTTATTTTTAAAGCCCATATTCCATTTATTATCAACCCAAAGATAATAAAATAAGGTTCTAAACTTTATTTACACAATTTTAATTCCAATTTCATTGTTTATTCCAAATAAACAATTCAAAATTTCCAATTTTAGTTTAAATCACAATATTAAATTATAACTACCGTTATAATTCAATATTGAAAGGTAATCTCCAAACCAGGGTTGTTACAGACTCCTCCCTTATTAAAATTGCGTCCTCGCAGTTTCTAGAGAAGAGTTTGTATTCAACAAATCTATTTCATCAATCAAAGGAAAAATAAATAGGCTTGAGATAAAAATATTTCTCACCATCGCTATGCAAGAAAGAAAACCGGGATAGGATCGCTCGATAAACTCTCTGGTTTCCCTAGTGCGGTCTTTGGGATTAGCGGATCTTTGAACTTTAACGAGCGGCACATCCTTGTTTCGAAGGCGTTTCACTTCTGAAGCAAGCACGCGGACAGGCTGCTGCACAATAGATAGGTCTGATCGATCTCAAGCTCTTGCAAATCAGGAGAACCGATAACGAAATCTGACTCTCGAAGACACTTCCGAAGCTGAGAGACATGAAACACGTCATTAATGCCAAATAGATAAGCTGGAAGTGAAACTCTATAAGCCACAGGACCAATACGTTTAGTAATAGGAAATGGTCCTATAAAGCGAGGAGCCAATTTCTCAATCGTACTGAAACGTATAACCCCTTTTAGAGGAGAAACATGAATAAAAACGAGATCACCAATAGAGAACTCGAGAGGCTTTCTATGGTTGTCCTCGTAGAATTTTTGGCGGTTCTTTGCCTCTTTCATTCTCTGCCGAATAGGAACAATCTTCTCAGAAGAATCACGAACAAAATCTGGTCCAAAAATAAGCTTCTCCCCAGATTCCAGCCAACATGAAGGAGATCAACATAGCCTCCCGTATAAGGCTTCGAAAGGAGCCATACCGATACTAGACTGGAAACTATTGTTGTAGAAGAACTCCACGATAGGCAAATGATCCTCCTAACTACCTCCGAAATCCAAAATACAAGCACGAAGAGGATCCTCAAGAATGCGGTTCACCCATTCAGTCTGTCCATCATACTACAGATGATATGTTGTGCGAAAATTAAACTTTGTTCCCAAAGCTTGGTGAAGACTCTACCAGAAATAACTCGTGAATAGCGGATCACTTGTCCTATTATTTGCTGCTATTGCAAGAAGGAGGGTCATCAAGTTGCCACTTGTCCTATTGCTCCGATACCAAGCTGTGATGCCCTACCCGGGACCCATATTAACAAAGAGTATTACTGGGTAATACCGTCAGCTAATGCGGAGAATAGGGTTGTTTAGGAACGACCATTTATAGCCTTGTCTTAAATATGAATATGTTGATAAATGCTCTATATATTTTATTCTCTATCTCAAGTGGATCGACATATCCAGTAAAAACTTAATACAAAGCCATAGGTGACTATAGGATCTATCAGAACAAAATACAACTCAAATGCAAAACACATCACATAACAGCAGATAATCCCATATATACACACATATATAGATACATCATAGAGTATACAAAATGATACATCACATATGTGGTATGACGACCATAATACAAACACAAGTCAAAAGAATATACATATCAAAGCAGCAACAAAAAGAGCTAGCAGAAAAGTCCATGCAGAAGCTGAATAGGCTAAGTCCAAAGGGTACCTAAGCTGAAACACCTCGATCTGACCCTAGTATAATTTACACGGGCCAGTCTAGCTAAACAAATCAGTTTACAAGGATAAGCGATAATATGAGAATAATGATAATGTGATAACATTCTCAAGTGAGAAGGGACAATTTAAAGTGTATGGTTACATCAAGTGATAATATGGTATCACTACACAAACATACAATCTCAAAAGAGATAAAATAATTCATAAAACGCTAAATGTAGCAAGCCTTGTATCATCGGCATATCATAAATCATCAATAATGGTTTAGGGAAAATTATAGCTCCTAAAAAGGAGAAATCCCATACCCGCCATAATGGCAATCTTGAAAGCAACTCAAATAAATCACCATCTCCAAATACACCACAGGGAAAATATATCTCCAAATAGGAGATTAAAATCTCAAATATACACCATATCGGCAATCTCAATAAAACGCCAGTGTAGACAACTCAATTCTCAAAGATTGAACTTGTTTGTACCAAAATTGGGCATAACACTCTTCGGATGTGTTTGAAGAGATAAAATGAAGAAAGTAAATATAAAATTAGGAAGATCTAACAAACACACCAATCTAATTTTCAGAAATGGCGTCCTCCCCTCCTGTCCCTCCCGACCCCTCCGTCTCCTCTGCCTCCCCCGTCCCTCTTGACCCCTCTGTTTCATCTGTCCCCCCCGTCCCCCTTGGCCCGGCCGTCCGGGCCGCCCACCCCATCGCTTCTTCGAAACTTCCTGTCCCTCCTTCTGTCACCATCCCTATTCATCATACTGTCCCTCCTTCTATTCACTCCTCCACTCCCTCGTCATCCTCAGCCCATTGTCCCTCGGCTCCTTCTACCTCAAACCCGGCACCCCTCTTCAAATCTCCAAACCCACCTCTTTCTGTTCCCTTGGTAGCTCATACATCTCCAAAAAAATCGTATGCCCAGGTGGCGGCTGCCTCCTCGCTGCCTCCTCTGTTACCCAACCCTCCGATCATCAAGAGACACAAATTTCTCCCCATATTCAGTTCGACTCGCTCGACCATTGATTTCCTGAAGTCCAAACGTCGTTTTTTCCGATGCACGGGAAACGGCCACGTGGCCAAATCATGCAGAGATGCTAAGATTTGTTTTTTCTATGGATTTTTTGGCCATTCACAATTGCGGTGTCCCAAGAAAAAATCCTGCAACGCTTCGTCATCTGTGCATATCTTGCCAAATCAGCAAAAAATTCATCTTGCGCAGACTCCTGGGGCCCCACTTTCCAATCATAATCATGCGCGGACTAGGGTCCCACCCTCGAATCCAATCGACAAGCGTAAAAATCTTTCTGTGCAGCCCAAGTGGACCCCGCCCTCTGAACCAAATGACAACTCCAATTACTCTCGCCAAATTAACCTTCATGATCCTCCTTATCATAACACATAAAAAAAAATCCCCTCCTCCCTCTACTTCCCCATGGATAATCCCTCCAGCTACTTCACTGCAACTATCATCGACGGCTTCTGGATCGTTGAAACTCTTTCCATCACCCTTACAGCCCATCTCCACATTCAGGAATGGCCGATTTGGCTACTGTCAAACAATCGCTTTCTTGTCTACTGCCCCTCAACAATTGCTCGCGAGCAAGATCTAAGGCTTAGGACGATCTCCAAAATCACTGGATCCTTATCGAACCTTGGACAGATTTCATACCACCGTCTGCTCCAAAAACAGAAGCTTCGACATGGGCCCGCGTGTAGGGTTTCCCAGAATTGCTGTGCAACAACCTTAGGGCGGTGAGCACCGCCCTGAAGTCGGTCGGCAGAACTGTGGGCCTTGATGAATGTGACTGGGCTCATTTTGATCACCGTTTTCTCTGTTTGAAGGTATAACCACTCCATGCAGCTTTGTTACCCGACTCAACAACTCAGATCATTTACTCGCTATCGACCGTTGCAACCACGAACATCCAAATAGGCGCCCGGAAACCTTCATCCTGGGAACTGATTATGAAAGAGACTGGCAATGCTTCAATGAACCCCTCACAATCTCTTCTGACCAATCTGACTCAGATGCCCCCTTCGATGCCATGAACTATGAGGCTGTTATGTCTCCTCCCTACCTCTCTCCGGCCCCCCAACATCGTATTCAAGATGAATCTCCGGAGTACATGGGTCCGCCTAATGATTATCCCGAGCCTCGCTGGGACCCCCTTGTTGATCTTGACCTCTCCATCCCAATCCACCAACAACTCCCCGAGCCTCATGCTGAATCGCCTCCTCCGACAGTGTCACCTGCTCCTCCTCATGCCTCCACTTCGGCTCCGCCGCATCCAGCTCCGCCACATCTAGCCCCGCTCTCTCCTGCATTGGTTCGACGGAGCAATAGGCTCAACCAGGATGCGGCCGCTTCTGGGAGCTCTGGTAGTTTTCTTAAACTAGTCGTTTTTTCCTCGGCTAATTCTTAATTAAATAAAAAAATGGGTCGCTGCATGGCTATTAATTTATCTAATGATCAATACATTGCCATGCAAAGACTTGAATCTGAGCGCATATCCTTTTCCCAATGAAAATCGCCACATGGAATATTAGGGGTTTGGGTAACCCCTCCAAATGCTAAGCAATCAATCTTCTCCTGGCCCCTCAAAAAATTGACATCCTACTCCTTCAAGAAACCAAACTCTCAGATACGTCCCCTTCCCTCATTAGACTTTTGGGTGGTCCCTACCTATCTGGTTCGGCCCATGTGGATGCAATCGGCTCAAGTGGTGGTTTAATCACTATTTGGAACGAATCAAATTGGACCATGTGTTAAACTATTCACCACACTGCTGCGTTGCATATAATCCTTCGACACCTCCATTCTTAGTTATTATATCTCATCTCTAATGTCTACGGCCCACAAAACCCCCTGGAGCGACAAGCTCTTTGGTTACACTGTCTGGAAACTGCATCCCTCTTTAATGGCCCCCTATATTCTTGGTGGTGACTTCAACACAACTATAGATCCCTCTGATAGAAACTCAGGCAACTACTCATCTGACTCTATCGCTTTTAATGATTTTATCAACTCCGGTGCACTCATTGATCCACCCATCAGTAACCGCCTCTTCACATGGTCAAATCATAGATCTAACCCATCTCTAGCTAGGCTAGACCGCTTCCTTTTCAATCCAGCCTGGGACGACCTGCACCCTCTATCGCTTATCAATGGCCTTGCCTCAACCCTATCTGATCACTGCCCTCTTCTCCTTGATTCTGGTTCCTTCCCAACCCCTCACAAGCAATTTAGATTTGAGCGTCTTTGGCTCCTTGAGCCTTCTTTTGATGATTTCATAAAACTTGCTTGGCCCCAACCAACACGGTGTCAATCTGCCACTGACACAGTTGTTTCCAAACTTTGGTCACTTAGAAAGCTTATTAGTCCATGGGCTAAATCTTCCTGGGGCTCGATCCTCACCAGAATCGTCGAGACCCAAGACAACATTTTGCAACTAAATATTCTTGAGGAATCCCGTCCCATATCAGTTCCTGAATCTGCTCGGCTGCTGGAATTGGAAGTTGATCTAGACAGACTAATCAAACAAGAAGAGATTGGCTGGAAGCATGCTCCAAAGCCAAATGGATTAAAGATGGGGATAAAAACACTGCTTACTTCCATCGTATCGCTAATGGCCGCCGCAGATCCACCTTCATCTCGGAAATCCTCCATAATAATTCCACCATCACTAACCAATCTGATACTTCGTCTCTTCACAGACTACTATCGCAACCTCCTCGGCAAAACCTCCCCTCAGCTTCCAACTATTGACTGGAATCTCCTTTACCCCAACCCTGATTCTATCAATATCGATTCCCCCTTCACTGAGGAAGAAATCTGGTCGGCCATAAATGACATGGCTGATGATAAATCCCCTGGCCTTGATGGCTTTGGACCTTTTTTTTCAAGCACTTTTGGACAACTATCAAATCTGACATTATCGATATGTGCCCAGAATTTTAATCTAATCCCTCTCTGATTGCAAGAATAAACTATGCCAACATCATTCTCATTCCCAAATCCCTAGGCTCTACCACCCTTCCGGATTTTCGCCCTATTAGTCTTCTCAACACAACCTTCAAAATTATCACCAAACTCCTTGCCAAACGACTTCAAATTGTAATTGGGCCTCTGGTCGGTATCGAACAGTCGGCATTCATTCAGGGCAGAAGCATTTTAGACTGTGTTGCTGCTACCCAGGAAGTTATCTCATTCTGTCATCACTCCTCCACCCCTGGGGCCCTCCTTAAATTAGACTTCTCCAAAGCTTTCGATTTGGTTAACTGGTACTTTTTGCTCGAACTAATGAAACATAGAGGCTTCTCTGATACTTGGTGCAACTTGATCAATAATATCCTACACACAAGTTTTTCTGCTATCTCCATCAATGGTTCTGTTGGCGGACATATTAAATCTGCTAGAGGGATCAGGCAAGGCGACCCTCTCTCGCCACTTCTTTTTGTACTCATCTCAGATGTCTTCAACCTCATGATACAACTCGCTAAATCCAATAATCTTCTTCCAGGCATCAACCTCCCCAATTCTGACCTATCAGTTTCCAACTTGCAATTTGCGGATGACACCATATTACTCATCTCCCCTAATCCTGATCCCCTTCACTGCCTCAAAGTCCTTTTATACAACTTCGAACTCATCTCCGGCCTCTCCATCAACTTTCATAAAAGCTATGTCATTATGCTTGGTGGAGCTCATCATCTCGGTTCCTATGCTGCTTCTCTTCTCAATTGCAATCTCGCTCAATTCCCCATCACCTACCTCGGCATCCCTCTCCACCCCACAAAACTTTCCCGACAAGACTGGTTCCCGCTTATATCCAAGATTGAATCTCGTTTATCGACATGGAAAGCTAATTCCCTATCTTCCGATGGCCGTCTCGTCCTCGTCAGATCGTTATTATCCTCCCTTCCCACATACTAGATGTCATTCATTTATTACTACAATGGGTTATCACTAGAATCGATTCCTGTAGACGGGCTTTCCTCTGGAATGGTTCAAAAGGAAAATGCTTAATCAACTGGAAAACTGTTTGTCTACACGTGGACCATGGTGGTTTAGGGCTAGTTAACCTTCACTCCTTCAACTTCGCGCTCTTATCCAAATGGCTATGGCGTATCATCACCCCTGGACGCTTCATTTGGAAGGGCTGGATCCTGCATTACCATTATCACTCCAACCCACATCTAATTCTTCACTCTTCTCCGCGCTTCGCTACTTCTCCGTTCTGGGGAGGTATTACAAAACTTATACCAAGGGTAAAATCTCTATTCCATGTATCCATTGGCAATGGTCGGAATTGTCTCTTCTGGCTCGATATCTGGCATGACCAATTGCCCCTCACTAGCTCCCTCACCCTCCTACTCCCCTATATCTCCCATCCATTCATATCCATTACTGATCTTTCCTCTTTTGGCCTTTCCAGTATTTTCCCTCCTGCTCTTTTTGACCTTAACACTCTGGCTGATCTTAACTCGGCCTCTAACATACTACTCTCCACTCAACTCTCCGACTCCCCAGACCACTATACCTGGGCACTTAACCCGCAGAAGGCCTTCTCGGTTGCTGATTGCTATTTTCACCTCAACCATCCTGGTAGATCATTCGTTTTTTTAAGACTTTGGAAATGCAGCCTACCTTCCCGCACTTTTTTTCCAATGGTGCCTCGTCCACGCCCGTATTAACACTAAAGACAGACTTCGACGATGGAACACTCTGATTGACCCTCGTTGTGTTTTATGCTCCACGCATGATGAAACCATTGCTCAACTCTTTTTCGAATATGACTTCTCTTACTACATTTTAGCCTCAACCAGTGCCAACCTTATTGGCTTCATCCCGACCATACACTCGTTCTTCGATCACTGGCAATCTAACAATCTGAAGGAAGCCCTTCACTCCTTCATTGGCATTTATAGCTGGTGTATCTGGAAAGAAAGAAATGCTCACGTTTTCATAAACCTAAAAACAATGCCTATGGAATTTGTAACAAAATATCATATCTGTTTGCTTTATGGACAGGCTCGGCGCATAGGCGCCCTTTTACTTGGCGCCTTCCCCGCAATGGCGACACTTCAGATTGACCTTTGCTTCATACGGTGGATCTCTCTACTGCATTCAAGAGACCCTCTTTCCAGCTTATGTGCAGCAAGGTCCTTACCCTGACTGTTTTTTAGATATCTTTACTTCTGATTTTGTATATATATCTTACTACAACCGTCCGTCTTTGGGATTTTCTCTACCATGATCTGCTCTTTTTGGCCACCGATCAGGCTTGTTATCGGACATGACTCTTATTTCTTATATTATATTATATCTAACCGGTTGCGTAGCTATGCGCTACACACCCGACTCTTAAAAAAACAGATAAGAAAAAATGCAGAAAAACACAAATTTAGAGTGGTTCGGCGTATTACCTATGTCTAATATGAAATCATTGATGTTTACTGAATTTGACTTGCTGATTACAAGAGATGACAATATTACAACTAAAGTATAGTAGTGATTTCTACAGAGTGTCAGCGTAGAGAAGCCAAAAGTCCATTTTCTGGAGGCACTGGGCTGCTATTTATAGGCGTAGGCTAAAAAAATCTGACTGGGATCTTGGAATATCTCCTTCTCACACGTGGGTGGGCCCACCAGATCGATCCCTTGACATTTGGGATCTATCCATGGTCGATACGCACACAATTTGTTTCGATAAAAAATGGCTCCTTTTGGGCTGAGATCAATCATAGACCTTGTAGACTCTTGTGAAAATTTGGTGGCATTTGGACTTATAGATTTTGAGATATGATCGTTGCAAGTTTGGATTTGCAAAGCACTGTTACCTTTGTATCAATACCATTCGTATCGATTGCCTCGTATCGATGGTTCTGCACACGTCGATCAGATGACGTGGCGCTACATCCTAGGATTGATCCACTTTTATGCCGAGTGACCGAGTCTTCCACTTCTGTGGGCTTTGTTCGTATCAACCTGGTGTATTCATTTTGTATCGATGCCTTCAACTTTATTTCGCATCGATGCCTGAGGCCACTTCGTATCGATGACTTTGGGTATGGTTCGCATCTATTACATGCAGCTACTTCGTATCGATGGCGTGTGACTTGTTTCGTATCGATAAATATTACTTCGTATCGATCATTCGTATCGATCGTTGATCTATCGATGCAAACTGTGCAATTGGAATTGATACGAATTAGCTTCAATTGATGGATACGAAGCTGAGTAAATGTTATGGATATGAAATAGAACCAGGCAAGGTGGATACGAAGTAGAGTAGGCATGATGGATACGAATCGATGGATGCTTGATGGATACGAAACATAGGTGTTTCACGTGAGACTTGACCGATCAATATCTTGGGCATATGAACTCCGTTTGACTTAAAATTTGAAACTTTGGCTTTTGTAGCTTTGCTTATCGTATCATATCGATTGTAGCTTGATACGGACCTGGACAAAATTCATCAATATCCATAGTGAACCTGTGTATAACTGATCTTCGGGACTGATTATCTTCGGTTTCCAGTCAATTCTTTGGTGTCACGGCCTTGCCAAAAGGCGGGATAACATTTTCCCCCAAAGTACGTTTTGTGTGAACATGACGTGCTTTGAAAAGCTGCAACTTTTAATCAGAAAAGTTCTTCCCAATTTGCTGAACAATAGTTGTATCTTCATCAGAATATGTAATCTTTGGTTGATTTTCGATAATATAAATGCTGAATTGTTGACTACCAATGATTATGGAGTGCATGGTTGTAACTGAATGTCGAGTGTTAGCAAACTATTGTTCATCGTAGTAATTGTTACCAGGTGAACATTCGATTCCTGTGGATATTGAAAATTGAATGTTAATTCGTCACAAACAAATGTATGTTTACCCGACTCCCGTTAACTGAAAGTGTGCTATGGATCGTATAATATGGATATATGATAATACAGAGTGTAGTGATGATAACTATATAGTAAATTGTGCAGAATTATAAAACCAGTATAATAAAAATGACACCAGAGATTTTTATACTGGTTCGGAGCTCCGTCCTACATCCAGTCCCTGAGTCCTTCTGGAATTTCACAAAAACAATAACCCTCACTTAACCCGGAGGAACAGGTTTATACAACCCTTAAGCAGCCCAACAAGGACCTGAGCAGCGGAACAGGATTTCGCCTCAGCGGCCGAAGAGGACTTCACACGCCTGAGCAGCAGAACAGTACTTCAACAAATACAAATGATTGTTTGACTATTTGTGTTCTGATAATATGGATAAGTCTGTTTATGGTACACACTTCCTATGAAAATTCGATGATTTGGAATCAAGTTAGAGTATGTATTTACAGATGTTAAAAAGCAGCGACTGTTGATGAAGAGTTCTGGTTGAAGTGTTGCGTCCAAATCTTTTCATAGAGATTCGCAACTCTTCATAAATAGTTGTGTCTTTTAAGAAAACAACTGTTGTAGAAATTCAGTCAACTGAACCTCTGGATCAGTCGACTGAATATTCGAACGAAATTTAAATATACATTTGTATATTTGTGCACCTGTGCATGTTGCACAGAAATTTACAGGTCGGTCGACTGAACCTCTGGGTCAGTCGACTGACTTGGTAATTTCTGTGCAATTTGCACAGTTTTACACAGGTTTAAATTTACATATATATATTATGATTTTAAAAGAAAATTTTGATAATATATATAAGATAATATATACTTAAACGAGGAGAGATCTTAACAAAATTAACTTAAGACTCAAAAATAAGATAATATAATTGATGCACCGATTTTGATGTCTTGTCTCCATGTAGTATATATTCTCTTTTTGTCGTAGCAGTCGTCAAATATGTATGTCGTAGTGATAGCTTTGTGTCATGAATCAAAACCAAGTCTCAACATTCTCCCCCTTTTTGATCGATGAAAATCTGTAAATAGATATAGATTTTGACTGTACATATAATATAAATACTTACTCCCCCTGAACCTTTGACGATATATATCCTGCATTCTTAATGTTAGTGACAATATTTCTCCCCCTTTGTCATCGACAAAAAGGAATAGAAAACATGAATAATAATGTGATGTATTCATAGATATTCAAATTATAGTAATCAAAACCTATGATCCAACATTCTCCCTTAATCTGTGCTTGCATCGTTTATTCCTGCAAATAGTGTTAGAGCAATATCTTTCTCCCCCTTTGTCATCGACAAAAAGGAGAGTTTATATGATGATATAAAACATAGAAAAATATAGAACAAAATAACAATTACTTATAATGTAAGGTATCAGAAAAAAAAATTAACATTCAAAGCATGCGATACCCATGATTCTTATAATTTCCTATTTTTTAGGAAACTATACCCATTTGAGTGTGATTGAACCTTTATAAATGTAATTTTCATTATCAACTACCATATTAAAATAATCATCAATATTTTTTTTTTTCTATTTTTCCAATTAACAGGAACCCAAATACTTAGATAATCTTTATTCATATTTCCCGACAATGATTTTATATTTCTAGAGAAATTATAAACATTATTGGTCATAGCAGTATCTGATTTTCTATAAAAATTGGATTTAGGCTTTACTCGAAATTTAGTACTAGCACTAACATTTTTACCATATCTAGGGATATTTTTATGATTATTTTTTTATATCCTAAATCACTTTTATCATGTAAAGGTCTAGAACTAGATAAAATCATGTTTAAATCATTTTGACCTTTATTAAATTTTGTGACTTCGGTGTTAAGTTTATAAAATCTTGCTTTAAAGTCACAACTATTATTTTCAAAAGAAATATTACTATTTTTCAAAATATGAATTTTCTTATTTAATTCAGAATTCTCCTTTTCAAACGTATAGTTCTCATTTTTGAGAAGAAAACTTTGAGATTCTAAATTATCTAGAGAGCATTGTGATAAATCATTTTGTATTTTCGAATCAAAATTTTCTTCTGAAATCTCTCTCCCTTTTTCAAATATGGTGTTTTGTTCATCTAGAGAATATTTAATAGTTGTAAAATTATTCTTTAAAACACCAAGTTGATTTTCTAAATCTAACTTCTCATTTTTCAATTTTTCATTTTCACGTTCTACAGATTTCATCTTTTCTAAAATAATAAAATTAAGCTTTGAAATCTTATCGCTTATACTAACTAATTCATTATTATCTTTTACTGAAATTTGTAAATCAGAAAGTACCTTTTTGTAGTCCTCACTAGTGGCTTTGACAAGGATTTTGACCGTTGTATTTCGATAAGATCGTTTCTGGCCATTATTCTATGATGTTGTGACGATCGATCGAATTCCAGGCTCTGATACCAAATGAAAGTGTGTTATGGATCGTATAATATGGATATATGATAATACAGAGTGTAGTGATGATAGCTATATAGTAAATAGTGCGGAATATAAAAGCAGTATAATAAAAATGACACCAGAGATTTTTATACTGGTTCGGAGCTCCATCCTACGTCCAGTTCCAGACTCCTTCTGGAATTTCACTAAAACAATAACCCACACTTAACTCGGAGGAACAGGTCTATACAACCCTTGAGCAGCTAAACAAGGACCTGAGCAGCGGAACAAGATTTCACCTCAGCGGCCGAAGAGGACTTCACATGCCTGAGCAGCAGAACAAGAGTTCAACAAATACAAATGATTGTTTGACTATTTGTGTTCTGATAACACGGATAAGTCTAATTATAATACAACCTTCCTATGATTTTCTCCTCGAGTATAAATATATATATTTGAAGTTTATAAAGAATAGAAAGGTATAATACTGCTTTAATGCAGAATATTTGAAAGTATAGTCGCAAGTAGATTCAAGAGAGTAAGATTAGAAAGATAAGAAAATTCGGTTATTTGGAATCAAGTGAGAGTATGTATTTATAGATGTTAAAAAGCAGCGACTGTTGATGAAGAGTTCCGGCTGAATTGTTGCATCCAAATATTTTCGTAGAGATTCGTAACTCTTTATAAATAGTTGTATCTTTTCAGAAAATAGCTGTTGTAGAAATTCAGTCAACTTAACCTCTAGGTCAGTCGACTGAATATTCAAACGAAATTTAAATATACATTTGTATATTTGTGCACCTAAGCATGTTGCCCAAAAATTTACAGGTCGGTCGACTGAACCTCTGGGTCAGTCGACTGACCTAGTAATTTCTGTGCAATTTGCACAGTATTACACAGGTTTTAGTGTATATATATATATTATATATATGATTTTAAAAGAAAATTTTGATAATATACATATAAGCTAATATATACTGAAATGAGGAGAGATCTTAAAAAAATTAACTTAAGACTCAAAAACAAGATAATATAATTGATGCACCGATTTTGATGTCTTGTCTCCATGTAGTATATATTCTCTTTTTGTCGTAGCAGTCATCAAACATGTATGTCGTAGTGATAGCTTTGTGTCATGAATCAAAACCAAGTCTCAACATTCTTCCCCTTTTTGATCGATGATAATCTGCAAATAGATATATATTTTGACTATACATATAATATAAATACTTCCTCCCCCTGAATCTTTGACAATCTATATCCTGCATTCTTAATGTTAGTGATAATATTTCTCCCCCTTTGTCATCGACAAAAAGGAATAGAAAACATGAATAATAATGTGATGTATTCATAGATATTCAAATTATAGCAATCAAAACCTATGATCCAACATTCTCCCTTAATCTATGCTTGCATCGTTTATTCCTGCAAATAATGTTAGAGCAATGTCTTTCTCCCCTTTTGTCATCGACAAAAAGGAGAGTTTATATGATGATATAAAACATAGAACAATATAAAACAAAATAACTACTACTTATAATGTAAGGTATCAGAAGAAGAAAAATTAACATTTAAAGCTTGCGATACCCATGATTCTTATAATTTCCTATTTTTTAGGAAACCATATCGATTTGGGTGTGATTGAACCTTTATAAATATAATTTTCGTTATTAACTACCATATTAAAATAATCATCAATGTATTTTTCTCTATTTTTCCAATTAACAGGAACCCAAATACTTAGATAATTTTTATTCATATTTCCCGTCAATGATTTTTTACTTTTAGAGAAATTATAAACATTATTGGTCACAGCAGTATTTGATTTTCTATAAAAATTGGATTTAGGCTTTACTCGAAATTTAGTACTAGCACTAACATTTTTACCGTATCTAGTGCTATTTCTATGATTAGTTTTTTATATCCTAAACCACTTTTATCATGTAAAGGTCTAGAACTAGATAAAATCTTGTTTAAATCGTTTTGACCTTTATTAAATTTTATGACTTCAGTGTTAAGTTTATAAAATCTTGCTTTAAAGTCACAACTATTATTTTCAAAAGAAATATTACTATTTTTCAAAATATCAATTTTCTTATTTAATTCAGAATTCTCCTTTTCAAACGTACAGTTCGCATTTTTGAGAAGAAAACTTTGAGATTCTAAATTATCTAGAGAGGATTGTGATAAATCATTTTGTCTTTTCAAATCAAAAATTTCTTATGAAATCTCTCTCCCTTTTTCAAATATGGTGTTTTGTTCATCTAGAGAATCTTTAATAGTTATAAAATTATTCTTTAAAACACCAAGTTGATTTTCTAAATCTAACTTCTCATTTTTCAATTTCTCATTTTCACGTTCTACAGATTTCATCTTTTCTAAAATAATAAAATTAATCTTTGAAATCTTATCGCTTATACTAACTAATTCATTATTATCTTTTACTGAAATTTGTAAATCAGAAATTACCTTTTTGTAGTCCTCACTGGTGGCTTTGACAAGGATTTTGCCCATTGTATTTCGATAAGATCGTTTTTGACCATTATTTTATGATGTTGTGACGATCGATAGAATTCCAGACTCTGATACCAAATGAAAGTGTGTTATGGATCGTATAATATGGAAATATGATAATATAGAGTGTAGTGATGATAGTTATATAGTAAATAGTGCGGAATATAAAAGCAGTATAATAAAAATGACACCAGAGATTTTTATACTGGTTCGGAGCTCCGTCCTACGTCCAGCTCCAGACTCCTTCTGGAATTTCACTAAACAATAACCTTCACTTAACCCGGAGGAACATGTCTATACAACCCTTGAGCAGCCAAACAAAGATCTGAGCAGCGGAACAGGATTTCGCCTCAGAGGCCGAAGAGGACTTCACACGCCTGAGCCGCAGAACATGACTTAAACAAATACAAATGATTGTTTGACTATTTGTGTTCTGATAACACGGATAGTACACCCTTCCTATGGTCTTCTCCTCGAGTATAAATATATTTATTTGAAGTTTATAAAGAATAGAAAGGTATAATATTGCTTTGATGCAGAATATTTGAAAGTATAGTTGCAAGTAGATTCAAGAGAGTTAGATTAGAAAGATAAGAAAATTCGGTGATTTGGAATCAAGTTAGAGTATGTATTAATAGATGTTAAAAAGTAGCGACTGTTGGTGAAGAGTTTCGGATTAAGTGTTGCGTCCAAATCTTTTCGTAGAGATTCGTAACTCTTCATAAATAGTCGTGTCTTTTCAGAAAGTAGCTCTTGTAGAAATTCAGTCAACTGAACCTCTGGGTCAGTGGACTGAATATTCAAACGAAATTTAAATATACATTTGTATATTTGTGCACTATGCATGTTGCATAGAAATTTACAGGTCGGTCGACTGAACCTCTGGGTCAGTCGACTGACCTGGAAATTTATGTGCAATTTGCATAGTTTTACACAGGTTTAAATATATATATATATTATATGATTTTAAAAGAAAATTTTGATAATATATATATAAGCTAATATATACTTAAACGAGGAGAGATCTAAAAAAAATTAACTTAAGACTCAAAAACAAGATAATATAATTGATGCACCAATTTTGATGTCTTGTCTCCATGTAGTATAAATTCTCTTTTTGTCGTAGCAGTCGTCAAATATGTATGTCGTAGTGATAGCTTTGTGTCATGAATCAAAACCAAGTCTCAACATTCTCCTCCTTTTTGATTGATGAAAATCTGTAAATAGATATAGATTTTGACTATACATATAATATAAATACTTACTCCCCCTGAATCTTTGACGATCTATATCCTGCATTCTTAATGTTAGTGATAATATTTCTCCCCCTTTGTCATCGACAAAAAGGAATAGAAAACATGAATAATAATGTGATGTATTCATAGATATTCAAATAATAGCAATCAAAACCTATGATCCAACATTCTCCCTTAATCTGTGCTTGCATCGTTTATTCCTACAAATAGTGTTAGAGCAATATCTTTCTCCCCTTTTGTCATCGACAAAAAGGAGAGTTTATATGATGATATAAAACATAGAACAATATAAAACAAAATAACTACTACTTATAATGTAAGGTATCAGAAAAAAAAATTAACATTTAAAGCACGCGATACCCATGATTCTTATAATTTCCTATTTTTTAGGAAACCATACCCATTTGGGTGTGATTGAACCTTTATAAATATAATTTTCATTATTAACTACCATATTAAAATAATCATCAATGTACTTTTCTCTATTTTTACAATTAACAGGAACCCAAATACTTAGATAATTTTTATTCATATTTCCCGTCAATGATTTTTTACTTCTAGAGAAATTATAAACATTATTGGTCATAGCAGTATTTGATTTTCTATAAAAATTGGATTTAGGCTTTACTCGAAATTTAGTACTAGCACTAACATTTTTACCGTATCTAGTGTTATTTCTATGATTATTTTTTTATATCCTAAACAACTTTTACAATGTAAAGGTCTAGAACTAGATAAAATCATGTTTAAATTATTTTGACCTTTATTAAATTTTTTGACTTCAGTATTAAGTTTATAAAATCTAGCTTTAAAGTCATAATTATTATTTTCAAAAGAAATATTACTATTTTTCAAAATATTAATTTTCTTATCTAATTCAGAATTCTCCTTTTGTAACATACAGTTCTCATTTTTGAGAAGAAAACTTTGAGATTCTAAATTATCTAGAGAGGATTGTGATAAATCATTTTGTCTTTTCAAATCAAAAATTTCTTCTGAAATCTCTCTTCCTTTTTCAAATATGGTGTTTTGTTCATCTAGAGCATCTTTAATAGTTATAAAATTATTATTTAAAACACCCAGTTGATTTTCTAAATCTAACTTCTCATTTTTCAATTTCTCATTTTCACGTTCTACAGATTTCATCTTTTCTAAAATAATAAAATTAAGCTTTGAAATCTTATCGCTTATACTAACTAATTCATTATTATCTTTTACTGAAATTTGTAAATCCAAAAGTACCTTTTTGTAGTCCTCACTGGTGGCTTTGACAGGGATTTTTCCAGTTGTATTTCGATTAGATCGTTTTCTGGCCATTATTCTATGATGTTGTGACGATCGATATAATTCCAGGCTCTGATACCAAATGAAAGTGTGCTATGGATTGTATAATATGGATATATGATAATACAGAGTGTAGCGATGATAGCTATATAGTAAATAGTGCGGAATATAAAAGCAGTATAATAAAAATGACATCAGAGATTTTTATACTGGTTTGGAGCTCCGTCCTACGTCCAGTCCCAGACTCCTTCTGGAATTTCACTAAAACAATAACCCTCACTTTACCCGAAGGAACTAGTCTATACAACCCTTGAGCAGCCGAACAAGGACCTAAGCAGCGGAACATGATTTCGCCTCAGCAGCCGAAGAGGACTTCACACGCCTGAGAAACAGAATAGGACTTCAACAAATACAAATGATTGTTTGACTATTTGTGTTCTAATAACACGGATAAGTTTGTTTATAGTACACTTTTCCTATGATCTTCTTCTCGAGTATAAATATATATATTTGAAGTTTATGAAGAATGGAAAGGTATAATATTGCTTTAATGCGGAATATTTGAAAGTATAGTTGCAAGTAGATTCAAGAGAGTTAGATTAGAAAGATAGGAAAATTTGGTGATTTGGAATCAAGTTAGAGTATGTATTTATAGATGTTAAAAAGCAGCGACTGTTGATGAAGATTTCCGGTTGAAGTGTTGCGTCCAAATCTTTTTGTAGAGATTCGTAACTCTAAATAAATAGTCGTGTCTTTTCAGAAAAAAGCTGTTATAGAAATTCAGTCTACCGAACCTCTGGGTCAGTCGAGTGAATATTAAGATGATATTTAAATATACATTTGTATATTTGTGCTCCTGTGCATGTTGCATAGAAATTTACAGGTCGGTCGACTGAACCTCTGGGTCAGTCGACTGACCTGGTAATATCTATGCAATTTTCATAGTTTTACACAAGTTTAAATATATATATATATATATATATATATATATATATATATATATATATTATATGATTTTAAAAGAAAAAATTTATAATATATATAAGCTAATATATACTTAAACGAGGAGAGATCTTAACAAAATTAACTTAAGACTCAAAAACATGATAATATAATTGATGCACCGATTTTGATGTCTTGTCTCTATGTAGTATATATTCTCTTTTTGTCGTAGCAGTCGTCAAATTTGTATGTCGTAGTGATAGATTTATGTCTTGAATCAAAACCAAGTCTCAACGTTAACATCCTCACGTTCACGAACCATTGTAAGTTTTTTTATATCGAATTCCGTATCGATCCTCTCCTGAATCGACATGAAACTCGCATTGTAACAACACTTGATGGTTGTTTTAGTGTATCTCTTCGTATCGATCCTCTCTTGGATCGATGTGAAAAGTTGAAAAATTGTCTTCGTATCGATGGTAATCGATACGAATCAATTGGCTTCTCAAAATATTTCTTACCGATAGATACAAATCTTCGTGGGCTTTATGTTGATGGATACGAACAAATCATTTCATATCGATGCATTTCTAATGGGTTCGAATAGTTCAAATGAGCTCTGGTTTTGTGCTGCATGTCGACTGTTTATTGGATACGAATCTTCTTACTTTGGATGGATGGCGTATGGATACGAGCAGCTCTCTTCGTATCGACTAAAGGGGAAACTTCTATTAGCCGTTCAAAACAACTGGGAAACGAATCGCCATTTGCCTAGGGTCGAGCCATATAAATGCTTTTTGTACATAGCCATTTTTCTCACTTGCTCAATTTTCTACCTTTCGTATCGATTGCAAAGCCGAGGTAAAGAGATCACTCTTGCCTTTGAATTGAACTAAGCCTTCAATCCTTGAACTAATTGTTGAAATTAGGTAAATAAACCATGAATTCGCGTTAAAAATGATGAGACTCAAGATTTGATGCCATTCCCTTCGTATTCACGGTCGAGTTGGGTTAAGAGGAGGCCATGGATGGTCGAAATAAGGTCGAGGAAGGTTGGAGATGGTTTCTGCATGGCTTTGGAGAAGATGAAGCGTAGGGATACAAAGAAGACACTCATATCGATCTGAGATGAAGAGAGAAATCGTATCGATATCGGCATAGTGAAACTTTATATCGAACGCATAAAGTGTTTCATATTTGTTGGTAGCGGACTCTTCATAGCGATCAATTATTGGTGGCAATCGTATCGATCTGGAGTGATCGATACGAAATCCAAGGTCCTGCGATCGATCCGAAGCAAGGGGATTTAACATCGATACGAAACAATTTTTGGGCGATCGATACGCATCACTGTTTCATGATTGATACAATTCAATGCTCTCTGTGATCGATACGAACTATGCTACTGGTGATCAATACAAACTCATTTTTATGGGTGATCAATTTGAATTGCCTCCTCCTCGATCGATAAGAATTATCCATCTAGGATCAATCCAAGCTTGAACTTGATGAAGATGAAACATAACATGAACATCTGACTCCTACGAGCTTTTTCCCTGCATAACTGGACTTAAACATGTCACCGCATATTTGACTGCCTTTTGAAGCTTGTCGATGGAATTATAACTTGACAAAAATTTAACGAGTTTTAACTCGGATCGGCCACTAAATTCTGGATGGCATGGTTGTGACGGTTAGCGATGACGGTCACTCCAGTTGAATTTTGAAGTCTCGTCGTTCAAACATCTTTCAAATTCCCTAGAATTCTAAATATTATATAGCACTACACTGCATAACAGATTCATGCACTTCACACTAGGGAAAACACGGGTTTATTGTTGCCTAACGATGATTTTTACTAAGTTCAATAGCTACGGAACCCAGAAGTTCGCAATCACAGGATGTCCAGAGTCTGCCTCTCCACGTAATCGAAATGCCGGCTATCGCAGCTGAAGTTGTTAGCCCTCCTCCTGATGAGCTACCAGGAGCAGTCTTCATCGCACATCCATAAGATTCTGTCCACTCTAATATTTCTGAAGATATGTTAGGCAGGATTTTCCTAAGGCATGGGTTGTCGCTGGATGAAGTCTTACTGCCGAGGCTAGAAGATAGAGCCCATAACCCTCCGGAAGGGTTCACAGCCTACAGTAGATTTATGTGTGCAACCGGGACACTTTCTCTTTTCAACTAGCTCATCCGAGAAGTTCTACTTTTCTTGAGGATCTCTCTGCCTCAACTGCACCCGAATTGATATGCCTTGCTCAATAGTTTGTTTGTCATCTTCATTGAGCACCTCTTCCATCCTCCGACGGTAGAAGAGATCAGGTACTTATTCAATATAAAGAGTCGCGGGGACAACCCTTCCTTTACTTTCCTAGAAGAAATTAGGAATTTTCAAGTCGTGACTAGGGCTTGGAGCAAGCTGAGTTACTCTAAGACCGAATGGTTTTACGTTCGGTGTCCACCGAGGTTAGCCAGATGGTGGCTAGCAAGACGTAAGTGCCCTAGCCTCCTTGCTGACTAACTGGATAATAGTAGTTGATGTCGAGTCTAACATTTTTTTCCTTTTACAGCTTCAATTCCACGACCTGAAGGTGCTTAGTTTAAGGAGATAGTACGAGTTCTTCAAGAGGTGCCCGCCGAACACAAAGATATTGATGAAGTCCTTACGGACCAAAATCTAGTTGTCGTTGAGCTCATTGACAGAGGTCAAAGCATCGGATTCGTAGGAGTTCTTAGGACGACCCCGGCGAGGCAACCTCAAAGGAGAGCTCCCAGGATAATAATTACTGAACAAGGCGGTGATGAGAATATGACTGCTGGAGATGAGCCCGTACCTGGGCCTCCACGAAGTCCTCGATCTTTAGCACAGAAGAGAAGAGGCAAGTCTACTGCTCGAAAATCTGTAAGGCGCAAAACCGTCGAAGTCTCTTTTCCTGCTACTAGTCAAGAGATTACTCTCTCGCAGATGGAGAGTTCCTTTGCGGGCTTGGCGGACATCCCCATTCCGAATGACTTGCCTTTGCACCAAGATACCGGAGTAGAGGGGCTTCAAAGCGCCTTAGACATAGGAGAGCCAACTCCTCCGAATACGGCTATTACAACCGGTTGGTTGGGGGTGTGCACATGCATACACACACTTCATGACACCACACAATTTCTAGTTACAAGCCATTCATCTTTGGAGATTACCAACTTTGTTTCTCTTTTCATTTTATAGATACAGTATCGAGGCGGGAATCTATGCTTGGTAGCCTCCATTCTACGTGCCGTTCATCTAGCTCATACTCTGAGTCTTGCAGACGTAAGACCGATAGAGAACGCGATCGCGGCTACTCCAGTCAAGAGAGGGAGTGCTAGGAGAGGGAAAGGGAAATGGGGAGGGAGAAGAAGAGACAGTATAGTCGCCATTCCCAATCTGGCTCCCCACCACCTAGAGGTCCAACACAATCTTTTGGCTCTGGCAAACAACCCCTTGAATCTTCGTGTCAAATACCACTTTCCCAAGCATCAAGGCCTGACCAACAGCGTCGAAGGACTGAAACACCCATCGCCACTGAATAAGGCGTCACAGAATCCATCGGGGAAGGAGCCATTAGAATCGCTAAGTTGAAAATGGATTTTCCAAATATCTATTTTAACAGGCTTCATATTTCCCCCACACTTAAAGCGAATTCCCAATGAGGCAGAATAGACGATGTATGACTACATATACAATGTTTATGGCCAATATCGAAAATGGATGAAGACCGTAGATAAAGTATCAGCGGTGGCCTTTGAGCGGGCGAAGACAACCGAGAAACTAGGACACGATCTCGCTCAAAAGGACCGCATAATTCAGGTGCTTAATGATGAAAACAAGTCTTCGAGAAATTCATAAATGGAGGCTAATAAAAGAGCCAGAGAGGCAACCCGGAAGATGGAGGAGATGAGGTGAACACATTTAGCCTTGGTTAAGGAAATGGGGCACCGGACCACCACAGCCATGGCTGAAAGAGATGCAGGGCTAAAAGAGCTTGAGGAGCTTAAAGCTAAATTTGCTGAAGTCGTCAAAGAAAACGACGATGCAAATAAAGCCACTCAGGAAGCATGCGAGCAGGCTGTGGCACTCAAGGATGAGAGGGATCCGGCAATGCTAAAGGTTAAGGAAGCGGAAGTCAGGGTTGAGGGTGAAGTGAGAGCGGTAGAGGCCAGGTTGGAGGGTGACATTGAAGATCTCCACATTACATATAATGTCAATGTACTGAAGCATCAAAATATGAGCTGGCTCGAAGATTATCCATCACATCTATACAATGCTTGGTGCCGCTTCGTTGAAGATGAAAAAGCAGAGCACCATACTGAATCCATTAATGAGTTCGAATTAGAGAATCAGATGCTGAATGAGAATGAGAGAAGAGTTCTCCATGATGCCACTATCATATTTGAAAAAGACAGACTCGGTACTCAGCATCTGAAGGCTAGAGAGGGTTCTGGCATTGAGCATCATGACATGGGCTCTGAAATTCTTGTGCCAACCCAGCCCAAATTTACTCTTGAGGTTGATCCTCTACCTGTGCCTGCTTGTAAACCTGATCAACTGCAATTGTCTCCAGCTCGTAAGCATGCCCCGGAAGCTGCTTCGGCTCCACCCGAGAGCCAATTTGAGGAAAATATTCTGAACGTTTCTCACATTTATTCAAAGTCGGGAGCATTGTTTGAAGTAGTCACGCCTTTTCTCTTACCTTTATTCAACGATAAGAGCCGCACCGACCGTGCCCCCTACAACCCAAGAGCTGCTTCATGAGCACGAGGCCCTTATGACGGAGGCAACCACAACAACTGCTGCTGTATCAACTAAGGAAGTGCAGGGGAGCGCTTTTATTTTTGACGAACAGATGATGGAAGAACTCCTTGGTCATCAAAGTGACCCTCTTACCGACCTTCCATTCATCATGGGCGAAGGCGCATTTGCAGCCAGCTCTTCGGGCCCAACCAACAGCTTTCCCGTGGATGCATAGGCAATTCATGAAGAAGAGGTAATAGTGGAGATTAATGCCGAGATGGAAGCAACTACATAGGCTAGTGATATTGGAGGTGGTATGGCGGGTCCTGGTCTGGCTCCTCTACGAATGATTTCTCCCGGTGGTACAGTTGTCGACATTGGCATGCCTCCCTCGTCTTCTAACATCGAGAGTGCCCCTATTCCTCCAAATCCGCATCTAGAAAGTATTCCAATTCCCGTGAGTTCGAAGTAAGAGATTACCATAATTCCTCCGGTTGGAGACCAACCACCAAAAGGCAAAGGCTCAAAGAGGCACCCGAGCGGTAGCTCTAGTGGGTCAACGCCAAAGAAGAAGAAACCGAGGGAGTAGACATGTGTTCTTGCTCCCTTTTTTTGGTAGATAGATAGGAATTTCTTTTTGCTTTCTGTAGGCCGTGTATAGATGCGGGTTCGGCCCCTGATCATAGTAGTTCTTGAAATAATTTTTGTACTTATCCTTCTCTTTCACAGGATAGTTGAAATAAAATTCCATTTTGTTTTCAGCACAGTTTTGTGTTTATTTAGGTGTTTTAGCGCTCAAATTTTCATTCAATGTACTTGTGAAGCTTTAGTCTTCGAATCGGACCTGACTTCGGTTGTTAAGTCCTAAAGTTATGGCTTCAGGTCATAACAAACGTTAAGTCGAGTCCCAATATTGTACTGCCTCGATCAGTAGCTGGTACTTGAGTTTTGGCCTAGGTCCCGAGGATAAATTGAAGTGGTCGGTCGGCATTCTCTTTCCGCCTTTGATACATCGAGCCTAACTTTGTTGAAATGAAGTTGAAACGAGATGAGTTCGAGTGCTCGGATCACATCCGCTCATCTATTGGTAATTGCATCCACACTCTGCGGATTGCACTTGTACTTTGATGGTCGGTCACGCCCGTTTAATGTTTAAAGATATGTCCGCGCTTCGAGGAGTTAAGTTATTTTACAGGCTGTCAGTCACACTCGTTTGATATTTAGAATTTTATCCGCACTCTAGGGACTTAGATTGATTTGTGGGTGATCAATCACACCCAATTTGTGTCTATACTGCGGTCCACACTCCGAGGACTTGGAGTTGTCTCATGGGTGGTCGGCTCACACTTGGTTTGTGTTTGTACTCCAGTTCACACTCTAGGAATCTGGGATTGGTTAACAGATGGATGATCACATCTGTTTTGAGTTTTAGGATTTTGTTTGCACTCTAGGAACGATAGATTTATTAGGATCGTAGATGGTCGGGTCACATTCACCCTGAGTTAACAAGTGAAGTCGTTAGATGGACAGATCCATCCTCCTCGGCCTTGGATTAAACACGGGCGAAGTCGTTAGGTGGACGAATCCACCCTCTTTGAGCCTGCATCTGCAAGTTTATACTCCAGCTCGCACTCTGGGAGCCAGAGTTAGTTAGAGGATTTTCGTGTATCAATCCTTTTTTGACTTCAGCATGATGGCTTGCCCCTAAGCTCGGGTTTCATTTAGTGAGTGACTGATCGTATCACAGTCACTCCCTATTTGAATAAGTCTCACCGTAGGATGTAACCTAGCTCTCCATGCATTGTAATGGACGTAGGACGTATTTTAAGAATCACTGCTCCGGCTCGAGGAGATTGCATTTTATTGTTGAAATAAGAATATATGGCAAAGTCGGTTGCCATATTATAAATTATAATTTTGAAATGCATAAAAAAAGTTGCAAATGAAAAGCAGACTGAATGAATAAATAAAGACTGTTATGTGTAGTAGCAACGAAGACTCTCGCTGTTCTAGGCTCTCGGTAAAGTGAGACCATCAGTGGTCGATAATTTAAATGTGCCATCTCTGAGTCTTCGTTTAATATCATACGGTCCCTCCCACATTGGTTTCATATGCGAAGGGACTGGGTAAATTCTCTTGAGGAGGATATCGTCGAGTTCAAAGGTTTGGGGTTGGACCTAAGTATTGTACAATCAGGCGACTTGATTTCGATGCGCGGCTGCCCTCAAATCAGCTCTTCACGCTTCTCATCTAGTAAGTCTAGAGTTTCAGCAAGTAATATAGCATTTTCTTTGGATCATAATAAGTGACACGATGAGAAGGTACCTCCAATTCGACTGGAATAATGGCTTCTGAACCGTAGGAAAGTGAAAATGGAGTGTGGCAAGTCGCGGACTTGTGGGTTGTTCGATAGGTCCATAGGGCTATAGGAAGTTCATCGACCCATTTGCCCCTGCTTTTTCCAATTGTTTCTTCAAAATGGACTTTATAACTTTATTAATAGCTTCGTCCTATCCATTTGCTTGAGGGTGTGCAATTGTAGAGAACTTCTTTTGGATATGGAATCGTTGACCTAAATTCTTGAACTCGACACTATCGAATTGGGCTCCGTTTTCAGTGATGATGGTATGTGGGAGACCAAACCGATAGATAATGTTTCTTACCACAAAGTTGATCGCATTCTTCATTATGATAGTGGCAAGGGGCTCGGCTTCTGCCCATTTGGTAAGTAATCAATACAACGATGGCGTACTTCGCGCCACCTTTGGCTAGAGGTAGAGACCCAATAATGTCGATGCCCCAAATTGCAAACGGCCATGGAATGACCATCTGAGTTATTTTGGTAGGCGGGGCACTTGGAATCCAAGCATGTTTCTGACATCTGTCATATTTCCTGGCATAATCTGACGCGTCGTGATTTACAATCGGCCAAAAATAATCATATCGGCGTACTTTCTTAGTAAGATATTTCCCTCCAGTGTGATCGCCACATTCTCCTTCGTGCACATCATGCAATACTCGTTTGATTTCATCGTGGGCGATACACCGGAGTAAAGAAACAGAGTACCCTCTTCTATACATGACTCCATTCTGAATAGTGAACCGCGAAGCCTTTCGAAGAACTTGTCTTTCTCACTCCTGCGCTCCGGTAGGGTCCCATGCTCGAGATAGTTCCAGAACGGAGTTATTGATAATTCCTTATCATGTACAGCTTCAAGTACCCAGTCGGTCTCTATTTAATCAATACTCGAGGAAGATAATGTCTCAACGGGAATGAGTCCCATTTGCTATGCCTCACCGGTGCTGACTAACTTTGCCAAGGAATCGACCTTCTGATTGTGTTCTCAAGGTATGCAATAGATGGCATATTAATCGAACTGATTCAATATTTCCTGGACCCGAGCAAGATAAGCAGCCAATCTCTAGCCTTTGGCCTGGTATTCCCCCCAAACTTGACACACAACCAATTATGAATAACAGTAAATCTCCATAGCAATAATTCTTAAGTCTCTGGAAAGCCTTAGTCGGGCGAAAAGGGCTTCGATTTCGGCCTCGTTGTTGGTTGCATGGAAACCAAACTTTAAATTATAGCATATAGATCGGCCTTTAGGAGTTTCAAGCACAACCCCAGCGCTTGAGCAGCGGTCATTTAGTACACCATAAATATGTACCTTCCAGACATATTTAGGAGATTCACTGGTTTCGGGCAAGTCCTCCAAGATAGTGAATTCAGCAATGAAGTCTGCTAGGACTTGTCCTTTAATAGATCGCCTTGCTGTGTATGTGTGGTCGGACTGACTTAGCCTGATATTCCACTTGAATAACCTACCAGACGTCTCAGGTCATGTAAGAATTGTCGTAAGGGCTGGTCGGTGTAGACAGTGAGAGAATGAGCCTGGAAATACGGACGGAGCTTCCTCAAGGCAATGACAAGACAGTTGCTAACTTCTCCAACTTCGGATAATTTCTGTCTGCTCCGGTCAGTCGTTTGCTGATGTAATAGACTGGCCGTTGTATCCAGTCCTCCTCTCGAATTAAAGCAGCACTGATTGCATTTTCTTACACCGCCAAGTAGATGTACAGTCTCTCATGATCAATAGGTTTTGACAGAATGGATGGTGTGGACAGGTGTTGAACCAGTGTTTGGAATGCGCACTCACACTCTGTAGTCCATTCAAAGTTCCATTTTCCTTTTCTGATTAGATCAAAGAAGGGAATGCATTTGTCGGTGGATTTAGAAATGAACCCACTCAGTGCTGCTAACTTCTCGTTGAGGCTCTGAACTTTCTTTATAGTCTTTGGAGTCTCAAGGCTTCTAATTTCCCAGATTTTCTTGGGATTGGCTTCGATTCCCCGAGCATTAACAATGAATCCAAGGAATTTTCCATATGCGACCCCAAAGTGACACTTCAACGGGTTGAGTTTCATTCTGTACTCTTGGAGGATGTTGAACATCGTTTCTAGATCTTTGATATGATTGGTGGAGAATCGTGACTTCACAAGCATGTCATCTACATATACCTCCACGGTTTTCCTGATCTGGTTAGCGAACATTCAGTTGGCGAGTCTCCGATAGGTTGCCCTGGCATTCTTAAGTCCAAATGGCATCACTTTATAATAATAGAGTCCCAGATCGGTGACAAATCTGGTATGCTCCTAATCAGGTATGTGCATCGGCATCTGATTGTAGCCAGAATAAGCATCCATGAAGGATAAGAGTTCATGTCCGGCCGTTGAATCTACGAGCTGATCAATTCAGGGAAGTGGAAAATTGTCTTTAGGGCAGGCTTTATTCAAGTCTAAGTAGTCAACGTAAGTTCTCCATTTCCTTTTAGGTTTCCTGACAAGTACGGGGTTGGACACCCATTCTGGATATAACGCATCTCGGATAAACTCGTTCGACCTGGGTTTATAAACCTCTTCCTTAAGGGCGGAAGATCTCTCTGGATACATACCATGCCTTTTTTGCTTGATCAGGACATGTCGTGGGTCAATATTCAATGTGTGGCTCACGATGTCTGGCGAGATCCCATACATGTCGGCGTGCATCCAGGTAAACACATCGAGGTTTACCCAGAGAAATTCAACCAATTCCTCCTTCATCTATTGGCTTAGCTGAGATCCAATCTTTATCATTTTAGAATCGTCATCGTTATCGATCGGAACATCGATCGTCGGCTCTGCCAGAGAAGCCGGACTATCTTTGACTTCGTCCTCGCTTTAAGTATCTCTTGGGTCAAGATATCTTGGGAATTGGCTTTGGTGCCCGGGTCTTGGCTCAGGCGTTAACTATCAATTATCTACAAAGCGGACACAGAGAGATTCCTCTACGCCCTTCCCCTTCTCTTTTCGTTGGGCCTCCCTTAGCTCAGCAACATAACAGGCTCGTCCAGCAGCCTGGTCTCCCTAGACGACTCCGACTCCATTGTCGGTAGGGAATTTCAAAGTTAGACACCAAAGGGCGATAGCGGCCCTGAACTCAGCTTGGGCCGGTCGGCCTAAGAAAGCGCTGTACGATGAGTCAATATCTAATACAATAAACTGCAATATCCGGACTCTTCGGCGCTCTCCAACTCCCAACTCCACTGGTAGCTCCACCATCCCAGTGGGTATAGTCGCATTTCCATTGAAGCCATGAATACAAGACTGACAAGGCTTCAAATCTTTCGCTTCCATCTTCATTTGATCATAGGCTCGCTTAAAGAGTATGTTCACTAAAGTTCCAGTGTCCACTAAGACCCTCTTTATCCAAGCAGGACTTATCTGAGCTGAAATGACTAGTGGATCAATGGTTGGGGCTTCGACTCCATCGGCATCCCTGTCTTGAAATACAATGTCGTCCGTCGTCATTTTTTGTTGTTTTGCTGGAGCCCCATCTTCCAAGTTACTGCAACATTCGAAGCACGCATGCCTAATAGAGCTGGCATACAACTCCATTTCCCTCCAGCTCTGATCTGTTGGATGAGGACCAGTACTAACAGTGTTAATCACCGACCTCCTATCGGTACGAGCGGGTTCCTCCAGTCTAACCTGATTTGGTATTTGATTTTGATTTGATGGGCCCGCGTCTCCAAACTACGGTGCTTGAATGAACTACTCCAACTTTCTTTCTCGGATCAACTTCTCGATAGTATCATGTAGATGACGACACTCGTTCGTGTTGTGACCATAACTATCGTTAAGTCTACAAAACTTCCCACTTTGAATCTGTTTCTCTGACGATTGATTCGGAGCGGGTTTCTTATATTAGAAAGTATTACAAGTTTACAAGTACACTTTTTCTAAAGATGTATTTAAAGGAGTATATGTGTCAAACATGGGTGCTCTACGTCGTGGTCCGCGATTCTGATCCTTCTTCCTACCCTGACTTCCATCGCCTTTCTGCTGATTCTGTTTATTCTATATATTTAACTGCACCTTTACGAAACTCTCCCCAGTTTGTTTCATAGCGACATTGCTTTGGATTCCTTCCACACTATGCCCCGCGTCATCCTTTTTCCTAGACTGTTTTACATCCTCCCTTCTCAAGAACTGAGCTGCTTTGGAATAGAAACGGTCCAATGGCACGGGGGTTTTCCGGCCAACTAGTTGCCAAATTTGGAATCGGGATCGATTACCTTAGTTAGTGCCATCAGAATGGAATTGTCGTTAGGGTTACTAATCACAGCACATGCAGCGTGGAACCTTTCCAGGTAACGTCTGAGTGTCTCTCTGGGAGCTTGAGTGACACTAAACAAGGTATTAACATCTTTAGGCCTTGTGACATGCATCGAAATTGCTCGACAAACTTCATTACCAACTGGTCGAAACATGAAATAGATCGGTGTGGTAGGCGAGTAAACCACATGGTCGCGATGCTCCATAGGGAGATTGGTAAACTTCAGCATTTGACCACATCATCAGCCGGTGCGGCATTCATCAAATATTTATAGTTTAAAATGTGTTGGTTAGGGTCGAAGCTCCCTTCATAAATAGGTAGAGTTGGCATTCTGAATCGCCGAGGCGGTTCAGCATTGAGGATGTCAACGGTGAAAGGCGTATGACTCCCGGAGATTCCTCGATTATCATTGGTGAGGCCTTGGCTTTCGCGGATCATCTGACGGATCATTGTCGAGATGTTTGGCATCTGGACATTCTGGGCATGCTGAGCCAAGGTATGGTCGGGTTCTACAATGCGTGGATGGGCCGGGCGCGGTCGACGGTCCATATCTCGCCTCCTTGGCTCTAGGTCTTCAGAAACATAAGGCTCAGGAGTATAATCACATTGGCGATGCTTCAGATCCATTCGGTTTCGAATGTTGGTTCCCAACTCAATAGCAGCGGTAGTCGCATGGTTGTCAGTAGTGTGATAAGGAACCATCCCTCCTCGGGAGGAGGGTCCGGTCTAGTGGCTGGTTGACGGACCAACTCTCGGCTGCCCAAGATTCAAAGTGTGCTAATGTCTGGTAGCCTGTGTATAGCTTGCATCCTGTCGTGGGCGCATGGATCTGTGATTGTAATTAAAAGAATCTAAACTTTCAGTGGATGAGTAGGAAGCATGATCCCTTCTGGATCTCCTTTGTCTTTCATGGTTCAACCGATTGGTTAACTCTGTGTTGGCACAGAGCTGGTGGGTAAGCTGCTGGCAGCTTTGAGTTAGCTCTTGCATTAGTAGTTGGAACTCCTCCCTGGTGACAGGGCCTTGTGGATCCGAAGGTCCGACAGCATTCTGATCTGCAGAGGGAAGTTGTGTGGGGTTCTGCCTATCTCGCCCTTTTAGATCTGCAGCGGTTGAGGTAGTCGTGGTAGCGACTATGGTGAATAGCGAAGTTCTCTCCTAGACTTGGTGAAAATCTGAATAGGATGGAAGAACTTCTAGGCTTGGGGTCTGGATCTTCTCCTTAGATTCTCGCAATCCAATATTGGTAGTAGATCCAATGAACATGAGAAAAGATGGGTTCTCTCAATGAAAGCACCAAAGTATTTATACCAAAATTTGGCACAACACTCTTCGGATGTATTTGAAGAGATAAAATGAAGAAAGTAAATGTAAAATGATGCAGATCTAAAAACACACCAACCAACAGATAAGAAAAAATGCAGATAACACAAATTTAGAGTGGTTCGGCGTATTGCCTACGTCCACTATGAAATGGTTGATGTTTATTGAATTTTACTTGTTGATTACAGAAGATTACAATAGTACAACTATATTATAGTAGTGATTTCGGTAGAGTGTCAGTGTAGAGAAGCCAAAAGTCCATTTTTTGGAGGCACTGGGCTGCTATTTATAGGCGTAGGCTGGAAAAATCTGACTGGGATCTCAGAATACTCCTCACACGTGGGTGGGCCCACCAGATCGATCCCTTGACATTTGGGATCGATACGCACACAATTTGTATCAATCAAAAATGACTCCTTTTGGGCTGAGATCGATCATAGACCAAGTAGATTTGGTACGCAAGCTCCTGTGAAAATTTGGTGGCATTTGGACTTGTAGATTTTGATATATGATCGATGCAAGTTTGGATTTGCAAAGCAGTGTTGCCTTCCTATCGATACTGTTCATATCGACTGCCTCGTATCAATGGTTCTACACGCGTCGATTTGATGATGTGGCGCTACATCCTAGGATCGATCCACTTTTTATGCCGAGTGACCAAGTCTTCCACTTCTATAGGCTTTGTTCGTATCGACCTGGTGTATTCGTTTCGTATCGATGCCTTCAACTTAATTTCGCATCGATGCCTAAGGCCGCTTCATATCGATGACTTAGGGGCTGTTTCGCATCGATTGCATGCAGCTACTTCGTATTGATGGCATTTGGCTTTTTTCGTATCGATAGATATTACTTTGTATCGATCATTCGGTGGCTCATTCGTATCGATCGTCAATCTATCAGTGCGAACTCTGCAATTGGAATCGATACAAATTGGCTTCAATTGATGAATACGAAGCCGAGTAAATGTGATGGATACGAAATAGAACCAGACAAGGTGGATATGAAGTAGAGTAGGCGTGATGGATACGAACCGATGGATGCTTGATGGATACGAAACAGAGGTGTTTCATGTGAGGCTTGACCGATCAATATCTTGGGGATATGGACTCTGATTGACTTATAATTTGGAATTTTGGCTTCCGTAACTTTGCTTGTCATATCTTATCAATTGTAGCTCGATCCGGACTCAAAAAAATTTCATCAATAACCATAGCAAACCTATGTATAACTGATCTTCGAGACTGGTTATCTTCAGTTTCTAGTCAATTCTTTGGCGTCACGGCCTTGCCTAAAGGCCGGATAACAAAACTCACAAGAGTTCAAATTCCCATAAGGTAATCGCCATATATATATATATATATAATATCTTAAACGGCTCGAATGGCCAACAAGAAAAAGGCGATGCACTTGGGAAATCACAAACATTAATTAAAACATCTCAAAAATTTGCACGTGCATATGGCCGAAGCCTGCCAAGTACCGCTCTCTCTCAAATATGGTACCACGCCCGAAGACAAGTACATCTCAATGGACAAATACGCCACAATGGCAAATACGCCGTAATGGCAAACATCTCGAAGACAAATACACCGCAATGGAAAACGTCTCTAGGACAATGACCCAAAGGTCCAGTACTGGCAATACGTCTCGAAGACAAATGTGTCACAAACTCTCGGATAGGAATCCGAACAGTATTAACATGCATCCCATACCACACGTTCGCACTCAACGGTTTACTAACCGCTAGTAAATTTCACACTCAAAGCTGTAAAAAGTTTACCTCATTTCATCAGTAAAGTCGACCTGAAGGTCAAAATGATCAAACGAACAAGTTAGAAATTAACCGATAAGATAAACGTATGTTGCACATACCACGTGTTTTACCAAACCATTTAATTCTCCTTCTCACGCGTTCAAATAGTGCAAAAACGTGTATTTTATATATAAAATAATTTTCTTAGGAAAACAAGCTTTTAAAATCATTTTTCGAAAACAATTTTGAAAACAATATTTGAAAATTTCCTTATTATAGGGAATAAATAGATTTTATAGCTTAAAATAATTTAAAATATATAATAATTATTTTAAATGCTAATTTATTTTAAAATTATTTCAAAATCATTTGGAAAAATCCATGCTCGAAATCAAAGAAATCACTCAAACCATCATTCAAATTCAAATTCAATTCCAATTTGAATTTCAAATTCATCAAAACTAGGCTAGCCTATTGATAGGCATCATAGCCCTCAAAACAATTCAGAAATATCACAAAAACATGAAGTAAAAGTCAAAAGTCGGACGGAAAAAGAACATAAAAATGCATAGGCAAAATAATACCCAGGTCTGAAATCTTCTCTGGGTTCAGCTTTCGAACATGAAATAGGTTGTCAAACGACCTCTGGTTGAACTAAAAATTAGTGTGCACAAAATAGAAAACTTCAACTTTCAAACAAAAAAAGAATCGATGGATTCCGACTGGAAATGAAAAAGTTATGCTATGAGACAATGTAACTTTTTCATTTCCAGTCGGAATTCATTAATTCCCCACAGTGAAGAACTAGACTGGATAATCTACTTAGCTTCAAGCTCCAAAATTTGCTTCTTAAGTTCCTCATTTTTCTTTGTAGACATCCTCGTGGGAGGACGACTAACTGGCTGCGCGCCTGGAATGAGATCAATGTGAAACTCAATCGCTCGCTTGGGTGGCAAACCTGAAACAGGCTCAAATACATCATAGAAATCACAAACAATAGGAATACAAGATATATCATCATCATCTCATGAGCCGAGAGAAAATAAAGATGCTTCAGAATTATCCACATTCCGAAGAATAAGTGATAGCTGAGCAGATGAATCTGGATGTCAAAGATATAAAACTCTCTCAGAACAAATAATCCTGGCATCATATCGCACTAGCCAGTCCATACCCAAAATCATATCAAAAACCAGGAAAGAAATAATGTGCAGATTCGCACGAAAAGAAAAGCCACATAAAACAATCTCAACATCCTCACAAAGCATGCTAAGGGTTGCGGATCCCCCTATAGGATTCGCAATCCTCAATGAAGTAACAAGGCATGAAACATCCAAAGAAAATGCACTATTTACGCCGCTATTGCAAGAAGGAGGGTCATCCGTGTTTCCACTTGTCCTATTTCTCCGAATAATGCCCAGTCTGGCAAGCTGAATATAGTGGACGCTTCTGGAGGGCCTTCTCGGCGCAAAGGTACATCTCCTTCTGGAGCGATAGGTTAAATCATACTCACAACCACCGCCTTGACGATACGGGCCTGATCGTAATCCCGAAGTCTGGCAGGATAAGTCCTGGAGAGACTGGAACTTAATTTTCTTTTACACCATGGTTCTTACAAAGGAGAACAAGGAGAGAATCAACTTTAAATATTGAAGGGCACAAGGTTAACGCAGTGCAATGTCGTGAAGTGCAAATGTGTACAAGTGCCTTATGTTCCACCCGACGGACCAGAAGTTGGAGCTTTGCTCACAAGAGTAAACTCTCCTTTAGTAGTAGGTGGGATTTCTGCATCGGTTCTGGTAGGAGAGTCTGACCCCTATACGCTCATATAGTAAAGTGAGAAGTTTCAACATCGGGTGGAATTGTCAAGTTAGATAATGAATCAAGCGGTTCGCCTAAATCCTCTGACGGTCGAGAGGCGGACTCATCCAAAATAAGTTGAGGAGTCGCAGATGGCTTGGGCTGATTAGAGAGACGGCTCTTAGGAAATCGATGGATGAGTTTCTTTCCATTTCTTTTTTGAGAGCCAAGGGCTGTGGAGTCTGCAAGGATTTATCCACGACCCTAGGACTAGACCATTCGTTATCACGACTAGGCTCGTCACCTTCAGCTTTTTAGTGTCTGAATCGATGACCTCAAGAACTCCCATAAATGGGGGCACAACAGGATCAACTCGGTTGCATATTTGACCAACTGTGTCCCATTGTCTTGCCATTGCAGCTCGAGCAGTATTTACTAGCACTGTATTCTGGTTTTCTTCCATCGAACAAAAGGAGATGAGATGTTCATCAGTAAGGAAGCACTTAATATCCCTATCTTTAGGCGGCACATCCTCAAGATTTAAGACTGCCTCCTCAAGATGTTTACCTTCAAGCCATGGGATAACGCTTGCAAAAAATCAGAAAAACTGCTTAGTCTAGGGTACAACACTGATATATGCATATGAATTAAGTGAACAGTGACATTCACGTCTTTCTAACCACTGTCGAGTGAAGCCAGGCGGACATCACACAAAGAAACATTCACCTTTAAAAGCACTTAATTTATTCCAAGTTCCTACTAAGATTTGGAACTTCTTAACTAAATCCAAAAATGTAAATGAGAGATTTCTTGTTTGTTGCTTGAAGGTGAATATGAATCGATTGTCTTCAATAGTTGGAGGACGATATAAGAACTCCATAAACACCATGTAAATACGGTTGAGAAGGGCATAGCCTTTCGGATGTAGTTGCGTTGGTGCTATCCTCAAATAATGTAGAACCTCGCGAATATATGAGTTAAACGGCGAAACGCATCTAGCCTAGCACATAAATTTATTGCATGTTGTATACCCCTTCGGGGGCATGTGAGCTCTATCATCCTATGATGGGACCAGTACATCATCAAATGAAATCCCGTGTCTCTCACAGATTCAACGAAGGGTGGCTCCATTAAACTTCAAGGCCATGGAATCCAGAGGATCTTCCAAGAAGACTACATCCTCCAAAGTCTCAGGAGCAGGATTGATGACTTCTGTCGGAAGAATAGGAACGATGGAGAACAAATCAAATGGTGGACCAGAGCTTCTCGATTGCTCAGGTTGATGACTAGGAGATGGACTGTTTGATTCAATGATAGAACTCGACTCGGCACCGAAATTGCTGTGCTGAGAAGATGGTCCAGTGGACATAGCTGCAAGACGTTCCGAACGTCTGGAATACATTGCTATTAAACTTAGTCAAAAATCATTATTAGATGAAATAACCTATATCACCCACTGCAGATTGAGTGCTAGTGCTGTGTGGTGAAGTGCCATGCCATACATTGATAAGTTATATATTAAAGGCAGAAAAGATGACAAGACATTGGAGTTTGATCAGAGTGATCATCATTGCCGATCGTCTCAATCGATTCTCTACATTGTTGGTAATGATTCAGCCTAAGCCTTAAGATCGATTGTCAGCAGGTTAAAGGTTGATTTTTATATCCATAAGCATCCAGGCTTCAAGAGAATTGTCCGAAGCATTTTTCTATGTCATAGTTCGAATGTCATGTATGTCACAGTATGCAGTTTAAGTCATATACAAATCATATTTGTTCATTCAACTGTTCAGGGCCGAAGCTCATCTCTAAGTCCAAGTTCATAAGATTGAATTTCATTTTAAATTTTGTTGTTGATAACCGATCGTTTCATCAAAGTATAACTGATCATTCCATAACGATCGCTCATACATGATCGTCCATAATCAAGCCAGGTGTCACACCATTCCTCCAGCCGATCGTTCCCATTGATCCATATCCGATCGTTTGTCTGCTTCAATCCTCCATCTGATTGCATCAACATTCAACTAATCATTTGAAACAAACGATCACCATGTGACCATTCCACTAGCCACATTGTTCTCGTACGATCGTTCCAGTACGATCGTCAACACCAAAACCATACTCAACATCAACTTCATACGATCGATCCAGACGATTGTTTCAAAGTCGATTCATCCACTTTGAAGATTTGCCAATTCCTTGATGACAACCGATCTTCCATGAACGATTGTTTTCAACCCCTAAATATTTCATCCCAACAACTCAAGCACTTCACCACCACTAAAATGATCGACCGGAGCCTCTCTTCCTCTAACGTGCTTTGAATCGGTCAGCCTCATCATCCTAATCGAACATCACGAGGTTGACAGACCTGAAATCTTGCTATTGAATCCGCATAAATAAACTTAAAATCGACCAACCTAAATTACAATTCAAAGGGTGGAAATAGTTCGAGTTCGATTCTTTGCGGGATTTGGAGAGGCGAGTATAGCAATGATTGGTATGGAGAGAAGGATGCTCGATTGAAAATTAAATAAAGGAGGAATGGTCTTTGATTGGGAGGTTCGGAACGTGGTTTGAAACGATAAAGAAGGAGAGGAGGAGTAAATTTCATTTATTGGTTCGAATGGAAACGATGCAAAAGTGAAGAAGGAAAGGATGGAGCAGATAAGTAAAAGTATTTATATATGGTGTGAGCTGGTCGTTTGAAACATATGAAGCTGGTTTATAACCGATAGTTCCGATCGTTTATTCCTTGATTCAGCACCGATTGTTCTCGAAGATTGAAATTAGGATTTGATAAATAAAAAAAGATGATCGTTCAGATCATTCCACGTAAACATTATATCGACCCATTAGAGCCCAGAAATGAAGACCGATCATTTATGACAATGGCATACGATCTATATATGATTGATCTGGAGCAATCCATCAATATATTCTACAATGAACGATCGGATACGAACGTTCCCAAAAAAGGGAAAGAGAGAAAAAGGACTTGATAATGACCTATGAACGTGTAATCACGATGGGGGTCAATACATATACGTTCTAATATATGTACTGAAAAGTTCAATTTTCGAAATCGATAAAAATTAAGTTCTCGCCTGAAATCAATTGGAGAAGAATCTAAGCCAAAGCCTAATAATCACTGGAAGCAAAACAAGATAATCAACGAATAGTCATAATCCAGTATTTATATTGTTGCACGTTGACCAATAGTTGTGACAAATAGAAAGAGATGCGACTCTCAGTAAAAAGCAACTCCATGGAAGGATGGCGAAAGTTCAATAAGCTAGATGGAATCCTTTTCGACGATAGAAATTTGCAATAATTCAAAGCATGTCATGTTCAATAAGATATACTTTGAAGGGAAAATCTTATCTAGCCTTTTGGCCCAGCTATATCTAGACTAATCGGACGAGACAGACTCAATTATCATCAGGATCGATGTATCAGACTAACGATTACGAAGCCTAGAGGTCAAACCTAAATGATAACATGAAGAAATAGCAAAGCAGAAGCTAAAGGCAAACTCGACAAAACATTTAGAGCATGGAGGTTCACTACTTCCTAAAGCTAGATTAGATATGATCCAAATTTAATACTATCGATCATATCATATGGATTACATAGCTCAATTCAATGATGATCAATCGATATCTCAAAATCTACAGGTCCAATACAACTGAAACTTTCATAATGTTAATATATTGAAGAGAGGAGGCCCACAAACAATTGCATGTCAAAATGAGCAAGTTTGAATGATCGGTATACGTCATTCATGAACAATCGTACTATTTCAGCATGAACGATCCAATTCGATGAAGATTGGTCGATATCTCACCAACCACAACTCAGAATGATACCAAATTTGGGAGCATGGACCAAAGGAATGGAGAGCTCAAAAAAACGATCGCATGTGCATTGAAGCATGAATGAATAATCGCCACCAATCGTTACAACGATCGAGATAGGGCTTGCAGTCGTTTTGGTGGGCCTCTACGGATCAGGAGAGTTTTCTGCCAGCGAGATATTTTATCGTCTTCACCTATAGTTACAAGCTTCTTTGTTCATTTAGAGGAACTTATGCTACTTGGTGCTTTGAAATCCATTGTAATCAAGTTCTATTATCATTACTACATTGTAATCAAATTTACAAGTGATCAATAAACCAAATTCTTCGAAGTGGACATAGGCACACAACGTCAAACACAATAAATCCTCGTGTCTTTATTATTGCCTAATTCTGATTGCTTATTTGCTTACCTTCTCTATTTAAATTTGATTATTCTTCATTTATTTCTCTATTATTCTATTTTTGAGTGTTTGTGCCCATTTTTGGTGCAAACAAGTTTCCTAACATTTTCATCTTTTACCAAGATATTAGTCACCAATCACTGCTAATATCTCCTATAAAACATACTTCTGAGGTTGACGAAAACTCTAGTCAACATTTTGGCTCTTGAAGGAGGGCCTTCCCCTGAAGCTCATAACTATTTCTCACCTTTTCTCTTCTACAAACTCTTTTCATGCCTTTTTGCACCACACCTAACATTTGTAGCAATGGTGAATAGTGTTCTACCCTCTCTTTGGTATCTGAGCATTTCCTTTAAGGAATTAAAATGCAATCCTAATTTGGCTCCATGTCATGTGTGGCTATAATGCTTACCCATATACTACTTCACATTACTGCTACAATCAACCAACTCATAGTAATTATGCACGTAGTCTACATGAGAATCACACCAACCACTCGGAAAATTCCCTTTCCTCCCAACTTTCCTCAAATGATGGCAATCATGATACTGTGAGTGATGATGCTTTACGTAAACGAGGATGGAGATGCTCTTTCCTCTTCTCAAGAATGCTCTCTCGGCAAAAGACTTTTGAGCGGCCCAACACTTACATGGGTTGCGGAGGTAAGGTGGCTAGCATATAGTCATAGCCACCAACAACGTGTCCCCTTGGAAAGTCCTAGAGCAACTCGCCACTCCAGTTTATGTTTGATCCCACCCACAGGCACCAGGTAGCATTGCCAGGTAGGTCCAAGCCGGGCCGAGACCCCAACGGCCAATTTACTTAACCAACAGGCCACCAAATAGCACCCATGCTCATCTTCCCCTCAATAATGGCCAAAGGTACCAAATACTAATGCGCATATCTGAAGATGACCAGGCTTAACTGTTGGCCCTTTTCTTTAGTGCGCCTACAATTCCATCCCATTATCATAGATAATCCTCACTCATGATAATGCATTCTCTTGTCTACTAAAGTCTAAGTGAACGGCGGCACTCGTTGCTGTGTCACCATCATATAAAATACTTATGCAAGAGTGCTTGCACCAGCCATGCACTCTAACTTGTGTCAAGACTTTTGGTTACCTTATGATTGGTGGTGTGTCACCAAAGAGATCTTCGATCCCTCATGCACTTTGGTTCGTGTCCAGTCCATTCGCCACTCTACCGATAATTGTATGTTACCTAATTACTTACGAGCAAACACATGCTTTCGCTGATGCCTCAACCCTTGCCACACCAAATTCGGTTTGTGCATTGTTCACATAAGCAATCGAGCTCAACCTATTTCGTTAATGTATTACTATTAACATAGCTTAAAAAGGGAACATTTTATGTAAACAATGCTAGGACTAAGCTATCTATTTGATAAATGTCGCTCTACAAGTCAAAAACAGACAGGCAAGTAGAGGCAGAATAATAAATTCTTAGGGAAAATTTGCAACAAATGGTATTTCTTATTCATTCCAATAGTGCGGGGTACAAAGCCTTACCAAATATGTGTACAACAATGTTATATTGCTAACTATTTGAAAAGAAGAAAAAGAAAAGACATGTACTTCGGAATGCTCCAAGAAGACCTAGCTTGAAATGTGTAGATGAGCGCTCCACCCGATTGATATTTTGTTGTTGAAGTAAGGGTTTCCTGCCACCTTCAAACCCATTCACATCAAATCTTATAAGAGATATCAAAATGCTACCTGTCGACGATGTGAAGGAGCCTCCGAAGGCTTTCATTGTGATATCAAACTTAGAGGCGATAACCACTACTCTTTCCAACATGGTAGTAAAGTGTGCAAACCAACATACATTTGGTACTTCTAAAGTAAAATGGCAAGGAAATACACTAATATCAATTGGGCCACTTGCATGACAGTGATGGCCAATCAACGTAGGAAAAATGACAAGGGAGCATGAGTTAAGCCCAACTCTAAATAATGTTCCAAATAACTGCCCAAGACAATAATCAACATTTAGAATAGCAAAGCTAAGGAACCTTTTGTAATAAACAAGTTTGACAAAACAAAAGGCATTGGAAGGCATTCAGAGGAGGAGGAAGATGAAGTTAGCTATTTTTTACCAATAGAAAATTGTGTAAAGTTTGGGGAATTTACATGGCAGAAGCATCACAAGTTCAAAGTAGTGGAGAAGAGGGGTATTTAAATAACTATCCTTTAGTTATAGCCATTGTACTAAAAAAGGGGGAAAAAGATCTCAATTGTTCAGGAAGAAACAAGTGTTGTGTCACACACGTGCATGGGGGTAACATATCTCTACCACATCTGGAGAAGTGCAACTGCCTCAGCCAATAGCATAGTGCCAAGTATATCACAAATTTATTGTAGCATTGGAAAATTAGTAGGGCCTTGGTGATTTAGCAAGATCACACCCACTTACAAGCATGGACTTGGGAGGAAAATGTTACCTAATTTTTTCATCGTAAAAAGGTCAATTAATCAAGGCTTCTTAGCATAGCCCAATTTAACCTGAGCCGGCATGAGTATAGACTAGCCCACCATGCACCAACCATGGCAAGAGATAATCTAACTAGCTCCCTTGGCTACCAACCTAGGTCCAAGCTGGGTCAATATTAGCACATCCACTCCAAAGCGCATTAGTCCAGCTACCAACCAACACGTCCTGTAGCAGTTTCAATAGCCAATTCATCAAGTAAAGCCGGGCAAGGGCATAACCCAGCCTGGTATGCACCAACCCATCTCACATACGACCAACTCCTTCATGTTGACTTGCATTCGGTGTAGGTAGTAGATACTCGTCTACTCATGCATCTCTCCCAGCCTTTTGTCAACCAACACAGCTTAGGACCAATTCAAGCGTAGCCCATCTTTGGCTAAACTTTAATGCAACCATCTACGATCTATTTCTACTAGCCTATCTCATCATCTCCCTCCTGGCTCGGTACACATCTCAAATTTTTCGAGCAACTTATTATTCTATTCAAATCCTTGAAGGTCAGCTGAACAACCCAACTTTTGCCACCTAAGCATGTATAGGTAAATGACAATAAATACATCCATGTGTGTTAACTTCTAACAAAAAGCATATCATATCCTTATAACATATTGCCACAGTACATGATGCATTAAATATGTAGTAAAGGCAAGATATTCACCTTGTGTGGTCCCCCTATTAGCACTCATCTCAAACACACATTCATTTCACTGTTCCAACTGTCTCCCATCAGCCCAATCGACATGATCAATTGCTAGGCATGTTCGTTGCCTACTTCATAGCTCATTCTCAACCATTCAAGCATCATTCTAAGCTATTATGTATACCTCATGCATCATCACTTCAAAGGGGATGGAATATGCAAGAACTCTGGCAAATATACACCACTCAGAGCTCCTCATGCAATAAGCCCTTAAGATTAACTACTTAATTAGTCTAAAAAACCTCACTTTTCTTGTTATTCTCTTGTGATTATAAGTCTTGTATTTGTAAGAGAGAAGTATAAAGAAATTTCTGATAACGGTCATAGCTCGTTATTGAATCACTCTAGAACTCTTATTTACTTTACTTTTGGTCTATTAGTTTCCCCTCTTCCAATTTAGACCAAGGTATTTGTACTAATCATTGCTACCACTTCCTCTTAATATGCTTTCAAGTTTGATGAATCTAGTGAACAATATTAGAGCATATATGGTCTATGCGGTTAAATTTGTTAGGAAATCAATTCTATGGTTTTGATGATAACAACTATACAATGGAAGTCGAATATGCGTATATATTTCTAATTACAGGTAATTGTTAAAGCAACATCACCAAAGAGACAAGAACAAGACTCAAAAGAAGTATCAAGAGGCTACAAGTCGATAGAATCAGAAGAGCAATGAAACAGACACAAGAAAAGCAACATACATAAGTTCAGACGTCTGGGTGCACTAGCCAGACGTCTGATTGAATTCTTTGGTTCGCAAATCAGACAGAATCAGACGTCTGGTTAATGAACTCAGATGTCTGAAAAGAAACAGTAGTCAAAAATATATATAAGAGTCAGACGTCTGAAACATTGTCCAAACGTATGATTTTGAACTCGGCCTGTAACATTCAAAGAACAACTGTCACAATTGAAAAGACACTTTCGCTCCTCTTCGCTGCAACTCTTCATCATCATCAGAAGCAACCTTAGAGCACTTACTAACAGATGTAACTACACAAAGGATCTCTCTACCACTGTAAATAGCATCGGGAATTCAAGAGAAGAACTCACCTTGCTTACTTATGCTCTTCATTCTCATACTCTGATTTATACTTGATCTCTAGCAATCAAATACCTGTATTTTAGTCTTTCATATATTCAGAACTTCTCATTCAATATTCTTCTAGACATATATATTGGAAGCACTTGTACTTAACAGTCAACATCCGTGTTATAGGACACATTCTTGACAAAGAAACTCTGCTATTGTAAACCTGTTCCTTCGGGTGAAGTGAGGGTTAGTTAGTGAAAGGAAATTCCGAAGAGGAGCTTCGGGACTGGACGTAGGACGGGAGGTCCGAACCAGTATAAAATCCTGGTGTGCTTAGTTTATATTTTACTAGATTAATTTTATACTAGTTACGTCATACAATTAGTTATATATACTTGCATATACAATACACGATCCACTCATATAGTCTTACAGTTGGTATCAAAGCAAGGTTTGATCAAAGAACAATAACACATTTTTGAATCACTTTAATATGGCAAGTATTTTTCAAGAAGGACAATCCACAGCACGACTCCAACTCTTTAATGGATCTAACTATGCATATTGGTCAACACGTATGAGAATTTTTGTAGAAGCTAATGGTTTAGAAATTTGGTCCACCACACAGGATAAATATGAAGCACCTACTACTGCTATGAACACATGGACTGATGCACAAAAAACCTTAGCATCAAACAATGCTAAAGCTATGAATGTTTTATTTTGCTCTCTAGACAAAAATGAATTTTCACGTGTCATGCTATGCACAACTACATTTGACATTTGGCGTACCTTACAAGTCACGCACGAAGGGACAACAAAGGTTAAACAAGCTAAGATTTCAATTCTGCAAAACCAATTTTCGTCATTCAAAATGAAACAAAATGAAACTATTGTTGATATGTATTCTAGATTTCAAACTATCCAACATGATCTTATGGCATTAGGAGTTAAGTTTACTGATTTTGATTTAGTTTCTCGAATACTCAACTCTTTAACATCAGATTGGGAAAGGAAGGTATTAGCTATTGAAGAAGCTAATGATCTTTCTACTCTCAAAGTTGAAGAGTTGATAGGAAATTTAATGTCCTATGAAGCTAATTTGCAGGCATGAAAAAAACTGAACTCAAAGAAAAAGAACATAGCATTCCCAGCAACAAAAAATGATGACTATGATTTAGATGAAGAAGAGATAGTATTCATAGCCAAGAATTATAACAGATTCGAGAAATTCAGAAAAATGACCAAATTTCAAAAAGAAGGGAAGTCCAACACAACAAACCTATCTCAAATCAAGTGTTATGAATGTGGTCAATATGGACATATGAAGAAGGATTGCCCAAAATTCAACAATGATAAAAGGAAGAACAAATTTGAAAAATTGAAAAAGAAGAAAGCTTTCAAAGTAATATGGGATGATTCGGACTCTTCATCTTCTGAAAGTGATAGCGATAGTGACGGAGAACAAGCTAATGTGTGTTTTATGGCAGAAACTGATGAGGTATGTCCGAAACATAGCTATGATGAATTATTAGAACTTAGCATGGAATTAGATTATAAATTTAGACAAATTAAAAAATTGAACAAAGACTATATAGTCAAAATAAATAGACTAGAACTTGAGGTAGAAATGTTAAAAGATGAAAAAATTATCCTAGAAGAAGAACTTGAATTATCTCAAGAAAAAATCAAAAATAATTTGGTGGAAAGTGAGGCTATTACTATTGATTTTGAAAACACTAAAATAGTGTAGGATAATTTGTTAAAAGAAAATGTTGACTTAAAAAATAGTATCGAAGTATTGAAAATTGAAAATATATAACTAAAAGAAAAAGTAGATAAAATTACAAATAATGTGTCAAAATTTAATAAAGGAAAACAAGATTTGGAGAATCTTATCAAAACTTCAAAACCATCAGGCAATAGAAATGGTATAGGATTTAAAAATTCTTCCAAACAAAAAGGAAATAATGCTACAAATATTAGTTATATACAAACTAAAAGTTTACCTAAGTCTAAAATGAATACCAAAAATATGAAAATTTGGATTCCTAAGACAAATAATAATTTAATTAGACAAAAGCATATTAATAATTTCTTAGAGAATGTAGTCTATAATAAAAATTATTTTTATAAAGGTACCAAACCATCTTGGGTATGGTTACCTTCTCCTAACAATTAGGACCCTAACAAAATATATGGGTACCAATTAAAACATCTTTTATTTTGCAGGTACCCAAAATAAAAAATAAGGAGAAACAGATACTAGATTGCGCATGCTCCAAGCATATGACCGTAAATTCTAAAATGTTATCGAATGTAACATACATCGATGGTGGAACGGTAACCTTTGGAGATAATTCAAAAGGATATGTCGTGGGCATTGGAGAAGTCATCAACTCTAGTATATCTAACTCTCCTATTATTACAAATGTTTTATTAGTAGAAAATATAAAACACGACTTACTAAGCATTAGCCAATTATGCAATAAAGGTTTCCAAATAAATTTCGAAAAAGATAGATGTAATATTTTAGATAATAACAAACAACTCATTTTTGAAGGTTTTAGAAACAAAAATATTTATGTATTAAACATGAATATAAATATAAATTCAAACTTATGTTTAACCGCCAAACATAATGATCCATGGTTATGGCATAATCGATTTTTTCATATCAATTTTAAGAATATTAATAAGTTAGCAAAATATGAGCTAGTTAGAGTTTACCTAAAATAAATTACAAAGTAGAAAATTTATGTGATGATTGTCAAATTGGAAAACTAAAGAAAAGCTCGTTTAAATCTAAAAATAATATTTCTACAAAACAACCATTGGAATTATTGCATTTAGATTTATTTGGTCCAATACAAATATGATCTATAAATCACAACAAATATGTTTTCGTAATAGTCGATGATTTTTCGAGATATACATGGACTCTGTTTTTAAAACATAAAAGTGATACTTTTGGTATGTTTAAAATATTTGCTGAAAGAATTAAAAACACAAATGAACTTGAAAATTAAAAATATTTGAAGTGATCATGGAGGAGAATTCGAAAATGACCGTTTTACAAATTTTTGCAATAAGAAAGGAATAACTCATAATTTTTCTTTTCCTCATACACCTCAACAAAATGGTGTCGTAGAAAGAAAAAATCATACATTACAAGAGTGTGCACGAACATTACTAAATAGTAGTGGTTTACCAAAACACTTTTGGGATGAAGCTATTGCCACATCTTGTTATGTATTAAATCGTGTAACCATACGTCCCATGACTAAACAAACTTGTATACAGCACATCGACTAAGCTTTTTGGAGCAAGTAACAATGAAGTTTTGTTCGTCACGGAAGAAAGATATCCATGAACCGCTACAAAATCCTTGTAGTTCTTTGGATCCCTCGTCTTCATATCGTACTCCTTCGGACCCTTCACCAAGACGATATTCTGGCTCCTTGAGAACCCATGAACGTGAAAATATATGGTCTCCACTTAAACCATGGACGGATGACAAGTCAGGAGATCGTAAAACTACATCGCCTTCTAAATAAATTATATTTGTTATTGTATGTATCTATGCTTCTTTGTTATTTTTCACAACAATAAAATTATTTGTTATAAAAAATTCGAGAAATAAGCAAACCATCAAATTTTAGGCCATTTTTATCCAAATTGCTTATTTCAGACGTCTGACTATTGAGTTCAGACGTCTAACACAATGATATACGTCTAAAATTTAAGCACTGTGCATATGTCAGACATCTGATATACCACCCAGACGTCTGAAATGTTGCTCTGTCTTCCCAAAATATAAATCAGAGAATTTCAGATGTCTGAAATAAGATCCAGACGTCTGACTTAGTTATCTGCCATGATTTTTTTTCAAAAATAACCCAAACCAGACGTCTTATCTCTATACCCAGACGTCTGAAAAATCTCTATGTCTATTCAATTTTACAAAATCGCTTGAAACAGACGTCTAACCCAAAAATCAGACGTCTGAATTTATCTTCTATACTCAATTTAGGGGAAATCAAACTTCTGATTTCCAATCAAGACGTCTGAAACCGAATCGACCTTTCAAATTCAACCAGATAACAATTTTTTGTTTTCTTTTATCTCAAAATTATTCAAAACCTCCGATCTTCTCAGAGACGATTTTTTTTAAAAAAACATCATCTTTAACCATATCAAATCTTAATGCCTCCTCGCACTAAGAATCCCAAAATTTCAAAACGAAAACAAGACCAACTCAACACATCTTCAAATCCTCAGGTGTGCTTTGATGATTCGATCGAAAGATGGATGAATAGAGCGCCACATTCCATCAAAAGGTATGAAGATATTCAAAAGAAAAAATGTGACGACCGCCCATGACTCCCGCACGGAAACAAGGGAATAGTGCGCTGAAGGTGTTCCAGGTAGCCATGGGTGACCGTCAAGGGTAGAATAAACATCGCAGAATCTATCGTATAACCCACAGCGCAGGGATAAAAATACAATAGAGAAATATATAGTGAATGTCCATAACAGAAAATCATCATATAGACTTCGTAATAGTTTGATACAAGCATCTGAAAAGTCAATACATCAAGCCTCACTACAAAGCACTCAAAGAAAAATACAGCAGCGGAACACCCAGTACATATAATAAGAAAATAATATGCAAAAGCCTCCTGCTCATCTTCATCATCATCGGCATGGATCTCCAATAACAGCACCTGTCACCTGCTACCTAGTCTGCCCATCCCAACATGGATGAACAGCCCAAGGTAATAAGAGTTGAACATAAAACCTTGAGTCAGACAAAAGTCCTAGTGAGCAGTAAATCAACTATCAAACATACCAAAAGAGCATAAGGGATAAAAAGGAATAGGAACCCAAACCATCCCACGCCACCTCTTTCTACAGTGATAGTCCCCAGACACACACTAAGGAGAAGCAAGCATAGCAAAGCAGATAACTAAAGTAAAGCAATAACCACTCGAGTCAAGGTCGATGTTTTCCAAATACAAACCCCCAAGGCCTAAACCAAGATCAGATAAACACCCAGAAAACACCGCTCTTGAGACCGAATGATGATACAACCAAACATCCATGACTCTGGCTATCACTGTTATCAGTGCCTCGATTTCACCGTTAATTGAATGACCGGCACATTCTTTCAGCCGTCCGTCAAGGGCTAATGGCAACCCCGGTTCTAGACATAACTCCGCACGTCGTCGCAGCCCGTGCCTAGGAATTTTCGCAACTACCCAGAGTACTAGCACGTCGTCGCAGCCCGTTCCTGGGAATTTTTGCAACTACCCAACGTACTCTTGCTTTGAGCATGCTAGAACCTTCAACAACGATGAAGTCTCAGCCTCCTAGTCATCCACCTCGACGACTATTCTCATACTAGCCCAAGCGCCTCTCGAGCCATCCATTATCAACCAACTCGAACCGCATCATCGAGTCATCAACATGCTTGGAATGATCCCGCCTGGATTAGACCAAGACTATCTCACATCATACTTTGCTTCATCGCATCTTAGCAAAGTCCATCTCAACATCATGCTTCACCTCATCGCATCATGGCAAATTCCATCATCATCATCACACTTTGCTTCCTCTGATCATAGCAAAGTCCTCGAATCCATCCATATGAGCTTCATCATCCGCTTCATATGCCACAAGCAGCTTTCACCATTCAAGAGCCTTTCCACTTAGCTTTTGAACCATCTTCGACCGTCTTGTTCCAAATCAACAACTAGCTAACTTGAAACAATCAAATCAATCATCAATAGAAACAATCAAACATTCAAACAAGATCTAACAAGCAATATTAACTATAATGGCAATTTCGCAATTAAAGTGTCCAAATCTAACAAGCATGAATAATAGGCAAATGTCTCTACAATTTGATGAATAAACTTGTATAGGTTAATATGTAGCAAAAAGGGTATTCAATACTTCATAGATGATGGATCTACATGCAGACTTAAGTAAAATGCAAGAAATCACTATCTTTAACACATAAACAAGCCACCGATCCAATATACTCCTTTGGGTCCGCGTGAGAGATAACTACCACTCACCGAATATCCAAAACAACCCAAAAGCAACACACTTCAGATCTGGACAGCAAAGACGCAAGCTTGATCCGGTGAAATTTCGCTTCGAACGATGAAATCTAGCTTCGTTGGATGAAGATCTTCAACTTTAGCTCTTGGATCTTCGATCTTGATCTTCGATCTTGGATGGATGTAAGCACTAGATCAAAGTAGAGAAAAGAAGAAATGTTGTAGCCGAGCTCTCAAAATGGCAGCACTTCGTCGCTTCAAAAATCCGGTGCCAAAAAGTGCACAAGTGGTCGCGTATTTATAGGCCGAATCGCCCCTTAGGTCGTCCATGCATTTAACTCGCGCTCGGTCTTAGGTCGTTGCCGACCTAAAAATCTTCCCCGACCTAACTTAGGTCGCTGCCGACCTATCTACCCAACGACCTAACGATTACACACGACCTAACTACAAGCGGCCTAACCTACCGACCTAACACAAAACAGATCAACATGCCGCGACTTAACTAGGTCGTTTACGACCTAACAACCTATGCCTCATAACGACTCACGACTCATCAGGTACCCGACCTAACACTCAGGCCTTCGTATGACTTAGCAGATGTGCCGACCTAAAAGCTTACGACCTAACACATAAGCTCTTCTACGATTTAACGGCTACACACGAGTTACGACCTACGACTCATCTCATCCAACGACCTAAGGACACTGCCGACTTAAAACTCATGCGACATAACATTGCTACGACCTAAAACGTTACGACTTAACTATCCGGCCATAACTCGCCTATGACCTAACTCCTTAAGGTCGCTGCAACATTTTAGGTCGTAACCCATTAACTCGTAACTCGTACACGACCTATCACTTAACACGTTATCTCGTAATACTACTAGGTCGCCACCCTTTAACTCGTGCAACCACCTTAAGTCGGTCAAGCACTATAACTATAGGTCGGTCACTACCTTAACTCGGTCACACGACCCAAGCTTCCCACGACTTAAACACCACACGAGCTAGCTTCCATACGACTTAAGCTATGGATGACATAAACAATACCAACGACCTAATAATTCTACGATATATCGATCCGTCAAAATACGGGTCGTTACATTCTCTCCCCCTTAGGAATTTCGCCCCTGAAATTCCAAACAAATAAGAGAAACCAAAACTATTCTGCATGCCTACCATCCATAGCAATCAACAAACCATGCATCCAATTACTAGCCTAGCATGCAGAATTCTAAAATTAGAACAAGCTACAAATTCATGAGATGTCACGACACCTTAGGGCCATACCTCGAAGAGTTCAGGATGAGCTGCCTTCATCCTCTCTTCCTCCTCCCATGTACAGTCGTTAACATCATCACTCCATTGTACCTTGAGCAACGTAATCGTCTTCCTCCTAAGCTGTTTCGTGTCGGTTTCAACAACACGAAGCGGCTTACGAGGTCTTCTAACAACTGCATCAACCTCCAAATCTTCACAGCTATCAGCAGAAACCACTGTATTCGAGTCGTGCACATACTTCCGTAGATAAGATACATGAAAAACATTATGCACACCCGCCATCTTTTCCGGTAACTCCAATCTATAAGCGAGCTTTCCAATTCGCTCGATGATCGGGATTGGTCCAACAAATCTCGGAGTCAACTTCCCTTTCTTCCCGAATCGAATAACATTCTTCAGAGGAGAAATCTTCACAAAAACCATATCACCTACGTCGAATTCCAAATCCTTACGACGCTTATCAGCATAACTTTTCTGACGGTCCTGGGCTGCCTTCATTCGTTGTCGAATGATCTCTATACAATCCGAAGTCTGACGAATCATCTCTGGCCCAAGTATTAGTTTTTCTCCGGTTTCCAACCAACATGTCGGAGAGTTACACGGTCTTCCATACAATGCTTCATATGGTGCCATTCCAATGCTTGACTGGTAACTGTTATTGTACGCAAACTCCACCAAATGAAGATGATCTTCCCACGATCCTCCGAAATCCAAAACACATGCTCTGAGGAGATCTTCCAAAACTCGGTTGACTCTCTCAGTCTGACCATCTGTTTGAGGATGATAAGCTGTACTCAAACACAACTCGGTTCCCAAAACTTCCTGGAAGCTCTTCCAAAATCCACTAGTGAACAATGAGTCTCGATCGCTCACTATACTCTTCGGAATACCATGGAATCGAACTATCCACTTAACATACAATTCAGCCAACTTCGATGCAGTCCTAGTTGATCGAACAGGAATGAATCTTGCACTCTTGGTCAATCGATCTACAATGACCCAAATCCCTTCATTTCCCGTTCTGGTTCTAGGTAAACCATCGATAAAATCTATCGATATTTGCTCCCACTTCCACGTAGGAACTTCTAATGGCTGAAGCAATCCACTTGGCTTCTTCTTTTTAGCTTTTACCAACTGACAGTTCAGGCATTTGGAAATAAAATTTCCAATATCCTTCTTCATACCTTCCCAGTAATAGGTTCTCTTCATGTCCCGATACATCTTATTTCCACCTGGATGAATTGTCAACTTCGAGTGATGACTTTCCCTCAGAACTTCATCTCTCAATTCATCTATATCGGGAATAACTAGTCGTCCTTGTTTCTGAAGCCAACCCTCTCGATCGACCTTGAATCCTTTATCCTTCTCTGGGTCCAATCCAGATTCCAAATCACGGATAATCTTGACAAGCTTATCATCTCGCTTTTGGCTCTTGCCAATTCTTTCCACTAAAGTGGGTCTTATAGATAAGTTTGCCAACATTTCAGGTTCCAATTCACATCTAGGCCTAAAGTCAAATCCAGCCAAATACTCGAGACTCTTCCATTCTGAAAACATGGCTCCCAATCCTGCATGTCTTCGACTCAACGCATCAGCTACTGCGTTACCTTTTCCCGGAGTATAGGCTATACCGAAATCATATGATGCTAAAAACTCTAGCCATCGTTGCTGCCGAAGATTCAAATCCTTCTCGGAGAAAAGATACTTCAACGACTTATGATCTGTAAACAACTCGAATCGAACTCCCAATAGATAATGTCTCCACATCTTCAGAGCAAAAACAATCGCCGCTAACTCCAAATCATGAGTCGGGTAATTCCTTTCATGCGGCTTCAGTTGTCGACTTGCATACGCAACAACTTTATCCTTCTGCATTAGCACTGCTCCAAGTCCAGTACCACATGCATCGGTGTAAACCACCATCTCATCATTCCCACTTGGAATAGTCAAAACAGGAGCACTCGTCAGTCGCTCTTTCAGGATTTCGAAAGCTTGCTCACACTTAGCATCCCAACTGAACACTTGGTTCTTCTTCGTCAATCCTGTTAACGGTGTAGCTATCTTGGAAAAGTCTTTGATAAATCGACGATAATATCCTGCTAATCCAAGAAAACTTCTCACATCAGATGCATTCTTAGGTCTAATCCAATCCTGGATTGCGCCACCTTAGCGGGATCAACCGCTATTCCATTTCCAGAAATAACATGGCCTAAGAACCTCACTTCACTCTTCCAGAAGTGACACTTCGAAAACTTAGCCTTCGACTGATATTTCCGCAAGATTTCCAAAACAATCTGCAATTGTGTCTTGTGCTCTTCTTCAGTTCTGGAATAAATCAGAATATCATCCACGAACACAAGTACGAACTTATTCAACTGATCTCTGAATACTCTATTCATAAGATCCACAAAATATGCTGGTGCATTAGTCAATCCAAACGGCATTACCAGCCACTCATAGAAACCGGATGGTGTCCTGAAAGCAGTCTTCGGCACACTATCCTTCGCCACTCTCAACTGGTGAAATCCCATTGCCAAATCCATCTGAGAAAACACCTTAGCTTCGTGAAGCTGATCAAACAAGTCATCTATTCTTGGCAATGGATACTTGTTCTTCTTAGTTACCTTATTCAGCTCACGATAATCCACACACAACCTCAACGATCCATCCGCTTTGGTTGCGAACACAACTGGTGCACCCCATTCGGACACACCACGCCGAATGAATCCTTTTTGTAAAAGGTCATCAACTTGCACCTTCAACTCTTTCTGTTCCCTAGGCGCCATCCGCCTAAGAGGCATCACAACGGGTCTGGCTCCCTCAACTAGATCAATACGAAACTCGATCTCTCTATGCGGCGGTAACCCTTTGACCTCGTCAAAGACATTCTCGAATCCATTCACGATTGGCACCGATGACAGTCCATCCCGTGGAACAACCAGCGAATACATGAAGCTCATGAAGACGCCTTCTTCATGCTTACATCGTATCACAACCTTTCGCCCCTCCACATTCTCGACTGTCACCTCCAATCTCTCACAATCAACCTTTGCCGCATACTTCCTAAGCCAGTCCATACCCAAAATAATTCCGAATCCCGCAAAGTTCAGAACAAAACAATCACAATCAAAAGAGCAATCATGACTCGATACAACTAGACCACGGCATAGCATACACAAACAAGACGAACCCCCAACTGGATTAGTCACAACCAATGGTCTATCAACAATGTCCGGTTCCAAACCCAACCGGTCTACCAACTCATTACAAACAAAGGAATGTGACGCCCCAGTATCAAACAACACTCTAACTAGAACACCACAAATGGAAAGAGTACCTTGAACCACCACACTCTTCCCCTTCTCTTCAGTAGTAGGAGCTTTCGAAGATGATGGAACAACCCCCAAAGCATAAGCTTGCACAATCTGTTTGTCCCTCTGTGGTTCCGGACAATCCTTCCTGAAATGCCCTGGCTTGTTGCAGTTGTGGCACTTCACCGGCGCCTTCGGATTCTTGCAATCCCTGGAGAGATGGCCCTTCTGCTGACAATTGTAGCAGGTCACTATGCCCTTCGGTTTCTTCTGGCCATTCTTACCCTTCTGATGTTGCTGCTTCCTCTTCTTGTTTCCACCCTGCTGTGGTTTAGACTCCTCCCTGGTCACAGCAACAACAGATCCTTCCTTAGGAAACAAACTCTCGTGCCTGATAGCTTTCTCCACAAGCTTCTCAAACGGATCGTCCAGATGATCCACCAACTGCCTCCCAAGATAACTATCCAAGCCTGTCACGAACTTCTCATTCTTCTGATAATAAGATTCAATATATGACCGAGCATACTTGGACAAAGCTTCAAACTCAGAAACATACTCAAGAACTGATCTTCCACCTTGCTTGAGCTCCACAAACCTCTTGAACAAGACAGACTTCTGAGGCGTAGAAATAAACTTAGCTTCAAATCTAGCTTGGAACTGTACCCAAGTAATTTCTTCCTCCGGAGTATCAATGGTGATAGAGTTCCACCAATCAGAAGCTCTTCCTTGAAGCTGTCTCGATGCAAGCTTCCTCTTAGTTGCATCATCAATTCCCAAGTCACCAAAGATCCTTCTACAAGCATCTATCCATCTTTGGACTTCAATGGTTGACTCTATCCCTAAGAAAACCTTCCCTCCAAGAGCAGTATAGTCCTTACACAACTTAGCAAAATCCACCGGTCTTGGAGCTTGAACTTGAACTCCAACATCCACTGATGGCCCTGGAGCTGGTATCCTTCTCATGATAGAAGTCATCATAGCTTCAAACATAGCTCCATAATCAGTAGCTTCCCTAGTAGCACGGTTTTCTCTAGCAGCTGGTCTCCCTCTTCGACTCATCCTTAATATCTACAAAAAGGAATGATTAGAACACCTTGAGAAACAACTACATAAGGAGTTCAAATCCTTCTAAACTACTATATTATATATAGTAATCATCCATCAAAATACAATTACGTCTCTCTTACGTAGTTACCTCAGTGAGCGTTGGCTAAAATCGATTAACCAAAGCTCTGATACCAAATGTGACGACCGCCCATGACTCCCGCACGGAAACAAGAGAATAGTGCGCTGAAGTTGTTCCAGGCAGCCATGGGTGACCGTTAAGGGTAGAATAAACATCGCAGAATCTATCGTATAACTCACAGCGCAGGGATAAAAATACAATAGAGAAATATATAGTGAATCTCCATAACAGAAAATCATCATATAGACTTCGTAATAGTTTGATACAAGAATCTGAAAAGTCAATACATCAAGCCTCACTACAAAGCACTCAAAGAAAAATACAGCAGCGGAACACCCAGTACATATAATAAGAAAATAATATGCAAAAGCCTCCTGCTCATCTTCATCATCATCAGCATGGATCTCCAATAACAGCACCTGTCACCTGCTACCTAGTCTGCCCATCCCAACATGGATGAACAGCCCAAGGTAATAAGAGTTGAACATAAAACCTTGAGTCAGACAAAAGTCCTAGTGAGCAGTAAATCAACTATCAAACATACCAAAAGAGCATAAGGGATAAAAAGGAATAGGAACCCAAACCATCCCACTCCACCTCTTTCTACAGTGATAGTCCCCAGACACACACTAAGGAGAAGCAAGCATAGCAAAGCAGATAACTAAAGTAAAGCAATAACCACTCGAGTCAAGGTCGATGTTTTCCAAATACAAACCCCCAAGGCCTAAACCAAGATCAGATAAACACCCAGAAAACACCGCTCTTGAGACCGAATGATGATACAACCAAACATCCATGACTCTGGCTATCACGGTTATCAGTGTCTCGATTTCACCGTTAATTGAATGACCGGCACATTCTTTAAGCCGTCCGTCAAGGGCTAATGGCAACCCCGGTTCTAGACATAACTCCGCACGTCGTCGCAGCCCGTGCCTAGGAATTTTTCGCAACTACCCAGAGTACTAGCACGTCGTCGCAGCCCGTTCCTGGGAATTTTCGCAACTACCCAACGTACTCTTGCTTTGAGCATGCTAGAACCTTCAACAACGATGAAGTCTCAGCCTCCTAGTCATCCACCTCGACGACTATTCTCATAATAGCCCAAGCGCCTCTCGAGCCATCCATTATCAACCAACTCGAACCGCATCATCGAGTCATCAACATGCTTGGAATGATCCCGCCTGGATTAGACCAAGACTATCTCACATCATACTTTGCTTCATCGCATCTTAGCAAAGTCCATCTCAACATCATGCTTCGCCTCATCGCATCATGGCAAAGTCCATCATCATCATCATACTTTGCTTCCTCTGATCATAGCAAAGTCCTCGAATCCATCCATATGAGCTTCATCATCCGCTTCATATGCCACAAGCAGCTTTCACCATTCAAGAGCCTTTCCACTTAGCTTTTGAACCATCTTCGACCGTCTTGTTCCAAATCAACAACTAGCTAACTTGAAACAATCAAATCAATCATCAATAGAAACAATCAAACATTCAAACAAGATCTAACAAGCAATATTAACTATAATGGCAATTTCGCAATTAAAGTGTCCAAATCTAACAAGCATGAATAATAGGCAAATGTCTCTACAATTTGATGAATAAACTTGTATAGGTTAATATGTAGCAAAAAGGGTATTCAATACTTCATAGATGATGGATCTACATGCAGACTTAAGTAAAATGCAAGAAATCACTATCTTTAACACATAAACAAGCCACCGATCCAATATACTCCTTTGGGTCCGCGTGAGAGATAACTACCACTCACCGAATATCCAAAACAACCCAAAAGCAACACACTTCAGATCTGGACAGCAAAGACGCAAGCTTGATCCGGTGAAATTTCGCTTCGAACGATGAAATCTAGCTTCGTTGGATGAAGATCTTCAACTTTAGCTCTTGGATCTTCGATCTTGATCTTCGATCTTGGATGGATGTAAGCACTAGATCAAAGTAGAGAAAAGAAGAAATGTTGTAGCCGAGCTCTCAAAATGGCAGCACTTCGTCGCTTCAAAAATCCGGTGCCAAAAAGTGCACAAGTGGTCGCGTATTTATAGGCCGAATCGCCCCTTAGGTCGTCCATGCATTTAACTCGCGCTCGGTCTTAGGTCGTTGCCGACCTAAAAATCTTCCCCGACCTAACTTAGGTCGCTGCCGACCTATCTACCCAACGACCTAACGATTACACACGACCTAACTACAAGCGGCCTAACCTACCGACCTAACACAAAACAGATCAACATGCCGCGACTTAACTAGGTCGTTTACGACCTAACAACCTATGCCTCATAACGACTCACGACTCATCAGGTACCCAACCTAATACTCAGGCCTTCGTACGACTTAGCAGATGTGCCGACCTAAAAGCTTACGACCTAACACATAAGCTCTTCTACGATCTAACGGCTACACACGAGTTACGACCTACGACTCATCTCATCCAACGACCTAAGGACACTGCCGACTTAAAACTCATGCGACATAACATTGCTACGACCTAAAACGTTACGAATTAACTATCAGGCCATAACTCGCCTACGACCTAACTCCTTAAGGTTGTTGCAACATTTTAGGTCGTAACCCATTAACTCGTAACTCGTACACGACCTATCACTTAACACGTTATCTCGTAATACTACTAGGTCGCTACCCCTTAACTCGTGCAACCACCTTAAGTCGGTCAAGCACTATAACTATAGGTCGGTCACTACCTTAACTCGGTCACACGACCCAAGCTTCCCACGACTTAAACACCACACGAGCTAGCTTCCATACGACTTAAGCTATGGATGACATAAACAATACCAACGACCTAATAATTCTACGATATATCGATCCGTAAAAATACGGGTCGTTACAAAAAACTCCACATAGGTCCATTCTATAATCTCCTTAAATTTCCTATGTATGAGTTGGATGAACTATGTGAAAATGCTGGGTTGGACACCTTAATTTCATTCACTTCTAATGACATCCAGATAGACCAATTAGCGATATTTCGAAACATCATTTGCTACACGCCTAGCCACAGTTGAAGAATCTCTTTCGACTATCTTGTCGGTTCTTAAAGAAGTACTACAACGGGTTCGTGGTACAACACCACCTTCTAAAGATTGGCCAACCCCTGTACCTTCTCCTCCTGCAAAACATTCCAAACTCTCTGAGGATGAACCTCTCAAGCAAGCTTTGACATCTCCTACAAAGGCTAGCACTTATGAAAAAGAAGAAACAAAAGAAGATGATCAAATAAAGCTTCTCCAAAGGAATCTTAGACTTTGGGAATCATAGATGTTTGGGTTATTAACATTTGTAAATTTAACAAAAACTATGTATGCAATCACTTTCGAATTATTAATGAAATTCTCTTTTTGTTTGACGATTGGTTATATTACCTATAATTCTTGTTGATAATGTCAAAGGGGGAGAAATATAGGAATAATTATAAAACATTAAGAATAAGCATATATTCAAGGGGAGATTTATAATTTATATATAAGTAGATTGAATAGTTGTCATCATCAAAAAGGAGGAGATTGTTAGGAAATCAATTCTATGGTTTCGATGATAACAACTATACAATGGAAATCGAATATGCGTATATATTTCTATTTACAGGTAATTGTTAAAGTAACATCACCAAAGAGACAAGAACAAGACTCAAAAGAAGTATCAAGAGGCTACAAGTTGATAGAATCAGAAGAGCCATGAAAGAGATACAAGAAAAGCAACATACACAAGTTCAGACGTCTGGGTGCACTAGCCAAACGTCTGATTAAATTCTTTGGTTCGCAAATCAGACAGAATCAGACGTCTGGTTAATGAACTCAGACGTCTGAAAAGCAACAGTAGTCAAAAAAATATATAAGAGTCAGACGTCTGAAACATTGTCCAGACGTATGATTTTGAACTCGGCCTATAACATTCAAAGAACAACTGTCACAATTGAAAAGACACTTTCGCTCCTCTTCGCTGTAACTCTTCATAATCATCAGAAGCGACCTTAGAGCACTTACTAACAGATGCAACTACACAAAGGATCTCTCTACCACTATAAATAGCATCAGGAATTCAAGAGAAGAACTCACCTTGCTTACTTATGCTCTTCATTCTCATACTTTGATTTATACTTGATCTTTAGCAATCAAATACCTGTATTTCAGTCTTCCATATATTCAGAACTTCTCATTCAATATTCTTCTAGATATAAATATTGGAAGCACTTGTACTTAACAGTCAATATCCGTGTTATAGGACACATTCTTGACAAAGAAACTCTGCTATTGTAAACATGTTCCTCCGGGTGAAGTGAGGGTTAGTTAGTGAAAGGAAATTCCGAAGAGGAGCTTCGGGACTAGACGTAGAACGGGAGGTCCGAACCAGTATAAAATCCTGGTGTGCTTAGTTTATATTTTACTAGATTAATTTTATACTAGTTACGTCATGCAATTAGTTATATATACTTGCATATACACTACACGATCCACTCATATAGTCTTACAAAATTTAGCAATGTTATGACAAACCGATTAAAGTCTACCCATTTAATAGGGTGTCCAGAAAGGTTGTGTTAAGTGTTGGATTTGGGAAACAACTACTCTACCTTGCCTAGCTACTGTCCTGGCTTGAAGGATGAAGTAAATCCAAAGATTATCCCCAATATAAAGCATGAACTAATTTAGGCCTTAGGCTAATTTTCAAAATTTGTTTAAAAATTGAAAACTATATTTTAAATTTAAATGTTGACGTTAAAATATAAAAAGGAAACTTATAAATGCTATTAAATGCATTTAAAATTAAAAATTATTTTGAGAACTTAAATGATTAATTTTAAAATTTTAAATTTTGAAACTTAATTAATATAATTAATTAGTATCAAAGACCACTAGTTCAATTGGTAAGATCTCTAGTTATATTCTAGTGGTCTTGGGTTTGATCCCTCGTGACATCAAATGAACGCTCTGCTTAAATCAAGTCTCGCTCTTACTATTAAAAAAAATAGTTAAATCAAAATTATATGAAATTTCCCATAGAATTGTGAAATTACCTATAGAATCAATGTAATTAGTTATAAAATTATGAAGTTTTTCATAGAATACTTAAGGTTTTTAATAAGTCCAACTAAACTCAAACACGATGGCCGGATGATAATAATTGGTAAAATTAACAGAAAGATTTCCAAATGGAATGTTAATTTTTTATTGAAAGAAGGTGGGTTAGTTCTTATTAACTTTGTTCTATCAGCTTACGCACATATTTGATGTTGTTTTGTCGATTTCTTGATAAAATCAACAATATTATGAGGGATTTTTTATGGACTGGGGATAACCCTACTAATAGTTCAAAATGTTTAGGTTAATGGGGAAACATACATAAATCCAAAGAGGAGGGAGGGTTGGATATTATAAATTTATGTAATATATGTTTCTTTATTAAGAAAATGAATATGAAAATTTAGTAATAGTAATGAAAATTTAACTTGGAAAGAAATAAAATCAAACCAATAGTATGGTGGTACATATAATTTGCATATTTTTACCAATAATACAAATAATTTTTCTCATTTTTGGAAATTGATAACAAAAATAACAATATTTATAAATTAAGAATTAATATTTCATTCTAGCATGATTGTTGGATATCAGTTATTCCCCTTAAAGTGGAACTTAAAAAACTCTATAAAATTTATAATTTCAAAAATGCCTTTGATTTCGAAAATACATAAATTATATTTAAATTTCACATGGGAATTTAGTTTTAATCGTACGCTAATTGGGAATATTTTATCCTAGTTTGCTTTCCTCTATGCTAAACTAGAATTATACAATAATGGAAATGACATTAAAATATGTTATTGGCATAAAAATAAATTATGCATTGTGCTCTTTTTATATATCTCTAAATTTTTCAAGAATAAAGTTAAACATATTTAAATATATTTGGAAAGGTAATACTCCAGCTAAAGCAAAAAATACGTATATGGTTAATTGTGCATAGGAAATTAAATATGGTAGAACATTCAAAAAGAATATTATAGTTATTGATAATAATTATTTTGTCTATATCATGGAATGGAAAATATTTTGTATTTATATTTGGAGTGTCGCGTCACTAATTTTATTGTTATAAATTATCTTGATATTATTTATTTTAATATAACAAATAGGTATACTAATTGTGAAGTTATTGTCATAGTCTTAGATTTTGTTATACTAGATTTCATGGATAAGTATTTTATCCTATATTTACTATAGTTTGTTGTTATATATGGTCTGAAAGAAATCAAAGAGAATTTAATAGTATAAATACTCCCATGGAAAATTTATTATAGACAATTGTCATGTTTTATTTTAATTAGATTTCAAATCCTTGTTATAAAATAGATAATAATATTGATTTCAAAGAATATCTTAAAAAGGTAAAATCTCATATTGATTTAGTTAAGGAAAATTTAGTCACTAAAAATTGAAATAACAATACTAGTATAAATACCTTTTAATTAATATGAGTGTTAATTAATTTTTAGATGCAGTATTTACATTAGAGACTAGTTAGGAAATAAAATTTTGTCCTAGAATTTATCATTTATTTCAGTTATCTTTTATTAACTCATATTTAGCATTTTTATTTTTCTTCTCATGGCATATATATGTATATAGAATATATTTATATATATATATGTGTGTGTGTGTGTGTCTATCTAATTATTTGTTTTTAGTTTTTGTTTTCAATTTAGATATATAACCACTTGGATGGTTTTAGCATATTTTACTATCAATGATGGATAGATGATATTATACACATTTATAGTTTATCCTAGTTCTTCTATTTTTATTCTATTTTATTGTCATTTTGTTTACATTACGGACTTTAGTCATTTTGATTAAGGGGGTTTTTAGTTTTTTTTATAGCATGTAGGACTTTTTTGATACATGCTAAGCATTTTGGCAGCATAATCTTTTAAGCGTGGAACAAAATTATATAAGTGTTCTCCTTTTCGAAATAGAGGACCATCCATTTTTATCAAAAAATATTTATATTTCACTCGAGTTAAACATATATATTGGTATATGTGCATAACTATAATTACTATAATTATTTATTTATCATCGAATTTTTTGTGATAAATCAAATTATTTAATGTATATAATTAAAAAAATCCATATAAATAAAATTGGTTGGACAAAATGAATAAAAGTTAATTAATTACAATTACAATGTATACATATACTTATATGTATACATAAATAAACTATAAATATTATAGTTGATTAATTATTTAAATAGTTTAAGATGATAATGTAAAATTTAGAATTTACATATACAATAAGTTAAATAAATTAAATAAATTTAACTAGTAAAGGACATCTACCTCAAGTAGTTAGGGGTGTTGTGCTTTAGGCAGATGTCTTAAAGGTCGTGGGTTCGAGCCCTCAAGACATATAAAAAGACTAATATGCTTAAATAAAGTATCATCCATGTTATCAAAATAAATTTAATAAATAAGAAATAAAACTAATTAAAAAGATTTAATTAATAAGATACATGCATATAGATTATATGAGTGAATTAAATAATAAAAGTTATAGATTAGTTGATAGTTGTGTAATTAAGTGGAACTAATTAAAAGGAAACCTAAATTAGATTTAAGGACACATATGTATAGTACATATATCACGATTTCAGATGAATCTAACACTTGAACCACTATGGCATTTTATAAGAAACACTTATTTTTAAGGGTACTTTTGGCACAGGTCCTTATTAAGGTTCAAAATACACGAAAAGTCCTTCACTAAATTTCAATGTAAATTAGGTCCCTGTTTTTTATTCACGATTATTGCAGAGCATGATGCAGCTTTTCATAAAAGTTGCCGACATTTCCGCAACTTTTTTGTACACTTTGAACATAGTGTATGAAAGTTGTTGAAATATAAGCACTTATTTATAAAAGTTGCTGACGTTTCAGCATAATTTTTCTTTGTTTCAAGAAAATAGGGACCGGATTTACAATGAAACTTTGACAGGGAAAGTTGCTGAAATATCAGCACTTATTTATAAAAGTTGCTGACATTTCAGCAATAATTTTTCTTTGTTTCTAGAAAATAGAGACCAGATTTACAATGAAACTTCGACAGGGAAAGTTGCTGAAATATCAGCACTTATTTATAAAAGTTGCTGACATTTCAGCAATAATTTTTCTTTGTTTCTAGAAAATAGGGACCGGATTTACAATGAAACTTCGACAGAGAAAGTTACTGAAATATCATCACTTATTTATAAAAGTTGCTGACATTTCAGCAATAATTTTTCTTTGTTTCTAGAAAATAGGGACCGGATTTACAATGAAACTTTGACAGGGACCCGCTTTACAATACGAAAGTATGATTGGGATGCCTCACTAATTTCCACTATTTTTAAACCGATACCACTTAAATGTATATTAAAGACTATGAATCTATAATATAAATTTTGTTCTCTACAATTTATATATTAACAGATTACGTGTATAAGCTTTAGCTGTACGCAAACTCGAGCTAGAGATGTTATGCGTAGCACAATTGACATATTGTTAGATGACATAAGATACATGCGCGTATTTATTGAAGGAAATGGGCCAACCTACAGCGGAAAAAATAGATGAATTTCAAAAAAAATTACCCTATTGGATCTTAATTGGACCTATGAAGCCTAATTTATTTAGAACATTTCTAAATTTTCTTTAAATAAAATCATTTTTTTAATTAGTTAAAGGGAAGTTTTTAATTTCAAATGTATACTGTATTAAATACACCTAACATTTAGTTAATTTATAGGGAATGAAGCCTTTCATTTCTTTTCCTAAAATAAGAATTAATTGAGAGTATTAATTGCATTAAATGGAGAGAGAAACCTTTCATTTTCTCTCTTTAGTTTGAATTGGTTGATACATTAAATGTCATTAATCGGTAATTTATTCATGGCAAGATTAATTACCATGTCCATATGTATTATAACTATACAAATTGTTGTTTGAGATTTATTTATTTTATTTTATTTATATAAGTACAAATATATATATATATATATATGAATCATATATATACATATGTGTGTGTGTGTACATGTGTAACATCATAACCCGTAAAGGGTATAATGTGTCTATATATAGATGTTGGGATTTACATTGCAACAGAAACTAGCTCATATTATGTGACGGTAATTTGTTCAAATATGTTTTTGTAGAATATGCCAAAACATGATATTGATATATGTATATGAATATATCTGTGTGTGTGTGTGTGTGCGCGTGCATGCGTGTGTGTGTATGCGTGCTTGCGTGTGTGTGTATAAATTATTGAATAAAACAATTTCTGCCATAATAAATTAATATAAAATAATTACATGATAAAAATACAAGTTTCATAATTTTAGATAATCTGAAAACGTATCTTGGGCCTAAGATTAGTTTAAGGAATTTTTTTAGTTAAAGTAAAATTTATTGTTAAATAGTTGATAATAGCCCTTAATCAAATTAATTTTTAAAAATATGAAATCAAGTTGAAAAATTTTGAAACTTTTTCTAAGGTAGATGAGACATAGTTTGGGCTTAGGAAAATTTACTAGAATTTTCTCAAATGAATTATATTTTTTAATTATATAATTAACTACATTTCGAAAATAAATTAATAATAAAAAATAATAAATTAAGTTTTAAAAATCTAAAAAAAAATCTAAGGGTACCAACGAAACATCTAATGCTTATGAAAAATTTCTAGAATTTTTCAGTTGAATTTATATTTTTAATTAAGTAATTGATTGCAGGCTAATAGTAAATTAATTTTTAAAATAATAAATTAAGTTGAATAATTCTTAAAATTTTACAGTAAGCATCATATATGACAGAGAAAATAGAAAATTGAAATTTCGGACCATTAATTATTTTATACATAATAAACGATTCACAAAATCATTAAATGATAAAAAAATATGTGTATATATATATATTTATATTTAATAAAATAATATTATATGTTATGATTCACAATCGGTATAAAACATCATAAGAAATTTTTTAGATTAAATATATACAAGATATAAACATATATACAGTTATACATAAAGACAATTTGCAAACATATATGCATTTAATCTAGATATATTTATATATAGTAATATAGATTAAATTAATTTTCTTTAGAGAATATTCAACAAGAAATCAATAAACAAAATACTACAACAATCACATAACCAATCTAATTGTAGCAAACACATGTACCCATAAATATCTCACCTAATCTAAACAGTAAACAGATCTAAATACAAACAAGTGACTTAGATGTAAATCAACATTTATGTGATAAAATTGAAATCAAAACAATAATTATAAATAAAAACCCACCTCCTAATGAATCCTTTGAGTCCATTTGAATAATGAATCTGCTCTAAGAACAATTCCCAATTCATCAGGTTTCTAATCTGAGATTGGAGACCTTTCACTACAAATTAGTGTTTTTAATTTAAATTGAATATGAGAATTTTTTGGATGATTTTAGAGGAGAGTTGTTGCCATTAAAAGGAGGAAGAAGAAGAAGAAAGTGGGGGCTCAAAAAAAAAGAATTGGCCTTTGACTAGGGTTTTGAGATTAGCTTTTATATTGATAGGATAAAAAAGCAAATAATGATCTCAACCACACATCTCAAAACCCTAATCTCATGCATAGTAGTTGCCCCTTTTCTCTATCAAAACCAATTACTTTCACCTTTAAAATCCATAGTTTGTGAGCCCATTTAACCCAATTTAAATATATATAATTATATTCAACCAAATTTGTTGTCGATATCCCATATCGATCAACATGTTTATCTATTTTTTATAAATGCATGCAACAAATTTATTTCTCAAATCATATCCAAATTTTTTGTAATTAATATTTTATAAATATTAATTAATTTAATCGATTTATAATAATTATAAACTAATTAAAGCATTCAGTCTTAATAGAATTCATGGATTCGGATGTGTGACTCTTGGGTGTAAATTCGGTCAACGATTAACGTCGAACTATTTGAACGATAACGTTCACACTTCACTTAACAAGTGGTGTGACATTATGACCAAATTTATCGCTTACTCATTTTCAGAAAAATCTTATTTTGATTTAATAAGCGTTACCCAGTTGTGACAGTTATTTACACCAACTCTCTTCGTCAAAACTATATCATTTTGGACTTATTGAAATTGGTAATGATCCATAGTTATCTAATAAAAAACTATCGAATGAGTCGTTCCATAGTTTTCGAATAACTATTAATACGTAACCCCTAAGTGACATCAACTGTCATGAGTAATGCACTGCCCAAAATTTAGAGAGGCGTTACATACTCTAGTCTCAACATATACATTGATATCCAGTCTCGATGCATCTTGACTAGGAACATTTAAAATGGTATATTTACTTTTATAGTGATAAATTACTCACGGTTACAACACTTTGAACCTATTATCAGAAAACATATCATTTATTGATTTTTTATTAAATATACTTTTAATTAATTAATTAACTAATATAACTACATTATATCAAGTATATAATAGAAAGGAAACACCTTTGTTTCGAACATGATTAGTCAACGAGTTTGATATATGTAACAATTACATATTTGCCCCTAGGGCATACCCCAAACTGTATTAATCTCTCGCTTGCACTTAGGGTGAATTATGGAATCTTATTCCTACTTCTCCAATCAGTTTTCTCCAAACCAATTGGGTCAGTCCCTTAGTGAATGGGTATGCTATTATGTTTCAATTTTCTTCTTTGTCAATCAACTCTCTCGACGGTGATAAATTTTTTTATCATGTGGAATAATTCGAAGTATGTCTCTCGACTTCCAATGAGCTCTAAGTTTTGTTTAAGAACTATATCGTGACATTGTTATATGTAACAATGTTATGGGATTCTTAACATTTAGAATCGTCTCAGTTATAAATTTGTAGTTTGCACACACACATATAGAGACATATATGCTTTTATTGCGACGCTATTCAAGGCGATGCACTTAGCTTTTTCATTGAATCAGCCATGGTCTTTCATTTGGAACATTTCCAACTTAAAGATTCTTAACTTGATTTTATTATTGACATATTATATTTAATATCACTTATGATGTTTAAGTTTGTACACTCCTTTATAAGAAGTTTATGTTTCTCTAAACAATTCTCTAGCATTTCATAAATACACGAGAATACTTCCAACAACCATTTAGTGATATCTATTTGGATTTGATATCTTCATGTGTTAAATACATAAACAAATCATGCTATTGTAGACAACATAAAATGTATGATAATTATTACCAATGCATAAGAAACTAATCTCATATGTTCCATATTAAACAATTTAATAAGGTGTCTTTACATATCGATTTGGTACATTCCCAACATCTTCTATACTCACTATAAAAGACATCATTTACAATCCAAAGTTGAGTATTAAAACAACTAAGGTTAATTTGACAGAAGTACATTGTTAAAATCAACAGTGTGTTGTTTACTTATAGTTTAGAAATATCAATGTACCTTTTAATGTTTTTTCTTAATGACCACACGCTTCCTGTGCACTTTAATTAAAAATCAAACTATTTGATATTTCTACCAAAATACTTATTCAATTTTGATGCTTATAAAATGATACTTTTGTATAATTTCTTGGATCATATTCAAAAACTCACAACCTATATATCGCTTCCACTGACTTCGAGATACTTTGGTTGTTATGTGCAAATAGACTATTCTAAATCGTTATTTAGAATTTTCTATTTTAGTACATATATACCAAAACACTAGGTCATATCAAGCAATAATTTTGTGAGTAAATTTAAAATAACTTAAGTACGTTGAATAACAAATATATTATGCTAATTTCAAATTTTGAAATTTACAAGGATATTCTTATCAATGTTGCTCATTAAACTCCCACTACATTAGTCTTGCTCATAAAGACAAAATCACAGTCGATGGATCATAACCCTTCTGTTACGACTACCAAAATTATATTTTGATAGCGTACTTGGAATTCTTTCGGATTTGCACATCATACCATATCATAGAGTCAACACTCTTAATAGTTTGATTAAACAACCTAAGATTATATATTTTTGACATTGATAAGAAACTCATAAATTCTCTTCAATATGTAAGAGTATTTATTAGACATTCTAATGCGATGTATTTGCTTAGGTTAGTTGATTTCATTTCATCTCATCTAATCAGTTCTGTCTATGAATCATATCCAGTTCCATTTTACTACCAATAATTCCTCAAATAAATTCCTTCTCAATGAAGTTGGTATTTCTTGAAATAACAATTATTTCTCGGTGCAACTGAACAAGTATTCATAAATGTTCTATATATTTCTTTGTATATAAAACTGATTTAGTTTTATGTTCAAAACATAAATATGTCATTAGATGATAGTCTTTCCCAAAATCCTTTTGGAGAGATGCATACAAGATCCCACATAAACAATTATTATGTGCAATCTTTCGACTCACATGACCTGCCAACTCCTTAGGTTAAGTATGTTGGTATTTCTCATAAACCCTTATCTTGTGTGATTTTGTAAACTGTTATTTAGATGAAATAATATTAACCTTGAGTACTATTCTTGAAGTACATGACCCTGTAGAAGGAAACTAATTCAATTTCACTCATAATTAATCGTACATTGTCCAACAAAGTTTGATTAATCCATGTTGATGCATCATTATGTATCACATAAAGGAGTGACTTTTGAGATTGAATCTTTATTCATTTTTTGGTACTTTTAGAATCTTTTCCTATATACTCACTCCTTCAATCAAATCGAATCATTTCTATTGCATGTTATTTTATTTACTTCTATTTTATACTCTGTGAGTTTACCATAGACATATTACATGTGTATCAAATACATATGTCCCTATCTATGATAACTCATCGATGAATATGACCAAGTACATGGAACTATTTGTATTAATGGACTTATGATTGCATACATCAATATGTATCAATCCGAAGAGTTCATCAACTTTTATGATGCTCTCACTGAATGGGTGTATAGCCCTTAATTTTTTGAGATATAATTAACCAGTATCACGTGATTCAGAATCATTTAATAAAATTATTTTCTAAAAACTCTGGCTTAGTCTATAGTTCCAAAATAACTATAAATAATGTTAGATACTTTTGTATTTTCCAATGCATCGCTTTTGTTATAAAAACAAATACCATGTTATAGTTTTATTACATAACGAATATTCATAATATTCATATTGAAATATAGCTATGTCTATTTGTTAATTGATACCGAAAAGTAGTCATTACTTCATAAATAATGTTCTGTACGTTTATGAACATAATTTTCGTAATATAATGCAATCAATAAGTGTAATATGGTATGCTCCCACTGCTTCTATCGTAAGTATATTAGCATACTATATTCGGAGGTCCATCATTCACTTAATATAGATTTATTTATTTCACATACTACAACTAGTTTACCGTGGAGAGTTCTTCGATCAAATATCTTGAGCTCAAGAGAGAGAAATATCATAGAAAACAATTTTCTATATGAAAATATATTTCAGAACAGAAATCATATTTCTTCTTCCAACGTTAAGTATCAAATATTATTGCTACAATTCTTATTTCCAATGCTTTTTTATGAAGCAGAAGTGACTGTTCACTCTCTTCATCCCAACTGTACCTTAAATCACATTTATTCTTGTACATTCATTTTTATTTCTAAATGGTCAAACCATTCAAAAGAAAATCCTTACTACAATATCCTAATGAACCCTTTACAAAAGCACGTTCGATTATCCTTAACTTTAAAGAACATTAAATATGTCTTAAACTGATCAAACTGACATTTCAGTGATCGAGTTCTTAGATTTATATTGTAGTTCTGGTCTATTGTTATAGCTAACACAATATGATCCTTTTATAATCAGTCAAATTAAATACTTGATCTTTCACTAAGGTTTATTTGGTTTTTCCGATGAACTAATTTTATCAAAATATTTTACATTACAAACTCTAACCGTTCACTATATAACATTTATTATGGATCAAATATCCATAGTTTTCTATTGCTTTTAGAGTTCGAAACTCATAGAATGTAATACATGGTTTGGACCAAATAAATGCGTAAGTGACCAAAATACGAATGTATTTAGTAGTTGTAATGTCAGACATTTGCATGGGTATTGAAACGTTAATATACAGGAATCTTTTATCGGTAAGTATATGTTATATTTCAATTTGTCAATCTTTATTTCATTTGTATATCTCAATTGATAAACATTTTATCAATCCTATTAAATGTACAAATTTATAAATGTAGATTATTATAACATTATATAGCATATGTTCTTACCATATTAGAAAAGTTAAATGTTATCATTTCATTTTTCTAATAAGGCATCCACTATTCTTTTATGCTTCACCAAATCCTAGGTGAAACATAGAAGTCTTTCGACTTTACTAGTGGGTATTAGGACTCGTCCGTCTTGGAATTCCGACCTTGAGTATGCTCAACAAGTCATAGCTCCATGGTCGATGGATAACTCCTTGTCGGTTGTATCACATACAACTCCTAACCCATGTTACCTTGTGCTAACCTCATTTCGACCTTGAGTTTGATCAACAAACACAAAGAGATTATTCACTCATACATACCATATCACGATGGCCTAAGCATAATATATGTACATTGAGTTTGCTGAGCAAATACATATGATTATCTTACCTTGTCTATTCGATATATTAATAATACTATAAATAACATCTCTAGCTTGAGTTTGTTCAACAATTAAGGAGTATGCAAGTAATACACACACACACACAAACACACGGTAGAGGAAAATTTTATATTAAAGATTCATTATCTTCAATATATTATATAGAGTGATATCGACTTATGGAACAAAGCATTTCTTATGAAATACTGTCATAATTCAAGTGTCAGACACATCATAAATCACGGTATACGTACATATACGTATGTATTTACTTCTTAAGTCTATTTAGGGTTTCTTTAATGTTCCTCCATTAATTATACATTCATATTATGTAATTTTTATTATTATATAACTTTTATATTTCATATTACTCATGTAATAGTCTTATATATTACATTATATTAACTAAATCTTATTTTGTTAATTTTAATTAATTAACTCTTTGATTAATTTTATATTAGTATTATAATATAACTTTAGTTTTGGATATATCTACCATAACCTTTACAATGTATGTTATAACCTATATGGTATAACACATATATCTTATATGTGTGTGTTTTAACTAATTAACCTTTAACTAATTTATTTAATTAAACTATTTTAATTAAATTATATTAATTTCAAAATTCAGTTCACATACATATGTGTATACTTATGTTATTTTAAACAATTTAAAAACAACATAACATATATCTATATAATACACGCACATGTTCATTAACTAATCAACTTATTTAATTAATTTACTGTTATTAATCTTATTAATAAATTTAAATTTTGAAATTAATGTGAATTGTTTTTCAAACATTTCAAAAAATTATGTTATATTATAACTTTTATAATAAGAATATTTTATTTTAAATTAACTATTTAAATTTGAAATATTTAACTTTAACTTTCAAAACATTTTGAAATTAGCCGAAGACCCGATAAAAGTTGGGCCTTTTCTATTAGGGGCAACATTTGGGCTCCTATCACCTTTTAGGCCAGGCTGGTAACCAGATATCACATTGTACTTGATTATCCAGTTCTAATCCTAGACATTACTTTTCTAGACACCGTGCTAAGTAGGTAAGCTTATTTAGTTAGCCCAAATATGACTAATTTAGTCTACAAAGGCTATTGGGCTATGATACCATTGAAGGAATTGGGCAGCCCATAACAGAAGAAATGGGTGAATTTTAAATTTTTTACCCCATTGGATCTTAGCTGGGCTTATGAAGCCTAATTTATTTAGAACATAACTAAATTTTCTTTGAACAAAATTATTTTTTTATTTAAATTAGTTAAAGGGCAATTTTTAATTTTAAATGTACGGTGTATCAAATACACCTAACGTTTAGTTAATGTATAGGGAATGACACTTTCCATTTCTTTCCTAAAACAAGAATTAATTAAGAGTATTAATTGCATTAAATGAAGAGAGAAACCTTTTATTTTATCTTTTTAATTTGAGTTGACTGATACATTAAATGTCATTAATTAAAAATTTATTCATGGTAAGATTTATTACTATGTTCATATGTGTAACAGACCAAAAAGTTAGAGTAATAATAATTAATTAACAAATTAATTGAATAATAAAATAGAGTTGGGAAATTTTCAGAATTGAGCGATGGAAGTTGTACCATTGGGTCCGTGGTAATTTTCTGAGCAATTTTCATATATAACTTGTCGAAATCCAAGCTAGTATGAAGAAGTTACGAGAGAAACAATAAAATCAGAATTATATATAATTAAACAAAAACAAAACAAAAAAGAAGATAAGACCCATTACGGGTTGACCCTCGCTTGGGTCGGGTCGATCCGCCTATTGGCCAGGTCGACTCGCCATTCTTCCCTAGATGATTTTTCGTCCAGGTGCGAGTCGAAGACCGTAAATTTGATTTTTGGTGAAATTCTGTGCGTTCGTAGTTGCATCTGATGGTTCCTAATAAGACTATGACGCGGTTGCACTAGATTAAATCTACAAATCCGATGGCCTAAGATCCCTAAGCCACACTATAAATAGAACACTAAGCTAGCTATTTTTTCATTCATATTTTCTCCCAATTGGGTTCATTGCCTGAGGCTGAACCCTAAATAGAAAAAATTTCTAGGGAGGAAATATTTTTAATAAAAATATTTTACACCCCAAAAGTGGATCCAGGAAGGCCCGGGATTAGAGCTAAGGACCACGGGTGAGTGTTTTGTAACTATTTTAGATTTGTAAGCAATTTAAAATAATAGGGTTCTCAATAGTTGTAGTTTTTCTACAATGTTGAGAAATTTTTTATGTAAGTTTATTTGTAGTCAGTTTTTAAGTAAATTTTAGAAGTTCTTTTCAGTCTATTTCATTCATCTATATTATTCAGTTATTTGTAGTTATTTATAGTTGATTATAGTTATTTAAAGTTATTTGCATTTGTTTTACGTTGGAGTTCAGCCTGTAAATGTTAGTTTCTTTTTATAGAGATTTAATACTTTTTTACGCGAATAAAATATTAAAAGCAGAAAAATTCACAAATATGGATTAAAATAGAAAATCACTAAATTTATAAAAATCTATTGTAAAATGAGAAAAATTGAAATAAAATAGAGATGGACTGAAATAGGCAAAATTTAGATATTTGCAAGCATGATTATAACAAGTGGTTATAACTAAAAAGAGAAAATAGAAGAGTAATAGTTGTAAGAACAATTATAACACGTAGGTTATAATTAAAAAGAAAAAAATAACAGAAGGGGCTAATTTTAAAACTTAGATCTTGGATTAAGTTAATAAGCAAATATAGCAGTAGTGGTCTGTAGCGGCAGCATTCCCTTTTAGGTTTAGGATGATGGTCTCACACGTGGGTGAGGCTAGGCACGCTTATGCTGATTAGGGTAAATAAGTGGCCAATAGATAGAGGCTCAAATTTGGGGATTTGGGCAAGGGGCGCAAAATTAAAAGATTTGTTTGTTAGGATCAGTACCGGCAGCATTCCCTTTCAGGTCGAGGACTGATGGTCTCACACGTGGGTAAGGCTAGGCACGCTTATGCTGATTAGGGTAAATAAAGGGTCAAATAAAGGGTGACAGTTAGTGTGTATCGGCGATGATCGAGCGTGCTGCATCGATTAGGGTAAATAATTCGTTACTGTGTCCTAAGTACTAAGAGGTGTCTTTTGCTGTGGGACCAACAAGATTGGCTCATAGTGGAACAACAGAGATAGGAAAGGCCGATTAATGGGTAGGATTAGGATTTCAGCCTAATCAAGTTAGCAGCTGAGATAGGATTAGGGTTTCAGCCTAATCATAGCAGTTTACTGCAAGTGCAAACAATCAAAGAAAACAGTCGAACAGAATCAGAAACAGAATTTTATCCGAGTTTTTCTTTTCTGTATCTTCCTTTCATGCTAGATCTATTGCTTAGTCTATTTTCTTTATCTTGCTTAGAAAGGCCAGTAATTACTTTCACTCACTAGACTTATTATCTGACCCACTACTGTATCTTTCATTTTCCCCCAATAGGCCAACAGAGTTGAGGATAGTTGATTCAAGTTGCTTGAAGATTCATTTTTAGAGTTTTCTCATTTCAAATGTATTCTTCTACTTTTCATCTTTTTCATTTATCTTATGATGGATTGGCACTTATGAGAGGGATTATTTTGTTATTTTTACTCTGATTATGTGAGACTGAGATGTATTTTCATAAGACGTGAGAGATTTTGAGTTTTTGAGACATGTTATGTTTTTATGACTTATTTTGAGATGAAGTTTAATTCTGAATGATAAGTTATCATTTAAATATTTTCGGCTTCTTTTACTTATTTGTCTTGTGAATCTTAGTCTCTGTGATGCTTTAGCTATACTTATAACGCACCACATCCTTTGGTGTTCTCTTTTTATGAACATTAAAGGGTGTGTGGTGTTTCGTTTAGTATCAGAGTCTAAGGTTACAGGATTCCTAAAAACATGTTATAAAAGTAAAGTATTTTCAAAGGTAACATATCTTCAAACTAATAGTATTCTTCAGAAAGAAACACTTATTATAGAAATAGTTTTCAAGTATACGAGAGTTTTTATAAAAATCCCCTTAATGTCCAGTTCAACCTTCTTTTGATTCTTTCGAGCCTAAATTTTATTTTCTTTGCATAGTATGGCGGACGCCCTAAATCTTCCAGAGGGTGTCCACGTCCCTGGCTAGTTCCGTAGATACCTACGGCACCAAGGGTGCAAGGGCAAGCACCCAATGCAGCACCGGCAGGTGGAGGTCCCGTTAATCCACCTATAGCAGCTAATTTTTTTAAGCTATGCAAGGACTTCGCTAATCTAGGAGGCAAGACGTTTTCTGGCATGGAGGATTTCATAGAGGCACAAACTTGTTTGAGGAATACGGAGAAGATATTTGGGCTGTTAGGATTGGAGGACTGACAAAGAGTTCAGCTTGCATCTTGGCAGCTGAAGGGAGAGGCTTATTACTGGTGGGAGATTATAGAGATGGAGGGTAGAGACATTGGTTGCGTTGGATTTTAGGAAAAGTTTGAGAGAAAGTTCTTATCGCAAGCCGAGGAAAGTATGTAGTTGTAGAAGTTCATTAGTCTAAAGCAGGGGAGTCTTTCGATGAAAGAGTATATAAATCAGTTTAACGGGTTATCGAGGATCGGGATGGAGCTTGTTAATACACCGCATAAGAAGGCCACCAAGTTTGCTAAAGGTTTGAACCAGTCCCTTCAAGGGTTGGCATTGACACATCTACTTATGGGAGCAACGTATGAGTCACTTATGGAAATGGCTCTCATATCAGATGTTTCTAAAGAAGAAGAGGTTAAGGGGGTTCCTAAATCAGGAAACTCTAAGAAGCAGTGGTGGAGGAATAAGAAGGATAAGGACAAGAAGAAAGGAGGAGAACCTCAAAAGGGACAGATCAAGAAGGGCGAGAAATGTCATAATTGTGGATTGGTTGGGCATTACTCAAAGAACTGTAAGAAAGAAACAATGAAGGGGAGGTGTTACAGCTATGGGTAGCTTGGACACCTTAGTAGAGCTTGTCCTTAGAGGACAGGGCAGAGAGTAGGCACACCTATGGCGCAAGTACGAGCTTCGGATTTGAAACCTTCTAGTAGTGGACCGGACCAAGGTAGGAAAGTCTATGTAGAAGGTTTGGTCTCTATTTCAGATTTTTCTATTCGGACTCTTTTTTACTCTGGAGCATCGCATTCTTTCACTTCTAGTTCCTGGGTTGATTATTTGCACTTAGATATTTCTCTAGTTGTAGACCCTATATTTATTTCAAACCCCATAGGAGGATCGACACATTTATCCATGATTTGTACGAGTTTGAAATTTTTTATACTAGGCACAGATTTTGATTGTGATGCCTATGTACTGGGATTTTTGGGATATGGGATGATTTTGGGGATGGACCAGTTATCCACTTATGGTGCGATATTAGACTGTGAGAGGACAGTTCTCAGGATAGGGACATGTAGCGGACGGACTCTCGAGGTTTCTTACGACCCGCATGGGTCAGTCATGTTGAGCTTCCTTTATTCCCTTGATTCATCGCTAGGAGAGTTAGATTTAGTTCCAGTTGTTAGAGATTTCCTAGACATTTTTAAGGAGGTTAGGGGGCTACCCTATAAGAGAGAGATCGACTTTAGGATCTATCTGAATGATAATGCTAAGCCAGTGGCATTACCCGTGATACATATGGCTCCTTGGGAGAGGAAGGAGTTAAGTAAGCAATTTGGTGAGCTATTGGAGAAAGGCTTCATCAGATGGAGCATATCTGAGTGGGGGGTGTCGGTCGTCTTCGCTACAAAGGTGGATGGTTCCCTTCGACTTTGTGTAGACTATAGAGAGTTGAATAAGCTCACGAAGAAGAACCGTTACCCACTTCCTAGGATAGACGATCTTTTCGATCAGTTGGTTGGCTTTTCAGTATTTTCTCAGCTTGACTTAGCCATTGGATTTCATCAGCTTAGGGTCGCTGATGATAGCATCGATTAGACAGCATTTAGGATACTCGATGGATTCTTTGAGTGGTTGGTTATGCCGTTTGGGATGACCAATGTCCCAGCCTATTTTGTAGATCTGATGAGCCGTGTTTTTCGAGATGTCCTAAATAAGTTCGTTGTAATGTTTGTGGACGACATTCTGGTGTTTTCCAAGAGTATGGAAGAGCATGCTATTCAACTTGAGGAGGTTCTTCATACACTTCATGTTCATCAGTTGAAAGCAAAATTCTCGAAGTGTTACTTTTGGCATGAGGAGGTGCGTTTCTTAGGGCATGTAGTCTCAAGAGATGGTCTAGCTATAGATCCCACTAAGGTAGTAGTGGTACAGGATTGGAAAGCCCCTAAGAACGCTACCGAAGTTAGAAGCTTTCTAGGTTTGGCTAGTTATTATAGGATGTTTATCAGAGATTTTGCTAAGATTTCAGCATCGCTTACTCGCCTAACTAAGAAGAATGCTGCATTCGTGTGGGACGTGGATTGTGAGTATTTCTTCACGATGCTAAAAAGGGCCTTTACTAGTGCACTAGTGTTAATTTACCCGATGGAGCTAAGCCTTTTATAGTATACACTGATGCATGTGGGACTGGCCTTGGAGCAGTATTGATGTAGGAGGGGAGGGTAGTATGCTATGGGAGTAGATAGTTGAGAACTCATGAGAAGAACTATCCCACCCATGATTTGGACCTGGTTGCTATTGTTTCGCACTCAATTCTTAGAGACATTACTTGCTAGGAGTGAGGTTCAAGCTTTTCACTGACCATAAATCATTGAAGTACATATTCTTACAAAAGGATTTAAACTTAAGGCAGCAGCTTTGGATGGAGTTTCTGGCATCATATGACTTTGAGATAGCTTACACCCCTGGAAAGGGGAACATGGTTGCAGATGTGTTAAGTAGGAAGAGAACAACCCTTAGCTCAATGTTCGTGGAGTGGAAAAGCTTAGAGTTTATTTCCACCTTTGATTTTAAGCCCTCTACGGACATTACTCCTGGATTATTGGCAGCGCTTAAGGTTAAGTCTACCCTCATAGATCAGATTGGCTCAAGGCAGCGAGAGGATTCAGAGCTTGTGGATATTCTAGATAGGATTAGTAGAGGAGAGGACTCTAGACATCTCCAACGCTATTCCATCGATAGTAAAGGGTGGCTAAGGAGAGATGGAAGACTTTTTGTCCCCGCACTGGTGATTTGATGAGTGCAGTTCAAGCAGAAGCACACCATTCTCGGATGACTATACATCCGAGTGTTGATTGTATAGGGACATGAAGAGAGTGTTTTATTGGAGTGGCATGAAGAAGGATGCAGCAGAGTTTGTGGCGAAGTGTCTTGTGTTCCAAAGGGTTAAGGCGGAGCAGCAGAAGCCTGGCGGATTGCTTCAATCATTAGATGCAACCGAATGGAAGTGGGATAGTGTTTCGATGGAATTCATAGATGGTTTACCTCGATCTAGGAAGGGGAATACTAGTTTTTGGGTGATTATAGATCGTTTGACTAAAATCGCCCACTTTATTCCCATCAAGAGTAAGAGGACAACACCTTATTTGGCATCCATGTACGTTCGTGAGATAGTCCGACTTCATGGAGTTCCCTCGAGCATAGGTATCCATAGAGACCCTATCTTTATTAGCAAGTTTTGGAGGAGCTTACAAAAGGCTTTAGGGACACAACTTAGATTGAGTATGGCCTATCACCCTCAAATGGATGGCCAAACGGAGAGAGTTAGTACAGTTCTTGAGGATTTGTTGAGGATGTGCATTCTTGATTTTGGAGGGACTTGGAAGGAGCACCTTCCTTTAGTGGAATTCGCTTATAACAATAGTTTTTAGGCTAGCATTGGGATGGCTCCTTTTAAAGCCCTTTATGGAAGACCTTGCAAGTCGCCTTCATGTTGGTTAGAGTATACAGAAAGATTGCTACTTGGTCCCGACATGGTTAGAGAGACTTAAGAAAAGATTGATTTGATTAGAAGAAGAATGAAGACGGCCCAAGATAGACAGAAATCCTATGCAGATAAGCAGAGAAGGGATATTGAGTTCAAGCTTGAGATTTGGTTTTCATTAAGGTATCTTCGCTAAGAAAGGTAGTGAGGTTTGGATCAAGTGGGAAACTTGCTCCCGATTCGTAGGATCATTCCCCATTATAGAAAGGTAGGGAAGATAGCGTATCAGATAAAGCTACCGGAGAGGCTCGCGAGAGGTCATGATTTTTTTCATGTTTTGTACTTGAGAAAGTGCTTACATGATTCGGCAGAGGTAGTGGAACCTAACCAACTTGAGGAAGTTGAAGTGGAGAGAAAAGCATCAGTTTGTTGCATTCTACCAAGATCGTGGGACATGATGTGAAGAAGCTTAGGACTAAGGAAGTCCCTTTGGTTAAGGTATAGTGTGGAGATAGTATTGAAGACGCTATGTGGGAGGCTGAGGAGAAAATACGTATCTCTTATTCGCATCTCTTTGGTGATACGTCTTGAATTTTCTATTTTCATCTTTAGTTTTGAATAGGTTCTTTCCTTTAGTATCCTTTAGGAGGGTAGATCTTAGGATTTAACCTATAGATGGTAGGACTGAATGTAAACATGTTACTAGAACATGTTATGTATGTTGGACGTAAGTGGTTGAAAGTGTTTGCCAGTGGATGCTAATGGACGCATATACACACACCGGGCACTATTATCTTTTGAAGATCGACCTAAATCGGTAACTAAAGCATATGCATATGGATGTGTTTGCACTAGCATTTTTTTTTCATGGTTGCTATGAATCGGTGATTATCATATGATTGTTGCATTTGGATGATGATTGTAGCACACATATAGAACTTTCAATTTTCATTAGGGAATTTGCATTCATTTGGATACATGGCACGGACATGAGCGCATGAAAAGGAGGTTGACCGAATCAGTAGACCGCCTAATCTTTTGCATTAGTTAGGGACATTGACACTACACTATTGCATATATCATAAATTGCATTAAAAAGCTTAAGGACAAAGGATGTAACGGATGATGGTTGAATATGTAGTTGTGGAATTTGGACGAAAATATTTATTTCATTCTTCTGCCCTTGGAGATTTCTGGGGAGAAATCTTTTAAGTAGGGGAGAATATAACAACCCAAAAAATTAGATTAATAATAATTGATTAAAAAATTAATTGAATAATAAAATAGGGTTGGGAAATTTTCAGAATTGAGCCACTAGAGTTGCACCATTGGGTCTGTGGTAATTTTCTGAGCAATTTTCATATATAACTTGCCAAAATCTGAGCTAGTATGAAGAAGTTACGAGAGACACAAGAAAATCAGAATTATATATAATTAAACAAAAAAATGAAGAAGAAAAAGAGAAGACCCATTACGGTCGACCCTCGCCTGGGTCAGGTCAACCTATAGGTCGACCCGCCTATTGGCCAGGTCGACCCGCCTTTCTTCCCTGGACGATTTTTCGTCCAAGTGCGAGCCAAAGACCGTAAATCTGATTTTGGTGAAATCCTATGCGTTTGTAGCTGCATCCGATGGTTTCTAGTGAGCCTATGATGTGGTTGCACCAGATTAAATCTTCAAATCCGATGGCCTAAGATCCTAAGCCATACTATAAATAGAACCCTAGGCCTAGCTATTTTTCTCATTCAGATTTTCTCTTGATTGGGTTCATTGCCTGAGGCTGAACCCTAAATGGAAAAAAATTCTAAGGAGGAAATCTTCATAATAAAAATGTTTTACACCCCAGAAGTGGATCGAGGAAGGCCCAGGATTAGAGCTAAGGACCTCAAGTTAGTGTTTTGTAATTATTTTAGATTTGTAAGCAATTTAAAATAATAGGGTTCTCAATAGTTGTTGTTTTTCTAAAATTTTGAGACAACTTTTATGTAAGTTTATTTACAGTCAGTTTTTAAGTAAATTTCATAAGTTCTTTTCATTCTATTTTATTCAGTTATTTGCAGTTATTTACCGTTAATTAGAGTTATTTATAGTTATTTACATCTATTTTAAGTTGGAATTTAACCTGTAAATGTTTGTTTCTTTTTATAGAGATTTAATCCTTTTTGACGCGAATAAAATATTAAAAAGAGAAGAATTCGCAAATATGGATTAAAATAGAAAAATGCAAAATTTACAGAAATCAGATGTAAAATGAGAAAAACTGAAATAAAATAGAGATGGACTAAAATAGGCAAAATTTAGATATTTGCAAGCATGATTATAACAAGTGGTATAAATAGAACCTTATGCCTGGCTATTTTACACATTCAGATTTTCTTCCGATTGGGTTCATTGCCTGAGGCTGAACCCTAAATAGAAAAAAATTCTAAGAAGGAAAACTTTTTAATAAAAATGTTTTACACCCCAGAAGTGGATCGAGGAAGGCCCAGGATTAGAGCTAAGGACCACAGGTTAGTGTTTTGTAATTATTTTAGATTTGTAAGCAATTTAAAATAATAAGGTTCTCAATAGTTGTTGTTTTTCTACAATTTTGAGATAATTTTTATATAAGTTCATTTACAGTCAGTTTTTAAGTAAATTTCATAAGTTCTTTTCAGTCTATTTTATTCAGCTATTTTATTCAGTTATTTACCGTTAATTACATTTATTTATAGTTATCTACCTCTATTTTAAGTTGGAATTTAACCGGTAAATGTTTGTTTCTTTTTATAGAGATTTAATCCTTTTTTATGCGAACAAAATATTAAAAAGAGAAGAATTCGCAAATATGGATTAAAATAGAAAAACGCTAAATTTACAGAAATCGGATGTAAAATGAGAAAAACCGAAATAAAATAGAGATGGACTGAAATAGGAAAAATTTAGATATCTGCAAGCATGATTATAACAAGTGGTTATGATTAAAAAGAGAAAATAGAAGAGTAACAGTGGCAAGAACAATTATAACACATAGGTTATAATTTAAAAAAAGAAATAATAGAAGGGGTATTTTAAAACTTAGATCTTGGATTAAGTTAATAAGCAAATATAGCAGTAGTGACCCGTACCGACAACATTCCCTTTCAGGTCTAGGACTGATGGTCTCACACGTGGGTGAGGCTGGGCACGCTTATGCTAATTAGGGTAAATAAGTGGCCAATAGATAAAGGCTCAAATTTGAGGATTTGGGAAAGAGGCGTAAAGTTAGAAGATTTGTTTGTTAGAACCAGTACCGGCTGCATTCCCTTTCAAGTCGAGGACTGATGGTCTCACACGTGGGTGAGGCTAGGCACGCTTAAGCTAATTAGGGTAAATAAAGGGTCAAATAAAGGGCGACAGTTAGTGTGTACCGGCGATGACCGAGCGTGCTGCATCGATTAGGGTAAATAATTCGCTACTGCGTTCTAAGTACAAAGAGGTGTCTTTTGCTGTGGGACTAATAGGATTGGCTCATAGTGGAACAACAAAGATAGGAAAGGCCGATCAATGGGTAGGATTAGGATTTTAGCCTAATCAAGTTAGTAGCTGAGATAGGATTAGAGTTTTAGCCTAATCACAACAGTTTAAGGCAAGTGCAAATAATCAAAGCAAACAGTCAAACAGAATCGGAAACAGAATTTTATGAGAGTTTTATCTTTTCTTTATCTTTCTTTCATGCTAGAACTATTGCTTAATCTATTATCTTTATCTTGCTTAGAAAGGCTAGTAATTACTTTCACTCACCAGACTTATTGTCTGACCCACTCTTTTATCTTTCCTTTTCCCCCAATAGGCCAGTAGAGTTGAGGATAGTTGATTCAGGTTGCTTGGAGATTCATTTTCAAAGTTTTCTCATTTTAGAGGTATTATTCTGCTTTTCATCTTTTTCATTTGGCTTATGATGGATAGGCACTTGTGAGAGGGATTATTATTGTTATTTTTACTCTGATTATATGAGACTGAGATGTATTTTCATAAGACATGAGAGATTTTGAGTTTTTGAGACATGTTATGTTTTATGACTTATTTTGAGATGAAGTTTAATTCTGAATGATAAGTTATCATTTAAATCTTTTCCGCTGCTTTTACTTCTTTTTCTTGTGAATCTTAGTCTCTGTGATGCTTTATCTATACCTATAACGCACCATATCCTTTGTTGTGCCCTTTTTGGGAATACTAAGGGGTGAACTGTACAAATTATAGTTTGAGATTTATTTAATATTTTTTATTTATTTATATAAGTATATATATATATATATATATATATATATATATATGAACCATATATATGTAAGTGTGTGCATGTGTAATACACGTCATAATCCATGAACGATATAATGTGTCTGTATATATATGTTAGATTTACATTACAATGGACACATTAGCTCATTTTATGTGTACTATATTAGTTTAAATATATGCTTGTATAATATGTCAAAAGAAGATATTAATATATGCATATGAATATGAATATGAATATGTATGTGTATATATATATATATATTACTGAATAAAACATTTTTGCCATAATAAATTAATGTAAAATAATCATATGATAAAATATAAGGTTTATGAATTTAGAAAATATGGAAACATATTTTGGACTTAATATTAATTTATGAATTTTTTTAATTAAAATAAAATTTATTATTAAATAGTTGATAACAGTACTTAATCAAATCAATTCTTAAAAATATGAAATCAAGTTAAAAAAAATTTGTAACTTCTTTTGAAGGTATATGAGACATAGTTTGGACTTAAGAAACTTTTCTTGAATTTTATCAATTGAAATTATATTTTTATTCAAATAAATAACTGCGGTTCGAAAATAAATTAATAAAAATATATTAAAATAAGCTCTAAAAATCTGAAAGTTTTTTAAAAGTACCTATGAAACATCTAATGCTTATGAAATTTTTTCATAATCTTAATAGTTGAATATATATTTTTAATTAAATAATTTATTGCAGGCCAAAAGTAAACTAATATTTAAAACTAATAAATTAAGTTTATAGAATCTTGAAATGTTACGATAAGCATCTTACATGGTACTTGTTAACCCGCCTTTTTACAAGACCATGGACATGCGGGTTTAACTTAATCGACTGCACGTACGTCGAGGCTGGGGTACGATGGATTCAGTCGACTGGGTGGATGGATGACGCAACGTGCTTGGAAGATGGAAATATGATTGGATAAAGATGAATCAACTATAATTTGGGTCTAGGAAACATGGTTCGACATTGAACATGGTTCGGCATGATGGAGGTTCGACACAAATGGTTCGTATGACATTCACGTTCGAATAGCATTCAAGAGTACACGGTATCCAGGGGCACTCGGCATCCAGGAGCGCTCGGCATTCAGTAGCGCTCGGTACTAGAGATCGTTCGGTCTACACTTCTCGTTCGGCCAAGACATGGTTCGGCCTGGTTAGCGTTCGGCCAAGACATGGTTCGGCCTGGTTAGCGTTCAGCCAAGACATGGTTCGTCCTAGTCAGCATTCGGCCAAGACATGGTTCAGCCTGGTTAGCGTTCGGCCAAGACATGGTTCGGCCTGGTTAGCGTTCGACCAAGACGTGGATCGGTCTGGTTAGCGTTCGGCCAAAGTATCGTCCGGCCCAAGCTCTGCTCGGCATCCAAACCTCGTTCGCACATCAACCCGTTCGGCACGAAGACAATGGTTCTGCATTGGATGGATCGTTCGGCATGGCAACCTCGTTCGACACACAAATGAGTTCGGCACGTCATCTCAGTTCGGCATGGGCCGTTCGGCCCTGATGGGCTTAGGTTATTCAGAGAGCCTAACAACTACCTGGACGCGTCTATAAATAGAGCATGTAGAGCTTCAGAAAATGGGATCTTCTTCTCCTCTTCTGCTCTCTGACTTTTTATTTCCTAAGACTAAGGCTATCTACCATTTTGTAACTGTAATTGAATCGAACATCAATAAAAAGAAAACGTCTGGAGTGGACGTAGGCCAGAGCTAGCCGAACCACTATAAAAATCTGTTGTTCTTTACTGCTTTCATTTTAATTTTAACTGTTCTTCATATTATTACTCTCTACACATACTCTATCTGTTATCAGTGACTGTTTATTGGTGCTTTCATCTACATTTGGGGGTTAGTGACCAATTTTGGCGCTAACACTTTGGTGCTTTCATTGAGAACTGAACTCAGGAATTTTGGAGTTAGAAACTTGGATTCTAAGGAGCAATGGCTAGACCATCAGCAAGGAAGCAAGTGATGGAAAGGAGCAATCAAGAGGGAAGTCAAGAGGCTTCCTCTGGAAATGGAGCAGATGGAGCATCTATCTACATCACCAGGGAGGAAATGGAAGCCATGATGAAAAGACAAGAGGAGACGATGCAGACTCTTCTTAGACAATTTTCACAAGCAGGAAATGCAGGAGCTCAGGTTCGTAGAGCTAGATCAGAAGCGTTTAACCAGCAAGCAGAGGGAATGGATCAGCAGGGGCCAACCCCCAATCAACAAATAGCTATCAATCCTGATGGATCTAGACTTAGGGGCATACCACCAGGAAATGTTGGACCAACCCATGGAGGGATACCAGATAACGCTGTCCAACCCGATACCAATAGGAGTGCAGGAGTAGGAGATGGGGAGTACGTGCTAGAATTCCCTCATTAACTCGGGGAACAGATCAGAGGCAACGGACAAGGATTACTGCTTGGCGACAATGACAGATTAGCAGAAATGGTCAGACGGGCTATGAGAGGTGGATTGGTAAATAGAGACTTGGAGGATGTGAATAGGAGTCTCTTTACTCCTACTATCGGGCAAGCTAGGAACCCACCAGAATTTAAGCAACCAAATTTGGAAATGTATAATGGGAAGACAGATCCGATGGTTCATTTGACAAAGCACATAAGGCATATGGAGGTACTGGGGGCATCAGATGAGGTCATGGCTCGATGCTTCCCATTGTATTTGACGGATATCGTAGCTATGTGGTTCAGACAGCTGGAGGGTGGTTCTATCGGCACATGGACGGAGCTAATTGAAAGGTTTATAAGACAGTTTCCGGTCCACATAGTTAGACCCAAGAACGTGATGACTTTGACATCTATGAAACAATAGAAAGGGGAATCGCTCAAGGACTTCTTAACCAGATTCAACGCAGCGGTAGCCTCAGTGGATCGGCCCGATCCATCAATGATTTTGATGGCAGCAGTCTCGGGAATCGCGGATAATTCGGATTTCAAAATATCATTGGAACGGGACCCACCGAGGGATCTCGGGGAGTTCTATCATGAGGCGGAAAGGTTCCTGAGACAGGAGGATGCGCATGCTGAGAGAGTAGGGAGAGAGGCTGAAGCTTATGCAGTGAGGAGTGGAGGTCCATCCAGGGAGGATCTAAGTAAAGATGATAAAGGAAAAAGGAAAACGAATGGCAATGGTGGCACTTCGAAGAAACCTCGGAGAGAGTCAAAGTTTTCTTCTTACACAGATTTAACTGAGACTCTAGAAAGGATTTACTTGGACACTCGGGGGTGGCGCCAATACCGAAGGTCAGCAAAGAGAGAGCCTTTAGAATACGAACGGACATCGGGAAAGCATTGCCTATTCCATGAGCTGGATGGGCACAACACAAATGACTGCAGGCATTTGAGGGACATCATTGAGGAGCATGTGAGGAATGGTCATCTACAGCAGTATGTCAGGAATCGAGCTGTGGTAGGGGGACAGGAAAGACCACCACCTACCTCGAACGGAGATGGCACTGGATCTGGGCAACGTCAGCTCATTATCAACTAAACGGATTTATGGTTTTGAATAAGTAATAGAACTCGAAGTAATACGGCTAGGTCACTTACACACGTACAAGATCGAGGACGGTCCCTAGGCATGCTTTGAGATGATGGAAAACCATACTACTTGAGTCTATGAAATCCTACTTTCTTCCTATTTTTCTGCAAACTTTGATTTCCTCTTTCGTATTTTGGACATTTACTTTTCTTTGGTACGGTTTTTGGAGTTTGGATCGAACTCCCGGTTTGGTTGGTTTTTGGTTTGCCATTTTGGTTTGGATGTTTGATTTTTATGGATTTCTGGTTTTCTGATTAGATTCGGATCAATGCAATTTTGGTTGGTTTTGCCATTTTGAGTTGTTTTTTGGTTTCATATTTTTACGGATTTCAGGGTTTATGATTATTGTCCCGACCGGAGAGACGGGGCAGTGATCACGAGTTACGAGTCCCTTCGTCGGAGAGCGATGGAATGGGCTCGGATAGGGGATCAAAGTGCTTGGCCGAAGAGCCAAGGCCGGTGAATATCAAAGTCCTTAGCCGAAGAGCCGAGGCCGGTGAATAGCAAAGTCCTTGGCCGGAGAGCCGAGGCCGATGAATATCAAAGTCCTTGGCTGGAGAGCCGAGGCCGGTGAATATCAAAATCTTTGGCCGGAGTGCCGAGGTCGGTGAATATCAAAGTCCTTGGCCGGAGAGCCGAGGCCGGTGAATATCAAAGTCCTTGGCCGGAGAGCCGAGGCCGGAGAATAGCAAAGTCATTGACCGGAGAGTCGAGGCCAGAGAGCATACAAGCCCTTGATGGAAAGGTCAAGGCTGGGACAGGATAACGCGACCCGGCAAGGTCTACGGATTCAAGGTTAAACCCGAAGAGGTCATGGATTTAATAATATGGTTATAAACAAGATATGGACTTCAGATATCGGATTTGAGGCTATTCAAAACACACCTTCCAACAGCAAGGCATGTTTTGGGGGGCAAGCATTAACCCTCCTTTTTACATGGCCATGGACATGCGGGTTGAACTTAATCGACTGCACGTTCATCGAGGCTGTGGTACGATAGATTCAGTCGACTGGATGGATGGATGATGCAACGTGCTTGGGAGATGGAAATATGATTGGATAAAGATGAATCAACTATAATTTGGGTCTAGGAAACATGGTTCGACATTGAACATGGTTCGGCATGATGGAGGTTCGACACAAATGGTTCGTCTGACATTCACGTTCAAATAGCATTCAAGAGTACTCGGTATCTAGAGGCACTCGGCATCCAGGAGCGCTCGGCATTCAGTAGCGCTCGGTACTAGAGATAGTTCGGTCTACACTCCTCGTACGGCCAAGACATGGTTCGGCCTGGTTAGCGTTCGGCCAAGACATGGTTCGTCCTAGTTAGCGTTCGGTCAAGACATGGTTTGGCCTGGTTAGCGTTCGGCCAAGACATGGTTCGGCCTGGTTAGCGTTCGGCCAAGACGTGGATCGGCTTAATTAGCGTTCGGCCAAAGTATCGTCCGGCCTAAGCTCTGCTCGGCATCCAAACCTCATTCAGCACATCAACTCGTTCGGCACGAAGACAATGGTTCGGCAATGGATGGATCATTCGGCATGGCAACCTCGTTCGACACACAAATGTGTTCGGCACGGCATCTCAGTTCGGCATGGGTCGTTCGGCCCTGATGGGCTCAGGTTATTCAGAGAGCCCAATAACTAGCTGGACGCGTCTATAAATAGAGCATGTAGAGCTTTAGAAAATGGGATCTTCTTCTCCTCTTCTGCTCTCTGACTTTTTATTTCCTAAGACTAAGGCTATTCTACCACTTTGTAACTGTAATTTATTCGAACATCAATAAAAAGAAAACTTCTGGAGTGGACGTAGGACAGAGCTAGCCGAACCACTATAAAATTTTGTTGTTCTTTACTGCTTTCATTTTAATTTTAACTGTTCTTCATATTATTACTCTCTACACATACTCTATCTGTTATCAGTGAATGTTAATTGGTGCTTTCATCTACATTTGGGGGTTAGTGACCAACTTTGGCGCTAACAGTACTTAAATATAAAAAATATAAAACTGAACTTTTGAACTATTAATTATTTTATTTATAATAAACAATTCACAAAATCATTGAATAATAATAAAATATGTATATACATATTTAATAAAATAATTTTATATTATTTGATTCACAATAGGTATGAAACATCGTAAGGGAATTTTTAGATTGAATACATATATACTATTTGCAAATCTGTATACATTTCATCTAGATCTGTTTATATATATTAATATAAATCAAAATTAATTTTTTCAGAAAGAAAATTCAACAAGAAATCAATAAACAAAGTACTACAACAAGCACATAACCAATCTAATTGTAACAAACACATGCCTACAAAAATTTCACCTAATATGAATAGTAAACAGATCTGAATACAACCAAGTGATTTAAACGTAAATCAACATTCATAAGATAAAATTGAAATCAAAACAATAATAATAAATAAAATTTCACCTCATAACGAGGCCTTTGAGTCCACGTTGAACAGTGAATTCTCTTCTAAGAACAGTCCCCAATCCATCAGGCTGTTAATCCGAGATTGGAGACCTTCTACTACAAATTAGTATTTTTAATTTAAATTGGATTTGAGAATTTTTATGATGATTTTAGAGGAGAGTTGCTGATATTAAAATGAGGAAGAAGAAGAAGAAGAAAGTGGCGGCTCAAAAATAAAGAATTAGTCTTTGACTAGGGTTTTGAGATTAGCTTTTATACGGATATGATAAGAGAGAAAATAGTGAGCACAACCACACATCTCAAAACCCTAATCTTATGCATAGTAGCTGCCACATTCCTCTATCAGAACCAACGCTTTCTCCTCTAAAATTCATGAGTCGTGAATCCATTTAACCCAATTTAAATATACATAATTATATTCAACTAAATTTGTTGTCGATATCTCATATCGATCAACATGTTTACAACTTTTTATAAATACATGCAACAAATTTATTTCTCAAATCGTATCTAAATTTTATAACTAATATTTTATAAATATTAAGTAATTTAATTAATTTATGACAGTTATAAATTAATTAAATCATTCAGTCTTAAGAGAATTCATCTGTTCGATTGTGTGACTCTTGGATGTAAATTCGGTCAGCGATTAATGTCGAACTATTCAAACGTTAACGTTCACATTTCATTTAGTGGGTGGTGTGACATTATAGCCAAATTATCACTTACTAGTTTTTGAAAAATCTTATTTTAATTTAATAAGCATTACCCAGTTGTGACAATTATTTACACCAATTCTCTTCGTCAAAACTATCACTTTGGACTTATTGAATTTGATAATGGTCAAAAATTCCAACATCGTCCACATTCAGCTCTATAGTCCAAACACAAAGTCCTTAGTTCAATAATAAAAACTATTATTAACTGAACTACTCTGCCTAGAGATTTCGAATTTGGGCCGACTTGAGTTGATCCAAATACTATTCCCATATAACCGAGGAGACGAATCCTCTCTTGAATAGTGTTTCACTTCCCCACTCGACCCAATAGTCATTCGACGGACGTCGTGCAATGATTTGACTATAATCAAAGTGGAGCTTTCATATTGAAGATTCACGGTATTCTTAAATCGAAAGAACAATGTAAATTATGCACATTGATATTTTCCGTTTGACCTTAGTTATATTAACCAACAGCAAACTATCGAATGAGTCGTTTCATAGTTATCCAATGACTATTAGTACATAACCCCTAAGTGCCCCTACATTCATGAGTAATACACTAGAGTTACATACTGTAGTTTCAACGGATACATCGATATCCAATCTCGATGCATCTTGACTAGGAATGGTTAAAAGGGTATATTTATTTTTATTGTGATAAATTACTCATGGTTACAACATTTTGTACCTACTATCACAAACCATACCACTTAAGGATTTTCTATTAAATATACTTTTAATTAATTAATTAATATAACTACATTATATCAAGCATATAATAGAAAGGAAAATCTTTATTTCGAACAAGATTAGTCAACGAGTTAGATATATGTAACAAATTACATAATTGCCCCTAGAGAATACCCCAAACTCTATCATTTACTAAGAAAACTCAGGAGATATGCATTATACTTAAGCCATCGCAAAATGGTGGGTACTAGTGAATAATTATTTCGAATTGCCGAGAAAACTTAAGATCGAGATTGAGGTTAGGACATAGACCATAGGTTAGGAATTGTATATGATATAACAGATAAAGTGTTATTATCGATTGTGAACCTATGTTTCATTGAGTAAACTCAAGGTCAGAATCCCAAGACAAGGAATTCTTAATGCTCATTAGAGAAATTAAAATATTGCTCAGTTTTCTTAAGGTTTTGAGAAATAAAAAATCTAGTTTGAGTCTTATTAGATAAATGAAACGGTAAGCTTTAACCATATTGTAAAAGTATATGCTATATAAGTCTAAATAATCTACTCGAATAAATTTATCCAAGCAAATTGGTAAAATATTTATCAATTAAAGCGTAAAATTGAACTGAATTAAAGATTGACAAAAAAAATACACTTACCTCTAAAACCTTTGGCATGTTATCGCTTTAAGGCTTATGCAAGAGCCAATTTACAAACCCACTAAAACATTCATGCCTCAGTCGCTTAAGAGTTTATTTGTCCAAGACCATATATTATCTATGGAGTGTTTGAACTCTTAGCAAATACAAGATTATGGAAATTTTATCCATATTCGATCAAATATAAATGTTATATGGTGAATATTCACGGTTTATAATGTATGAAATTTTGATGAAATTAGTTCATCGAAAATAAGAAAGTAAACCATAATGTGAAATTGTGTATTTATTATGATTGGTTATAATAAGGGTTTCCTTTTTAAAGGTTCAACCATATGGAAAGAAAGGTGGGTGAATATACGAGAGTGGATATAATTTAGGCATAGTTGGGATAAAATGAGTGAATGATCACTACTTCTTACAAGGAAATCTCAGAAATGAGAATTGTATAGAATTTGAAAAGAAAACTAAACATAAAATGAGAAATATGATTTCAAATGTGTTTTCATATCAAGAATTGTTTCCTATAAAAGTGATTTATTCAAGTTTAAGATAATTGATCTGAAACTCATGGCTGTAAACTAGATACGATGAATGAAATAAAATTTGGTAATGGCTGGTTGAATGGAGCTTCATAATTCATAAGCTGTTATAGTAGTGGTGGAAATAGTGGGAGTTGTAACATCCCTTATCATGAGGTCCAAAGATAAGCGCTACAGATGCTGCAGTCATCTATAGTATTAACTTCCACAGGTAAAATACGGCTTAACGGTATCCATAATATCAGAAGCACATGAATATGAAACAAAATCACAAATTTCAAAGACAACGTTTCTGATTACATTTCACAACAAGTTTCATATCCAAATTACATAATCTCATAATCATTTCCCAGATTCATATCAAATATAATTATTACATAAATACGCTAAGAGCAGCATATGAAGATGCCCCTTCGGTTGACTAGAGTACTATATAGTCATATCTGACTTAATACAATACAGTGGAATTAAAAAAACGACAAGTCCTAAATAACTACCCATTAGCCACCTGCTCGTCTCCAGAAGCTTTATTCGTCAACCTACTAAAACCTGAAAATAACAAATTCTCATGCTACTCAAATCAATTTTGAGCACCCAGGAGTTCAAGGGGAAAACATAAACTTCGAGTCAGACATAAAGCCTGGTGTGAATAATACAATTACATATCGGTTACTAATATTAAGTGAGACCACAAAACTTAGAGGAATGGTTTTCCACTCACTAATATCCCATTATAACATATCTTTTTGCAAATTATATCCTCCAACCAAACTGGTTAATCAAACTGATTATATCAAAATCGCAAATATCATATATACTTAAAATAGGTAATAAATGAACCGGCTGTCCGAACAAAATGTAGTTTTTTTTGGCTAACTACTAACCTTTGGCTGACTCGGGCCTACCAAACAAATTAAATAAATTATCTAACAACTGCTAGACATACTTTTGGATGGTCTGTCCTTAACTTACTTCTCCAAAGGTCACTTGATCCTAATGGTTTTACGGTTTAACCAATAACCTATATATATTCCTTTCTGTGTGTAACCATCATTTAAGTCTTACCTGTGACTAAGCCTTACACACTAGAATTTTGGACTAAATTAGTCAGGGGTTAATAGCTAATGTATCGGGCGCAACCATATGCCAGTCCCATCTGGTATACAAATATCTAAATCATTTTACTTAGGGTATAACCCTTTAAATTTTGCTTGAAAACCTTTTAAAAATGATTTAACCCTTTAAATCAAACTTATACAAGGAAAATATACTATTTGCTTTGCTTAAATCTTATTGTCATGATATATACTTTACTCAAAACATAGTTGATGAAAACATTTGAAACCTTTATTTAAAACCTTTAAACAATCTCATTCGAAACCCATGAAAGTATCCCTTTTGAAACCAATGAAAGTATCTCTTTCGATATAAGTAAACTACTTCACTTTATAACCTTAGGCCTAAAGGCCAAACATACCTTTTGAAACCATTGAAAACATCTTCTTCGAAAGATTTATAAACCTTAGACATAATCTTTCAAAATCCTTTAAATATGCCTTTCGAAACCATTGGAACCCATGCATTTATACAATAAGGTTAACCTTTCGAAAACACTAGAGAATCACCGCTTCGAAACCTTATATACGTATACCTTTCGAAAATACTGGGAATCTTCCCTTCGAAACCTTTACTTGTTACCTTTCGAAAGCATTACAGTATACTACTTAAAACAAACGTTTCGAAAGCATGGGTTCAATTTAAAACATGTGGAAAACCTATCGAAACCTTTAGGTTAACTTTCATAATATCAAAAAGGATCGTAAAACAACCAAGTCGAAAGCAACTGTTTCAAAAGAAATTCCTAAGTAAAAGAAGTGGATGGTATCGAAACCTATCTCTTGAAAGCATTAGAGAAGCAGCTAAGTTTTAAAAATAAAGTAACCCTTTAGAAACCAATCTGGGTTGAAAGGTAAAAAAGGCGGCAGTTAGGGGTTTGACCCAGTACCTTTCGCCTATATCCAATTCCCTACGTACCAAGTCTTTGATACCATGCGCATTGGTTTCCATAGGGACGAAGGCGGAAGTACTAAGTTGGAACCTTAGATGTCAAAAGTGGCGAAACATGTGAAAAGCATGTTTAAACTGATTTTTATCTTTTTAAAATAATCTTTTCAACTAACCTTCCTTGTTTGTCAAAATGATCAGTTGCAAATTTTCTTTTCTAAAAGCACTGCCGAGATTTCAGATTTAAACAATTTACATTATTTACAAAATACCCCTTCTCCTTTTATAAATATATAAAACATTTAAGAGCCATATCTTAAATAATTTTATATATCTATTAAAACACTTAAGGAAAATTCTACAAAAATTCCTCTAAATCATTTTTTAATACGTTTCCTAACTTATATTAATTTCAGACCCAAACCATTTATAATTTTGTCGTAAATAATTTTAAACCCAAACACCCTTTTTCTTCACTAGAAAACTAATGTTAATTCCACAATAATTCAGAAAATTATGAAACTTGAAACCCATTTCCAAAATATCATTTCTGACCTTATATAAAATTTGCAAGGCATTTGTATGTCATCTTATTGGTTTTTCAGTCCAAAACATATCATAAGATCAACATGGATAAGCATAAATCAACAAGCATATATACATATAAACATCAATCAAAACATGGCAAAATACTTGCAAAAACTTTTGGATCTGATTCTAGAAACCGAAATCATCCAAATATGAGATGCAATATATTTTTCACCTTTAGCTTTGGTGTTTAGGTGTTGAGATTTGATTCTTTGATCGAATTTAGTTTAGCTTTCCCCTTGATTTAGCTTTTTCTTCCGCTTGCTCTTTTTAATGGTGGTCGGCCTCTATGTTTAAGGTTTTAGATTTGAACGTGTGAAATGAAATAATGTGAAGAGTTTAGGGTATTTGAATATAGCTTATTCCTATATTGCCCCTTATCTAATTCCCTAACTTATTTCATTTTAAATTTCTTTTAATTCATTTGTTTAACTAGGCACAACTACCCCTTACTTAATCAAATTTCGATCCCTTAATTATTTAATCTATACATTGTTCTATTTAATTTAGTTAATTAAATCTTCTGAATAATGTTATCTAAAATTAGGAGTGTTATAGGAGCATACCATATAACATTTCTTAGTGGATGCATCAGGTAAACATACCAAATATTACTTATGAAATAATAATTATTTTTAGTATTGATTGAAAATAAATATAGTTTTATCTTAATACAAATATTATGAATAATCATTATGAGATAAAATTATAATAATGATATTTATTTTCATAACAAAATGATGCATTAGAAAATACGAAAGTGTTTGCACCAAAAATGGACAAACACCTCCAAGCCGTATGATTTAGTCGATTTTATGTTGTTCTTAGTGATTTGGGTGATTTATGCAAGTATGTAAAAAGCGGGGACTAAACTGTAAAAGACACACAGATTTATAGTGGTTCGGCCAGAATGTGCCTACGTCCACTTTATATGTTATTCTCCTTTTTGATATTCAGATTACAAGTACAAAGCTTTGTATATAAGTATATAAAAGTTGTTTGAAAGTTCCTTCCGTGCTTGAGCTCTCAAACTTGTCTGCCATTGTTGTACCCCTGCCCCTCTATTTATGGAGTAAGGCTGGGAGCAGGGGTCCTGGATGTATATAGCTGCTGGTGGGCCTGGGCTGATGCGATCTGGCCTGGCAGAGTTGGTCCAGTCGTGTCCTCCCTTGCTTCTGGATCGGTGGAGAGTGGTACGTTGTCTGGACCGGTGGTAGGTAGGGAGTGAGTTTGGTTCGGTGGTGGTTGAGGTTTGGCTCGGCAGTGGTTGGTCCGGCTAGGACATGGAGACGAGGTGGTTCGGTGGAGGCTGAGGTTTGGCTCGGCAGTGGTTGATCCGGCTAGGACATGGAGATGAGGTGGTTCGGTGGAGGCTGAGGTTTGGCTCGGCAGTGGAGTTTTGGATTGGTAGGACATTGGTCCGGTACCGATTGGTTCGGTACCGAATGGTTCAGTGGCCTCCTCCTCGTGTTGGTTCATTACCGAATGGCTCGGTGGTTATATTCTTGTCCAGATTCGGTGGTGGTAGAAACGTACCAAACATTTGCCCCCCAAAGTAGGGCATATGCTTTAGCATATGTCGTGCTTTGTTTTAGTTTGACAACCATATTCGGCCTGAGAGCCGAACCGGCTGGTCCGGTTACCCAACCTTCCCCTATAAGTATGGGCCTAGGGCTTCCGTTATTCCCTACCGAACGAGATAACCGGATCATAACTTCCTGTCGAATCAATCACTTTGCCGAATTAATCCATAGCTGCCGAATCAGGTGACTGCCGAAAGGCTTCTTCGTTCTACTTTGTTTACCGAATGAACTTAAAGATTTAATACCGAATGGACCTTGGTATTGGGAATGTCGAATGAACCTTATACTGAGAATGCCGAATGAACCTTGGTATTGGGAATGCCGAATGAACCTTATACTGAGAATGCCGAATGAACCATGAGGAGTTTGATTTGTCGAATGAATTCTCAGGCCTTTCGTGCTTTTGAATCACAAACGAAAAACCCTAGATTGTACGCACTTGCTTGTTTGTTTCTCTGCACCTCCTTGTTCTAATAATGTGCTTTTCTGTGTTTGCAGATAAATGTCTCACAAAGTGGAAACCCGATCAGAGAAGAAGAGATCTCAGGATAGAGAAGTGCCTTATGCCGTGCCCCCAGCCCAGCCGGGACCAGCGCGACATGGACCTGCCCCAAGGTCATTAGTGGACGAATATGGCCCTCAAGAGCTTCTGAATTCTCCGCCCGACTGTTTTCCTAGCTCCCTCAAAGAGGAGCAGCTCGATGTTATATCCCGTTCCTTTGGGATTGATAGAGCACTCATGGTGCTGCCAGGGAATGGAGTTATGCCATATGACCCTACTGAAGGATATTTCGCCTACAGCAGATACCACTGCATGTGTGGTGCCATCCCGCCTCTCAATGCCTGGGTAGTCAGCTTCATCACATATCTGAAGGTGGCTCCCCTCCAGCTTCAGCCTAACTCTTACGCAATTTTGGTGAGTCTTTTCGTCATCTTCCATAGGAGATACGGGCGCCCTCCTTCCAACCGGGAGATCCGGTATTTGTACAACATGAGAGACTATAAGAAGGGGTCTCCATACATCAGCTTGGAATCGGCCGTATCCTTCAAGCCCATCCTGGACTTATACTCGAAGTACAGCATGTTTAAGAAGGAATGGTTTTTTGTCAGGGACGACTCTGTTTCCATCCGTCGCTTCACCTCCGGATGTAAGTCAAAGCTTTATTTATAATTTCCATTCTTGTTGCAATGCTTCTTCTCATGTGTTTTCATTTCTTGTTAGCGACATGTGGTTTTGCGATCGTGGAGAATGATCGCCTGGTTCAGACGGCTGTGGAAATAGAAGCTATTTCCGGAAGAGATAGGTCGACTGCTTACTTGATTAGGAACGCTACACTCTTGGAGCACAACCTGATCCTACCACGTCAGTCTGTGGTCAAGCAGAGGGATACGGCGGAAGAGAGGGCTGCTCAAGCTAAAGGAGGAGCCACGGCGAAGAGTGGCAAGATGAAGCCTTTCACAAAACCTCCAGTTGTCGGAGGTAAGAAGCTCAAGAAGTCTGATGGCCCTTCCCCTAGCACGTGCCCAATTACTCCGGGGGAGGAAGATGTGGAGGAGGAGAGAAGTGAGGGCGAAGGAGGCGATGTAGGAGGAGAGGCAGAGAGTGGAGATGATAGAGAAGGTGGTGGCGAAGGCGAGATGTAGGAGTGGACATAAGAAGCATTCCGCCAAGCCTTTGAGGAGTCGGAGGAAGGACCGGCTCCGGTAAAGGAGCCCGGGAGAGCGAACAAGGCCGGGACTAGTGCTAGTATGTCTTCCCAGATTATTCCAGCCAAGGCGACTCCGGCGATTCAAGGTGAACTTTTGACTTCCTTAGACTCCATTTACGATAGGGACTTAGGAATATTTTATGGTTCGCTCCCGTCCTATAATGAGATTCAGGACTTATTGCAGTATCCTACTCCTCCCTAGGGTTTGTATAATAGATGTGCCTTCTTACTCCTTTTAACTCAACATATTTCTTGAATTATGGATTATTGTATGCTCGTAACACTTGTTCTTTACTCCAGGGGCAGGCGAGGTGGTCAAGACCTCGGACGTTCGACACCGCCTCGAACAATACAGACTTCTCAAAGCTTCTGCCAAGCCAAAGCCTTCTACTAACCGTCCTGCAGACGTAGTTAGCTATCGCCCTCTTCTTGGAGTTATTGAAGAAGATATGCAAAGGAGGAAGAGGAGCCAATCTTTGTTTGAACCTTCACCTTGCCCTCAGCCCCCAGTCCAGCCTATCCATGATATTACTAAGGAAGATACTGAGTTTATGCCTTCCCCACATCCGTCGGAAAATCCAACCGTCACCCCGATAGATCACCCTGGTTTGGTTCGCAACCCATTTGTCGGCCACCCGGATCTGGACCCGAGTTCTCAGGACATTTCATTTGATGAGGCCACGGGTGAGCATCTTCTTCCCCGCAATCCCATGGTACGGGTGCTTGATGAGGCTAAGTCCCTAGACCTCGATTTGCTTACAACTCGGATAGTTACCATGGGGGACGAAGCCAAGGCTAATATCGACCGGGTCGCGGAGGAGACCAGGAAGTTGATGGGGCATCATGCCCGACTGATCAAGGCTGGAGAGGAGATTGGGAGTGCCAACATCCGACTACGGTTAACGGTTTCTGACCAGGACAAGCAGCTCGCCGATCAGGCCATTCAGATTTCTCAGCACGAGGCAGCCTCCAGGCAGGTGAAAGAGGCTAGTAAGGCAGAACTACGAAAGATGGAGGCCGCTTGCAAGGAGCGGATTGACATGGCCATTTCGACGGTGGATGAGGTTCGGAGAGTGGATCTCGAGCAGATAGAGGAGTTGTCTGGAAAGCTTGAAGCCGCTGAGCTCGCTCAAGCTAAGCTAAAGGAGGAGCTGGAGGAGATGAGGAGATCTCTCCAGGCTGACTGCTCGAGATACCGATTGGAGAGGGATGTTGCTGTTGCTAAGTTGCTGTCTTCCGAGGCCCGGTGAGGGAGTTTGAGGAAAATGAGGGGATGATGGATGATATGCTGCAGGATATGTACTTTCGTACTTGGAGGCAGGGCAGCTTATCCTGGATGGACGACTACCCTCGGGTTATGGCTAGGATATATCTTCGGGCTTTGGAGGAGGCCAAGGCAGATGTGAATAAGGAAGGTGGAGCGGCCTTCAGGATGGATGTGGTTACCGCTCAGTTCTCAAAGGAGGAGAAGGTAGCGGTGAAGGAGGGGATGCGGCTGCTTGCTGCGGAGGAAGCTGGTGTGCAGTTGGAGGATGAGGACCAAGGAGCAGATGCTGGTGAGTCTTCCCTTTTTAGCTTTTCATAACTTGATCGTTTATTATTTGTTTAATGGATTCTTCTCCTGAATTGGACAGATGGGACCTCTGGTCAACATGCTGGGTGCTCTGATCCTGCAGTTAAGTAGATTCGGAGAGCTGGTAGGATGAGGGCGGAGCACTGATGCAGTTGGCTATTTTATTTGGTCTACCCGACATTCCTGCATATGCTAGTTCAAAACATTAATGTACTTTCAAGCTGTAATTATGTCATTGAACGACTTTATGTAACAAGCTGATTCGGATATATTTTGAGTGCTGTTGTTATTTTGATGTGTTGTACAAGAAATATAACTATGCATATGCCTGTGATTTCATTGTGTTTGATGCCAAGTTCTTGCTTGAAATATAATTTCACGTTTTTCCATGTTAGTGTGATGTATGAATAAGTTATAGCTACATGTTTATGTACAAGAGAAGAGAGTACCGCCCTTCATGTTTTAATTGCAGGGGGTAGCTTTGAACGTCTTGTGTAACTGATCATGGATACAGCTGAGTGCCTTGTCATCCAGTTTGCGGGCTCCGATTCTCATGAGCGAATGTCTCCTATTTGGTGTCCTGTACTTTAGGGACCGTTATACAGGATAGGAGAAAAGTATTTAAATGGAATGGAAATATAGGAAAAGTAAAACTTCCAGTCACGGAAGGCCGTCGATGTGCTTAAGTTCGTGGCAAACGGGTTTTGTAGTCACTTTCCCTAGCTGTGGGTCTTGGAGACATTTGTCACCCATCTTACGCCTTCGCGGGGAGTTTTCTTTTTTACCATAGCCGCACTTAAGACACATCGAAGCCGAGATCGTGCACAGTAACTACCCGGGCCATTATGGCCCGTAATCGTGGGTATTATTCGATTTACTATGGCCGGCTAGCGTGGATGCCGATCGTCAACCGTGAACTACCCCTGGCTGGCCACACCTTATGTTGGGGCTTAAAGTAGGTTCACAATTGCCAGCGAGCCGAACGCCGTAATGAGCTGCCGTCGGCTATAGTCGGCCTTCTTGATGACTTATAATCGGCTCATTACAGTTGGCTTTAAGGGCAGTCGCGAGAAATGAGTTAACCCGCAGCAGAGGGATGCTGGAGCAAAAGTGTCTCATTGGCGAGTGCATAGATTCGCATAGTACCTGTTAGGTCTTGTCCAGACGAGGTTGCGCCGAGATGTGACTTGAATGGAAGTGCCATTACACAGGATTTTTCTCAACAGAAAAGGATACAGTTAACAAGCAGCCAGGATATAAAGAAACAAGTTAAAAAGAGGTAAGTTTTTTAAAGTGGTTCGGCACGAAAATGCCTACGTCCTCTGATTCTCTTTGTTAATTCACTTTATATGGGCAGTACAAGTTAAGAAAAGTATCGACGAAGGTGTTGAATGTTCCATGCCCTCTGGAACACCTCTCTGTCCACTGTTGACAAAATATAAGCTCCGTTGTGGAGATTTTTATGAATTACATATGGTCCGTCCCAGATGGGGTCCAATGCCCCGGGGCGTGGAAAGATTCGCTTGAGGACAAGATCTGCTTCTTGTAAGTTGCGATGCTTGACTTCGGAGTTGTATTGTGCTGCTACTTTTTGCTTGTGAGCTGTTGTTTTAAGTGCTGCATCATTTCTTCTCTCCTCAATTAGATCCAAAGACATGTGGAGGAGTTCTTCATTTTCTTCTGGGTTGTAGTGGATCCTACGGTGGGAAGGCACAATAGTTTCAACTGGGAGCATGGCCTCCGATCCGTATGCCAAAGAGAAAGGAGTAAGCCCTGTTGATGTTCTGAAAGATGTGCGGTAGGCCCAAAGTGCCGTAGGAAGCTCATCCACCCAAGCGCCTTTTGACTTTTCAAGTTTCTTCTTGATTAGAGTTTTGAGGATTTTGTTGACAGCTTCGACTTGGCTGTTTGCCTGGGGATACGCCACAGATGAGAAGCTTTTGTGAATTCCGTGTTCTTGGCACTAGTCGGTGAATTCCTCGCTGTCAAATTGAAGTCCATTGTCTGATATGATTTTGAGTGGGATTCCGTACCTGCATAGAACGTTTTTGATCAAGAAGTTAATAACTTTTGCCGAAGATATTTTATTTAGAGGTTCCGCTTCCACCCATTTGGTGAAATAGTCGACTGCCACTATAGCATATTTGGCCCCGCCTCGGCCCATTGGCAGTTCGCCGATTAAGTCAATTCCCCATACTGCAAAGGGCCAAGGGATGGTCATTTGAGTAATCTCATTTGTTGGTAGTCGAGAAATCTTAGCAAACTTTGTGCATCTGTCACATTTTCTGACGAAATCCAAAGCATCTTTGTTCAAGGTGGGCCAGAAATATCCATATCGGAGTATCTTCTTTGCCAGAGTCTGCCCTCCAGTGTGATCTCCACAACTTCCTTGATGGATGTTGGACAAGATTTCTTTGGCCTCCTTTCCAGTGACACACCTCAATAAAGGGTTAGAGAAGCCGCGCCGATAGAGGATGCCTTCTTGTATTGTGTAGCGGGGAGCTTTCCTCAGGATTTCCTTGACTTCGTTACGCCCGTCGGGCAGCGTGCCATCTTGTAAGTATTTTCGGATGGGAGTCATCCAAGTTTCTTCTTCGGTGGTAGCTATCAGATTCACTTGCTCGAAACTAGGGGTCAGTTGCCTCGAGATGGCCACTGTTCCAAGAATGATGTCGTTTTTCATGCTAGCTTGCTTTGCCAGCTCGTCGGCCTCTTGGTTCTCTTCCCGAGGAATGTGTTTGATCAAATAGTGATCCAAATGATCGAGGAGCAACTTGGTCTTCTTCAGGTATGCTGTGAGTCGTTCTCCTCGAGTTTGGAATTCTCCTAGTATTTGATTTACAATGAGTTGAGAATCACTATGGAGACGTAAAGAACTGACTCCGATCTCCAAAGCAAGTTCTAATCCTTCTATTACTGCTTCATATTCTGCGTCGTTGTTGGTGGCGGCAAATTCCAACCTCAGAGTATAGTGCAGCTTTCTTCCCCTGAGAGTGATTATCACAACACCTTCCCCCGAGCCTTGCTCGTTTGATGCTCCATCCACGAAGAGATTCCAGTTGATGTCTTCTGCTATTTCAGACCGCTCCTTGCCTTCGTCGGTAGTGAATTCGGCAATGAAATCGGCCATGGCTTGTCCCTTGATGGCAGTGCGAGGATGGTAGGTGATATCATATTGACTTAGCTCAATGCACCATTAAGTAGTCGCCCAGAGGTGTCGGGGCGATGGAGTACCTGCCTTAGCGGTTGATCAGTTAGGACTTTGATGGAATGAGATTGGAAATAGTGTCGCAGTTTCCGTGATGTGATTAGTAGACAGTATGCTAGCTTCTCAAGTTTAGGATATCTGGCTTCTGCCCACGTAAATCTTTTGCTTACAAAGTACACGGACCGTTGCTTGTGGTTGTCTTCTCTCACCAAAGCGGCGCTTAGGGCATGCGGTGACACAGCAAGGTATAGGTACAACTCTTCGCCTTCACTTGGAGTTGAGAGTACTGGTGGTCTCTGGAGGTGTTCGAGTAGGTTATGGAAGGCTGTCAAGCATTCGTTAGTCCATTCGAACTTTCCTTTGTCTTTCTTTAGAGCTTCGAAAAAGGGAACGCACTTGTCAGTCGCTTTAGAGATGAATCTGCTTAGGGCGGCTACCTTCCCATTTAGGCTTTGCATTTCCCTTCGAGTGGAAGGTATCCTGATATCTTGCAGAGCTCGGACCTGTTCGGGGTTTGCTTCAATCCCTCTGGCGTGGACGATGAATCCTAAGAACTTTTCTGATGATACTCCGAAAGAGCACTTTAGAGGATTTAGCTTCATTCCATATTGGCGAAGTACTCGAAACATCTCGCCCAGGTGGCTTACGTGATCATTGGCTTTCCTCGACTTTACTAGCATGTCATCCACATACACTTCCATAGTTCGTCCTATTAGTTCAGCAAACATCTTGTTGACGAGGCGCTGATAAGTCGCTCCGGCGTTTTTAAGTCCGAAAGGCATTACCCTATAGCAGTACAATCCCCGGTTAGTGATGAAACTGGTGTGGTCTTGATCGGGAGCATGCATAGGAATTTGGTTGTATCCGAAGTACGCATCCATAAAAGATAAGAGCTCATGCCCGGCTGTGTTATCCACAAGCTGATCGATTCGGGGGAGTGGGAAGCAATCCTTCGGGCAAGCGTCGTTTAAGTTAGAGAAGTCAATGCATGTTCGCCATTTCCCGTTAGCCTTCTTTACTAGTACTGGGTTGGCGATCCATTCTGGGTAGACGGCTTCACGTATGAAGTTATTGGCAAGTAGGTTCTTTACTTCTTCATCGAGGGCTGCTGACCATTCTGCCCCCATGCTTCTCTTTTTCTGCTTTACTGAAACCTTGGCAGGATCGATGTTCAGTGCGTGGCATGCTACGTCTGGGGAGATTCCGGTCATGTCGGCATGCGTCCATGCAAATACGTCTAGATTGTGGCGGAGGAAATCAATGAGTTGATCCTTTAATTCTGCTTTTAGCTGAGATCCAATTTTCAATAGTTACTTGAGTCGTGTCTGTCCACAGATACAAACTCCATAGCCTCTGCAGGCTCGGCGGTAGCCTCCTCCTCTCCGTCCCTGGGGTCTAGTTCATTAAAAGGATCGCTTGTATATCGAAGAGGAGGGGCTTTCTTTAGTTGCTATGCTTTCGAGTTTTTGATGCAGAGAGCAGTCTATGCATTCTTCCCTTTATCCTTCCTGCGGTTATTACGAAGTTCGGTTACATAACAATCTCGAGCAGCGTCTTGATCTCCCTCTACTTCCCCTATTCCGTTGTCTGTTGGAAATTTCATCTTCAGGCACCATGGAGCCAGGACAATTTGGAAGTCGGCCAAAGCTGGTCTTCCCAAAAAGGCATTGTAGGCCGAGTGGTTTTCTATTAGTACAAATGTTTGTTTCCGCACAACGGAGCGGGGATGGTTTCCTATTTCAACAAAGAGGTCCAGTTGCCCGAGGGGCATCTTCGCATCTCCAGTAAAACCGTGGAGTGGTTTGTTGCAGGGAGACACATCCTTCATTGACAGCTTCATTTTGTCGAAAGCATGTTTGAATAGGATATTTACTGAGCTTCCAGTGTCTACTAGAATTCGGAAAACTTCGGCTGGACCGAACCAAGCAGAGATGACCATAGGATCCATGTGTGGGTATTGCCTTCCCTCTAGATCATGCCTACTGAATGTGATGTCATCATTCTCTTTCCGCTTCGCGTGGCGTTCTTCTATAACAGAGTTAATGCAATCTTCATTGTTTCTAAGTGACTTTTCGTATCTCTCCATCTCTGCCCAGCTTCTATCGGCGATGTGTGGTCCTCCCGACATGGTGTGGACCACTACCTTTTCTTGACTGGAGCCACTGGTGTTGCGATTTCCTCCACCCGTATCTGGGGGAGGTAGCCTTGGGTTTTCATCTCAGGAGCCGGAGTCCTGTTCTGACTTTTCACGTAGCGTTCCAGTCTTTTCCTCCTTATGTGTTCTTCGATCAAGTCCCGGAGATGATGGCATTCATTGGTATCATGCCCATGAGATTCGTGGAAGCGGCAGAACATCCCAGACTTAATTGCGTTATCTGATTCCTTCTTGTGCGGGGGGGGGGGGGGGCATTTGTATCTAACTTCGTCTTGGGTGGCCAGGAAGATGTTTTCGATTGTGTCATTCAAAGGAGTGTAAGAGTCAAATCTCGGTCTCGGCCGGTATAGACGTTTTTCTCCCTTCTTTCCCCCAGCATTGTCTCTGGAGTCACTTCTTCGAACGTCCTTTGCTGTAGTAGGTGTGCTGCCCTGGGCTGCCTTGGTTTGTTGCCCTGTCTGCCTTTTAGTGGCAGCATCTTCAAGTCTCATATATTTCCCGGCTTTATGGAATAAATTAGGTAAGGTAGCTGGTTTTTCTTTTGTTAATCTTCTACCGAATTTCGTATCCGAGTGCACACCACCGCAGAGGGCCATTAGGATAAGTTTCTCATCGGCATCTTGGACTGCTGCTGCTGCGGCATTGAACCGGGTTAGATATTGCTGTAATGTCTCTCCAGGCTTCTGCTTGATATTAGATAAGGAATAAGCGTCCTTAGGTTGTTCCACATGAATGCGGAACTGGCTGATGAACTTTTCTTTCAACATTTCCCATGAGCTGATGGACCCTTGGGGTAGATGGCAGAACCAGGAGGTAGCTAGATCTGCCAAGAATAGTGGAAAGCATTTGCACAACACTCCTTCTATTGCTCCGCTCATGAGCATATGCTGTGTGTATCTTTTCAAGTGTACAAAGGGGTCAGAGGTTCCCCTGTAAGGTTCCATTGTTGGCATCTTCCATTCCCGGGGGGTGATGGCAAGTTCGATATTGCGGGAGAAAGGGCTGGTTACCCTAGCACCTATCTCTCGATCCCTTTGGTCCAGTTGGACGCATTCTCTGAACAATCGTGCCATCCTTTCATCAGAATTTGGAGCAGATAGAAATGACTTTGGTTCTTCTCTGCGGGATTGATTCCGTCCAGATGACCTGTAGGGATGGTATCGCCTATCCAGTGGCTGTCTCTGGTCTTCCGGGGGCATGCTGGGTTCAGCTACAGTTGGCCCTTGCCTTGATCTTCCCCTGCTGGGTTCTGATCTAAGCACTTCCTCGAGTCCAACTTCGGGCTGGACTCCAGCTCGGCCCTGTCCATTGGTGTTCCCATGGTTAGGTAGCATGACAGGCTCAGTTACATCCGACCCCTGCCTGGTACCTCCCCTGTTAGGTTCGGTTTCAAGTGTTTCCTCGGGTCGGAATTCAGGCTGAGTCCGGGCTCGGCTCCTACCATTGTTGTTTCTGTTTTAGCTTCTTCGAAGAAGAAAGATCTTTATCGCCTCCCAGATCCTCCAGATTGGAATTCACCCCATGATTCAGTGTTGCGGTTGGATTCTTCAGCATCCCTTAAGCGTGACATGAGTTGGTCCACCAAGCCTTCCTGTTGGGATGTGAAGCGGTTAGTCACTTCAGCCACAACTCTGTCTAGATCTGCCCTAGTAATCGCTGCCGGTTGCTCCGCGGCAGGGGCTGTCGGATTTGTCTGATCCTCGTTTGGTACTGCTGTTGGAATGGGATGATTCTCTTGATCTGTGACTACTGGATCTGGAATGCTGCTAGTTTCGATGTTCTTTCCTTTGTTAACATCCTTCCTCTGCTTGGAAGGCATGTTTTCTAAGCAACGAACGATGTTGTTAGGAAGAAGGTTAAGTGGGAGAAGCTGAAGCTTCGAGCTCTAGCTCTCAACGAAAGTACCAAAAATGTTTGCACCAAAAATGGACAAACACCTCCAAGTCGTATGATTTAGTCGATTTTATGTTGTTCTTAGTGATTTGGGTGATTTATGCAAATATGTAAAAAGCGGGGACTAAACTGTAAAAGACACACAGATTTATAGTGGTTCGGTCAGAATGTGCCTACGTCCACTTTATATGTTATTCTCCTTTTTGATATTCAGATTACAAGTACAAAGCTTTGTATATAAGTATATAAAAGTTGTTTGAAAGTTCCTTCCGTGCTTGAGCTCTCAAACTTGTCTGCCATTGTTGTACCCCTGCCCCTCTATTTATAGAGTAAGGCTGGGAGCAGGGGTCCTGGATGTATATAGCTGCTGGTGGGCCTGGGCTGATGCGATCTGGCCTGGCAGAGTTGGTCCAGTCGTGTCCTCCCTTGCTTCTGGATCAGTGGAGAGTGGTACATTGTCTGGACCGGTGGTAGGTAGGGAGTGAGTTTGGTTCGGTGGTGGTTGAGGTTTGGCTCGGCAGTGGTTGGTCCGGCTAGGACATGGAGATGAGGTGGCTCGGTGGAGGCTGAGGTTTGGCTCGGCAGTGGTTGATCCGGCTAGGACATGGAGATGAGGTGGTTCGGTGGAGGCTGAGGTTTGGCTCGGCAGTGGTTGGTCCGGCTAGGACATGGAGATGAGGTGGTTCGGTGGAGGCTGAGGTTTGGCTCGGCAGTGGAGTTTTGGATTGGTAGGACGTTGGTCCGGTACCGATTGGTTCGGTACCGAATGGTTCGGTGGCCTCATCCTCGTGTTGGTTCGTTACCGAATGGCTCGGTGGTTATATTCTTATCCAGATTCGGTGGTGGTAGAAACGTACCCAACAGAAAGCAATTAAAACTTTAACAAATATTTTTGGAATTTAGACTAAACAACGTCTTAGAGGAATAATTATTTATGTCATGTTGTTATGAACCATATAATATAGATGAATTGTACCTCAGAAGATTAAGTGCTAAGCATACATTTAATGGGAGCAACGAAAGAGTTATTGAACTCTTAGGCTTGATACATGGAAATACATGTAAACACCGGTCTAATGAAACCAAAACGGTTCCACATACTTTTCTAATTCACATACGAAGTATCATAAAATAAAAACATGTATTTGATACACATGTAGTATATACATACATACATACGTATATATATTGAGTTTGTAGAATATAAAATAAAAGTAAGTAGCATGGCATACCCAAAAAAAACTATTCGATTTATCGAATAGGTGAAAGAATTGGAATGAGTTCCAAATGTACCAAAAATGGATAAGATTCAATCTCAATTGTCATTCCTCCTTGTGATACATAATGATGTATCGACAAGAAGTAATCGGACTTTATTGGACAAAACAAGATCAATAATGTGTGGAGTTGAGTTAACTTCTATATGTAAAGTCATGTACTTAAGCGTAAGTATATAAGGATAATTTCATCTGAAGTATAGTTTATGAAATCATACAAGATAAGAATTGACAACAACCCTTAAAATTTCTGGATCGAATAATTGGTAGGTTGTGTGAGTTGAGAGATTGAACGGAAGGCGTGTAAGGAAGGGATCTTGTATGGACCATCCAAAATAAGCTTGGGATCAATCAATATTGATTGACCTTTATTAACATAAGCTTCACAAATTTAAAACTAAATAAGTTTTACACATATTTAAAGGTAATTCATAAAGATTTTATGCATAAATATTCCATTGCACTAAGGAACAGTTGTTATTTTAATAGATACAACTTCATGACGAATGAATTTCTATTGGAAATTATTGGCAGTAAATTGGATTTGGATATGATCCAATGATAAAAATGATTATAAAGGATGAAATGAAATGTTCCAAGCGTAAACAGACATGACTACTCAAAACATTTAATAAGGACTCCTGCACATTAAAAAGAAATTATGATTTTCTTATTGAGTTAAGAATAGAATTTCCTCAACGGTCAATAAACCATCAAGTGTATTGACTATACCATATGGCATGGTGTGCAATTTCAAATAGATTCTAGTTACATTATTAAAATATGATTCAAAATAGGATTTGGGATGGTTATATCAAAGGATTGATCCATCAATTGCAAAAGTCTCTACGGGAAGAAGACCAATACATTCTGAGTGTGATAAGCTTTCTTGCTAGAATAACATCGTAAATTGTAATCGTTGAAAACGTAACAAATTTGTCATTGCTTAAGTTAATTTGGATTTTACTCATAAAAGTACCACTTAATATAATTTTGAATTCTTTTATATATTTATTGAAATAGAAATTTTAAAAAATGATTTAAAATATACTGTTGCACCTAATAGCCAAAATGTCTCAAAGTCAGTGGAGCACTCTATGTTTGTAGGCTAATGGATATGATCAAAGAAATGATATAAACCTATTATTTGATAAATATCAGAGTTAAATAAGTATTTTGAAAGAGAACTCGTATAGTTTGATTTTTAGTCATAATGCAGAGGAAGTGTATTTGTAAGAAAGAATATTAAGCACTCAAATGATTCTAAAACTATAAATAAACAACAATAAGTTTTATTGTTTATGATTGCACTGAAGTTAAAATCATGTTAGTTTGATTGTTTAATATTCGACATTAGATTGAATAATGACATTTGTTATAATTAATATAAAAGAATATTAGGATTTTCCTAAATGGTATACACGGACACGATATTAAAATTGTTTAATATGGCGCATGTAAGATGAGTTCCTTATGCATTGGCAATAGGAATTTTCATGCATGCTATATTTTCTACATTATCACACTTCGCTCATGTATTTGATACATAGAGCAAGTAACAAATTTAAATTAAGGTCGCTTAATGAAAATTTAGAGTGTTCTCAAGTGTTTAAGATACGAACTCCCTATGAAGGAGTATGCAAACTTAGAGTTCATTAATGATATCGAGTATACTATGTCAATTCTAAATTCATGCTCAAACTTAAGTTAGGAATTCTAAGTTGGAATTATTTCAAAAATAAGTAGTAGCTGATCCAAATAAAGGCTAAGTACATTGTCTTGAATAGTGCTATGACTTATGAAGTGTAAATAAATGCACAAATTCATAACTGAGATAAGGGTGATCTCAAATATTGAGAATCCCATGACATTACTATATGACAATGCTACAATACAGTTAGTTAAAAGAACCTAAATCCCATTGGAAGTCAAAAAACAAATTCAAAGGGTTCTACATAATAAATCCCATTAGAGTAAATAACTAAAACGAAATGGAATGCCATTCACTAAGGGACTGGCATGATTAGTATTTTGAGAAATTGATCAAAGAAGTTGGAATGAGATTCCATAAGTGGTCCTAAGTACATGTGAGAGATTGATAGAGTTAGGTGTATGTTTATGGGCAACTATATAATTTACTACATATATCTAACTCAATAAACAATCTTATTCAAAATAAAAGGTATTTTCTTTCTATATTATACTTCTTATATTATGGTAAAATTAATTAAATAATTAATCTAAAGTATATTAAAAGGAAAATGCATAAATGCTATATTATGTGATAGTAAATAAATGTGTTGTAATCATGAGAAATTTATCACATTAAAACTAACATATTATTTTTAAATATTCCTAGTTAAGATGTTTTAAAAAGGTATATCGATATAGCCGTTGAGACCAGAGTGTATAATGTTCTCCAAATGTCGAACGATGTATTGCCCATAGTTGTTGAAAGTACTAAAGGATTTCATACAGATAGTTATAGGATATACGGAATGACTCGCTCGAGAATATTCTATTGGTTAATATTACAAAGGTCAAATAGAGAATCCCAAAGTAATGATATTATATAGTTCTCTCGACTTGAGAATACTACTGAATTTCAATGTGGACACTCCATTATGATTATAGTTAAATCATGGCATAGTATTCACTGAATGACTACAGTTTGGAATGAGTTGAAGCATTTGAAATGAAACACCATACAATAGAGATTTCGTCTCCTCATTATATAGGGTTAGTATCATGGTCAACTATAGTCAACTCAAATTCAAAGTCTCAAAACATATCAATATTTGTTAATAATAATTGTAACTAATCAAGGATTTTATTTTTTTCCTAATAAAGTTGAATGTGGATGATGTTGGAATTCTGACCAAAACCAAATTCCATATGTCTTCATGTGATATAATGTTAACGAATAGAATTTCTATACATAATTTTTACTATCAGGTATCATTTATATTAAGCAAAACCGGATTTTACTAAAAGATATGTAAACCATATATTCAGCCCAAATGTCACACACTAGCTAAGGTGTTGTGTGAACATTAATATTTGAACTGTTTGATATTAATCACCAACTAATTTTACACATTAGAGTAGCACAACCGTTTGATGAATACTCAAAAAAACCACACAATTTAATTAATTTAGAAGTTATTGTTTACAATTTATATTTATAAAATATTAGTTAGTAAATTTTATTTTATTTGTTTGAATAATATAACTATTTAAATAAATACACATATAAAAGTTAAAACGCGTGTATTGATATATAATATCGATAAAAATTTTAAATTAGATTTAAATAGATTAAATGCTAAGTGATTTCGAGAAATTTTTAAGTCCACATGCCTTCTTTTATGGCCGGCCATAAATGAGAGGAGGGAGAGGAATTGATGAGATTTAATAAGGAAAGTTTAAAAGGAGGAAATTGAAATGTTTCGATGTTTCATTTAATCAAATTCTCTTTCATTCATTCCAACGTTCTTTAAAATGTAATGTTTCTTTCTATTTTCTCTCCCCTTCTCTAATGGTCGTAAATCCATATCATCCATATGGAATATTTCCCAAATAAATTAACTTGAAAAATCAAATATTATTTTTGAGGCCACATGCCTTCTTTATGGCTGGCCATAAATGAGATGTGGTAGATGAATTGATGAAATTTAATAAGGAAACTTTAAAAGGAGGGAATTGAAATGTTTCAATGTTTCATTTAATCAAATTCTCTTTCACTCATTCCAGAGTTTTGTTATTCTCTCTAAAAACTAATGTTTCTTTTTCTTCTCTCTCCCTTTCTCTAATGGCCGAAAATCCATGTCATCCATATGGAAAATCTCCCAAATAAATTAACATAAAAAATCCATATGGAAAAACATGCTTCAGATTATTGCAGCTTCTAAAGGTTGATTAAATGAAACCTAGGAATTTTATTCATCATTCAAGGTGTGATTTTTTGCTTCATCCATAAGATAATTTTATAGTTTTATTTTATTATGAAATAGATGATATTTATAAAATTTAGATCTCATGCATGTAATATCTCATTTAATTATTTGTTACCTTGTACGCATAGTTTAGATCCCAATCTTTGACGAATTTATATATGCCTAACTTGTCAGATTTAATTTTGCTATTTTTTAAAATAGCATACTTAGGTGGTTAAACATAGTTGTACTACAATTCTTAGGTGGTATAAAACATCCTACCGACAAATTTATGTCCAATGATTTGAATCATGCACTAAAGAATTCAAACCAAATACATCATGGACCAAACTCAAAGCATCTAACCATTGGTATAGTGGTGCAAGACATTTAATTTTGCTGATGTTTTAGAATTGATGTTTATGAAGAAGAAAACCTTTTGATCAAAACTAAGTTTATTTAATTGTTGCAAGTTTAAAATTTATCATACACACAAATATAAGTGTTGAAATCACTTTGAAAGTTGATTCAATGTCTTATATATTTATTGCTTTTGATTGTAAATTACTAGATTATTGTTTGCATATGTTTAAAGGTTGTTTTGGTTCAAAATCTATAAATTTAATTTTATGTGAAATAACAAACCTATTTTGATTCATTCTTAACTTAAAGACAAATTTCAATTTGTTAAATCCAAGCTTTAAAATGTACAAAACTACAAACTATATGTGTGTGTGTGCATGTGTGTCATTTTAAATCTAAAATATAATTTGCAATCATTTGTATGGTTATATGTGTGTTTATGTTATTTCATCTTAAATTTTGTACAAGGACTTATGTAAAATCTTAAATTCACTTTTAAATATTATGTTAGGTAGCCATTGTAACAATCGGCATTTAATGGGTCCAAATTTTGACAAAAATAGAAAACCAAGTCCATCAAAGTACGGATCATTGGATTTGGTACACGCAAATAAGCATGAGCATATCAGAGATTAATATCACGGTAGAATAAAATTAGGATATAAGTACCGACTATGGCTACTACCTTGGATATCTAATCGCCATATTAGTCTCGAGCATGAGAGACAAGAAGACTACTCCATCATCCAATCACGTCTAGCTCCAAATACCCGTCCATCTAAATCTGTCATGTGGGTAGAAATAAGGAAGGGGTTAGAACAAGGTTCTAGTGATTGGAAAATCTATACACTATCCTGAATTTATACCGGATGGTTCCATTTAATTGTTAGGTCTATTATTTATGGTAAACCCATTTAGTTTACCACGTGCATATGATATGTCTACCTAACACAATATATCCACCTAACCTTTCTCTAAAGTTACGGAATACTGACATATACCAATTAGCCATTTAATAATTCCAAAAATGAAGTGAACCTCTAGCATTGTCAGTCTTGGTCTATTGGTCCTAACTACAGAGACCTTGACCACTATATATGGCTTTATTATATGTTGTTTCCATTTTAGTAATGCATCTATCGTCAATAATAGTCTAATCATGTGAGGAAGATACCCAAGACACTTAATACCTTATTATAAGGACTAGGCAGACTTCCGACCCTTTAATACCTATAAATTTGGTAGGTCCCCATCATTTAATACCTAACCTCGGGTGGACTCCTCATTGAGACATCATTTGAAATCTCACTTTGCCACTTGGTACTTCTTTATAGGAAAGGGGCGAACTCTATAGTAGACAATTAATACCTCAAACCTAAAGCGGACCTTCTCTGAGATATCTTCTAACGCTCCTAACCACAAACTTTGACAATTTAATACTTTCTAGTTAGGGAAGAAGCGAGCCCTCAAACAACCACTTAATACCTCTAATCCAAAAGCATGTCCTACTTTTCGCATAATTAATTATTCTACAAATCCTATGGTTGGTAATTGTTACGCGGTAATTTGACCGAGTAACAAGTGACTTGTTGTAAAAGGCTTGTTCGGCATAGAAGTTCGTTTGGCAAGCCATACAGCTCGGCATCCAGGCCTCGTCCGGCACATCTAACACCACTCGGCATCGGAGCCTCGTTCGGCATAGGAAAGCCATTCGGCACTACTAGGTCATTCGGCGCATGGCAAGCCTTGACGGCATCCTAACCTCATCCGGCATACAGCCTCGACCGGCATTCGGCCTCATTCGGCATTCATTCTCGTTCGGCGCAACTGAGTCGATCAGCATTCGAGATCGTTCGGCATCCAGAGAGATTCGACATTCAATCTCGATCGGCATTCATGCCTCGTCCGGCATTCAATATCGTTCGGCATCCAGAGACGTTCGGCATTCAATCTCGATCGGTATTCATGCCTCGACCGGCATTCGAGATCGTTCGACATCCAGAGATTTCAGAATTCAATCTTGATCGGCATTCATGCATTGACCTATATACCAGATCGTTCAGCATTCCAGCCTCGTTTGGTATCTCCCCTCGACCAGCTTCAGTTATCGTTCGACCTGCACTCTTCACTCAACACATCACTCCGTTCGGCATAGAGATATCATTCGGCGTTCTACCGTTCGGCATTTGTCGTTCGGCACACAGAGTTCACCTATTTTGGGTCGAGGTATCTAGCTGCTAGGCCCACCAAGGAAGTCCAACCTATCTTCGTCTATAAATAGAGAGGCAGGGGCACAATGAAAGGGGCCTTTTTTTCGAGAACACTGGGGAGACTCTGCTCATTCAAGACTCAACCTTTTTACTTAGCAATTACATTCAAGTAATTGGTGTAAGGATTGTATCTGTAATCAATTGCTGAGTAAAGTAATAAAGATTAACCTCAAAGTGGACGTAGGCAGTTACACCGAACCACTATAAATCTGGTGTTCTTATTTTCTGCATTTAATTTAGGGTATTGTTCTCTATTTAAGCTTACTTTCTTTATTAATCTCTCTACACAATCTTTCCTAAGGGTGTTAGTGACCAATTCTGGTGCTAACATTTTGGTGCTTTCACTGAGAATCGAATTCTCAGACCGATAGGATATACTTTGTAGCTACTGGATTGAATAAATCCCCCAAAGGAGATCTGAATCATTTACACGACGTCTGTTGATTCTACTCAGAGTTACGAACAACAACTCTACTATGGGGAGACCACGAACTAGGTCGGCCTCTCACCATGCAGATGTCAATGAAACTGCTAGTGTATAACAGATAGGACCTAGCAACCACCAAGTCAATCAAGGAGCAGGGACCTCCACCCAAAATCAAACGGAAATCATCACCAGAACGGAGTTCAATGACTTAATGAGAGAACTCATGGAAAGTAGAAAGAAACTTGCTGAGCAAATCCAAGCCAACGCTAACCTCATGACCCAGCTTACTCAGCAGCAGCATCAGAATGCTGGAGGTACTCCTGCCCCTTATTCTTCGTTCGATAGCTCGACTTCATCTGATGAACCGCCTAGGCGTAGACACTGTAAGACTGAAATTTCACAGGCCGGTGCAACCGATCGATCAACCAGGGATCAAGCACGTGAGGAGACTGGACGCCCGGCTCACCAAGATCCTAATGAAGCTGGCCTTCAAGATGCACGTTTGGGAGATCGCCAACAGAGGGCACATCAGACCGAGTGATTCCATAGGACAAAATCTAACCTTCCATCTTCCATACCAACCCCAGACTTGTCAGCAATGGTCAGACAGTTAATGAGAGAGAACCAAGGTTTGACCAATGAAGATTGGGGAGTGTCTAGGAGTCATACTCCCTTCACAGATGCCATTTTACAGGCTGAGTATCCAAAGAAGTTTAGTATGCCAACTATCCCGACCTACGAAGGGAAGACTGACCCTAGGCAACATGTGATGAGATACGGATGGATGATGGATTCTACAAGAGCAAATGATGCAACCAAGTGTAGGTGCTTCCCGATCACTTTATCCGGAATTGCCACCATGTGGTTTACTCGACTTCCCCCACGGTCTATTTCCAGCTTCGATGAATTGGTAATGAAATTTGTAGAACAATTCAGGATACAAGCTACTCGTCCGAAGGATGTGGTGTCTTTATCAAGCTTAATCCAGGCTCTGGCAGAGTCATTGAAAGCATACTTGCAGAGATTTCATGTTGCTTCTACTGAAATTAGCAACCCTAACGACCATGCGATTTTGATGGCGGTAATACATGGAGTAGATCCAGATTCAGAATTTGGAGATTGGTTGGCAGGAAAGCCTCCGACTACACTGGAGCGTTTCTATTCAAAATCTCATCAATTCATAAGGAGGGAAGAAGCTAAATGGACCAGACGAGATAAGGCGCCAGGGCCTGTTCAGGAGACTGTGAAAAGCAACATCGCCGTGAAGCAATCCGGAGATAACTCGGGAAAAGTTCAAGTCAACGTCCAGAACAAGCCTGGGCAATCTAAAGGATCCGGAGGTGGAAATCCCAGAAAGAAAAGAGAAGAAGGGAAATGGAAGCCAAGGATTCCAACTTACAATGAATACACCCCGCTGAACGCATCTCTTGAGAACATTTATTTGTCAACTTGCAACACTTTTCAATACAGAAAGGCATGCCCAAAGGAGTCGACAGAAGAACAAAAGCGGACTGGGAAGTATTGCCGCTTTCATGAATCTTATGGGCACAATACAGAGGAGTGTAGACACCTCCATGACGCTATAGAAAAGTTAATCAGACAGAAGAAACTGCAGGAATTTGTCACAGACCCACAGGATGGAAGGCAAGGAACATCAGACCCCGGATGCGGGCCGGCTCCATGCCAACTAGAGCAACCTGCTCGAACCGTGGGTAGATTGGTCATTAACATGATAGCAGGTGGACCTCATCCTACAGATAAGAATTGGCAGGAGATGGAGCGATATGCTAACTCTTTAAGGCATGCGGAGTATGAGTGCTGTTCAAATGTGGAGGATGGGACTCCTGCAAAGCAGCAACGCTTGATGACAGATGATATAGTGTTTAGGAGCTGAAATGCGGACAAAGTGGAGGCTCCTATTGTCGACCCGATGGTCATATCCGCGACAATCGGGCCGGCATTCGTGAAGAGAATTTTTATTGATTGTGGAAGCTCTATTAACATCATCTTCAAGAAGGCATACGACCAAATAAAGATGGAGACCAAGGATTTAAAACCATCTAAAGCCCAAATTCATGGCTTTAATAGTGCAGCAACTGATGCAGTGGGGTATGTGGAGTTACCAGTTGAACTGGGACAAGGTGAGCATAGAAGGGTGCGAATCCTACCGTTCATAGTGTTGGATGTTGGTTCTCCATATAATGTGTTCTTGGGTCGTCCGGCCCTTGCAGAGTTTACGGCAGCTTTGGCCCCATGGTGTTTGATGTTAAATTTTCCGACGGACAAAGGAGTTGGAGTGGTACATGGCGATCAGGCGACCGATCGTGCATGTTATGTGGCTGAGCAAAGAGAGGCTCAGTGTAGAGAGAAAGGAAAAGTGGCAGACAACTCCGTCTGCATCCTAAATACTGACGATTGACAAGTAGTGCCCGAGCCCTGGCTCGGGCGACATTCTCGGATCCTTAGAGACATAGATCCGAGAGATATGATGATAGGAAACCCAGGGAAACGAATGCAGCACCGGCTGAGCTGACGATCGACATTCCAGTCAGCCGGGACGACCCGTCATGAGTTCTTAAAATTGAATCACAACTCGACCCCTTAGTGGCCGTGAATCTTACCGATTTCCTCCGAGCGAATCTAGATGTTTTTTCTTGGATAGATTCTGATATGTGCGGGATTTCTCCCGCGATTGCGAGTCATATGTTGAACATTGACCCGAAACATGTTCTTGTGAAACATAAGAGAAGAGGCATGGACCCGAAGAGATCTGCTACTCTCAAAGAGGAGGTGGACAAACTCAAAGCTAATGGGTTTGTCTGCGACGCCCTCTATCCTGAATGGGTATCTAACCCAGTGCTAGTGAAGAAAGAGAATGGGAAGTGGAGGACTTGTGCCAATTATTCTGATTTAAAAAAAGCATGCCTGAAGGATAGTTTTCCTTTACCTAGGATTGACCAGCTAATCGACTCAACGGCCGGGCATGAAATATTGTCATTCATGGATGCATACCCCAGATATAATCAGATCCCGATGCACATTACGGATCAAGAACACACCAGTTTGGTCATGAATGTTGGGCTCTATTGCTATGTAGTAATGCCTTTCGGATTGAAAAACACGGGAGTGACTTATCAGCATCTGGTGAATCGAATGTTTAAAGACCAGATCGGTAGAACAATGGAGGTCTATGTGGATGATATGCTCGTGAAGTCACAATAGTCAAACGACCACATTCGAGACTTAGCAGAGATGTTCGATATACTCAGACATTATGGAATGAAAATCAATCCTCTGAAGTGTTCTTTTGGCGTTGCATCTGGGAAGTTTCTAGGTTTTATTATGAACGCGCGGGGAATCGAAGCTAACACGGAGAAAATTCAAGCTATCCGAGATATACAAGTGCCCAGAACCATAAAGCAGGTGCAAAGCTTGAATGGAAAGGTGGCTACGCTGAGTCGAATCATATCCAAAGCTACAGACAAGTGTATTCCTTTCTTCGATGTAATAAAGAAAGGAAAGAGAAGTTTCGAGTGGACAACCGATTGTGAGGAAGCATTCCAAGCCCTGGTAAGGCACTTAGAAAGCCCCCCGGTGCTATCGAAACTGATAGACCATGAATGTTGTATGTTTACCTGGTTGTATCTCAGCATGCTATCAGCACGGCTCTGGTTCGCGAGGAGGACCGAGTTCAAAGGCCAGTTTACTATGTTAGTAAACGCCTGACGGGGGCGGAAAGGAATTATCCTAAGATCGAGAAACTAGCTTATTGCTTGGTGATTGCATCACGCAAGATTCGCCCATACTTCCAGGCACACTCAATCAGTGTTTACACAGATCAACCCCTGCGCCAGGTACTCCAACGACCGAAAACTTCTGGAAGGATGTTAAAGTGGAATATCGAGTTGAGTCAGTTCGATATTACCTACCTGCCACGAAGGGCCATACAAGGGAAAGCACTAGCAGACTTCATTGCTGAATTCACTGTGTCAAACGAATCAAATGGATGCAATGTCATACCTCCCGTTCGATGGAAGATGTACACCGACGGGGCATCTAACGACCGTTGCTTGGGAGCTGGCATAGTTCTTGTGACTCCTGAAAACTGATCTGTTTGTTATGCTTTGAAGCTCGAATTCCCAGCAACAAATAACGAAGCCGAGTATGAAGCATTGATTGCCGGCTTGAGACTTATTAAGGAACTGGGAGTGAAATCAGTTGAAATCTTTTGTGACTCACAACTGGTAGTGTACCAAGTGCGGGGAGACTATCAAGCGAAGGGACAGAGACTTGCCCCGTATCTTACTCAGGTTCAAGAGCTGCTAGCAAATCTGGAATATTATGACATCTCGCATATCCCGCGTGAAAAGAACAGGGAAGCCGATTCGTTGGCAAAATTTGCAAGCACAAGCGATGCATAACAGATGGGATTGGTCCCCGTTGAAACCTTAAGTACTCCGAGTATAAATATGATGGAAATAGATTTCTTGTTTGAAACGAAGATTGAAAAGGAATCATGGGTGACCCCACTTAAGCGGTACTTGCTACATGGGGCATTACTCGAAAGAAGGAGCGAAAGACGACAAATCCTTCGTAAGGCTTCACGATATGTAATGCAAGATGGAATAATGTATCGGAGGGGATTCTCGACCCCCTTACTCCGATGCGTAGCCCACGATGAGATAAAACGAATATTAAGGGAAGTCCATGAAGGAGAGTGTGGTGACCATATTGGGGGCAGACATTAGCAAAGAAAATCCTCCGTTATGGATACTATTGGCCGACAGTAAATCGAGATGCGGCAGACTATGTAAGAAGATGTGACAAATGCCAAATATATGCAAAAATCCCGAGAGCTCCGCCGACGGAACTCGTACAAATGGTTAGTCTTTAGCCATTTGCAATGTGGGGAATTGACATAATCGGTTCCTTACCCATATTCAAAGGTGGTGCGAAATATGCGATAGTCGCGGTCGATTACTTCACTAAGTGGGCAGAAGCAGAGCCCCTAGCCATGATCACCACCAAAAAGGTCATCAACTTCGTTGTACGAAATATCATACGCCGAGTTGGCCTTCCACGAACTATCATTACAGACAATGGAACCCAATTTGAAAGCAAGGAGTTCAAAGAATTTTGCCAAAAATATGGCATTGAGAAAAGTTTGCAGCAGTCACTCATCCGAAAGCTAACAGACAAGTGGAAGCCGTGAACAAAATAATCAAGTCCATACTAAAAAAAGTGTTTGGAAAAGGCTAGAGGCAAGTGGGTGGATGAACTTCCAACAGCGCTTTGGGCTTATAGAACCACCCACAAGTCCGCGACTGGCCATACTCCATTCGCATTGGCATATGGCATGGAAGCAGTTATACCCATTGAACTTGAAGTTCCGTCACATCGGGTAACTTGTTACGACCCTGTGTCAAACCGAGACCTTTTACTCGAATCACTGGACTTCGTTGATGAAAAACGTGAAGAAGCTGATTTAAGAGCGGCAGCGTACAGGCACCGAGTCACTCGATATTATAACGAAAAGGTCTGTCCAAGAATTTTTGATGTGGGAGACCTCGTTTTGAAACGAGTCTTTCCGATCCCATCGCATATGAATCCCGCATGGGAAGGTCCGTACGTCATTGAACGGAAGTTTGGAGTGGGAACTTTCAAGCTAGCGACCATTGATGGTGCAACACTCCCCCGAGCATGGAACAATGAGCACTTGCGGCATTATTATACTTAGCTCATTTCTTTCATGTTTTAGTTGCATTTATTTCCGACATACTTTTATTTCTAGTTCACGGTATGTAATAAGACAATTTAGCTTGTTTTCAACAAATAAGGCTTGAAGCCATGTTTTCCATGAATTATTGATGTTTCTATGTAATTCTGTGGTAAGCAACTAGAGTTATGTTATTCTGTTTGACATCCGAACGTGCACAAATACTCAAATCTCCAAGTCCCCTGAGTGCGAACTGGAGTACTCTAAGTCCCAGAGTGCGGACTCGAGTATAAACGACTCAAATCTCCAATCCCCCTGAGTGCGGACTGGAGTACTCGAAGTCCTCAGAGTGTGGACTCGAGTATAAACGACTCAAATCTCCAAGTCCCCTGAGTGTGGACTGGGGTACTCTAAGTCCTCAGAGTGTGGTCTCGAGTATAAACGACTCAAATCTCCAAGTCCCCTGAGTGTGGACTGGGGTACTCTAAGTCCCCAGAGTGCGGACTCGAGTATAAACGACTCAAATCTCCAAGTCCCCTGAGTGCGGACTGGAGTACTCTAAGTCCCCAGATTGCGGACTCGAGTATAAACGACTCAAATCTCCAAGCCCCCTAAGTGCGGACTGGAGTACTCTAAGTCCCCAGAGTGTGGACTCGAGTACAAACGACTCAAATCTCCAAGTCCCCTGAGTGCGGAGTGGAGTACTTTAAGTCCCCATAGTGCGGACTCGAGTATAAACGACTCAAATCTCCAAGTCCCCTGAGTGTGGACTGAAGTACTCTAAGTCCCCAGAGTGCGGACTCGGTTATAAACGACCCAAATCTCCAAGTCCCCTTAGAGTGGACTGGAGTCATCTGAACCCCTAGAGTGCGGGTTGGAGTATAAACGGTTCAAATTTTCGAAGTCCCCGATGTACGGGCTAAAAATATTCTAAGTGCTTGAAGCAAGAAATAAAAATGAACAACTCCAAATAATTTCTAAGTTGTCTAAATATAAATTTAAACGTTCATGTAACTCATAATAGCTTGGATTTCGACCACAATCATACAAAAAGCTGAACGATAAAAGTCTTTTGAAAGACAAGAGAACTAAGCTTTATTTGTTGAAGAATAAGTTTCTACTATAACTTCTCCAAATCTTGGAGTCAAAAGTCTATTTACATGGACTACAAAAAATAATTAAATAATCTAAACTAACTCTCATCGAACGAGAGTAACAATTACTTCTTCGATTTTTTCGACTTCTTCCCCTCCTTTGTCTTCTCAGACGACTCCTCTCCCATGCGTTTACCCTTGGTAATCTTCTTTGATGGAGAGGTAACGATCGAAGAAGTACGGAGACTCCAGTGGCCTGGATCGCCAGGGAGGATGACTTTCAATTGCTTGTTCAGGGGATCATCTAAGTCTATCGCTTGAGGCTCAACTTTGATCTCGACCGTCTTCTTCTTCTCCTTCTCAAGTTGCTCCTTCATGCTCAGCTTAGATGTGTGTTCAGAAATGCCCGTAATCTCGATTTCATAACTCCCGTCAATGGGAGAGGAAGTCTCGGACTTGTCCTCATCAAGTTCTCCGATCACCTGAGCATCTGGACCGGGAGCCTCCTCTGCATGAGTAGCCTCACTTGTTTTTCCCTTCACCGCCTTGGCGTCATCGCTCCTCGGAGTGGGCTCGGGATCAGAATGTCCTGCGCGAAATCATAGAAAACAAACATTAGAATACAATGACCTCTAGTAAAAAAACGACAACTCTCGAAATCTCAAAATGAAGAGTTACATACCGGCTTCTGTCTGACTCTCAGCCGTCCGAGGGGTCTCACCCTCTGGAATGGGAGACAGAATGTGAACGCCGAGGCCGGGGTCCTCCGAGTTGTAACTGATGTGCTGCTCAAATGGATCAAGTATCGGCTGACCGGCCGACTGAGTAGGAGCGTAAGCTGGAGCCTCGATCCCGGATGGACCGGCAATAACATCTTTCCCTTTCGATGAGGGGGAGCCTTTGCAGTAAAGAGCTTTCGCCGCAGACAGGTCTGAAGGCTCGTTCCCCTTAAGAAATTCCTTTATCAAAGCATCCTCATCGAGCTCTTCGGCGCTAAGTTTAACCTTCTTGATTTTTATTAAAGTTTTCCACGCCTTAGCTAAGGATTCGAGGTAGCCCTCACCCAGAAAAGTTAAGTCTCGGTGCATGAGGACGGGGGCATTGAATTCTGCAATCAGTGGGTCGAACATGCTTTTGACCTCCTCCCTACCAGCTTCTTTAGCCGCTTCCAGGCGGGAGTCAATCTCCGCAGACGCTATCTTCTTTCCATTTTCATGGGCTTCATCCTTTAGCATGTCAACTTTAGAAAGTTCATCCTCAAGTTTCGCCTTTAGGAGTCGCGTAGCAACGATCTCTTGCAATATCGTTACGACTCTTCTTGGGCAGCAGTCTTCTCTTCTTTCTCTTTGCGAAATTGCTCCTCAAGTTCTTTGACTCGGAGGCTGAATGTGTCCCTCTCTTTTTGCACCGAGGCCTTCTCTAGAGCTAGGTCCCCACAGCGTTGAACCGACTCGTCGATTTCTTTTTTACGAGTTAACTCTAGACGATTGACGGCCTCGATAGTATCCTCAGCGCTCTGTTGGGCGGCTTCAAGTTGAGACTTGTAAGAAGCAAGCTCTTTGTCCTGAGCTTTAATAATATCTTTGTCATGGCCAGCTTCAAGCTTCAGGCAATTAATCTCATGCTGACGCTCTATGGAAACTTCCGAAAGTTTTTCGACTAAGTGCACGAAGGCGTCGTGTTGAACATAGACGTCATTAGTGCAAGCGATGGCGCTTTTCTTGACATGTCCTGGAATCTGGTGAATTGCCGGAAGAAATTTTAAGCCGTCAAAGCATATCTTAAGAAATGAGGCTTTAAGCTCAGCAAGATGCTCGGTTACCGACGGATCAGATACATGAGCAAGAGGAGTCTTCTTGGAAACAGTAGGAGTTCTGTGGGGATCTCGGGACTGCTTGGTACTTGATGAACCGGAGTGTTGATCCCGATGGGCCCCAGGCTCGGACACCTTATGTCCAGATTTCTCTTTATTGTGCTTCGGTTGAGAAGGAGGATCACGAGGGTAGGAGGACTGACTATAAGATTTTTTTCCGGTAGGACGATTCTCGGCGGTGGTAGTCTCGATCACTGTATTCATCCTTATCTCGACGCTTGCCAGTGCCCGAATCCTGGCCAGATTGGTAAAAAATCGATGAACCGCGAAGGCGTTCAAGTCCATGCGTGTGCCTCATGTCACCTACACAGAGTTTGAATAACGACGAATTTGCAAAAAGTAAAGCGATGACAGAAAGATAGAGTTCAAAGTGAGGTGCATGTGTTTGTGTGTGTCCTAGTGTTTCCCCCCGACGGACTAGTTTCTTTACTAATAGGAGTTTTTTCTCCCTGGTTTTGGGCTTGAGCGTTGGAATCGCCTCTCGCGGGTGAGTGGAGCTTAAGAGCCTCGGGATCGTCGAAACCGTAGTTGAGCAGATCGTCAGGTATGGTAAGGTTCGACAGACCTTTTAGAGAACTTTCCAAGTGCTGCGGGGAAGCTTCTTTCTCCACTGGAACAAGAGTAACTTTAGAAGTTCCATCGACTGTTTTCTTCCTCGGCTTGTACGTCAGTTTCTTCTTCCTCTTTGAAGGGGAAGACAACGTTTCGATATCATGAACTTCAACTACTGGGTCCCGAGGCAGACTAACATTTTCGCCCTGTACTTCGGGCGTCTCTGTTTCCTTAATTTCTTCCTCTTCTAGTGTGTCAGGAGCGTTGCTTGTCGAAGACTCAGACTGCTTTTTCCCTTTGCCATCGGCAGGCCTGGGTATGGTAACACCCTGAGGGAGGATTATCCGGCGACCTTCCGCCAACAGCCCAAACTTTGTAAGCGACTCATTTGAAATGAGAGTTCTGATGTCACGTTCTTCGACGGGAATGGATCTAATAGCTTCGACGGCTTCAGAATATCCGGGTCCTTCAGGACGTGGGTTAATACCTGAAAAGATGGAAAAGGGTTAGAAAAGGTACTGCCTCGACCAAACATGAGTATCGGTCCAGAGAAAAGACTTCCTTCCACCCATTTCCTCGCGAAACTAGGAGGACAACGCACATAAAACCATTCCTGTTTATACAGGGCAAACTTGCTCCATGCCCCAGTTAAGATTTGACATTTGTTGTGCGGGTCGATAAACATGAAAGATGGGCTATCCCTCCACCTCTTAATGCAATATATATATCTGATATAGCCCAAGGTTGGAAGCTTGGAGAGGACACTCATAAAGAGGATGCAGGTGCCATAAATGAATGCATGGTCGTTCGGGTGCAGTTGCGATGGGGCAATGTCGATATATTGCAGCACATCTCGAAGAAATGAGTTGAATGGTGGCACGTTGCCAACCCAGCACATGAATTTATTGCAAGCTGTGTATCCGACTGGGGCCAAGTGCGGACGATCATGTCTCGATGGAACTAACACGTCGTCGAATGGGATTCTGTGGACAGAGCATATCCGATGGAGTGTACTTTCATTGATCTTTGAGGCATGTGAGACGACTGGATCGTCTAAGAAAATTGCTGCCTCCAGAGCATCAGGAGCCAAGTCGACAGATGCCGTTGCAGCACTCGGTAAGTTTTGGGCAGGGATGGTTGACGGTTTCGAAGTATCTACAACTTCTTTTCGAGAGGATGGCCCAGGCCTATCTGAGATCGTAGCAGAGTTAGGTTTCCTAGACATCTCTGGTGATGATCGAATCTAACAGAGCACCTGTTTGAACTATACTTGAAAAATAATCGATGTTAGACTTAACAACATAAATATTTTCCCCCGTGTGGTGTGTGAACTAGTGCGATTATTTAAATGTAAGTGTCAAGCAGTGAAAAGACACTGGATTGACAAAATAAGTTTGAGCTTCAAATTGTCGTCTTCGAAGTCCGTCATCACTGACCGTCTACGAAGGCTTGTCGTAAGACGGTTTATATGTTGAACTCGACATTATCACTGCATTCGAAAGGTTATTAACTATTAAGCAGGTTAAGTCCAAGTTTTCAGTTGTTTAAAAACACAGAGGTTATCAGTCTAGATTGTTCAATATGTTTTGTTGTATAAGTCTATCTTTGTTCATTGACATATGCTCAGGCATGGGGTGTGTTAGGTCAACTGTGCGTTAGGTTCGATTAGCATTGCAGTTGTGCACAACTCCTCTATCACCCACCATTGTCATTCGGCATGTGGCAAGGCATGCCGAACCACAACCATGCCGAGCCGCATCGCTCGGCATCCCATACTTCCATCTATCTTCTTCACCGTTCGACATAAAAGAGTCATGCAGAACCAAACTCACACCGAGCCGCATCGCTCGGCATTCTAACAGGCTCCCGCTTCTCTTCTGCTTTCCGTCTTCGGCATTAAGAAGACAATGCCGAGCCACCTCGTTCGGCAATAAGAAGAACCTCGCCTTCACTCCTTCACACCTCCACCTCGATCGGCATGAGGGAGTCATGCCGAGCCACATTTACACATCATCTTTCAACTCCATCCCTTATACAACCTAAAAATCCTACAAGGTGGTCGGTCGAACACCACTTCAACTCGCACACCACCTACAACCAGGCATCCCAACCCTCACCATCATCAGACGGCCGACGCCTTCTTCCATCTTCCTTTTCGTTTAATCCCAAGGCCTGTTTAGCTTCCCTAATCTACACGACTATCGTTGTTCATAGGTTAATAGAAGGTTGTGAGTTCGAGTCCTGTCTTAGCTCATACTTAAAGAAGAGGGTAGCGTTTCGGTGATATGCTTGGTTTGGAAACGGAATCTTCTCGGGATTGTGGTTGAGAGCAATCGAAAGGTGACGTGTAGGATTTGGGAGTCAGAAAGGAAGTTGAATTATTGGAAGAGTCTGAAGGGAGGCAAGTTCGTAGGTTCTGAAATGTGGAGGTAAACGTAAAAGTGAGTGGAAGAAGAAGTCTCGGCTTATATATAAGAGAAGGGTGGTCGAATGGTCAGCAACCGATAGAACCGGTCAGTACATCAACTTCGTTCGGCAAAATGTCGTTCGACATTTGTATAACGTTCGGCATTAGTATGTCGTTCGACATTCAATGCCTCGATCGGCATTCCAGAGGTCGAAGGAAAGCCTAATCTAAAAACAGAATAAGGACCCTGAAGAGAGACATGAAGTGCTAATGGTTCAAAGCGTATCATGTTCATCCACATGACACACTTTGGAGGGCAAGTGTTACTCGGTAATTTGATCGAGTAACAAGTGACTTGTTGTAAAAGTCTTGTTCGGCACAGAAGGTCGTTCGGCAAGCCGGACAGCTGGGCATCCAGGCCTCGTTCGGCACATCTAGCACCGCTCGGCATCGGAGCCTTGTTCGGCATAGAAAAGCCGTTCAGCACTACTAGGTCATTCGGCGCATGGCAAGCCTCGACCGGCATCCAAACCTCGTCCGACATACAGCCTCGACCAGCATTCGGCCTCGTTCGGCATTCATTCTCATTCGGCACAACTGAGTCGATCGGCATTCGAGATCATTCGGCATCCAGAGATGTTCGGCATTCATGCCTCGTCCGGCATTCAATATCGTTCAGCATCCAGAGACGTTCGGCATTCAATCTCGATCGGCATTAATGCCTCGACCGGCATTCATGCCTCGACCGGCATTCATGCCTCGACCGGCATTCGAGATCGTTCGGCATCCAGAGATGTTTGGCATTCAATCTCGGTTGGCATTCATGCCTCGATCGGCATACCAGATCATTCGGCATTCCAGCCTCGTTTGGTATCTCCCCTCGACCAGCTTCAGTTATCGTTCCGCCTGCACTCTTCACTTAACACATCACTTCGTTCGGCATAGAGATATCGTTCGACGTTCTGCCATTCGGCATTTGTGGTTCGGCACACAGAGTTCACCCATTTTGGGCCAAGGTATCTAGCTGCTAGGCCCACCAGGGAAGTCCAACCTATCTTCGTCTATAAATAGAGAGGCAGGGGCACAGTGAAAGGGACCTTTTTGTCGAGTACACTGTGGAGACTCTGCCACATTCAAGACTCAACCTTTTTACTTAGCAATTGTATTCAAGTAATTAGTGTAAGGATTGTATCTGTAATCAATCGCTGAGTAAAGTAATAAAGATTGACCTCAAAGTGGACGTAAGCAGTTACGCCGAACCACTATAAATCTGGTGTTCTTATTTTCTGCATTTAATTTAGGGTACTGTTCTCTGTTTAAGCTTACTTTCTTCATTAATCTCTATACACAATCTTTCATAAGGGTGTTAGTGACCAATTCTAGTGCTAACAATAATATCTCACATCGGTAATAAGTGTAAACAACTGCTGATAGCCCCAAACTGAAGTGCAGACTTCCGTTGTGCAACCCTACTGACATCGCATTCCAACCTACTAAGTCCAATTACTTAACCAAAGTTTTACTATTGTTTTCAGCCATGCTATCCTAGGCTTAATTATTTTTAAGCTTTATTATTCTAAGTTGAATATTGGACTTAGCCCACTAATCCCTTTTTAGTTATTTAAGGCTATATAATTACCTTAAATATTTAATCACTAACAAATCCCTTTTTACTAACTTCTTCCATAAATGTCAACTTCTCCATGATAGAATACTACCATCCTAACAAACATTTCCTAAGATATTTATGTATTTACCAATATCCAATTAGTAAGCTTTCTAACTGCTCTATAGTTATTAACCTAACTTCTTTATTTATCAATCTCATTAATCCATTTATCTATTTAGTTGCTTGTAACTCCTAAATTTATTTCGCATTTATTATCTATTTATTGGAGTTACAACCTTCCAAATTTTCCTTCCTACTTCAATTGTTCATTTTATTCCTATGTTTAATTTATGTTCTAAGCGAGATTACGCGTAAATCATCGTATAAACTAAATTTTATTTTTATTGATTTGCGTGGTTAAATGCGTGTACACATATTAATTTTCACTAATTATAATTCTAGATTTCAACTTCTAATTAGAATATCATTTTTCCATATTTAAATATTGGAACATTAGTTCAAAAACATTCTCTATTATAATTTCCATAAATTAGTTCAAAATAAAAAATTTAGTTTTAAAAATAAAAGATTTACATCATTTGAAATTACAAAGAATAATCTTTCTTTTTTTTATTAAAGAAATAGATGGAGTAAACTACATATAAGAATTCATACTTTACCCATCTCTTTTTTATTATTCACATCTATTCCTTATTATATCAAACACTGTACTTCTCTGTATAATTTAGAAAAACTCAAACCAATTTATAAAAATTAAACAGATCTCAATTCCAATAATTTAAACATAGAAAATTTACATTTCAACAAGATTAGGGTAACAATCCAAACTATACTAATATTTTGCAACCTACATTTAGATCTGGAATAAAACTACACATCTAATTTTTATACAAATTTAATTACTTTCAGGATTGATTTTTAGATCATGGTGTAAACAATATTCCAAAATAAAATCCTAAATTATAAGCAAGAATATGTAGGTGATTTTTGTTACATTCAAATTTAGCCTAAAATTCTCATATAGTTGTTCTTTTAGGCATTAAAATCAAATAATACCAATGGAATAGTTTCAATATTATAAATAATTCATAATTTCTCACTCACCTTTATAAAAGTGTTCCAAATCTCCAGATCTACAGCAAATCCTTTGATTCAACTCCATCTTCTTTTTAATTCAAAAAATATGTATAAATAGGGAATATATAAATACATAAGGATTTCAGATTTGGGATCGAAGGGAATAAAAATATAAATACATATAGAAATATAAATTTACTTTGTAAACGTGTAGTGTAGATTCGATTCTCTTCATTTTCTTTTAATTTAGGTTCTTCTCCAATTTGTGTACATATATATATATATATATATATATATATATATATATATATATATTATAATTTAGAAAAAATAGCGAAGAAGAGAAAATGGCAGAGCTTCACTGGTTTTATAAAAAATATGAGAAAAGAAGAGAGGGTTTGGCCTCAATTATAGGTGTACAAATCAACCACAGTCATTAGACTGAATTACATTAAATCCGGGTCGTTTGGGCCAAGCAAAACCCTAGCCATATTACGTTACCCATCGGTCGACCACCCCTGGATACCGGTCGATAACTACAGGTCGACCGACTCCAATAAGGTTATTGACCTGGGGGTCTTGGTGATTAATATATTAACATTAACTTTATATTTTTAATTATTTTCATTTAGAATTCGTTTTTCGTCCATAACTTCTTGTTTGAGCTCTAATCGTAAAACCCCAAATATGAAAGTTGCTCATAATTTCGCTATGAATGCAATGGTGCAAGTTTCATAGTCAATTTCCATCGTTTGTGCAAATTTCATTTTTGGCAACGAACTAATTTATTAATTAGCTAATGCAAAATTTACGAGGTGTTACACAGACACACATATACATACATACATATATTATTTTGTTTATGATTAAAAATGAAAATAAAATAAATTCGTAAAATTTAGGATGTGAAAGAGTTTTCAAATTTGAGTTGAGAATGCAAGAATGTAATAAAAGGAAGGAGAAAGATCTCTTGCATTGATTCTCATTTACTACTTTCTTAAAAACAAATTTCATTTCAGTATACCGCCACCTTTTTTTTGTCTTACTAATTGCATACTTAAACACAATTGATTGTTATATGAATACAAGTAAACTTTTAATTAGTTAAGATATATAAATATATATATATATATACATATATATGCATGTGTGTATATGTGTGTATGTAAACATAAGTAAACTATATGTGTGTGTATATACACACACATATACATATATATATATATATATATATATATATATATATATATATATACACACATTGATTGTTATTCTATACAATTTTCGAAAGTAACATGTGGACAACAAGGCATATATAAAGGGACAACCGGATCTATTGTGGTGTAAATCTCAACACCTATATACAGTTACATTAGCCATATACACATTTATATTTTGCTCTATCACTTTACACACATGTGTAAATTTGGGACACTTGTTATAATATACATTTAAATTTGACTAAATTCAAATTCTTTTAAAAAATTAAATAAATTTTTTATTTAAAATACTCAGATTGGATCTGAAATCCGCTTTATGATACATAGGCCCATTAAATTCAAAATAGGGGAAAATTGCAACCTACCTATTTCACCCGCTTCTGATTGGCTTGGTTCCTTCACACATGTTGTTTAATGTATTCTACTAGTATTCCTTCATAGATTAATCGGACCATCTCATCTTTTAGATCATGACACTCATTCTTAATGTGGTTATTCAATGGGTGAAACTTGTAGTATTTTCCATCTCCAGGGAGTTTCCACTTTCGCCCGAAGCGATGAGGCCCATAATGATGGGCACAGTCCCTTGTAGGGAGATAAATGGTTTCTACAATACAGTTTAGAGTGGCATAGTTTGCATAACTAAATTTGAACTATGAGCCATCCCTGTAGTAATTGTTGTTACCTGACAGTCCTTGCTTCTACGGCTCCACTCCCACATGAGAATTGTATTTTTCTCTTCACCTGTTGTCTTCATCATTGTCGAACTACCCAACTTCCTCCATCGTCATGACACCCTGTTGGCCCTTTAAAAGAAGTCAACCAAGGATGAGCAATATGTCTTTGCGATTACCTTCACATCCTGGAGGGATACCTCATCCCAGGGCAGAGGCGACCACAAAATATTATTTTCCATCACCCTAGCATAGGTTGATTCTTATTGAAACTATTGGTATACGAGCGGATTGACTCGTTTGGACCCTGTCTGATTTTACACAGTTCATTGGTCGTCATTGTACATGTCCACGAAGTGAAGAAGTGGGTCATGAATTTGGTATATAGTTGACCTTAGAAATGGCTACTACATGCTGTAGATGCAAAAAGGTATGGAAGGTCATTCTATTCAAGGTGGAAGGAAACATTAGGCACTTAGCATTATCAGATAGTTGGCTGGTTAGAGTGATTGAATTGATGGTCATAACGTGATTCAATTGGTGCCCATCAATATTTCTGATTGTTGCATAACTTCGATCGAAAATATGCTCGACAGTTTCTCTAAGAATTGTTCCTCATTCTCATTGTTTGAGAAACCTTTGCAGTCTTGGCTTTGGGTCTATATCCTGAGTACTGTTGCCTTAGCAATAACATTTCTTCCTTGAGATTGATGTTCGCTCCACCAGGATGGTGTGACCCTGGCTGATGAGAGGGATCTTCAGTTTATTATGTGGGAAGGAAATCTATATCATCGGTAGGGAGTTAATAAGTAGCAACATTTGACAGGGGTAAGTGACCTCTTGTATTTGGCTAGAGAAGGAGACCTACAGGCTTGCCTTACTGAAGCTGGTGATTTGGAATGATGGTTTGTCTCCTTTGGGAGTGAGATCTTTGTTTTTCTTCAGATCCGCAATGGATGAAAAATTTCCTAGGCTTATTGTCCCTTGTTCTTTCTTCCCCTCTCATGATGTTGAAACGCATGTCCTGTTTCCATCTTTCTTTCTGAGTCATTCAAAGGAAAATATTTAGGTGAAGGTGATCAGCGAACAATGCAAATGTTGGGTATTGGAATTGGTTAGGTTCAGGAGCACCATGGTCAAAACTACCAATGTGCATGGGCATTGAGTGCGGTATGTTATCTGTATTTATGTCCCGAGCTGGGACCATCCCTATAAAGGATTCGATCACAACCCTCTCCCTAGCCTCATTCGTAATATCGAACATGCTTGGAGCAACAAGTAGAAATGGTTTTCAATAGATAATGGCGAGATTCTTTGACCTCGGTTGATGACCTTGTGAGCTTCTTCCTAAGCATGGAGCTTATTCAAGTCATGGGCCATTTGACCGACGTTTGCAATTTCATAGACCAAGCTGAGCCATATATCATTGCTCGAGCCTGGAACATGGTTGATGGCACTGGCTCTAGTGCCACCGTTAGTGCCATGACCATTAGAATTATCGACCTCGGTTCCAGCATTATTCCTAGTGTGTTGCATGGTGAACATTTTGAAGTGAATAGATTTCTAAAGAGAAGAAAACATAATGAAAATTAAGAGCTCCAGAGTTTCAGACCTACCTTTTCATGGCAAAATTTTAGCTAGATTTCTAGCCACCCTCAAATGAATGAGTAAATTGGGTCCTTAGTGATGGTTCTTCACTTAAAATGTTGCTAAAAATGAAAAATGATGAATAAATATGAATTAAAATCGCTGCAAGTAAGTAAATAACACACGATATAGAATGGTACAAACTAGAAGAGATCTAAGTCCACTATAGCTTTGTTATTGATTTGTAGTATTTTTTTAATTATAAAACTGAAAATTAACGCCCTCCTCAAGAGCTTAAGTAAAAATCGAGTGGAAAATCAACCGATCGAAGATCGGATCCCTGTACAAGTACATGGGTTCTTCTATTTATAGCCTTAAAGGTCATGCTTTGAAGAGCATGGACTGACATATTGGATGTCGATTTTTTTGGACTTGTCAACCATGATCTATAGTTCTAATATGGTCAACTCATATGCAATGCGGTTGGAATGGTTTATGTATATATTAGGTAGAGGGTCATACAATAGCATGCTTTCGTAGGAAGGTTGGTATGGCTCACGAAGTGGTTGTTGCACAATTGTGCCTTTTTGTCGAAAGGATAATACGATTCGACGCATTTTTCAAATTTAAGGGCATCATGCTACCATTTTTGCAAGATTGATTGAGATGTTTTTATAGATTCCTATCGACATACGGAAAAATGAGGTGGGTATGATGATTGGTTGAGGGGAGGGCTTGGACGGGTAAGATCATGATCAAACAGGGAATATGGATCAGATGTGGATTTAGGACTTTTATTTGGGTAGCTCAAATGGTGGCGAACAACTTGAGGAGGTGTTTGGAGAGTGGTCTAAAGATGTTGGTTAACAAAGCTTGAGGGCAACAATTATTTTTGAGGTGATGGTCAGTGCTCCAAATGAGGATGATTAGATGAACGTACCATGGAATTAAGGCTTGTTGGACGGGCATGCATTGGATTATGCAAGACCTTGGTTGGTTCTTTGATAACCAAAGCTTTATCATTGGGCTTAGGATATGATGAACCCAGTTATTCTTAACAAGACAAATGAGCAATGATAAAGATGTAAATTAGAATAATGAAGCAAAAGAATCTAAAAAGAAAAAAGATGTTGTCTTGAACATGACTTGTGTCAGAACCTCTATTGTTGGAATTTAATGACAACATCTATACAATTATGCCAAAAAATCTCTAAGCTAATTTGCATGTACATGAGCATCAAAAAGAGACAAACAAATACGTTCAAAATGAAGATACACGGTACAAAAAAGGATGAAAGTATGTATATGGAGATACAAGAAGAGATATACACGATAGAGACCAGACAAAGGTGACAAACAAAGTATTATTAGTCATAAAGTGTCGTGTCTAGAGTTTACAAATGTTAAAATCTTCTCAAAATGGTATACACACATATACATTCATATTTTAAATGAAAAATCAAGTTTTCAAAAATTACATTGAGCGATGCTCGAACCCAGGTCGCTAGTTTAGAAGGAAAGTGCTCTAACCAAATAAGCTATGGTAACTTTTGTTTATCAACAGAATTCAGCCGGTTGAATGCTGAAACTTTTCATAAATTGATATGAAGTTTCAGCCAGCTGAATTAGGCCTGAAAATGCATATTTCTTTGCTGTTTTCGAAATTAACAAATTCAGAAGGTTGAATTATTATTTCAGCAGCCTAAATATTTATAACGGCTATTTTTTTATGAAAAGACACTTCTCTTCATCGAAGAAAAAAAAATTCAAATCAATAGTTGCACCTGTTTCTTTTCAATGTTTTCTTTCATGAATGATTGCAACTTCTTAATCTTTATAAATAGATTTCAGAATTCAACAAACAAACAACTAACTGATTTTAATATTCTTGAATTCTTATCTCTTAATCTATTTTCAATTTTCACTCTAATTACATACAAACTCTGATCGTTGATCACTCCATCTTCCACATTCTTCAAGCATATTACACTATATATCATAAAGGAGAAGATTATATGAAGATTGTAATTAATTGACTTATCAGTGCTATTTAAAGAGCATACTACAGTCAGATACTTTTATTATTTGTAAATAAGTTCTATTCGGTTGCTCAGGCGGTAGAAGTCCTATTCGGTTGCTTAGGCGGTAGAAGTCCTGTTCGGTTGCTCAGGTGGTGTAAACATATTTCTTTGGGTTAAGTGAGGGTTGCTAGTTTAATTCCAGAAGGAGTCTGGGATAGGACGTAGAACGGTAGTTTGAACCAGTATAAAAATCTCTGGTGTTATTTACTTTACTGCTTTTATTATTTACTTACTTAGTTTATATTCTGCACAAGTAGTTTATCCGTATTACACGATCCTATAGCACAGTCACTTTCATTTGGTATCGGAGCCTGGGATTCTAGAGATCGTAACAACATTCTAGAATAAATAGCTACAAAAAGATCTAGTCAATGCAATAAGAAGAGGAAGAGCAATAAAGAAAAATCAAAGCGGCAAACAAACAAATGCTTCATGGTTAAACTCAGATGACAATCGATATGCTTAGATTCTTTATATAAAGATCTTCTGTTAGCACATGATGAATTATTAAAAGATTGTAAAACTTTGAATAAAGTTAATAGAATTGCTTTAGCTATGTTAAAAGATTGTGAGCAAAAAATTTCCAATTTAAAAGAGGAAAATAAATTTTTGGTAAAACAAACTAAATGTTTTGAAAATACCATAAAAGAACTTGTTTTACAAAAAGATTTCCTACAAAAAGAAAATGAGCAGTTAGAAGATAAAAACAATGATCTTTTGGAGGAAATCAATGTTTTGCAAAATAAAAATACATTTTTGGAAAATTCTTTAAATAATTTTAGTTCTTTAATTTTGTCTCTTGAAAAAGAGAATGAAGCTTTAATTAAAAATAATTTAGAATTATCTAAAGAATATGAGATTTTAAAAGTTAATAATAATATTTTTCAAAAAGAAGTTTATGATTCTAAAGAAAATTTTGAAAGATTAAATACAAAAATCATAAATTTTAACAAAGGTAAAGATATCTTATCTTCTTTAGTTACAAATTTAGAAGCTCACAGTGATAAAAGCGGTTTAGGCTATAAACAAGCTTAAAGTAAAAATAGTACTAGATATGCATTCTTGTATACTAATTTTAGTGCTAGTACCAGTAACCAAGATAGTTTTAAAACCAGTTATAATCATAATAGTACTTTGTTTAGAAATGATAGAAATTATTCTTCAAGTACTAAGCTAATGGCTAATAGTATTAAGATATGGATTCCAGCTAATATGATTGATCATGATAAACAACTTTATATTAGCAACTATTATAAGAATGTGAATTGTAATGAAAACTATATCTATAAAGGTTCAACCACAACCAAATGGGTATGGTTACCTAAAAATTAGGAAATTATAAAAAACTTGGGTATCACATGCTTTAAATGTTAATTGTTTTTCTGATACCTTAGATTATAAGTAGTAGTTACTTTAAAATTGTTTCATTATTTTTTTGGATACAACCACACATATTTTGGTAAGATTTTCATCCTATGATTAACCCTCGGACCCTAACATAGTAAGTCGGTACCAAAAATTATTATTATATATTGCAGGTACTCGGAGAAACAAAAGGAAAAGTATAGATTTTGAAAGTTTAAAGGATGTTCCATACTTTTAATAGAATTACGCGCTTATAATGAAATATGGACTTCAACAAATATGGTAAAATCTATTTTATTTTTCTCCATAATTAATATTGAGTTTATCCCGCTATTGACAAGATATTTTATAAAATTTATTATATTCCCTCATTCTTTTTTATAATGACAAAGGAGGAGAAATTCATCTGCATATTGATAGAGGGAGATGTTATACTTAGGGGGGGCTTTAAACATATTATTATTGTTTTATATATAGAATGAATATATTCAAAATAATTGTATAGTTGTCATCATCAAAAAAGGGAGAATGTTAGAACCTCTATTGTTGGATTTTAATGACAACAACTATACAATTATGCAAAAGAATCTCTAAGCTAATTTGCATGTACTTGAGCATCAAAAAGTGACAAACAAATACGTTCAAAATGAACATACACAGTACAGAAAAGGGATGAAAGTATGTATATGGAGATACAAAAAGAGATATACTTGATAGAGACAAGAAGAAGGTGACAAACAAAGTATTATTAGTCAAAGAGTGTCGTTTCTAGAGTTTACAAATGTTAAAATCTTCTCAAAATGGTATACACACATATACATTCATATTTTAAATGAAAAATCAAGTTTTCAAAAATTGCATGGAGCGGGGCTCAAATCTAGGTCGCTAGTTTAGAAGGCAAGTGCTCTAACCAAATGAGCTATGGTAACTTTTGTTTATCAACAGAATTCAACCGGTTGAATAATACCATTTAGACGGCTGAATGCTGAAACTTTTCATAAATTGATATGAAGTTTCAGCCGGCTGAATGGTTTTATTCAACCAGGTGAATTAAGCCTGAAAATGCCTATTTCTTTACTATTTTTGAAATTAACAAATTCAGAAGGCTGAATCATTATTTCAGTCGGCTGAATATTTATAACGGCTATTTTTTTATGAAAAGTACCTTCTCTTCATTGAAGAGAAACCTCTTCAAATCAATAGTTGCACCTGTTTCTTTTCAATGTTTTCTTTCATAAATGTTGCAACTTTTTGATCTCTATAAATAGATTTCAGAATTCAACAAACAAACAACTAATTGATTTCAATATCCTTGAATTCTTATCTCTTAATCTATTTTCAATTTACATTCTAATTGCATACGAACTCTGATCCTTGATCACTCCATCTTCCACATTCTTCAAGCACATTACACTATATATCATAAAGGAGAAGATTATAGGAAGATTGTACTTAATTGACTTATCAATGCTATTTAAAGAGCATACTACAGTCGGATACTTTTGTTATTTGTAAAGAAGTCCTGTTCGGTTGCTCACGCAGTAGAAGTCCTATTCGGTTGCTTAGGCGGTAGTTCTGTTCGGTTGCTCAGGCGGTGTAAACTTATTCCTACGGGTTAAGAGAGGGTTGCTAGTTTAATTCCAGAAGGAGTCTGGGACTGGACGTAGAACGGGAGTTCGAACCAGTATAAAAATCTCTGGTGTCATTTACTTTACTGCTTTTATTATTTACTTAGCTTATATTCCGCACAAGTAGTTTATCCATACTACACGATCCTATAGCACAGTCACTTTCAACTTGTTCGTTTTATCTCTTTGGAAATATCTCATTTTTCTCCTCCAATATCTTTAAACCTGTTATTTTGAAAAGTGGATTAACCAAAAATTCAAATATTTATTATTTGATATGCCTTTAGTTTGAATCTCCTTATTTTATCAGTTGTTTCAAATTTTCAAAGAAATACTTTCTTTTTGCTAATTACTTGGTGTGGTATTCCACTTACTATTTGTAACAACCCACATTCTGAGGTTGGAAATAGATATTATCAATGCTACAGTCATCCTTAACATTATTTTCCAATGACAAAAGAAGATCATTTATTGTATCATTAACATAAATAGCATCAGAATTTAAAAATTGTGTAACGACTTGGATTTTTCGACGTTTAAATATGAATTTAATGAAGATTTTAAAATAATTTAAAAAAAATATATATGAATTTGGCAACGAATCTTGATATTTGGAATGCGTCCATTTAAATAAAACCAATAAAATTTGTTTTGCATAAATTTTTTCTGAAACTAATAAAAAAGTTTAATATGAATTCGTAAATCGAAATGTGAAATTGAATTTAAACTAGAATATGGATTGCTCATACGAAGTCAATGCAATTTGTTTAGTCTCTTAAACTACTGTACTTATATTGTTTGATTTGAATTTACTTACATAAGAAAATATAGTCCTGACTCGAGTGTATTATTTTCCCATTATGCTCGGGTCAGCCCGAATTGTTTCAGTTCTCGAAGACCTTAATTATTTGAAGACGAAGATGGAGATTAGAAGACCGTACTTACTACTATTATTATGTTGCACTATATTGACATGTTTAGTTAAATGTATAACTCAGATAATATTGAGATGGAATGAAATGTATATTGATAGACGGTTTTGTAATTATGTTATTATTATATTTCATCCTGTCGTTGTAAGATTCTATATATTGTTTTCTTTCTCTTCTCCTTTTCTTTTAAACCCCTTGATAATTCATCTTTTTGAACTATTCGGGTCGGGCATATGCGGTTAAATTTCAACTTGAATTGACAAAAAGGCGGGTCCTCACACTTGGTATCGGAGCTGAAGGTTAAGCGAGAACCTTGGCTTTGGTGGGAATTAACTCCTTAGAGATAGGGTCAGTAGTACCCTAGAATGATTTAAGAGGAGAGAGAATGTACTTTTATTATACACACACACACACACATGCACACACTAGTATTTTGTAAACTTATTATAACTTAAAACTCTTGAGGAAAAAAGATTATAGAAGAGTTGGGTATATTATAGACCTGACTTGTTAAATTTAGGAACCATCAAATTTTAAGGAATATCCTATCGGAATAACTCGTCCACTTGTAGGATGGAAAAATTTGAAGAGCAGAAAGTAGCACGTCGAGCATGAAGAGCACTTTCCTAAAAGGAACGGAAAGAAGTAATAGAGGAACGAGAGAGGCTGTATAGGGAAAGGGCAGAACCAGGACCTTATGATAACATCATTTGTTATAGGTGTCAGGAGAAGGGACATTTTGCAGCCATGTGTGGGAAGAGAGATAAGGGAAAGAAAAGTGAAGGCCAGTGTTACCGATCCAAGATTTTCTGTTTAAATGTCGTGAGAAGGAACATTTTCCAAGTCGCTACCTGAAGGTAAGAAAAAGAAACCCACGCTCACAATTTCAGTCGACTAATCAACCATTTGCTTCCACTGCAGGTAAACTGGACACATAGCCAGAAATTGTTTCGAGAGACAACATGGAAGGCAAGCTCTATTACGCCCAAGTCGAGCTGCATACCCCAGGTTCATAAGGGAAGATGGAAGTACGGTGTACTTCTGTAAGAAATGTAATAGTTGGGGCCACATTGATGTAGAGTGCACCGGGCCTATTGAAGCACCACCCGGAAGGATAAATACCGAAGCATTGTTCTCGAAGTAATATGGAGAAGTGGGAGAAGCTGTGTAGGACTCGTTATTTCTTAACTTCTTGCTAGTTGTGTCCAGGTCAAGGTTTTTCTTTTGGTGCAACCTTGTGTATGGGATATTGGATCCTATTGCATTCTTAATTTTTGAGTAGTTGATGCGCCAAGGTTAATGACATGTATAATTAAATTGTTAATGTTTTTCCATAGGATAAAGGTTTGGGAATATCCTTAAGCAAAGAAGAAATCAAAAATAGATAAAAATTAGTACGTATTGAAATCTTTAGGTAAAATGTTGGAGGAAAATCTATCTATAACGATATGTTGAATGACTACCGTTTATTAATTAGAGATTGTATTAATGTAGGAAATTTTTTGAAGTAACATAGGTTTTTAATTAATCTAAGAAAATATATACAATTATGAAATGATTTTATATTAGAAAATGACCTATATAAATAATGGTTCTGACTAGAAAAAAATTGAATATGAGAATTTGAGGATTGGAATCCAGATTGTCCTCTAAGGTGTTGGAAAATAATAATAGTTGTAACTCTTAAGTCAAAGGATGATATAATTTAAACAAGTTTTAAACTATTAAGTGTTTTGGTAAGTAAAATGAATAAGATTATTTTAAAATCTAGTTTTGAAAAGTTTATAATGAAATTGTTTGAGAAATGTTTATGAACTGAAAAAAAAAATTAAGGGTATTTATGTATAAAGAATTGTTGTTAAGTATTTGATTTTGAAAAGAAATTGTGGTTTTAAAACTTAGTTACTTACGAAGTGATTTTAGAAAAGAAGTGATTTTATATAGATATGACTTTATGTAAATATGAAACTGAAGAAAGTTTTGAAGACTGATGATTTGGAATTTTAAAATATATGAATAATGAATAATATTCAATTTGAAAAATGATTGTTGAAATCATGGGTTAAAATTAATTGGACAAACAAATATGAACTAAAGGTGAAATGATTATAAATAAAGTCATGACTTGTAATTATTTATGAAATAAATGGATGTTGCAATAAAGGGTTATAATTAAAGTTGTGATAACCTTTAAACTCGAGTAATGTCTTATAAAATGGAGCTAAGCCTTTATAAATTGGTTATAAACTTAAGGAAAATTCTTATGAAATGAACCGCAAATAAATGTAGCATTAAATGAGAAATATCACATGTGAAACAAATTAGAATAAATACGTAAGTTGTACGTATATTGTTTTATTCACATATTTAATTTGATCCGAATTTGAGTACACAAGTTCGAGGTGAATTACACTATTCTGTGTTAGGATTTTTCATTCAATTCTTGATGGCGAATATTTGATATGGATTTTTGATTTGATTATAAACTTCTCTATCATAGTATATGGCTATGCAAGGAGAATGATGGTTTCTAGTCAAGAAACCTTATCGAAATCTGCATTAGGGAAGTCGAATGAACAATACTAGTTCGAAAGCGAACTTGTGTGATCCAACGAGCGATCGAATGTGATATTGCATGATGATGACATATGTACATCTTATGTTCTAATATAATTGATATGCTTTGACGCTGAAGTTGAAAGTTGTCGGATTGGATATATATCCTTTGTAATATAAGTTGGAATTTTTTTATGCAAACAACTATTAATTTAAAACCATTATACAAAACTATTTTTATTTTATTTTATATACAAATCTACTATTTTGTATACAAAACTATTTTTATTTTATTTAAAAAATACAAATCTGTTTTACAACTATTTACATACAATGGAATTTATATAAGAATGATTTGGTATATTCGAGACTGTTGACTTTAAAAAAGTATTTGATCGGAAAGAAATTTGGTTTTATATGGTTTGATATAGACATAGAACTGATGTGAAAAAAAATTGATTAGAAATTTTGAAAATTTTGAATTTTGAATGATATTCGATTTGAAAGGTAAAATGATTGTTGAAATCATATATGAATTTAAAGCTGAACCGATATTTGAAAGTGATTAATTTTGAGACCTTTGACTCTATATAAATATTTGATTTAAAAGTTTTCGAACTTATATAAAATGAATTGTATAAGTACAAAGTTATTTCGAAAACTATTGATTTTGAAAGGTACTCGATTTGAAAAGCAAAAATCTTATATATAACGGAATTATATAAGAATGATATATTCAAAATTGACGATTTAAAAAGGTACTATGTATAATATGATATACATTTTGAAACTGAAGATATGGAAAGTACCTTTTGCTTGATTATCCGCTTTGCGGCCATATTGGGGATACATCTATTGATTCTATTGATTGATTTAGGTCGTCCGAACACAAACTCATGAGTTCCTTCAAATTCCATAGCGTAACCTATGGTCTTATGACCTCGGCTGCATAGCGGAATTCGCAGGGCTGTGAAAGATTACGGTTACGGATGTTTTCTGGAGGAACCATGCGAAACCATTGTGTAACTGCGATCTATGGTCATTTTCAGTGTAATCCACCTAGGTAGAGCGATTGCCCTGAGCTATGGATGTATTGGGGGAACCAGGCAAAACCATTGTGTATCTGCGGTCCACATGGCGTAATTCGAGGGGCAGATGATTGCATTGAGTCAATAGATGATAGCGACGTAACCACCAATGTTACTATTAAGTAGACTACGATCCATGCGAGTGTTTGACATAGCATAATTCATAGAGTGGTGATTGCTCATGGGTACGGATGTTACCTGGGGGATCCAGACGAAACCATTGTGTATCTATGATCTATGGTTGTTTTGGATGTCGTGGCGTAAGACGTGGGGCAGTGGCTGCCTAAAGTCACCTAAGGCCGCGTCGCTATGTCCTCTCGACTTAGCGAGAAAGCAACCTTAGGGACTGCGTTCCATGATGATCCCGTTCGTTTGATTTCTGTGATTGGATTGTACTTTCCATATCTGTTTGAAAAGTTTTTCAAGTATTTTCAATAGGTGTTGAAACGGATCTACTAAGTACTTAGAGATTTCTAGTCATACGTCTGATCGGTGTATTGTCAGATTCTGTAAGAATGAGGATAAACTTGTTGAAACATTGAGTTATCAAAAGTATTTTCAATATAAAACTACTTCGATAAAAAAGTATTTTTCTATAAAAGAACTTTTAACAAAGAAAATTTTCTATTCCTAAATGTTTGAAAACTAGATTTATGTTTATCTTTCTGTTCTCTTATTTCGTTCTTTTCGAGAACGAAAAGTTTTGAGTGGGAAAGATTGTAACGACCTAGATTTTTCGATGTTTTAAATATGAATTTAACGAAGATTTTAAAATAAAATTATTTTTAAAATATAATAATTTGGCAACGAAAACTAGATATTTGGAATGCGTTCAATTAAATAAAACCAATAAAATTTGTTTTGTGTCAAAATTAGTCCGAAACCCCGTCAGCACAATTTTTTGGACGAATTATCAGATTTTAAAGTATGAATATTTTTACATAGAAACGATATAGAAAATTTTCTGATTAAAACATCAAAGTTCGTTCCGTCCAATTCCGACCTTTGTAGTTCCGTTTATCAAAAATTGTCGTCGTCGTTCAATTTCGAAGCTGTAGTAGCGGCGACAGATGAGATTTTGATACGTGAGTCGTAACACAGATTTGATTACATCGTTGGGGTCGTCTCGTCACGCTGATTACCGTGGTATATTTATTTTCGTGTTTTGGCTTTCGTAGCAAAACGCTACATGGTTGAACCATTTGTCGGTGGACGGTGATAGTGCGGGAGCCATTATTGCTCACATTCCCTTGCCTCCATGCATAATTAATGCTGCATTAATTGGCCTTCGTACGTTTTTCCATCTATATATTGGCGTGCTCATCCCTCTGCTCATTTCTCTTTTTCAGGAGCATTTAAATTTGGTTTGAGAAAACAATATAGAAGCATTGCATATAAAAATATATTAGAGCTCGTAACCTTCTTCCTCCTCCTACCCTCCATTCTCATTCTCGCCTGAACTCCCCCTTAACCGCACCGCCTGGAACCGCCACCACCGGCCAACCAAACCACCTCGCCTCCTCTAGCTAACCTCGAACCCTCCCCACTGCTCTCCACTCCCGTTACACCACGTACCTCATCCACCCACCAACTACACCGCCTCACCTTGGCCACGCGACCAACTACGCCTCACGACCCTACACCGCCCCAACCGCTGCCACCCTCGACCGACCCAGCGTCGGCACCTCCCTGCTGTTCCACCACCAACCCGAGCCACCAACCCCCTCACCCTCCAGCCGAAGCACCTGTAGCAGCATCACCCAGCCCATGTTCCACCACCCAACAGCCCGAAACCACCTTCCTACACCTAGCCCAGGCCGAGCAGCCTTTTTCCGTGTGTTGCGTGCGTGTGTGTTTAAAAAAAATATCAAAAGAAAGTGTTGCGTGAGTAGGAAAAAAGAAAAAGACACTACAAAATATTCACCATATTACAACGGTGTAAAAACATTGTAAAAAAACATATTACGAGCTACCGTCGTATTATTAGAAGTGGTAATAGACTAAAAACTTTTAACAACTGTGTCTAGTTGCAATTAACCGTTGTCATAAATTCTATTACAACTATTTTTTACTGTTGCAATTAAGCTTTTTACATCTGGTAATAACTGTTGTAAATATGCAATATTTAATAATGTAGTGGGAATGACAATAACGGCTTCTAAAAATTTATTTACGTAGCCAACGAAAATCAAATACCAAAACCAAAATAGAGATGAAATTTTTTGTTTGAGACTTTAATGCAATATATATAAACAACATAGTCATATATATTAAACCATAATTGACCAAAAAATACAATCTGATTAAATTACCTCAACCTTAAACATATTATCTCTATCACCTCAGAGATATACAAGCCAATCCTAAGGCAACCCATGCACCAACTTCCATTACTCAATATTAGCAATCAATCACCCAACGCAACCGAAAACAACATCAAATACCCTACAACTCCTCTGCTAAATCACCATCATCTGCCATACACAATCAACCACTTTCTCCCCGCCACCGCAACACCATCAGCACCTCCCAAATCACAGCACCAAACACTGCCATCCTTGAGCAACGCACTATATAGAAATGCTGTTAGCAAAGATAAAACAAGTGCCTTGAGCAACGCACTATATAAAAATTATGCATGCCAACGAAATTATGGATCAGAAACATAACTTCTGTATTTGTGCAGACACATTATACTAGGATTATTTTCAGTTAAACATCTGAGCATAACTACTTAAAATAAAAACATAATGTATTAAACTGATACATAACCGGATGCCACGGTCTAACTAGTAACACAAACCAACTAATCAAGAAGACAATGCGGTGCGGTACATTATATTCGTTCCCACTAAGACAAATTGATGTCCATAGAATGCCTATTTACGGGTACTCCACAGAGTGTTAAATGCATTAAAGAATTAATTATGTATCCAAATTTCGTAATCAGTTTTCATTAGTTGTAGATTCCAGTAGAATTAGCATCAGTGACCATTTATCTTGAATATATTAGATGTTAGATTCGATTCAAATTAGGTGCGACAAATGATACTTTTATTATAATATAATAATTTGAGATCAATATTAGAATGGATGGGGTATTAATGAGAATCTATTACAAAATTTGAATATGAAATTAATTTGTCAATGCATCTAATCTAATACCCTAATAGTCCACGTTATGCAATGCCATTACAGACCATCCCCTTCCCTTTTGAACACAACCGCTGATTCAACATGTACTGTTGCTAGTTAATGTTCTGGGCAGTGTGTATATTTTTAACTTGCCATGATAAGAATTGCAAGAGCCTTCCTCAAACTACGTTTCATACTTTAACTAAGGTTTTTTTTTCATTTTAGCCTCGTTTTAAAACTTATTATCGCAAATAGCCTCGTTTTAAAACTAATATCAAATATAGTCCTGTTTTGGACAACTCAGCGGTAACTGACCAAAATGCACTGGCGAATTTTCAAAAGTCGCCAGTGTAATATTTTTTTCTGGCGGCTTTTGAAAAGTCACCAGTGTTTTTTCTTTTTTTAAAAAAAATTTACACTGGCTCCTTTTCAAAAGGAGCCAACGTATTTTTTTTTAAAAAAAAAATTACACTGGCGACTTTTGTAAAGTTGCCAGTGCATTTTGGCCAGCTCAACGGTGAGCTGGTCAAAACAGGGCTATATTTGATATTGGTTTTAAAACTGGACTATTTGCGATAATAAGTTTTAAAACGAGGCTAAAATGCCAAAAAAAAAAATATTTAACTAATAATAGCTATAGCAAGTATTGTTATGAACGGAAAAAGTGCAGATGCAAACATGTAAAGGCATTTACTGGATATATCTAATGTCACCACATTTTTCTATGCTCTGTCCCATCGGTACAGTGCAAAGTTCAGCAACAAGCTTCTCTTCTGCACTGTTGTAAAAATAACAGAATTGTTTACATACGTACAAATCTGCGTCACTCCGTGAAATAAGAGGCTGCAAACGCCTCTCACAAAAGTAGGACTCACTGGAAAATTAGCACGTCGGGTGCACTGTTAGTTTAGTATCCGTTCTTGACGACCGGACCGGTAACAGAGCATTAGAATGGAAAATCCAAGTGGGTATTTGAACGGAAAAAATGACCGAATGGAGAATACGTTTCACGATGCAAACGAGAAGAAGAAAAAAACCTAAAAAAGGCTAGAGCAGTCTAGTAGAAAATGAGGAAAGGGACTGGACTGTTTGGCGTTGGTGTAGAGAAAGGATGGGTGGGGGTTGAATATATAGGGGGAGGGAAGAGAAAAGGAAGTGGCAGTTAAGCGGAAACGGCACCACGCGTCAGGCACATATATTTCCTCCAACTGGCCTAACGATCCAAATGCAACATTAGGAAAGTTGGTACGCCACAAATGGTAACAGAGCAAAAAAGACTACTAACTTCCCCTTAGCATTGTATTGCAATGTACATTTCCCTTCGCAATCTACTGTTTCAATTCAGGCAAGTCTTAAAACATATATATTAAAAGGAATCGTGTTTCCGTTTTTTAATTCTTAAGTATACAAACTAATGTTTCAATTCAACAATACCTCCTTAAGCTGCATTATGGGTTGTGAAGCTCCTGTTGCATCCAATGGAAGATTGTTATACGGAATATAAATTGTGTTCTTTTCTTGAACATCTCTGGCATCTGCAATGATCTACACGCATGCACATTTAGTTTCAACACATTTAAACAAATTGGAATGAGTATCATGCATCCCTCATGTAATAAGTATATAATACTAACCTCAGGAGCAACTTCTTCAACTTTTTATGTCTTGTTAACAACGCAAAGCTATTCAAAGACAATCGAACCCTCAAGCCTGCTCCTTCATCCTGTCCCCCCTCGTTTTAATAACCGCCACCTTCCACACAAACTCCAGATCCATCAGCCAATCACCAAACCCAAATCGTTTCTACCCAAATTCGAAAACTAGTGCACAACCCCAGAATCGCCACTTGCACCTCCTTCACACAAACACGACCACCTAGATCCGAAATGACCAAATCCAAATCTGCACCCACAACCAGATCCGCATTCCTACACTCATCGCCTATCCTCACCACACCCTTGAATCCACCCCGCAATTGCCACCCATTCTTTATTGTTAAAGATGATTGCAAAAACAAACATCCGCTTGAAGGGTATCTACTTATCAAATGCATACAACCTTACTGCCCCTTGCACAAAATATAGCATATCACAGAACAACATTCACTCTTTTTGTCATGCACTGCCCTTTTGCACATTGCTCCATCATAACAGCCTGCCACGTCTCTATCAACTGCCTTTGCCATTGCCTTCATACAACCAACAGTCAAAAAACACACTGCAGCACAACCCAATAAGTGCGTTAACCATAACAATACTGCCAAGCAACTGTTCCAACATACCATATACAAAAAAAAACTATCGCTGCCTTGCCTTACCACTGCAGTCGCAACAGCCTGATCAATTGCCTCGCCATTCATCATACAAATCCACCATCCAACAGCCATTCACTGCAAACTCCACTACACCAATAACCATACCCACAACACACAACTATCTCAACCACTCCACCAATTTTCCGCTTCTCCTTGCCACAACCAGAGCCTGACCAGCACCCACCATAACTCCCCAAAATTGCAACAACCTGAACTACCTCTATTTGCTGTCACAAACCAATCATCACCACTCCGCAACCACTGACCACCGCCACTGTCAATAAACTCATCACCATTTATCCCAATCATCAAACTTGACCACGAAATCTCCTACAACTTCAAGCCATAAGTCGCCCTCGTCAACTAGCAATTGCCGAACTCTGCCATTTTGTTCAATCCCTCAATTCACTCCAAACCCTCAACCCAAAATCGCAAATCGTTCGCAAAACAATCGCTTCCTCGAACCATACTTCAAACTCACAATCGAACACTGCACAACAACCGCGACTCCCAAACCTCGCTCGAACACCAGAAACACCATCAAATCGAACGTCACCTAACCTTCATGAACCCCACAACCAGAGCAACTACAGCCACCTAGCCTACCACCCAAACAGCTGTCTCCTTAAAGGAAAAAAAATGGTTTGGAGATTGGGAGAAGAAGCAAGAGGAATAGAAAGCAAGAGGGATTGAGGAGAACGAGAGAGGAGTGTGGATCTAGGGTTAGAGGAGAGGGATTTGAGAAAGACGAACGAAAAACAAGAATAGGCGGCTGAATGGCTAGAGTTTTGGGAATGAGGAATGGAGCATGTGTTATTCTAGGCGGTATGTAGATCCAACACTTAGCATGAAGGGAAATTTTATTACGAAGCGGGAAAATTTGGTGTTGGAGCTAAGGGAAAATTTGATGCTCGAGCCAAGGGAAATTTCATATGCCTTTAACATATAACATTTTGTAAATTAGGTCCAATGTATGGCTGGCAACGAATATCCAAAAAATTTGAAATTCGTCTTTGTTTGTATTCGAAATATGACAAATTATCTCATATTCAAAAACGAATACAAATATGATCACATCCGCATCCGATAATTATTCATTCGGTTTTAATCAAAATATAGTTAATTTTTTGTGTATTTTAGTGGATAAAACGATTGTAATTTATTATTTAATATAAGTAAAAAAATTAATATTAATTATATATAAAATTCATTATTAATTACTAGTATTCAATAGTGAATTATATATAAATTATTAGTTTAACCTTTCATATTTATTTATTAATTATCAATTAATTATTCATTACTAATTACTAAATAACCATTAATTACTAAATATTAATAGGAATTATTTGATATTTCAAAGTAATTATTTATTTTTAGTATTTAATAGCAGTTATCAATTATTATGCATTAATATTAAATTATTTTATTTAAGTATTATGTATTTAATATTTATTTATTTTTAATTATTTTTATTTTAATTCATTATATTTTTATTATTTAATATTAATTTTTAACTTTTATTATTATTTAATATTGAATTTTACAACTAACAAAAAGGTATGTTGTTAAAAATAGGTATTTATTACAACTGGCAAAAAAGAAACGTTGTAATAGGTATCTATTACAACTGACAAAATAAAATAGTTGTTGAAAATAAGTTTATTACAATTTTCTGGAAAAAAGAGTTGTAAAAAACCTTTATTACAACTGCCCATTTTTAGCAGTTGTAAAAATACAGTTGTAATACGGTGTTTTTGTTGTAGTGAGAAGGGGGCAGCTTAGTTTAAAAGAAAAAAAAGTATCGTGTGAAAAAAAGGCGAGCATTGTTACGGTGACCAAAGCAAAAAAGAAAAAGAAAAGAGAGAGCCATCAACTTCTAGCTAGGGTACGTACACGTACCCGTATCACCATGTCTGTGCTCGTGTTCCAAAGTCGCGAAAGTGAACGATTCTAAGCTAACGATTAGATTTTTCGTATTGCAAGTATCATGCTATGTTATGTATAATTGATTGATGATTATGATCAATATTGAAATTGGTAATCGTTGACGGTTAACATTGCGATATTTGATTTTGGTGAAATAGTTGAAATTATTGATTGGAATCTCAATTGAATGAAAACCCGTTAACTATGTAGAATTTGAATATTGAACGACTATTGATTTATTGATATCTGTTATTGTTATATTGTTGTTGTATGCATTAAATTTGGACATTGAAATTTGAACCGGAAGATGGATTGAAATGATAAATACCCAAATTAAATCACTTGGCCTAGGATAGAAAATTAAATAATAAACACCGACTGGTCAATTGAAATTTGTTTTGAATATTTAATATTTAAATTCGAAAGTAAGAAATGATTTGGAAATTTAATGTGAATTTATAATTTAAATTTTTTGTTGAGGTTGATATTTAATTTTGGAAATCTATTAAGTGAATTAAGATTTTAAAAATGAAATATTAATCGAACTATTTTAAAGATTGTGAGATTGCATTAAAATGATTATATTGAAGATTAATGATATTTAAACTCGTTAAGTTGATTTTTTTGAAATAGAATGAAATTTATTAATATTATATAGGTAATTAAATTTTAATTAAATATTTGAATTAATTAAAGGAAGAATTTTAATTGATTTTATTGGATTAAAATATGATGATTAAATTGAACTGTTTTGAATTAAAGTTCAATTAAAAGGGTTAAATTAAGAAATCAAGTAATTAATTCTAAAATTAATCAAATTGAATATTTAATAATAAAACTTTGTATTTAAAGATTTAATTAACTTTGTTAATTTGAATGGTACTGAAATTTGGCAATTGTGTAATGGTGAAATAGGACCTTCACAAAAATATATTTGAAAGGTTAATTGAAAGACGATATTTACAAATGAAATGTTGGAAAATAAAAGATATTTTATCTTTTAAATAAAATGGTTCTATGAAAGAAAATCGAGAATTTGATCGAAGATATTATTTCCGAGAAGGAGTCTATTACTAGTAAGTTTAATACGAATTCGTTAATCGAAATATGAAATTGAATTTAAACCGAAATATGGATTGCTCATACGAAGTCGATGCAATTTATTTAGTCTCTTAAACTACTGTACCTATATTGTTTGATTTGAATTTACTTGGATAAGAAAATATAGTCCTGACTCGAGTGTATTATTTTCGCATTACGCTTGGGTCAGCCCAAATTATTTCAGTTCTCGAAGACCTTGGTTATTTGAAGACGAAGACGAAGATTGGAAGACCGTACTTACTACTATTATTCCGCTGCACTATATTGACATGCTCAGTTAAATGTATAACTCTGATAATATTGAGATGGAATGAAATGTATATTGATAGACGGTTTTGTAATTATGTTATTATTATATTTCATCCCGTCGCTGTGAGATTCTATATATTGTTTTCTTTCTCTTCTCCTTTTCTTTTAAACCCCTTGATAATTCTTTTTTTGAACGATTCAGGTCGGGCATATGTGGTAAAATGTCGACTTGAATTGACAAAAAGGCGAGTCATCACAAACTGTACCAAAACAACTTTATTCATTAATTTGCAAATTCATTACAATTTCATTACCCTTCATAGCCCTACGAATACATCATTCGAATAAAATATAATAATTACAAATTTAATCCCAAGAGCAACATGAAGATGCCACTTTGGATGATCAGAGTCTTAACTACTTAAACGATTATAATACCCATCATTACATACATCAACAATAATAATAAAAAACAGTAAAACTACTACACAAGGGAAATAAACTTTAATTAGTAGCTTGCCTGCACGTCTCGGAAAACTTATTCATCGGTAACTTGAAATACTCTACTCTCAACCTACCTAATTCTAAATTGAGGACAAGCACCATTGTCCCAATGGTTAAGACTGCTTCGACTCTGGTGTGAGAGGTCACAAGTTGAAACTTGCGTAGCGTGATTCGAATATATATTGATATGTGATATATGATTTGTTGTATATAAAGTACAATTTCAAAAAAAAAATCAAAATTGTGTACTCAAGAGTCTAGGGAAAAATCAAAAACTTGGGGTCATACAAAAAGTCTGATGTGAATAATTTTAGTCCATCTCAAACCATTATATACGTATTTAGTGAGGTAATCAATTACAGATCCTGCATCCAAAAATAATTAGAGCATACTCATAACATCAATAACATGTCACGCATGAATGGTTAGCATGAATAGTTCATCATTCACGAAGGTCAAAGTGTTACACGTCCGCGTAGTTACCCAACCCCATAAAATGGTCCATTTAACGGCGTAGTTTTTCCATGACCACTATGAACGTATATTAGTTTTTAGGGGTGAACACAGTCGGTTAGCCGATTAAATCAGTTAATACTTTTGATTGATCGAAATTATTACGTGGTTCGATTAACCGATGGTCGGTTAAGGCAGTCATCGGACTACCGACCAAACTGGTTAATTCAACTAGTTAATTTAACCGGTTAACCAATTGAATTGTTATAAGCCTGCAACTGTTTTATAGCAAACCTGCGACTATAATTGATAGCATTATATGTGAGTAGAATCCATATACTCATTACTGGCATTTGTATAAAGCTGTTGTAACGACTGCGATTTTTCGATGCCGGAAAACCGAATCTTTAGGGTTTAAAAAGAAGAAGTAGAAGAAAACAAGAAAGAAAGAAGAAAGAAAGAAAAGCAACAGAACAATATCAGAATCTCACATTCGCAGCGGAACAACATATAATAGATAAATGAATATCTTTAAACAAAGAACTATATCAATTATTACATTACATTATCGGAGTGTACAACAACAAACAGCGGAAAAGAAACACTATATACTAGTTGATACGCCATGCCATCCAGCTTGCCTCCAGATCTCTACAGCAACTCCATAATTCCAGAATTCCAGAATGACCTGATAACCTAACTCTAGACTGCCCGTGTGGAAATTGGTGGGCACCCAGAGTTTAGGAAGGGAAAAATAAACTCCAGGTCAGTCATGGGACTGGTGTGAGAACTAAAACAGTTATTTATCTTTAAAATAACAACAAAGGAAGTAAAAGATATCCGCAATGCTTTTGGGAAATGAAACTACAATAAGAGCTCCCGCCACACACACAATGCAAACGCAGAATTGGAGGAGATTTCTTCTTATGATAGTCAAAGATGCTTACTACGCAAAACAAATCATTTTTGATATTATTATTAGTGCATAGTGCAGAAAAACCATTTCGGAAGTAGAATATAAATCTTAGCCAGCATACAACCATTATTGTATGCCTACTATAGCTACTATGTTCAATAGCAGGTTACCGCCACATTCCATGGCAGATTATACAACTAAAACCGTACAAGACGCGTATTGTTTCTTTGGATTTTGCCAACAAATGGCCAGGCTAAAGAACTTCCTACTGTCAATGGGATCGCCTCTGGATGGACGTCCCGAGAACTTAACCATCTCTCTGCCAACACAAGGCCGGGCTACCTCTGTAACTAGGTAACTACTTCACGAATATGCCATCCCTGGTCCTTTGGGACCTTTATTCGAGCGCTCGGTAACCAACATCACACAGTAATAAAAATAGTGTGTCCACATGAGTAAGTATCTGGGCTCCATACCATGATACCACCCTTTTACAGAAGGAAATGACATACCCTAAAGGGCGCGACTCTCATAACCTTGCCGCATATTCCTGTTTTGACCATTTCCGGGGAGTGAGGTCTGACGAAGTCTCGTCCATAAAGCTACGCTTTGGCACAAAGCCATGCTTTGATCAATAAATGATCAATAAATAATCATCACACAGCAACACTAAGCATGTCACATTACCAGATTGGAATATATCGCTGATAACCTTCAACTACATAACCTCTGAGCTCGTACGTCTCAGAGAAGGGTGTTAAGCTAAGAGAATAAATTCTCCGCCACCAACAGAAATTTATTTGAAAGAAATCTGCTTTATATCTCAAAATGTAATGTCAGACACGTAACCATACAAGTCTGTTCCGGGTTCGAACAGAACCAAAGGCACTTCAAAAGAAGCCATTGCAATCCGGGTATTCGCAATCCCGATAAAACTTCCCATCATAAAGGGAATCTCTATACCGTAGCTAACGGTGCAGAGACAATCGATAGGTCATCCTATCGTTTTCACAAATACCCGGTCTTCAACACCGGTCTTCAAATGCTATCCATTTCGACATATCACTTATTCGGAATGGGTTATACGACCCCAAGGTCCTTTCCCGGCTAACCCGAACAATGAGCGCTTATTTAAAAATAAGTGTAGCATTCAAATTTTCAATCAAATCACAACAAATACCCATTTAAAGGTAAATATTGATAGTCGGTTATTTAACTATCAACAGATATGCACAACATCACTAGATTCCAAATAATTTCCCAAATTATTTATTTTCCAAAAATATCTTTGCAAGATAAAATTTTCTTCCACACTTCAAAAATAAATCAATGTTTAATTTTAAACAAATTTCCCTTTTCTTTTATAAATTCCATGGTGAATTTAAATTTTCAAATATCCACTGATATACAATTTTCAAATCGATTTCAAATATTCACTTTCGATCTATCTTTAAAAGATAAAGTCTCAAAAACATTTCACTTCATATTGGAAAACATTTCCATACTTATTTAAAAATAAGTAATTCACAAATCTATTTATTTTCAACATTTGGAAAATATTCGATATACTTAAATCACACTTAAGTATATATTTTATTCTTTAAGGAAAACATCCTTTTAAACACATTTATTTGGGTCAAAACGAATGTCGCGTAAAACATCGTTACGACAACCCAAAATCACTAGTATAGGGATTCAAAATTAAGACAGATGTATAAATCCCAATACTATATAAAATATTTCCTTTCGGAAATCATTTACTATAACAACAGTGTTATAGTCCACCATTTCCTTATTTCTCGAAACGTCTATTTCAACAATGAATGTTGAAATCTATGGTTTCGATATTTAATACATTTAAAACATCTTTAGATCGTTTTAATTCTATTTAAAATATCACTTCCCCAAAACATTTCTTAAATATATTATTCGCTGTCCAAAATCGTGAATATACTTCGTTAACCAAATTCAACATTGTCTACACATTTTATTTAAAGGATTATCCACTGTCCAAAATCGTGAACATATCTCCTTTAATAAACTTTCATTTTTTACTTATCAAATTCAATTGGTTTTTGATTTATAAAACAACGTTTATAAATTCACACACACGCGCGCGCACACACACACACACACACACATATATATATATTATAAAAACTTCAACTTATAAAATCCCTTAAGTAACAAATTCTATTTATAACTCATTTAAATACCAAAATCCGATTTATAAGTTAACTACTTATAAATCTTTTATTTTACACTATTTATTCATTTTATAACTTCACAATTTATAAATCTATAAATTTTATTCACTTATGAAATCCATTTTTATTTCATTTTAATACTTATAAAACTCGTTTTATAATTCCAATATTTTTAATTTATAAAACATAATTTTATAAATCTTTTATATAAACCATTTATAATAATTCAAAAATCCCAATTTATACTATTTTACAAAATAGTTCATTTCATACTCCAAAGATCATATTCTGGTTTTATTTCATGTAACCCATAATTTTTACAACATAAAGATTATAACATTTATTTATTCAATATAAATCAATTCCAAAATTCAATAAACGTGAACTTTCAAAAATCACTTTAAAAACCTTTTTAAATTAGAAATCGTTCCTTTAGCATTTTTTAAAACTTCAAAATATGCCCAATGATGCAACAGCACCAAATAATCAATCATGACAATCAAATATCATATATCAATATGATAACAGAATATATAACAATATCTGTAAATAAATCAATACGGTGAGGAATCCAGTTGGATCCCTCCAACTTGTTTCCCTGCATCCATAGACGTTAGCACAGTACCAATTCTGTTTCCAAACAGAATATCGCGGTATATGGGGTTTATAAAATATTATCCGCTATTATACGGCGCAATAGGGTCTCATCCGCTATATAATGCGGGAAATCAACTCCAACTACATAGATAATACCAATTCCACTTTACGGCGAAATATTCGCGGTATATGTTTTTAATAAATAACCTCCGCTTAATATACGGCGTATAATGACTATTTCAATACAATAGATAATAATTTATCATCCAATCACACCATCAAGCAATTTTAAATTTAACTATTTTAAATTTAAATTGAAACAATTTCGATTGAGTGAGAAGTTCTCACCTTATTTCCAATTCAGTTTCAGCGTTTTATTCTGAATAAAATTAAATACGCGTTTAATTTTACCTAAAAATTTCACTAATTCCAATCGATTCCAATCCAGCTTCATTGCGTAGTGCTCGTCAAAACGAAGCCAACGCAATTTGTTTCGTGATTTTCTGACCTCGTATGAACAAGATATCGCGTTACAAAGATTACACGAATTTAATAAAATTATTTCACAATTTCCTTTTTATTTTTAACCTTGACAGATCTGGGCCGCACGTTTTGGCCAAGCAAATCTGGTCGAGCACGCGAGTTCTTCTTCTCCAGTAAACATCACGCGAGCACGAACCCATCTTGGCCGCTAGGGTTTGAAATTTGCTACCACCACTCTCGACTAGAACGAGATCAACGACCACCAAATTGAAGCCACTTGCAAGCTCCACCTTTGGCCGGAGTATGGTGAAGCTCGGCCATCCCATAGCATGGAAAACGAAGACGAACGTGTGACTTTGAACATGGTTTGTCGTTAATCTACCATCTCGATTTTGATCATAACCGTTGGATTCGAAGTTCACAACGTGCTATACAATTTACTAGTTGGAGGTTTCTTGTAATTGTTGATGGATTTAAAGATAATTGAGGTAGAAGAGGAAAAAATTTCGGCCATTGAAGTTTCTAAGTGGCGGCTGAAGGTAGAATTAGGGTTAGGGTTTATTTATGTTGCAAAATGAAAAATGGAGGGCCTTTTATAGAAAATTCTCAAATTACTATTCATCCAAAATTTTCCGAACTCCAAACAAAGCATGCCGGCTGGCGTTTCTAGGGTTTACCCTGCGTTCTGAACACAATGGAACATGTTTCGAAAGCTAATTCGATCATATGTGCGATTTATGGAAATAAACGATCAAATTTAAATTAAGCCGATTAAACGAACTTTTATGCGTTTTGGTTTACCCCGAACAAACGATAAATTCAATTGACACGAAATTTGAAATCTTACGATAATATAACATTACGGATCCGACGAAACTAGTTTCGTCGAAATCCAAGACTTTTTGAAAAATGACTATTTTTTTACACGTCGATTAAATATTAAAATATTCAATTTTCACAAATTAACTTTTAATTCAATTTTAAAAGTTCACAAACATTGTTCTAACTCCAATATGATTAAATAAAAATTTATAAATCATTTTTATACACATTAAACCCAATTTCCAATTATTTCTGTAATTTCAAATATTAAATTAGCAATTCAATTATCCAATTAAATCCAGATATTCGAAATTAAATTCATTCGACTTATAAATTTCACTTGTTAATTATTTAAAATCAATTAAATATATGAATTTTAATTGATAGAAATTCTGGGTCGTTACAGTTGTAAACTAGAAATTGAAATATATTGATAGAACTGACTTGTAGAAGTATGTTACATACAGCATTATAGTAACAACAATATGGTCTGCAGCACAATACAATACATCACATTGATCACAATTCAAAGTTTTTAAATCCCAAAATCCAATACAATACATCGTAATTCAAAATTTTAAACCCCAAAACCTAAGCATAAATTGAAACACATTAATATGATTACAACAACAAAGGATCAAAATCAAATAACATAAAATTACTAGAATAGACTGCTAAAGATATTGATGCTTATGTCTCCAATCTTCAAGTCTTTGTCCAAAGGTAAACAAATATATAAGTTAGCCGAAATGAAATGAAGCATATATGGTGTATCGCTGCATCTGAAAATAATCGACTTGTTTAGTGTTTACAATAAATGACTAAATTCATAAAATGAAAGCATATGGTTCATGATAATTATATTACCACAACTGCAAGCATATATGAAAAGCGATTTATGAACAAGATAAAAATTTAACTAAGCTTAGTTCATGACTTCATGATAACTGATATTTCATTTTGTCAGCAAATTTGAATACAAGCTTGCATGAAAATGAACTAAGCATAATATATAGTTGATAGTAAAATGCATATACGAGCATATATGGTTTGTCTTCTTAGTAGTTGAAATTGTTTGTTATTTAGTGATAGGTGCAAATATACAACACAAACCATCATTTTACTCTCAAGTTTCTAGTCCATCATCTATATTATGTACGTACATTCAAGACTAGAAAAAAAATCAAAACAAGGAAATGTACCATGCAGCACGTACCCCCACACAAGCAGAACACACGCCGACGGTTCTCATTTTTTTTAGCATCTTTAGTTCTTGAAAATCCGTCCTCAAAACGAGGAAATTGACTGTGTACAGTTAAGTTTTACAAAGAAAGTTGTACATATATGTCTCTATTTTTAATAATAATAATGTTAGATCTGCATTCTCGTTTTCATAACACAATGTAGGCGTAAAAGGAATTTTTGGATGAGATAGAGACATAAAAAATGTATATGAATAAAAAATGTTCCTTGTATCTAATCTCAAAGTATACATTACTTCCATGGGTTATGTGTAGAAACTCTTTTGCTTCATCTGTATGTATGTTTACATTCTACTAGCTTACTGTAATATATGCATAATATACAGTTGACGGTACTAAAATGTAAGTATAGATAATTATACATTAGTTTACAGTAAATTCATGTAGTTATATGAGTTTACAGCATATATAACTTTTATTATATATATATATATATATATATATATATTGTTGGGTGGGTTTTCACCTACCACCGAATCAAGAAATGAAGGAAGCCAGGGCCGAACCAAACCCTCTCCGTGTTCCTCCCTGCACTGCCGATCCAAACCCCATACCCATCGCCGGACCAACAAACTCCCGGTCCAGACCACCTACATGCCGAACCAGAGACCTTTCCACCTACTTCCGAATCACCATCCCTCCACTCTGCCGAACCAACTACAACCGAACCACCTACTGCCGAATCACCTTCCCTCCACTCTGCCGAACCAACCTCCACCGAACCAGCCTTCGCCGAGCCAAATCTCCAACCACCCATCACCGGACCAACCCTACTCACCACCGAACCAAACGCAAGGCAGCACCACCGAATCGAACTCCACCCAGCTACGACCGAACTAGATGTGCCAGACCAGATCGCTCCAGCCCAGGCCCACCAGCAGCTATATACTTCCAAGACCCCTGCCCCCAACCTCACTCTATAAATAAAGGGGCAGGGGTACAAAAATGGCAGACAAGTTTGAGAGCTCAAGCACGGAAGGAACTTTCAAACAACTTTCATATACTTGTACACAAAGCTTTGTACTTGTAATCTGAAAGAAAAGAGAGAATAACATATAAAGTGGACGTAAGCACGTTCTGGCCGAACCACTATAAATCTGCGTGTCTTTTACAGTTTAGCCTCCGTTTTTTATATATTTGCATAAATCACCCAAACCGCTAAGAACATCATAAAATCAACTAAATCATACGACTTTGAGGTGTTTGTCCATTTTTTGTGCAAACATTTTTGGTGCATTTCACTGAGAACTTGGAACTCGAAGCTTCAGCTTCCCTCATTCAACCTTCTTTCCCAATAGCACCCTTCATTGCCTAGGAAACATGACTTCCAGGCCGAGAAAAGACGCCAACAAGGGAAAGAACGTTGCAACCAGCAGCGCTCCAGAACCAGTGGATCCAGATCAAGAGAACCATCCCACTACGACAGCAGTGCCAAATGTAGATCAGGCAATTCCGACAGCCCCTGCCACGGAACAACCGGCAGCAATCACTAGGGCAGACCTAGACAGAGTTGTGGTTGAAGTGACTAACCGCTTCACATCCCAACAAGAAGCTTTGGTGAACCAACTCATGTCACGCTTGAGGGATGCCGAAGAATCCAACCGCAACACTGAATCATGGGGTGAGTCTCAATCTGGAGGATCTCGGAGACAACAAAGGTCTTCCCTCTTCGAAGAAGCTATCAACAGGAACAACAATGATAGGGGCCGCGTCCGGACTCAGCCCGAACTCCGACTCGAGGAAGCGCTTGGAACCGAACCCAATGGGGGAGGCACCAGGCGAGGGTCGGATGTAGCTGAGCCAGTCATGCCGCCTAATCATAAAAACCCCGCTGAACGGAGTCGAGCTAGAACCCAGCCCGAAGTTGACCCCATGGAAATGCTCGAAACAGAACCCCACAGGGGAAGATCAAGGCAGGGGCCAACTGTAGCTGGTCCTAGCATGCATCCGAACAGCCAAAGACAGCCATTGGATAACGTCAGAAGTGATAGACTATACCATCCCTACAGGTCATCTGGACGAGATCGATCCCGCAGGGAAGAACCAAGCTCATTTTTGTCTGCTCCAAATTCTGATGAAAGAATGACACGATTATTCAGGGAATGCGTCCGACGGGAGAAAAGGGATCGAGGGATAGGCGCTAGGGTAACCAGCCCTTTCACCCGCGACATCGAAATCGCCATCGCCCCTCGAGAATGGAAAATGCCGACGATGGAACCGTACAAGGGAACTTCCGACCCCGTTATACACTTGCAGAGATACATACAGCATATGCTCATGAGCGGAGCAACGGAAGGAGTGTTGTGTAAATGCTTTCCGCTATTCCTAGCAGACCTAGCTACCTCCTGGTTCTGCCGTCTACCCAAAGGATCTATCAGCTCATGGGAGATGTTGAAAGAAAAGTTCATTAGCCAGTTCCGCATTCATGTGGAACAACCCAAGGATGCTTATTCTCTATCTACAGTCAAACAGAAATCCGGAGAGACCTGCAACAATATCTAACCCGGTTCAACGCCGCGGCGGCCGCAGTCCAAGATGCCGATGAGAAACTCACCCTAATGGCCCTCTGTAGTGGTGTGCACCCAGATACCAAGTTTGCTAGAAGACTAACTAAAGAAAAACCAGCTACCTTACCCGATTTCTTCCATGAAGCTGGGAAGTACATGAGACTCGAAGAGGCTGCCACTAAAAGGCAGACAGGACCACAGGCTAAGACGGCTCATGGAAACGCCCCCGCCGCAGCGAAGGACATTCGGAGAAACGACTCCAGAGACAATGCAGGGGGCAAGAAGGGAGAAAAGCGCTTGTACCGACCAGGACCGAGATTTGACGCTTACACTCCCTTGAATGAAACAGTCGAGAACATCTTCCTGGCCACCCAGGACGAACTTACATACAAGCACCCCCCGTACAAGAAAGAGTCAGATCGCGCAATCCAGTCCGGAAAATTCAGCCGTTTCCACGAGTCTCATGGCACGATACCAATGAATGCCGCCATCTCCGAGACCTAATTGAAGAACACATCAGGAGGAGGCTGGAACGTTATGTAAAGGGCCAGGACAGGACTCCAGCTCCTGCCAAGGAAAACCCAGGGCAGCTCCACCCAGAGACAGGCGGAGGAAATCGCAACACCAGCGGTTCTAGCCAAGAGAAGATAGTGGTCCATACAATATCAGGAGGGCCACACATCGCCGACAAGAGCTGGGCAGAAATGGAAAGATATGGAAACTCACTCAGAAGCGAGGGAGACTGCGTCAATTCTGTTATGGAAGAACGCCACCCTAAGCGGAAGGAAAATAATGACATCACATTCAGTGGGCGCGGCCTAGAAGGAAGGCAATACCCTCATATGGATCCTATGGTCATCTCTGCCTGGTTCGTCCCAGCTGAAGTTTTTCGAATCCTAGTAGACACTGGAAGCTCAGTGAATATTCTGTTCAAGCATGCTTTCGACAAAATGAAGCTGTCAATGAAGGACGTGTCTCCCTGCAACAAACCGCTACACGGTTTCACTGGAGAAGCAAAGATGCCCCTCGGACAATTGGATCTCTTTGTTGAATTGGGAAGTCATCCCCGCTCCGCCGTTCGGAAACAAACATTCGTGCTAATAGACAACCACTCGGCCTACAATGCCTTTTTAGGAAGACCAGCCTTGTCCGACTTCCAAATTGTCCTTGCCCCATGGTGCCTGAAGATGAAGTTCCCAGCGAATAATGGAGTGGGAGAAGTAGAAGGGGATCAAGACGCCGCTCGGGACTGCTATGTAACCGAACTTCGCAATAATCGCAGGAGAGATAAAGGGAAAAATGCAGAGACTATTCTCTGCATGAAAAGCTTGGAAGCGTAGCAACTAAAGAAAGCCTCTCCTCTTCGATATACCAGTGATCCTTTCAATGAATTAGACCCCAGGGACAAAGAGGAGGAGGCCACCGCCGAGCCTGCAGAGGCTATGGAATTCGTATCTGTAGACAAACGCGACCCAAGTAAACTGCTGAGAGTCGGATCTCAGTTAAAAAGAGAATTAAAGAATCAACTCATTGATTTTCTTCGCCACAACATGGATGTATTTGCATGGACGCACGCTGATATGACTGGAATCTCCCCGGACATAGCATGCCACGCACTAAACATCGATCCTACCAAGGTACCGGTAAAGCAAAAGAAGAGAAGTATGGGGGCAGAACGATCAGCAGCCCTCGAGGAAGAAGTAAAGAACTTACTTGCCAATGACTTCATACGTGAAGCCATCTACCCGGAATGGATCGCCAACCCGGTACTAGTAAAGAAAGCTAATGGGAAGTGGCGAACATGCATCGATTTCTCCAACTTAAATGACGCTTGCCCGAAAGACTGCTTCCCACTCCCCCGAATCGACCAACTCGTGGACAGCACTGCCGGACACGAACTTTTATCCTTTATGGACGCATACTCAGGATATAACCAGATCCCTATGCACGCCTCCGATCAAGACCACACTAGCTTCATCACTGACCGAGGATTGTACTGCTACAAGGTAATGCCATTTGGACTTAAAAACGCCGGAGCTACTTATCAGCACCTCGTCAACAAGATGTTTGCAGAACTGATAGGACGAACTATGGAAGTTTATGTGGATGACATGGTGGTAAAATCGAGGAAAGCCAACGACCATATAAACCACCTAGACGAGATGTTTCAAGTACTTCGCCAATATGGAAGGAAGCTGAACCCTCTAAAGTGCTCCTTCGGAGTATCATCGGGAAAGTTCTTGGGATTCATCGTTCATGCCAGGGGGATTGAAGCAAACCCCGAACAAGTCCGAGATTTACAAGATATCAAGACACCATCTACTCGAAGAGAGATGCAAAGCCTAAACGGGAAGTGGCCGCCCTGAGTAGGTTCATCTCTAAAGCAACCGACAAATGCATCCCTTTCTTCGAAGCTCTAAAGAAAGACAAAGGAAAGTTCGAATGGACTGACGAATGCTCGACAGCCTTCCTTAACTTAATCGGACACCTCCAGAGACCACCGGTACTTTCAACTCCAAATGAAGGCGAGGAACTATACCTATACCTTGCTGTATCATCCCACGCTTTAAGTGCCGCGCTGGTGAGAGAAGACAACCGCACGCAACGGCCTATATACTTCGTAAGTAAGAGGTTTACGGGGGCAGAAATCAGATACCCTAAACTTGAAAAGCTAGCATACTGTCTTCTTATCACGTCGCGGAAACTGCGACACTATTTCCAGTCTCATTCCATCAGAGTTTTAACCGATCAACCGCTAAGGCAAGTGCTCCATCGCCCCGACACTTCTGGACGATTACTTAAGTGGTGCATCGAACTAAGTCAATATGATATCACTTACCATCCTCGCACCGCTATCAAGGGGCAAGCCATAGCTGATTTCATTGCCTAATTCACTACTAGCGAAGTTATGGACCAATCTGAAATAGCAGAAGATATCAAGTGGAATCTCTTCGTAGATGGAGCGTCGAACGAACAAGGCTCGGGGGCAGGTGTTGTGATAATCACCCCCAGGGGAAAGAAGCTGCACTGCGCCCTAAGATTGGAATTCGCTGCCACCAACAATGACGCAGAATACGAAGCAGTGATAGCCGGATTAGAACTTGCACCGGAAATTGGAGTCAGTTCTTTATGTCTCCATAGTGATTCTCAACTTATTGTAAATCAAATACTAGGAGAGTTCCAGACTCGAGGAGAACGACTCACAACATACCTAAAGAAGACCAAGCTGCTACTTAACCAACTGGATCACTATTTGATCAGACACATTCCTCGAGAGGAGAATCAAGAGGCCGACGAACTGGCAAAGCAAGCCAGCATGAAGAACAACTCCTTTTCGGGAGCAATAGCCATCTCAAAACAACTAGCCCCGAGCTTCGAACGGGAGGGTCTGATAGCTGCGATTGAAGAAGAAACATGGATGACTTCTATCCGAGAATACTTACAAAACGGCACCCTACCCGACGGGCGAAATGAAATTAAGAAAATTCTAAGGAAAGCTTCCCGCTACACAATGCAAGAAGGCATCCTCTATCGGCGCGGCTTCTCTAACCCCTTATTGAGGTGCGTTGCTGGAAGAGAAGCCAAGGAAATCTTATCCAACATCCACCAGGGAAGCTGCGGAGATCACACTGGAGGGCAGACTCTGGCAAAGAAGATACTCCGATATGGATATTTCTGGCCCACCTTGAACAAAGACGCCTTAGACTTTGTCAGAAAATGTGACAGATGTCAGAAATTTGCCAAAATTCCTCGACTACCGACAAATGAGATCACTCAGATGACTAGCCCTTGGCCCTTTGCATTATGGGGAATTGACTTGATTGGTGAACTGCCAATGGGCCGAGGCGGAGCTAAATATGCTATAGTAGCAGCGACTATTTCACCAAATGGGTGGAAGCGGAACCTCTAAATAAAATATCTTCGACAAAAATCATTAGCTTCTTGATCAAAAATGTTCTGTGCAGGTACGGAGTACCACTCAAAATCATATCAGACAATGGACTTCAGTTTGACAGCGAGGAATTCACGGACTGGTGCCAAGAGCACGGTATTCACAAAAGCTTCTCATCCGTGACTTATCCCCAGGCAAATGGCCAAGTCGAAGCTGTCAACAAAATTCTCAAAACGCTGATCAAGAAGAAGCTTGAAAAGTCAAAGGGCGCTTGGGTGGATCAACTTCCTACGGCACTTTGGGCCTACCGCACATCTTTCAGAACATCAATAGGGCATACTCCTTTCTCTTTGGCATACGGATCGGAGGCAATGCTCCCAGTTGAGACTATTGTGCATTCCCACCATAGGATCCACTACAACCCAGAAGAAAACGAAGAACTCCTCCTCATGTCTTTGGATCTGATTGAGGAGAGAAGAAATGATGCAGCACTCAAAGTAGCAGCTCACAAACAAAAAGTGGCAGCACTATACAACTCCAAAGTCAAGCATCGCAGCTTACAAGAGGAGATCTTGTCCTCAAGCGAATCTTTATGCGCCCCGGGGCACTGGATCCCATCTGGGACGGACCATATGTAATTCATAAAGATCTCTACAACGGAGCTTATATTTTGTCAACAGTGGACGGAGAGGTGTTCCAGAGGGCATGGAACATCCGACACCTCCGTCGATACTTTTCTTAACTTGTACTGCCCATATGAAGTGAATTAACAAAGAGAATCAGTGGACGTAGGCATTTTCGTGCCGAACCATTTTAAAAACTTGGCTCTTGTTAACTTGTTCCTTTATATCTTGGCTACTTGTTAAGCTTTATCCTTTGCTGTTGAACAAAATCCTTTGCAGATGACATTTCAATTCAGAGCTTCACAACACAACCCCGCCTGGACAAAATCTAACAGGTACGCTACGATCCTATGCCCTCGCCAATGAGACACTTTGCTCCGGTATCCCTCTACCGCGAGTTAACTCATTGTTTGCCTCGGCCCTTAAAGCCGACTGTAATAAGCCGAGTATAAGCCACCGAGAAGGCCGATTATGCCATGGCAGCTCATTACAGCGATTCGGCTCGCCGGCAACTGTGAACCGACCATAAGCCCCAACATAAGGTGTGGCCAGACAGGGGCAGTTCACAGTTGACGATCGGCCCCCACGCTAGCCGGCCACAGTAAATCGAATAATACCCGCGATTACAGGCCATAATGGCCCGGGTAGTTACTGTGCGCGATCGGCTCCGATGTGTCTTAAGTGCGGCTGTGGTAAAAAAGAAAACTCCCCGCAGAGGTGTAAGATGGGTGACAAATGTCTCCAAGACCCACAGCTAGGGAAAGTGACTACAAAACCCGTTTGCCACGAATTTAAGCACATCGACGGCCTTCCGTGACTGGAAGTTTTACTTTTCCTATATTTCCATTTCATTTAAAACTTTTCTCCTATTCTCCATAACGGTGCTTGAAAGTACAGGACATGAAATAGGGAACGCTCGCTAATGGGAACAGAAACTTACAATCGAATGACGAGACACTCAACAGCATTCCGTGCTTAGTCTTACAGGGTGCACGAAGTTGCCGTCCACAGCCGAAACATGAAGGGCGGTACCTTCTACTTTTATACATTAATGCATAGCTGCAGTTCATATTCACGCATCACATTTACGTTGCAAAATGAGAAAATTATACTTTAAGCAAAAAACTTGGCATCAGGCACAGTCAAGCCACTAGTAACATGCATAGTTACATCACTTACACAGCACAACAAAATAGCGATAACATTCCAACATAAAGGAATCAGCTTATGTTATGAAATTACATAAAGTCATTCATCATAAACAATATTATTACAGTCACATCAATGTTTTGGACTAATATAAACAGCGATAAAAGGAAATCAAAAGGTGACCGAATCCGGACAAGGAACCAGCTGCGTCCGCACCTCACCCTCATCCTACCAGCTCTCCAAGCCCACTTAGCCGCAGGGTCGGAGCTCCCAGCATGCTTATCAGAAGTCCCACCTGTCCAATTCAGAAGAGGAATCCATTAAACCAACAACGGACGATCAAGTCATGAAAAACTAAAATAGGGAGAACTCACCAGCACCCGCTTCTTGGTCCTCATCCCCCAACTGCACACCGGCTTCCTCCGCAGCAAGTAGCCGCATCCCCTCCTTCACCGCTACCTTCTCCTCCTTTGAGAACTGGGCGGTTACCATATCCATCAACTAGTAATCTCGGGATGGGTCCCGGTCGTCCCGGTCCTAGCTGGGCTGGGGGCACAACAGGGGACTCTCTTCTGTCCTTAAATTTCCTCTTATCTGATCGAGTTTCCACTTTATGGGACATTTATTTGCAACTCAAGAAAGTACATCATTAAAACGGAAGGTATAAACATGCAAGTATCATAGTATGAAATTTCGCCCGAACTCCTGGTGTCATTCGGTAAAGTAAATATAAAAGTCCATCCGGTAAGGAGTTCATTCAACACACGGAATCCCCGAGTTCATTCAGCAAGGCCCAACCTAGAGCCCATTTGGCATTTAAAACTCCAAATCTCATTCGGCAATACAAGCACAAGTTCATTCGACAGAAGCAACCTCACCTGGAGTGGCAGTTAGGATCGACGCAGTACTTGGTTGATTCGGTTGTTTCGAACAAAAGAGTTTGATTCGGCACTCAAGTGATTCGGCTATATCAAACGGTAAAGGGATAATAGTAGTATGATGCCCCTACTTATAGGCGAGCGCAGGATAACCGGACCGGATGATTCGGCACTTGGAACCGAATAAAGCTATCCCAACTGCAAGAAAACAAAGCGCGACACATGCAGGCATGTGCCCCACTTTGGGGGGCAAATGTTGGGCGGGTTTTCACCTACCACCGAATCAAGAAATGAAGGAAGCCAGGGCCGAACCAAACCCTCTCCTTGTTCCTCCCTGCACCGCCGATCCAAACCCCCTACCCATCGCCGGACCAACAAACTCCCGGTCCAGACCACCTACATGCCGAACCAGAGACCTTTCCACCTACTTCCGAATCACCATCCCTCCACTTTGCCGAACCAACTACAACCGAACCACCTACTGCCGAATCACCTTCCCTCCACTCTGCCGAACCAACCTCCACCGAACCAGCCTTCGTCGAACCAAATCTCCAACCACCCATCACCGGACCAACCCTACTCACCACCGAACCAAACGCAAGGCAGCACCACCGAATCGAACTCCACCCAGCTACGACCGAACCAGATGTGCCAGACCAGATCGCTCCAGCCCAGGCCCACCAGCAGCTATATACTTCCAAGACCCCTGCCCCCAACCTCACTCTATAAATAGAGGGGCAGGGGTACAACAATGGCAGACAAGTTTGAGAGCTCAAGCACGGAAGGAACTTTCAAACAACTTTCATATACTTGTATACAAAGCTTTGTACTTGTAATCTGAAAGAAAAGAGAGAATAACATATAAAGTGGACGTAGGCACGTTCTGGCCGAACCACTATAAATCTGCGTGTCTTTTACAGTTTAGCCCCTGTTTTTTATATATTTGCATAAATCACCCAAACCGCTAAGAACAACATAAAATCAACTAAATCATACGACTTTGAGGTGTTTGTCCATTTTTTGTGCAAACATATATATATATATATATATATATATATTGTAACGACCCGCCTTTTTGGACAGTTTAAACCGACGATCAAATACACATGTCGATTCAAAACCATTCAAAAGTGCAGATAGTTATTGGGGTAAATAAGAAAAGAAAAGAAAAGAAATAAAGGAAATGAAACAACACAGAATCTCGCAGCGGAACGATAAAATATAATAGTCAAATAAACAGTTCATGAAGCTGTCTACTATACTTTGACAATTATTTATACAACACTTATCAGAGCTATACATATACAACAGAACAATTAAATAATGCAGCAGATAGCATGATGCAATGGTAATAATAGTGATAGTATACCAAATCTTCGTCTCCATCCTCCAGAATAGATCTTCAGAAATCTGAAAAACTCAGGACTGACCCGAGCGTAATGAAAAGACAAAGCACTCGAGTCAGGACTAAATACCCTTATGAAAGTTAAATCAATCGTAAATAAATATGAGTGTAACGGCGTCGGAGATGTTTACGGGGTTTGACATCTCTTACCCAGTGTCAACGTGCGTGCAATAACTCAAGAGATGTTACGGGATTTTCCATCTCTCAAGGATCCGTTAAACTATCTACTATGTAGTAATATACGCTAAGTAGATAATGCCTATCAGTAATATAAAGTATCAAAATAGCGTTAAGGCGTTACCATAATCCCTCTTAACACATTTTATATTCCCAAAAGCATATACAAGACCGTAGTTTCCCCAAAACCGGAAGTCACCAGAGGGCAATCCATATACTCAAGGTACAAATCAAAACGTAGTGGTCGCGAATAGGATAATCAGTATGACAAGGTACATGAGGCGATACCAACTAGGATACTAGTAGTTGCGTGATCCGGAATGATGTTGGGCATAGCCAGCAACCACCCCAACATCGCGAAACAACACTCCCAAATCAAGGGGTGCACCCAAATCGAATCACAAATGTAATAGAAATGGTATCAAAGAAGTGTGTCCGCTAGAGGTGGCGAACCTCAATGGCCCGGCACGGCTCCTGTTTTAGTCATGTCAGGGGTCATCCAATATCGTTCTCTTTCTTCAGTCAACGCGTTCACCAAACCATCCACTTCATTCTGGATCAACACTCCGCGTATAATAGTTATTAAAGTGGTTTTCAGTATCGACAGAGAGTATGTCCATATCCAATCCCGGTCACTTTAATAACTACGTATTATTACACCGTTGGCTCTTTTACATTTCAAATCGATTCATAATTGATATCAAAATATCATGTTCGCTTCAAAAATAAAATTCATTTCAAATATCGACATAGCCATTCAAAATTTAAGGTTCCTTTTCAAAAATCATTTTTCGTCCCAATATCTCATTTCGATTTCATAAACATTCCGAATTTCAATTTAGGTTGCAACTTCATTTAACCCAATTCGTATTTAAATTCAAGATTTAAACATAAACATTTCACCTTATTAACCAGCTTGAAATTTTTAGAAAACAGTTTAAGTAGTTTAAAAGTAGTTTAAATAATTAAAATACTTAAAATACTTAAAATCTTTAAAATGGATTTAAAATAGATAAACTAGTTTAAATAATTTAAATTGGGTTAAGTAGATTAAAAGTAGATTAAAATAGTTTAAGTATTCAAAATGGTTTATATAACATAGTAATTTGGGAAAACAAATTAAAATAGCTTCAAAACCAATCCGTTTCAATTATAACCTCCCAATTGAAATAAATTTCAATTTTCAATTTACCGATTCAATTTCGATTTCAATTCAATCAACGTCAATTTTTCTTCGAATTAATTCAATTTTTCATTCACCTTTAATATATTCAATTTCAATTTATATCGATTTGGATCTTGATTTCTCAAAATATCAATTCATAACACTTAACAAAATTTCCAACAATATTCAAGTTTAAATCCGAATTCCAAATATGATTCCATTCCGAACTCGATTTCAAAATATCGTTTTTTTTTCACTTTTACTTAGTAATATTCAAAGCTCGAATTAAAGTTAAATCTTTAAACAAATCAATTTCGACATTCAATCATATCCAATTTCAACTTTTAAAGTCTCAACTTAATTATTTAACAAAATTCCTTTATCCAAAATTTATTTCAACATTCCAAACTCAATTTTTCGATGAATTCAATTACTATAAATCGATTTCTATTTATAACCTTTAAATCAAAACATTTAAATAAATTTCAAATCGACCGTTTCAAAAATTATTAATTTAGCCAATTCGGTGTCCGTATATAATTTTCTATCCTATGGCCAAGTAGTTATTTATTTCAATTGAATGTCAGGGATGAACATATATTACTTAAATTTAATCACAGTATCATATGTATGCATAACCGGATCTATATAAGCAAATAAACATCCAAACACTCAGTTATCAACCAATAGCATCCATCAAAATACATCATCCAGTAAACAATACAATTCATGGCAGTTTCATAGTTATCAATGTTAGGTAATTTAATCGCAATTCAATTTTAACTTCAATTTAACTATCAATTTAAATTTTTTTCTTCAACGGTTAACTCGAATGACAATATATGACAATTAAATTCTATCAAACAACGACTAATAAAATTCATAACACTTCATAATATCAAATTTAACTAGCATAAAGATATTTAGTACGTTGTGAGCGTTATAAAACACTCACTTTGATTTTACGATTTTAAGTTCGATTCAACTCAAAATTTTCTTTAGCTCCAAGCGATTCCAATCCAGCTCCATTGCGTAGAGTTCGTCCATACGATTGCAATGCAAAAAGTTTTGTCCGAATCCGACCTCGTATGAATAAGATATGATAGTTTAAAGTTAACACGAAATTTTTTATAATTAATTACAACTTTAATTTAATATTTAAACCTAGAAGCATCACGGCCGTTCGCTCCCTATCAACAGATCCTGACCGCACTAGTTTCTTCCTCTCCATCACGTACAGGAAAGCCGAACACGAGGAAACCCAATCACGCTCGCTAGGGTTTAAGGCCGCACCTCCCCTACTTCACTTCACAACGATCCACGACTTCCATCATGTAGGCCATCACCATAGCCCCCCACGGCCTGAGCGCGGCAGAGCTCTGCCCCCCTTTTTGCTTAGAAAAACGTGCTCAACTTCGGTCGTTTGAGCTTGATTTTCTGGCGATCTACCGCATCGATTTCCATCATAGCCTTTGAAGTTGGAGATCGCTTCGAGCCTCACGTTTTCTTAGTTGATACTTTTCTCAAATTACTTGTGGATTTGAAGAGATCGAAGGGGGAAGATCAGTAAATTTCGGCCATTAAATTTATAAGCGGCGGCTGGCTATAGTATAACCCTAGGTTTCCTTCTTTTTTTAATTTGTGACAAAAGGCTATTTATAGGAAACGGCGAATATTATTTATCCGGCTTTTCCAAACTCCGAATTACGCGCGGTAACTAACGTTCCTAGGGTTTATCCCGTGTTTCGGACACAATGAAACAGGTTTCGGAAGCTAATTCGATCGTCTGTGCGAGTTACGGAAATAAACGATCGATTTTAAATTAAATCGATTAAATTTATTTCTAAGCGTTTTGGCTTGCTTCGGACAAACGGTAAACCCGATTGACATGAAATTTTAAATCCTACAATAATATCCCATTACGGATCCGATGAAACTGGTTTCGTCGAAATCCGAGACCGTTTGAAAAATGACTATTTTAACTCGCCAAATTAATATTAAAACAATTTCGATGCGCTTCGAGCTGCCACGGTCAAACGACAACTCCGATTACTATGAAAATTGAAATCCGATAATAAAAAATTATTACGGATCCAATGGAACTTGTTTCGTCCAATTCTGAGACTGTTCAAAATTTGGCTATTTTCCAGTCGATAATTAAATATTAAAATATTCAATTTTCACAAATTTACTTTTAATTCAATTTTAAAAGTTCTACAACATCATTCTTACTTTAATATGATACAATAAAATTTTACAAGTCATTTTTTAATCGTATTAACCCATTATTCAATTATCCAATAAATTCAAATTTTAAAATCTTATTAACTCTATTATAATCACAATATAACTTATATTCACTTTGGAAACCAATCTGAATCATATTAAATCAATTTCAATTATTCGCTCTATTTCCATATATTAAATTTCAATATCAAATTGATCATATCAAATTCGGAATTTAATTATTCAACATTTGTAATATTAAATTTAAACAAATTTGATTATTCTTAAATCACCATCTTTTGAAATATTCAAAACGAACTTAAAATTTAACTTTTGAAACGAATTAAAATTATAGAACAACCATTTTCATTAAACAGTTATTCGATTCCCGTTATTCAATTATTCAATAAATTTCAAATATTAAATTTAAACAATTTAATTGTTCAATATTTGACGGATTTCAATATTGGATTTTTAAATAAAATTTTTATTATCAGTCGATTTACTATATTACATCAAATGAATTCCATATTATTATTTAACTACAGTTAGAGATAATGCACTCATCTAATATATAAACTTACATTTCAATTGCAATTGGTTCACAATTTTAATTCGACTAACTAAATGAATATGTAGCTTAAATAATTATCACCGTTAACCTTTAATTACTAATAAGTTTATTATTTACAAACAAGTATCACAATTACCTATACAATACAAATTCATTCAATTACCGTTGACCACATATTATTTCAATTGATTTGAGATTCCATTCAATTCATAAATAATTAACTTAGATAAATTTTGTTGCATTTCATTCTAGTTATTATTATTCCAAACGACTTATAATTTTTTTCTAACACTAAAATCACGAAAACTTATTAAATTAGCTATTTTAATTATCGAAAATTTACGGGTCGTTACACTCTCCTCCACTCAAAACTTTTCATCCCCGAAAAGGAAAGAGAAGGGAAAAGGAATTAAGTAAAGAATTCAACATTTGATATATTTTATTAAAAATTATCCACTTATAAACAATGAAATTCCATTTATAAAGTCATAATTACGCTTCCACTAAGTTACTCCGAACGGCTTCCTAACTTTAAAAGTTAGTAATCAAAACAAGTTATACAAAAATTTAAAACTTGAAAATTTTTCTAACACCCGGATTTTTCGGAAAATTTCGGTAGAGTCTCCTTTGCGCGGCTCGATCGGAAAAAAAAATGACAGTATATATATCACGAATATACATCTCATCAAGTGATGAGGCATCCCGCAGGGAAAAAGTGTAAAATACGATATGCAATCCGAGATATGTACCTTATATATTGTTAGCGAGCATATACGGCTAATATAGCGCGAAAACGAGCTCCAAATGCGAAGCAAGCGCAATCCGCACCTACTAAACACTCAATAACTAAGTTAGAACCATGCATATAAAGATAGATCGATATACTTAGCCTACACAACATATATATAACATATTTAGCTTCAAAACTGAGATTCCAATTTCAGGACAGCAAACAAATCTTAGTTTTAGGACACATAAACGATAAAATTCGGCAAAAGAATCTAAACAAAAGTTGTTGCATTCATTTTAGGCTTTCCGGAATATCCAAAATCATCGAATTCGGACTATACGTTCAAAAATTATGGCCGTTTTACTTGAAGGGTACGCCTCAGCCTGGGCAATGAATTGCGCAGGTCAGCGACGTTCACCCGCGTTTTCGACCTTCTAAACTACATCAAAACACAAAACACTTAAAACAAAAGTTTTAGCTTATGTTCTTATCTTTCCAGAAAGTACAAGATCTTCAAAATCCGATAAACCAGTCAAAAGATATGGCAAAAATACTAAGGGTGTATACTACAGATTTTACTTATTTTTACACAGGACAGCGAGTAACATTCAAGTTTTTAACCTAGTAGACGAAGGAATTTTCTCAAGTTATCTAAACAAAAGTTGTGCTATAGTTTCTAAGCTTTCTGAAAAGTCCAAGATCGTCGAATTCCGTTCAGCCATTTTGAAAGTAATGGTTGTTTTCGTTTCAGCATATTGGACAATTTTGGATTTTTCCAAAAATTTGCTTTTATTATTTCAAAGTACAAACCATCAACTTCAAATTTTCTAAACAACAATCATAAACACAAAGTCATTTATTTTCTTATTCATCCATGCAATAGGTTTTACATTCAATTTGTTTCCGATTTATTCAAGTTTGTTTCATTCGCATTTTAAATTCAAGTCAATTTGCTTCAATTTATATTGAATTCAATTATATTTAATTTCACTTTGCTTCAAATTTGAATTTAGTTATTTTAAAATTTTATTCCGTTTATTCAATTCCATTAACACTAATGAATTCTACTTAATCAATTATCATCCATCTAACAACCAATGCATATCAAATATTAACATCCATCCAAAATCTACCCTAAATCAATTATACATTTCCAAGTCAATTTTAATTTCATACACTTCCAAGTTTATTGACATTTAGTTATATTCAAATTTAATTAGTTTCCATTTACCAATTTTATTTTTCATAAATTTTAAATTTTATTCATTCACTTATATATATCATTCATTTTACAGCTTAAATTTCTTTTATATTTACAACTATCAATAGATCTTCACATTTTATTATTCATTCTCACGCTGGTATATTATTTCTCTACCTATCCTTATTAGCATTTTAAACCTTTTAAGTATTTGGTAAGTTATAGTTATGCAAATAGAATGTAGTTAAACAACATACAACTTCTTTTCATTTAAAGTTGAATTTTCAATTAATTAATTCTTAAGTCATTACTTAAATTTCACTATAATTTAATTTCACATTTTCATTCACATATAGTATTTCCATTTTATATTAACATAATTGTGAATCGCCTTTAAATGTTAATTTAAATTCCAATTATTTACTAACAATTTTATTTATATTTGCAAACCATTAATTAAATGCATATTTCATTATTCAAACCTATACTTGTATATTATCCAATTAACAATTCATATAACATTTTTGAACTTCTTAAATTATTTTGGTAAGTTATGTCTATGCTATAGAATGAAATTTAATACTATGCGAGTTTTATAGTTTCAATTTTATTTTAAGTTCATAATTTCCTAATTCTAAGGATTTCTACTTCAATTGATATTTTCACTTAGCTCTTAGGTTCATTTCTCATTTCACAATTCAGAAGTTCCTTAATGATTCAAGTCTAAATTCATTTCAATCATTAAAAAAAAATTATTAATTATTAAAGGACTTAAGAATTTCAATCCTGGTTTCATTTCAAATCGAGTTTTGAAATAATATATACTTATATAATTTATATATCAAATCATACTATGGAGAATACAAATGAACTAAAAGTTGAATCAAAACAAGGTTTAGACAAGCTATTAAGTGGTCTCCCCCACTCGGACTCTCGAAAATAAACGCCGATGATGCGTGCACTCATCACCGAAATCATTTTCTAGCGTCAAAAGAAGGGAATATAACACTTATCATTAAAAAAATCCTTCGAAAACAATTTCAACTCAATTATACTATCATATAATACTCATATTATATTTTCAAATTCTTGTAAGTCAATTTCAAACACCGGAATTTAAATTCCCAAATCCAAGTTAAAATTCATTTATATTCATTATCAATTGTGTTTACAAGATTTCATTTTCCTAAATCCACTGTTATTTAATCAATTGTTGTAAATATTGACTGATCAAACAATAATGATAATAATCTAATATTATCATCTCCTAACAATCAATTCAATCAAAATGAATAAATATTCGAATAATTCTTTTATATAAAATATATTCCAAAACGATATTGTGTTGGTTTGTCCTATTCGAGTGTTTAGAAATTCCTATCGACGCCTTGGCGTCCCAAGTATCGACCAGAATTCATAAATACTCAACGGAACAAAGTTAACACAATATAAAACCATTTTATATCAAATAACAAGTACGCTCCCTCATATACACTCAACTCATTCATATAGTTTACCTCTATTTCAATGAGTTATTCCCCACTAGAGCCAAGGTTTATCGCTAAACCAAAGCTCTGATACCAACTGTAACGACCCGCCATTTTGGACAGTTTAAACCGACGATCAAATACACATGTCGATTCCAAACCATTCAAAAGTGCAGATAGTTATTGGGGTAAATAAGAAAAGAAAAGAAAAGAAATAAAGGAAATGAAACAACACAGAATCTCGCAGCGGAACGATAAAATATAATAGTCAAATAAACAGTTCATGAAGCTGTCTACTATACTTTGACAATTATTTATACAACACTTATCAGAGTTATACATATACAACAGAACAATTAAATAATGCAGCAGATAGCATGATGCAATGGTAATAATAGTGATAGTATACCAAATCTTCGTCTCCATCCTCCAGAATAGATCTTCAGAAATCTGAAAAACTCAGGACTGACCCGAGCGTAATGAAAAGACAAAACACTCGAGTTAGGACTAAATACCCTTATGAAAGTTAAATCAATCGTAAATAAATATGAGTGTAACGGCGTCGGAGATGTTTACGGGGTTTGACATCTCTTACCTAGTGTCAACGTGCGTGCAATAACTCAAGAGATGTTACGGGATTTTCCATCTCTCAAGGATCCGTTAAACTATCTACTATGTAGTAATATACGCTAAGTAGATAATGCCTATCAGTAATATAAAGTATCAAAATAGCGTTTAGGCGTTACCATAATTCCCCTTAACACATTTTATATTCCCAAAAGCATATACAAGACCGTAGTTTCCCCAAAACCGGAAGTCACCAGAGGGCAATCCATATACTCAAGGTACAAATCAAAACGTAGTGGTCGCGAATAGGATAATCAGTATGACAAGGTACATGAGGCGATACCAACTAGGATACTAGTAGTTGCATGATCCGGACTGATGTTGGGCATAGTCAGTAGCCACCCCAACACCGCGAAACAACACTCCCAAATAAAGGGGTTCACCCAAATCGAATCACAAATGTAATAGAAATGGTATCGAAGAAGTGTATCCGCTAGAGGTGGCGAACCTCAATGGCCCGGCGCGGCTCCTGTTTTAGTCATGTCAGGGGTCATCCAATATCGTTCTCTTTCTTCAGTCAACGTGTTCACCAAACCATCCACTTCATTCTGGATCAACACTCCGCGTATAATAGTTATTAAAGTGGTTTACGGTATCGACAGAGAGTATGTCCATATCCGATCCCGGTCTCTTTAATAACTACGTATTATTACACCGTTGGCTCTTTTACATTTCAAATCGATTCATAATTGATATCAAAATATCATGTTCGCTTCAAAAATCAAATTCATTTCAAATATCGACATAGCCATTCAAAATTTAAGGTTCCATTTCAAAAATCATTTTTCGTCCCAATATCTCATTTCGATTTCATAAACATTCCGAATTTCAATTTATGTTGCAACTTCATTTAACCCAATTCGTATTTAAATTCAAGATTTAAACATAAACATTTCACCTTATTAACCAGCTTGAAATTTTTATAAAACAGTTTAAGTAGTTTAAAAGTAGTTTAAATAATTAAAATACTTAAAATACTTAAAATCTTTAAAATGGATTTAAAATAGATAAACTAGTTTAAATAATTTAAATTGGGTTAAGTAGATTAAAAGTAGATTAAAATAGTTTAAGTATTCAAAATGGTTTATATAACAGAGTAATTTGGGAAAACAAATTGAAACAGCTTCAAAACCAATCCGTTTCAATTATAACCTCCCAATTCAAATAAATTTCAATTTCCAATTTACCGATTCAATTTCGATTTAAATTCAATCAACGTCAATTTTTCTTCGAATTAATTCAATTTTTCATTCACCTTTAATTTATTCAATTTCAATTTATATCGATTTGGATCTTGATTTCTCAAAATATCAATTCATAACACTTAACAAAATTTCCAACAATATTCAAGTTTAAATCCGAATTCTAAATATGATTCCATTCCGAACTCGATTTCAAAATATCATTTTTTTTCACTTTTACTTAGTAATATTCAAAGCTCGAATTAAAGTTAAATCTTTAAACAAATCAATTTCGACATTCAATCATATCCAATTTCAACTTTTAAAGTCTCAACTTAATTATTTAACAAAATTCCTTTATCCAAAATTTATTTCAACATTCCAAACTCAATTTTTCGATGAATTCAATTACTATAAATCGATTTCTATTTATAACCTTTAAATCAAAACATTTAAATAAATTTCAAATCGACCATTTCAAAAATTATTAATTTAGCCAATTCGGTGTCCGTATATAATTTTCTATCCTATGGCCAAGCAGTTATTTATTTCAATTGAATGTCAGGGATGAACATATATTACTTAAATTTAATCACAGTATCATATGTATGCATAACAGGATCTATATAAGCAAATAAACATCCAAACACTCAATTATCAACCAATAGCATCCATCAAAATACATCATCCAATAAACAATACAATTCATGGCAGTTTCATAGTTATCAATGTTAGGTAATTTAATCGCAATTCAATTTTAACTTCAATTTAACTGTCAATTTAAATTTTTTTCTTCAACGGTTAACTCGAATGACAATCTATATGACAATTAAATTCTATCAAACAACGACTAATAAAATTCATAACACTTCATAATATCAAATTTAACTAGCATAAAGATATTTAGTACGTTGTGAGCGTTATAAAACACTCACTTTGATTTTACGATTTTAAGTTCGATTCAACTCAAAATTTTCTTTAGCTCCAAGCGATTCCAATCCAGCTCCATTGCGTAGTTCGTCCATACGATTGCAATGCAAAAAGTTTCGTCTGAATCCGACCTCGTATGAAAAAGATATGATAGTTTAAAGTTAACACGAAATTTTTTATAATTAATTACAACTTTAATTTAATATTTAAACCTAGAAGCATCACGGCCGTTCGCTCCCTATCAACAGATCCTGACCGCACTAGTTTCTTACTCTCCATCACGTACAGGAAAGCCGAACACGAGGAAACCCAATCACGCTCGCTAGGGTTTAAGGCCGCACCTCCCCTACTTCACTTCACAACGATCCACGACTTCCATCATGTAGGCCATCACCATAGCCCCCCACGGCCTGAGCGCGGCAGAGCTCTGCCCCCCTTTTTGCTTAGAAAAACGTGCTCAACTTCGGCCGTTTGAGCTTGATTTTCTGGCGATCTACCGCATCGATTTCCATCATAGCCGTTGAATTTGGAGATCGCTTCGAGCCTCACGTTTTCTTAGTTGATACTTTTCTCAAATTACTTGTGGATTTGAAGAGATCGAAGGGGGAAGATCAGTAAATTTCGGCCATTAAATTTATAAGCGGCGGCTGGCTATACTATAACCCTAGGTTTCCTTTTTTTTTATTTGTGATAAAAGGCTATTTATAGGAAACGACGAATATTATTTATCCGGCTTTTCCAAACTCCGAATTTCGCGCGGTAACTGACGTTCCTAGGGTTTATCCTGTGTTCCGGACACAATGGAACAGGTTTCAGAAGCTAATTCGATCGTCTGTGTGAGTTACGGAAATAAACGATCGATTTTAAATTAAATCGATTAAATTTATTTCTAAGCGTTTTGGCTTGCTCCGGACAAACTGTAAATCCGATTGACATGAAATTTGAAATCCTACAATAATATCCCATTACGGATCCGATGAAACTGGTTTCATCGAAGTTCGAGACCGTTTGAAAAATGACTATTTTAACTCGCCAAATTAATATTAAAACAATTTCAATGCGTTTCGAGCTGCCACGGTCAAACGACAACTCCGATTACTACGAAAATTGAAATCCGATAATAACAAATTATTACGGATCCAATGGAACTAGTTTCGTCCAATTCTGAAACTGTTCAAAATTTGGCTATTTTCCAGTCGATAATTAAATATTAAAATATTCAATTTTCACAAATTTACTTTTAATTCAATTTTAAAAGTTCTACAACATCATTCTTACTTTAATATGATACAATGAAATTTTGCAAGTCATTTTTTAATCATATTAACCCATTATTCAATTATCCAATAAATTCAAATTTTAAAATCTTATTAACTCTATTATAATCACAATATAACTTATATTCACTTTGGAAACCAATCTGAATCATATTAAATCAATTTCAATTATTCGCTCTATTTCCATATATTAAATTTCAATATCAAATTGATCATATCAAATTCGGAATTTAATTATTCAGCATTTGTAATATTAAATTTAAACAAATTTGATTATTCTTAAATCACCATCTTTTGAAATATTCAAAACGAACTTAAAATTTAACTTTTGAAACGAATTAAAATTATAGAACAACCATTTTCATCAAACAATTATTCGATTCCCATTATTCAATTATTCAATAAATTTCAAATATTAAATTTAAACAATTTAATTGTTCAATATTTGACGGATTTCAATATTGGATTTTTAAATAAATTTTTTATTATCAGTCGATTTACTATATTACATCAAATGAATTCCACATTATTATTTAACTACAGTTAGAGATAATGCACTCACCTAATATATAAACTTCCATTTCAATTGCAATTGGTTCACAATTTTAATTCGACTAACTAAATGAATATGTAGCTTAAATAATTATCACCGTTAACCTTTAATTACTAATAAGTTTATTATTTACAAACAAGTATCACAATTTCCTATACAATACAAATTCATTCAATTACCGTTGACCACATATTATTTCAATTGATTTGGGATTCCATTCAATTCATAAATAATTAACTTAGATAAATTTTGTTGCATTTCATTCTAGTTATTATTATTCCAAACGACTTATAATTTTTTTCTAACACTAAAATCACGAAAACTTATTAAATTAGCTATTTTAATTATCGAAAATTTATGGGTCGTTACATATATATATCATATACATACATACATACATATGTGTGTATCAGTTTTTAAATATGTAACTATATATTAGTTTACAGTATATGTATCAATTGAGTATTAACTATAAATTAGTTTACACTATAACATGTGTGTATATATAAATGTAACATGTGTGCGCGTATAAATTGGAAGCAAAATGAGAACTGAATATATTGCAAATTAGGAATGCAGTGAGTTATATATTCATATATCATATGTAGTAGTCGTAGAGTTTTGTATCAGACTATCAGCCATGTTAATTTAATATTGCATTTGATATTATATGAGTTAATTTACACTATACGAGTTTATTTGATACTATACATACACAATTTAAAACACAGATTAATATGAACATGTCACAAAGAAAATTTAATTAAAATTGTAAATTAAAACTAATACAAATTCAGTTTAAACACAATCCATGCATATAAAAGGATTAGATATGCTAAATTCCTCTATAAAGTAAAGGAAAATGGTATTTTCTAGTTTTATAACAGCATTGACAAACAATTTTTGGATATTAAGGTGAAAGTAACATACTCTACTTTTCAAAGACCGTTTGAATTATTTGCATAAATCCTAAACAAATGATCCTAGAAAAAACAAAAATTGAATAATACGTCTCCTAGAACAAAACAATTTTCAACCAAAATGCACTGTCCTCAAATGAGTCTACCCAACTCCACTTAATATGCACTTTTTAGCAAACAATGAACCAAATATCTACTGAAGATTTTTAGAATAATTATGCGCTAAACAAATGAAATTATTTGCAGTCCAAACATAGTTTTATTGCAGTTTGTTATGACCCCAGTTCGGTTAACAGCCCAGAGGAGGTCAGAGGAGAAATAGAATCCACTGCAGGCCAGAGTTCGTTGGAAAAGAAGGCAGAGATCATCAGAAGGGATGGCCATGGTGAAGACAAGAGAAATAATGCAGGTGTAACAGGAGCTTAAGGCCTGGGGTTAAAGAGCGTTGACTGTGTCAGCTGTGCATGTGCACGTGCACAACATGTACAGGGTGAAATGCCAGAATTTGTAGACTGCAGTTGATTATTTATTTTAACCAAGGTTAATATTTGTAAAATGAGTTAGTTAGAGCCGTTGTAATATACATTATAAATGTGGCTTAAGACCTTGCCGAGAATATATGAAGTTGATAAATAAAATAACTTTATTCTTTCTGTCTACTTGTTACTACAATATGCTTCCTTATTCTCTCTGTTTTTTTCTTATGTTCTGAAATCTGCACCGGTCTCATTATTAGTCTACTTCGAGATTACATCATCACTTCTTCCAGTAATTTAAATACCATTGCAGCAATTTTCCTCATCACCTCATTCTCTTTCTGTTTCATTGATATTACCATTCAAGAAACATCATCTTCCTTCCCCAATTCTCAGCCATTCCTTCCTCCCCGACCTATAAGCCACCACGACTACTACCAGAAAACAGTCAAAGGAACATGGGCCTGTCAAAGTGGTATCAGAGCTAGACCCGAAGGGTAATTTCAATGAACACCCTGACTCACCAAAGAATGATGACAACAGCAACATCACCATGCCTCCTCTTGATGACAAACCTAATCTGTGGGCTAGACAAGAGCATTTCAATGACAGAACCAACAACACACTCGAGAAACTTACTGAAGCACAGCAAGAACTTCATCAAAACACCCAAGAAATGAATGGAAAAATAGATCTACTGTCAGCGGCATTGGAATCTTTCATGCAAGAAATAAGGCAAAACAAGAAACACCCCTCCCATGGCCATCAAGAATCATCCAAAAACACCCCGTACGTCCCACCCTTCCAAAGAGTTAACCACAGAAATGAAAATTTTCCAATTCCTATCCATGATCATCGCACCCAAGGGCTTGCAAGACTACCCGGTATTCTACGTTCTCCCTCCTTATTACAGCATACTACCATTAAATTGGAATTTCCTATCTATTCTGGAGATGATACTGTTATAGAATGGATTGACCAAGTGGAACAGCTGTTTAGATACCACCACACCCCTGAAATCGAATGGGTGCCTACCTATTCATTTCACCTTAAAGATGATGCTCGAAAATGGTACAAATGGTTAACAAATAATGTCAAGAATCATGATATTTGGAGAATTTTCAAGGAGGAAATCATTTTCAGGTTTTCTCCTCCAGAATTAAAGAAGCCTTTCGGAGCTTTTGCAAATCTAAAACAACTTTCTTCTATTCAGACTTATCTCACCAAGTTCGAACAACTGCAAGGACTTCTCCCCTACCTTCATCCCGATTATGTCTTTGATAAATTTATGGATGGATTAAAAGAAGGCATTAGAATCGATATTCAAGCCGCTAGACCAGCAAACTTCAAGGAGGCAGTTTCGTTAGCAAAGATTTATGAACAGAGATGGGTAAATCCTAAGAAGCCTTATAAGCCCAATCCGCCCTCACAATTAACCTTATCTAAAAATCTTCCAATTAAGAATTTTAGAGCCATCAATCCGAGCACATCAACCAACAAGAATTCTGCTACTACATATGCTATCAAATTCAAGAGTTTGACTCCAGAAGAGATCCTGGATAGGAAAAGAAAAAATCTTTGTTATGACTGCAGTGAAAAGTGGCATCCTAATCATCATTGTAAGACCAAGCAGGTCTATGTTCTTGAAGGAGTTATGAATTTAGACAGTGATGTAGAGGAAGAAGATAATGGAGAAACTTGCAATGAAGAGATTCCAGAAGTCAAGGAGGAAGAACCAATCCCAGCCATTACATTTCATGCAACGTGTGGTATTCCAACTCTACACACAATCAAGGTATGTGGTGCAATTTATGGGAAACCAGTCCAGATACTCATTGACTCGGGTTCTACACATAATTTTGTGGATTGTAACTTGGCAAAGGTGCTTCAGTTAATAGTAGATGATTCAAAAAAATTTGAGGTGTTAGTGGCGAATAGTGAAAGGCTGCAGGGTGCAGGTTGGTGCAAATAAGTTATGTTAAAATGTCAAAACTGTTGTATGCCTGTGGATCTTTTATTGCTACCACTAGATGGGTGTCATACTGTACTTGGGGTTCATTGGATGAAGGCTTTAGGTGAAGTTACTTTGAACTTTACCAAATTACAAGTCAGGTTTAATTATCAAGACAAGCCATATGTATGGCCAGGAATCCAACCAGAGGGCATGAAACTTGTGGATAAAAAGGCTATACAAAAGGATTGTGTCCAAGGAAAACTAACTATGATGTTGTGTACGTATTCTCTAGATGAAAAACCACAGGTGATCACCGAAGCAGTTAAACACCTTCTTGATGAATTCCCACAAATTTATACCCCATCAGCCTCTCTACCTCCCCCAAGATCCCATGACCACAAAATATCATTAAGCCCTGGTTCTAAGCCTGTATGCCTCAAACCTTATAGGCACTCGCACCACATAAAGAATGAGCTAGAGAAAATCATTCAGGACATGTTAAACTCAAGAATCATCAGGCCTAGTTGCAGTGCATACTCTTCGCCTATAGTTATGGTGAGAAAAAAGGATGGGTCTTAGAGACTGTGTATTGATTATAGAGGGCTTAACAGCATCACCATCAAAGATAAGTTCCCAATACCTCTTATAGATGATTTGTTTGATGAATTGTTTAGGGTTAAATATTTTACTAAGTTGGATTTAATGTCTGGGTACCATCAAATAAGGCTATCTGAGGAGGATATACACAAAACTGCATTTAGGACACATGATGGGCACTATGAGTTTCTAGTAATGCCTTTTGGTCATGTGAATGCACCCTCCACATTTTAGTCATAGATTAATACAATCTTTAAACCATATCTCAGAAAGTTTATATTGGTGTTTTTTGATGATATACCGATTTATAGCCAAGCTATGCTTGAGCATATGGAACATATTAAAATTGTTTTTCGGGTCCTATTGGAGCATCAGTTGATAATTAAGCTATCAAAGGGTTCATTTGCTAAAGAATCAGTTGATTATTTGGGACATATAATAACAGTTGATGGTATAGCTGTAGATTTTAGCAAGGTACAGGCTATTAAGGAGTGGCCCATTCCATCATCACTTAAAGCTTTAAGGGGGTTTCTAGGCCTTACTGGCTATTATAGAAAGTTTATCAAGCATTATGGCCTAATTGCAAACCTCTTACAAACTTATTGAAGAAAGATTCTTTCAAGTGGAGTGGCCAAGCTACAGTGGCTTTTGAAAGTTTGAAGTAGTGTCTCATGTCCCCTCCCGTACTAGCTCTACCAAATTTTAATGGGCCATTTATTGCAGAATGTGATGCTAGTGGTATAGGAATAGGGGATGTACTGTTGCAAGATAATAAACCCATTACCTACTTGAGTAAAGCCTTGTAAGGAAAAAGTTTAAATCTCTCAACCTATGAAAAGGAGCTTTTGGCGTTGATGTTGGCAACCAAAAAATGGTCTCAGTATCTATTAGACAGGCAATTCATCATAAGGACCGATCATCAAAGTTTAAAGCATCTTCTGACTCAGAGGCTTCACACTGGCATTCAAGGTAAATGGATGGCACGGTTGCATGGTTTTGACTATAAGGTGGAATATAAAAGTAGGAGAGAAAACATTGTGGCTGATTCCTTATCCAGAAGGGATGAGGACACCCAACAGTACATGCATATTTCTAGAGTACAAGCCACATGGCTACCTGAACTCAAGGGCACTCTGAAAAACTCCCTTCTATACTTGGAAATAATTAGAAAGATTTCTACAGTGGACTCTGTAGCTAATAAATATAAGCTAGTAGACGGTCTGCTCTTCTACAAGGGAAAAATATTGGTTGACCATCACAATACTGAGCTACTGGATATTATTATCAACGAATTTCATGCTACCCCACTCAGTGGTCATTCTGGCATTAAGGCTACCACGAAGAGAATAAAAGCAGTATTTTATTGGAAAAAATGAAAAGGCAGGTGGAAACATTTGTCAAGGAATGTGATGTTTGTCAAAGAAACAAGTGTAAAAATATACATATCCCTGGACTGCTACAACCATTGCCTATTCCTAAGAAAATTTGGACTAATATCACCATGGATTTTATCACATGTCCACCTAGAAGCCAAAGATATACTATAATCTATGTAGTGGTGGATAGACTGTCTAAGTATCCTCATTTTTTCCCTCTGTCTCATCCATATACAGCCCAAGGAGTGACCCAAGTATTTTTTGATGGTGTTTTTAAATTACATGGAATGCCAATTTCAATTATTAGCGACAGGTACTCTCTTTTCACTAGTACATTTTGGAAGGAACTATTTAAACTTCAAGGCAGCACACTCAAACTTAGCACCGCCTACCATCCCCAAACTGATGGCCAGACTGAGGTCACCAATAGAGTTTTGGAAGGCTATTTGCGGTGTTTTGTAAGTCATAAACCCTCAGAGTGGTCGATATGGCTAACACTGGCCGAGTTTTGGTGTAATACCACATGGAAGACAGCCACTAACATGACCCCTTTCCAAGCTGTGTATGGGATATTACCTCCTTCACTACTCACTTATATCCCAAATACTGCTAAAGTACCGCACGTGGAAGAGATACTATATTCAAGGGAAATCATTCTGCAGTTTCTAAAAGATAGTTTGAATTATGCTAGAGAGAGGATGAAGAAACACGCTGATGATAAGAGAACAGAAAAAAAATTTGAAGTGGGTGACTGGGTTTATTCAAGGCTGCAACCATATAGACAGATAACCGCAAGGACTCAGAAGACACATAAATTATCACCTAGGTTCTATGGTCCATATGAAATAGAAAGGAAAATTGGTGAGGTTTCCTATCAACTTAAGCTACCACCTAAAGTAAGAATACATCCAGTATTCCACGTATCCCAATTGAAGAAAAAGTTAGGTACTGGAGTTATTGTACAGGAAAATGTTCCCAATTTCATTGATGAATTGGTTAAGGAACCTGAATGCATTTTAGATAGAAGAATAGTCCCTCTCAACAATAGACCTGTAGTTCAAATCTTGGTTAAGTGGAAGGAGCTGCCCGAATCAGAGGTCACTTGGGAGGAATATTGGGAAATGATCAAGAAATTTCCAGCTTTGGACCTTGGGGCAAGGTCCATTCTTCAAGGAAAGGGGAGTTGTTATGACCCCAGTTCGAGTAACAGCCCAGAGGAGGTTAGAGGAACAATAGAGTCCACTACAGGCCAGAGTTCATCGGAAAAGAAGCCAGAGATCATCAGAAGGTATGGCCATGGTAAAGACAAGAGAAATAATGCAAGTGTAGCAAGAGCTTAAGGCCTGGGGTTAAAGAGTGTTGACTGTGTCAGCTGTGCATGTGCACGTGCACAACATGTACAGGGTGAAATGCCAGAATTTGTAGACTGCAGTTGATTATTTATTTTAACCATGGTTAATATTTGTAAAATGAGTTAGTTTAGAGTCGTTGTAATATACATTATAAATGTGGCTTAAGACCTTGCTGAGAATATATGAAGTTGGTAAATAAAGTAATTTTATTCTATATGTCTACTTGTTACTGCAATATGCTTCCCTATTCTCTCTATTATTTTCTTATGTTCTGAAATCTGCTCCGGTCTCATTATTAGTCTACTTCGAGATTACATCATCACTGCTTCCAGTAATTCAAATACCACTGCAGCAATTTTCCTCATCACCCCATTCTCTTTCTGTTTCATTGATATTACCATTCAAGAAACATCATCTTCCTTCCCAAGTTCTCAGTCATTCCTTCCTCCTCAACCTATAAGCCACCATGACTACTACCAGAAAACAGTCAAAGGAATATGGGCTTGTCACGGTTACAAAATATACACTGGTAGATGTCATGAGACTTATTAATCTGAAGAAAATGTTGTGGCTTCAACCAAACTAAAATTATAACACAATAAAAACTAAACTACATAAAAATGTTAAAATTAAAACTCACATTCCTCGTCCTACTAGCGTTCACCATAGATCAAAACAAAGGATTCCAGGTAGCACTGAAGCAAGACAAAGGCAGCGACGCAATGGCATACTATGGATCTATTTGAATTTTAAAGGAAAGTTTTGGATTTTGGAAAAAGGCAGATCTAGGGTTTTATTTTTCTAGTAGAATGAGATAAAATGAGCTAAAAGCGGCGGTACGAGTATGAAGGGAAGGGGTTAGGGTTATTGGGCGGGCCAGATTGCAAAATTTTGGTACGAACAATTTTTTTTTCGGTTAACGGTTAACTGAAATGAATGATGTCACTAACCGTAAACCGATACAACTTTGGTCGGTTAACTTTGGTCGGTTAATCGAATATGTCGGTTAAAACAGTTTGGTTAAGGTCGATTAAATCGGTTAAATGCCCACCCCTATTAGTTTTCTTACGCCAACTAAAAGCTATTGGTTATTTTGGGCCAAGATATATCAAATGATCCAACAGTCTTCTAATCCATTTAGAACAATACGGTAACGTTCTCCTAAGATCGATAAGAGAAAAATGTCAACGGTCTCCTTAGAACGGTAAAAGAGAAGAATAATGGTCTACTAAAATCGGTTGAAGAAAATATCAACGGTCTCCTAAAAATGGTAGGAGAAAAACATGGGTCTGCAAACTGCAACGAGTTCCTTTGGATGCATAACTCTAAAATTTGTCCTTAATAGGCAGTGCCCTACCCATTGGAATCGCGGATCTGACCAACTGAGGGCTTAACGGTTGGAGGATAGAGCGTGGCTATATCCCAATCTCCATCCAAAATCTGGTTTAAAATAAATTGAGCGAGTCTTTTTTTTATCGATCCAAGGCATCCTAACACAATTTGGTCCACCTGATCTTTTGGATGCAATTCTACTCACTCAGGAGTATAAGTCTGACCACATCCACCATTGAAATAACCTTAATTGTCATCGGTTTCCCCAAGGCCAAAATGTTGGATGATAGCATTTAACACAAAGGTGGATATGCCAACAAAATAATAACTAATCAAAGTGTAAAGATAAACATATAACGCATTAGCAACCATCCGAATACAATTTAAATGTGATAATCAATTTATACACAAAATTACTTATTCAAAGTAATAACTTTCTTCATTAATAACTCTTTTAAAAATAGGCTAAAGCATTCTCCCTTTCCTTTGAAAACTTATGAAAGACTAAACAAAATCATCCCTTTTTGAAGTAAAGTTTCGCTTAACATAGAGTTAAAATCTTTCCAACGTTATAAAATGGTTAGCATTTCTTTCAAAATCGTATCATATCATGCTAAATTCCAAGCTTTTGCATGTTAAAAATATAGGATATTGTTTCTTAAAGGATTTCATGTTTTTGTGAGTTAAAAATATTGACTATCGCCTATCAAAACAAATGGTCGTCTTGCCTTGAAAAACATGGCCATCGTGCTTTGCCAAAATATATAGCTTACATATGTTAAGAAAATATAGTCGTCAAGCATTCACAAAACATAGCTTTCGCGTATTATGAAAATATAGCTTCCGAGCTTTAAAAATAGTTTTCATGGGTTAACTCCCATGGAGCCATTGTGCGTTAACAAAACAAAGTCATCATGCCTTAAAACATAGCTTTCGAAAATTTATTAAAATAGTTGTTGGCACTTGACAAATTTTTAGTCTTTGGAGGTTGATAAAGATATGGCTATTATGAGTTAATAGAAATATAGCTTTCGTGAGTTAATAAAACAAGGCCATTGTGGATTAAAAAAAATAACTTTCGTCTGTATTCAGTTAATAAAGCAAAAGTCAATGTATTTTAAAGCAGATAGCAATCATGTGTTAAAGTAGCAGTCATTGTGTGTTACCGCATAAAGCTCTTAAATGCTGATAAAACCATAGCTATCATGGGTAAAAGCTATCATGAGTTAATATAGCATTACCGTAATTATTTACAAAACTGTTTCATTGCCATTCAACGGTATAAACTTTTCACCAAACCAATATTATTTGTCAAAATCTCATTGAGCAACAAATATGTTTATAGAATCCTTGCAAAATTTCATAACGGAAAACTTTACTTTTATGTTCCAAGGTATAATTTAAATTATGTTATTTATTATACTTTGCAAATAAAGTCATTTTGCATAAAACAATTTATATTAAACTATAGTCATTGGGAAAAATCCACAAAAATTCTCAAAAATAAATATTTATTTTCTTAAGAACATGTTAAAATTTCATGTCAAAATAAGTGTTCACCGTATTTTAAATAATTAAATTCCAAATCTACCATTATTTTCCTTAGAAAATTAACAGTAATTCTAAAAATATGAAATTTAAATTATATGTACAAAATAATAATTCGAACATCTTATCAAAATTTTTGAACATTTGAATATCAAAAACTTAGGTAGTGTTTGGTTTAAAAACAAATTTTATATTTTCGGTTTTTAATATGTATCTCAAATAAGAGAAGAATGAAGGCACGATGGAGGGGATGAAAGAAAGACGGATGAGAGGACGAAGGGAATGGAGGAACGATGGAAGGATGGATTATTTCACGTGCTTGTGTCTTTTCCTAAAATAGGAAAATTAAAAAAAAATAATATTTTTTATTTTGTATGTTAACTTCATTTTCGACAATATAAATGCGTCATGTGCATTTTTGTACGGACGAAAACCCAAACTAAAAATAACAAACCAAACATTAGTTTAGTTTTTCACCCCAAAACTCTTGAAGAAAATTTCTCAAATTCCTAAGGAAATTCATAAACTCGTATAGGCATGATATTCTACAATAAAATTCGGATTTATTCTTAATTCCGGACCAAACATACCAACAACAAATAGGTACAAACATTATTTACTTTTTAACCTTGCTGAATTGATGGTATTTGTCTTGGCTTTCTTTTTCCTCTTGAAAATTTTCTTCTTAGTTGATTATGGTGGTCGGTCTTCTTTTGTTATATTTTACTTTGAGAACGAAATGGAACGATTAAGGCCGGAAAGAGATTATAACATAATGTTTATTCTTCCTCTTCTACCCTTTTATTTATGTTAATTAAAGCATATTTCTTTATGCCATTATGTTTGTTATAGTTATTATGACCAGCTCAATTTAATTAATATAGCAAATCCAACATTTCCAACTGTTATTCCATAATTACATATTTATATAACGTGCAATAAAAATTAAAGGTGTTTACACTATTCATTTCGAAAATGTAGTGTACTTGTCAACTCAATTTCGTTAGAAATGCTTAGGGAAATTAATGTAATGTCATAACTGGTCTTGAGAGGGAAAATCATAATTTGAATACATAACCTCAAATATGTGCATTATTACAATATAACTTTCACAAATCACGATAACACGCATTCATCTTATGCAATACATTAACAGCCTACAAATCTGACAGTAAATCCTGATTTTCAAATTAACTAAAAGATGTTTGTTAAATCAATGTATACAGGGATACCTTACTCTCTAAAAAAATAGAAGACCTAAAAAAAGAAAAGCACTAGGATACATAAAAAAAGGCGGGTTCTCAGGCAGGTTCATAGAGACCCAACATCTGTCCATCAATGCATCTCAAAGCTGCAACCTGCACAACTTGTCTTACATAAGAAGAATATATATAACATAATTTACATGTAACAGTGCTTCTATTCAGTTTTCTCCTACATGATAATATTCCTTGACAAAGCCAAAAAATGATAGAAAAAACTAAATTCAAAGCATACTACTAGTTCTATTACCTTGCCACGAATTTCATGTTTAATAGGACCATCAAGCTCTGCTCCTAAAGACATTAACCTTGTAACTGTGTGGTTTATGTCAGTAACCATGAAGGATAGCATAGAAGAAAAACCCTTCTGCATCGAAAAATCACTGTCATATACATGTTAGTGAGCTAATAATATACCGTACCAATATAAAACAAAACTTTCTTGGGCAAATACTAATATTCAAATTACAAATGATTCAAGCAGCATGTTCGAACACACACATAAGGAGGTATTGGTTATGTTGATACAAAAGAATGATTTTAGCATACCACTTGCAGTAGACACTTTAGCATGGTTTACACAATTTTAAGAGAGTGAGTGTGTTATGTGGCTTTCAAATTAGAAATGAAATAAGCGTCTTAGGGTTACTCGCTAAAGGTCCCATATTTTGCTCTTCCTAACATAAAATTAAGTGTCCTTAGCAAGACTATAATTTTATGACACTTGTGATATGTACATGCCCATAGAAGTATATTTCAGCGTAAATATTTAATTTTTATAATACAACAACAATAACAAAGTCATTATTCCCAAACAAGTTGGGGTCGGCTAAAGATGGAACCCAAAACTAAATGGAAATAAAATAAAATTAAAAGCTATAACAATAACAACAATAAAATAAGTAAATTAATAATAATAACTAAGTAAAATAAAATAAAATAAAAAATGTATATGTATATATAAGAGGAATGATCAAAAACTAAACCTACGTCTTAGGCTCATGTTCTCTAGTCCTATAATCTAAAACTCAACGCTCATGGTTCTGGTACGTAAATCGCTAACTTTCACTCGCTCCGATCCGTCACCAGCTCTTCGGATATACCCCAATCCTTCAAATCCCTTTTTACTACTTCCTCCCACGTTAATCTTGGTCGACCTCTACCTCTTTTTGGGCAATCAACGCGGCCTATAACTCCAACACGCACGGGTGCCTCGGGAGGCCTTCGTTGAAGATGTCCAAACCATCTTAAGCGATGTTGAATTAGCTTCTCCTCGATTGGTGCTACTCCAAGTTTATCACGTATATCATCATTTCTAATTCGGTTTCTTCTTGTATGACCGCAGCTCCATCGCAGCATACACATCTTTGCTACGTTTATCTTTTGGACGTGTTGGCTTTTAGTAGGCCAACATTCTGCACCATACAACATCGCAGGTTTGATTGCCGTTTTGTAGAACTTTCCTTTAAGCTTTTGTGGGACCTTCCTGTCACAGAGAATCCCAGACGTTTGTCGCCATTTCACCCATCCCGCTCGAATTCTAAAACTAACATCTTCATCAATCTCACCATTATACTGCAACATTGATCCAAGATATCGAAATGATTCCTTCTTGGGAACTATAATAATTTTTATAATAATAATATTATTTTTCATGTAATATTGCTTATTATTAAGTTTGCAAAATTTATGATACGGTAGTGATTATATTATTATTGCACTCTAAATAAAATTTTAAACATGTTATAGTAAAGTACTAATGATAATAGTAATCTGTAAGAAAGAATAAGATCGACATAAATTTTAGGAGTAGAAAAATTGAATGCCAGAAACAGAAAAACATATCTTGAAAAGAAAATTCCAATTTTATTTATGGTTTAAACTTTGAGAATAAAAGATGTAATAGTTCAATATTGCACAAAAAGAGGGAGGAAAAAACATTTCATACAGCAAGATAAAATTACATAAAAATGAAGAATCAATGATATAAACTCAAAAAAAATTAAGATCTTTTTTATTTTTATTTTTTTGGAAAGTTGATGTTTTGGATATTGATTATAAGAATAGAAAATAAAATGGAACAGGAGAAAATATATATATATATATATATATATATATATATATATATATAAAAGGATCACAACTAGAACTCAGACCCATGAAATGTGATAACCTTTTCTGAATATTTTGCCATCTCGTAAGTTTCATCTACTTCTAAGTTTTAAGAACAGAAACAAAATAAGCGCTTTAGGTGATTAATTGCTAAAGCCATCCCATTTTGCTCTTCCAAGTATATGATCTAAAAAATTCAATGCCATCAGCAATACCTCAACTTTATGTACTAATACTTTGGCACGTGTGATATCTACATGCACATAAAAGTATTTTTGAACAAAAAATAATTAATTTTAATAATAAAATTTTAATTTTTCATGTAATATTGCTTATTATTAATGTGGCTGGTGGTGATCATATAACTGTTGCAGTCTATGTAAAATTTAAACATGTTGAACTTTTCTTAAAAAAACAGTTTTAATTTGTAAGAAAACAACAGTTTTAGATAAATATAAAGCATAAAAAATTAAATGTCAGAAGAAGAAAATTTCACATCTTGAAAATATTGATTTTAATTTACGTTTTACCCTTGACATATAAAAGATGTATTAACTCATATTGCATACAGAAAACTTCTCATAAAAAAACAAGATGAAATTATACAAAATATAGAATCCATTTATTATAAATCCAAAATAAATGAAAATATTTGAAAAGGCCATGTATAAGAACAGAAAAAAACATAAACATGGAACAAGAAAGGAAAAAAAAAACAGCTATAACTCAAACCCATGGCATGATAATCTTTTATTAATATTTGTCATCTCATGTGTTTCACCAGCATTTACGATTAAGAAAAAAGGGCAATCTAGAAGGGCTGCCTTTAAAAAATGTGAAATCAAAGGTACTACACCAAACAGTTAAAGTGGATTATGCATAAAGTTATTTATTGTGATGTGACAATTCTTTTATGCATAGAGCTGTGGTCAGCTACTCGCAACAAGCATTTCTGAATTGGTACATAAGGCTAACGATTATTTAAGAGGATGTTTGGTTGATTTGTCTAGATAATAAAGTGTTTGAAGAGGATGTGTAATGCAACATACAAAATTATCTAGAACGATAATGATATAACATGCTTTTTGTGCAGTTGCTATTTTGAACGGCATCTTAGACTTTATCACACCATCTACGCTACTATGTACCGAAGTGAAAATAACACTTAACCCTTGCCTTGTGCTACGAAGTGCCTTTCACAACCGATATTGCTACTGCCAGATTATTCTCAAAAGTCTCTAATATTTAGTGGATTATTTCCTACTCAAACTAAGATTTGCCTGTTCACCTCTGAATATGTATGTGTGTGCATATGTATGTATGTATGTATGTATATATGTATGTATATATGTATGTATATATGTATATGTATGTGTGTGTGTGTGTATGTGTGTATGTGTGTGTGTGTGTGTCAGGAGAAGCCATCCAACAAAAGTTAGGGCACACGACGACAAACACTCTAGAATACATATTGAAACACCAGAAAAAACAAAAGTTATGAAAATAATAAATGAGAAGAATACCTAGAGCTATGCATAAGAGCAAGTTTAAAAGGATGATCCGAATGGATAATAAGCTCAGCCCATCTAGGCGTACAAACATCCACTTTTAAACCCAACCCGTCTTGTGAATAAAATCTTGCAGCCTTTGGCACGTCTTTGTGTAGTTGAAGAATCCATCTGAATACTGCTGCACCGCCTGATGTTGCCGTTGTGGTGGCGGCCATCTGTTTTTTCCTTACAAGTTCAAATATAAGGATCATAGTTAGATTTCCGGTTGTGATTACAAGTTTGATTTGAACAGTGTAGACCAAAAATACACTCCTTTACCTGGTCTACAGAAAACACATACAAATATGATGTATATTCAAAAAAAGCACCAACATTGTACATCGCAATCTAGAAAAAAATCAGCCATTGACATTGTACGTGCAACAAAATAAAGTTTGCTCGGCAAATGTAAGCGGAGCAAACCATTTTGATTCACTTGGTCTTTATATGGCCAATACAAGTTTCGCTGGTTTTTGATAAGCTGAACTGTTTGGAGAAAACACGGTAAAGAAGAAGAAAAAAAAATTGTAGTGAATAATTAGGAGCATACAGAATTAACCGATCAAATCGATTCATTTCATTCAGTATGGTTCGATTATAAAACTAAATTTGTTTGAATTTGGTGTGTAAAGTAAAATTTGTTTTTTAGTTACTAGTTTAACTGAATCAACCGACCTTTTATTGTATTATCCAAATATATGGTATAGTAATGCTTTTAATAATTGGTTTAGTAATAAGAAACAAAATCTACCTATTGAAAATAGATCAAATTTTCTTATAAACATTAAAAAAAAAATACTCAATAAAAATATTTCCAAACGCAAATTTATGTTTTTCTTCGAGTAATCAATCAGCTGAATGATAAAATATGATAATTCCCTTATCTACCTTTACAGTTTGGTTAAACTGGTTATTGGCTGAATTAACCAAAATTAATTCAGTTCGGTCTTGGTTTTTTTTTTAATTCCAATTCAGTTTGACATTTGTTACTTTAAAACCGGCCAAACCAACCAAACACTCCCCTCTACGTATAAATTTTGGTCAGGGTACACCAACTCATACCATAGACCTACATGTATTAGATATGCGCATTTTAAAGCAATATACACTGAATTTCAACTTTTTTTTGGCTTTAATCCACTCTACTTTTTCATAATAATTTAATAAAGTAAGCATTATTGTAGAATATCAACATGTCAATACATGCGTTTTGAACCAATTTTAATATACAATGCAATGCTTTTGTTAATGACACAAAAATATTCCAAAACGGTCATAATTTATTATAAAGATAGTGTGTTGTTAAGAGCACACACAACCCTTCTTTCTAACACCAGCACTAAAAAACACCACAACTTAACATCACTTTCACCTCTTAATACCCAACTCCCCTCTGTAGGCTACCATTATTGCATCTCATTCATTTCATTTCTACATCAATTTGAAAATCAAATTCCTCAAAGAACTCTTAATCCTATATTAAGAGCTGTGAAATTCATTCAAAGTCAACCAAAATGGCACCAGCGTCGTTTGCAATCAGACACATTGCAACCATTTACGTCGCCAACAGCTCTCCTTCATTTAGTATTTTTGAAAAAAAATCTGTGTTTTCATTTTTTATTTTGAATTCGATATTAATGAGTTAATATGAGGGTTGAGATAAATTTTAGTTGGTATTTGATTATTCGATATTAATGAGTTAATTACTTTTAGTAGTGGCCAACACTTTAGCCAGATTGACTTTGTCCTTACTAGAAGAGACGACAAACGAGCTTGTGTATATTGCAAAGTCATACCTGGAGAATGTGTCGTCTCACAATATCAGCTTTTGTTTTCCAAGTTTCGTCTCCGAATACGTGTTCAACATGGTAAAGGAGCCAAGATTAGTCGGACGAAGTGGTGGAAGCTCAGAGGAGATGTCTCACGGGTGTTTAAGGATAGAGTGATGGCAGAAGGGGCATGGAATATGGAAGGAGAAGCAAATCACATGTGGGGTGAGATGGCAAGACGCATTCGGAAAGTGGCTACCGATGTGTTTGGAATAGCGAAAGGAAATAAACGCGAACTTAAAGATTCTTGGTGGTGGAAATGTGCAAAAGGCTATCAAAGAGAAGAAGGAATGCTATAAATGCTTACATCATCACAGGAGCGAGGACAACATGCAAAAGTACAAAGTGGTAAAGAAGAACACAAAGAGAGCGGTGAGTGAAGCACGAGGTCGAGCGTATGAAGATCTATACCATAATCTAAGTACGAAGGATGGTGCGAAAAACGTCTATAGGATAGCTAAGCTCCGCGAGAGAAAGACAACAGACTTCAACCAAGTTAAATGCATCAAAGATGACAATAATAGACTTTTGGTGAAGGACGAGGAGATAAAAAATAGATGGAGAGATTACTTCGACAAGCTATTTAATGAAGAAGGTGATAGCACTATGATCGAGATAGACGACTCTTCGGATGACACCTGTAGACATTTTGTTCGGAGATTTCAAGAATCCGAGGTAAAAGAAGCACTAAAACGGATGAAAGCAGGCAAGGCATTGGGGCCTGATGACATCCCCATTGAGGTGTGGAGATGCCTTGAAGATGCAGGGATAGCCTGGCTAACTAAGTTGTTCAATAATATTTTCAAATCAAACAGGATGCTAGATGAGTGGAGGAGAAGCATACTAGTTTCAATTTTTAAGAATAAAGGAGATATCCAAAGTTGCAATAACTACAGAGGAATTAAACTTATGAGTCATACAATAAAGCTTTGGGAGAGAGTCATTGAACATAGATTAAGAAGAATGACAAGTGTTTCAAAAAACCAATTTGGCTTCATGCCTGGAAGGTCCACCACAGAGGCAGTTTTCTTGATAAGACAACTTATGGAGAGGTTTAGGAAGCAAAAGAAGGATTTACACATGGTATTTATCGGTTTGGAGAAAGCTTATGACAAGGTACCGCGAAAGGTGATGTGGTGGGCTCTGAAAAAGAAGAGAGTCCCAATAAAGTACATTACACTTATTAATGATATGTACGATGATGTTGTGACTAGTGTCAGAGCATGCGATGGTGAAACTAGTGACTTTCCCATTAACATAGGATTACATCAAGAGTCAGCTTTGAGTCCCTACATTTTTGCTCTAGTGATGGATGAGGTGACGAAGGACATACAAGGTGAGATTCCTTGGTGTATGCTATTTGCTGATAATGTTGTGCTAATTGATGAAAGTAGGATTGTGGTTGATAGACAACTGGAGTTGTGGAGACAGACTTTAGAATCGAAAGGATTTAGACTTAGCAGAACTAAAACAGAGTATATGAAGTGCGGGTTTAGCGGTGTCAGGTCAGAGGATGGAGATGTCACTCTGGCCGGACAAATTGTTCCCAAGAAGGAATCATTTCGATATCTTGGATCAATGTTGCAGTATAATGATGAGATTGATGAAGATGTTAGTTTTAGAATTCGAGCGGGATGGATGAAATGGCGACAAGCGTCTGGGATTCTCTGTGACCGGAAGGTCCCACAAAAGCTTAAAGGAAAGTTCTACAAAACGGCAATCAATCCTGCGATGTTGTATGGTGCAGAATGTTGGCCTACTAAAATCCAACACGTCCAAAAGATAAACATAGCAGAGATGCGTATGCTGCGATGGAGCTGCGGTCACACAAAAAGAGACCGAATTAGAAATGATGATATACGTGATAAACTTGGAGTAGCACCAATTGAGGAGAAGCTAATTCAACATCGCTTAAGATGGTTTGGACATCCTCAACGAAGGCCTCCCGAGGCACCCGTGCGTGTTGGAATTATAGGCCGCGTTGATTGCTCAAAGAGAGGTAGAGGTCGACCAAGATTAATATGGGAGGAAGTAGTAAAAAGGGATTTGAAGGATTGGGGTATATCCGAAGAGCTGGTGACGGATCGGAACGAGTGGAAGTTAGCGATTTACGTACCAAAACCATAAGCATTGAGTTTTAGATTATAGAACTAGAGAACATGAGCCTAAGACGTAGGTTTAGTCTTCGACCAATATTACTATTAGTATCATTATTGCTATTAGTATTATTATTATCATTCCTCTTATATATGCATATACATTTTTATTCTATCTTATTTTACTTAGTTATTATTATTTACTTATTTGACTTTATTTTATTATTGTTATTGTTATAACTTTTAAATTTATTTATTTATTTATTTTTTCAATTTAATTTTTGGTTCCATCTCTAGCCGACCCCAACTTATTTGGAAATAACAGCTTTGCTGTTGTTGTATTTGATTATTAATTCATGTTAAGTTTTAATTAGAATTCGAGTTAATTTTGTTTTTACGAACCTGGTTTTACTTAGGGATGAAATACAGGTTGTCAATCATAATTTATGGAGACGTATTTAGGAATGCAGTTGAATGGATTTCGATAATGTGGAGATTAGTGTAAAACTCAATGTGGTAATAGAAAGCAGGTAATTTTATTTAAAAATTTAAGGTATTAGAAAGAAGTTTTATGGATGCTTTTAGCAACGCACTAAAGATAAGATTTCGGTTTTTTTAATATTTATCACAATAATGAATAAATTTTGGGGAGAAAAGGCTAATAAGAGGTTTTAGGAACATAATAAAGAGAAAAATGATCGCCACTTTGAAGAATCCATTTGGATAAGACAAAGAGTTTCAAAATAGTTTATTGAAAAGGATATTAGAAGCAAAAAAAAGTATAATCACAAAGAATTATAAAAAAGAAAGAGCTTAAAATAATTAATAGTAATAATCAAATGATAGGATTTGAAAAATCAAATAGTAAAATTAAAAATAGGTTAGAAAATAGGGGAATCCATGAGAAATAGTAACCGTATATAATTCACTGAAGTTTCAATTTTTTTTCTTTTTAAATATGTAGAAGACATTACATTTAACATATAAAAACATATTGCTTTCTAAATCGATATTGCAAATCATGTATGTAATATAAAGGTTTACTCAGAAATAAAATATGAATGAACATTTGTGAATGGAATTCTAGTTTAAGCACAAATGAATTACTTATAGTTATAACGTTCCATTAAATGTTATCAATAACATAAGATTGTGTGCCACAATTTTTACGTGTACATGTAAAGCATGAAAATTATCTCCTATTCGTTATTGATTAAAAAAAATTGTCAAACTTCTAAAATCTTACTACTTATTTAGTTTATATCATAAAAATCAAGCAAACATCGCCATAGAATAAGATAATGTTTTAATAAATAAACAATGGTCGTGATAATATAATAAAATTTATTCTAGAAAAGTTAACATTATTTCACAAAAAAAACTCTGCAAAACATATAAGAAAAAATACCTATTTTTTTTTAGTTTATACCTTAAGCCATCTCCGACCCATTCAAGGGCCTTGAAAATTCAACTTAGAAAATATAACTCCTGCTTAGGTTGAATTTTAAAAAGCACCCCCATCGGTTATACACTTATATTGAATAAGTGTTTGGCTTTAGAAGCTTGTTCAATAAGCGTCCAAGGCTTACGTACTTAAAATTCACTCTACCCCCATTTTCCCCGCACCTTTGTTCGATTTTTTCGTTTTTACTCAAAAATGATTAAAAAAATGATGTCATGAACGCAAATGATTGAAAGACAAAACATCTGTGCGCGACATAGTTATGAAAGACACACCAAGACGCGCACCATTGCGAATGGCGCAGTGCGGTATTTGGGCTTTTTTTTCCTTGTGGCACGGCGCACATGAAAAGACACGGCGAATGACGCACGGCGTAGAGATGGCACACGGCGGAGAATGGCACCACTTTTCATTATATTTTTTTATTTATTCTTTTTTTTTCATTTTTTATAATCCAAACTACATAAAAACTAATATTCATCACATTATAAGCATTAAAAAGAAGGTACAACATCCTAGACACCTTTAATCCAATATCCTTAAAGGATATTGATGATTGTGGTATATGATTAATGGAAAATATAAATAATGCATTTGATGCTAAAGATGAGTTTGTATTTGATGATGATAATTATGACTTCACTTGGGATGTTGTTGTTCAAATATTGAGAGTGGAGGAAGCTAGATATCCGAGTAGAAGAACATCCACATCAAAGGTTTTTCAGCACCTGCCTTCAACTACGAATCTAAATGAGATTGAGGAAGATGTTAAAGTTTATAAATCTGATAATGCAAACATTGATTTAGAAAAATATAATTGATGGATCATATTCAGATTTCTAGTTTATCAGTAATATTCATAATTATATACGATTTTAGCTTTACTAAATTATTACGCTTGAGATTCTTTGTTTATGATATTATATTTGATGATGTTTTTTATAAAACGCCTAAAAACCTTTCTTGCGTATCACAAAAATATTGAACTTTTTAAATTTATTGTTGTACATATTAAATTTATAAAAAAATTCTAAACATGCGCAGTAAATTAAAAAAGCGTATGCTATTTACCACGCCATGCGTTAAAACTCCGGAAATGCTTTGAGTCTTTTTGCGTTGTGCGTCATTAATAACTGTAGTGCACAGACTGATGACAAGGTTGAACCAACACGTCCTACACCAGCACCTCACACAATGTATCATGACTTACATTTCTCCATGAGTTACCACCTGGATTTTGTCATAGATGTAATACCGCTCTATAAATCCAACAAGGTTACGTTGTTAATGTGGTATGTTGTTATGTTACGTAGTTACTATAATATATCAATAGGTGCAAGATTGTTACCATATCATGTCGTTGTAATTGCTATAACAATAAAGAAACGAACTAATATATTAGTTATAAAATAAGGTAGAATTTTATTGTTATAGTATCATATAGTAATTAAACATTTAACATGACATCTATATTTATCAAAATGACCATCGTTGCATACGGGATTTGAGATAGGTATATTATGCAACTTGAATAGCAAATTAAGGCATGAATATTGTTTGTCACTTCTTTGTACGTTCATTTGTGATTTCTATATATCTTTATTTGTCACTATGTGTATCTTTTTTTGTGAATTGTCAAAAAAGTCTTTTACATTTCATAATTTAATTTCTAGTTCCGTAGCGTACTTGATGGTTCATTTAGGAAAAGAATCATCAATCCACTCCCAAAGTCCACATCCATTTGGGCATATATAACAACGATCCATATCATTTCCACTTCTGATGATAGAAAATGTAGTTATCCATCCACATCTACAGTAAAAGGTGAATCCACTTCTTGATCTGTTATTGGTTGTTCAATTCTACATTCCAATCTTCTCGGATCACGTCTCCATTATTTTTGTTCTCCTTCTTGTATTCCCAATTCATGTAATGTTCTGTCGTTCTCACATAAATTTTTAGTGTTTTTTCTGCATCTCAATGTAGAAATCAATTGTAGTTTCCGACAATGATGTATTGGTTATGGTACTCATTCAAGTCATCATAGTCAAATGATGAAGAAAAAGAAATACGTCTGTGATCCATAATAGTACAATAGCTCTATATTTGATAAGTTAATCTGAGAAGTTTGTTGTGGTGGTAATAGAAAGGAAGTGATAATACATAGGATGTAGGAGTATGCTATTTACCATGTGACTTTGAAAGGAGACAAAATCAACAAGCACAAGTGTGTTTGGACAAGCTGGATGAAAGATAAGTATACAACCTAATGGTTGGCGTTGATATCATCTGAATAGATGAAGAGATTGGCATACGATTGAACAAATTTATTTTAAATTTTTATTAGCATATTCCGCTCTATTGCATGTACATACCAAAGGCTGGTGATAAATTGCTATTTTGAATTATCATTTTTTTCTTTTCATTTACTTAATATGAAGAAAACAACACAAATGGTCGTTTACATTTGAAATTCTCATTTCACCTTAAAATATTGCATAGCTCAACATGAAGGGTGTTTCATGTATTGTTGAGTTTCTATTTGGAATGGTATTAGGAATGAATTTTGAAAAAAAAAATTGAAAAAAATGCATTTATGTATGGCATGCATATTGGGATAGTCCAAGGAATAGGATTTCTGAGTCATATACGTTTATATTTGCTCTTCAATATGAATTCATCACAAACGTTGTGTATTTTTTGAAGATAATGTCAAACTAAAAAATATCTTTTGCAAATCAAGTGAATTGCAATTTGATTCCAATAAAACATAACGTCAACTAATAAATTCTCTTGCAAAATCAAAAATATAGTCACTACAACTAGCTCAACGAAAAATACTTCTACAAAAAATATACATGCTTCATGTCATTAAGCATAAGTGTTTCGTTATTAGTTATGACCAGTGATTGCAAAAATCGCCAGATCGTACGTTCCAAAGCGCGATTTGATAGGAATCGCAGCCTTCGCGATCCAAGAATTAAATTGGATCGCAATCCGTGTAAAATGTGCGATTCTATTTCAGAACGAAAATATTGGAGTCCAATACTGAATCGCGATTTCAAGTTAAACATCGAACTGAAACAAAATAAAAAAAAGGCGGAATAGGAAGAAGCAGCAGCAGCAAACCTGAAATTTTAGAAACCCTAAGCTTCGGGGGGAAGATGATTATCAAAAGTATTAAGATTGGGTCATTGCACGTTTTCTCGAAGTCATATGACAGAAAGTATTAAAATAAAAACGAGTTGCCACCAACATAGTTTGTATCCACATATTTGGGCACTGACGTGATTTGAAAGAATAATAAAACAGCAAAGAGTTTAGTAAGTTTTCGATAATTTAAAAAATATCGGTACCGACGTGATTTGATCTGTATCGACATAATTTTGAATCTTAATTTGACTACTTTGAAAATATAGGAATCAAGCCACGAAAAAAAAAAATTAAAGTTTTGACACACAATACACTTTCGGTACCGACATGTTTGGTTGCTTTGAAAAACGTGAGCAACAATCTATTGTTCATGTTGGAAGTTCCGATCTCAAAGAAATGACTCGTTCAAATCGAAAATGGGGAAATTCGTGTCGAATCTCATCTATAAATAGTAGTCTATCTTCAACTAGAAAGATAATCGATCTTCTTCATCTTCTATTCACAAGACTTTTGAGAAAACGTGTAATGATCCGAAATTTCGAACATTTCGTATTTAAATATCTTAATTATTTAAATATTTGAATCATGTATTAAATATGACTAAAGTGATTTAATAACCTTAATAACCTCTTTTTAAATCATAACTAATGATGGTAAACTTGCTTTGAAAAAATATTTGCAAAAATAAATACTTTGAAAAAATATTAATAATGTGACCGAAATCGTTTTAACAAACGACTTTTTACTCATCAAAAGTTGTTCAACTTTTTTTACACACTTATTTGCTTAGTAAATCAATAATATAAAATAAAAAATATTCTATCGTTTATGAAAATAAAATATTGTGATAATGTCATGGGAAGCTCTCCCTTGCTTCCTGTGTGGCAGTTTCATAGATGCTCCTTCTTACATATTTGGTCAGTGCGGCGGGCTTTCCAGGTCTAAAGTTTATGTGCATCTAATCTCCACATTTCCACTTGTTTTCTTGATCTCGAACCTCTCCAATTTTGGAACAACTACCCAAACATTTTAGAAGCTTGTTTAGCTTTGGCCTTCTGCTGGTGGATTTGGATTGAGAGAAATAACAGATGTTTTAATTCATTTTTTACAATTTATTTATTGGTTGTTAATAATTTCATGTCTACAATATGTTTTTGGACAGGTGATGGCGTATGGCCTTTGCAGTTTCTGATCATGAACTCCAACAAGGTAACAATCTGCCTCGATAGCTTCACTGGTTGGACTTTGTCGTTTGTGCTTTTGGCTTGTATATGTATAATCTATGCTAGTATTATGATGGTGCTATGCTGGACAGTTTGCTATGATGTTAGATTTGTATGATGTTGGTATTGTATTGTAGTATATTTGTAGCCGGAGTGGTAGTATGTTTGGGAACTTATATTTTGGCCCCCAACTAGGCTTATTAGATGGAATATATTTCTATGTATATGTATCTAGTATGATTGCAGCCCAGTGTTGTATAACCTTTTAATATAAAAAAAAGGTAAAAGGGTAATTTGCTAAGAGATATTTTCATGTAAAGTAAAAGAACATGCAAGGCACATGGGGATCTTTAGACAGCGAAAGGAGGGGTTTAGGCTTGGGTATTCATTCATTAATTAACAAAAGCTTGAAAATAACAAAAGAATAAAATTATGAAAGTTGATTAGCAATAATCCACTTTGTTTCTCACTAATCTTTCTCTAATTAGCTCAAATCTTCTCCAAACTTTCACTGACACCTTAGGAAGCTTAGATCTAAAGTCAAAAGTGGAAGAAGCAAATAGGAGATAAGGTTTCCTTGTAAGGCCGTGAGCATGTGTAATAACTCTGTATTTTGTGATTATTTTAATTGTATATTTTAATTATTTTAATTGAATTTCTGATTTTAAAACTTTATTTTATTTATTAAAATGGATAAATTTTGTTCTTTTAAATATAAATTTTGATTTGAATGGGAATTATAATTTCAAACATGAATAAATAGAATATTTTCCAGAAATGTGAATTTTTTTCAATGTGGTCAAACTTTGACTTTTAATTTTAAAATTTAAAATTTTGAACTTTTGAAATTTATCTTTATTTTATGAAAGTAAATAAATTTTTAAGTATACTGTTTTTTCGTTTCGTTGGAATCTGATTAATATTGTGAAAGTTATGCTTTTTACACTATTGTATGTAAATTATTTTATTTAACAAAATTGTTTATTTTAATTTATATAAATAATATTTTTATTTTTCATGTCATGTTATAATTTATGTTACATGTATAACATGACATGTTATATATATATATTTTATTTTTAAAACATTTAAAAGTGTAGTTGGAATTTTTCAATGTTAGTTGTATTTGTTTACAATTTTTAATTCTAGTTTCAATTAAATAAAGTATTTTCTTTATTTATTTTCTATTTTCCTAAGACATTGCTTTATTTTCATTTCCACTTTATTTTGTTCAGATTTTCTATTTTATTTACTTAATTTTTATTTGTTTATTTTGAATTAATAGAACTGGAAATTCAAAGAGACAAAGTTTCTTCATTTGCTTGTGACTTTTCAATGCCTAGTCTCTTCATTGCCTTGGCCTTTCATTTTCTCCTTTGATAGCCGTGCATTTTCATTTGTTATTCACGTGAGAAACTCCTCATAACTTCATTTCTCACGGCTATTCCATTGTTGAAATTATTTTGGTAAGTTAATGGCTTCCTTTTTCTTATTTTTCCTCTTCATTTTGCTTGATTTTTGCCTTGATCTCTTCATGCTTTGCTCGGCCATTACCACCACCAACCACCACCATCACCTTCCCCTCATCATCCATGACAGCAACCACCTCCTACCCCTCTGACCAGATCTGGCCGCGAACACCTAAGTGAAGCAACACCATAAAACTTTGCATAAATGCATAGCCGAACTCCTTTTTCCCATCACCACCTCCATACTTTGCCTCGGCCACCACCCCTAGCTCCACCACTAGCACATGACATCACCTATGGCCATCACCTCACCCTCTGACCTGACCTGTAGTGACCATGGCCGAGCCATGTTAGCACCATAGGCCGAGCATAGGTGCACCAAAACCTTCCATTCCTTGACCCTAACCCTTCCACTTGCTTGCCTTCACCTTCCACATGTTTTGCCTTGCCATCTTCTTGTATGGCCGAGCCTAGCTTGCATGTAAACCATCACGGCCGAGCACTCATGACCTAGGCCGAGCCTAGGTGTGGTGAGATCAAGCCCATTTGCATTTAGGCCAAGCCTATGTTGTCTTGTACAAGCTTATATGCTCCTAAGTTTTGATTTCTTGTTTTGAAATTTGTTTTACAAATTAAAAGTTTGTTGATTTTTTTATTGTATGTAAAATATTTATATTTATGCTTATGTATGTTATATTTTGTGTTGTTTACAAGGCTCTCCATCCATTAAAATCTAATCGTGCTTGTCGTGCTTTTGGAATCGTTTTTGTGTGTTGTTTGGGTCTCTAGCTTTGATTAAGGTGAGTTATTCACGCTTGACATTCATACTTATAGAATTGTGAAGTGATAACAAGTGAATGTGTAGAATGGTTATATCATGTTATGCATGCCTGTGATATGAATTATATGATGTTAAACCTTGTTTATAGCTTGTCACATCATCAGCTATGTTATATTTTATTATACTGTTTATTTATTTCTATTTCTCACACTGCAAGTTCCTTGTAGAATAGAATCACTATGGGTTGAAATGATACATACCCGAACAGACTTTAGAATATGAAAAATCGTTATGGGCTGAAATGATAGGCGAGCGATTTTTATTTATTTTATTTAACTTGGAATTGTGAGTTTGAAATGATAGAACCCGGATTTTTCTTTGTAAATTACGGATTGAAATGATATATTATCCGTATCACTTGACTTAGGTTAGAAAATTTTATACAGACCCATGGTTATTATATATTTTTCTGGAATTTTTGAAGTATTTTAAAATGTAAATTATGATATTTTTTGATTTAAACTGAATTTAAAATGATTTAATAAAGTATTACTGATTTTTTTCTATGAATTAAAATGGTTAAATAAATGAATGCTTAAAAGTGTAATTTGAAATATAACTTGATTTGGAAATGTGAAATTTGGTTAAAATAAAAGCTTAAGTTAAGGAAAAAATAGAAATTAAGTTTAATTTATGAAATGGTAAATTAAATTAAAGTGTAAAGTAAACGCAAAGAATAGGGAAAATTGTACACTTGACTTTAATAAGTGAACCATTGAGAAATTGATATTTATTTGTGAAATTTACTTTATAAAATCATAAGTTAAAAGGATATTTAAATGACTATTTTTGAAGTGGGAAAATGTGAAATTTTATAAGTTAAAATGGTTTAAATTGAAGTTTATTTGTTGCTGAAATTCTATTGTAAATCTGAAAATTCTTTTAGTAGCACTTCAGAAATGTTGTCGTTTCTGAAAATGAACTAAAAACTGAACTAATATAATCTGCAGCACTTTGTAAGTGTTGTAGTTGCAGAAACTTAACATGAACCTAAAACGAATGAAAGAGCTATTGCAGCACTTGTTAAGTGCTGCAGTTGGCTGAAATGAGATTTTTGAATATAATTGAACTATTACAGCAGTTTTGTAAATGCTGTCTTTGCTGAAATGAATTGTTTCAAATGTAACTTACCACAGCATTTTCTAAGTGTTGTGAAAAGCTGAATTTCAAATAAATGAGTTCAGAAAAGGCTAAATGTTTGGGGAATTGAATATTTGATTTGTAAGTATAATGACTTCACATTTAAATGGTTTAAATGACTTCACATTTAAATGGTTTAAATGAATATGGTTAAGTGTTAAGATCTTCCTAAGTATTATGATTTCAAAGTATTTGGTTTCGTAGGTGTTATAACTTTGAAATATTATGGTTTCAGAAATGAATTTATTTCAAACTAAATTTATTTAAGAACTTATCTTTAAAAATATTGATTTGAAATATATTGAAATTGAGAATTTAAGAATATGCCTTTGTAATGTGGTTTTGGGTTTAAATAAATTTTTTAAAGGAATATTTCAAGTTTAATTAAATATTCATTTATATATTATTGATTTGGTTTTGAAATGGAATTAATATATTATTGATTTGGTTTTGAAATGGAAATAATATATATTTGATTTGGTTTTGAAATGGATATGACATTTAGTTTTAAAGTATAAGTGATTTTGAAATGTATAACCACGGGTTATAATAACGATTGGTTGTTAAAGAGACCGGGATCGGATATGGACATACTCTCTGTCGATACCGAAAACCAGTTTAACAACTGTGCACGCGATGGAGTTTCCAGAATGAAGTAGGATGGTGGCGACGTTCTTGAGGTATATTACGTGGACCCGACTCCCGTGAGTTGGCTTAAGGTGGCTAAAACAGGAGCGATCTCGGGCCAAAAGGGGTAGCTCCTTTGGTCGGACACACTTCTTCAATACTGTACTCTTACTTGTGATTGATTTGATGGCCATCCTCCGATTTTGATTGGGAGTGTGTTTCGAGATGGGTGTATGACGCAGCGGATAATTCGAACAAAACTTCAATCGATGAAATGTAGCAATCGGTGAGTTGAAGATACCAAAATGCCCAAGTTCGTTGATCCAAAGATACCGAACTCTAGCTATCTCAAACACGTTGATAGCGCACTATACCGTGTTCAAAGATCTACGATTCTTCGCACGTTGATCTAGCGCACTAGATTCCGTGAATCGGCTTCAACAAACGTGGATTCGAGCGCACTCGAATGACGTAAGTGGAGATAGGAGATTACACTCAACTACCAATTGGTATGAAAGCACAAAGCTAACAAAAGAGAAATTTTATTCAAAATCAACAACGACAAAAATGTACAACACACGCGTATTTATAGGAGTTACAACCCAGTCCTTAAGTCGTATATGACCTATGACCTCCTTAGGTCGTTGCCGACCTATCAACAGTACACACGACTCATCATAAGACGACTTAAGAAATAACGACCTAAAGACAGTACATGTTCAACGACTTAAGACATTACGACTCATATTTCTGCTACAGACGACTTACGACCTATGTAAGGTCGTTAACGACCTAAGACAATGGCATAGCTTGCTTCTGGAAAAGTTAGATCGTGAAAGAGTTAGGTCGCAAAGTTTTTAGGTCGTGACTCGCTAGCTCGTCTCCCTTCACCACGTTAGGTCGTATACGACCTAATACGCCTTCGTTAACTCGCAGCTTCTCCTCCTTAGGTCGGGGCCGACCTAAAATATGTTCTGGTTCCTTTAACCCGTTGTCTCTTATCTCGTTAAGTCGTAAACGACCTAGAGTGTCCCAGTTAGGTCGTGGCCGATTCACAATACCTTCAATAGGTCGTCGCTCCTCTTCACGTGTTCCGTTAGGTCGTAGGTTACTGCTGTTAGGTCGTGAACGACCTAAATTTTCTCTCTTAGGTCGTGCACGACCTAGGACTTGTGAATTTCTCGAATTTTCAGATTGCTCTGCATCATCCTCCCATGGTTGAGAAAAATTCGACCTCGAATTTGTACATTCTTCTTCATCTGATTGTTTATCCCCGTAATAAGGAACAAGATGTTTAACATTGAACACGTCAGACGTGTAAACCTCTTCTGGCAGCTTCAACTTATAAGCATTTTCATTAATTTTCTTCACAATTTCAATTGGACCAATTTTTCGCGCCTTCAACTTGTTGTAAGCACCCGCCGGAAAACGATCCTTTGTCAATACAGCATAAACCAAATCACCTTCCTTAAATTCAACATTTCGACGTTTCAAATCTGCAAACTTCTTATATTTCTCATTCGATTTCTCCAATCGTTCCTGAACGGTTCTATGACATTCAGTCAGCTCATCAACAAAATCAGTAGCTCGTTTAACTGTTCTCTTTGACTGTGGTACAGCTGCTAAATCCAATGGCCCCCTGGGTAAATTTGAATAAATAATCTGAAACGGACTGAATCCTGTGCTTCGATTTACTGCATGATTATGAGCAAATTCTGCCTGGCATAGTTTCATGTCCCAACTTCTCAAATTATCCTGTACAAGACATCGCAACAAATTTCCCAATGACCTGTTAACAACTTCTGTCTGCCCATCGGTTTGTGGATGATAAGCACTGCTAAACTTCAGTTTCGTTCCCACCACCTTCCACAAACTCAACCAAAAGTGACTCAGAAAACGAGTATCTCGGTCAGAAACAATAGATTCTGGTAAACCATGAAGTCGATAAATCTCCTTGAAAAATAGCTGTGCGACTCGAACTGCATCTGCTGTCTTCTTGCAAGCAACAAAATGTGCCATCTTTGAAAACCTGTCCACCACAACAAATATCGAATCATTTCCCCTTTGAGTTCTCGGCAAACCCAAAACGAAATCCATGCTGATATCAACCCATGGCTTAGATGGTACTGGTAACGGCATATACAACCCTGCATTCGTTGCTGTCCCTTTTGAAACTTGGCAAATATGACATCGCTCCACGAATCTTTCAACCTCTTTCCTCATCGACGGCCAAAAGTAAGACTGCGAAATCAACTGTAAAGTACGATCACGGCCAACATGTCCTTCCTCGTGCAATTCCTTCACAATCTTCATCCTCAAACTACAGTCCGGAATACATAAACGATTTCCTTTAAACAGAAAACCATCAACTAACATGAATTCATCGGTACTCCCATCCTTCACTTTTTCAACATATTTCACAAAGTAAGGATCTTCTTCAATCATCTCTGGCAACATTTCAAACCCCGTCACTTCCACCTTCATTGTCGTCAGTAAATGACTCCTCCTACTTAAAGCATCAGCTACTCGATTCGTCACCCCAGATTTGTGCTTAACGACAAAAGTAAACTGCTGTAAATATGCAATCCACGATGCATGTCTTGCTGAAATTTTATCCTGTCCCTGTAAATGCTTCAATGCTTCATGATCAGTGTAAAGAACAAATTCCTTCTGAAATAAGTAATGTCTCCAATGCTTAACAGCCTGAACAACAGCATGAAATTCAACGTCATATGTACTGTATCTCATCTTTGCCCCTGACAACTTTTCGCTGAAATAAGCAACTGGCTTCCCATTCTGGCTCAGAACTCCTCCAATACCAACCTTCGAAGCATCAGTATGCAATTCAAACAATAACTGAAAATTAGGTAGAACAAGAATTGGTGCAGACGTCAACAATTCCTTGATCCTTTCAAAGGCAACCCCCGCTTCCTCTGACCACACAAACTGTTTACCCTTCATGCAATCAGTCACTGGAGCCATCACGCTACTGAAGTGTGGTATGAACCTTCGGTAGAATGACGCTAGCCCATGAAAACTTCTCACTTCTGTAATTGTCTTTGGCTGTGGCCAATTCTTGACTGCTTCAACTTTGCTCTGGTCAACTTGAATACCTTTCCCTGAAACAACATAACCCAGGAATAAAACAGTAGGTGTCATAAACACACATTTCTTTGTAGCAGCATAAAATTGTTCTTCACGAAGAATAAGCAACACTTCTCTCAAATGTAGAACATGTTCCTCCGTACTCCTGCTATAAATCAAAATATCATCGAAATAAACCACGACGAACTTCCCAATGAATGGTCGAAAGATTTGATTCATCACCCGCATGAATGTACTTGGTGCATTTGACAAACCAAACGGCATAACCAACCATTCGTACAACCCCTCTCTTGTTTTGAAAGCTGTCTTCCATTCATCTCCAGGTCTGATTCGAATCTGATGATAACCACTCTTCAAATCAATTTTCGAGAATATAGTTGCCCCACTCAACTGATCCAACAAATCATCCAACCTCGGCATAGGAAATCTGTAACGAACAGTGATCTTATTCAAAGCTCTACTATCAGTGCACATTCTCCAAGTTCCGTCCTTCTTTGGTACTAACAATGCAGGTACAGCACACGGACTCAAACTTTCCTGAATACGACCCTGTTCAAGTAATTCTTCCACCTGCCTTCGTAACTCCTCATGTTCCTTCGGACTCATTCTGTAATGTGGTCGGTGTGGTAACACTGCTCCGGGAACAAGATCAATCTGATGTTGAATGTCTCTAAGTGGTGGTAACTCCTTTGGCAACTCCTCTGGAAAGACATCTTCAAACTCTTCCAAAACAGGCTTCACTTCTTCAGGAATCTCAACTTCTTCGCTACTCTCTCTCCCAATCAACAAAAACACTTCCGGTTCTTCCTCCACTTCTTTAACAAACTCCTTCAAAGTCAACAGAGTTTTTAATTCTTCAATCTCTTCTAGCTTGCTCTCCTTCTGCTGTTGCTTCTTAGGAACCAAAGTGATTTTAGTACCCTCGAACATGAAACTGTAACTGTTGGCACGACCGTCATGCTGAACTGCTCTATCAAACTGCCATGGTCTGCCCAACAATAAGTGACAAACATCCATATCTACGACATCACACAAAATCTCATCCTTGTACTTCTTCCCAATCGAAAAATTCACACAAGCTCTTCGACATACTTTCACTTCACCTCCCTTCCTTAACCATGCTAGCTTGTACGGTTTCGGATGTTTCTCGGTCTTCAAGTTCAACTTTCTAACTGCCTCTGAAGAAATAATATTATCACAACTTCCCGCATCAATAACGAACTTGCAGACTTTCCCCAGAATAGTGCATGTCGACTGGAAAATATTGCTTCTCAACCAACTACATTCCTCTTCTTGTTTTGGTGTCAAACAGCTTCTCCTCAACATAAGATTACAACCTTCATCACCCGACACTTCTTCTTCCTCCTCAACATAAGGTACATTTGAATACTCTGCCTCCCCACCATCATCTGCCTCAACCTCTGCAACCATGGTTCTCTTCTTTGGCTTCGGACACTCATTGCTTTTATGCCCCAACTCCTGACAATTATAACATTTGAAAACAGTACTAGCCTTCGCCTTCTCAACCTCCTTCACCACTGGCTTCGTAATAGATTTAGGAACATTAGAACTACCACTGGCCCCCTTCACCGGATTATTAGAATTAGTAAACACACCTCCTCCACGCCTTCCTTGTTTCTCCCAAGCCAACGCTCTTTGATGTGCTTCTGCAACGGATCTAGGATCGAACATATTAACCATATCCTGGATCTGCATTCTCAGTCCCCCAATGAATCTAGCAGTCAGCTGTTCTTCTGTCTCCATGATATCATTCCTGGCAATGAGTTGGTAGAATTCATCAGCATAATCACTAACAGACTTTGTCCCCTGCCTCAGATTCTGCAACCTTTGGTACATAAGTGACTGGTAGTTGTAAGGTAAGAAAGTAGATCTCATCAACTTTTTCATCTTCTCCCAAGATTCTATCTTTGACTTCCCCATTCGTTCTCGAGTAAGTTTAGTTTGCTGCCACCATGCCAATGCTCTTCCCCTCAGCCTTGTAGCAACTAACTTCACCCTTCTATTCTCCGGCACCTCCTTGAAATCAAAGATTTCCTCCACATTAGACAACCAATCTAAGAACTCCTCAGCAACCATTCCGCCTTTAAATTCTGGAATTTCCATTTTCATACCCGACTCCCAACGACGGTCATCCTCCACATCACGGTAAGAATTTCGAACTTGGTCTCGATCTCGATAATGAATACTTGCTCTATCACCCTCTTCAACAAAATCAAAGGTACGCCTACATCGATCTCGACTAACATCATCCCTTCTCTCATGCATGCTTCTTTGACTATGTCTCTCCTCATCTCTATATGCTTCATGGTCAAATTCACGTTGACTTCTTCTCTCTTCATGTGCATAGTCATGATGATCTCTTCGTGATGAAATTGATGTTTCTCTTCTTTCTCTACAAGAATGTGGCGATACCCTCCTCGCTTCCGTAACCGATGGCGAAACTCGGTTTCCTCCATGGTTCGAGTTTGGTGATCTCCTTCTTTGATTCAAATCATTCATCAATCTCTCCAATTTACCAATGCCTTCATCAAATTTTTCATTAATACGTTGTTCCATAAGCTCGGCTTCTTCTCTACGATACAAAGCTTCAACGTTTTGATGACGATTAGCTCTCCTTGGTGGCATGGTTAAAATTTTCACAAACTTCAACAAATTGAACACAATACTTCAAAATTTCACACGATAAGGCAATCTAGGCTCAACTGTCTCGGCAATGCTTGTCTCGGCCTTGACTCTTCACAACTTTGCTTGGCTCGGTCAAGACTTGCCTCGGCTCACTCCAAAACCTTCAAAACTTTGGCGCGCAAATCACCAATTCAAAATCCAAACAAAATCCAACTCCTCGATCCAAAATGAAATGGATCAAACTCTCCAAACTTGATGCAACTTCAATATGAACACAATGAACAACTCCAAACTTCAAAAACTTCAAAAACTTGGCTCCAAGAATCAAACTTAGCTATGATTGGCTAAGTATGGCTCTGATACCAAAACTGACGCAGCGGATAATTCGAACAAAACTTCAATCGATGAAATGTAGCAATCGGTGAGTTGAAGATACCAAAATGCCCAAGTTCGTTGATCCAAAGATACCGAACTCTAGCTATCTCAAACACGTTGATAGCGCACTATACCGTGTTCAAAGATCTACGATTCTTCGCACGTTGATCTAGCGCACTAGATTCCGTGAATCGGCTTCAACAAACGTGGATTCGAGCGCACTCGAATGACGTAAGTGGAGATAGGAGATTACACTCAACTACCAATTGGTATGAAAGCACAAAGCTAACAAAAGAGAAATTTTATTCAAAATCAACAACGACAAAAATGTACAACACACGCGTATTTATAGGAGTTACAACCCAGTCCTTAAGTCGTATATGACCTATGACCTCCTTAGGTCGTTGCCGACCTATCAACAGTACACACGACTCATCATAAGACGACTTAAGAAATAACGACCTAAAGACAGTACATGTTCAACGACTTAAGACATTACGACTCATATTTCTGCTACAGACGACTTACGACCTATGTAAGGTCGTTAACGACCTAAGACAATGGCATAGCTTGCTTCTGGAAAAGTTAGATCGTGAAAGAGTTAGGTCGCAAAGTTTTTAGGTCGTGACTCGCTAGCTCGTCTCCCTTCACCACGTTAGGTCGTATACGACCTAATACGCCTTCGTTAACTCGCAGCTTCTCCTCCTTAGGTCGGGGCCGACCTAAAATATGTTCTGGTTCCTTTAACCCGTTGTCTCTTATCTCGTTAAGTCGTAAACGACCTAGAGTGTCCCAGTTAGGTCGTGGCCGATTCACAATACCTTCAATAGGTCGTCGCTCCTCTTCACGTGTTCCGTTAGGTCGTAGGTTACTGCTGTTAGGTCGTGAACGACCTAAATTTTCTCTCTTAGGTCGTGCACGACCTAGGACTTGTGAATTTCTCGAATTTTCAGATTGCTCTGCATCAGTGTAGTGGCTGCTACGTTACCGCCAGCCCATGTGCGTAATTGGTATATCTACCCTGGCATTGCCTTGTGTGTTGTGTCACCTACCATAGCGAGCTTTACTACGAGTTTGGTTTTCTCCCGTAGCCCATGGAGTTGCTTCTCATAGTCTCTCGATCAGGAGATATGCAGGTACTGAATGAACTACTAGGACTATTATGTGTTGAGGGCTATATGGGTAACCCTTGATGCTATTTTAAAGTATGTTTATTTTACTGTTAGACATTATTATAATAGCGAAAGATTACTACATAGTAAATAGTTTAACGGATCCTTAGAGGATGGGCGGTCCCAAGCATCCTTTAAGTTACTTGTACATTTATTACAGTTCACTTGAGTTGATTTACATTGTATAAGTGTGTATGTCCTGACTCGAGTGTTTTGTGTATTTGCTTTACGCTCGGGTCAGACTGAGTGATTCAGCATTCAAGACTCACCTTTGGAGTTGGAGCTTTGCTTGAAGATCCAGCCATCTATTTTGCTTTTAGTATCCAGTGGTTCTAGTGATGTATTCTGATTTGTACCTGATGTATCTTGTTACTCTTCTGTTGTATCTCGTTTAACTCTGATGTATCTTATATATATATAGTAGTTTCATGAACTACTATCTCTTTTACTTCCGCTGCATTATTGAATACTTTGTATCTGTCATATGTAATTATTTATTTACTGTATATTCTGATATTTGCCAAATTTTATTTACAACGCGGTATTTTAAGAAATTCAAATCCGACATGTGCGGATGCAAATGGTTGAAAATATCGGGTCGTTACAGCATGGATGGTGAGGGGGTGGCTTGGCTTAGCTTAGATGCGCTAAAGGTTGGATCTTTATGTGTGTTTGAAGATGGTAGGAAGTCGTTTTTGTTTCATGGATGCTTTTGCATTGTTTTGGCATGGAAATTGTGAGTTTACGCACCATGGAATGATTACATATCGCGTTATATATGTTGTGTGCTTGTAATATAAAGTTAAAGTGACATTAACTAGTTAAAGTTTTAAACTTCGGAACCCTCTTATTTTTGAAAGCAAATGACAGGTTTATATTTTGTAACATCACTTTTATTACTTTCTATAACATGTGGCATGACCTAGACTTTGAGATTACATGTTTGGTTGGCTTATGCTGAATTAAAGTATGTTTGAAAGTATTTGAAGCAAAATTAGTCGCTATAAGTGCACTTCAATATCACTTAACTGTAACCTATGTATGAAGATTTATGAACTTAATTAGGATAATTCTATTTGGTTATTCTCTACACACATTTTGGTGTATGGAACAGAAAACAAATGGTTTGAAAGTTACAGAAATCGTGAAACCAAATTGTGAAAGTTAGAAGCGAAAAGGTCGCTATAGATGCACTTTGAAAATGCTTTGTGTTCGGCGATTTTCAAAGTCAACTTTGAAAGCGTTGGGGGTATTTTACATTTTTAATAAATAATATAAGTGTACTTATTATTGGAAAAATATGGAAGTTTAAATCATTCATTAACTTGTAAAACAAATTAGCAAATTGTTATAGCGAGAAGAAGGTCACTATATGAGCGCTTTGAAATGTTATATTTTTAGGAATTTTTGTAATTAAATGGAAAGACATTCTTAGGGTCTTCTTTGCATATTTAGTAAGTATTATATGTGTACTTATTACTAGAAAAAAACTGGAGCCTAAAAGGTTTTTGAACTAGTCAAATAAAATGGCTAAAGTTGGAGTAAAAATGTCATTAAAGAAATTTTAGTAAATGCCTTGTTTTCGGGAATTTTGCTAATTAATTCCGAAGATATCCTTAGGGGTTTCTTTCCATGATTTTTAAGTACCATAAGGGTGGTACTTACTGTAAAAATTTCAAGTCTTAAATCATTTATTAAAGTGGTTAAAACTTGTCAAAACTATTGTGCTTTTCTATGTTATTCTTTATCAAAGACTTTTAACGACATTTTTAAATGCTGCAGTAAATCGTTTATGGTTTTAAGTGTTTAAACATGATATTTAAATTTGGTATTTTTTTAAATCTTTTTAGGAACGTTTTCTAACATATTTTGCAGTATTTTAAAGTTGGTTTGAAGTTTAAATGTATTTTAATATTTGTTTATGAATTTTGGAAGTAAAGAGGTTTTATAATATAAGTCATGTTTTTATTTATTTTCATCAAATTATAAATCAGTTATTTTCAAGTAATATTTTATATAGATATTTAAAACATATTTATAAGTATTTTTAAAGTGCATATATATAAGTTTTGAAAAAGTAATTAACTATGTTTAACACTAAAAGCCAATGGAGTAGACTAATATATTTGTGGAAGTTAAGATTGATGTTCGAGAAGGGATGGAAGCAATTAAGCTCTAACCTACCGGTTTCACTCTTAAATGAGGAATAGTTAAGTAGGGAATGTCGAAAATGTGTTAATCATGTTGTTTGTTTAATCATTTATGAAAATCATTAATACTATACTTAACACTAAAATCTGACGAGGTAGACTTATCCATCCGTGAGAGTCAAGGATGAAGTGTCTAGGCAAGATTTTGATATGTAATCAGTGCTAACTTACCTAGATTCACTCTTGATCGAGAGAAAGTATAAATTGGATTGTCGAATGTGTTAAGTATATGAACGTTGGTTTCTATAAGCGATCATTTCTAACTGGATCATCGACTATTGAACTTAACTAAATGTTAAATTAGATCTTTAAATGAATGGTTTTAAAGATAATATAAGTATGGAATGGTTTTGGATTTGTTGTGATGGTTTGTTAATAACATTCGTCTTTAACCCTTTTTTATTATACTTATGAATGTAAATAGATCTTTAAAAGAATGTTTTAAAGATAAGCATAAGGGAAATGGTTTGGGGTTTGTAGTGACAATGTTTAAGTAGCATTAATCTTAAATCTTTTTGAAAGGATTAGTGAAAAAACTTAGATCCTTAAAATGGATTTTGAAGAAAATTATAGTATGGAATCTTTTGGAAAAAGATAGAATAAGTGAAGGTTTAAAGTAAGAAATCATGTTAATAGTTTGTGAATGTACTTGTATCATTCGAGATAAGTATATATATATAGGTTTTAATTTTTTTAAAGAGTACAAATGAATAGTAGAAATTGATAAACAGAGTTTTATTAGATAAAAGAAGTTTTAACTAATAAAAGAGGCTTTAATCAATAAAACGATTAATTGATTAAAAAGGGGATTAGAAGTCGCTTATGTGACTTAATCCTGCTTTGTGTGACTTGATCTTATTTTATGTGTTTATTCGCTTATGGAAAGTATTTAGTCGCATACTTAGCATTAAAAGCCGATGAAGTAGTCTCGTCTATTTGTGAGAGTTAAGATTGATGTTCGAGTAGGGTTTAGTAGCATTAATGCTCTAATCTACTGGCTTCAAAATTGACCGAAGGATAGCATGAGATGAAAAGGTCGTAAAGTATACTAGACTTTGTTTCCATATGCGATCGTCTATGCGATCTTCAGTTTTGAAATTGATAGTCGATCAATCGATTGTCGAACTTGACCATAAATTCATCGAATTAGTTTTGAAGAGACCGGATCAGTGAGTGTTTTACTTATCGAAAACCACTTCCAAACTGATATACAGTTCTATGTTTTGGAAGCGGTTGTGAAGTAAAATGCTATAGAGTTGAACTGTCTATCGTGAGGTTAAGACCAAGGGAGAGGTCATCGTTAGCATTCGTCAGAGGACTTGTGTTAGAATCTATGTGGAGATTCAAGATCTGTTCGAGATGCTTGAATCCATGTAGGGATTCATGGTCTGTTCGAGATGTTGAAATCCATTTGGGGATTCGTGTTTTGTTTGAGTGGTGAAGACTCTTGTGAAAGAGGTCGAACATGACCTCGACATCCGAATGGCTAAAGACGGAGTAGGATGTACAATCTTAGGTTTAGCTAACTCAAAAGGGTATATCAACTCCATATCACGAGTATTCTTATCTATATATTGCATGTGGGAGTTGTTGACACTTAATTCCATATGGTTCGCGAAAGTGTTCAAGCGATTGGTCAGTTGTGTTTACCTTATGGTATATCCAATCTAAAGATCTACGCCACTCGAAAGGTCGTTTTTGATCATTGTCATGTAGTTCAGATTCAGCTAGACCGAAGAGGTCTCCACGGAAAATCTATTAAGAAAACGTACCTTAGAGGTTTTGACTGAACCTCAGTACCGTCGTGGTGTGATTAATGTAGGCGTCGCAGCTATTTGTCTGATTTATATTATATACCCTAGACATTATCTATTATTTCACCTTATGTACTTATTGGATGATGGTTCATTTGAGGGGGTAACTCTTATAGCATTTGATGCGGTCTTAAAAGTACTATTATATGCTAGCAACATATTTCTTAAGTTTCTCATACCAGACTTATGTCTGACGCATGGTTTTTATTTTCCCTAAATTCTGCATATGCTCTTTCGAGTAGTTTGAGAAAGATAGGTTTTAGTTTATGTTCATTGGAGCTCAAGGAGACGAGCTGAATGTATCACCTATTGTATAATTCTTATATCTACTGCATTACTATTATGTATGCATCAGTATTTATGAGGACATGTTATAACTGTATAGGCTGATGATTGTATTAAGAATTGTTACTCTGAAATGTTATGTATCTTAGAGTGACAGTTTATACTGTCTTTTGGTATTATATTCTATCGTTCCACTGTGAGATTCTGATATTGTGTTCCTTCTTTCTTGTGCTATTTCTTTTTCTTTACCTTAACAGTATGTCTTTCCAATACTTGAATGCTTCGCATAAGAATAACGTGGATGTATTAGTGTCGGCATTGGAGGTCGAAAAGGTGGATCGTTACATCTAGTATTAGAGGTGAAGGTTAAGCGAGAACATTGGCTTTGGTTTGGTATGACTCATTATAAGATAGGATAATGGAATGTCCTAGCATGAGTTGAGTGTATTATACATATGAAAGTGTATTTGTACTTGTTATAAATGTATGCCTTAAAAAGTAATTCCAACTACGAAGGTCTTATATAAAATAACTTATATAAGTATAAATTGATAGTATTGTTTAATTAACGTAGGGATTAATGATGTTCATTCATTACCCCTCATTAATTAGTTTAGCCATGCTCAATTAGTTTATGAGCATTATTATCATTTGTTGATTTATTAGTTATGTTTGACCAGTTTGTGAGCATTAAGTATTATTTGTAGATTGTTGATTTGTGCTCAATCAGTTTACGAATAGTTTTACCTTTTACTGTATAGGTTGGGTAGATAGTAATTAGGGGACACATTGAAATGAACACCTTATGAATTGAGTTTCAGAGTTTAACTATAAGTCATTCGATGGTAATATTGGGTAAAAATTAACTTTAATAAAAGATGTTTAATATAATCTAGAGGAAAGTAAGGTATTTTGTAAGTAAATATTTGTGACAGGATTTTATATAAGATGGTGATTTTATATAAGTATGGTTTATAAAATATTATTTATAAACAAAATGGATTTAAACTGATATTTTGAGTACTTAAATCCCGGTGTCTTTGAAAATGTTTTTCAAGATTTCGGTAAAATAATAATAGTATTAATTGAAGTATATATTTGGGAAATTGTTCTACAAAATTGGGATCATAGTACTTAGCAATATTTATGAAGTATTTGATACGCTTTGGAAATGATTTTAGGTTATGTCCTAAAGGTATGATTTAGATGTACTAAACTCACTTCTATTGCTTGAAAATAATTTTGGTGATGACTGTAGCATCATCGACATTCATTTTTTGGTTTCTAAGTGGGGATGCTACAAAGTTCTTTTAAAAAAACAAATTTTGGTTTAATCTTGAAGTATAATTTAATATACAAAAGATATATATATATATATATATATTATTCCAAAATGATTTTAAATAAAACCTGGTGTTTAGTTCTCAAGTTTTTTTAAAAGAAGTTTGATATAAACATTTGTGTAAAAAAGTTTTATATGTAATATAGGGTGCCCGAGAGATAGTGGCATAGCCCAGAATAAATATTAGAACTTTTCATGTTGTCCTTTTATGGGTAAAGTGTGTTTAATAAATAATCGACAGCTTTGTAAGTTATTTTATTGGACACATGTGTCCTATGCATTAGGATCATATGGCATGTGCATCATGTTTGATGTGTTTGTTTGATAGTTTTCATTTGTTAAAATAAAATGAAATTTCCGTGATTTTGGACGGTCGGAAACTTCCAAATCATTATAGAACTTGGAGTTAGGTGTTTTTTGAAAATATAAGGTGAGTTTATATAACACTTTAATTGGAAAGGTGGTAGGTTAAAACAAGTTTACATGGTTGAACATACTTGTTAAGTATAATGAATTTGATGTTTTGTATATACTCTTAGGATGTAGTGGAGTATTATACGAGTTTGAACTTATGTTGTAAAATGTTTATAAACTTGAAGTAATGTTTTTATGAAATGATTCATAAATGGTTTTAGTATTGAATTAGATATACTATTTGTGTAAAAGAATGTGATATAAATCAATTCGTGTAGTTAGAAACCAACAGGATAAAGTACGTAAGTTGTAAGTAGATCGTTTTATTCGCATGATAGTTCTTGATCTAGGATTCGAGTACATGATTTTGAGGTGGTTTACACCGGTCCAAACAAGGACTTTTCACTTGGTCCTTGATGGTGAACACTTAATACGAACTCTTGATATGATCCCGAGGTTTTCTATCATAGTATATGGCTATGTAAGGAGAACAAAAGTTTATAATCAAGGAACCTGATCGGAGTCTGCACTAGAGAGGTTAGTGGACTATACTAGTTTAGAAGTGGAAATTTATGTGATCGAACAAGTAATCAGATAGAATACTACATACGGATGATCCATGTACATCGTACGGGCTTTAATGTATGCATGCTATGCTTTATTGGCTTAAGGAGAGTTTAGGTAATGACTCTTCGATTTGTTATGTGGTAGCATGAATATTGGACTAAGTAATGACTTGAGGCTGTTGAGCATGAGTGAAATGACCCACTTTCTTTACTAAAACTTTTTTTTTATGTTGTGCTATGGTCATCTACTCAAGAGAGTGTCATCTCTAACTTTTCCTCTATCCAGGATCTTCTAGCCAATATAAAAATATTGTTGTACCCAAAATTATCTCGAGCTCTCATATATGAAAATATATAAATAATACTTTGTGTTTTTAAATCAGAATAGAGAAGTTTTGGAAGCAAAGAAAATTCTATTTGGAAATCATTATATGATTCCCACATAGCAAAAGTGATTTCCAAAATCAGTTTTTCAGTCATACTTAATTTTGCCAAGCTTTTGATATCATCTTTTCTGGTCTTTAGCATTTATTTGTATTTTCATGATTTTATCTCTGTATAGACTGTATTTTTGCCTATGCATGTGTGTGTGCATGTTTTCTATGCATATGTGTCTGAATAATTTCAAGTACTCAGTTTTTTTTTCCACACAAATAACTTAGTTTCCTTGATAATTGAATTATTCAGCTCCTATGCAAATTAAGTTATAAAGTATTGAAAGGTGGTTGAACCCAGGCTTAGTGAAAATGGTCAAGTTAGCCTTGTTTCCTTTTACCACCATTCTCAAGCAAAACACATGTAATTCTGGGTTCCTTTAAGTGCCTCAAAGCTATTGTTTGCCATGCTTTTATATCATCTTTTTTTTAACACAAGTTTCTCATAACAGTTACCAGATTATTCTTTTAATTTGAACATACTTGTCATTTTTAGGCTTTCTAGTACTCCACATTTTTGTTAAGTATTCTGGAAGTTAAGAGAAGAAATAACATCACACAGTTCAAACATTTTCAAAAGCAACTCATAAGTTTTAACTGAATTACAACTTTTGGGTTCAATACTTACCCAACAGAAAATAACACTACAATAGTTCCTTTTCAAATAATATACTAACATATCATAACATAAATTCAACTTAAACTTCTACTTTAATATCAGTGAATCTGTAACTATTGTATCCAATTCCTTAGCAGCTAACTCATCCAAATCTTGATCAAAGAAATACCTATTCACCTGCACAATCACCATGAGCTGCCTCATACAAATATGAGACACCCAATGGTGCATAAACACACAAGGGTCAGACTAATTGTCTGGTATGAGTAATCTTCCTGAAAACATGATTTCATATGACTTCATTGATATGCAAATACTTAGAATACATTAAAACTCTATATTATCTCTGTGCATGATTTTGTAAGGCATGTGCATTTATATCAAAGCAAAAAACTTATTCATAAACCATGTGGTACAGTTCATAGAAGCAATCATAAAAATTCTCCAAACAGACATCATAAACCAACCAATGCAATCATCAATTTAATCATCAAGCCCCTTTTACAATTTTACTAGCCATCAGGGATTCCACCCAAGCCTCTACTGAACCTATTTCTATAGTTCTCTACCAATTATAATATGGTCTTTAGCTACTTTCTTTTCCTTTAAACACACACTGCCTGGGACTTTCTCTGTTAACCCAGCACACTCAGGCCCCTGGGTATAAAAATACCATGTGTGAGCTTGCAATGTTCACCTTGCCAAGCCATACTTTGTAGCCCTAAGATCCAAAATCCTTAGTTAAATCACTAAGTATTAATTTTCCCTTTTTCCCCAATTGTGCTAATCCCTTCTGCCTCTCACATTTTAATCAGAGAAAATGAATAATTCAACCATCTGCAATTATTCTAGGATTAATAGATCATGTTCTCATAGATTTAATCATACAAGCAGATATAAGTTCTCAGTATACATGTTATTTAGATCATGGGTTTTCTATGGATCATGTTATAAATATATGGTCATAAATAAATTCCCTATTGCATCTTTTTACCTCTGGTTTAATCAGATACCCACCAATTCATAAGATCTGGCTAAACCACAAGTTTTTATTCTAATCTAGATTTATTTGTAAACATAGAAGCTCAGCACATGTGTAACATTGCACTTCTATATTTCCACTTATTCAATTAATTATGAGACATAAGCAACAACAACTCTATGCTGCAGTCCCATCTTTTTCTTGTCATTTTTAGACCATAGATTTACAACATCTACCCTTGGGATTATTTTTAATGAATCACTGTATGCAGAAAACACATAAAAGAAAGCATCTCATCTCAAGGTTAATGCATAACACAAATGATCATTTTAAACAGGAAATCCATAAACCATATTTTCTGGGTATATCAACATGAAGGGTTGAACACTTAAACAGATAATTAACACACCAAAATAAACACAGATTGTATAAATGAAATATAAAACCATTTAGGCTGCCTCAATATTTAGGACTTAATGCCAGGTTTTCAGTGAGGTTACTCACTTTAATTCTTCTCTTTCTTTCCTAAGCCTCCTTCTTTTTTGATATCCTGTCTTCTACTAACTCTAATGGCTGGTGCTTATTATATTTTTTCTAGGTTAATGAAGAGCAAAATGTATATGATCTCACCACACTAAGCCTTCTTATAAACTCTGGCTGCCACTAGGGTTTTAGGAATTACCCAATGTCAATTTTACCCCATAACTAAACCTGCCTCAGTCTTAATTCAGATGAAAGGAAAAAGGGTATGTGGTCCTCATAATCTTTTCAGAAAATAAAACTTATTCTTTTCAATCCTACCCCGGGTCATGTTATATGTATGTCTTGATTTATTTGTAAGCAAAAGAATTACTGAAAATGGTAAAAGTGTTTTATTAAGGGTTCATACCATTTCCATGCAAGCCTTGTCTTCTACCAGCAGCACTTGTCTATATACATGCATATCATATGTAAACTTATTTTATATTTTTTTTCCTTTTTCTTTGAATAATTTTAACTGTCTAACACTTTTCCACAGATATTTATTATTTCTGCTTACATTTGATTTCTTTTATGCTAACTTATTAAAGACATAGTCATGTCTTCCACACAATATATATTTCTAACTTATTTTACCCTAATTTATACATTAACTTCTGACTATTTTTATTATGCAGAGAACATGTGTACATGTGTGCACTATCTTGTGTACACATTCATATTTAAACCATACACTTGCAAACATTTTATTTTTTTATTTTATTTTTTTATGCAAAATTTTTAAACAAACATGAACTAATTTAAATTATAAAACTGGTTCATAAAATCAGGGCTATCATATATACCCCTCCTTTTAGGAATTGTGTCCCACAATTCTTTCATACTTAATTCAAACATCATCAATCCAGAAAATCCTTCATTTTCAAATCAATCATTTGATTAAACCTTATGCATATCAAGATAAAAATTCATAATGCATAATCAATCAAAACATTCATTAATATATTTATTTTTTACCTTTTATTTAACCAAACAGTTGTGGATAATCATTTCTGGTTTTATCTTCCACCTCCCATGTGCAATCATTTGGGTCAAGACTCCATTGCACTTTCACTAATTTTATTTCTTTGTTTCTCAATTTCTTGATCTCTCTAGCTACTATGCCCACTGGCTCTTTTTCATATACCATTCTGGGATCAATCTGTACTTCCTCGGGAGATTTTAGAATTGTTTCTTTATCATGAACCCATCTCTTTAACTGAGATATATGAAAAACATCATGCATTTCTCTCATTTCCTCTGGCAGCTTTAACTTATAGGCTACATTTCCAATTCTTTCTAGAATTTTATATGGCCATATATATCTTGGAATCAACTTTCCTTGTTTCCCAAATCTCAAAATCTTTTTCATGGGTGATATTTTAATAATTACATAATCTCCAACATCATATTGCACTGCTTTTCTCCTCTGATCAGCATATTTCTTTTGCCTGTCTTGGGCAGAGGCAATTCTTCTCCTAATCAAAGCTATCTTTTCAGAAGTCTCTTTTACATTTTCTGGTCCTAAGACCACCTTCTCCCCAGATTCAATCCAACTTGAGGGTGATAAACATGGTCTACCATAGAGTGCTTCAAAGGGTGCCATGCCTATGCTGCTGTGATAGCTATTGTTGTATGCAAACTCTGCTAAAAATATGTGATCTTCCCAGCTTCCTCCCCAATCCAATATACATGCCCTCAAAATGTCTTCAAGCAATTTATTCACAATTTCTGTTTGACCATCAGATTGAGGGTGATAGGCTGTGCTCAAGCATAAATCAGTCCCTATTGCTTTGTGAAAACTTTGCCAAAATTTTGAAGTGAAGATGGTATCTCTATCACTCACTATGGTTTTTGGTATTCCATGCAATCTAACCACTTCTTTAATAAATAATTGAGCTAATGTGCATGCATTCCTTTCTGATTTTACAGGTATGAAATGAGCTGATTTGGTTAGCCTATCAACTACAACCCAAATACTATCATTTTCCCTCCTAGTTTTAGGCAAACCATCATTGAAATCCATTGATATATCTTCCCATTTCCACTGTGGTATCTGTAAAAGTTGAAGCATCCCCGAGGGTCTTTGATATTCAGCCTTTACCTGTTGACAAACCATGCACTTAGACACATAAGTTGCCACTGCCCTTTTCATACCACTCCACCAATAATCTCTCTTGAGGTTATGATACATTCTTGTGCTTCCTGGATGTATGGTATATTTACTTTTGTGATAAGCATCCAATATTTCTTGCTTCAATTCATCAATGGCAGGAACACATATTCTTTTTCTTTTCTCCAATTGGCCTTGTTTATTCAACTGAAAACCTTCCACTGCCTCACCATTTAATATCTGAGTTTTCTTCTCAAATAAAGATGAATCTTGGTCTTGTAGCTTTACAATTTTATTTTTTAATTCTGACTCCAAAGTAATAAAGCTTAACCTTCCCATCTCTACATTCTCACTGCATATGCTCATATTTTCTACACTTTCACTTTCTACATCTGAGTCAATCAATAGTGATAAAGTGTTAAACTGTTCTATCATTAACTTAGCTACATTAGCATGCTGTCTACTTAAAGCATCTACTACTTTATTAGCTTTTCCAGGGGTGTACAATATTTCAAAATCATATGAGGCTAGGAGCTCAATCCATCTTTGCTGCCTCATATTCAATTCTTTTTGTGAAAACAAGTACTCAAGTGACTTATGGTCTGTGTAAACTTCAAATTTAGCCCCTGACAGATAATGTCTCCATAACTTAAGAGCATACACTATAGCAGCCAATTCAAGGTCATGTGTAGCATACCTTACCTCACTGGGCTTTAACTGTCTAGAGGCATAAGCTATCACTTGATGTTGTTGCATCAATACTGCCCCAAGTCCTTGTCCACTTGCATCAGTATATATCACCAAATTTTCATTTCCCTCAGGTACTTTTAGTATTGGAGCTTGTATTAGTGCTTCCTTTAACCTCCCAAAGGCTTTCTCACACTCCTCAGTCCAAGCAAATACCTGATTCTTCCTAGTCAATCTAGTTAATGGGATTGAAATTTTTGCAAAATATTTTATAAACCTTCTATAATAACCATCCATTCCCATAAATGACCTGACCTCTGTGACATTAGTATGCCTTTTCCAAGCTTGAACTGCAATTTCCTTATTGGGATCTATAGATATACCTTCTTCTGATATCACATGTCCTAGAAAGTTTACCTCATTTTGCCAAAAAGTACATTTTGAAAATTTTGCCTTCAAATTTTCTTGCCTCAATTTCTGTAGTACTATATGCAAATGATTCTCATGCTCTTCAACTGTCTTAGAATAAATTAGTATATCATCAATAAATATCAATACAAATTTATCTAAGTATTTTCTAAAAATTCTATTCATCAAATCAACAAAGTAAGAGAGAGCATTTGTCAAACCAAATGGCATTACTAAAAATTCATAAAGTCCATATCTAGTGTTGAAAGCTGTGTATTTAATGCTTTCCTCTTCTACTTTCATTTGATGAAATCTTGAAGCTAAATCAAGTCTAGAGAATACTTTTGCACCACTCAATTGATCAAAGAGATCATCAATTCTTGGTAAGGGGTATTTGTTTTTAGCTGTGATTTTATTTAACTCCCTATAATCAATACATAATCTGAGAGATCCATCCTGTTTCTTAACAAAAACCACTGGTGCTCCCCATGATGAGCTACTAGGTCTGATGAAGCCTTTTTCTTCTAGATCAACCAGTTGCTTTTTCAGTTCTATCAATTCCTTAGGCCCCATTCTAATTGGCCTCTTAACCACTAGGTTAGCTCCTGGAATTAGTTTAATTGAAAACTCTACTGGTCTATGTTTTGAAACTCCCTTAACCTCGCCAAACACATCAACATATTGATTTACTATAGGGATTTCTTCTAATGCAGGCATGTGCTTCTCACTAGACAAATTAACAAGGGTGGCTATATTTCTGTTCTTATTTGCTTCACAAAGAACAACGACCCTTTTTCCATCAGAAGTTCTCAATGATATGGTGGAGGTCTCCATATTTATAACAGCCCTATATTTTCTTAACCAATCAACTCCTAAAATAACTCCTATGCCTGGATATTGCAACACATATAGGTCTGCACTAAACACATATCCCCCTATATTCAATCCCAATTGCATACACATCATACCCAAAACACAGGAACTACCTAAAGGACTTCTAATAAGCAATGGTTTATCAACAATCATACAATTTAATTTTAGTTGTTATGCAATATCATGAGAAATTAAGGAGTGTGTAGCCCCAGTATTATACACTACTGCAAAAGGTATTGAGTGAATAAGCAAAGTACCTTCAACTTGGCCATGATTCTCAACATTTGGTCCCTCAGTTGCTTTGCCTTTCCCCTCCAAAGTTCCCATTTTTCCTTGCTTAAAATCTGGACAATTCCTCCTTATGTGACCTTCCTTCCCACACTGGTGACATTTGAAGGATGCTGGCTTAGGATTTGTGCATCTATTCTTCATATGCCCCTCTTGCCCATAGTTATAATAAGTGATCTTCTTCTTAACTTCAGCAGTCTTGCCCTCTTCTGGTTTCTTGGTGGAAGCTACATCTGTCTTCTTTTTATCATAAGGGTGAAACTTACCCTTTCCTTTCTTATTTTGGTTATTTTTGAATGCTCTGTAATTTTCTTTGGCTTTATCATGCTGTTCAAAGCTCAAAGTCAGATCTAAAACTTGATCAAATGTCCTGTCCTTATATGGCAGCATAGCTCTACTAAGGCTGGCATTCAGTCCTTGAATGTATCTGCCTTTTTAGCCTCTTTAGTTGTGATAAGCACTGCACCATACTTTGCTAGTGATTCAAACTTCTGTGTGTACTCAGTAACACTCATAGTCCCCTGCCTTAATTTAATGAATTCCTCTAGCAAAGACTCTTTAGCTGATGCAGGTACAAATCTTCCTTCCAACATTTCCTTAAATTGATTCCATGTCACTTCTCCTTCAGGCCTTCCAGCTATGATAACTTCCCACCAGTCCAAAGCTGCTCCTCTCAATTGTCTAGATGCTATTTGCCTCTTCTTTTGGTTTCCAACTTGCATATCTGTAAAAAATTTGTCCAAAATTCTGAGCCAATTTTGAACTCCCATGATCCCTTCTGTTCCATCAAAAGTTTTGCCTCCAAGGTAGGTAAAGGTCTTGAGTAGTTTGGAAAGCTCCTCATGTGGATTTTCTTGCCTATTGCCTACTCCATCTCTTATGGCTCTCATGAATTCTTGCATATTCACCATTGGTGGTTCACTTGGTCCTACATCTTGTTGTCTGGATCTCACCATAGTTCTATGGATATAACACTTAGGTTAGTCCATTTTGTCTAATTTCCTATAAATTAACTCATTTGAATTTATCTCTGTCCAGTCCTAGTAAATATTATTAGTATAAGTATTAACAAAACAAGGCATCCAAAGCAGTCAATACTCCCATACATTCAATGCAAACAAATTTATCCAAAATTTTGCTATGTTATTTAACAACATAGCTCTGATACCAAATGAAATGACCCATTTTCTTTACTAATTTTTTATTTATTTTTTATGTTGTACTGTGGTCATCTACTCAAGAGAGTGTCATCTCTAACTTTTCCTCTATCCAGGATCTTCTAGCCAATATAAAAATATTGTTGTACCCAAAATTACCTTGAGCTCTCATATATGAAAATATATAAATAATACTTTGTATTTTTAAATCAGAATAGAGAAGTTTTGGAAGCAAAGAAAATTCTATTTGGAAATCATTATATGATTCCCACATAGCAAAAGTGATTTCCAAAATCAATTTTTCAGTCATACTTAATTTTGCCAAGCTCTTGATATCATCTTTTCTGGTCTTTAGCATTTATTTGTATTTTCATGATTTTATCTCTGTATAGACTGTATTTTTGCCTGTGCATGTGTGTGTGCATGTTTTCTGTGCATATGTGTCTGAATAATTTCAAGTACTCAGTTTTTTTTCCACACAAATAACTTATTTTCCTTGATAATTGAATTATTCAGCTCTTATGCAAATTAAGTTATAAAGTATTGAAAGGTGGTTGAACCCAGGCTTAGTGAAAATGGTCAAGTTAGCCTTTTTTCCTTTTACCACCATTCTCAAGCAAAACACATGTAATTCTGGGTTCCTTTAAGTGCCTCAAAGCTATTGTTTGCCATGCTTTTATATCATCTTTTTTTAACACAAGTTTCTCATAACAGTTACCAGATTATTCTTTTAATTTGAACATACTGGTCATTTTTAGACTTTCTAGTACTCCACATTTTTGTTAAGTATTCTGGAAGTTAAGAGAAGAAATAACATCACACAGTTCAAACATTTTCAAAAGCAACTCATAAGTTTTAACTGAATTACAACTTTTGGGTTCAATACTTACCCAACAGATTAGTTCCTTTTCAAATAATATACTAACATATCATAACATAAATTCAACTTAAACTTCTACTTTAATATCGGTGAATCTATAACAATTGTATCCAATTCCTTAGCAGCTAACTCATCCAAATCTTGATCAAAGAAATACCTATTTACTTGCACAATCACCATGAGCTGCCTCATACAAATATGAGACACCCAATGGTGCATAAACATACAAGGGTCAGACTAATTGTCTGGCATGAGCAATCATCTTGAAAACATGATTTCATATGACTTCATTGATATGAAAATACTTAGAATACATTAAAACTCTATATTATCTCTGTGCATGATTTTGTAAGGCATATGCATTTATATCAAAGCAAACAACTTTTTCATAAACCATGTGGTACAGTTCATAGAAGCAATCATGAAAATTCTCCAAACAGACATCATAAACCAACCAATGCAATCATCAATTTAATCATCAAGCCCCTTTTTCAATTTTACTGACCAACAGGATTCCACCCAAGCCTCTACTGAACCTATTTCTATAGTTCTCTACCAATTATAATATGGTCTTTAGCTACTTTCTTTTCCTTTAAACACACACTGCCTGGGACTTTCTCTGTTAACCCAGCACACTCAGGCCCCTGGGTATAAAAATACCATGTGTGAGCTTGCAATGTTCACCTTGCCAAGCCATACTTTGTAGCCCTAAGATCCAAAATCCTTAGTTAAATCACTAAGTGTTAATTTTCCCTTTTTCCCCAATTGTGCTAATCCCTTCCGCCTCTCACATTTTAATCAGAGAAAATGAATAATTCAACCATCATGCAATTATTCAAGGATTAATAGATCATGTTCTCATAGATTTAATCATACAAGCAGATATAAGTTCTCAGTATACATGTTATTTAGATCATGGGTTTTCAATGGATCATGTTATAAATATATGGTCATAAATAAATTCCCTGTTGCATCTTTTTACCTCTGGTTTAATCAGATACTCACCAATTCATAAGATCTGGCTAAACCACAAGTTTTTATTCTGATCTAGATTTATTTGTAAACATAGAAGCTCAGCACATATGTAACATTGCACTTCTATATTTCCACTTATTCAATTAATTATGATACATAAGCAACAACAACTCTATGCTGCAGTCCCATCCTTTTCTTTTCATTTTTAGACCATAGATTTACAACATGTACCCTTGGGATTTTTTTTAATGAATCACTGTATGCAGAAAACACATAAAAGAAAGCATCTCATCTCAAGGTTAATGCATAACACAAATGATCATTTTAAACAGGAAATCCATAAACCATATTTTCTGGGTATATCAACATGAAGGGTTGAACACTTAAACAGATCATTAACACACCAAAATAAACACAGATTGTATAAATGAAATATAAAACCATTTAGGCTGCCTCAATATTCAGGACTTAATGCCAGGTTTTCAGTGAGGTTACTCACTTTAATTCTTCTCTTTCTTTCCTAAGCCTCCTTCTTTTTTGATATCCTGTCTTCTACTAACTCTAATGGTCGGTGCTTATTATTTTTTTTCTAGTTTAATGAAGAGCAAAATGTATATGATCTCACCACACTAAGCCTTCTTATAAACTCTGGCTGCCACTATGGTTTTAGGAATTACCCAATGTCAATTTTACCCCATAACTAAACCTGCCTCAGTCTTAATTCAGATGAAAGGAAAAAAGGGTATGTGGCCCTCATAATCTTTTCAGAAAATAAAACTTATTCTTTTCAATCCTACCCCGGGTCATGTTATATGTATGTCTTGATTTATTTGTAAGCAAAAGAATTACTGAAAATGGTAAAAGTGTTTTATTAAGGGTTCATACCATTTCCATGCAAGCCTTGTCTTCTACCAGCAGCACTTGTCTATATACATGCATATCATATGTAAACTTATTATATATTTTTTTCCTTTTGCTTTGAATAATTTTAATTGTCTAACACTTTTCCACAGATATTTATTATTTCTGCTTACATTTGATTTCTTTTATGCTAACTTATTAAAGACATAGTCATGTCTTCCACACAATATATATTTCTAACTTATTTTACCCTAATTTATACATTAACTTCTGATTACTTTTATTATGCAGAGAACATGTGTACATGTGTGCACTATCTTGTGTACACATTCATATTTAAACCATACACTTGCAAACAATTTATTTTATTTATTTTATTTTTTTATGCAAAAATTTTAAACAAGCATGAACTAATTTAAATTATAAAACTGGTTCATAAAATCAGGGCTATCACAGTGAGGTATGCTTAACAGACTGTTTGTCGTCCTTGTGCGATAAGAGGATTTTTGAACTTTGGAAAACCATGAACTTGTTTTTCTAGTAATTTTGAATAATATTAAGTTTTGCTATTATTTTTTCATTTATCGTGTCGGAATTTCGAGGATGAAATATTCTAGGTGGGGGCGGATGTAATAACTCGGAATTTCAGACACTTCATATTTAAATATCTGAATTATTTAAATCTTGGATTTAATATGACCAAAGTGATTTAATAACCTTGTTAAGCCCCTTTTAAATCATAACTAATAATAGCAAATTTGTTTTGGAAAAATGTTTACAAAAATAAATGATTTGAAGAAATATCGATAATGTGACCGAAAATTGTTTTATAGACAAACAACTTTTTACTCGTTAGAAGTTGTTTAAACTTTTTTAGATATACTTATTTGCTTAGGAAATCAATAATATGAAATAAAAATATTTTACCGTTTGTGGAAATAAATATTATGATGATGTCATGCGTGTTGTCATGAGAAGATATTTTATGTGTAAGGGTAAAAGGGTAATTTGCTAAGATATATTTTTATGTAAAATAAAAAAACATGCAAGGCACATGGGGGATCTTTAGATAGCAAAAGAAGGGGTTTAGGGTTGGGTGTTCATTCACTAATTCACAAAAGCTTGAAAATAACAAAAGAATAAAAATAGTGGAAGTGGATTAGCGCTAGCCTACTTTGTTCTTCATTATTCTTTCTCTAATTAGTTTAAATCTTCTCAAAGCTTTCACCAACACCTTAGGAAGCTTAGATCTAAAGTCAAAAGAGGAAGAAGCAAAGAGGAGATGGGGTTTCCTTATGATGCCGTGAGCATGGATGTTGAGTGGGAGACTTGACTTGGTCTGGATATGCTAAAGGTTGGATCTTTAAATATTTGAAGATGGTAGGAAGTGATTCTTGGATACTTTTTCATCGTTTTAGCATGGATACTGTGAGTTTATTCACTATGGAATGATTACATATTGTGTGACATATGTTGTGTTCTTGTAATATAAAGTTAAAGTGACATTAAGTCATTAAAGTTTTAAACTTTTTACCCCACTTGTTTTTGAAAGCAAATGACAACTTTATATTATAAAACATCACTTATTTTACCTTCTATAACATGTTGCATGGTCTAGAGTTTGTGTTTACATGTTTGGTGGGCACTTGTGTTGAATTGACGTATGTTTGAAAGTGTTTGAAGCGAGAATAGTCACTATACGTGCACTTCGATATCACTTAACTTTAACTTGTGTAAATTGAATATTTATGAACTTAACTTGGGATGATTTGATTTGGTTGTTCTCTACACACATTTTGGTGTATGTAATAGTAAAGAAATGGTTTGGAAAGTTATAGAAATTGTAAAACCAAATTGTCAAAGTTGGAAGCGGAAAGGTCGCTACGGATGCACTTTTAAAATGCTTTGTGTTCAACGATATTTAAAGTCAACTTTGAAAGAAATCCTAAGGGATTCTTTAAATTTTTAATAAGTAATATAAGTGTAATTATTACTGGAAAAATACAGAAGTTTAAATAATTCGTTAACTTGTGAAACAAAGTTGCAAAATGTTATAGCTAGAAGAAGCTCGCTATATGAGCACTTTGAAATGTCCTATTTTTAAGAATTTTTGTAATTAAATGGAAAGATATCCATAAGGGTTTCTTTATATATTTAATAAGTATTACATGTGTATTTATTACTAGAAAGAATTAGAATTTAAAGGTTTTTCAACTGGTCAAACAAATGGCTAAAGTTGGAGTAAAAATGTCGTTAAACGACATTTTAGTAAATATCTTGTTTTTTGGAATTTTTCTAATTAATTCATAAGATATCCTTAAGGGTTTCTTTCCATGGTTTTTAACTACTCTAAGGGTAGTAACTTATTGTGACAAATTTAAAGTCTTAAATCATTTATTAAAGTGACTAAAACCGGTGGCAAAGATTGTGCTTTTCTATGTTATTCTTTATCAAAAACTTTTAACATCATTTATAAATGATGCAGTAAGTCGCTTATGGTTTTAAGTGTTTAAAAATGATATTTAAATTTAGTACTTTCCCTAATTTTTTCAAGGATGTTTTCTAACATATTTAATATTTTAAAGTTGGTTTGAAGTTTAAATTTATTTATGAATTTTGGAAGTAAAGAGGTTTTATAATATAAGTCATGTTTTTATTTATTTTTATCAAATTATAAATTAATTATTTTCAGGTAATATTTTACATGGATATTTAAAACCTATTTATAAGTATTTTAAAGTGTATATATAAGTCTCGAAAATTAATTAACTATGCTTAACACTAAAAACTGACAAATTAGACTTATCTATTTGTGTGAGTTAAGATTGATGTCCGAGTATGGATAGAAGCAATTGAGCTCTAACTTAGTGGCTTCACTCTTGAATGAGGAATAGTTAAGTCGAGAATTTCACAAATGTGTTAATCATGTTGTTTGTTTAGTCGTCCGTGAAAGTCATTAATATCATATTTAACACTAAAAGCCAAAGAGACAGACGTATCTATCTATGAGAGTCAAGAATGAAGTGTCTAGACAAGGTTTTGATATGCAACCAGTGCTCTAACATACCTGGCTTCACTCTTGAATGAGGAGTAGTATAATTTGGAATGTCGAAAACGTGTTAAGTGTACGAACCTTGGTTTCTATAAGCCATCGTTTCTAACTGAATCGTCGATTAGTCAACTATCGAACTTAACCAAAGATTAACTTAGATCTCCAAAAAAATTGTTTTAAAGATAATAAAGGTATGGAATGGTTTTCTGTTTGTTGTGATAATGTGTTAATAACATCCATTTTTAACCTTTTTGATTATACTTATGAAAGTAAATAGATCTTTAAAGAATGTTTTAAAGATAAGCATAAGTGAAATGGTTTTGGTTTTGTAGTGACAAAGTTTAAGTAATATTAGTCCTAATCCTTTTTTAATGAATTTGTGAAAGTACTTAGATCCTTAAAACAGGCATTTTAAAGAAAATTATAAGTATGAAATCTTTTGAAAAAGGATAAAAAGGTAAAGGTTTAAGTAAAAAATCTTGTTAAAGTTTGTGAATATACTTATACCATTTGAGATAAGTATATGAATATTTTTTGCATTACTGAAAGAGTACAAACGAATAGTAGAAATTGACAAACAGAGTTTTATTAGATAAAAGGTGTTTTTACTAATAAAATAGGTTTTAATTAATAAAAGCATTAATTAATTAAAAGGGGATTAGAAGTCGCTTATGTGACTTAATCCTGCTTTGTGTGACTTGATCGTGTTTTGTGTGTTTATTCATTTATTGAAAGTATTTAGTCGTATACTTAGCACTAAAATCCGATGAAGTAGGCCTGTCAATCTATGAGAGTTAAGACTGATGTTCGAGTAGAGTTTAGTAGCAATAGTGCTCTAACCTACCGACTTCACTTTTGGTTGAGGGATAGTGTGAGACGATAAGGTCAGAAAGATGATAAGTATTCGAGACAATTTTCATATGCAATCATCTATTTTGAACTTGAAAGTCTAGTTGACTATCGAACTTGACCGTAAAATCATCGAATTAGTTTTGAAGAGATCTGGATTGGTAGGTGCTTTACTTATCGAAAACCATTTCAAAACTGGTATACAGGTTCTATGTGTTGGAAGTAGTTGTGAAGTAGCATGCTATAGAATTAAACTGTCTATTCTGAGGTTAAGTCCAATGGAGAGGTCAACGTTAGCTTTCATCGGAGGACTTATGATGAAATCTATGTGGTGATTTGAGATTTGTTCGGGATGCTTGAATCCATGTAGGGATTTTTGGTCTGTTTGAGATGCTGGAATCCATTTGGGGATTTGTGCTCAATTTGAGTGACGAAGACTTGTGTGAAAGAGACCAAACATGACTTCGACATCAAAAATGGCTAAAGACAAAGTAGAATGCACAATCTTGGTTTTAGCTGACTTATGAGGGTATATCAACTCTATATCTAGAGTATGCTTATCGATATGTTCCATGCAGGAGTTGTTGATACTTGGTTCCATGTGGTTCACGAAAGTGTTTAGGCGATGGGACGGTCATGGAGTTTGGATTCGGTTAGATCAAAGAAATCTCTGTAGAAAATTCATTATGCAAATGCATCTTAGCGGTTTTGATTGTACCTCAATATTGTCATGGTGTGACCAATGTAAGCATCACAGCTATTTGTCTAATTTATACTCTACACCTTAGATGCTATCTATCATATCACTGTATGTGCTTATTAGATGGTGATTCTTTGGAGAGGATAACTATTATGGCATTCCATGCGGTTTCAAAAGTATTGTTATATTCTAGCTACATATTTCCTGAGTTTCTCATACCGGACTTATGGCTGACATGTGGTTTTTGTTTTACCTAAATTCCTCATGCGCTCTTTTGAGTAGTTTGAGAGAGGTAGGTTTTAGTTGATGTTCATTGGAGCTCAAGGAGACGATCTGGATGTATCATCTACCATAGCATTCTTATTTCCATGGCTTTACTATTATGTATGTATCGGTAGTTGTGAGGATAGGTAGTCATAACTGTCTAGGATGATGAAAATATTAAGAATTGTTACTCTGAAATGCTATGTATCTTAGAGTGACAGTTTGTACCATCTTTTGATATTATTTGGCATCGTTTCATTGTGAGATTCTAATATTGTGTTCATTCTTTCTTATTCTATTTCATTTTCTTTTTATTTTACCGTAAGAATTGTCTTTCCAGCACTTGGATGCTTGATATAAGAATAACATGGATGTATGCTATCGACATTTGGGTGTTGAAAAGGCAGATAGTTAAAAAAAGATGTATTAAATTGTAATTTAGGTTTGATTGTAAATTGTGTGTTCTAAAGAGAATTCATAAATAAAACTAACTGAGTGGACATAGGCTGAAGACTTCACCGAATCACTATAAAAATATCATGTCCCTTCTTCATTCTCTTTTGATTTCTTCATTTTAATATTTGTTTAATTTATTTTTTTGTGATATTAGGGCCTTGTACCAATTTTTTTAGGAAACATTTTTGTGCTTCCACTAAAATGAACATATATCTTATATTAGAGAAGATGAAGAGACATACTATACGAGCCATTGTTGGACCAAGTCAACCGGAGCGGGGGCAAGTAGGAGGTGTCCGCTAATTCAAATCCACATTTAATCTATGTGACTAGAGAGGAGATGGATGGGATAATGACAAGTTTGCAAGACAGATTGATAACTTGATAAGAAAAGATAATAAATGAATTCTTCCGAAGGATGGAATAATAAAGTGCTGCTAGAGTTGTTGAAAATTAGAACCGGTGGCTAGAAGGCAGAGCGAATAGACAAGGAAATGAAGTAGAACAAACTAGAACCATCCCCTAGCACCCTAACAAGTCGGTACCAAGAGGTCTAGACTAGTCGGTAAATATATGTTTACTTGGACAAGAGAGCATGGTCGATCTGAATGTCGAGCAAGGAAGGGTGTGTCAGATAGATGATGTCAAGCCTTGAAATCAAGATGAGAATGCAAACTTGCAATCGCAAGGAGTAGAACTTAAAGCTCCCCGTAGGAACGGGGGCATGAAGAAGAATTGAATCAAAAGCTTGCGAAGAGGTTTCAACTAAATCCAGATGATCACTTAGCTGAGATAGTAAGACATGTACTTCGAGGTGAAGCAATGGATTGAAGTTTGGAGGATGTGAATGGGAACAATTTTACCTCCAAACACCCAATATGCTAGGAATCCATCAGATTTCAAGTTACCTACTTTGGAGTCGTATAATGAAAGGATGGATCCAATTATTCACTTAATGATATACATCCAACATATGAGAGTGTTAGAAGTTTTGGAGGAGGTGATTGGGCGATGCTCCCATTGTACTTGACTGATTTAGCTGCAATGTGGTTTCTCCAACTAGATAATTAGTCCATCATCGGTACGTGGACCGAGTTTATGGAAAAGTATAAGCCAATTCAGAGTTCTTATAGTTTGACCAAGGAATGTACTGGCACTTTCAAGTGTAAAACAGAGAGAATGAGCTTTGCAGATTCACTTGATTATATTTAACGCATAGCCGTTATATTTCTGAAACCATACTTATTGATAGTACTGACGGGGATGGTTTCCGTAGTCGCTAATAGGATTGATTTTAAGAAAGCATTAGAAAGATATCCACAAATGGATCTCGCAGACTTTTACTATCAAGTTGAGAGATATTTATGCCAGGAGGACACGGAAGCCGAGAGCGGTGTGGTAAACATTATGGAGGATGGAGGACCATCTAAAGCTAGATCTAGAAAAGATAAAGGAATAAAGAAAAGCTGACGACGGCTTTGGATGATCGAAGTGACAAAAGAGGGAACCGAAGTTTTCCCCCTACATTAAGTTGACAAAGACCTTGAAGAGGATTTATCTTGATACTAGGGGTTGATTATCTAAATTTATAATTATGTAATTTATTATAAATTATCTAACTCTATGATAAATCTCACTCAAAATAAATGGTATTTTATTTCTTTTATATGATTTGGTATATTGTGGTATAAAGTAATTAATTACAAATATACAGATAAGAAAGTCCTTAAATAAATTATTATGTGACCGTAATTGCAAGTAGCTGCAATAATGAGTAATAAATCATAACACAAAATAACATTTTGTTTTAAATATTTTTGGTCAAGTGTTTCGATAAAGGACATCGATACATCAATTGAGACTGGTGTTCGTAATGCTCTTCAAATATTGGACGGTGCATTAATCATGACTACCGAGACACGAAAGGATTACGTGCTTATAGTTATTAAATAACTATGGAATGTTAACATTTGAATTATTTGGTTATTAATTGCTGATTGAATTTACGCTTGTGAGCCGCATGATTGAATTCATTCTGTATTCGAAACAACACCAGATTTACTTAGTTTATAATATTTATAAATTAATTAATATTTAAAAAATATTAATTATTGTTGTATTTTATGTTTGGGGTGTATTTAGTAAATAGAGTAGTCTTTAGAAATATTCTGGGTGCTAATTGTAATTAATATATACATATACATATATATATAAGATATATATACATATCAATATACGATATCGATGTACTTTTAATTTGGATTTAAATTGAATTGATTGCAATTGGGCTTTGTAGTTTATTAGTCTATTAAAGGACCAACAAGGAGTCGACCACAAGAGGATAAAGATGATATCTTGGGAGTTGGACTTAGCAAGAGGGAATAGTGGAACATATTTTCCACTTATTCCTTTGTATAAGTAACTCAGACCTAAATTGTTTTGGTTCCTGCTTTCTCCCATCATTGGCCTCCATTTACATCTATCCACCCTCATCATAGTCGATCTCCATTCAGCCCTCCATAATCTTAAAATATCAAACAACTCAACTCAAGTGGTGATACGCCGAAACCAACAACTTTGGTTAGAGATCTAAAAGATCTATGAGATTTTCAAAATCGACTACATCTTAATCAGGTAGATTCTAACTTACGTATGTATTATTATTATATGCTATTTAGAATTATTTTTATATACATTGATTTCCATGCTTTAGTTATAATTCAATATATTAATCTAATAGTAGGTTAAATGCATTTATTCATTTTAACATAATAATATAAATAAAATATATATGTAATTTTTGTTTTGACCATATAATCATTCTAAAGTATGTAAAATAACTTTTTGAATTTGAAATATATATTTTTACTAATTTTAAATTATTAATTATAAATTAAAATCATTTAAATTATAGTCTACGTCTATATCTAAAATAATATATATGACATTTAAAATCAAATTGCTCACTGTAATTAAAAAATGATTAGGCCAAAAGATATATATATATATATATATATATATATATATATATTTATATATAAGAGGGTACTTTTAAACTATATGTTGGTGTATATATGTAATTGCTTTTGGCATTTTATAAAAAGATATTTCCGAAATTATATTAATACATAATTTTTATAATATTTATTTATACTCAATTTAAATACAAATAGATATATATATATATATATATATTTAAATTAATTAAAAAAACTATTTTTAATGGTAGTATATTTAAATCGATATATTTATTTTGTAATAATATTACTTAGTCATCCTCTCCCCTTCTAACATTGAATCTTCTCCATCTATCCTCCTTCCTGCTATCAGTGCTCAAAAGTGCTCATTGTCTTTGTCTCCAACTTGTATTAGCAAAGAAACCTCTTGCGCTACTGAATCAAATCCTTCTTCTTCACAAGCTACATCTATGCACGTTTCCTCTGTGCACGTGCACAACCTGAAAGAGTCATTATGTAATTCTGATGCTATTTCTCCAATAACTAATAATTTTGTTTTCTTTATGGAATCTGAACATCCATATAAACATATTCAAGCACACCATGCTTGGAAACCCCCTCCTCCTTCTCTATCCCTTCCCATTGTAAACCCTCCATCCAGCGTCGCAAACTTGGTGCAACAAGATGGACATACCTCTTCTTGTAACAGTAAAGTTCTCAAATCATCAAAATTGCATTCTGATTTGGATCTCAACCCTTGTGTTGGCTCCAAAACATCTTCTACCTTTCCTGGAATTAATGTCCAAACCACTCCTCTAACCAGGGGTTGCAAAAAGAAATTCCTTCTTAACCAATTTGTTGATCAATGTTGAACAACATCGGTGTGTGGAATATTAGAGGAGCCCACTCGAAGATCAAATTAAACCAATGTAAAAACTTAATTGCTACACATTCCCTGAGTATTCTTGCCATATTAGAAACCAAGCTTAATGCTCCTCTTTCTTCCAAGGATGCTAATTACATTAACGCGTCTTGGATGATGATTAATAACCTCTCTGAAGCGCCTTATGGTAGAATTCTTGTTCTATTTAATCCCTCCATATTTTTATTATCTCCTATCATTTCAACATCTCAGCTGATTCACATGCACTGTATCCATATTTCTTCCTCCACTTTTGTTTACCTTACTGTAATTTATGATCTTAACTCTGTTTCTGCCAGACAATCCTTTCATAAGCTCCTCCCTTCGTTTAGACAAGAATCTCATCCCTGGATTGTTATCGGAGACTTCAACTGCTCATATCTTTTATCTCATGGACATGGTGGCACTATCCTATGTCACCTTCTCTCCTTCAATCATCAAGTTCAATCTGAGATTAGTATTGATGCTCTGGCTATTGATTTTCTTGCTGATGGTTGTGTTGTCCTTCCTTTCTTGAGTAATCAGTGTGTTCGACAACACTGGAATCTTCTGCGTGGTTTTCATGTTCCCTTATCTCTGTACGATGGTATCTCTTGGACCTTTGGTCAGGATAGGTATTGGATAGTGGCATGTACAAGCTTCTGGTTTGTCAGAGTAATACCGTGACTTTCAGCTGGCATAAGAGAATCTGGCTTAATCATAACTCCGAGAGGCAAAACCTGTTTCTCTGGAAGATTTTCAGTAATTGTTTGAAAATGAAAATAAAGTTGAGACAGAGAGGTGTCATCATTGATACTACATGCAGTTTTTGTCATGCTGTTGAAGAGGATACTCTACACTTGTTCTTTAACTGTCCTTACGTCTGCATGTTATGGTGCACTACGAATTCTATCACCAGTGGCAGGTCTGTTGCCAACGTCAGTGAAGTTGAATGGGGTCTTATATACAAAGCCACAAGATGGAAGTGTGAATCATCTTATGTACTTCTGTTTACCCTTAAAATCTTCATCTCGATCATCTGGGATGAGAGAAATGCAATTATTTTTACTGAAAAAAGGAAAACTTTCATGCAAATGAAAGGAAGTATTGTGGAGGGATTGAGGTATGGTATTTCTGCCTCCAGGCATGTGTTTAATCCTGCATTTCTGAATGCTCTTCCCTGATGCATGCTTGCCTGGTCTCGTTGTGTCCCTGTGTTTTTGTTTCTTTTTTTTTTTTTTTTGATATGCCTGTCCTTCTTTGTCTTCTTGTTCCTATGTTTCTTGCTTGCCTTTTTAGGTAGCTTTGTTTTCCCCATCTTTGTAAATCTTTCTTGGTATATCAATAAAATGGTAGGGGTCCATTTTTTAACCCCGCTGGCCTTGCCAAAAAAATATTACTTAGTCAAATATAAGATATTTTACAACTTTGAATTGATATCTTAGACCTAAATTTGAATTTGAATTTTTGTTTATTGAAGTCAAAATTAGATATTTTATTTAAAATTCAAATTTGAAAATCTTGACTCAATCAAATTATATATGATATTTTACCAAATTATATTTATTATTATTTTATTATATATGTATATATATTAAACATATTTTATATCAAATAATTCAATCATGGCAATTTATATATATAGACACATACATATACGTGGTAGATATAAATCTCATATCTACACATGTATATATTTGTCCATGCTTTTGTTTGATGTTTGATATTATAGACACCACACAAATATGTCTTCTCACATATGCATGAATATATATATATATATATATAATGATACATCTATAATTATACATATATTATATTTAATTATTACATATTAAATAATTAAAATGAAACAATAAAATACAATTTTATTAGAAACAACTAGATTAGATCCAATGTTAAATATTGGATTTCATGGGGTAAATAAGATCCAATTAGGAAATTTTTTGAAACTTACCCATTTTAGCTGTCGTCGAATAGGCCAATCTATCACTTTTCATGTATTCGATAACTACCGAAGTTTTACTTCCAATAGTTTTGCCCTTCGTGTGGTTGACAGCTACTCCTTTCATATTTGGATGATTAATGATTAGAAAGTTTTGTATAACATTCGCATTTATGAAGTATTTATATATTTAGTGCACATATTAGTTTAACATACTTAATTATAGATATATAACATTACATAAAATATTTTAGTTGATCTTTTATATGGCTAAGCGATTTGATGTTGCATTTATTTAGTTATATATCATAAATCCAATTTCTAATGACAACCAAACATGTTTAGAGTCCTTTTTTAACGCAAAAACGAAGTGTAGAATTTTCATTAATGAGTACACTTTATTTTTACCAATGTTATTTCATTAATTAAAAAAGAGTGTAGAATTTCACAAATAAGTATACTCTATTTTTACAACCTATGATTTGAATCCCACTCGGATCTTTGATTCACGATTTGGATCCCGTTTCGATTTAAATTTTGAACTTTACGATTTAAGATTTGAATCTCATATTGAAATCATTGGTTATGACTACTAAGCATAAAGTATCATTGATATGCTTATTTAAGTTCTCGATGTTTATTACACATTTACACTAGAGAAACACCATAAGCATTTATAATTTGAAACAAAAACATGTAAACTAATCAACATTCGACAATCAATTGTCACACATAAAACAAATACAATCCAAATCATTAATAATCTAGTAGGTGGTTCATGTAGAAGTATACTGACCAATTGTCAATAATCTAGATGATCACAACTTTTTTGAAATTTAACACGCTAAACAATTTAACAAGAAAACAACGCTGACAATTATATTTAAATAGAAAAATTTCAGCAGTAGTGATTGCAAAGCAAATTTCAGTAGCAGTGGTTGCAAAGTAAAATTCCAGTAAGTGATTCAAAAATCGTAAGATCGTACATTTCAAAACGCGATCTGGAAGGAACCGCGGCCTTCCGATCCAAGAGTTAAATTGGATCACTACCCTTGTAAATTGTACGAACCTATTTCACAATGAAAATATTGAAGTCCAATATTAAATCGCAATTTCAATTTAAACATCAAATTGAAACAAAATCAAAAGAGATTTAGTTCAGCATCCCGATTTCAGTTCAGCAATCAAAAGGTAAAAAAGAAGAGGAATAGGAAGAAGCAGCAACACACCTGAACTGAAGAATGTAGAGCTGAGAGGCAAGTTGATTTATTTTGTCTTCTATTTTTAGATTTTTTTTAACCTCTTCTGATTTCTGAGTTCTGTTCTATTATGAACCCTACGACTCAGGGAGGAAGATGGTTCCCAGGAAGGGTGTTAAAAGCACGGGAAATGTGCTAAATAACATCATTTAAAGTTGAACCGAACTGCAAAAACGGTATGAAAACTCATGCTGAGTTTCTAATCAAAGCAAATACATCAAATTGAATCAACCTACATCAATACGGTTCAGTTGTGGTTTGAACGATTGAACCGACCATATTAAACTGGACAACTAGTAATTTTATGATAAAAATATAAATAACTTGTATCTCATTTTAGATTTTAATGATGTATATTCTAATATGGTTATATTAATAATAATCATTGTCATAAAAAAAGTTATAGTTTTAATATAATGTAGTTCATCCCATTTTTTTGGATAAATACTAATTATAATCTTATTCTATTCATTTTACTTAATAATTATGCATTGACTAACATTGATGTTTGGTTAATCTAGTAAAAAAAATTACTTGTTGCTAAATATCAAATTAAAATATCCATACAATTAATAACTAATCTTTCATTTTGGTATAACAGTGTGTATTTTGATCTTTAAGTGTAAAAACTTGATGTGCACGTAAATGTGCATATTTTTACCACTACGTTTTATTTATTTAAATTAAATAAATGATCATATTGGGTATTTTAACTTGTTTGAACCAAAATTCAAATTATTTCAAATCGTCATATATTCATCTTCATCCAGGGGCCAAATGGTCATTTTTGTGCATATATTGATTTTCTAAAATTTAATTGAAAATTTCTATGTTATTTTGTAGGAATTTAAATTCAAATGCAAGTGGCTTTAAGAAGATATATGCATGCACAAGAGTGAATACAAAGGAATGAAGATGGAAATAATTCATTTGATGGATCATGGAGGACCCCACCTACCCACATACCTTCATGTACAAATTAGAGGCTAATTCACATGCTAATAGAGTTTAAAGCTTCATGCACATCTAAATGAGGATTATTTGAAGCTAATGATAACTTGGCCACCATACTTCCTAAGAGGGTATTTTGGGCATTCCCCAAAAAAGTGGATTAGGGTTTCATACATGTAAAAATACCCCTTATCTTCATGTAACCTCTCCCCTCTTCTCCCTTAGGCACTCTTCTTTAGTCTTTCTTACTCTCTTCTTCTCTTTAGTTTAGTGTAGGATCTCAAATAAAAGAAAGCTCTCTTTCACTTTTCATGGCTACTTAGCCATTTTGATTTTATGTAATTTTCTTTCTTTTTTATGCAATTTAATACATGCTCTTTTCTTTTACATGCTTGTTTACATTTCATGTTAGTAGTTTAGATTTACTTTTTACGCAAATAGCTTAGTTTTTCTTACATTTAGCTCTCTTTTTCCTCTTCTTTTTATGCTATGTTGCATTCTACTTGTGTTGATATAATAACACAAATGAGAGGCTAATCCCTTCAATTTAGGGGTAATGAAGCGCCCTAATCATGTAGCTTCAACATTTTGATTAGTTATGTTCTCTTTTTGTGCTTAATGGAAATATTTGAAGTGGGTTAATGATGTTATTTAGCTTTGAAGTTGATAGTCTATGTTGTACATAACAAATAGGTTATGCTTAAACAAACAAAACACAAATTGTCTCTTCATCTACATATGATTATGGCAAAGAAGTGAATGTTGAAATTAAAATTTGATGACCTATATTTCTAAACAATAGTTAATAGGCCATGCTTAAAATATATTTTGCTTTCAACTTTGTTGTCATATTTCATGAGAATTAAATGTGTATTAGTGGTTGTGTTATAGTTTGATGGTTTATATTGGGCTAATTAATAGCAAAAATATACCATACTTATAATAAGCACATCAACTAATTTCACTAATGACCAAAAGAGAGAACATAACTTCATTTTTTATGTGATCTAGAGGGTGGAAATTACTTCTAAATTATCTTAACACTCTCATATTTTTATCAATTTCTTTTTGTCATTTTTCTCATTTTCTACCTTAAACAACTCTCAATTTTGGTTGATTTGATTGAATAGGAAATTTAAATCAACAATTCCCCACGGATCGACCCATACTCGCTACGTACTACGATAGTATGCCGTGCACTTGTGGTTATTTATATTTCAAAATTCATTCGGCTATTTCCTAACTCAATAGACATTTAGTCGTCCGAACAAAGCTTTACACAGTTGTCTTTGCGAATTGATTATTGATTGAAGTAATTCTCATATTTAATATTTAATATGGATTCAAGCCGGACCGGACCGTATTGTATTAAACCGAACCAAAACCGAGCTATTTAAAATATTAGTATAATGGTTTGTATTTTTTATTAACCGTTTGATGCGGTGTGGAAGCGGTTTGAGCTATAAACTCCATCGAACCGACTTGCGCCCACCTCTAATTTAAAGAGCTCTACATATGACCCCCAATCAAAATCGAGAACTGCAAAACCGAGCCGAACCGACCCAATAAACCATGAACCCAAACCAAACCTAATGGTATTTGGGTCGGGTTTAGACGATGAAAATATGTAAAGATCCGATCAAATCCAAACCGACCTGACCCAAAAGATTCGATCGAAAAACATTTAAATATATGCATTTTTAATATTATTACCCAATCCGAACCGGCATGACCGATCCGAACCAAATCGAAGCTCGAGTCTAGGTTTTGAAATGTATAGTTTGGACTCCACAAGACCCGACCCATCAAGAACCGAGATCCTCCGGGTCGGGTACGGATCCATTAGGTCGGGCCCGGGTCTAATTGCCACCCCTAGATCTAAATAATAACCATATACCTTACTATCAAATATAATCCTAATTTCTCCCTTTCTCCTATGTCATTGTCTTTAGAAGCTCACTTTCTCATTTTGCAATAACGAGTCAACCGGAGTCACCAAGAAGCAAAGTCAAGCATTTCAACTACTTCATAATCAACCTTCCCATCCTTCTCGACCGTCGTGCAATTTTTTTCCTCAATTTTTCCTTGAGTCGCTTCTAGGGTTTTATTGAGTCTTCCTATGGTCGTTTATTGAATGGCTTGGTCATTAGGGTTGGAATGGTCTTTTATTTATGTTCCTTTGAAAATTTGTTGCTACTTTTTTCACAGTAGTTTATTATTGACTGATATTTAGGTTGACTATTAGTTGCCGACTGATGTTGTTTCTATAAATGTAATTGTTTTATTTTTTGAAGAATAGCATATTCTTTTTTTCTTATATAACTGCAGGATTATATTTTATCGGTTTATATTAAAGACCTATTTTTATTTAGTCTTTTGTGTGGGAAAGATTGTTTACATCATAGATATTTATATTTATAGTTTTACTAGATTATTATGGTGATGGTAATGACATTATTTATTGGTTATACTTGTAGGAAAAATGAGAGAACACTTGAATGAATCTTATCGACGAAAACGAGCATTGGAACTTGAAGAAGCTTAGAAAAAGGTCATTGTAGAAAATTTGTGGGAAGCGCATGATGATGAAGCAATTGGAAACAAAAAGGAATTAAATGATAATAGTTCACATGATGAAGGATCAGAGGAGGATAGCTTGAAGAGAATGTATTTACTAAAGAAGGTTCTGATGGTGATGGATCGAAGGATAATGGGTTGAATGAAAATGTGTCTAGTGAAGAAGGGAGCGATGATGGATCGAGTTCGAATAATTCAAAGTACAAAGATGCGCCACCAACAAACTTACCACCTTTGAATTCTTCCACTTCAACCTCAACTATTGCTTCCCTACTGGTTAATGTTTCTCATATAATTAAAAGTTTTGAAACTCATATAACAAATAGTATTTGGAACAAAAAAGAAGACATTATAATTAAATTTTACATATTTAATAATAATTACATTATAATTTTAGTAATTTTTTATTATAGGAGAGAGGAGCACTCAAATGCATTACACATTGGAGAAAGTTAAATGAGCGGAAATTAGAAGATTTGCCTGATCAAGCTGTTAAAATAGTAAAAATATTCAGGTTTATACAATTTGGCTCATTTTACATATAAACATGTAGATTATGTTACTATTTTAGCTTTCATCTAAAGATGGCATCCAGGGACTATTTCGTTTCATATGCCAATCGAAGAATTGATAACTACGTTGAATGATGTTGCTCAGACCTTGAAAGTTCTTGTTATTAGTCATTCTATTTATAAGGAAGATGATGAATGTAATGCTATTTATATTTTAGTGGAATATGTCAGAGTTAAAGCCGATCTTGTGAGGGAAGAATTAAAAGATATGAAAGTTATGAAGCTTAATTTTCTACTGGGAGCATTCAATGAAATGGTAAAGAAAGATGATATGACTGAGAATGATTATGTAGACATTACTCGTGCATACACTCTATTTGGTAGGATTTACATTGTTTGGTGATAAGTCTGGTACGAATGCGTCAATTAACTATTTAAAACATTTGTCCGATGTTCATATTTTGAATGAGGAAACTTGGAGAATGGGGTATTAGTGTATTTTATCGACAACTTGGTCTAGCTTCATGATGCAACATTAGACAAATGGTCGACTATTTGACATTATTAATGGTATGTGTATTACACAATTTTTTGTTTGTTTAGACAACGTCATAGCTCACTAAAGTAAAATTTTCTAGGCGTGGATTTATGACCACTTTCCTATGATTCCTAGCACCGCTCCTTGCAAAAAAATATGATAACTCTATGCCATGAATGTGTAGATGGAAATCTAAGATTTAGTCTAGAGATACAACATCTATTATAATTCGACTTAGATAACAACTAGACGATTTAACTGTTCAAGATGTAAGTTTTAATTTGTTATAGGATTTTAATTCGGTGATATTTAGTATCTTACATTGTCTTTCAATTTATAAATATGTTGGGATCCTTATCATAATATTAGATCTTATTACCATTTACCCTAAGTTGTATTCTATAATGGTGTTATATTGTATTTTGACATTGCTAAATCATATTATTCCAATATAGTTTCACGACGATTTGGGATTCGTCAATGGATTCTAAAAAGTCCTATGGAGCTAAGAAAATTTCATAGAAGATTGGCTGTTAATCAATATTAGGTTGGATATGACAATGGGTTTTGGTGGTTAGGAAACTGGCGGGATCATTTGCTTTCTATGAAGTCACGATCCCTAGCTATAGTGGACCCTTAGGATTATATTTCCAAATACTTAGCATAGCATGGCATGTTAGTGTTTCACTTCCGGTTGTTCAAAATCATGAAATGAGGCAAAGCACTAGTAGAAAAGCCGATGTTGGTGTCAAGCTAGTAAAATTCGACAACTTTACTTAATCTATTGTAGTAATATTTTACCTGAATGTTGGTTAATTTTATTGTGTTTATACACTAATATAGATGGCTATGGGTAAAGCAAATGACATATTGAAGAATAATTTAACCGATCGTTGTCCAAAAGAAAGCACAATGAGAAGCAATGGACTTTTGGATGAAGTCTTAAACAAACCAAATAAACATGGGAAAAGTAGAAGGCGAAGAATAAATAGAGAGGATGAAGATGATCGAGGGTGTGGCGCAATGAAAATAGGGTGTCTATGTCTCGTAAAAGACTAGGTTCGAGCCCTGCCTCATACACACTTCTCGCAAAAAATAGTACCCAACGGTTATAGGTGCCATGAGTTGATGCTGACATGCACAACTTAATTTCTCGTAGGGATTTACCGGTTCACCGTATTCTCCTGAGTATAATTCAAAAAAACCCGAGAGGATGGAGAATGATGTAAAGTTGGAATGTATTATGTCAATATTTTTATCTTATGTGTATAAAACCTAGTTGTATCTATTATGGTGCTTGGAACAAGAATGGTGTATGGAACTTTATGGTATTTTGGAATGCTATTGTAATGTCCTTTTTGTTTGGTAATGAATGTATTTTATCCGATAACTTAATATTCTTTTATTTTAATAGAGTTAGGGGTATGCCCTTGGGGTAATCATGTTATTTTTTACATATAGCTAACTCAATGACCAATCTTTTTTGAAATCAAAGGTATTTTCTTTTTGTTATATACTTGAATAATTTGGTTATAGTCACTATAATTTAATTGGAAGTACATTAAATAGAAAATCCATAAGTGGTATGTTTTGTGATAGTAGTTACAAAGTGTTGTAACCGTTGGCAGTTAATCACGATGAAAAATATACCATTCTAAATGTTCCTAGTCAAGATGCATCGAAATTAGATATCGGCATATCCGTTGAGAGTAAAATACGTGATGCTCTCCAAATAATGGACAATGTATTACTCATGGCTGTTGGGGGCATCTATGGGTTACGTACTGATAGTTATTGAATAACTATGGAACGACTCATTCGATAGTTTTCTATTAGTTTATATAACTAAGGTCAAACTGAAAATATCGATGTGACTAATTTAGGTAGTTCTCTCGACTTGAGAATGCTTTTGGATCTTCAATGTGGAAGCACTGCTTTGATTATTATCAAATCATGGTATGACGTCCATCGAGAGACTATAGTTTGGTTGAGTGGAATTATTGGAAGCGAAGCACTATTCAAGTGAGGATCGTCTCCTTGGTTATATGGGGTTAGTATCATGGCCAACTGGAGACAACTCAAAACCAAAGCCTTTGACCAGAGAATTTTGGTTAATAATTATTATTATTACTGAACCAATAATTTTGTATTTGGACTAATAGAGTTGAATATGGACGATGTTGGAATTTTGGCCATTACTAAATTCCATAAGTCCAAAGTGATATAGTTTTGACAAAAAGAATTGGTGTAAATAAATGTCACAACCTGGTAATGATTAATAAACTAAAATTGGATTTATCAAAACTAAGTAGGCAATAAATTTAGCCAAAATTTCACACCACCTGCTAAGTGACATGTGAATGTTAACAATCGAATATTTCGATATTAATCGCTGACCAAATTTACAACTGATGAGTCACACAGCCTATATGATGAATTCTCTTTAGACTGGGCAATTTAATTAGTTTAATTAAGTTAATCAATATCTATGAAATAGTGATTATAAAATTTTGAATATGATTTGAGGAATAAATATTATTGCATATATTTATGATGTTATAAATATATCGATCGGTATGCTATATCGACAGGCAATTAAATCAGATTTAATTAGTAATATTTACTTGGACCTAAATAGGCAAATAACTCATGATGTATGGTGGTTTATTTCGACCGCAACAAGCATGTAACGGACAACTAAAAGATGGGTACGGTTATCTTAGTTAGATGGCTTAGATTGGGTAAGAGATATGATCCACCTTTATCTCTATTCCTTCCACTATAGAAGGACTCCTTACCCTAATGCATATTGATCTTTTTTTAGCTATAAATGCATCTCCCTGCTAGCTGATCCCACCTACACAAAAGCTCCATCAAAATTTTATCTCAAATAAATTTTAAATCAACAACCATTGGATAGTGAACGATCTACAATTCAAAGATTAACAGTCTGCCGAATTGAGAAGAGTTCTAAAGAAGAGTATTCATCATAGCAAGGTGTACTTCAAGGCATATGTTTTGGTATGTTTTATTATTTCATATAACTTATAATTTATGTATAATATTCTTTTGTTTGTTTATATACATCATAATTATTTTGTTAGTCACGTGAGATTCCTATATGTATGAATATTGTCACATTTTGAATGGTTATATGTATGTATAATAAAAAAAGCTTTTTTTATTTAAACCTGATGTATACATAGCTAAAATAATTTGTTTATTTCATTTTTATAAATTTATTAATTAATTATATTTATATTAATATGTCATATTACATAAAATTAAATGACATATATTTAATTATGACATCGTATCATGTTAAAAATTGATCTTGTATTTTATATATGCAAATATATACTAAATATAATTTTAGGTAATTATCAATATATTTTTTAATAATTATTTACTATTTTTAATGTTATTTAAATCAAGATATAGGTTATAAAATTCATATAAAATAATATATGTTTCAAAATTATATGTTAAGTTTTATAAATAAAATTCATCATCATATTATCTCTCAGCCGAATTCCTCGAAATTTAAAAGTCAAATTTATTATTTTTTAAAATTATTTATAAAAGCAGCCGAAATCAATTAAATAATAAAAAAATATAATTTTATCTCAGAAAATTATGGAATTTTTTTATGATCTTATAATATCATATTTGAATTCAAAAAAAAATAAATTTTGATATAATATGTTACCAAATTATTTTTAATATTATTTTACTATTTTCGATTAATATATCTTTAATAATAATTGTTATACTTTTTGGTGTCAATTTTTTTTGTGTCAGCTCGGTTAAATAGGATCTAAAAATAAAATTCCATTACAGAATCATTCTTTATTAATTAACAACGTAAATAAAAATTAAAACCGATAAAAATTAGTTGTTTGCAACTTAGAAACAAAAATTCAAACTAATTACACATGATTTTAATCTAAAAATATAGCTAAATATTCATGCAAAATATTTTCTCTTAAATGCATTAAACATAAATAGCTTGTAGAAAAACTATTCACAAGTGAAACACATGTCATGATCACGCACAAAGCGCATGCCGTGACGCTTGTGTGTGTATGTATGTATATATAATATAAAATTATAATAAAATGTTTTTATGTTGTGTATTAGATCTAGATGTTATAATATATATATATATATATATATATTTAAGTTTCATACGCTACTAGAAAAATTTACAACGTTGAATTTACAACAGTTTTGCCAATCATTGTACAAAAGTTAGATCTTTTACAACTTATGGTAAAGAAAACATTGTAATAAGTTCTCCATGACAATATTTTTGCACAAATGTTGTAATAAAAATAATTTCAAAAACATTGACCCGAATAGTTGTTAAAAACGATATTTAACAATGTTTATTTTACATCATATCACATTTAGGTTTTTGATAATACTTGTATGACGTTGTTGAATTTCAAAATCTAACAACTTTGTTTTAATATTGTAAATTTATTGCATTCAAGGATATTCATTACGTGTTATAAACACCGATTCAACGACAGAATATTAACATTGTAAATATATGTAAAAATAATTCACAACATTTATGTAATGTTGTAATCATTAATAATTAAAACAATATTTTTCTAACATTGTTAAAAATATTATGTTTAACAACTTTCGATCAGTATTATGAATTTTATTATTTCAACAATATTTTCGTAACATTGTCCTAAATATATAAGATAACTCATATAAATTGTTGTTAAATTTTGTATTTACGACAACGAAACAATGTAGAAGCAATGAGTGTAATAACTTTTATTCAATATCAAAATTTTAATGGTAAATAATATATTAGATATCCAGATAAAAACAAAAATAAAAACACGCTCATTCTTTTCCTTATTTTATGGTGGTCATAATGGAAAACCCTTCACCGCTTCTCCTTGACTTTCCTACCACGTCACCGTCAATAACTCACCACGCCAAAGGCGACCTCACTCCCCCAAAAAAAGTTTACTTGCCACGCCACTCCCGCACTACTTCATGATTTGTGCTAATATTTTTCTATAAGAGTTGAGCGAGATTTGAAGAGTTATGTACGATAGGCTAATTATCTCCGATTTGGGGGTTAGATAAGTAGATCCTAGTAAGTCTTTGATTTTTATTAGTCTTTATGCATCATTTTCAATTTTGAAAACTAAAATTTCATTATTAGGCTTCATTTTGATCATAGACTTTTCATTAACTTCTGAATCTACTACTGTAGCAGTAAAAATCGAGGGTTTCAAATTCACATGTGCACAAGACTATATTGATTGATTTCTTGCCAGATACAAAATAAGCGGTAATTGCATCTTAGTGAGAATTTTATAGCTATGAATTTCTCTTGGCTACTCCATGTTACAAAACAAAGATATTTTTTGATGTGGCTATTAGTTAAGAGGCGTGCACATGTGTACAGACCCAACCATGCCATAAGGTAGGTAAGGCAATGGCCAACAATCAAAGGGCCTCAAATAATAATTAATATATATGTACATGTCTATGCATGTGTGTATGTATGTAAAAAAATCCAAGCCTATATATGCTGTAATCCAAGTCCACAAAAAGTGTATTCCTACCATGTTTTTATATATTTAACTATCGATATTACTCATTCCAAGAATAGTAGATCACTTCTGTTGAAGTTTCTCCTTATGAATCTGACCTAAGTCTTTTGTTAAGATAACCTGCTTCCATTAATTAATAATATAATGAGAAATTTTGTATGGCTCTTCTACATTTTGAAACCAGATAGATATTTGATGTCTAGATGTGCCCTATGCTTTTGCTCAATTGCTAAATGTCTATATAAATTGATAAGGGTTTTTAGTTGAGGAACATCTCTACTCAAATGGAGCATACAGAGACTAAATGTTGGAAGGACGAGACTAGAATGTCAGCTCGGTTTCACTTAGTTATCCACTTCTATTGCTCAGCCATCTTCTTTAACAAATAAACTTAAAAAACTTCTAGCCTTGTTAACTTGCACTAAGCTAATACAAACTTCTAGTCTTCTTAGATTATACTATACACATGGCATTTAAGCCTATTAGAGCATCTACAACCATGATGTATTTATGCCTAAATTGTATATGAATTACTATTTATTATACATGTTAGGGTCAAATTAATTATACCGCTTTCATTGTATTCTGGTTTCTGAAAACTCAGAATTATCTTAAGCTCGTGATATTTTTATCATTTAATAGCATATTCAAGCTAGATTGGGTTAAATATCTTTCAGCTAAATACATGAGAAAGTTTCCACTAATTTCCTACGTTGTGTGCTCGATTAGAGGTTGTTGCAATGGTACCTTTGTGTTTAGGTATTAACAATTTTTTTTTCTTTTCCCAGCAATCATAAATTTATTTGAGAAACTTCATACATTTAATGGTTTAAATGGATCATTATTGTTTAATCGTTGGCTGAGTTGAATGTCTATAAGTATAGTAAATACTAAATACTCTTGTTGTACTTAAATGTATGTTGCATCCATTTCATCATATTTTAACTTATAAGCAGATTTTATTTTAAAACCATATGATTACCATAAGCTAATTATTACACAATCAAAATCAAGGAATAGTACTTTAATCTATAAAGGTTAACTTTCATAATGTTGAAAATATATGATAATGTCTTGGCATATTGTTTTGCACTATATAATATAAAAATTTGTTGTAAATACATCAAACTTGTCATTATTGTAACACCAAGTGGGAATATCAACCTACCTTTTGTTTAGGCAATAAATATATTGTGTATTATATAAAAATTATGATGTTAATGCTAAGATGTAATCTTGTTTTAAATTTTTTTGTTATTTAAGTTCCAAATGTTATTTTTGTTAAAAGTTCAACATTTATCAATTTGAATTAAGGTGAAGCACAAGCTCAAGATATGCAAACGCATAGGAAAGTTGTAGATTTTGAATATTTGAGATGCTAATTTTTTTAATTTTGTAAGTTAACTATTAAATATCAAGTGTAAATACTCAATAATTAATCAGATTACTGAACAACTAAGATCAACTCATAACATGGTATATCATAATGAATGTTCAAGTGAAGCAATTATGGCAGCATCGTGTACTCAGTAGGCACTAGAGGTGATAATACCCAACCAAACCTTAGGACCATATGCAAGAATCAGGTCAGCAGAGTCTGCTTTAGGTAGCGAGAAAGAGGAAAGTCTTCTACATAATCTAAGCGATGTTAAAGATCTTCCAAGGAAGTTATTAGGCAGTTCAACAAGAAGCTACATGAAGGTATATGTAGTTATATGCTTCCTTTTTATCATTAGTATTTTATCATCGTCCTACTTCGGTTCTTAGATAAGGATATAAAGCAATTGTATATAAGGTGCATAAGGTGGGGATTGCTTTTGGTTGATCAGTTGACCTAACAAGGTTCGATGGGTATGATGAGCTGATAAATGAACTCGACTGGATATTTGAATTTTAGGGAGAGCTTAGTCCTCTGTTGCCTCTCAACAGCTACTTTTGGATGCGGATTGTACTATATCCGCATTCAAAATCGTTTTGAATATCAAATACCTATATCCGCGAATACGGAAAAATATCGGATAATTATCCGCTTTCCTCATAATTAATAAACTAAAAAAGGGAAATTTTGGTCCAATATATATTATTTTTTATAATAATGCTAATATAAATATTAGAATTGAAATATAAGATGATAAAAACTAGTTTTGGATATTCACTTATATGCGTAATGTTAATTATGACCTTGATAAAAAAGTAAACGTCAATCATTTTAAGCACTAAAGTATGCATGATCTTAGTTGCTATTTTGATAAAAGTCGAATGTACAATTTTCAGATGTGGAGGTGCATAAAAGCAGCATCAATGTTGTTATTATGATAATAAAGTTGGTAGTAAGAATGATTGTTGACTTAGTCATGATCCGGTCTCTACTTTGAAGCTTGGATATGAATTAGTCATTTGGGAAAAATGAATTCAAGATAGTAGCAAAGTTGGAGTGAACAAAATGATTCTCCAAATGATGATAGTTTAGGAGACATAATCAGGAACATCAGCGTTTTTGACTTCCATGTAGACATGGCTGTAGAAGGGTGGTTAGTTTGGAATTTTGAAATGACACATGAACTTTCTTATTTGCAATAGGGACGATAAACTTTTGTTAATGGTTACGTGTATTTTTTTGCAAACGATATTATATTTCCACATGTAACATTCTTGTCATTTCAATAGTAGTAACATACTAGATTGTTGTAATAAGTTAGATTAAAGAATAGAAATATATCGTTGTCATAGTTATATAAATAATATTTGCAAATAGTTTTGAATATCATATTATACATATATAAATATACCACTGTTAAAGATATTGTTTACAATGTTTGTAAATTGTTATATAATGTTTGCTACGTTTACGGATTGTTATGAACATTAACTTTCACAATAATTATGTAGAGTTGTTAGAAGTACATCCACAATGTTTTTTAAGCATGGTTAAAATAACTTTGTCAATGTTTGAAAAATATTATATTGAGATTTTAAACAATGTTTCACAAATGCTGTGTAAATCAGAGGCTGACTTCTTGTGACTGGTGTGCATTCTATATTTACAACATTTCAATATTGTTTTAGAATTATATTTACATCGTATAGAAAACAATATAAAAAACTAAAAACAATATTTTATTAACGAAACAGAAAAAGTTTCATCAATGTCTATAATACATTGTAGAAACTATATTTTACGATATTTAGAAATTATCGTGCAAAGACTTTCTAATAGATATAAAAATATGCATAACGGTAAAAATGTCGTAAACATATTATTTCCGACATCGTATACAACGTCAAATAAGCATTGGGAAGGATGCATATTTTATGCAACTATGTATATGACAACGGCGGAACAAATGTTGTTAGTGTACTTTAACAACATTTTTGCACCATTGTTAAATACTTTTTTTCTTATAGTGATTGTTTATATATATATATATAATTATTTATTTAAATACACATATTTACAAAAATATTTTAGATGTCATGAACATAATTATATATAAAAACACACGCACATATTATTTTATTACTGTAAATATACATTTTTAAAAACCTTTGTATATTGTGTATGTATACATATATGTGTATATCTATGTTCTATATATAATATATGTTTATATAGTCATTTATCTTATTAATATCTAATTTAATATATGCATGCATGCATGTGTGTGTGTGTGTGTGTATCTGTGTGTGTGTATTATCAATCTACATCTATGCAATACATATGTTATATATATATATAATTAAATATTATATTATTTTAATACTTATTTAAATATCATGTTTATACATACATACATACATACATACATACATACATAGATACATACATACATACATACATACATATATTTGGACTACATACAATATATAAGTAAATATTTATATTATTTTAATACTTATTTAAAAAACATGTTTAATTTCAACTTTTTCTTGAAAATAGGAAAATGATTTAAAAACAATTAAGAAGGACCTGAGGCTAATTTTCATAGTCATAAGGATGTATTCCAAAATTTCTTAATAAAAATATTGTAATCTCAGATAAATACGGTAAACTATAGTTGATAGTCTCTAGATACCGAAAATGATTAAATACTCCGAATATCTATAAAAAACATCAAATAAATAGTAGATAGCTATAAGTAGATGTGCATCTCTATTGTACAACCACGTCTATGAGATCATTGCCGATCCTCTCTACCTACATACCGGAGTAAAAAAAAGGAAAATGGAATAAAAAAAGTCAAACATACGTCTGATGAGTGATATGCAACATATAAGAGTATAATATTAATAAGCTAGTACAACAACACTTATACACGGAAACCATACCTTACTTTGTGTCACCTGCACCTAACAAGTCAGCTAAACACACTGCTGAAACAATGTTCCATGGTTAAGTCCAAAGTCCAACCACAAACATGTGCATATGACTAAGCACTAAAACCCCAACTCGTATGTCGTAAGCATGTGCAAACAACGAGCCTGAAATCCCAGTTCGAATACCGAGTCCAAAGTCCCAACTCGAATGCTGAAATTTAACTAATACAACCGATGACTAATTTCTCCATACATGTACTAAAACATTGCAGAAAGTGCCCTCATATACCAGATCTACGAAACAAGGTGTAGGATCGTTTTCACCTTAGAGGGGGAGGGGGGGTGAATAGGGTGTACTAAAAATTAATGCGGAAATAAAAATAAAAGCAGAAAGTAATGCAATAGAGATCACACATAGATTTACCCAGCTTCGGAAAAAATCTACCTACGTGCTGCTCCCAAGGTTTCTACTAGAGATTAAGTAGTCAGACGCTTACAAACATACGTAAACTTACGACACCCGCTAACTTGACTAACCTAACTCTAAGCTCAAAATCCTGCCACAACTCAGCCAATTAGTTGTGAATTCTCAAACTATGCCCCTTAGTTTGTACCTAGTTACATAACTATAACTTACACAATTTTAAAAAGGAAATTACAAAATGAAAAATAAAAACTAAAACAAAACCCTATTTTTATCACTAAAGCCCAATAAAAGCCGGCCCAAAATGATTAGAGAAAAACAAACTATCTCACCTTTATTTTATTTCATGCTTATCCTTGCCGTCTCCTTTTTCTTTTCGATCTGGTATTAGGGTTTGTTCGTTTTGAAGCCGCAGCTTGGAAGTTGATCGATTGACTATTGCTCCTCAATTCACTTTGCTGCTTCTTCGATCTTTGTTCTTTGTTTTGCTTCGGTTGCTTCAAGGTCGAGTTCGAATGGAACATAATCGGTATGTGATTTTGTACTTTATTTGCTCTGTTGGTTTGCTTGAATTCGAACTCATATCTATTGCCGATGATGATATGGGTTTATTTATAGGGATGAAACCCTATTTTATCATTTGTATAATTTATTTTGAATTCTTCAAGTGATTTGCTCGCCATTCGATTATTGCTTGAACGTCTGTGATGATTTTGACTTGTTCATTTGTTGACATATTACTGCATATACCACTTATGAATTTGAACTTGCTTGAATTGCTTGAGTTTCTTTGGGTCGGTTCCGTTCTGTGCTCCTATGACTTCGGCATTTGAAATTGAGATTGACTTGTTCGCTGGTTAACTTCATCATCCTTCGATTGTATATGTTAAATGTATTTGAATTTCTCTTTTTACTGCCAGCGACTTGTTCAATATTACCATGACCTCTGATTGACTTTGCTGCAACTTTTTTACTCCTTGATTGGTTCATAATCCACGGCTTTGATTTTCTTCATTTTTATATATGCTTATATACATGTATACATACATACAAGTATATGCATATTTATGTATATATGTCACCGCATATAAACTTGTACACGTTGAGGCTTGCTTGATATTTCTGATTTGAATTGTTTGTTGTGTGTGTGTCTTCACTAGTGTTGCATGCTTGCATATCCATGTACATTCGAGCATATTTCTTTGTTTGGTTGTTTTGTTATTGCGCTTCGAGTTAAATGTCCAATTCCTTTGTGTCATTTGAGGTCTGGTTCAATATGAACCTGGTTGCATGAGGACTTGTTATTCAAGTTTTGTATGTTGCATTGTGTTCATGCCTTTAACTTGATATGACTAGTTTTGGTTGCACTGGTGTGTTGCATGTTTGAGTTATTGTAGTCTCCATGAGTCTGCACTTGGTTGTTGCTTCTTTGTACACTACTGTGTTGATACAGAGGTTGATTGTTGCATGGTCGAGTGCTCATACCTAAACGTAGTGACCATTGCATTGAACTTGAATTCTCTTAAGTTTTGTTAAACTGAACTTGATTGACCATATTAACTGGTTCCAATTGAATGATGTAGTCTTGTTGCCTTGGTGTGATGGTCTGGTTTGGTTGAGGCATTTTGAACATTTTGTATAATTGATGTTTTCATGTGCTCACTTGTCCTTGTGCACTTGTATTCTGAATTGTTGTTGCTGTTTTGTTTTGCTCAAGTCATACTTGCTTTATCCTTGTGCACATTTTGTGGTCTAGGTTCATTGATGACCTACTCTATTCTGGTCTGGTCTGGTTCACCATTTTGTCATGTTGTAACCGAACTTGTACTTACCATTCTATGATGTTTAGTTTTTGTATTGCACCTGAGTTGAATCCGGTCTCGGCTTGGGTTTGACCTTGTGCTCACATGTCCCTGCTATTTTAACAAGCAAGTGTATATAGGTGTGCACGACCTTGTGGCATGTACAGTGATACACTGTGCATGTCACAAGTTGTTTGTGTAAGATGAATTAAAAGAAATGATGACGAACAACCCAAATAACCGAGGCAAATAATATTTTCAAAACACACACTTCATTGTGGACAACAAAAATTTCTTTTTTAATTTTATTGTGTCAGTGTTTATTTTGCAGATAGTACAGATGCTAGATATTGGCTGGAACAAAGTTGAAGACCAAATACGAGTGTTGAGAGAATTATGTAGTGAGGTGAACCATGTATGAAAAATTGTATATTGAAAATTGTGTTGTAATAGAAGTTGTATTGTAATTAAAAATGTGTAAATGTAGTGAGAGCTCAAATTTGTAGTATTTGAATTTGTAATAAAATATTCGTTTGAATAAAATATTTGTTTAAATGTGAATTCTGTGTCATTTATTTTATTCAACAAATATTTATTTAATTATATGGAAAATAAAATAGTACAATAAAAAATACATTTAAATGAATATATATATATGTTTATTATCATCAAACAAAAATCATAGGCTATTGTATTCTACAATCTCCCCATTTTGATAATAACAAACATATATTAAGATTTTGACTCTATTAAATGTATTTGGTCTTGATGAATTGTATTAGCTCCCCCTATTTGAATACTCTCCCTATAACAAACTCCCCCTACACATATGCATGTAGTTAAAATTGAAAATTTAATTAAAAATAACTTTGAATAAAAACACTCTCGAATATTAGTAAGGATATCGCTCAAAAATCAAAATCTTAACCTCTCTCCCCCTTTTGTTATCATCAAAAATAATATTAGTAATTGAAATAGCTATGATTTTGATTAAAAATATAAAATCAAATCAAGTGGAAATATTAATTTCAAATTCCAATTAATCAAACAACAATCATAATATTTTTTAATTAGAAACAAACTACACTTTAGAGAAATGGTAGGATTATGGAAAATTTTATATAGTGACAAAAGCTTGATATTTTCAATATAGGAATAATTTATGCATTTTCCCTTTTCAAATATTATACTAAAAAAATGTAAAGCACTTACTAACCATGCATAATCATCAGGACTTTTAAATGAGGTCAGTAGTTACCCTTTTTTTCAAAAAAAAATATGTCAAGTATTTTCTAATCATACATAACCGTGAGGACTTTTAAATGAGATTAGAATATACTTTATATTTATCCCTTTCTTATATGTGTCCCATCCATGCGTAACCGTGAGGACTTTTAAATGAGAATGGAAGCCCGTATATAGAAATTCAAGTAATTCACCCATGCATAACCGCGAGTTTTTAAAATGAGAGTGAATACTTTAGGATATAATTATTTTACAGAAAAAATATTTTCTTATTTTGAAATACCAAATTCTGCACACTATATTATGATGTATGGATTAACAGAAAGGTGGAAGTGATAGAAATGATCATGGAATAAGTACTAATCTAAAGATATATAAAATTTGTTTAATTTTCATGAAATTATAAAATTATACTTCCGCTTGTTATGAAATATAATTTAATCACTATCCATAACTTTTCAAGCACTATAATAATTTTGATAAGTTCCAAAAGATTTAATTAGTCAATGGTTATCTTTTTAGAGTAAATCTCTTACCGAAATAAACTAGAGTATTTTTATCATGATGAAAACCCAAGTTTCAAACATTAAGATAAGTGAAAATCAATTTTCTGTAAGGGGGTTTAGTGAAAATGACTTCTAGTTGAAAATCAATATAAATAATTAAATAATTGCAAAAAATATTTCAACATGAGATGATATCAGATACCACTTGTATTTGAGGTATTCATGGTGATATATAGTGGTATATAACAAAAACATGTACTCCTCAACATTTAAATTATTTTTTGAAATTTTCAGCACGTCCATTTACATCAAGCATAAGTAAAGTAATTTATATTGATCAAAAACACACATTAAAAAAATTCATCAAAGCAGTTTTGAAAATTGATTTGATAGACATGAAAAGAGTCAATAATGATTGTTGTTTCAAAGTAGTTGACAATCTTTGTTTCGAAGACTCACTCAATTGAAACCTTTATTTGGCTGATAAAAGTTTGAAGTTTGATTTGGCTCATAACATGAGAGTTTTAGATGTTGCCAAAATTGATTTCAAGTCAATTTTTCAAATCAATCAAAAATTATATTTGAAATAACACAACTTGTTTGTGTAAAACATATATGCTTTCTGAGTTATATATATTGAATTTATTGCAGTTTTTCATGACATTTCAAAGTGAATCAGTAAAAACTAAAAATAGAAAAGTTGTAGCATTATCGGTTAGCTTTTCAGAACTTCAAGAATTTCGCAAATCAGAGTTAAGAAGCTCATGATATGGTAGAAATACTTCAACAATATCGATGAAAATAGAATTAACAGTATGTGAACAAAATTGAGTTAAGAGATCATACCTCACTTGTAGGATCGATTTCACCCTAGAGGGGGGGTGAATAGGGTGATAGTGTAAATTATAAAAATTAATCGCGGAAGCTTATAAATTAATTTCAATTCAGATCACAGAATAGCAGCACAGATATCGCAGAATATAAATAACAGAATAAAACAGAACAACACAGAATTTACCCAGCTTCGGCAAAACCCTGCCTACGTGCTGCCCCCAAGGTTTCTACTAGAAATTAGATAGTCCCTCGCTTACACACGTAAACTCGCTATACACCGCTATTGACTAATCTAACTCTACGCTCAAAACCCTGCCACAACTCAATTACCGAGTTGTGAATTCTCAAGCTACACACCGTAGCCTGTCCCCTAGTCACACGACTAGAAAATTAAACGGTTTAAAGAGGAAAATACAAATTAAAAACAAGTTAAAAACAGATTTAAAACAAAATAGCCCTAATATAAACAAAACCCTTAATTCCTATTATTATTATTTAGCCGGCCCTATTCTTCCTTTTATTTTAGCCCGGTCTTCTTTGTGAAAAATAAATGGCGGCCTCGTTTTTGTTTGTTCCTCTTAACCAAATTAGGGTTTTGTCCTTGCGTTCGCTCCTGTGAGATTTGCTATGTCTTTGGACTTGCGTTCGCTCCTGTGAGATTTGCTATGTCTTTGGACTTGCGTTCGCTCCTGTGAGATATGCTAGTGCTTCGGCTTTTTGCAAATTAGGGCTTCGTTGATCGAACTCCGGTATGTAATTATGTGGTTTTTCTTTTCTGATTTATGCTTTCTGGAATTCGATCTTTGATTGCCGATGATGATTGGGTTATATATAGGATTTGATTTCCTATTTTTGCGTTCGTATATTTTTGATTGAATTCGTCTTCGGCCGTTTGATTTCACTTTGATGCTAAGATTGATCTTTGACTTGTTCATATTTACTTGAATAATACGGTTTTAAACTGCGACTTGTTCAATTTGCTTGGTTATTACGGTGAACGCTTGATTGACTTTGACAATACTGATTTCGTGAATTTTTACTTTGTTGACTTGTTCAACATTGATTTTTGCTGGCATTTTTTGGTTCGAACTAGTTGCCTTGACTTGGGATTCTTCACTGCACTACTTCATCATGTTGCCTACACTCCATAATATTGTTGATACTTGGTTTACTGGTGCATGTTGCTGCTGTGTTGCCATATTGATGCCTCTGTTCGTTTTTGATAGTACTTTCCAGTTGAGCATTAGGTAGTTGTCACTGTTTTGCATTTAGCTCGGTTTACTGGTGCATACATGTTGCATTTCATGATTCATCTGATCACTGCTGTGTCTTGATTAATGGAGTCAGTGATAGTCATGTGCCACTGCATCACTGTTGCAAGTGTTCTTGCTTCTGCATATTGCTGTATCCATGTGCCACTGCTTGTACTTGATGGTTGCTGTGCACTTTTGTGCTTTTGAGTCAGTTTCATTGTTTTAGTTTTTCTTCATCTTGTGGTTGCCACTGTGTATTCTGGTTCGTGTATTCATTTAAATGTTCACGTTGCATATATGCTTCTACTCTGGTTGCCTTGTACAACAATGTTCTCTTGTTCAATCACTTTCACCTGTTGACTACTCTTCATTCACTGCCTGTAGTTGTTGTGTCATTGCAGTTGACATGTTGTTGCATTCGCTTGAGTCTGTAGCTTGATGATTTTGTAGTTGTTTGTGTTCATTCCTTGTGTGAAGCTGGACTTGATCTTGTTACTGCCGTGTCTTTGATGTTGGGTCCATTGTTGCTGTACTTTTACTCTGTCTTGTGTTGATCTTGAGCATTGCTCAGTCTTTTCATTTCCTTGTATTGTCCAGTAGAGTTGATTTGGGTTCATATGATGTTGAGCATTGGATTTTTGAAACTCTGTTGTTCTTGCTTGCATTGTCATCATGTTGGTTTGGTTGTGATATTTGTATTTTGGATCTGTTGATCATGTTACTCCATTCTCTTCATGTTGTCTTGACAATCTGTTTCAACTTGATGTTGCTTTAACTGCCACTGTTGGTTTTGCTGTGGTCTTCAAGCATGTTGCTGCCTGGTCGATATATATACATGCATACTTTGATCATAGCATTCATGTGTGCATTTGAGTTGCACCTGAGTTGAATCCAGTTTTAAAAAACTCGGGTTTGACCTTGTGCTCGTGTTGTGATATATTGCATGTGAGTTGAACCCGGTTTTTCATTTGGGTTTGACCTGTGCTCACCTGTCCCTGTAAATCAATCAAGTGTATATATCGGCGTGCACGGCCTTGTGGCATATACAGTGATACACTGTGTATGTCACAAGCTGTTCGTGTGTGCTGAATTCAAATATAAATGATGACGAACAACCCAAATAACTGAGGCAAATTATATTTTTAAAATTCACGTTTTATTTTATACTGCAAAAATATTTTATTTTCAATTTTACTGCGTTAGTTTATATTTTTGCAGATCGCTCAGATGCTGGATTCAAAACTGGAATGAAGTTGAAGATAAATACGAGTGTGAGTGATATGTAGTGAGGTGAATTGTAAATGTGAAATGTGATGTAATTGTAATCAAAGTTGTATAGTTATAGTGAGAGCTTGAAATTGTACTATTCAAAGATGTAATAAATATTTGTTTGAATAAAATATTCGTTTGAATTCAAATTTCGTGTTATTTATTTTATTCTGCAAATATTTATTTAATCTGTGAAAAAATAAAATAGTATATTATCAAATATATTTAAACGAATGTATATATGTTTATTATCATCAAACAAAAATCATATAAGCGCATATTCAACAATATCCCCCTTTTGATGATAACAAACATATATTTAAGATTTTGATAATAAAATTGCTCCCCCTATTTGAATGCTTCCTTTCTATATGATACTCCCCCTACATATATGACTCCCCCTACATATATGCATACAAATAAAATGTGTGAATGAGTCTATATGCAAATGGAAAATTATTTGACCTTTGCTTGATTTTATTTGACAAAATCTTAACTTTTCTCTCCCCCTTTTGTTATCAGTAAAAGAATAATAGTATTAGAGAAAATAGAGATAAAGTAATCGATATCAATCCAACATTAAAACTCAATTGAATATAAATATTAAATTTCAATAAAAAAAATCAAACAAAAATCATAAATATTTTGTTAGGCGCATATTCCACTTTTAGAATGATGGAAGTGATGTCATCATATAAAACCATACAATTGTGTCTATTTGTGGTATTTTTATATCAGGAATTTGAATATCTACTAATCATGCATAACCGTTAGGACTTTTAAATGAGATTAGTAGTATTCCAATTTTATTTTAAAAAAAAATGAATTCAAGTATCTTCTAACCACGCATAACCGTGAGGACTTTTAAATGGGATTAGAATCAACTTGTTTATTTTAAAAGAAAGAAAAAAAATCAACTTTTGATATGCGTTCCATACATGCATAACCGTGAGGACTTTTAAATGAGCATGGAAGCACATAACAAATTCCAAGTAATTCACCCATGCATAACCGTGAGGACTTTTAAATGAGAGTGAATACTTTGGTATTTATTTATTTTTGTTTTTATTTTATTTTATTTTATTTTATTTTTTTTATTTTTTTATTTTTTTATTTTTTTTAAAATGTGAGAATGAAAAACGAACGATTCCTGTTTAAAATACCACATATCGACAAACTATATAGAATTTTGATGAATGATGGTTGTTAGAAATATGATAGATATAGAGATGGTCATGGAATTTTTACCAACAAAAAGTTTTATAACTCTTGTTTACATTTCTAAAGAAATTTTCTAATTATACTTTCTCGAGTTATAATATATAATCAATATCAACACTCATCACTTTTTTCAATCACTATTTTTCTTTTCGATAATTTGTAGGGAGAAAAAGATGTTAAATATTCAGCAAATTTCTAAAACACCTAGACTGAGTCGTAGTTTACAAAAACTATTTTCTGGTAGGGATTTTGTAAAGATGTCTGCCAATTGAGAATCAGTTGAAATAAAATTTATGCAGATATTTTCTTTGGAAATATGATCTCTAATAAAATGATGTCTTACATCTATATGTTTTGTTCGCGAATGATGGACAGGATTATTTGTGAGATCAATTGCGCTTTTGCTATCACACATTAGTGGTACACGTTTAAAATTTAGGCCATAGTCATGCAAAGTTTGTATCATCCATAAGATTTGAGCAGAGCAACCGCTCAAAGCAATATACTCTGCTTCTGTTGTGGATAATGCAATACAATTTTGTTTTCTACTCGACCATGCAACTAATGAATGTCCTAACATAAAACATGCTCCACTAGTACTTTTTCTATCAACCAAATTTCCAGCATAATCAGCATCTGAAAAACCTTTCAATTCAAAATTATCATTTGATGGATACCAAAGACCGAAACGTGGGGTGTGCAATAAATATCTTATAATTCTTTTAACAGCTTTTAAATGAGATTCTTTTAGGTTAGATTGAAAACGAGCACATAAGCAGACAGAAAACATGATGTCAGGTCTAGAGGCGGTAAGATAAAGGAGTGATCCAATCATACCTCTGTACAGCTTTTGATCAACTGTCTTACCCTTTTCATCTTTGTCAAGTTTAAGTGTTGTACTCATGGGAGTTCTTGCTGGTTTAGCATCTTTCAGTCCAAATTTGTTGACAAGTTCCCTAATATATTTTGTTTGAGAAATGAATGTGCCTTTATTGCTTTGTTGGATTTGAAATCCTAAAAAGAATTTTAACTCTCCAACCAAGCTCATTTCAAACTTTTCCTGCATGACTTTTTCAAATTTCTCATACAATAACTTGTTAGTAGCACCATAAATGATGTCATCAACATATATCTGAACAATCAAAATATCATTGTTTTCATGCAACAGAAATAGTGTGGTATCTACACATCCCTTTTTGAACCCATTTTCAAGGAGATAAGAAGTAAGACATTCATACCAAGCTCTGGGAGCTTGTTTTAATCCATATAATGCCTTCTTTAGTTTGTATACATGGTTTGGATATTCATGACTTTCAAAACCTTCTGGTTGTTCAACAAACACATCTTCTTTTAAAACTCCGTTAAGAAAAGCACTCTTAATATCCATTTGTCTTAGTTTAAATCCTTTGTAGCAAGCAAAAGCTAACAATATTCTAATTGATTCTAGTCTAGCTACAGGCGCAAAGGTTTCATCAAAGTCAACTCCTTCAATTTGATTGTATCCTTTAGCAACTAGTCTAGCTTTATTTCTAATTATATTTCCAGATTCATCATATTTATTTTTAAAAATCCATTTTGTTCCTATAACTGGATAATCCTTAGGTCTAGGTGCTAGACTCCAAACATTATTTCGTTCAAACTGATTTAGTTCTTCTTGCATGGCCATGAACCAGTTTTCATCATTAAGGGCTGAATCTATGCTATTTGGTTCTATTTCTGAAATAAATCCACTATACAAGCACAGATCACATAGATTTTTAAAGGATGAACGAGTTTGTATACCTGCTATAGGGTTTCCAATTACCAATTCTGGTGGATGGTCTGTTTTGTATTTCAGCTTTTCTGGATCCAGATTTCTTCTGACTTCTTGAGTTGTGGTAGTTTCTCTAGCATCAGCAGTTTCTTTTGGTTTTTCAAATTCATCTTTTTCTTTCTCCTCTTCAACGTTGCTTTTGGATGTATTCTGTTCGTCAATGCCTTCATCAAATTTCACATTGATTGACTCTACGATTGTTTTAGTCTTTTTGTTGTAGACTCTATAAGCTTTGCTTCTCGAAGAGTAACCCATGAAGATGCCATCATCAGCCTTTGCTTCAAATTTTCCTAACTGATCACCTGTATTAAGAATATAGCAAGGACATCCAAACACTTTGAAGTATGCGATGTTTGGTTTTTTGTTGAACCATAACTCATAGGGGGTTTTGTTAAGAATCGGTCTGATGATAACTCTATTCATTACATAACATGCTGTATTTACAGCTTCTGCCCAGAGATGCAGAGGTAGTTCATATTCATTTAACATAGACCTAGCCAATTCTTGTAAAGTACGATTCTTTCTCTCAACTACCCCATTTTGTTGTGGAGTACGTGGTGCAGAGAACTCATGTTTGATTCCGTTTTCATCACAGAAAGTTTCAAATTCATAATTTTCAAATTCTCCACCATGATCACTTCTTAACGAAACAATAGAGACTTCTTTTTCATTTTGCACGAATTTTGCGAATCTTGTGAAGTATGAAAAAGTTTCTGATTTTTTAGCTAAGAAGTATACCCATGTATATCTTGAGTAATCATCAACTAACACAAAGCAATATTTCTTGCCTCCTAAGCTAGCAATGTCATTAGGTCCAAATAGATCCATATGAATTAGTTCAAGAACTCTAGAAGTGCTTACATTGTTTTTGGCATGAAACGATGATTTTCTAAGTTTTCCCAAAGTACATGCTTTACAGATGTTTTCAGTTTCAAACTCATGTGATGGCAACCCTCTTACCAAACTTTTCCTTTTTAATTTGTTTAATAAGTTCATACTAGCATGCCCTAAACGTCTATGCCATAAATTCACTTCTATATCCTTAGCTACCAAGCATTTAGAGAGGATGAGATCATCAAAAGATAGAGAATATATATTACCTTTCCTTTTTCCTGAAAATAAGATTTCTTTTGATGATTTGTCGACAATTTTGCACATGTCAGAATCAAAGATAACATTCATACCTTTATCACATAGCTGGCTGATTGATATCAAATTGTGGTGCAGATTTTCAACATATAAAACGTCATTTAAGGTAAATGTATTGTTACCTACTTTACCTTTACCGACAATTTTACACTTGTCATTGTTCCCCATTGTAACTCTGCCACCTTTGTACTTTTCTAGGCTAAGGAACTTCGATTTATCGCCTGTCATGTGCCTGGAACAGCCAGAATCCAAGTACCATTGCTGTTGTTCCTTAGCCTGCCAGCATACCTACACGAGAAGAGAGTTTAGTGACCTATTTGTTTTTATAGGTCCATGATTGTTAGTGGCAGAAAATTTTGAAAAATGATTTTGTGTAGACCCAAAACTATTTATAATTGTTCCCTTTGGCACCCAAATTTGTTTAACTTTGAGAGATTTTATATTTGTGCCTTTTGAAACCCAAATCGGTATAGTTTTCACATGTTTGGGTCTATACCAACAATTATTGTGACCGTGTCCAAATTTTCTACAAATTGTGCACATAGAATTAACTTGATTAATCTTGTTTTCAACAATTTTCGAATTATTATATCCAAGTCCTTGTCTAACCGTATTAACAGTTTGCTTTCCTAATAGCATATTCAACGATTTTTCACTTTTTGAAAATTTATCTAAAGTCGTTGACAATTGTTGGACTTGTGATTTGAGAGATTCATTTTCGTTAATCAACTGTGTGCACTTTTTAATAGAATTCTCTCTCCTAGTATTTTCATTCTCTTTTAAAATCAGAATTTCATTTTCAAGTGATTTTATATTGATTTCCGATTTTTTAATTTCTTCTTCAAATGTTGGGCACTTATCACACTTAGGGATCCTACGTTGATAGTTCTTAACTAATTGATCAAGTTGTTCATTGCATTCTATCAAAGTATTCTTTTGAGATTCAAGTTTAGCATATTTTTCCCTAAGTCGTTCATAACAGCCATTTACTTCATGGAAATAAATTAGTAATTCAGAATGAGTGAGTTTTGATACCTCGCTTGGCTCGTCGTCATCACTGTCTGTAGCTTCACCATGAAGACACATATTTGCTTTTTCACTCTCACTCTTGGTGTTATCACTTTCATCTTCGTCAGTTTCATCCCAAGTAGCCGCAAAGCTTTTCTTCTTTAGTTTCTTTCCTTGATTTGATCGTTTTTGAGGACATTGTGGCTTGATATGGCCGGGTTTGTTGCATTTGTAACAGATGATTTTCTGATCTTCTGGGTTGTCTAGTGCTTTGCCTATTCTGTTTTTCAATTCATGATTTCGAGCTGGATTTCCGTATTTGCGATTCCACTTTTTAAATTTCTTTATTAGTAGCGCTAGCTCTGCTGCTCCATCATCATCGTCATCATTTTCATCATCACTTTCAGTTGTTCCTTTGAGAGCTATTGATTTCTTTCGAGTATCTCCACCTTCACGCTCTTCCTTGAATTTCATTTCTAGCTCATAAGTGGTGAGATTTCCGATGAGTTCTTCGACTTTGAGTTGTTTTAAATCTTTCGATTCTTGAATGGCAGTTACTTTTGCTTCAAAGCTTCGTGGAAGGACTCTGAGGATTTTACGGACTATTTCCAATTCGGTGTATGTTTTTCCGAGAGCTTTTGATTTGTATACGATGTTGGAAAGTCGTCCGTACATCTCTTTGACATTTTCTTCTTTCGCCATTGTAAAGTTCTCGTATTCGCTGCTTAGCATGGCAAGGCGAGATTCTTTGACTTGAGATGTTCCTTCGTGAGTCACTTCTAGTATGTGCCATATTTCCTGCGCAGTTAGACAATGTGAGACACGATTAAATTCAAATTGATCTAATGAACAGATAATAGAATTCATAGCTTTGGCATTAGTATTCTGTAATTTATTTTCTAATTCTGTCCATTGTTCCTTTGGTTTCTCTATTTCCTGATTATCTACAGTTATAGTTGGTATCCTATAACCTGTTTCAACAATATCCCAAGCGTCAATGGTTTTCAAAAAAATTTTCATCCTATTTTTCCAAAAAGCATATTCACCATTGAACATTGGTGGTCTAACTATGGATTGACCTTCTGCAAAAGCATTATTAAAAGAAGCCATTTTAAAAATTCGAATTTTTTAAACAAAAACTGATTTTTTCAAAAAAAATAGAATTTTTAAAACAAATGTTGACTTCTATTCCTAGCTCTGATACCACTTGTAGGATCGATTTCACCCTAGAGGGGGGGGGGGTGAATAGGGTGATAGTGTAAATTATAAAAATTAATCGCGGAAGCTTATAAATTAATTTCAATTCAGATCACAGAATAGCAGCACAGATATCGCAGAATATAAATAACAGAATAAAACAGAACAACATAGAATTTACCCAGCTTCGGCAAAACCCTGCCTACGTGCTGCCCCCAAGGTTTCTACTAGAAATTAGATAGTCCCTCGCTTACACACGTAAACTCGCTATACACCGCTATTGACTAATCTAACTCTACGCTCAAAACCCTGCCACAACTCAATTACCGAGTTGTGAATTCTCAAGCTACACACCGTAGCCTGTCCCCTAGTCACACGACTAGAAAATTAAACGGTTTAAAGAGGAAAATACAAATTAAAAACAAGTTAAAAACAGATTTAAAACAAAATAGCCCTAATATAAACAAAACCCTTAATTCCTATTATTATTATTTAGCCGGCCCTATTCTTCCTTTTATTTTAGCCCGGTCTTCTTTGTGAAAAATAAATGGCGGCCTCGTTTTTGTTTGTTCCTCTTAACCAAATTAGGGTTTTGTCCTTGCGTTCGCTCCTGTGAGATTTGCTATGTCTTTGGACTTGCGTTCGCTCCTGTGAGATTTGCTATGTCTTTGGACTTGCGTTCGCTCCTGTGAGATATGCTAGTGCTTCGGCTTTTTGCAAATTAGGGCTTCGTTGATCGAACTCCGGTATGTAATTATGTGGTTTTTCTTTTTTGATTTATGCTTTCTGGAATTCGATCTTTGATTGCCGATGATGATTGGGTTATATATAGGATTTGATTTCCTATTTTTGCGTTCGTATATTTTTGATTGAATTCGTCTTCGGCCGTTTGATTTCACTTTAATGCTAAGATTGATCTTTGACTTGTTCATATTTACTTGAATAATACGGTTTTAAACTGCGACTTGTTCAATTTGCTTGGTTATTACGGTGAACGCTTGATTGACTTTGATAATACTGATTTCGTGAATTTTTACTTTGTTGACTTGTTCAACATTGATTTTTGCTGGCATTTTTTGGTTCGAACTAGTTGCCTTGACTTGGGATTCTTCACTGCACTACTTCATCATGTTGCCTACACTCCATAATATTGTTGATACTTGGTTTACTGGTGCATGTTGCTGCTGTGTTGCCATATTGATGCCTCTGTTCGTTTTTGATAGTACTTTCCAGTTGAGCATTAGGTAGTTGTCACTGTTTTGCATTTAGCTCGGTTTACTGGTGCATACATGTTGCATTTCATGATTCATCTGATCACTGCTGTGTCTTGATTAATGGAGTCAGTGATAGTCATGTGCCACTGCATCACTGTTGCAAGTGTTCTTGCTTCTGCATATTGCTGTATCCATGTGCCACTGCTTGTACTTGATGGTTGCTGTGCACTTTTGTGCTTTTGAGTCAGTTTCATTGTTTTAGTTTTTCTTCATCTTGTGGTTGCCACTGTGTATTCTGGTTCGTGTATTCATTTAAATGTTCACGTTGCATATATGCTTCTACTCTGGTTGCCTTGTACAACAATGTTCTCTTTTTCAATCACTTTCACCTGTTGACTACTCTTCATTCACTGCCTGTAGTTGTTGTGTCATTGCAGTTGACATGTTGTTGCATTCGCTTGAGTCTGTAGCTTGATGATTTTGTAGTTGTTTGTGTTCATTCCTTGTGTGAAGCTGGACTTGATCTTGTTACTGCCGTGTCTTTGATGTTGGGTCCATTGTTGCTGTACTTTTACTCTGTCTTGTGTTGATCTTGAGCATTGCTCAGTCTTTTCATTTCCTTGTATTGTCCAGTAGAGTTGATTTGGGTTCATATGATGTTGAGCATTGGATTTTTGAAACTCTGTTGTTCTTGCTTGCATTGTCATCATGTTGGTTTGGTTGTGATATTTGTATTTTGGATCTGTTGATCATGTTACTCCATTCTCTTCATGTTGTCTTGACAATCTGTTTCAACTTGATGTTGCTTTAACTGCCACTGTTGGTTTTGCTGTGGTCTTCAAGCATGTTGCTGCCTGGTCGATATATATACATGCATACTTTGATCATAGCATTCATGTGTGCATTTGAGTTGCACCTGAGTTGAATCCAGTTTTAAAAAACTCGGGTTTGACCTTGTGCTCGTGTTGTGATATATTGCATGTGAGTTGAACCCGGTTTTTCATTTGGGTTTGACCTGTGCTCACCTGTCCCTGTAAATCAATCAAGTGTATATATCGGCGTGCACGGCCTTGTGGCATATACAGTGATACACTGTGTATGTCACAAGCTGTTCGTGTGTGATGAATTCAAATATAAATGATGACGAACAACCCAAATAACTGAGGCAAATTATATTTTTAAAATTCACGTTTTATTTTATACTGCAAAAATATTTTATTTTCAATTTTACTGCGTTAGTTTATATTTTTGCAGATCGCTCAGATGCTGGATTCAAAACTGGAATGAAGTTGAAGATAAATACGAGTGTGAGTGATATGTAGTGAGGTGAATTGTAAATGTGAAATGTGATGTAATTGTAATCAAAGTTGTATAGTTATAGTGAGAGCTTGAAATTGTACTATTCAAAGATGTAATAAATATTTGTTTGAATAAAATATTCGTTTGAATTCAAATTTCGTGTTATTTATTTTATTCTGCAAATATTTATTTAATCTGTGAAAAAATAAAATAGTATATTATCAAATATATTTAAACGAATGTATATATGTTTATTATCATCAAACAAAAATCATATAAGCGCATATTCAACATCACTTTCCTTCGATGTCGTGCTATCTGAATTGCGATGGTCTCCATCTAATCTTTATAGGATGAGGAGTATTTATATTTTAGTTTATCTATCACCTAGAACAACTCAAAATATATCTCCGTCAAATTTGTTCCTTAGCCCACTTATGTGTCAAAATTTTGGAGAAGGCAAGTGGTCTAACTAAGGATGTAGGACCACTATTATTATCTATTGAAATCTTCGGTACCCAAATTTGTCTATATAATAAACCGTTAGCATCTACAATTGTACCACTGGGAATACAAATTTGTTTAAATTTCAAACCATTTATATTCATGCTTTTTGGAATTCATATTTGTTTAACGGTTTTGTGTTTGTATATATTTCGACAATTATTCTTACCATGTCCAATATTTCCACACTTTACGCATTTGGGTCACACTTTTCCCCTTAGAAGTGTTACTAGTCATTTGTTCATATTTTGACACTTTCGCAAATCCAAATCCTTTCCTTTTATTCAAGAAGAGTTGATTTTCTAAGAGCATATCAAATGATTTTTCTCTAGTGAAAAATTTCCGAGTAATCAACTCAAGTTTATTTTCATTTATTAGCTTCGAACAACAACTAATGGTACTATCACCCTTTTCAAAATTATTCATTTTCAAGCTCATATTTTCATTTTCAAGCTCTCTAATTTTAGTCTCAATTTCTAGCATCTCAATTTTAAAGAGTCGGAGTTTTTTAATTCAATTTTTTCAAAATCCTTGATTTTTTCAATCTTCTTTTGAAACTCGTGATTTAATCGAATAATTTCAGATTTGCTTAAAATCATGTTTTCTTTTTCAAGGGTTTTGAAATTTTTGTTGACCTCATTTAATTTCTTTTCAAAAATTGCACATTTAGAACTTTCTGACCGCTTAAAACTATCCAACTCTTTTTGCAAAATATTATTTTTACAAATCAACTCAGTTTTGTTCTTCTCATAAATAAATATTTCGTTTTCTAACTTTTGAAGGTTTTCTTGAAAACGGGCAAATTCTTTTTCATAGTCCAAACACCTTTTGCAATTAGAATTTTTATTTTTCTTAATATTTTAAAGCTCATTTTCCAAATAATTATTTTTCCGACGCAGTTTAAATTGTTCCCTTTTCAACTTATTAATTTTCATTTCAAGAGCTTCATTATTTTCAATTAATTTTCGACACACGAGAACTAAATCATTGAATGAAAAATCACTTATCTCATCGGCTATTAAATCTTCATCTGTTGGGTGCATTTCCACCGCCGGACTGGAAGCAAGGAAAAACACCTACCGAACCAGCTACCTCCCGCTTCACTGCCAAACCAACCCTCTTCCTAAGATTAGCCGAGCCAAACTCCATCCTTCACCACCTACTACCGAACCACCCTCCACCAAAGCACTGCCGAACCAACCTAACTCCCATCCCTGCCGAACCAACCTACCTCCCATCACTGCCGAACCAACCTACCTCCCATACCACCTGACCAATATACAACCGAACCAGAGTAAAGAAGGCGCTACTGAATCATCATACAATCAAACCAAAACCATCACCAAACCAAGGAATACCGAACCAACTTTTCCAGGCCAGATTGCATCTGCCCAGGCCCACCAGCAGCTATATACATCCAAGACCCCTGCCCCCAGCCTCACTCTATAAATAGAGGGGCAGGGGTACAACAATGGCAGACAAGTTTGAGAGCTCAAGCACGGACAGAACTTTCAAACGACTTTCATACACTTGTAATCAAAGCTTTGTACTTGTAATCTGAATAGTAAAGGAGAATAACATATAAAGTGGACGTAGGCACGTTCTGGCCGAACCACTATAAATCTGTGTGTCTTTTACAGTTTAGTCCCTGCTTTTTACATATTTGCATAATTCACCCAAATCACTAAGAACAACATAAAATCGACTAAATCATACGATTTGGAAGTGTTTGCCCATTTTTTTCTGCAAACATTTTTGGTGCTTTCACTGAGAGCTAGAAGCTTCAGCTTCTCCCACTTAATCTTCTTCCTAACAACAATCGTTCGTTGCTTAGAAAACATGCCTTCCAAGCAGAAGAAGGATGTTAACAAAGGAAAGAACATCGCAACTAGTAGCATTCTAGATCCAGTGGTCACAGATCAAAAGAATCATCCCATTCCCACGGCAGTGCCAAACGAGGATCAGACAAATCCGAAAGCCCCTGCCACAGAACAACCGGCAGCAATTACTAGGGTAGATCTAGACAGGGTTGTGGCTGAAGTAACTAACCGCTTCACATCCCAACAAGAAGCCTTGGTGGACTAACTCATGTCACGCTTAAGGGATGCTGAAGAATCCAACCGCAACACTGAATCATGGGGTGAGTCTCAATCTGGAGGATCTGGGAGGCGGCAAAGATCCTTCTTCTTCGAAGAAGCTAACAACAAAAACAGCAATGATAGGAGTCGAGCCCGGACTCAGCCCGAATTTCGACCCGAGGAAACACTTGGAACCGAACCCAACAGGAGAGGTACCAGGCAGGGGTTGGATGTAGCTGAGCCTGTCATGCTACCTAACCATGGGAACACCGATGGACGGGGCCGAGCTCGAGTCCAGCCTGAAGATGGACTCGAGGAAGTGCTTAGATCAGAACCCAGCAGGGGAAGATCAAGGCAAGGGCCAACTATAGCTGAACCCAACATGCCCCCGGGAGACCAGAGACAGCCACTGGAAAATGTTAGAAGTGATAGACGATACCATCCCTACAGGTCATCTGGACGGAATCAACCCCACGGGGAAGAACCAAATTCATTTCTATCCGCTCCAAATTCTGATGAAAGGATGACACGATTGTTCAGAGAGTGCATCCAATGGGATCAAAGAGATCGAGGGATAGGCGCTAGGGTAACCAGCCCTTTCGCCCGCAATGTCGAAATTGCCATCACCCCACGAGAATGGAAGATGCCAACAATGGAACCTTACAGGGGAACCTCTGACCCCGTTGTACACTTGCAGAGATACACACAGCATATGCTCATGAGCGGAGCCACAGAAGGAGTATTGTGCAAATGCTTTCCACTATTCTTGGCAGATCTAGCTACCTCCTGGTTCTGCCATCTACACCAAGGGTCCATCAGCTTATGGGAAACGTTGAAAGAAAAGTTTATCAGCCAGTTCCGCATTCATGTGGAACAACCCAAGGACGCTTATTCCTTATCTAATATCAAACAGAAACCTGGAGAGACATTGCAACAATATCTGACCCGGTTCAATGCCGCAGCGGCTGCAGTCCAAGATGCCGATGAGAAACTTGTCTTAATGGCCCTATGTAGTGGGGTACATCCGGATACAAATTCGCTAGGAGATTAACGAAAGAAAAACCAGCTACCTTAACTGATTTCTTCCATGAAGCCAGGAAATATATGAGACTTGAAGACGCTGCCACTGAAAGGAAGACAGGGCAACAAACTAAGGAAGCTCGTGGCAACCCACCCGCTGTAGCAAAGGACGTTCGAAGAAACGACTCCAGAGATAATACTGGAGGCAAGAGGGGAGAAAAACGTCTATATCGGCCAGGACCGAGATTTGACTCTTACACTCCTTTGAATGAAACAATCGAAAACATCTTCCTGGCCACCCAAGACGAAGTTAGATACAAACGCCCCCCGCATAAGAAGGAATCAGATAACGCAATTAAGTCTGGAAAGTTCTGCTGCTTCCACAAATCTCATGGGCATGATACCAATGAATGCCATCATCTCCGGGACTTAATTGAAGAACACATCAGGAGGAAGAGACAGGAACACTATGTGAAAAGTCAGAACAGGACTCCAGCCCCTGTGAGTGAAAACCCAAGGCTACCTCCCCCAGAGACGGGCGGAGGAAATCGCAACACCAGTGGCTCCAGTCAAGAAAAAATAGTGGTCCACACCATATCGGGAGGACCACACATCGCCGACAGAAGCTGGGCAGAGATGGAGAGATATGGAAAGTCATTTAGAAACAATGAAGATTGCGTTAACTATATTATAGAAGAACGCCACCCGAAGCGGAAAGAGAATGACGACATCACATTCAGTAGGCGTGATCTAGAGGGAAGGCAATACCCACACATGGATCCTATGGTCATCTCTGCCTGGTTCGGTCCAGCCGAAGTTTTCCGAATTCTAGTAGACACTGGAAGCTCAGTAAATATCCTATTCAAACATGCTTTCGAAAAAATGAAGCTGTCAATGAAGGATGCGTCTCCCTGCAACAAACCACTCCACGGTTTCACTGGAGATGCGAAGATGCCTCTCGGGCAACTGGACCTCTTTGTTGAAATAGGAAGCCATCCCCGCTCCGTTGTGCGGAAACAAACATTTGTACTAATAGAAAACCACTCAGCCTACAACGCCTTTTTGGGAAGACTAGCATTGACTGACTTCCAAATTGTCCTGGCCCATGGTGCCTGAAGATGAAATTTCCAACAGACAACGGAATAGGGGAAGTAGAGGGAGATCAAGACGCTACTCGAGATTGCTATGTAACTGAACTTCGCAATAACCGCAAGAAGGATAAAGGGAAGAATGCAGAGACTGCTCTCTGCGTAAAAAACTTGGAAGCATAGCAACTAAAGAAACCCCTCCTCTTCGATATACAAGTGATCCCTTCAACGGACTAGACCCCAGGGACGGAGAGGAGGAGGCTACCGCCGAGCCTGTAGAGGCTATGGAGTTTGTATCTGTAGACAAACACGACTCAAGTAAACTATTGAAAATCGGATCTCAGCTAAAAGCAGAATTAAAGGATCAACTCATTGATTTTCTCTGCCACAACCTAGATGTATTTGCATGGACGCATGCTGACATGACTGGAATCTCCCCAGACGTAGCATGCCACGCACTGAACATCGATCCTACCAAGGTGCCAGTAAAGCAGAAAAAGAGAAGCATGGGTGCAGAACGATCAGCAGCCCTCGATGAAGAAGTAAAGAACCTACTTGCCAATAACTTCATACGTGAAGCCATCTACCCAGAGTGGATCGCCAACCCAGTACTAGTAAAGAAGGCTAATGGGAAATGGCGAACATGCATTGACTTCTCTAACTTAAACGACGCTTGCCCGAAGGATTGCTTCCCACTTCCCCGAATCGATCAGCTTGTGGACAGCACAGCCGGGCATGAGCTCTTATCTTTTATGGATGCATACTCAGGATACAACCAAATTCCTATGCATTCTCCCGATCAAGACCACACTAGTTTCATCACGGACCGGGGATTGTACTGCTACAAGGTAATGCCTTTTGGACTTAAAAACGCCGGAGCTACTTACCAGCGCCTCGTCAACAAGATGTTTGCGGAATTAATAGGATGAACTATGGAAGTTTATGTGGACGACATGCTAGTTAAGTCGAGGAAAGCCAACAATCACGTAAGCCACCTGGGCGAGATGTTTCAAGTACTTCGCCAACATGGAATGAAGCTGAATCCTCTAAAGTGCTCCTTCGGAGTATCATCAGGAAAGTTCTTGGGATTCATCGTCCATGCCAGAGGAATTGAGGTGAACCCTGAACAAGTCCGGGCTCTGCATGATATCAGGATTCCTTCCACTCGAAGGGAAATGCAAAGCCTAAACGGGAAGGTAGCCGCCCTAAGCATATTCATCTCTAAAGTGACTGACAAGTGTATCCCCTTCTTCGAAGCTCTAAAGAAAGATAAAGGAAAGTTTGAATGGACCGGCGACTGCTTAACAGCCTTCCATAACCTAATCGAACACCTCCAGAGACCACCAGTACTCTCAACCTCAGCGGAAGGCGAAGAACTATACCTATACCTTGCTGTGTCACCTCATGCTCTAAGCGCCGCTTTGGTGAGAGAAGTCAACCGCATGCAATGCCCCGTATACTTTGTAAGTAAGAGGTTTACGGGGGCAGAAGCCAGATATCCTAAACTTGAGAAGCTAGCATACTGCTTACTAATCACATCACGAAAACTGCGACACTATTTCCAATCTCATTCCATCAGAGTTCTAACCGATCAACCGCTAAGGCAGGTACTCCATTGTCTCGACACTTCTAGGCGACTACTTAAATGGTGCATTGAACTAAGTCAATATGATATCACCTACCATCCTCGCACCGCCATCAAAGGACAAGCCATGGCCGATTTAGTCGCCGAATTCACTACCAACGAAGGTAAGGATCAATCATAAATAGCAGAAGGCGTCAAATGGAATCTCTTTGTGGATGGAGCATCAAACGAACAAGGCTCGGGGGCAGGTGTTATAATAATCACTCCCAGGGGAAGGAAGCTACATTATGCTCTGAGGTTGGAATTCGCTGCCACCAACAATGATGCAGAATATGAAGCAGTAATAGCAGGATTAGAACTTGCTTTGGAAATTGGAGTTAGTTCTTTACGTCTCCATAGTGATTCTCAACTCATTGTAAATCAAATACTAGGAGAATTCCAAACTAGAGGAGAAAGAATCACAACATATCTAAGGAAGACCAAACTGCTACTCGATCAATTGGATCACTACTTAATCAAGCACATTCCTCGAGAAGAGAATCAAGAGGCCGACGAACTGGCAAAGCAAGCTAGCATGAAAGACGACGCTATTTTCGGAATAGTAGCCATCTCAAAGCAACTAGCCCCGAGTTTCGAGCAAGTGAGTCTGATATCTACCATCGAAGAGGAAACTTAGATGACTCCCATCCGAAAGTACTTATAAGATGGCACGCTACCCGACGAGCGTAATGAAGTCAAGAAAATCCTGAGGAGAGCTCCCCGCTACACAATGCAAGAAGGCATCCTCTATCGGCGCGGCTTCTCTAACCCTTTATTGAGGTGTGTCGCTGGAAGAGAAGCCAAAGAAATCTTGTCCAACATCCATCAAGGAAGCTGCGGAGACCACACTGGAGGACAGACACTGGCAAAAAAGATACTCCGATACGGATATTTCTGGCCCACCTTAAACAAAGACGCCTTAGACTTCGTCAAAAAATGTGACAGATGTCAGAAATTTTCTAAGATTCCTCGACTACCAACAAATGAGATTACTCAAATGACCAGCCCTTGGCCCTTTGCAGTATGGGGAATTGACTTGATTGGTGAACTGCCAATGGGCCGGGGCGGAGCCAAATATGCTATTGTGGCAGTCGACTATTTCACCAAATGGGTGGAAGCAGAACCTCTAAATAAAATATCTTCGGCAAAAGTTATTAACTTCTTGATCAAAAATGTTCTATGCAGGTACGGAGTACCACTCAAAATCATATCGGACAATGGACTTCAGTTTGACAGCGAGGAATTCACCAACTGGTGCCAAGAGCACGGAATTCACAAAAGCTTCTCATTTGTGGCTTATCCCCAGGCAAACGGCCAAGTCGAAGCTGTCAACAAAATCCTCAAAACTCTGATCAAGAAGAAACTTAAAAAGTCAAAGGGCATTTGGGTGGATGAACTTCCCACGGCACTTTAGGCCTACCGCACATCTTTCAGAACATCAACAGGGCATACTCCTTTCTCTTTGGCATACGGATCAGAGGCTATGCTCCCAGTTGAAACTGTAGTGCCTTCCCACCGTAGGATCCACTACAACCCAGAAGAGAATGAAGAACTCCTCCACATGTCTTTGGATCTTATTGAAGAGAGAAGAAACGATGCAGCACTTAAAACCGCAGCTCACAAGCAAAAAGTGGCAACACAATACAACTCCAAAGTCAAGCACCGCAGCTTACAAGAAGGAGATCTTGTCCTCAAGCGAATCTTCCCACGCCTCGGAGTGCTAGATCCAATCTGGGACGGACCCTATGTAATTCATAAAAATCTCCACAACGGAGCTTACATTTTGTCAACAGTGGACGGAGACATGTTCCAGAGGGCATGGAACATCCAACACCTTCGTCGACTTCTCTTAACTTGTACTGCCCATATGAAGTGAATTAACAAAGAGAATCAGTGGACGTAGGCATTTTCGTGCCGAACCACTTTAAAAAACTTGTCTCTTTTTTACTTGTTCCTCTATATCTTGGCTGATTGTTAACTTTATCCTTTTCTGTTGAACAAAATCCTGTGTAATGGCACTTCCATTCAAGTCACATCACGACGCAACCTCACCTAGACAAGACCCGACAGGTACTATGCGAATCTATGCACTCGCCAATGAGACACTTTTGCTCCAGCACCCCTCTGCTGCGGGTTAACTCATTGCTCGCGACTGCCCTCAAAGCCAACTGTAATGAGCCGATTATAAGCCACCAAGAAGGCCGACTATAGCCGATGGCAGCTCATTACAGCGTTCGGCTCGCCGGCAACTGTGAACCTACTTTAAGCCCCAACATAAGGTGTGGCCAGCCAGGGGTAGTTCACGGTTGACGATCGGCACCCACGCTAGCCGGCCACAGTAAATCGAATAATACCCATGATTACGGGCCATAATGGCCCGGGTAGTTACTGTGCGCGATCTCGGCTCCGATGTGTCTTAAGTGCGGCTGTGGTAAAAAAGCTAAACTCCCCGCGGAGGCGTAAGATGGGTGACAAATGTCTCCAAGACCCACAGCTAGGGAAAGTGACTACAAAACCTGTTTGCCACGAACTTAAGCATATCGACGGCCTTTCATGATTGGAAGTTTTACTATTTCCTATATTTCCATTTCATTTAAGAACTTTTCTCCTATCCTATATAACGGTCCCTAAAGTACAGGATACCAAATAGGAGACACTCAGCTGCATTCCATAATCAGTCACACAAGACATTCAGAGCCACCGTCTACGACTAAAATGCAAAGGGCGGTACTTTCTCTTCTTAAAACATAAACATGTAGCTATAATCTATTCACACATCACACTAACATTGCGAGACATGAAATTATATCTTAAGCAGGAACTTGACATCAAACACAATTGAGTCACAGGCATATGTATATCTCTTATGCAACACATCAAAACAATGATAACATAACAATATAACGAAATCAGCTTATGTTATAAAATTACGTAAAGTCGTTTGTTACAATGACATAATTACAGCCTGAAAATACATTAATGTTTTGGACTAGTATATACAGGAATATCAAGTCGACCAAATAAAATAGTCAGCTGCATTGGGGCTCCGCCTCTATCCTGTTAGCCCTTCGGATCTACTTGACTGCAGGATCGGAACTCCCAGCATGTTGACCAAAGGTCCCACCTGTCCAATTCAAGAGAAGAATCCATTAGATAAACAATAAGCGATCAAGTTATGGAAAGCTAAAAAGGGAAGACTTACCAACGTCCACCCCTTGGTCGTCATCCTCCAACTGTACACCAACCTCCTCAGCAGCGAGCAGCCGCATACCCTCCGTCACCGCCACCTTCTCCTCCTTGGTGAACTGAGCAGTAACCACATCCATCTTGAAGGCCACTCCACCTTCCTTGTCCGCATCGGCCTTGGCCTCCTCCAGAGCCCTGAGGTAAATCCTAGCCATAATCCGGGGATAGTCATCCATCCAGGATAGATTTCCCTGCTTCCAAGTACGGAAATACATATCCTGTAGCATATCATCCATCATCCCCTCGTTCTCCTCAAACTCCCTCATACGAGCATCAGAAGCCGATAGCTTCGCAACGGCAGCATCCCTGTCCAATCGGTATCGCGAGCAGTCAGCCTGAAGAGATCTCCTCATCGCCTCCATCTCTTCCTTTAGCCTGGCCTGAGCAAGCTATGCGGCTTCAAGCCTCCCAGATAACTCCTCTACCTGCTCGAGATCCGCCCTCCGAACCTCATCCACCGTTGCTATGGCCATGTCGATCCGATTCTTGCAGGCAGCCTCCACTTTTCGCAACTCTGCCTCGCTAGCCTCTTCCATGGTTTTCTTTAGTCGTCTGGAGGCCGCCTCATGCTGGGAGATCTGGATGGCCTGATCGGCAAGCTGTTTGGCCTGATCAGAAACCATTAGCCGCAACCGAATGTTAGCACTTCCGATTTCCTCTCCAGCCTTGACCAGTCGGGCATGATGCGCCATCAGCCTCCTGGTCTCCTCAGCCACCCGATCGATGTTTGCCTTGGCCTCATCCCCCATAGTTACAATCCGAGTGGTCAGCAAATCAAGATCCAGAGACCTGGCTTCATCAAGCACCCTAACCAAGGATTCCGAGGAAGCATGTGCTCACCGGCAACTTCATCAAAAGAAATGTCGTGAGAACCTGGATCTAGATCTGGATAACCCGCGAACGGATTACGGGCCAAGCCGGGATGGTCTATCGGGGTAACGGTAGGGTTCTCAGATGGATGCGGAGAAGGTATAAACTCCGTAGTCTCCTCAGTAATATCCTGAAGCGGCTGAGTTGGAGGCTGAGGGCCAGGTGGAGAATCAAACATAGAGTGTCTCCTCTTCTTCCTCTGGATATCTTCTTCAATAATCCCGAGAAGAGGGCGATAACCGACTACGTCCCCGGGGCGACTAGTAGGAGGCTTAGGTTTGGCAGAAGCTCTGAGTAACTTGTATTGTTCGAGGCGGTGTCGAACATCTGATGTCTTGGCCACCTCGCATGCCCCTGGAATGAAGAACAAGTGTTACGAGCATACACTGATGCATAATTCAAGAAATATGTTAAGTTAAAAGGAGTAAGAAAACACATTTATTATACAAACCCTGAGAGGAAGTGGGGTACTGCAATAAGTCCTGAATCTCATTCCAGGACAGGAGCTGGCCATAACATATTCCTAAGTCCTTATCATAAAGGGAGTCCACAGAAGTCAAAAATTCACCTTGAATCGCCGAAGTCGCCTTAGCTGGAATACTCTGAGAAGATGAACCGACACCAGCCCCGGTCTTATCAGCTCTCCCGGACTCCTTTACCGCATCAAGTTCTCCCTCCAACCCCTCAAAAGCTTGGCGGAGAGCATCATCCGTCCACTCTTGAATCTCACCTGCTTGCCCAGAGGTCAAGGCACCAACGCCACTACCACTCTGTCCCTCTCCTCCTTCACCCTCGCCTCTTTCCTCCTCCGCACTCTCCTCCTCCGGAACGTCTGGGCATGTGCTGGGAGAGGGTCCATCGGATTTCTTGAGTTTCTTCCCCCCGACGACAGGAGGTATCGAGAAGGGTTTTCTCTTGCCGCTCTTCGCCGTGGCCCCTCCTTTGGCTTTGGCAGCCTTTTCCTTAGCCGTATCCCTCTGCTTGACCACGGACTGATGTGGTAGAATCAAGTTGTGTCCCAGGAGGGTGGCATTCCTGATCAGGTAAGAAGCTGACCTATCCCTTCCCGAAATGGCCTCTATCTCCGCAGCCATCTGAACCAGGCGATCACTCTCTACAACCGCAAAGACACCTGTTGCTAGCAAAAAGTAAAGCACATAAGAAGAAGCATTATAGTCAAAATGGAAATTACAAGAAAAACTTCAACTTACAGTTAGAGGTGAAGCGGCAAATAGAAACGGAGTTATCCTTGACGAAGAACCATTCCTTCTTTAACATAGTGAACTTTGAATACAAGTCCAGGACCGGCTTGAAGAACACGGCCGACTCTAAGTTGATGTATGGAGACCCCTTCTTATAACCTCGCAGGTTATACAGGTACCGAATCTCCCGGTTGGAAGGGGGCGCCCGTACTTCCTCTGGAAAATGGCGAACATGCACACCAAGATAGCATAGGAGTTGGGCTGGAGTTGGAAAGGGGCCACCTTCAAAATAGGTGATGAAGCTGACTATCCAGGTATTGATAGGAGGAATGGCCCCACACATGCAGTGGTACCTACTATAAGCAAAGTATCCTTCAGGGGGATTAAATGGAATGACCCCCTTCCCTGGCAACAACATGCGTGCTCTATCAATCCCAAAGGAGCGGGAGATGACATCAAGCTGCTCTTCTTTGAGAGAGCTAGGAAAGCAGTCAGGAGGAGAATTCAGAAGCTCTTGAGGACCATACCCATCTACTAGCGATCTCGGGGTGGGTCCATGACGTTCCGGTCCTTATTGAGCTGGGGGCACTGCGGAGGACTCTCCTTCGCCCTTGGACTTCTTTTTATCTGATCGAGTTTCTGCTTTGTGAGACATTTATCAGCAAACACGAAAAAGTACGTTTAGAAGAAGAGATATAAACATACAAGTATATGTAGTCTGGGATTTCACTCGCATAAAAGTTCATTCGGTTTCATCCGGTAAATCAAGGGTAAAAAGCTCATTCGGTTTCGTCCGGTAATTCATGCAAAACAGTTTATTCAGTACTCGAAATCCTCGAGCTCATCCGGTAATCCAAGAACGGCAGTTCATTCGGTACTCGGAATCCTCGAGCTCATCCGGTAAATCCAAGAACGACAGTTCATTCGGCACTCAAGTACTCTCGGTAGATCAAGATTAACATTCCACTCGGCAATCACCTGATTCGGGAGATGAGATGATTCGGCGATTGATTGATTCGGCAGGAAAGACTGGCTCGGCTATCACACTTGGTAGGGAATAACGAAGAGATAACACCCATACTTATAGGCAAAAGGTAAACAGCCGGACCAACTGGCTCGGCACACAAGACCGGACGAGGGTGTCCAAGCTAAAACAAAGCACGCCATGTGCATACACATGCCCTACTTTGGAGGGCAAATGTTGGGTGCATTTCCACCGCCGGACCGGAAGCAAGGAAAAACACCTACCGAACCAGCTACCTCCCGCTTCACTGCCAAACCAACCCTCTTCCTAAGATTAGCCGAACCAAACTCCATCCTTCACCACCTACTACCGAACCACCCTCCACCAAAGCACTGCCGAACCAACCTAACTCCCATCCCTGCCGAACCAACCTACCTCCCATCACTGCCGAACCAACCTACCTCCCATACCACTGGACCAACGTACAACCGAACCAGAGTAAAGAAGGCGCTACCGAATCATCATACAATCAAACCAAAACCATCACCGAACCAAGGAATACCGAACCATCTTTGCTAGGCCAGATTGCATCAGCCCAGGCCCACCAGCAGCTATATACATCCAAGACCCCTGCCCCCAGCCTCACTCTATAAATAGAGAGGCAGGGATACAACAATGGCAGACAAGTTTGAGAGCTCAAGCACGGACAGAACTTTCAAACGACTTTCATACACTTGTAATCAAAGCTTTGTACTTGTAATCTGAATAGTAAAGGAGAATAACATATAAAGTGGACGTAGGCACGTTCCGGCCGAACCATTATAAATCTATGTGTCTTTTACAGTTTAGTCCCTGCTTTTTACATATTTGCATAATTCACCCAAATCACTAAGAACAACATAAAATCGACTAAATCATATGATTTGGAGGTGTTTGCCCATTTTTTTGTGCAAACATCATCATTGCTATCTTTTGCAAATCCTGTCAAGCACGTTTCTTTAACTGAGTCGATTGTGGAGGATTTCTCACCGTTGTTGACTTTTGCACCATTTATTGCATCAAAAGTATTCCATATTTCCTGTGCACTTTCACAATGAGAGATATGGTTAAAATTATCTCGATTAATATGAGAATATAGTATATGCATAGCAAGATCATTAATCAAAGTATTTTTCTTGTCTACTATATCATACCCATCTTTAATAATATCCCAACATTTAGAATTAGCAAATTTTAAATAAAATTCCATTTTTAAGTTCCAATTTAAAAAATCTGTTCCATCAAAAATACGGGGAAGAATACTGAACTGTGTCTCGCTAGATTTGCAATAAGGGTTAGACACATATGCTATTAACCATGCTCTGATACCACTTGTAGGATCATTTTCACCCAAGAGGGGGGAGGGGTGAATAGGGTGTACTAAAAATTAATGCGGAAAAAAAAATAAAAGCAGAAAGTAATGCAATAGAGATCACATACAGATTTACCCAGCTTCGGTAAAAACCTGCCTATGTGCTGCCTCCAAGGTTTCTACTAGAGATTAAGTAGTCAAACGCTTACAAACACACGTAAACTTGCGATACCCGCTAACTAGACTAACCCAACTTTAAGCTCAAAACCCATAACTCAGCCACTGAATTGCGAATTCCCAAACTACGCCCCGTAGTTTGTACCTAGTTACATAACTATAACTTACACAATTTTAAAAAGGAAATAACAAAATGAAAAATAAAAACTAAAACAAAACCTTATTTTTATCACTAAAGCCAAATAAAAGCTGGCCCAAAATGATTAGAGAAAAACAAACTGTCTCCCCTTTATTTTATTTCATGCTTATCCTTGTCGTCTCCTTTTTCTTTTCAATCTAGTATTAGGGTTTGTTCATTTTGAAGCCATGTGCTTGGAAGTTGATCGATTGACCATCACTCCTCAATTCACTTTGTTGTTTCTTCGATCTTTGTTTTTTATTTTGCTTCGACCGCTTCAAGGTCGAGTTCGAATGGAACATAATCGGTATGTGATTTTGTACTTTATTTTCTCCGTTGTTTTGCTTGAATTCGAACTCATATCTGTTGCCGATGATGATATGGGTTTGTTTATAGGGATGAAACCCTATTTTATCGTTCGTATAGTTTAGTTTGAATTCTTCAAGTGATTTTCTCAACCATTCGATTTTTGCTTGAACGTCTGTGATGATTTTGACTTGTGCATTTGTTGATGTGTTACTGCATATACCACTGATGAATTTAAACTTGCTTGAATTGCTTGAGTTTCTTTGGGTCAGTTTCGTTCTGTGCTCCTATGACTTCGGCATTTGAAATTGAGATTGACTTGTTTACTGGTTAACTTCATCATCCTTCGATCGTATATATTAAATGTATTTGAATTTCTCTTTTTACTGCCAATGACTTGTTTAATATTCACCATGACCTCTGATTGACTTCGCTGCACTTTTTTACTCCTTAACTGGTTCATGATCCATGGCTTCGATTTTCTTCATTTTTATATATGCTTATATACATGTATACATACATACGTGTATATGCATATTTATGTATATATGCCACTACATTTAAAATTATACACGTTGAGGCTTGCTTGATATTTCTGGTTTGAATTGTTTGTTTTGTGTGTCTTCAGTAGTGCTGCATGCTTGCATATCCATGTACATTCGAGCATATTTCTCTTTTTGGTTGTCTTGTTATTGTGCTTCAAGTTAAATGTCCAGTTCCTTTGTGTCGTTTGAGGTCTGGTTCAATATGAATCTGGTTGCATGAGGACTTGTTATTCAAGTTTTGTATGTTGCATTGTGTTCATGCCTTTAACTTGACATGTCTAGTTCTGGTTGCACTGGTGTGTTGCATGTTTGAGTTATTGTAGCCTCCATGAGTCTGCACTTGGTTGTTGCTTCTTTGTACACTACTGTGTTGATATAGAGGTTGATTGTTGCGTGGTCGAGTGTTCATACCTGAACGTAGTGACCATTGCATTGAACTTGTATTCTCTTAAGTTTTGTTAAACTAAACTTGATTGACCATATTAACTGGTTCCAGTTGAATGATGTAGTCTTGTTGCCTTGGTGTGATGGTCTGGTTTGGTTGAGAACATTTTGTATAATTGATGTTTTCATGTGCTCACTTGTCCTTGTGCACTTGTATTCTGAACTTTTGTTGATGTTTTGTTTTGCTCGAGTCATACTTGCTTTATCCTTATGCACATTTTGTGGTCTGGGTTCATTGATGACCTGCTTTATTCTGGTCTGGTCTGGTTCACCACTTTGTCATGTTGTAACTGAACTTGTACGTGACCATTCTGTGATGTTTAGTTTTTGTATTGCACCTGAGTTAAATCCGATCTCGGCTTGGCTTTGACCTTGAGCTCACCTGTCCCTGCTATTTTAACAAGCAAGTGTATATGGTGTGCACGACCTTCTGGCATGTACAGTGATACACTGTGCATGTCACAAGTTGTTCGTGTAAGATGAATTAAAAGAAATGATGACGAACAACCCAAATAACTGAAGCAAATAATATTTTCAAAACACACACTTCATTGTGAACTGCAAAATATTTCTTTTTCAATTTTACTGTGTTAGTGTTTATTTTGCAAATAGTACAGATGTTGGATACAGACTGGAACAGAGTTGCAGATCAAATATGTGTGTTGAGTGAACCATGTAGTAAGGTGAACCATGTTTGAAAAATTGTATATTGAAAATTGTGTTGTAATAGTAGTTGTATTATAATTGAAAATGTGTAAATATAGTGAGAGCTCAAATTTGTACTATTTGAATTTGTAATAAAATATTTATTTGAATAAAATATTTGTTTAATATGAATTCTGAGTTATTTATTTCATTCAACAAATATTTATTTAATTATGCGAAAAATAAAATAATACAATAACAAATACATTTAAATGAATATATATATATATGTTTATTATCATCAAACAAAAATCATAGGCTATTGTATTCTATACAAGGCACTCTTCAGATTTAATACCCTGCTCTGGCACCCTTGTCCAAGGTTATGGATGCTATATCCAAATCATGGTGCTATCAATGTAATGACCCTCCGTTCATTCCACAGAATGACACATCATTATTAATAAAGAAAGGGATAGAAAAGAGAAAAGATAGAGAAGAAAGAACTAAACAACATCAGAATCTCACAGCGGAACGAATAAATTATATTAATCATATAAGTATTACATAGTATACAACATCAATTAGAGTTATACATCTTTTACATCACAAATTAGACAGTTATAAACACATGTCTATCATACAACTCAAAACATCACAGAGATACCAACATAGCAGAAAACTATATATCTATAAACGCTGAAGCCTCTTGCTCCATACCTCCTCCACAGTTCGTCAAAGCTAACCTGAATCCCTTGGCTACTCGTAAAAATTTGAGTACCCAAGAGTTTAAGAAAACAGAAAATAAACTCTGGGTCAGACATGGGTCTGGTGTGAGTAACAGGTTAAAGTTGCTTAACTTTGAAAACCTTTGGAAACAAAAGGTATCTCGTAAGACTTCCCGCACATAAACACAGAATTTTTTTTTACCTTATGATAACCAAACATTTGATAGGAAATTCAGTTATATTATAATAAGATCTAGGGTTTTCAAATAAATATTCATTTAGCCGAAATTGTTACATTAATTAAATTCCAGCATACTAACCACAAAGTGGATTATAAAATCAAGTCCGTGATCACTTATTGGAGTTTGGATTTCCATAAAATGGCAGGGCTATTGGGGTACCGCCCATCACAGTACGTGGCCTAGATCAACGTATCGAGGATCACTCCTAATCCCCTGCAACACAAAGCCGGAACCATCCCTTACTGGATAGTCCCGAACAAGACAACCCCGCAGTTGTCATGACCAACTACCCACACAGCCGAATAAAAAGGAACCTCTAGACAGGGGTAAATCTCGTCTTACTTGGGTGCTACCCACTTAGCCTTGTTGCACCTCTCCTGTTTTAGCCATTCCCGGTTGATGAGGCTTGAGGCTACGATTACCTTTATAGAACATATCTATCTTAGAATGCTCATCGTCCACCCGACGATGTGCTGAAAGCATTCAATCCATACAAGTTCATTCCGGCTTCAAACGAAACCGAAGGCATTATCTTGTTACACTCATTTTGGAATCACCCTCAAAATTAACGACAATAACCCTTGCACTCTGAATCTTCATCTTCACTTGAGATTCACGACCTATTATTAATTTGGATCGATGTGGTTTTCGGATATCCAAATTTGGAAACCCGATCCCGATCTCATCGAAATCCAAAATGCCATCTTTTAGGTCCAAGTTGTTTTAAAGTTAAAACAATTCAATTCTATTATTTATATACACACATATAGATAATTCACAATATCACAATAGATAATCTACAATATCATCATAAATAGAAAATTCCTTTATCATTAAATCTTAATTATCATTAAATCTTAATTATCTTTAAGATAAATTATTTCCTTTACTATTGACTTAATTATCATTTATGAAAACTTTTGAAAACATTTTACCTTTAAATTTACTTTTAGATTTCATTTCAAATTAAAGATTTAAAATAATTACAATTTTAACTTTAACAAAATTTAAACCAAGTTAAAACCTTTTAAAATCAAATGTTAAAGAAACATTTATCATATAAAGAAATTTATAAGAGTTTATAAACCAAATTCATTTAAATTCAAATCATTTTAAAATATACTTTAACCATTTAAAGTTGTTTAAATATTTTAAATTTTATAAAACTTTATTTATTTTCAAAACTAGGATACAAAAGTTAATTTGAATCCCTACTTTAAAATTTGATTTTAAACTTTTTTTAAAAATCTTGTTTTCAAATTTTAAATTCAATTTAAAATTAAAAACAAACAGGTTATTAAAAACCTGTCACAAACAAATGACTCGAGGCAACCCTAACTTACTTCGAGTCGAAACCCACACTACTTCGAGCAAAACACTCGAACTACTCGAGAAAACTCGAGTACCTATCTTCCCAAACCAAACTTCACCAGAAAAATGTGCACCATGCACATGCACCGTCACAGCAGCCACCTCCTACCATCTACGATGCTCCTCACATAACAGCGATCATCCTCGCACTGAACTCCGATCATCAGATCATCAAATAAAACTCAAAAACGAAATCGAGAAACTTGACACAAAAATCTGAAACAAGACCAAAACCTGGAACAACTTCGCACTCCTTTCTCTGATCACCTTAGCCTCCGGCCACGACCTCGCGAAAATCCCTTCTTCCAGTTCCCAAAGCCTGGTGGAACTCGATCCACCAGAGAGTTCATGATGGCAACATTCCCGATCACCCTAAAAACTAGGGCTACAGACTTCCTTGATCAACCACCACCACCACAGTACTTTGGTCACCTATCTGACAATTTTGCCGACCTCGCCAATCGCTCCACTATCACCAGAGAAAACCCCGACCTTCCCGAGCAAGTAGATCACCAAAAAACACCCAAGACACACATTCTGGTCAACCCCAAACTACTTCCTCAAACCAAATCTAAAAATTATAATTTTACTTCTAAAAATCATGATTTTGAATAATGTTTCAGATCATATGCCTGACATTGAATTTGGATGATTGAATTTTTCACGTATAATAAACTTGCTCTGTTGTTTTGATTTCCTTTAACATCCCGCCTTTTCGCACGCTTTAAACCGACACACATGCCGATTCAAACCACTACGGAAGGACGGATTGTTATGGGGTATATAAGAAAAAGACAAGAAAGAAATAAAACAAAACAGAATCTCACAGCGAAAGGATAAAATATAATAAACAAATATAAATAAAGCTGATTTACAAATCTTCGATTATACTTATACAACATATATCAGAGTTACACATACCAGAGAAAACAATTAAAATGCAGCGGACAACTTATAATGCAGCGGACTAATATAATATATAATAGTAATAAAATCTTCGTCTTCGTCCTCCAAAGGTAAGGTCTTCAAATCGTAAAAATGCTCGGACTGACCCGAGCGAATTGAAAAGACAAAACACACGAGTCAGAACTAAAAGATCTTATGTGAGTTAAATTAACAAGAATAAATATGAGTGCAGTAACTCAAGAGATGCTCGGGATTTACATCTCCTAAGGATCCGTTAAACTATTTACTGTGTAGTATATTCCGCTATTATAATAGTGTCTAATTGTAAAATAAACTTACTTTTTAATAGCGTTAAGGGGTTACCCATATAGCCCTTAACAAAAATAATGCCAATAGTCTATACAGTACCGTAATACCTCCTGATCGGGAAGCTACCAGAGTATACTCCATAGGTACGACACAAATAGAAACTCGTAGTAAAGGCTCGGCATGGTAGGTGACACGGCACAACTAGGCAATGCCAGGGTAGATATACCAATTACTATCCGGGCTGATGGAAACGCGCAGCGCGCAGCTACCGCCCACCTCGAAACAAGTTCCCCCAAAATCAAAAATAAAAGTGGCCACTGAATCAATCCAAAGTCAAAGTATAATATCGAAGAGGAGTGTCCGATCAGAGGTATGACCTCATTGGCCCGAGAATCGCTCCTGTTTTAGCCACCTTATGCCAACTCACGGGAGTCGGGTCCACGTATTTACCTTATAGGAAACGCCGCCACCAACCTACTTCATTCTGGAATCTCCACCGCGTACACGGTTAGTCAAAGTGGTTTTCGGTATCGACAGAGAGTATGTCCATATCCGATCCCGGTCTCTTTGCCAACCAATCGTTATTATAACACCGTGGTCATTTAAAAATAATTATACTTTTAAAACCCCCAAATAAAATATCCATTTAAAACCATATACATATGATATCATTTCCTTTTAAAACCCAAATCAATACGATATCATTTTTATTTTCCAATATATATACTTTCCAAAATCATAGGGTTTTCAAAGTAAATATTTAGAAATCAAAATTCTTGAATATATTATTTCCAAATTATACTACCTTGAAAACCATAGCTTTGAAACACATTTCCATCTCTTAAATGGTTAAATATTAAACTACCTTTATAAAACAAAATAGCTTCTTTAGATTTCACAAATCAATTCTAAATATTGATTTAAACTTCCAAATACCATTTTTAATTCTTATGTTTCGAAGCTTTAAATATTTCACCCTTTCAAAAACAAACTCATTTGACAAACCCATATATATCAAATTCAATTTCTTATTATTTAGACTTTAAATGTTTTACTTAATGAATTCAATATAATTTGAGTAAAACCCTTAACTTCACATATCTGGATAATCCTTCAATTTATTAAACTTGATATATTCATTTAAATCAACCTGATATTCATTTAAATCACTTTACACAAAAATCAAGTTATAAAAATCATATCCTTTAAAATTCTAATTTTTATTAAATTTCAATTTAACTTAATTTTCATTTTCCAAATCTTATTCTCATTTAAGTTAATAGAACTTATAGACATTAAATTTTTAATAAATGCTTAATCGTATTTCATCTTAAAAAATCAAACTTTATCTTATACTTTAAATCAAATTTATACAAAGCTTAAAACCGGAAATTACTATATATCAATAACCTTTATTAATAACCAAATCAAAATCGCATAAACCATATATATAGATATACAAATCATAAAATCATTTCAAAAATAATTTTATAGATATATCCCGCAGTGCCTGTATAAAATTTTCTACCCTATGGTCAAGTGATACAGATGTTTATCATTTCAATCCGCAATTAAATAAAAAAAATGCGGTTGTATATCATTTCAAACCGAAATCCCGAATGAAATGAAATGCATGATAAACTTGCAGTTATACAATATAAATATAGCATCCATTCATCCAAAATCAATCATCAACCAATTTATCTCAACCATCATTATTTTGTTTCAATCATCATCAATTTAAACAAACATCACTTTATAGTATATGCAATATAACAGGAAATAAATGACAGTTATTAACTAATAGTTTATGTCCAAAATAAATTTATTAACTATTTGACTATCAGTTTATATGCAAATAAATAAATTTTTAACCGTCAATTTATATGCAGTAATAAAATTAATGAAAAGTTATATTAAATAAATACGATTTAACAGAGATAAGGAATAAAACATGTCAAACAGTCATAAATAAATTTCTACTAATATCTAAAATCAATTTAACAAACATAAGAAATTTTAGAAGTTGTGAGTGGGTTAAAACACTCACCTTTTGAATTTAAAATCAATTTAAACTCAAAAATTTGACGGTCTTCGAATTGGTCCAAAGCAACGTCAACAGATCTGGAATTCAATTACGATCCTAATAAAAAAAATCTCGCGTGAATCGGACTACGTATGAGAAAGTTATTCGAAAATTACGATTGAAAACAAAAATTAAATAAAACAAAATAAACAAATATACCCCATCACCATGCCACGTCACAGGCCACGTCCTTCTTCTCAAATTCGAGCACGCTACAGCACCAATCAAAAAAACGGATAGTACCAACAGATTACGCTCTTCGAGAATTATGACACATAATTTTTCTGGAATTTTTTTAGAGGAGTTTGAATTTTTTTTATTTTTTATTTTGGACTGTAATTGGATCTAGAAATTTTGCAGCCATTGGAAGAGAAGAAGTTGAAGAAAAAAACACACAGAGAGAAATGAAGATAGATGGAGGTTAGGGTTTACACAGCCTATAAATAGATAAAGTGAAATAGGATAGGTGGGCACGAATCATAAACGCGCAAAACGGTTGTTGGCCCACCAGAATATTTTATATTAATTGGATACGTTACGGATTAGTAAATAAATTAATTTCTTCCTCGGACATTTACATTGAATTTTAAACGTATTTACAAATGTAAATTTAGATGCTTCATTTATAAGTTTCAATATAAATTCACAATTTCATTAAATTCCAAAATCATAGATAAGTTTCCATTTTCAACTAAATTTCTAAATTACCGAAATAATTATCTTAGATTTTTATTCATTCTCAATAGATTTAACTATTGTAAATTGACTAAGTTTTCATACTATAAAAATCCACATTTCTATGTATATATACATTTGAATTCCCTACAAAAAATATTTTATTTATATTTCGCAATTACTTCCAATCCATTTTTTTGGCATCGCACTGTTACTTAAATAAATAGCCTATACCAACACTAATTATCATTAATTTGAAAACGGGTTACCAAATTTTGGATTTTATTAATAGTTATTATTTGTTGCTTCATTGTTTATTCAAATTTAGACAATTTAAGATGTTTCTTAAATGCTGAGTAAATTATTAACTTCAGCGTAAAACTTCAATTTTATTTTATCTACAAATTATAAATTAACTTTGCAGAAATCCTTTAGTTGATCTTTCATTTAATTATCCTATTTATTGGTATCCCATAGATGGGAATTCCTAAAACATCTCCAAATTCCAACTTTAATTTCAATCACATAAAATGTTCTATTCAGTTTCCAATAAATTCAATAGATTCAAATTATCATGTTCTAAATCCAAATGAATCCATATATCCTGCCTTCCATTCTTTTAATCTAACTAATTATCATATTCTGAATAAAGTTTACGTTATTTCCACCTATAAGCTACAAATAACAACGAATGTTGCATTTGATTTAGATTCCAAATAAATTGATGGGTAATAATTAATAATTCTCACTATTGCCCGATTTATTCCCATTCATGCTTAAATTACCACCAAACAATCATTAAATTACCTATATTTTATTGATTCCATAAAATCTATTTGCCCTGAGTTAGTTACTGCATTTATCAAATTCCAATTTCGTAATCACCTTAAATACATAAATTGGTATTGCGTTAACATTTAAATTTATTAGCTTATGTCAACACTATTAACATTAATTGCAATGTATTACCAATTTTAGTCACTACCCTAACTACTAACTCATATTAACCTACATTATTCCCAAGAATTTCATTGGTTTTTCTTATATTAAATTTATCAACCATATTAATTAAGGTTTTTTTTAAAAAAACAATTAATAAAATTCCCTTTAATATATACAACTTAGCAATCTATTAAGCATGGTATTATATTTCACGTAAATGTACATTTAATTACATTTATTACAACGTTATCCAAATAAATTGAATGATCTAAGTATATAACTCCTAATATCCACCCATCTTGCCTTAATCCCAAATAACATACAAATTAATACCCTTAATTTCAATTAACCCTATCATTACTTTTTATATTCCAAACAAATAAATTAATAATAGGTTAATTGAATCAGATTTACAATCCAACTTTAATTATTTGCAAATTTTGTCAGTTTGGACCACTAGGTAAATTCAGAATCCTTTAACAAATTCCTACATTAATTTATTTTTGAATAATCCCAAAATTTTCAATATTAAAGTACAAATCCAATTTATCAAAAATTAAAACTTAAATTTCAAGGAATTTATTTATTTAGGTTTAATCCCGTTATTCACTAAAATTGGTTGGTATTTATTTCATTCGTCTCTTTAATTGTAACGTAAATTTCTCATAAATACACCTAAAATTTCATTTAATTCCAACTGCTTCCTAATTTCCATTTCTACGTCTTAACACACTCTATATTAAACTTCCAGACATTGTATTACTTATCATATTAATGTAACCTTTATTTAGTGTATTAACATTTATTTCAATTCAAATTCTATCAACCAATTAAACATGTAACCTATTACTATTGCTTACAAATCAAAATATTGCACCCATTGTCATCTTCTGAATGGAATTAGTATTTATTTCAAAACTTATCTAAATTTACATTGAGACCATATTTAATCCTCTTCGATAATATTAATCCTCAATTTATTAAATGGAATCAATATATCTTACATAACATGTTTTACGCATAAATTTTTAATTAATAAAATTTCAACTTATTCCCCATATTCTCAATAATTACCTAACATAAATCTACGCTTATTTTATTCTACGTTCACACTTCCGTTACTCTCAAATCAATAAGTAACGTTCATATAAATAAATGTTATGTCAGTTTCCAATTTATTGCGATATTTTTATTTATTTATTACTGCATAACTTTACTTATTTTCTTCCCATCACTTTAAAATTAATCGTTAAAGTAACGCTTATCAATACGCATCAAATTATTTACCAAATTAAAAGGTTTTGATTTTTTTAACAAATTAATTGACAGATTAATTAGGTAATGTATACGAATTGTTATTATACCCATAAACTTACACTTAACTAATTAAATGCCTTACCTATATTCTCTATCTTCCCATTATATTCAGGTACAATGCGTACACCAATTTTTATTGGAAAATTTATTCATATTACAAACAAAGGCTCAAATTACCATTGTTAAATTAGCGTTCAATATATATTTATCACCTTTTATTATTTCTACTAAATTTTTATTACAAAATTCTATTAAATAAATTAAATCGTCGAAATTTACGGGTCGTTACACTCTTCCCCACTCAAAACATTTCGTCCCCGAAAAGGAAAAAGAAGGAAAAAGAAGGATTTAGAATCTACATATCTTATTCAAAACATTACCTTATAAAAATTAAATTTACAATATCTGTTACTTTTCTTAAAATATACAAATTTACAACATTATCTTTTTATACTTAAATTTATTAGAGTTTGGAGAACATTTCAAAATATTTCTAAGTCCAAAATTTAAATATCTAAGTAGTTCCAATCACTAATCATCCAAATTAATACAACAACCATCAATTTCCTCGAATAGCATACATACAATTACAAAACAACCATACAATCACACAATTAAATAGTTGTTTGGGTTCAAACTTGAAATTGTACGGAATGAAAACTAACTATCAAGTGCATCATTTACTCAACAGTCTTAGATGGAACAAAATAGATTATTTATTCATCCAACGACTTCAAATTTCCTTACCCAACCAACCATAAATCAAATAATAACAATTCAAACCAACAAACCAAATTAACTTATTTTAAATTTATTTCATACTTTAGCTGTTTAATTTCCTTTCTTTCATTACTTCATTTATTTTCAATATATTTCTTTCTATTTTGTTTAGAAATTAACTTCAACCCTTTTTCTTAAGTTTACAATTTCCCTTTATTATATTACACTCGTTTATTTTCACTTACTACTTACTATAATTCATTCATTCCTTATTTCATGATCTTATCTATTCACACTTTAATTACTTAAGTTTATAATCATCCATTTGTAATACTTACCTTTAATTATATTTACTTGGTAAAATTTCGATTATAACTTAAGTTTATAACATTAAATTCTCATTTATAATAGCAAATTTATTGAATACTTCATTACCTACCTTTACTTGTACAAATTTCTATTACCTTTCTTATCAAACATCTCAACTTTTTACATTTGGTAAGTTATATATGGTATTTAAGGGTGTAATTGAAAGTCATACAAGTTTCTCATTTCTTTTAATTAATTCATTGTTCAATAAATTTTTACCTTTTCTCTTATAAGTTATCATTTCAACTTCCTCTTTATTTCCATTATAACTTAGCATTAAATTTCTTACCTAAATTTAGAGGTTTCAATTATTAATTACTTACTTTTCATTTTACAACAATAATTGAACAATCTATTAACGGAGATTTAAGAATTAAATACCGGGTTAAATTTTAAATTACTTAAAATAATAGATAAATATATACTTAAATTTATAAATCCAATTATATTTAAAACAATTTAAAATATTTATTTATCTATCAAAATAATCTTGTAGTAAAACTACTACAGTGGCCTTCCCACTTTGAAACTCGAAAATGAATGTCGATGATGCGGCCGCCATCACCGAAATTATTTTCCAGCGACAGAGAGGGGAGTACAGAACTTATTTTCTCCAAAATCATCTTTAAAACAATTTTTTACGAATTATATTAAAATATTTATATCAGAAAATACTTATAAACAATGTTATCATATTCAAAAATTTATTCGAAAGAAATTTCAAAACCCCGGGACTTAAATTCTAAATTTTCAAATTTCATTTACTTTATTTTGAAATTTTATTTCTATTATTATTTACATTTTATTACCTAACAACCAATCTATTGCAGCCAAATATAGATATCATTTGGAAATTTTTTATTTTATATACAGAAAATATAATAGGCGAAATTATTTCATTCACCTATATAAAACAAATATTATGTCGGTCTGTCCTATTAAGTGTTTAGAAATCCCTATTGATGTCATAGCGTCCTATGCACCAACCAGAATTTATAAATACAAAACGGAACAAATTAACACAATATTAAAACCTTTTTATAACACTAACAAATACGCTCTCTCATATATACACTCAATGACTCCCATAGGATATTACTACCCTATTAATAAAGAGTCAAACCCCACAAAGCCAAGATTTATCGCTAAACCAAAGCTCTGATACCAACTGTAACATCCCACCTTTTCGCACGCTTTAAACCGACACACATGCCGATTCAAACCACTACGGAAGGACGGATTGTTATGGGGTAAATAAGAAAAAAAACAAGAAAGAAATAAAACAAAACAGAATCTCACAGCGGAAGGATAAAATATAATAAACAAATATACATAAAGCTGATTTACAAATCTTCGATTATACTTATACAACATATATCAGAGTTACACATACCAGAGAAAACAACTAAAATGCAGAGGACAATTTATAATGCAGCGGACTAATATAATATATAATAGTAATAAAATCTTCGTCTTCGTCCTCCAAAGGTAAGGTCTTCAAATCCTGAAAATGCTCGGACTGACCCGAGCGAATTGAAAAGACAAAACACTCGAGTCAGAACTAAAAGATCTTATGTGAGTTAAATTAACAGAAATAAATATGAGTGCAGTAACTCAAGAGATGCTCGAGATTTACATCTCCTAAGGATCCGTTAAACTATTTACTATGTAGTATGTTGCGCTATTATAATAGTGTCTAATTGTAAAATAAACTTACTTTTTAATAGCATTAAGGGGTTACCCATATAGCCCTTAACACAAATAATGCCAATAGTCTATACAGTACCGTAATACCTCCTGATCGGAAAGCTACCAGAGGATACTCCATAGGTACGACACAAATAGAAACTCGTAGTAAATGCTCGGTATGGTAGCTGACACGGCACAACTAGGCAATGCCAGGGTAGATATATCAATTACTATCCGGGCTGATGGAAACACGCAGCGCGCAGCTACCGCCCACCTCGAACAAACTCCTCCAAAATCAAAAATAAAAGTGGCCACTGAATCAATCCAAAGTCAAAGTATAATATCGAAGAGGAGTGTCCGATCAGAGGCATGACCTCATTGGCCCGAGAATCGCTCCTGTTTTAGCCATCTTATGCCAACTCACGGGAGTCGGGTCCACGTATTTACCTTACAGGAAACGCCGCCACCAACCTACTTCATTCTGGAATCTCCACCACGTACACGGTTAGTCAAAGTGGTTTTCGGTATCGATAGAGAGTATGTCCATATCCGATCCCGGTCTCTTTGCCAACCAATCGTTATTATAACACCGCGGTCATTTAAAAATAATTATATTTTTAAAACCCCCAAATAAAATATCCATTTAAAACCATATACATATGATATCATTTCCTTTTAAAACCCAAATCAGTACGATATCATTTTTATTTTCCAATATATATACTTTCCAAAATCATAGGGTTTTCAAAGTAAATATTTAGAAATCAAAATTCTTGAATATATTATTTCCAAATTATACTACCTTGAAAAACATAGCTTTGAAACAAATTTCCATCTCTTAAATGGTTAAATATTAAACTACCTTTATAAAACAAAATAGCTTCTTTAGATTTCACAAATCAATTCTAAATATTGTTTTAAACTTCCAAATACCATTTTTAATTCTTATGTTTCGAAGCTTTAAATATTTCACCCTTTCAAAAACAAACTCATTTGACAAACCCATATATATCAAATTCAATTTCTTATTATTTAGACTTGAAATGTTTTACTTAATGAATTCAATATAAATTGAGTAAAACCCTTAACTTCACATATCTGGACAATCCTTCAATTTATTAAACTTGATATATTCATTTAAATCACCTGATATTCATTTAAATCACTTTACACAAAAATCAAGTTATAAAAATCATATCCTTTAAAATTCTAATTTTTATTAAATTTCAATTTAACTTAATATTCATTTTCCAAATCTTAATTCTCATTTAAGTCAATAGAACTTACAGACATTAAATTTTTAATAAATGCTTAATCGTATTTCATCTTAAAAAAATCAAACTTTATCTTATACTTTAAATCAAATTTATACAAAGCTTAAAACCGGAAATTACTATATATCAATAACCTTTATTAATAACCAAATCAAAATCGCATAAACCATATATATAGATTTACAAATCATAAAATCATTTCAAAAATAATTTTATAGATATATCCCGCGGTCCTGTATAAAATTTTCTATCCTATGGTCAAGTGATACGGATGTTTATCATTTCAATCCGCAATTAAATAAAAAAAATGCGGTTGTATATCATTTCAAACCGAAATCCCGAGTGAAATGAAATGCATGATAAACTTGCAGTTATACAATATAAATATAGCATCCATTCATCCAAAATCAATCATCAACCAATTTATCTCAACCATCATTATTTTGTTCCAATCATCATCAATTGAAACAAACATCACTTTATAGTATATGCAATATAACAGGAAATAAATGACAGTTATTAACTAACAGTTTATATCCAAAATAAATTTATTAACTATTTGACTATCAGTTTATATGCAAATAAATAAATTTTTAACTGTCAATTTATATGCAGTAATAAAATTAATGAACAGGTATATTAAATAAATGCGATTTAACAGAGATAAGGAATAAAACATGTCAAACAGTCATCAATAAATTTCTACTCATATCTAAAATCAATTTAACAAACATAAGAAATTTTAGAAGTTGTGAGTGGGTTAAAACACTCACCTTTTGAATTTAAATCGAATTTAAATTCAATTTAAACTCAAAAATTCAATGGTCTCCGAATTGGTCCAAACCAGCGTCAACAGATCTGGAATTTAATTACGATCCTAACAAAAAATATCTCGCGTGAATCGGACTATGTATGAGAAAGTTATTCGAAAATTACGATTGAAAACAAAAATTAAATAAAACAAAATAAACAAATATACCCCATCACCATGCCACGTCACAGGCCACATCCTTCTTCTCAAATTCGAGCACGCTACAGCACCAATCAAAAAACGGACAGTACCAACAGATTACGCTCTTGGAGAATTATGACACATAATTTTTCTGGAATTTTTCAGAGGAGTTTGAATTTTTTTTTTTTTGGACTGTAATTGGATCTAGAAATTTTGCAGCCATTGGAAGAGAAGAAGTTGAAGAAAAGAACACACAGAGAGAAATGAAGATAGATGGAGGCTAGGGTTTACACAGCCTATAAATAGACAAAGTGAAATAGGATAGGTGGGCACGAATCATAAATGCGCAAAACGGTTGTTGGCCCACCAGAATATTTTATATTAATTGGATACGTTACGGATTAGTAAATAAATTAATTTCTTCCTCAGACATTTACATTGAATTTTAAACGTATTTACAAATGTAAATTTAGATGCTTCATTTATAAGTTTCAATATAAATTCACAATTTCATTAAATTCCAAAATCATAGATAAGTTTCCATTTTCAACTAAATTTCTAAATTACCGAAATAATTATCTTAGATTTTTATTCATTCTCAATAGATTTAACTATTGTAAATTGACTAAGTTTTCATACTATAAAAATCCACATTTCTATGTATATATACATTTGAATTCCCTACAAAAAATATTTTATTTATATTTCGCAATTACTTCCAATCCATTTTTTTGGCATCGCACTGTTACTTAAATAAATAGCCTATACCAACACTAATTATCATTAATTTGAAAACGGGTTACCAAATTTTGGATTTTATTAATAATTATTATTTATTGCTTCATTGTTTATTCAAATTTAGACAATTTAAGATGTTTCTTAAATGCTGAGTAAATTATTAACTTCAGCGTAAAACTTCAATTTTATTTTATCTACAAATTATAAATTAACTTTGCAGAAATCCTTTAGTTGACCTTTCATTTAATTATCCTATCTATTGGTATCCCATAGATGGGAATCCCTAAAACATCTCCAAATTCCAACTTTAATTTCAATCACACAAAATGTTCTATTCAGTTTCCAATAAATTCAATAGATTCAAATTATCATGTTCTAAATCCAAATGAATTCATATATCCTGCCTTCCATTCTTTTAATCTAACTAATTATCATATTCTGAATAAAGTTTACGTTATTTCCACCTATAAGCTACAAATAACAACGAATGTTGCATTTGATTTAGATTCCAAATAAATTGATGGGTAATAATTAATAATTCTCACTTTTGCCCGATTTATTCCCATTCATGCTTAAATTACCACCAAACAATCATTAAATTTACCTATATTTTATTGATTCCATAAAATCTATTTGCCCTGAGTTAGTTACTGCATTTATCAAATTCCAATTTCGTAATCACCTTAAATACATAAATTGGTATTGCATTAACATTTAAATTTATTAGCTTATGTCAACACTATTAACATTAATTGCAATGTATTACCAATTTTAGTCACTACCCTAACTACTAACTCATATTAACCTACATTATTCCCAAGAATCTCATTGGTTTTTCTTATATTAAATTTATCAACCATATTAATTAAGGTTTTTTTTTAAAAAAACAATTAATAAAATTCCCTTTAATATATACAACTTAGCAATCTATTAAGCATGGTATTATATTTCACGTAAATGTACATTTAATTACATTTATTACAATGTTATCCAAATAAATTGAATGATCTAAGTATATAACTCCTAATATCCACCCATCTTGCCTTAATCCCAAATAACATACAAATTAATACCCTTAATTTCAATTAACCCTATCATTACTTTTTATATTCCAAACAAATAAATTAATAATAGATTAATTGAATCAGATTTACAATCCAACTTTAATTATTTGCAAATTTTGTCAGTTTGGACCACTAGGTAAATTCAGAATCCTTTAACAACTTCCTACATTAATTTATTTTTGAATAATCCCAAAATTTTCAATATTAAAGTACAAATCCAATTTATCAAAAATTAAAACTTAAATTTCAAGGAATTTATTTATTTAGGTTTAGATCCCGTTATTCACTAAAATTGGTTGGTATTTATTTCATTCGCCTCTTTAATTGTAACGTAAATTTCTCATAAATACACCTAAAATTTCATTTAATTCCAACTGCTTCCTAATTTCCATTTCTACGTCTTAACACACTCTATATTAAACTTCTAGACATTGTATTACTTATCATATTAATGTAACCTTTATTTAGTGTATTAACATTTATTTCAATTCAAATTCTATCAACCAATTAAATATGTAACCTATTACTATTGCTTACAAATCAAAATATTGCACCCATTGTCATCTTCTGAATGGAATTAGTATTTATTTCAAAACTTATCTAAATTTACATTGAGACCATATTTAATCCTCTTCGATAATATTAATCCTCAATTTATTAAATGGAATCAATATATCTTACATAACATGTTTTACGCATAAATTTTTAATTAATAAAATTTCAACTTATTCCCCATATTCTCAATAATTACCTAACATAAATCTACGCTTATTTTATTCTACGTTCACACTTCCGTTACTCTCAAATCAATAAGTAACGTTCATATAAATAAATGTTATGTCAGTTTCCTATTTATTGCGATATTTTTATTTATTTATTACTGCATAACTTTACTTATTTTCTTCCCATCACTTTAAAATTAATCGTTAAAGTAACGCTTATCAATACGCATCAAATTATTTACCAAATTAAAAGGTTTTGATTTTTTTAACAAATTAATTGACAGATTAATTAGGTAATGTATACGAATTGTTATTATACCCATAAATTTACACTTAACTAATTAAATGCCTTACCTATATTCTCTATCTTTCCATTATATTCAGGTACAATACTTACACCAATTTTTATTGAAAAATTTATTCATATTACAAACAAAGGCTTAAATTACCATTGTTAAATTAGCGTTCAATATATATATTTATCACCTTTTATTATTTCTACTAAATTTTTATTACAAAATTCTATTAAATAAATTAAATCGTCGAAATTTACGGGTCATTACATTTCCAAAGCAATTTCAAATTTTATTTTAACTTAATTAAAATTTTAAACTTTACTTTATGATAAAACAAACAATGTTTGTTCAAAGCCTAAGTCTTAGTAGCAAGTAGATCAAGAGATAATGATTTTTGAATCAAAAATTTGAGCATGGAACAATAACAGGAAAACATAGATACCTACACACACTTATACATTCATATATACACAGAGACAAATGCTCTTATATATATTCACACAACATACATATTTCCAGATATAAACATGCAACAAGAATCCATACTTAAGTTTTTAAATAAAATTGTTACTCACCTGTTTTGAAAATGAAGAACAGAGCCTCTTTTTACTTGAAAAAATACTTTAAACTGGAATATGCTTTTGCTTTTAAAACTTGAATGCCTCCTGATTTAAAAACTTGAATTGTTGATCCTTATCAAACTGAAATGCTTTTGATTTTGCTTTTTAAAACAGAGAAGAAGTTGCTTGAACTTGCTTTGATAAATTCTCACGTTTGCTTTGATTCCCGGTTGAAGAAATGTACAGGTTTTAAGTTTTGATTTCTGGTTAGAGGAGTTGATTACAGATCTGTTTTGAGAGATTTGTACAGACTGAAGTTTTCTTAGTTTAAACTTAAGGAAGATAGAAAAGAATTAAAGGGAAGAAAACATAAGTTTATATAAGTTAATTTTTGATTTATAAAAATAAAAGAAAATCAAAGTTAAAATAATGACCCTTGTCTAATATCTTAACATTTGTCATTCTCATACTTTAATCTTATAACACATGTTACTATTAAGCCTTAGAGATTTACACTTGTAATCATGTAATTAATACTTATGTTTATTTGTTAAATAAAAGCTTTTATATAAATTTACAATTTTATAAATGCTTGTTTAAATATATATATATATATATATGAATTTCTTTTAAAGGAAATAAAATAAAACAAATCGTATATACAAATAAAAGCTTATACAAATATATTTTTATAATTTAAAATATCTATCCTTTTGAATTTCAAAATTAAATCCAAATTCAAAATCAAATTATATTTAAAAATCCAATTTAAAATCAAGTTATATATATACATATATATAACAATATATTATAATTATTATTTGAAAATAACAAATCTATTTCTATAAAATCTATTTATATTTATATATAAAAACAATACATTGTTCATATTGTTTGAAAATAACAAATTTATCAAATTTAAATAATTTATAAAAGAGTTTATCACGTTAATCCTAAATTACTTATATTAAATTAAAACTTCAAATCATAATATATACATGCATATATATATTATAAATTTGGAAACATTTCTTTATTAAATTAAAATCAAAGATTTCCTATTTAAATATATATACCAATATATACATTATAAGTAGAAAACAATTTTATTAGCTTTTAAAAGATAAAATTTACCAATTAAATATTTATAAAAGAAGATTATAAAACCACTTTAAATTCTTATTAACAAAGATTATCAAATCAATTTAATTATTAATACAGATTATTAAATTGATATTGCCTAAAATTCCAGGTCATCACAATCAAAATAGTGCCACAACTAAACAAGAGTATATCGGAATATACAATCATTTGCAGTACATGATTGTAAGTGGAAGCAGCATTATACATTTGTATTTTATAAATCATGATTATGTAAGATCCAAAAGTTTAACCCAAACTTTCAATTTAAAAAATCATTTAGGAGGTATTAAGTATGAATGTTTTAACCAACATAATTATCTTTTCGAATCATTTGACGAATCTCAAAAGCAATACATCAGTCAAAAGTTATGTTGCCTGCAGTGAAAGATAACTAATTTGAGGTCCAAAAACACCAGTCACCGTGCAATAGGTTTTTGAGGTAGCAACTATTCGAAACTTACAAAGTGTATAAAACAAAAGTTATAGATATTTAAATTATCTATCCAATAAGACAAATTTTAGTAAAAATCCATCTATGGAGTCAAAAGCTATGGTCAATATACAACAAGGCATTTTTCAATTGTCGTCCTGTTCATTTCGGCCAGAGAACATGCCCGACATTGCAACTCAATATCAGTTTTGAAAACATTCTAATTGGGAAAAGACATAGAAGTGAAAGTTGTAGATCTTTGGATTAGCTTACTGGAATATTAAAGAAAACTAAAATCTATCTAGATCAACAAAAGTTATGGCTAAATTATTGAGAGGCGTTAAATCAATTCTAAGCTACCACTATCTATACTAAACATTTTTATTATCACATCATGAAATAACATAAAAATATATACATAAATAATTTTTCCCACCCTCATGTTGCATGAATGTAGTATTTGATCTTCTTGATTCTCCTTATTTTTCTTTTGTTTTGTATGACTTAACTAAGTTTATTACATCATGAAATAACATGAAAATATATACTTGAATAGTTTCTCTCACCCCCAATGTTGCATGAATGTAGTATTTGATCTTCTTGATTCTCCTTATTTTTCCTTAGTTTTGTATGCCTTAACTATATTTTTTTGTGATGAAAAGGTTTTAAGACTAAGGGAAGAGAAGAGATGTAAAGTGGAAAAAGTGCTTTTTTCTATCTTTCTCAAATGGAGAGAATGGTCCCTTATTTATAAATATAATGATTTTCATTTAGAACCCTTACTAATCTTATTTGCAACCAAGCCACTCCTTCCATCTTAAGCTGTTTAATTCCTTCCACTATTTCCATCTCAAGCCACTTAACTCATTCCATCTCAGGTTTCTTCACAAGATGGCAAATGTATGCATGTGATAAATTTAGGTAACACATAAGCTTATTTACACTTGTCATTTTGTACACATGAGCATTCCTTTCTTTATTACTTTATACACCTAAACCTAGATGTGCATAAATAATATATATATATATATATATATATATATATATATATATATATATGCCATTGGTTTTTGACTCCTGATTTCTAGTCCGTTTAATCAAATACAACATATTGTATAGGTTTTCTGACTATGAGCCACATTTTGGACGTAAAGGAATAAGTCCTGTGACCTAATTCTAGCTCCTGTAAAAATTTATTATTTTACCATTCATTTATACGATTTTGCCCCTTTGAAATTCATTATTTAACTTCGAAAAATTACGGGTTGTTACAACAATGGTCAGAGTAAATACTTGGTACTTACATATACTTATCTTTAATTTCAACATTAATGAAGAACCTATCTAAAAGGCCCATCGAAAGGACTTCTTTAGAATTTGACCAGGTGAAGAGTCGATTGGTTAGTGGTAACTCGATCAAGTTATATTTAATGATAAACTGATCAAATTCTTCTATAGTGGTAAAGTCACTCTCTCTAGGAGCCATCACCCATAAAGACCGCAACATTAAAGTCGCTATCTAAAACTCAAATGCTCGGGGCGAGTGCTCTAAAATCAAGACATTCGTTCCATAGGGCCATACACGCGACCTTGGAATGAGACCCATAAAAACTAGAGACATTGATGATCGAATCATCATAAAAGTCTAAAAGGATAAGGTGTGATGAATGAATATTATTAATATGCTGCAAAAGCTGAATGCAATAGTCATTCCAGCCCACTAATAAGTCCCTCGAACTACCCCTACTCGGAAGACAAACCCAATGACTAAAGTGAAAACTATATACTCCTATAAAAATGATAGCTGGGATTTTCAATTTTAGTTTCATGAAATAATGCGTTGTCAATGTGATTATCTTTGAAAATAGTCCTAATTTTATTACATTTGTCTAAAACGATAAGATCCCTAACATCCAATTGATGTACCTCATGGTCTAAAATATCGAGCCCTCTTAAACTCCCTAATCCCAATGAACTTGTAGTCAATCTGAATATTGTCAAACGAAAACACCTAAACTAGCAGCCAAATGACGAAAACGCGAGTAGATAAGATACTCGGGTGGTAAGGACTGTATTAGCTACCAAATAGAGGATCCATACTTAAACCTGACCAAACGTTGCCCCTTTCAACACCCGAGCCAGAGGAAGCATCCATGAGGGTAGAAGCATAAAGATCTCTAAAGCCCCTCAACTTCGTGCTTCTCCTAACAGTGTCATCAGAAGCCACCTTGATCTTGCCTCTGCCGGTGCTCCTAGAGGATAGAGATTAGAAATAATCCTCGAACGACCCAAAGAAGTGTCTAATGAAGATGGCCCAGAGGCATACGAGCTTAAAGAAACCGATTCCGTAGCTGAATCATACCTCGTTTTGTGATCGCCCAACCCTTCAACAAATGACACCAATGTCAGGCAATCACACTCATTTGACCCCATCATCCATCCCTTTTTGCATAGCTCCCATGCTACCAACAATGCCAACTCCGTCATTTACAGCAACGTCAACCCCGTCACTTATAGCAACGTCTTCGTTACCTATCCCACAAGACCATCGATTCCGACTCCTGAAACAAACCCACCAACCTCCAAAACATCGACTCCACCATGTGTCAACCGTCGATCAATCCCTACAAATCTACCACATCTATGGCAGCCTTTGATAGAAAATCAACATCAATGCTGCCTACTCCAAATTATATTGCATTGTCATCTATTCTCGAAAAACCTTCAAGTTCGGTGGCTTTACAAACAACTGCCTTTTCAACTAAATAATAACTCATAACCATATTTGTGTCAATATCATCTCATGTAACTGCCCGTTCTTCATAATCAGTATCCATACCTCATGTCGTTGCATGTTCTTCATAGTCAGAACTCTCCTTAACTGCACATTATTCATAATTAATACTCAGACCACCAAACACCCTCCCCCCAACACCCCTAACAACACCTCCATTGAAGTTAACATCTCTCCCACCAACTTTCTCCTACCCTTCATTGGGCCCGACAACCATCATTGGTCTATAACTTTCACCAGCATCAAATAGTGCATTCCCCTTATCTTCACAATCAACATCAGAAATTACTGCACCTCCTTTCCTTTAAAGCCCCTGTTTCAACAACTTGCACTCCATAAGCATAAGCATCATCGATCTCCCTTTCTTCGGCATCTGCACCATCATGTATACTCACACAAAAATCCCTACCATAATCTGCAGCCTCAACATCACTTAAATTACATTTTCATCTGCACTATCACTTGCCGCAGTTCCAATATAGTTTGAGCATTCAACCAATCCTACATCATCTAAATAAGCCCCATCCATGTAGACACATTATACTCCCCTCACCCACACCAAACAGTGGACCAAAATTGCTAAAGAGTCATTTTTAGACAAACATCATCGCTTCCATTGCATTCTTCAGCATGGCATCACTATTCAGTGCATTCTTCAGCTTTAGATATTTAGCTGCTAATGATTATAGATCCAAAACTGATGGGTCTAAAATCATACAGTCTGAAACACTGTTCTTCGGCTTCTCAGTTCATGCCTCTCATCTAGTCATTGCAAGGAAAGTTTATCCTTCAATGAGATGTTCAAAGGAAAAACTTTTATACTTGGAATCTATCTGAACAGCAAGAGCGCTAGTCGAGAAAACCGCAGTGAAAGATGGAATAATATAATATCAAAGTAGTGTACCATCCCACCCAGAATCCCTAAAGTGTTGGAATCCTGCATAGCAGTTTTTAGCTTTTGAAGTATAATCGCAAATTGGAATCTAATCTCTTGAATGCTCGCCAACTTCTACAGGCTTTATTGAGTTTGGATCTTGTCTTGAGAGCATCTGTACAGGTGAAGCTGTTGTGGCCCAATCTCCCACACCGAAAATACCATACTGGATCGCTCCACTTGCGAGCCATGTGCCTACTACCACATCTAAAGCATTGAATTGGGTTTCCGTCTTTTACAAAATGAGCCCTAAACTCGTGATTAGAGTTTGTATTTCGCGATGAGGTAAGATGATGCGGTGGAGATAAGAGAACTTTGACGTAGGAGCGGTAGTGGAAGGCGGGATTCGAGAAGCGGGAAAAGTGGGAAGATAAGTGGGAGTGTAGCAGCCCATATTTTTTATAGTATTATTTAGAAGATTTAATTAGTTAAATAAAATAAAATAATGTATTGATTAGGGGATTGAGATTTGATTTTAATTAAGGGGTAGCCGTGCCATTTAACTAATGAATTAAAAGAAGATTTAAAATGAAATATAAGAGGGGTAAAATAAGAAAGAGGCTATTCCTATATCCTTAACCCTTGACCGTGTATCTCCATACACGTTCATTTCATTTTCATTTGTTAAAATTTTTAGAAGCTTGAGGTCAACCGCCATTAACAAGAGCAGAGGAAAAGGATAGAGAAAAGCTAAGGAAGAAGCTTAATCAAAACAAATCCATTCAAATCTCAACTCCTTAATCTCTAAAGCTAAGGTGAATAATGATTACATCTTATAATTCTTTTCTTTCGGTTTTAAGATGAAATCTGAACTTATTTGCAATGATTTGCCATGTTTTTGAACGATGGAATGATTATATATACTTGTTGATGACTTATGCTTGTTCATATAGATTTTATGATATGTTTTAAAGTGAAAATTCTATTAAATGACTTCTAACCTTGCAAATTTTTATGTAGATCAAATGATATTTTAGAGATGAATTTCAATTTTTATAATTTCTAAATTTTTGTGGATATAATATGAATTTTCTAGTGAATATAATATTATTTTGGGTTAAAAATTAATTAAGGCAAAATTATATTGGCTCAGGGTCAGAAATTTATATATGTTGGAAAACATATTAAAAGTGATTTTCTGGAATTTTAGTTGAATTTTTCTAATTGTTTTAACGGATATATAAATTTTTTTATGGTATGAGACTTAAATGTTTTATATATTTATGGAAGGAGAATGGGCTTTTTTTAAATAATTCAAATTTGTTATTTCTGGAAATTGGCAATACTTTTGGAAAAGTAAAATTGCAAACAATTAAAATTTGACAAACAAGGTAGATTAGGTACAAAAAAAGAGTTTAAAAGGGACAAATCTACATGGTTTTTACTCTTTGGTTGCTTTCAACACCAGGCTTCTGACTCCTTGCCTTCACCTCTGACTCGGTCAAAACCAATGCACATGGTATCATGTAACTGGTACGTAGTGAATTGGACAAAGGGGGAAGGTATTGGGCCAAAACTAGAGGTTCCGAAGGGGTTGAAGCACTACTTTGCTTTTAAATGAAAATGCGCCTGCTTGCTTTCAACTGATTAGCTTTCGAACTGATTGACTTTCGACTAGGTCAATGGTTCAAAAAAAATGGTTTCGATTAGGTTGCGCTTTTGTTTTAAATAATTGCTTTCGACTATGTCGAAATCCCTGACTGTCGCTTTTCACCTTTCGACCCAGATTTTTTGAAAGGGTTACTTTGCTTTTAAAACTTAGCCATTTCTCCAATGCTTTCGAAGGGATGGTTTCGACACCATCACTCCTTTACTTAGGAAATGCTTTCGATAGTGATGCTTTCGACTTAAAATGGTTTCATTGACCCTTTTTCTCCATTTGAAGTATAACCCAAAAAGTTTCGAAAGAGATAGTTTTATTAGTTTCGAAATGTTTTTCCACATGTTTTAACTTGAATCCAAGTTCTTTCGAAAGGTTTTAAAGAAAGGTTTCGAAAGGGGTGGTTCCCCAGTGGTTTTGAAAGGGTCAAAAGGAAAGGTTTTCCAACGTTTTTGAAAGGCAATATTTAAAAGTTTTAAAGAAGGATGTCTAATGTTTTAAAGCTTTCTAAGGAAAGGCGTTTAATGGTTTCGAAAGGGGTACTTTCAATGGTTTCGAAAGGGTTGTTTAAAGGTTTTAAACAAAGGTTTCGAATGTATTAACTAGGTAGTATAGCCTAAATGTTTTCAAGTTAATATGGATTTTAACTTATTATGGGGGGATAGATAATGCTCATTAAAATTCATCAACATTATTTTGAGTAAAGTATATATAACATGGGTAATGGCTTAGAATAAAGCTAAGAATGTATTTTCCTTGTACAAGTATGATTTAAAAGGTAAAATTATTTTGAAAAGATTTTCAAGGGAAAAAAAGATAAAGGGTAATTAACCCTAAGAAAATGTTTCAGATAGTTAGTCCAGTTTGTGGACAGTTAGTCCAGTTTACGGACAGTTAGTCCAATTTGTAGATCGTTAGTCCAATTTGCGGCCAGTTAACCCAGTTTTCGGACAGATAGTCCGTTTACTACTTCTGGACAGATAGTCCAATAGTTAATTGTTTATAGCATAACGGTTGTTGTTATTATTATTATAATCAATTTGATTAACCAATTTGGTTGCAGGAAAAGATTTGCAAAATATAGGTTTTGAAAAGGATATTAGTAAGAGGAAACCCGTTCCGCTAAGCGGCGTGGTCTCATTTAATATCAGTAAACCGAGATGTAACAGTATTATTCACACCAGACTTTATGTCCCACTCGAAATTTATGTTTTCCCCCCTTAAACTCTCAGGTGCTCAAAAATTGATTTGAGTAGGCTGAGGGTTAAGGTTTTCAGGTTTAAGTAATTTTGGTGAATAAAGCTTCCGGAGACGAGCCGGTGGCTAACGGATAGTTATTTAGGAGTTGCAGCTTATTCAATTTATTTCCGCTCTATGTATTAATTCAAATATGACTATATAGACTCTGATCAACCAAGGGGCCATCATATGTCGCTCTTGGTATATTCTTGTAATGATTATATTTGATCTTTACCTGGGAAACGATTATGGGATTATGTAAATTTGAGTGTGGAACATGTTTTGAAAATGAAATCAGAAATATTATCATTTGAGAAATCTGTGATTTTGTTTCCTATTCAAGTGTCTCTGATATTATAAATACCATTAGCATTACCATATTTTGTCATCAGAAAGTTAATACTATAGACAAGCTTAGCTTTTGGCCTCCAGATACGGGATGTTACAACTTGGTATCAAAGCATGGGTTTATGAAAGACTTTAAACTAAAAATGATTTTTAAAACATAATCTTAAGAAATTAGAGTATAAATAGGGTATGAGATAACTCTACAATAACGTACTTGTATTTGCTATATATAAGTATATGCTTTATCTCTTGTCTCCTATCTCTATTAGGGTTATTCTTCTATATCTCATGAGGTTTGAATATAGATATGGATGCTAGAAGAGGAAGGGTTAACCTAGGTGGGGAAGGCACCGATGGGAACGCCAAACCTAATACGAGGAGAAGCCAAGGTCAGGCACAAGCAGAGAATGTTAGTGTTGGAGTCCCGCAAGCGGATATGGGAGCTCAGTTTTTCGTGAATATGAAGCAAGCTAGAATTGCAGCTAGAGTGGTATGAGGAAATGCTGCAGGAGCAGGAGTTTCGAAAGTTCGGTAGCTAATCATTATGCTAAGCTGAGCAGAGATTACATAAAGCTTGGAGGGAAGCCATTTCTAGGAACAGAGGATGCTATAGAAGTGGAGAGTTGGTTGTTGCATTGCGAGAGGATATTTGTAGATTTGGGGCTCAATAATGAGCAAAAGAGGATGCTTGCTTCGAGATAGCTTCGGGGAGCAGCTTTGTTTTGGTAGAACAGTGCGACGGCTGGTGTGGATGAGGAAACCTTGACATGGGAAGATTTCAAGAGGAGGTTATAGAAGAGTTTCATGTCTGTAATGGCACAGTCTGCTTTGATCAGAAAGTTTGCTGAGTTAGAGTAAGGAGAGATGTCTGTTTTAGACTATGCTAGAATGTTTGAAGAGTTGGCCAGATATGAGTATGCTTCAGTAGATATAGCGATGAAGAGGAATGAGAAGTTTATTAGGGGGTTGAAGCCTGAGGTAGCAAGGAAAACATTACCTCATATTAGAGACCCTTCCACTGTTGTAGTGGAGATGGCTCTAAGGCATGAGGAGATGCTTGATTCTCTAGAGAAGAGTAAGGCAAGGAGGTCCAGGTTGGGAAGAATCAAAGAAGAAAGTTCTTTCCTAAGAAGGGTACTTAAAAGGGTGGAGCAGCTAAGAAAGTGAAGTCTGAGATTGTCTATTTTAAGTGCGACAAGAAGGGGCATTTTGCTAATGAGTGTCGTGCTAGAAAGGTAAAGGAAGTGGCTGGGAAGAAGAGTCTCAGGTGCTTCAACTACGATTAGATTGGTCACTATAGGAATCAGTGCAAGGAGTCCGCTAAGGACGGGAAGGGCAAGGTGTATGCATTGGAGTCTGCTACTTCAAAGCCAACCACTCAGGAAAGAGAAAGGCAGTTTTAGGAGGTACGCTTCAGATTCATGGTATGTCTGTTAGCATTCTATTTGATATTGGTGCATCACATTCCTTTATATCTAGATATTTGATAGATAACTTAACCTAGAACCCACATATTTAGTTACTTCCTTACGGGTTGCAAATCCAGTAAGAGGGTATGCAACTCTAGGGTTGAGATGTGACCAGTTATAGTTTGACTTGTTAAGTCATACTTTTGTTTGTAGTTTGCATGTATTTGATTTTGTGGGGTTCAGAATTATTCTTGGTATGGATTGGTTAAGTGAGTACGATTCTAGGATAGTTTTCCATGGTAGGAAAATATCAGTTAGGCACCCTGATTGTAGCAACATGATTGTTTATACCGTAAAAGGCTCTAGCGGTGAGATGAATGCTTTGTTGGGTATTGTAGGGTTGAAAGATGAGATGAATCGAGTTTTCGTGGTTAGCGAATTCGTGGATGTCTTTGAGACAGTAGTTGGATTGCCACCGAAATGAACCATTGAGTTTCAGATAGATTTGGTCTCGGGAGTAGAATCAGTGAGTAGACCGCCACACAAGATGACACCTATAAAGATGACGGAGTTGAAGGTGCAGTTGGTGGATTTGGAAGGCAAGAGCTTTATCAGGCCGAGTAGTTCGCCTTGGGGAGCAGATGCAGCATTTGCTAAGAAGCCGGATGGATCGTTAAGACTATTTATCGATTATTGTAAGTTGAACGAGAGGACGATAAAAAATCGATATCCATTGCCGAGAATTGACGATTTGTTCGATCAGCTGAGTGGAACCAAGGTATTTACTCAGTTAGATTAGGCAACTGGTTTCCATCAGTTTAGAGTAGCAGAGGATAGTATACTTTTGAAAACGTTTAGGAGTAGATATGGATCCTATGAATGGTTGGTCATGCCGTCTGGACTGACTAATGCGCTACATTCTTTGTGGATTAGATAAACCGGGTTTTCCGAGAGCACTTGGATAGGTTCATGTTGGTTTTTATAAATGATATCTTGATATACTCTAAGGATGAAAGAGAGCATGAAGTTCATATTAGATTGGTGCTTGAGATGCTGAGGCAGCATCAGCTGAAGGCGAATTTTTCGAAGCGTGATTTCTGGAAGAAGGAAGTGAAGTTTCTTGGTCATGTAGTCCCAAAGAAAGGGATGTCAGTAGATCCGACTAAGATTGAAGCAGTGAATAGTTGAAAGAGACCCTAGACAGTGACTGAGATAAAGAGTTTCCATGGATTAGCTAGTTATTATCGAAGATTCACTAAGGGTTTTTTGCGGATAGCAGCACCGATGAACAAGCTAATGAGAAAGGATGTGAAGTTTCTGTGGATCGGTAAGTGTGAGAAAGCGTTCCAGAGTTTGAAACACTTATTGACCCATGCACCTGTGTTGGTTGTTCCGGAAGGGAATCATGAATTGGTGGTTTATATAGATGCGTGTGGAACAGAATTAGGAGCTATGCTGATGTAGAAAGGTAAAGTGATTGCCTATGCTTCTAGGCAGCTTAGACCACATGAGGTCAGATATCCGATGCATGATTTGGAATTGGTTGCGGTAATTTTTGCATTGAAGGTGTGGAGACATTAGCTTTTGGGAGAAAGGTTTGAGTTATATACAGACCATAAGTCGCTGAAGTATTTATTCTCTCAAAAGGAGATGAACATGAGACAACAAAGGTGGTTAGAGTTTATAGCCGCTTATGATTTTGGGATTGAGTACACACCAGGGAAAGGCAACAAAGTTGTAGACGCACTTAGTAGGAAACATCTGAATGCAGTATTAGCGATGATTGCCGAGTGAAAAGATTTAGGAGCCTTGTTAGCTTGTAGAGTGCAGTGGAGATCCGAGGTTGGGTCTAGTGAAGAGACTGTTGTATTATCTTGTTTGGAAGTTCGACCAGTGATGATCGAAAGGATTTCTTATTAATAGAAGCAGCGTTAGCTGAACGGATCAGAAAGTAAAGAGATGGAACCGAGAGCGATGACTCAAAGGATTTCAGTCTTGACCAAAATGTGTGGTTGAGAAAGAAAGGAAGGTTATGTGTTTCGAGTGTAGGAAACGTAAGGAAAGAAGTTTTAGAGGAATGCCATCGTTCAAAGTTCATTATTCATCTAGGAGGAAATAGGATGTATCTAGATACGAAGAGAAGTTTCTACTGGGAAGGTATGAAGTGGGATTGTGGCTTATGGGTGAAGCAGTGTTTGAACTGCCAGCAGGTAAAAACTGAACATCAGAAGCCGGGTGGGTTGCTTCAGCCATTAGATATTCCGATATGGAAATGTGATTCTATTTCTATGGATTTTATTGACGGTTTGCCAAGGTCGAACAGAGGAAATGAAATTATATGGGTCATAGTGGACAGATTGACTAAGTGCCCATTCCATTCTAGTTAAGTCAACCAGAACGACACTTGTTTTAGCGAAGTTGTTTATGAAGGTTGTGGTTAGACTACACGAAATTCCTAATAGTACAGTAAGCGATAGAGATTCCTTATTCACTAGCGAATTTTGGAAGAGTCTACAGGAAGTTTTGGGAACCAAGCTCAAGATGAGTACATCTTACCATCGGTAGACAGATGGGCAAACAGAAAGAGTTAACAATATCTTGGAGGACTTATTATGAGCTTGTGTGCTAGATTTTGGGGGATCATGGAAAGACCATCTGCATTTTGTCGAGTTTTCATATAACAACAGTTATCAAACTAGTATTTGGATGGCACCATTTGAAGATTTTTATGGAAGGCCATGCGAATCTCCCATTTGTTGGTTGAATATCGAGAATAGGTTGGTTCTTAGTCCAGATTCAGATAAAGAAGGTAGGGAAATGATTGAGGTCATTCGAGCTTGGCTGAAGGAAGCTTAGTCTGGGAAGAAGAGTTATGTACATAAAATACGGAAATATTTAGTGTTCTCGGTTGGAGATCAGGTTTTTCCTCAAGGTGTCACCGATGGAAGGTGTGATCAGATTCAGAAGATCAGGGAAGTTGACACCGAGATTCGTTGGACCTTTTCCAATTAGTGAAAGGATCGGGAAACTCACGTATAGAGTTGAGTTACCGAGCAGTTTGGCAGGAGTCCACGATGTTTTCCATGTTTCTCATCGCAGAAAGTGTGTGAGAGACCCGGAGACTACTATTGCACCGACCGTGCTAGATGACATAGTGGTAGAACCAGACTTGACTAGTAAGAAAGGCGATTAACATTGTTGCGACAGACGATAAGAGGCTTAGAATCAAGACGGTCAGATTAGTCAAAGTCAATTGGATAGACAGTGACATGGACCGTACTTGGGAGATTGAGAGTAGGATTAGAGATACTTATCCTGACTTATTTGATGGTAGGTTTTACCTTTTTGATTGATTTGTTGAGTGCCATATCGTAATTTCGAGGATGAAATTCTTTAAGGAGGGAAGTCTGTAACACCCCATATTTTTGGTAGCATTATTTAGAAGATTTAATTAGCTAAATAAAATAAAATAATGTGTTGATTAGAGGATTGATATTTGATTTTAATTAAGGGGTAGCTGTGCCATTTAACTAATGAATTAAAAGAAGAGTTAAAAAGAAATAGAGGAGGGGTTAACAAGAAAGAGATCATTCCTACATCCTTAACCCTTGGTCGTGTATCTCCATACAAGTTCATTTCATTTTCATTTGTTAAATTTTTTTAAAGCTTGAGGCCGACCACCATTAACAAGAGAAAGATGAAAAAGATAGAGAAAAACAAAGGAAAAAGTTTAATCAAATCAAATCCATTCAAATCTCAACTCCTTAATCTCTAAAGCTAAGGTGAATAATGACTACATCCCATAATTCTTTTGCTTTCGGTTTTAAGATGAAATCCGAACTTGCAATGATTCGTCATGCTTTTGAATGATGGAATGATTATATATACTAGTTGATGACTTATACTTGTTCATATAGATTTTATGATATATTTTAAGGTGAAAACCCTATTAAATGATATCCAAATGTCTTGCGAATTTTTATGTAGACAGAAATGATATTTTAGAGATGGGTTTCAATTTTCTGAATTTATGTGGATTTAACATGAATTTTCTAGTGAAGAAAATGTTACCTTGGGTTAAAAGTAAATTAAGGTCAAATTATATATGCTTAGGGTCTGAAATTTATATATGTTGGAAAACATATTAAAAGTGATTTTTTGGAATTTTGGTGGAATTTTCCTATGTGTGTTAATGCATGTATAAAATTGTTTAAGGTATGCGACTTAAATGTTTTATATATTTATGAAAGGGGAAGGAGCTTTTTGTAAATAATTCAAATTTGTTATTTCTTGAAATTGACAATACTTTTGGAAAAGTAAAATTGCAACCAATCACGATTTGACAAACAAGACAGGTTAGGTACAAAGTAATTGTTTAAAAAGGAAAAATCTACATGGTTTTTACTGTTTTGATGCTTTTGACACCAGGCTTCCAACTCCTTGCCTTCACATCTGACTCAATCGAAACCAATGCACGTGGTATCAGGTAACTGGTACGTAGATTGGAAAAAGGCGGAAGGTATTTGGTCGAAAACAGAGGTTCCGAAGGGGATGAAGCACTACTTTACTTTTAAATGAAAATGTGCCCGCTTGCTTTTGATTGATTAGCTTTCGACCAAGTCAATGGTTTTAAAAGAGATGGTTTCGATTGGGCTGCGCTTTTGTTTTAAATAACTGCTTTCAACTATATCGAAACCCCTAACTGCCGCTTTTCACCTTTTGACCCAGATTGGTTTCGAAAGGGTTACTTTGCTTTTAAAACTTGGCCACTTCTCCAATGCTTTTAACGGGATGGTTTCGACACCATCACTTCTTTACTTATGAAATGCTTTCGAAAGAGATGCTTTCGACCTAAATGGTTTAATGACCCTTTTTCTCTGTTTAAAGTATAACCCAAATAGTTTCGAAAGAGGTAGTTTTATTGGTTTTGAAAGGTGTTTCCACATATTTTAAATTAAACCCAAGTGCTTTCAAAAGGTTTTAAAGAAAGGTTTCTAAAGGGGTGGTTCACCAGTGGTTTCGAAAGGGTCGAACGGAAAGGTTTTTCAATGTTTTCAAAAGGCAATATTTAAAGGTTTTAAAGAAGGATGTCTAATCTTTTAAAGCTTTCGAAGGAAATGGGCGCTTTCAATGGTTTCGAAAGGGGTACTTTCAATGGTTTCGAAAGGATTGTTTAAAGGTTTTAAACAAAGTTTTCGAATGTATTAACTAGGCAGTATAGCCTTTGTTTTTTCAACTTAATAAGGATTTTAACTTATTATGGGGAGATAGTCCTCATTAAAATTCATCAACATTATTTTGAGTAAAGTATATATAACATGGCTAACAGCTTAGAATAAAGCTAAGAATGTATTTTCCTTATATAAGTATGATTTGAAATGTTAAATCATTTTGAAATGATTTTCAAGGAAAAAAAGATGAAGGTTAGTTAACCCTAAGAAAATGTTTCGAACAGTTAGTCCAGCTTGCGGATAGTTAGTCCAGTTTGCGGGCAGTTAGCCCAGTTTGCGGACAGAAGGTCCATTTACTACTTGTGGACAAATAGTCCATTACGTTACACTAAACAGTCCAAATTGTAACATTTTTCTCATTTAAATTTGCAACAGTTATATCCATTACAAATTACTAACAATTATTATCTTGCAACGCTTATTATCGTTACAACAATGGGTAATACTGTAAATACATCAAACCACGGTGGATGGCATGGTAATTTCATCTTTAACCCTAATTTCTAATGCTTTTCCCCTATTTCCTTCAGATCCAACCACTCCCTTGAATTGACACTCCCTAACTCATTCAAACTTTCTTCGCCATGCAACTAGGGTTGATGCCGCCGATCATCGGCCATAGTCTGGTCAGATCTGAATTCACCAACAGTAGCTTCCTCTTCTTTAAAAATTCGCTCCCAAATTGATTTCATTCTTCAGCAGTTAAAAAATCTAACTCCTCTTCCTTCTTAAATCAAATAATGTGATTTCGTTCCAATGAAAGAAAAAAATTGAAAGGCCACATCAGATCGGGGATGCTCACTCTTTTGCTTGCAATAATTGGATAGGACGTTGTCTAGAATGTTGAACCAGCATCAGCAACTTGTCGATTGCGTGCCTGGTTAATTTTTTCGGTTTGATTTCTATCACTGACTAGAGCCTAATGATTTCGATGATGAAGTCACAACGATGCTGTGCATATTCTTGGATATGACACCTCATGTTTCTTTATGTATAAGTGCTCACTGCATCGTTGCTTGGAAGCTTGAAAAGATCACGTCCAAATCTGGACATGATGCCTGAAGTATTATACTCAAATTTGATCCGCTACTTACCATTTAATCATAAAATTTGGAATTTTATGCTTAATTTTGTATGTTTTTTTTCATTAACTTTTACCAGAATAAGTTGCTAATGTTGAAGGGCTGATGTATACATGAGAGATCTCCAAAAATTGGGGCTACACAATAAAGGAAAAAATAGCAAAGGTATTCACTTAAAAATATCAATCATATATGAAAACTAGTCCATGGCTGCAAATTAGAAATAAGTTCTTGCACTAGCAGCTCTTCATTTTCAAAATTTCTAGAATGACCTGAAAGCATTTCCCATCCCTTTTAGTCTCTCTTTTACTTAGCTTTCTTATTCATTCTTGCTATAGAAAAACCAATAAGTTTTTTATCATTTACATACGGCAAAAGCATTAATCATTTGCCGCTCTAATGATTTCTTTTTTTTCAATAAATGTTTATCTATTCATTGATTTTAGCTAATATCTCGTTGATGATTGATTTTTCAATTTCATGTTATAAAATGTTGCTTTTTTGGGATAATCATGGACAGACATCTTAACAAGATTACATTGGATATATATACAGGTTTTGATTAGATGGGGGGTAAAAGCTGGCCGACGAATAGAATGAAATATCGGTAAAAGATCTCTCACGTGTAAGTAATATGAATTCTCACGATTATTACAATTTTTGATATCTATTTTTTATATACTTATTCAGTTTCTTTCACTAAACTCTTTGCAGTATACATCAATTTTATTTTTCACTTCTATTACTTAATAGGAACTCATTGTTGCTTCATTGGCCTAACTGATATTCAGTATTTCAAAATAATGGCATTTCGTTCCATCTACTACTTTTGTATTACACAAATAACTGACTAAAGTGCACTCATAATTTAAGTAATAGAAAATGAAAGAGTGCTCCGTATAATGAGAAGTGCACTCAAAATTTTATTATTATAAAATTCATTAACAAGTCTGATGGTTACGATATTAAATTTGTTTAAATAACAATCATCAGACTGGTGCCAAGTTAAATGGACAGTTCATGCTAAATAGTATAGAATACACTACATATAATCCTATCTTACAACAAATAGAGCCTGACTTAATTTTATGTAACAAAATGATGCTTATATGATCTGTTATTGCATATTTGGCCTGGCAGAAACACAATGATGTATGGATTTAACCAACAAACTATGGAGCACATCTGAAATATGTGGCGTAGGTGTAACACATCTGAAGCAATGTAGGATTAAGCATCAAATTGCAGCTTAATTCAGCAAGGCATAATACTGGATGAGTTTAAATGATATTGCTGAAGCAATTGAGGCTCTGCATTTACATCTGAGGTGGTCATTTCAGGACGACACATTACTCTAGAGGTTGCCACTAGGATTAGGTGCAAGCAGGCTAAAATGAAAGTATGAGAGTTTGAATTCCATGATGAACCAAGAGCTGAAGCATATCGTTGTTGCATGAATCACTGTGTATGCATATTAAGCTCTGCAACTACATATTATCTGGCCAAAACTTGCATAATAAACTGAGGCGATACCATAAGAAAAACTTCCTCAGTATTGTTGAATTGGTTAACTTTGATTCCTTTAATGTGAAATTTTTGAACTCTCAGTATTGTTGAATTGGTTAACTTTATCTTTTAAGCTAAATTGTTAATTTATGATTATTGCACTAATTTTCCTAATATATTTTTTATCTAGATTGGATGTGATATATAGAGAAGCTTCAAATTTTGTAGAGAAGCTTCAATTTTAGAGGTAATTTTATATTTTTTCAAAAGTGCTTGACGTATGGATGGATTTACAATCACAGACTTCAAATCTGTTTTGCATTTTTATACAAATGAAATAAGATGTATGCTAATCGTTTAAGTTATTATCTTCAGGGCAATAGCTCTTATTTTTATACAGCATTAGGCGACTCCGTTGTTGACTTCGATCGACTGACTTCTAAGTTTGAAGCTAGATCACTCTAAATCAGAGATTCAAGACTGAAAATAGAAGATTAAACATTCCACTCATGCATCATGGGATCTCTTTATCTCCTTTGGATATTGAACAGGACCATTCTTTTCTTCCTGTTTTTCTGTTTTACAAAATAGTTTATCTTACTTAGTGATTTGATATGTCTCATTGCTGTTTGTTAATGATTCTGCAGAGAAGATTTTGAATTTATTTTTGATAATGTTTGTTTTAGTTTGCTTGGCGGCCAAATTCACATTTGGTATTACACTTGAATTAATTTAAAAAGCATTTTTTTTCTCTACGAGTTTCTTTATGGATCCTTTTAATTGTGATTTTTTTCCAATATATCACTCTTTAACTAAAATCAAAGAAAAACCGTATTACATATTTTTTAAATTATGCAATTGTTGATATATTTGTAAAATTCTTAAATCTTATTTTCAAGAAAAAAAATGCTTTTGTAAACCAATTTTGAAAACTTATTACGCAAGAAATTGTTTTCAACCCACTTATGAAAACATATCAGATTTTGTTGTCAAATTTGTGGCCATGGGCATTTTATATTTTTGTGCTAACACGGTTTTATGGATATTCAAATAATTGATTAGAGGAAAAACTTGTTGGATAAGGGTGAAAATTTTGTACAACGAGATGGCAAAATATGCAGAGAAAATAAGTCTTTTGACTTTGGAATTTGGACTACATATTGCATGTCTATCACAACAAAACGTTAAACATGATTCTTTTCAAATATCATAGAGAAATCGGTTAAGATGAGGATATGATATGTTAAAAAGGGAAATCAAGACTCATTATGAATTTTATGTAACATGGACAGCCACTTACTTTGGCTGAATGAAAAACCAACACAAGAACTAATCCACTGTGAATTATATGGAGCGGGTGCGGGCAGGACTATCGTATGTTAGTAGGTTAGTCTGTTTTATTTGTTTTAGAAAATAAACAAAACCGTAATGGAGGCAATACTGACTGGCAATGTTAGAAGATGTTGTACCAAAACACGCAATGATATGAATGGATATGCGATTGTTTGCTTGTCGCTAGGTAATCTGAATGTGACTTAGGTTTTATCAAACAGCTGCATTAGCTGTCGTATGAATCAGAATTATAGTTGCAAAATCAACGATATAATAGTTAATTTCAATTGCCTTTAATAATGTATTTATATTGCTCAACTATCTTAGATATTTAAATGCGCACGTAACTGTCGTTGCAAAATAAGTTTAGAAGTAAATCTTTTAGAGTCTTCCCAGGGTCAAACTTTTTGTTCTTAACATTTATGGTTTTGAAAAATACCTTTTTATTGTGGCTTTTAATATATAAAAACTTAAAATATCAGGCCTCGCTGGTAAATCGATACAGTATTAATTCCAAAATAATAGATACTATGCAATCTAGGCTTTACTGAATCTTTTAATATAGGCACCAGGGTATTAAGAAGATGATCCCGTGCCTTTTCAAGATTGTTTTTGAATAGGTTATAGTGAATTCGTTACTTAAAACTTTTGTAAATGATCTTAGCATAATGCCCTTTTTGATTCAGATTTCTTTTATAATTTTTCCTAACAAGTCCTTTTTCTGTTACACTTTTGGTTATTTTTTTGGTTGGGTCTCAAAATTAAACCTTTTATATGTATGTACCTCCGAAAGGTAAATAAATAGTCGTAAATCAAATACTGATTTTACAACTGGATTTGTTGCTTTTATTATGATTTTTATTATAAATAACAAATATCTAACAGGGCATGGAAACATAAAGAAAATAAGTGATTTTACCATCATTAATGTTTAAAATTGCGATATGCTTTTGACACCGAATGAAATCGTATATGAAAAGAATTATGAAGCGCTATTAATGAATGAATTATGAAACAATATAAAACATAAACAACTTAAGCTGCTTCGGAAGTTCATCAAATCAATTTAGCACTTGAGCCAGCATCGGCATAAATTTCTTATGTATTTCATGTACATTTTGGTAAATCATCAGCTAAAGTACCATGTTGAAACGATCCGCAAATCCGTACCCCTGAGTCAACGTTATCCTACATAAATCAACTCAAGTTGTACAAAAATACGAACCATTTTGGTTAAAGAAGAAAGAGGTAGAAGAAGACAGAACAATAACAACATCAGAATCTAACCATCGCAGCGGAATAAAATATAATATATTAACAGATCTTTACACAAAAGAAAACTATATCTGTTTATACATATATACATCATCAGAGTATATCAATCAACAGCTCAACATCAATAACATACAACTGGATACACAACTACTCAATACAACGGAATATATATATAATAAGTACGTAAGTACGTATCGTCATCCAGCTCGTCTCCTGAGCTCCACAACATCATATCATGTATCCTATAATACTCGGTCTGACCCGAGCATCATATAAAACAACATCCGAGTCAGTCTGGAATACCAACGTGAGAAAATCACACTCAATTTGATTATTAAAGTTTCAAAATCATTTGAAACAAAAGCATCTCGTAAGACCACGCCACAAATAAACATGTCGGGTTTTTACCTTACGATAGCTAAAACATTTTCTATTAAAATCCTCTGATATTATAATAGTGTCTATATACAGATACTATTAAAATAGCTGAAATTGTTACATGATTAAATTCCAGCATACTAGCCACAATGTGGGTAATACAAACAAAACTCGTATAAGGCACGTAGGGAGAATGGATTTCCAACAATGACTGGGCACTGGGGTACCACATGTCACAGTACGTGGCCTAGATCAAAGTACCGAGGATCACTCCCGACCCCCTGCAACACAAGACCGAGACTACCCCTTACTGGATAATCCCGAGTGAAATCGCCCCGCGGTTGGGATCAGCAACCGCCCACTAAGCCGAAATAAAAAGGGACATCTAGACAGGGATGACCTCACCCTGCTTGGGTGCTACCCAACTAGCCTTGCTGCATAACCCCTGATTTTCAGTCATTCCCGGTTGATGAGTCTTGAGGCTAAACGTTACCTTTAGAACGTATCCCTTAGAATGCTCATCGTCCACCTGACGATGTTCCGAAAGCATTCGTCCATACAAGTCCGTCCCGGGTTCGAACGGAACCGATGGCACTACTCCTACTACATTCATTTTGGAAATATCCTCAGAATTAGTAGCGACTAGCCCTTGCACTTCACTGCTCCATCTTCGACTCCGAACACATTTTACGAAACGTACAAACCGGATCGAAGTGGTGTTCGAGAAATAAATCTCGATCCCGGTCTCTTCGAAACGATCAGCGCATTTGGCCAATATCGATAGTCGGTTATTTAACTATCAATTTATATTCACAAACAACCATCCAACAATAAATAGTTTTTCAAATTATTTATCAACCTCAAAATATCTTCACAAGATATATTTTCTATTTCAACCCTTTGAAAACAGTTTCAAACCATTCTTTCCTTTCAAAATAAACTTTCCCAAATAATTTCTATCTCCCCTGAAATCACCAAGCACAAAACTAGATTTTAAAAAAATATATTTTTAAACACTTTACTTACAATATATACTTTTAAAATATTTAAATTAAAACACTTCAAGAATTTGTTAAAAATACATACTATATTAATATTTGAAAACAAGGTTACTTAATAAAATATAAAACTTAATTTTCACTTTTAAAAACAAATACTAGGTCACTGTTTTTTTAAAATAATCACTACCATAATGGATTTAAAGGAAATACTTACTTTAGAATTCAAATTATTAGAAAAAATAAATTTTCCCAAAACTTGCTTTTTAAACACAACTTTAAAATCTTTTAACTTATATTTAAAAATTTACTTTGAAAACGTACTTGGTTATCCAGGGAGAATTTCAAATCTCAATCATTTAAATCAATTTCCCAAATTGATTTCCAATTTATTTCATTTGAAATAAATTTCTTTACTTATCAGTTCATTTCAAAATTCTTTAGTTATGGACTTTATTATTATCATTTTCTGTTGGATTTCAATCCCATTTAACTGAAATATACAAATTTCAGGTTATTCCCAATTTCTTCTTTATTCTTTCCAATAATTTAAATCCTGAATTTTAAATAAATTTTTTGTTCTTTTTAAAATAATAAAACTGAATTTTAAAAATTCATTAACTTCCTGTTTATTCAAATTTTCCTTTCTATACTCACAATTTATTTATTAGAAATTTAAAGTCACTTTATTTCTTCTCCAATTCATTCTTAAATTTATTCTATAATTACTTTATTTACGGATTCACTTCTTTTATTTTCTTCAAAAATCCACTTTTATATATATTATTTTGGTAATCCACTATACCCAATTATATCAACCAAGCCATAACATTCAATACTTCCACATAATTCATTAAAGAATATCAAATAATCAGAACAGAGAATATTAAATAATTTAAATAAAAGTTGAGGGGTCCAGTTGGATCACTCCGACCTGTTTTCCCTGCATCCACAGACATTAGCACAATATAAAATGCCAATTCCAAAATATACCCTACTATAGCACCAATCAATCAATTCAACCATTCAAACAATTATTTAAATTTAATCATTTAAATTTAAATTTAACTGAGTGAGATTAACTCACCTTTTGTTTTGCCATCCAATTCAAACTCGCCTGGTTTTCCCCACGACTTCAGACCTTGTATAAATATTTACAGTTTATTAACATTTGAACCACTTGAATATTCAATTACCATTCAATAAATTTAATTAACTAATTATTTTGTTAATATTCGAATAAATCGAACAAATAATTTCCATTTGCTAAATTTAATTAAATTAACAAATAATTTTTATAATCACCGATCATAAATAATTAACTAATACTTTGGGTTTAAAATAATTTCTCTTTAACCAATTTATAAATTAATTAAACAAGTAAATTACAAAGTTATCTCCCTTTTGAAAACATATTTTATTTGTTGTTTACCTAAAAAACATATTTTATTGAATTCTTAAGAAAATAAAAATCCTATTTCAGCCTATATATATATACTTATAAAAATAATTTATATTACCATTTTAAAAGTTTTCTACAACCTAAACCTTACCTACAATATTTTTTTTCTGTTAGATTCATCGATTACTGAGTTGAATACATATGTATAAATTAATTTAAATTAAAACATTTATATTAAAACAAACTTTTAAATTATACCTTACTGTAAGGCCCGAAACACGATCTTCCACCCCAAGCTTCAAATCACTGCTTCACTCTATCTGTTAATAGAACAGCCAAACCTCTGTCTCGTTACGACTCCATCGCCAAGAACACAATGTTAGCAACCTCATCACAGCCTGGTCCACCTTCCTATAACGATCGCTTGCCTCCACATCAGCGACCCCGACGTCGATACTCCCTCGGGGCTTCTAAGTCGAGATTACGGAGTCGTCCCCCCCCTGATGTCGCAGGTGCTACCTCCACCTCGTAACAAGCTCGCGGTCACGAGAATCGCCATGCCCTAACAACGACTCGCTTCACCTGCCACCCCTAGCCACACGCGCCATCGCCTGAGTCTCGAATTTGAGCTCGAACGAGAATATGTCGGCTTGATAATTTGAGGAGGCTTCCACGATTTCGGCCATTAATTGAATTCGAGCGAAACGAGTTCATTATCTTAACTTTTTTTTTTTCATGAATGAATTCATAGGAAGAAAGGGAAAAAAAAGGAATGGGGGTTTTTCGAATTCGTGAAATGGAAGAGAGGAAAAGAGTGGCTCGATTTCTTTCAGAGGAAGCTCGGCCATTTCTAATTTCTTTTCGTTTGATAATGACTGGAAAAATAAACGAGGAAGGAACTAGCAGCTAGAAGGAACGAGAAGTGCACGGTGGAAGATAAGGGTAGCGTGATTAAAACGAATATGAGATGGCGTATTGGAGAAGCTTGACCATTTAAATAAAATTTCATTAGATTATTATCAATAAATTTTCAGCGCGTTTATATATTGTACACTCACACACTAATTCCGATTAATACGAAATTTGAAATCCGATAATAACTCAATATTACGGACCCAATGGAACTAATTTCGTCGAATTCCGAGACTGTGCCTCGGAAGGCTATTTTTAAATTAAATTTAAACGATATAAATTTCAAACCTCAACAAAACACTTCCAAATTTAATTTCAACACCTTTACTATCTTCGGTGTTATCAATAAATATTTTACAAGCCTTCAAATTATTTTTAACAGGTTTAAAATTCCAAATCCATCCTTTTACCCAACTTCAAATTTATTTAATTTAATAATTTAATTATCAAATAATATAGTGTTATTTGAATTCAAGTTAAAATTAACATTTTAAATATTCAAAATCAATTGAATATTCCAATTTTAAATGCTCAAAAATTCCGGGTCGTCACATTCCTCCCCCCTTAAAAGAATTTCGTCCCCGAAATTACTAGTTAGGAAGAATGGTCCAATACCCGTTACTATTCCAAAACCAAACAATACAACATCTAACTAACTATCTTTTTATAAATGACCCTTTATCCTTCTTTTTAACTTCTCAACTCTCCCATGGTTTCAAACTATACTATTTGTTTAACCATTCAAGTTTCAGTTTAAAACCAACTTTTTTTAAATTATCAAAATTTTCCCAAAATTTTTCTAACTCCCTAAATTTTCAAAAAATTTCGCCAACGTCTCCTTTGCGCGGCTAGCTCGGTACTACTACAAAAATGGCTCTACAACCTCCCAAATCTCAAAAGAAAACAAAATGGCCAAGTGGCTCGATCAAAAACCCAATCCAATTTCATATAGAAATTTAAACACATACCTTTTAAGTCGGGCAATTCAAATTTATTATCTGAAATCAAAACCAATTTTCTTTTCCCTTTTTCATACCTGCATATCCTTCATAACAATAATATCCAATCACAATATCCCAAAAACATTTTATCGACTTCCTTACAAATGTCAATACTTATTCATTCAAATATCAACTTACAATATATTTGCAGTATCAATTTCCAATTGAAAATACACCATTCCTTTCTTAAGTTAGCACAAGCATTTTATATGTTTCTTATATTTACTTCCATCTTACCACTTTAGTTTATATCTATTTCTATTCAAATTAGTTTTCACATTCCATATGAATTTTATTTTCAACTTTGAACATTTAATTTTATCTTCCATTTATAACTAATTTATGTCATTATTTTAAATTTGTTTCATTCACTAATTTATTTCACTTTTCAGTTTGAAACCGTTTTGTCGTTAACAAAATTTTCCAAAAATTTTCAAAAATTTTCTAACTCCCAAAATTTCGGAAAATTTTAGCAGAGTCCCCTTTGTACGGAGGGACTTCTACGATATCGCAGGATGCACAAATATATATATATACATCGGCCTCAGGCCGGAAATCACAATATATATCAATATATGCAGTTCATATCTCCTATTTTGAATTCTTTTGCGTAAGCGTACCTTTATTTAGCATTTATAAGCAAGCGGCTTATTATTTTAGCAATTTGCGCAACCAAAACCAGCCACACGGCTTCCCTGAACCTGTACTTACTCAATTTAAACATGTAAGTGCCAAATATATGAAGGTTAACAACATTTCACTTACTTGCAATAGTTAAACACATGAATTCTAAAGGAAATTCACACTAAACATTTTTCCGTAAGAAACTTACACAAATTTCATACTAATTCCACTGTTCCAATTAATTTATACCCATTTCATTCAATCTGAATGGTTTAAAACTCAATCGCTTACATTTAATTTATTTCCAAGCAAACCAAGCTCATTTTTAATCCAATTGTTCTCCAAATCAATTTATTTTACTCACATCAACTCATAGTATTCTAATTACCTCCATTTATATCCAATGACAATTTATGCTACGCAATTTGACGAGATCTATGTGAATAAATAAGTACTTATGTTTTATAACCAATTTAAATTGGTTCTAACTTAATTTATACTTAATCCTATTCCATTTCAGATTTATTCACAAACCATATATTCTCATTTCATTGCATTTTAAATTTGAATCCATTCACTTACAATCCATTCCAAAATTGTTCATTTCAAACTATTTTATTTAGCTCGAAGACAATCCAAGCTATTTCATTCAACAACCATTTCAATTTTATTCACGATTTATTCATTGGCGATTCATTTCTTATCTGCATTCACTTAAATCCATTTTATTAACGTAAAGAATTCTATTTACTCAACTTAAATGGTTTACAATTATTTAGTTAAGAATTTCAGTCCATTAAATATTATCTGTAACTCACCGAATTTTATTTTGATTAAAATTTATTTTCACTTGATTTAAAATCAATCCAATATTATTAAACTTAGTTTAAGTTGAATTCAATTCAACTCTCCTCCATCCATTTAGCTTAAGTTAATTTACTTCAATTTATTCAAATTTTTATACTTAAGCTCACTTTCATTTTACAAGTAAATTTTTCTCTTCTATTTAACTTAATTCTCTCTCATTTAAATCTCACTTTTCAAATTACCATCCAATTTTATTAACTCACAATTCAACTTCATTCTCGATTCATTTAATTGATTGCAAGGCCACTTTCAATTATATTTTCTTCACTAATGATTCAAGTTGAATTTGATGTATAACTTGAGTTCTATTTCCAACCTTCATTATTAGCTTACAATTCAGCTTCTACTTAACTATAATAGGTTCCATTTACATATTTCATTAACTAATTTATTATCAATTAGTCTTCCCTTATTTATAATCCAACACTTGAATTTTAATTCCAAATATCACTCCATTTTAATTTCCTTAGTTCAATTTAGTTTATAATTCAAGTTTTGATTTTTATTTTATTCTCCAATTCCTCATTAATATTTATTTTGGGTTTTCTATCACATATTTCAATTTATAAGTCATAACTCACTATTTTACACCTTTCCATTTATTATAGGCTTGAATATATTCTTCTTTTATTTTTAACTCAATCCTTATGCTTATTTACAACCCAAACATATTTTATTTTATGGATTTTTAATTCTTTTACAAGTTATTTTGATTTATTTCAATCCAATCCTTATCCAATTTATTTTCCCTTTATTCAGGTAAGAATCCAATTCCATTCAATAACTCAACTGGATTTTTATTCCACTTAGATTTTATTTTAGTTCAGATTTATTTAATTCGATTTCAACTCAATTCGAATACAACTGGATATTATTCTTAACCTATTCAATTAATTTCAATCCAGTCAAATTTTTATTTCCCCCAATCCAAGTTTATTTCATTTCTAACTTTTCACTTTAAATTTAAACTCCAACATTCAAAGCTTATATTTCCTTCCTGATTTAAAAAATCATCCCAATTTATAAGCTTACAATTTATCTCATCAGGATTTTTAAACTCCCAGCTTTGGTTTTAAATCATTTTGAAATCTTCAACATCTCAAATCACATTTCTCAAAAGTTAAACCAATCATGTTTTATTCCCAACAAATTTCCTTGGAAATTTTTAAAAACAACCAGCTTTTCTGAACAAATCAGTTTGGCAGCAATCCATCACTTAGAAACTCGGAAATGAATACTGATGATGCGGCCGTCATCATCAGAATTATTTCCCAATAATCCAAGTGATTTCAATGCTATATTACCCTCAAAAATCCATTTGAAACAAGATTTTCTTTTAGAAATACATCTAAAACAATAATGCTATTATTATCTTCAAAACACTTCGACAAACACTTCCAAAATCTCCGGGATTTTAAACTTCCAAATCCTGCTTATATCAATTTTAACTATAATTCATTTGTATAGTTTATGCTCATATAAATTCTTATTTGATTATATTTCAATTTATAACTCACATTTATAATTCATATTTATAAATTTCATTTAATAATAAATTTATTCCCTTAACTTTAGTTATATTTTCAATTTCTAGTTTTTTTTTTACACAACAATGATAATAATTCAATATTATCATCTTTAACATCCAAGCAACCATATATTAGCTAAAATAGTTTACAAAACTTTTCTTTATATTAAAATATATCTTGGGTAAATTATTTCATTTACCCCCATTTAAAACAATACCGTGTCGATTGTTCTATTCAAGTGTTTAGAAACCCCTTCAATACAGTTGCGCAGACTGTGCCGACGAAGGTCCATATGCCACTTAATAAACCAATCAACACAATATTAAAACAATTTATATCCACTAACAAATACGCGCTCATATCTATTAATACGCTCAAACTCCTTTTAGAGTACTACGGACTCTATTTAAATGAGTAATTCCCACCAGAGCCAAGGTTATCACCAACGTAAGCTCTGATACCAAGTGAAATGACCCGCAAATCCGTACCCCTGAGTCAACGCTATCCTACATAAATCAACTCAAGTTGTACAGAAATATGAACCATTTTGGTTAAAGAAGAAAGAGGTAGAAGAAGAGAGAACAATAACAACATCAGAATCTAACCATCGCAGCGGAATAAAATATATATATTAACAGATCTTTACACAAAAGAAAACTATATCTGTTTATACATATATACATCATCAGAGTACATCAATCAACAGCTCAACATCAATAACATACAACAGGATACACAACTACTCAACACAGCAGAATATATATATAACAAGTACGTAAGTACGTATCGTCATCCAGCTCGTCTCCTGAGCTCCACAGCATCATATCATGTATCCTATAATACTCGGTCTGACCCGAGCATCATATAAAACAACACCCGAGTCAGTCTGAAATACCAGCGTGAGAAAATCACACTCAATTTGATTATTAAAGTTTCAAAATCATTTGAAACAAAAGCATCTCGTATGACCACGCCACAAATAAACATGTCGGGTTTTTACCTTACGATAGCTAAAACATTTTCTATTAAAATCCTCTGATATTATAATAGTGTCTATATACAGATACTATTAAAATAGCTGAAATTGTTACATGATTAAATTCCAGCATACTAGCCACAATGTGGGTAATACAAACAAAACTCGTACAAGGCACGTAGGGAGAATGGATTTCCAACAATGACTAGGCACTTGGGTACCACCTGTCACAGTACGTGGCCTAGATCACAGTACCGAGGATCACTCCCGACCCCCTGCAACACAAGACCGGGACTATACCTTACTGGATAATCCCGAGTGAAATCACCCCGCGGTTGGGATCAGCAACCGCCCACTAAGCCGAAATAAAAAGGGACATCTAGACAGGGATGACCTCACCCTGCTTGGGTGCTACCTAACTAGCCTTGCTGCATAACCCCTGATTTTCAGTCATTCCCGGTTGATGAATCTTGAGGCTAAACGTTACCTTTAGAACGTATCCCTTAGAATGCTCATCGTCCACCTGACGATGATCTGAAAGCATTCGTCCATACAAGTCCGTCCCGGGTTCGAACGGAACCGAAGGCACTACTCGTACTACATTCATTTTGGAAATATCCTCAGAATTAGTAGCGACTAGCCCTTGCACTTCACTGCTCCATCTTCGACTCCGAACACGTTTCACGAAACGTACAAACCGGATCGAAGTGGTTTTCGAGAAATAAATCTCGATCCCGCTCTCTTCGAAACGATCAGCGCATTTGGCCAATATTGATAGTCGGTTATTTAACTATCAATTTATATTCACAAACAACCATCCAACAATAAATAATTTTCCAAATTATTTATCAACCTCAAAATATCTTCACAAGATATATTTTCTATTTCAACCCTTTGAAAACAGTTTCAAATCATTCTTTCCTTTCAAAATAAACTTTCCCAAATAATTTCTATCTCCCCTGAAATCACCAAGCACAAAACTAGATTTTTAAAAAAAATACTTTTAAACACTTTACTTAAAATATATACTTTTAAAATATTTAAATTAAAACTATTTCAAGAATTTGTTAAGAATACATACTATATTAATATTTGAAAACAAGGTTACTTAATAAAATATAAAACTTAATTTTCACTTTTAAAAACAAATACTAGGTCACTTTTTTTTAAAATAATTACTACCATAATGGATTTAAAGGAAATACTTACTTAAGAATTCAAATTATTAGAAAAAATAAATTTTCCCAAAACTTGCTTTTTAAACACAACTTTAAAATCTTTTAACTTATATTTAAAAATTTACTTTGAAAACGTACTTGGTTATCCAGGGAGAATTTCAAATCTCAATCATTTAAATCAATTTCCCAAATTGATTTCCAATTTATTTCATTTGAAATAAATTTCTTTACTTATCAGTTCATTTCAAAATTCTTTAGTTATGGACTTTATTATTTTCATTTTCTGTTGGATTTCAATCCCATTTAACTGAAATATACAAATTTCAGGTTATTCCCAATTTCTTCTTTATTCTTTCCAATAATTTAAATCCTGAATTTTAAATAAATGTTTTGTTCTTTTTAAAATAATAAAACTGAATTTTAAAAATTCATTAACTTCCTGTTTATTCAAATTTTCCTTTCTATACTCACAATTTATTTATTAGAAATTTAAAGTCACTTTATTTCTTCTCCAATTCATTCTTAAATTTATTCTATAATTACTTTACTTACGGATTCACTTCTTTTATTTTCTTCAAAAATCCACTTTTATATATATTATTTTGGTAATCCACTATACCCAATTATATCAACCAAGCCATAGCATTCAATACTTCCACATAATTCATTAAAGAATATCAAATAATCAGAACAGAGAATATTAAATAATTTAAATAAAAGTTGAGGGGTCCAGTTGGATCCCTCCGACCTGTTTTCCCTGCATCCACGGACATTAGCACAATATAAAATGCCAATTCCAAAATATACCCTACTATAGCACCAATCAATCAATTCAACCATTCAAACAATTATTTAAATTTAATCATTTAAATTTAACTGAGTGAGATTAACTCACCTTTTGTTTTGCCATCCAATTCAAACTCGCCTGGTTTTCCCCACGACTTCAGACCTTGTATAAATATTTACAGTTTATTAACATTTGAACCACTTGAATATTCAATTACCATTCAATAAATTTAATTAACTAATTATTTTGTTAATATTCGAATAAATCGAACAAATAATTTCCATTTGCTAAATTTAATTAAATAAAAAAATAATTTTTATAATCACCGATCATAAATAATTAACTAATACTTTGGGTTTAAAATAATTTCTCTTTAACCAATTTCTAAATTAATTAAACAAGTAAATTACAAAGTTATCTTCCTTTTGAAAACATATTTTATTTGTTGTTTACCTAAAAAACATATTTTATTGAATTCTTAAGAAAATAAAAATCCTATTTCAGCCTATATATATATACTTATAAAAATAATTTATATTACCATTTTAAAAGTTTTCTACTACCTAAACCTTACCTACAATATTTTTTTTCTGTTAGATTCATCGATTACTGAGTTGAATACATATGTATAAATTAATTTAAATTAAAACATTTAAATTAAAACAAACTTTTAAATTATACCTTACTGTAAGGCCCGAAACACGATCTTCCACCCCAAGCTTCAAATCACTGCTTCACTCTATCTGTCAATAGAACAACCAAACCTCTGTCTCGTTACGACTCCATCGCCAAGAACACAATGTTAGCAACCTCATCACAGCCTGGTCCACCTTCCTATAACGATCGCTTGCCTCCACATCAGCGACCCCGACGTCGATACTCCCTCGTGGTTTCTAAGTCGAGATTACGAAGTCGTTCCCCCCCTCAATGATGTCGCAGGTGCTACCTCCACCTCGTAACAAGCTCGCGGTCACGAGAATCGCCTTGCCCTAACAGCGACCCGCTTCACCTGCCACCCCTAGCCACACGCGCCATCGCCTGAGTCTCGAATTTGAGCTCGAACGAGAATATGTCGGCTTGATAATTTGAGGAGGCTTCCACGATTTCGGCCATTAATTGAATTCGAGCGAAACGAGTTCATTATCTTAACTTCTTTTTTTTTTCACGAATGAATTCATAGGAAGAAAGGGAAAAAAAGGAATGAGGGTTTTTCGAATTCGTGAAATGGAAGAGAGGAAAAGAGTGGCTCGATTTCTTTCAGAGGAAGCTCGGCCATTTCTAATTTCTTTTCGTTTGATAATGACTGGAAAAATAAACGAGGAAGGAACTAGCAGCTAGAAGGAACGAGAAGTGTACGATGGAAGATAAGGGTAGCGTGATTAAAACGAATATGAGATGGCGTATTGGAGAAGCTTGACCATTTAAATAAAATTTCATTAGATTATTATTAATAAATTTTCAGCGCGTTTATATATTGTACACTCACACACTAACTCCGATTAATACGAAATTTGAAATCCGATAATAACTCAATATTACGGACCCAATGGAACTAGTTTCGTCGAATTCCGAGACTGTGCCTCGGAAGGCTATTTTTAAATTAAATTTAAATGATATAAATTTCAAACCTCAACAAAACACTTCCAAATTTAATTTCAACACCTTTACTATCTTCAGTGTTATCAATAAATATTTTACAAGCCTTCAAATTATTTTTAACAGGCTTAAAATTCCAAATTCATCCTTTTACCTAACTTCAAATTTATTTAATTTAATAATTTAATTATCAAATAATATAGTGTTATTTGAATTCAAGTTAAAATTAACATTTTAAATATTCAAAATCAATTGAATATTCCAATTTTAAATGCTCAAAAATTCCGGGTCGTCACACATGTGTTACTTTTTTGTTAAAAAAAAAATTCGCAAAAAGTATTTTATGAAACAAATAAACCCCCATTGGACATGAAAATTAAAATTAAAATTAGTAGATGTTATATAATTAATTAATTTAACTAAGTGGATCCAATGAGATACGGTGTAATGAAAATTAGATGTTGATGATAACCCATTACCCCGCAAACTAATTAAACGTGTGAATCATATAGTAATAAAAGAGAGGCCTATAAGTAGACGCTTATTACGAAATTGCAATATGTTTTTATTAGTTTTCTAATATGTAGGAAAAATGAATAGGTGCATCTAAAACAAAACATGAAAAATGAAAAATCATAATAAAAGCAACAAATTCACCTTGTATTTCTCTAATGAAATAAAATAACAAATATCGAAAAGAAATTGGATTTAGATTGAACTGGATTTAGATTGAGGACTGTAGATTCAGATGTTTATAGATTAATGAGTATATACATGCATGAATGCGAGAAATTTTGGTATATGTAGGCTGTTAAATAATATTTAAGTATGTGAAAGCATCATTTCTTTTTTCCTTAACATAGATTGAATTAGTTTTTCTTGACTGATTTTCATATATCTTTGTCTGAATGTGTGATAGAACATAATAATGGACCTAAAGTACAAAAAAATATAACCTGATAATTATGAAGGAAGTAGAGAGAAATGTGTAACCGGACTCGAATAATATTAGCTTCTTAGTTTTATGTTTGGATAGAGGGTTAAGCCAACAAAAACAGTAATCCCTTCAATTTAAGGTTTGTACAATATTTAAAGAGCCAAGCATAATTGCTAGTGTTTCCATATATTATCATAGAAATGCGACCAAAACATATTGCCTTTTGTTTATGAATAGATTAAAGCCTACATAAGACTATGGAGACATCCTACTTGGCTAAAACTCTCTTGGTTTGTTTACGGAAATGTTTGAGTTACACAATAAAATCATCCATGCTTATCGATGTTTTATCGAATTTACTGAGCCCATATTGGTGTAAATATTTTAAACTGAGCCCATTTTTGAGTTATAGCAGATTTGATATTGGTAATAAACTGATGAGTGGAGACAATATCTTAAAATTTAAAAAATTTGAGCCCACATTTTGGTATCATGTCATATATGAACATCTGAAGTCCATTTGTTATGATCAACGATTCAAGCTTGAACGGGCTTTCTCTTAAACATCAATCGACTTCCCTGAACTGTGGATGTGGAGTAAGATAATGAAATAAATTACAAAAAAATTTCCTTTTTATTTTTACTTTATGATCTCTTAGAAACAATTTCAACAAGAATATTTTTGTGGTTAGAAAACATGTCTGCAACTTTGCATCCAAAGTGGACAGTCTGATCAATATTTAGACCAAAAAGATTAAAATATAACTTATGTGAAAATGTGGTTAATTATACGTAGCTGTTGAGCCTTGATGTCATTTATATCTTTTGCTTACTTAATGCAATATGTTATTGTACTAATTAGTTCATGTACAATACCTTTTTCTCTTTAAATCTAATAATAATTACTTTGTTTCTTTTTCTAAAGAACATTAACAGTTTAGGTATTCAGATTATATGCATTACATGAGCAGTAAGTATCCTTGATAAACATGAAGGAGAAGATTTCCTAGAAACAAAAATTGTATATTAATTATACAGTTAAAGCTAAATATAAACGCAAAAGAAGTTTGCACTGTTGTTTGTGGGAATTTTTATCATCATCTACACTGAACATGAATAAGAAAGGGATAATATATTTCCTTCCTCACAGCATAAAGTACTAATATTGACATTTACTTATTGGATTAATATATTTGTAATTTGTTTCAGGTGAGTGTTGTTTGTTTGGGGACAGTTATACATGATTTGATATCAAATAGAGGTAAAATACACTTAATTGTTATAGGTAGAGATATAGTTAGATACTTATGATTAAGTTTAGCAATTCCCATTAAGTTATATTATCAAAGTTTATGAACTTTTAAAGGATGAAGACAGAAAAGGATGCTACAATTTGCAATGTGGAGGGTAATTTATTCAAGTGACTAGAAAAGCACACGGCGGTGGAGCTTTTGATTCTGTTCAATTTACAATGGACCTCAAAAAGTCATGCACTGCTCAATATTTAAGGTACTGACATGAAATCAGACATAGTAATGGATATGCAGTATCATAAACATACGTAAACATATGCATATTTGTGTTGATTTTAATAGGATAATGCAAGAGACAAATGGTGGTTGATGTTCAACAACGTAAATGTAGGATACTGGCCAGAGGATTTATTTATGAATGCGACAACGACTAATTCAGCTTTCTGGAATGTGCATGCGTGTGTCTAAGTCTGGACAAAATCATACAAGAACACAAGTGGGCAGCGGGCATTTCCTTTTAGGAAATCAAATCTACGGTTTCGATGACAACAACTATACAATGGAAATCGAATATGCATATATATTTCTATTTACAGGTACTTGCTAGAGTAACATCACTAGAAAGACAAAAACAAGGTTCAAAGAACATTACAAGAGACTACAAGTCGATAGAATTAAAGAAGCAACAAGAAAGATACACAAAGCAGACATGCACAGTTTTCAGACGTTTGGGTGCACTAGCCAGACGTCTAGAAAAACCCTCTGGAACAATAAAATAGACAGGATCAGATGTCTGGTAGATGCACTCAGACGTCTGAAAGACTACTGTATACAAAAAATATATAGAGTCGGACGTCTGATACAAATACCAGACGTCTGATTTTGAACTCGAAATTTATATTCAAATTTTAGCTGCCACATTTGAAAAGACATCTTCGCTTCTCTTCACCGCAACTCTTCATCATCAACAGAAGCAACTGTAGAAGCACTGGTTAATGGATGCAACTACACAAGGAACCTCTCTACAACTATGTATATCATCAAGAATCAAAGAGAACAATCACCTTACTTTCTTGTGCTCTTTACTTACATACACTATTATATTCTTGATCTCTAGCAACTATACTTGTATTTCACTCTTCCATATATTCAGTTCTTCACAATCAATACTCTCTAGATATATATTGGAAGCATTTGTACTTATTAGTCAATATCTCTGTTATAGAACGCATACTTGATAAGAACAAGCTATTGTAACCAAGCCTATTCCTCCGGGCGAAGTGAGGGTGTTTGATAGTCAAATTCCAAAGGGGAGCTTCGGGACCGGACGTAGGACGGGAAGTCCGAACCAGTATAAAATCCTGGTGTGCTTATTCTATATTTACTTAGATTAATATTGTTTCAGTTGCATCATATATTTTGCCTCATATACTTGCATATACACTACACGATCCACTCTGTAGACTTTCAATTGGTATCAGAGAAGGTTAGATCAAAATATAGTAACACGTTTTTGAATCAATAAACTATGGCAAGTATTTTTCAAGAAGGTCAATCCACAGCACGACCCCCACTTTTTAATGGTTCTAACTATGCATATTGGTCAACACGTATGAGAATTTTTACGAAAACTAATGGATTAGAAATTTGATCAGCCACTCAAAATAAATATGAAGCACCTAACACTACTATGAACACATGGACCGATGCACAAAAAACTACAGCTTCTAATAATGCCAAAGCTATGAATGTTCTATTTTGTTCACTAGATAAGAATGAATTTTCACGTGTCATGTTATGTAACACTGCATTTGATATTTGGCGTACCTTACAAGTTACACACGAAGGCACAAACAAAGTTAAACAAACTAAGATTTCAATTTTACAAAATCAATTTCCATCATTTAAAATGAAACAAAACGAATCTATAGTAGACATGTACTCTAGATTCCAAACCATTCAACATGATTTAATGGCACTTGGAGTCAAATTCACAAATTTTGATTTAGTATCTAGAATACTCAATTCTTTAACTCCATAGTGGGAAAGAAAAGTATTAGCTATCGAAGAAGCTAATGATCTCTCAGCAATCTTAGTTGAAGAATTGATAGGAAATTTAATGTCCTATGAAGCTAATTTGCAGACACGAAAAGAACTAAATTTCGAAAAGAAGAACGTAGCATTCCCAGCAACAAATGAAGACTCCGACTTAGACAGAAATTGTATTTATTGCCAAAAACTACAACAAATTCAAGAAGTTTAGGAAAATGACTAAATTTCAGAAAGGAGGAAAATCAAGCTCAACAAATCAAACATCAATCAAATGCTATGAATGTGATCAATTTGGACATACGAAGAAAGACTGTCCCAATCTCAATAATGATAAAAAGAATAACAAATTTGAAAAATTCATAAAGACGAAGGCTTTCAAAGTAACATGGGATGACTCAGATTCTTCATCATTGGATAGTGATAGCGATAGTGATGGAGAACAAGCTAATGTGTGCTTTATGGCACAAACTGATGAGGTATGTCCCTAACTTAGTTATGATGAATTATTAGAACTTAGCATGGAATTAGATCATAAATTTAGACAAATCAAAAAATTGAACAAAGAACATATAACCAAAATAAATAGATTAGAACTTGAAGTAGGAATGTTAAAAGATGAAAAAATTATTTTAGAAGAGGAACTAGAATTATCTCAAGAAAAAATAAAAAATAATTTGGTCAAAAATAAGGCTATTACTATTGATTTTGATAAAACTAAATTAGAAAAGGATAACTTGTTAAAAGAAAATGTCAACTTGAAGAGTAATATTAAAATATTGAAAAGTGAAAATTTAGAATTAAAAGAAAAATTAGATAAAATTATAAATAATGTTTCAAAATTTAATAAAGGAAAACAAGATTTGGAAAATCTTATCAAAACTTCAAAACCATCAGGAAATAGAAATGAAATAGGATTTAAAAATACTCCTAAACAAAGAGGGAATGGTATAAAGAAATATAGTTATATTTATAAAAAGACTAAAAGTTCACCTAAGTCTAATATGAGTACAGAAATATAAAAATTTGGATTTCTAAGACAAATAATAATTTGATTAGACAAAAACATATTAATAATTTCTTAGAAAATGTAGTCTATAATAAGAATTATATTCCCTAACAAAGTATATGGGTACCAATTAAAACATCTTTTATTTTGCAGGTACCCAAAATAAAAAATAAGGAGAAATGGATACTAGATAGCGGATGCCCCAAGCATATGACCGGAAATTCAAAAATGTTATCCAATATAACATACATCGATGGTGGAACGGTAACCTTTGGAGATAACTCAGAAGGATACGTCGTGGGCATTGGAGAAGTCATCAACTTTGGTATTTCTAACTCTCCTATTATTACAAATGTTTTATTAGTAGAAAATCTAAAACACAACCTACTAAGTATTAGTCAATTATGCGATAAAGGTTTTCAAATCAATTTCGAAAAAGATAGATGTAATATTTTAATAATAATAAACAACTTATATTTGAGGGTTTTAGAAAAAAAAATATTTATGTCTTAAACATGAATATAAATAAAAATTCAAATTTGTGTTTAACCGCCAAACATGACGATCCATGGTTATGGCATAAACGATTTTGTCATATTAACTTTAAATATATTAATACATTAGCAAAATATGAGCTAGTTATAAGTTTACCTAAAATAAATTACAAAGTAGAAAATTTATGTGACGATTGTTAAATTGGAAAACTAAAGAAAAGCTCTTTTAAATCTAAAAATAATATTTCTACAAAGCAACCATTAGAATTATTACACTTAGATTTATTTGGTCCAACGGAAGTACGATCTATAAATCACAACAAATATGTTTTTATAATAGTTGATGATTTTTCAAGATATACATGGACTTTATTTTTAAAACATAAAAGTGACACCTTTGGTATATTTAAATTTTTTGCTAAAAGAATTAAAACACAAATGGATTTGAAAATTAAAATTATTTGAAGTGATCACGTTGGAGAATTTGAAAATAATCTTTTTGCTAATTTTTGTAATAAAAAAGGAATAAGTCATAATTTTTCTTTTCCCCGCACACCTCAACAGAATGGTGTAGTAGAAAGAAAAAATCGTACGTTACAAGAATGTGCACGAACACTATTAAATAGTAGTGGTCTATCAAAATATTTTTGGGCTAAAGCTATTGCCACAGCTTGTTATGTTTTGAATCGAGTAACCATACGTCCTATGACTAAAAAAACTTGTTTTGAAATATTTTTTGGAAGAAAACCTAAAGTATCATACTTTAAAACTTTCGGATCAAAATGTTTTATATTAAATACAAAAGATAATTTAGGAAAATTTGACCCGAAGGCCGATGAAGGAATCTTTGTTGTATATTCGGATCGCAGCAAAGCATATAGAATTTTTAATAAATGAAATAACACTATTGAAGAAAGTTTACATGTTTCGTTCGATGAAAATCTTATTAATCATCATACTAATGACGATGAAGAAATAATTCCAATAACAAATACAACGAATTCTCTTAATAATGAGACAAATGTGCAAAATAATACTTTAATATCATCTCCTAGAATTCTTAAGGATCATCCAAAAGATAATATCATTGGAGATCTTAATTCTAGAGTAACTAGAAATCAACTCAATCAAATAAGCCATATAGCATTTATGTCAAATTTTGAACCAAAAAAATTATTAAGAAGCATCAAATGATAACTTTTGGATAATAGCCATGCAAGAAGAATTAAATCAATTTGAACGTAATAATGTTTGGGAATTAGTACCAAGACCAGAAAATCAATCAGTTATAGGGACAAAATGGGTATTTAAAAACAAAGCAGATGAAAACGGAAATATTGTTAGAAATAAAGCACGTTTAGTTGCTCAAGGCTATAATCAGGAAGAAGGTATCGACTATGATGAAACCTTTGCTCCAGTAGCAAGATTAGAGGCCATACGTACATTACTCGCTTTTGCAAATCATCACAATTTTAAACTATTTCAAATGGATGTCAAAAGTGCTTTTTTAAATGGTTTTATTAAAGAAAATGTATATGTTGAACAACCTCCATTGTTTGTTCACGAAAAATATCCCGACCGTGTTTTTAAATTACAAAAAGCTTTATATGGTTTAAAACAAGCCCCCCGTGCATATGTCAGACGTCTGATAAAACCTTCCAGACATCTGAAAATTGTCTCTGCTTACTTAAAAATAGATACCAGACTATTTCAGACGTCTGAACTATGAACCAGACGTCTGAATAAAGTCTCTTCCACCATATTATAAAAAGTTGATCTATGTCAGACGTCTGATATTTAAACCAGACGTCTGAAAAATCTCTCTGACTATAAAATTTAAAATTCGACCAAATCCAGACGTCTAGCAAAGCAAACAAGATGTCTAAATATATTTACTATGTTAAAATAAGGTTAAATCAGACGTTTGAATTACCTTCCAAACGTCTGAAATTCAATCGACAATTTAAAATAACCAGATAACGTCTAATTTTTTTTACCTAATCCCACTTCTATTTTATGTCGTTTCTACAACAAGGACGATTTTTCAATTATCAAAAACACCTTTACTTTCACACTTGGTCGAATTCAATGCCTCCTAGAACTAAAAAACCTAAGATCTCCAAGAGAAAACAAGACCAACCAACTTCCTCAAACCCTCAAGTTTGCTCAGATGATCAAATCGAACGATGGATGAATCGAGCACCACATTCACTCAAGAGATATGAGGATATTCAGAAGAAGAAACTCCACACAGGTCCATTTTATAACCTACTCAAGTTCCCAATGTACGATTTATATGAAATGTGTGAGAATGCCTGTTTAGAAACTTTGATATCTTTTAATCTCAATAACATCCGAATTGATCAGTTGGCGATATTTGTCTTCTACGCTAATTTGGATAGCACAGCAGTTTGGAACACTGAAAACGTAGATAATTAGCTGTGGTCTAGCGTTTATGGCAACACGATTAGGCTCACTCCGAGAATCACAATGTGACGACCCGCTATTTTGGACCATTCAAATCGACAATAAAACCGTACATGTCTAACCTGAATAATTCAAAATACTGAATTGTTAACTAAATTTGGCAAACTCAGCATAAACAGTAAATAAATAATCACAGATCACAGACACAGAGTAATAAAATACAGCGGAATAGATAAAGAATAGTAGTTCATGAAGCTACTATATACATCAGAGTTAGAAATAAAATACATCAGAATATCCCAGATGCAGTGAAGTCTCCAGTACGAGCAGATGACTTCTCTGAACCAATCAACTGGATGACTGAAAGGATAGATAGCTGGATCTTCAAGCAAAGCTCCAACTTCGAAGGTGAGTCTCAAATGCTGTATCACTCAGTCTGACCCGAGCGTAAAGCAAAACACAAAACACTCGAGTCAGGATTAACATTCTTATATAAATAAATCCAACTCAAGTGAAATATCAACTGAAATACAAATAACTTAAAGGATGTTTGGGATAACCATCCTCTAAGGGTCCATAGAACTATCTACAAGGTAGAAATATACACTATAACACCGTGGCCATTTCAACTTAATTTACACTTCAAACCAAATATTATTTTACTTCAATTATCTCTATATTTCCCAAAATAGTATTTATATATAATAAATAATTTATAAAGTAATGTATTCAATTCCCTCAACTTAACAAATCGTTTCAACATCAACCCGACCTTCCCATTCAAATTAAATTCAATCTCAATTTATCAATTTAAATTCAACTCAATTTCTAAAATAACCACTTCAATTTTATCGATCTCAAATTCGGATTTGTAATCACAGAATACCCCTTTATATTTCAATATATTTCAACTTTAAGTATTCAACGTTTCAACTAAGTTTTATTCAATTTAGTTTTCTAAATAATATATTCAATTTTTGTTCAACCTAAATTTTCATTTAATTCAATTTAGTTTCTAAATAACAAATTCAACTATATTGATTTCAAATACATATCCGAATCTAAAAATAAACTATTTAAATTCCATTATAGTCAAAGCTTTAATATTTATGTTCAATGTAACAATTTCATATAGATCTCGATTTAACCACATTTTATTTAGTCTTGAAATACTCCCTCATTAGATTCAATATCATTTAAGTAACCTTAAATTACATTTTACTCAATATTTTCTTTAATTTATTTAAACGTGAAATATTCATTAAATCACTTAAATCAAAAATCCAGTTGCAAAATCATACCTTTAAATTTCCCATTCAAAAATTTCAAATCGATTTAATTAAATAAATCCTTATTTAAATACCATGTTTAATAAACCCAAATATATCTCCCAATCTTAATTATTCAACTTATTACAAAAAATCTATTTGAAATATAGATTTACATAAATTCTCAACCATATTATATGTATTAAATCAATCTAATTTAAATCAAATATTACGATTAAATATATATATAAAATTTTCAATTATATAATATCTTAAGAATCAAATTTATAAAACCATATATTTCTTTCCAAAATTATAGAAATTATTTTCAAAATATTTATATGGACCAACGGTGTCTGTATATATTTCCTATCATATAGTCTAGTGCTACGGATATTTATCATTTCAATACATACACTAAATATATACGGGTGGATATCATTTCATCCCGTAATCCCAAATTCAATTAAATGAAAGTCGCTTGGGTTTATCATTTCAACCCATAACGATTTTCTCCTATTCTAAAGTCCGTTCGGGTATGTATCATTTCAACCCATAGTGATTTCTATACTAACAGGGAACTTGCAGAGTGATAACAGAAATGAAAATAATAATAACAACAGACATATATCATCAAAAATAAATATAAACAATAGGATATGGTGTCATATCCCATAAGTGAACAGTTTACAGATAATAACATATATAACAATTTAAATAACTACAACCTCATATTTCAATTATCGTTTCAATTGAAATCAAATTTAATAAATAAAAGAACGTTAATCGTGAGTGATTGCTCACCTTTCGAGGTTAGAGACGAACGAGAATGGATTGAGTTACGGATCCAAGCATAAATTCCAAAGCAAAGCAAAATTGGCACGAATTCGATCAATGCTGATAAATTGGAAATCGAGAACTATAATCAGCTTGAGATAGACAGAAATGGGATATCTATTTTATTATTATTTCTTTGAAATCGATATTTTAATTTAAGATAAATATTCAAATAAAATAGACACATATATAATATATTTAATCATAATATATCTATAACAAAACATACAATTCAATACTGTTATAAAATAAATTTCATGCAACACTACAAATATGAAGTGCGAGCTATTTGTCAACCTAAATGCAGACCAGTGTTTATAAAAGTATAGAACAAAATAAGTATATTATACCCCATATTAAAACATGCTTGGACAAAGAACTTACGCAAACTGTATAAATATTTGCAAGCTATCCCCTCAATAACTTATATAACTTATTATCAAACTTATGTATGAATTATATTTGTATAAATTTTCATTGTTATAAACGGCAACAGACTGATTTCAAAATAGACATATCAGGTACTGTAACAATGTATGACTAAACTTATACCATCGTCATATACCAACTTCCATAATATAAATATATGTAACAAATAATTAAAATTACACATAAAAATTTATATACACACACGATATATACAAGCGGCTACTACTTAATATAAAATATACTGTACTAATTTTCTTTTTCTTTTTATACTATATAATATATCTATACCACTTACAACATTACTTTAAAACACTGTATGTGTTCGTCGACGGAAATTCTATCGGTTTAGAAAACCGTCGAACGAATTTCAAAATTAAAAATAACCGCAAGCGCACGGTGTACGAATGTAGCACGTGGCGAATACGGGTCGATCCACAGGGAATTGATGATTTTAAAATTCTATTTAATCAAATTATACCGAAGTCGAGAGTGAATAGCTAGAAATGTAAGAAACTAACAAAAACTAGCAAAAGAAAATGATAAAAATATGAGAGTTAAAAGAACAATTTAGAGATAAATCCACTCTCTAGATCACATAAATCAACAAAATGAAGTTATGATCTCTCTTTTCTTGTCATTAGTGAATTAGTTGATGTGCTTATCATAAGTATGGTATATTTGTGCTATTAATTAGCTCAATATAAACCATCAAACTATAACACAACCACTAATACACTTTTAAATCTCATGAAATATGACAACAAAGTTGAAATAAAAATCTATTTTAAGCATAGCCTATTAACTATTGTTTAGAAATATAGGCTATCAAATTTCAATTTCAACATTCACTTCTTTGCCATAATCATATTTAGATGAAGAGGCAATTTGTGTTATGTTTGTTTAAGCATAGCCTATTTGTTATGAACAACATAGACTATCAAATTCAAAGTTAAACAACAAGTTAACCACTTCATACATTCTCATTAAAGCACAAAAAGAGAGTACAAAACATCAAAATGTTGAAGCTACATGATTAGAGGCTTCATTACCCCTAAATTGAAGGGATTAGCCTCTCATATTTGTCATCATATGAACAAATGTAGCAAGCAACATTGAATAAAAAGAAGAGGAAAAAGAGAGCAAAGAGAAAAACTATACTACTTGCATGAAAAATAAATCTACACTACAACATGAAAGTAAATAAGCATGAAAATAAAAAGAACATGTATTGAAGTTGCATAAAAAAAACTACATAAAGAGAAATGGCCAAGTAGCCATGAAAGAAAAAAGAGAACTTGTCTTTTATTTTGATCCTAAACTTATGAAGAGAGACTAAGAGAGGAGATGGCTACATGAAACATAAAGGGTATTTATACAAGTTAGAAACCCTAATGCATATTTTTGGGGAGTACCCAAAATGCCCTTGGAGGAAGTGTGGTCACCAAGTAACTATTAACTTCCACTAATCATCCATTAAGTATGCATGAAGATTTAATGGCCATAAGCATGTGGATTAGCTTCTACTTTGTACATGAAGAAAGGTGGGTAGGTGGGGTCCTCCATTATCATGCCTTTGAATTATTTCCATCTTCATTTGTTCTATTCACCCTTGTGCATACATATATTTTCATGAAGCCACTTGTGTTTGAATTTTAATTCCTACAAAATACATAGAAATTTTCAATTAAATTTTCACAAATTAATAAATGCACAAAAAAGACAATTTTGTCCCTATATGAAGATGAATATGTGACAATTTGAAAATAATTTGAATTTGGTTTAAACAAGTTAAAATACCCAATATGATCATTTATTTAATTTAAATAGAATAAATATGGTGGTAAAAATATGCACATTTACGTGCACATCAAATACCCCCACACTTATCTTTTTATTCGTCCTCGAATAAACTAAAACTAAGATAAATCCGTTTTCGTAGGGAGCATGATTGCATTGAGCGTATGCAATAAGCCGTTAAACCTCTAGGTGTCCCCAGTAGGACGAGTGTTGTCTCGTGAGGGTTTTCAGCGGATACTACCCACAAAATCCAAATGCAGGATGAAAATATTTACAAATGCAAGATTTATTTACAAAGAGATGAATGCAAGTTTTTGAAAATATTTACAATGAAGGATTTATTTTTAAATTGACACGAATAAGTTAAATATAGGTTTTGGTTATTATCTTGAAAATTTATGTCATTTACTCGTCAAAATTTCCAACAAAAATCAAGTTATCATAACAAATAGACAATAGTTTAACTTGTTGTTTCGGTTGATAACAAAGTGTAATTATAAAATGGATCCTTAGTTGATTATCAAAGTTTATCAAAGTGGTATTTTCATTTCTTTTCAATAACAAATCAAATCAAATAAGTAAAAAATAGTGCTAGGATTTCAATTGCTTGCTCCCTCATTATTTTCAAGAAAAATTACACACCTAGCTCAGGTAAACTGAGGCCAGATATACCACCCATGCATTGCCTTACGGACTTATGTGAGGGGAGTACAGAGCATGGCGAGTGCACACACTTTCGTGCATACACCTATCGACCGTAGGTGGTTTTTTTTTTTACATGTGTTCCATACATGCATAACCGTGAGGACTTTTAAATGAGTATGGAAGCACATAATCATAGATTCCAAGTAATTCACCCATGCATAACCGTGAGGACTTTTAAATGAGAGTGAATACTTGGATGTTATTATTTTTTTATTGTTTTTATTATTATTTTTTAAGAGAGAGAGAGTTTTGCAAAATCATCTTAGCACCATTTAACTTAGAAGACAAAAAAATGTTATATCCTTTACTTTAAATCAACCACTTTTTAAAACAAAGATTTTCAATTAGGATATACTTCATAATTAACACCATGAATCTTCCTATATACTAGTTAAACCATTATTATTTGTAATCAAACTTCAATTTTATTTTTGTTTAGACAAATAAATTTCCAAAAATTTCAATTTAATAAACCAAAGCCATATATTTATCTTATAGTGTTTCTTTTAAAAATAAATCAAAAGAAAATTTGTTTTTGGGATTTTTATTTTTTTTATTTTTGTGATTTTAAAGTAAAAATAAACCATGAAAAAAAATGAAGATGAGTCTCCCCCCACACTTGATTTTGACTGCGTCCCCACAGTCAACCCAAGTGAAAGGGATGTTTATTATTATTTACATGAAAACGAACGGTATTTACACGAGGTCAGAAAGTATATTGTCAAAAAGTAAATGAAACGGTCTTCCAAAAACCGATTCATTTGTCTCGTCGAGTACACGAGACACAGCCTAAGCTCGAAAAACCAAATCGTAGAAGATTTTGAAGTTGATTGTCGATTTGGAAAAACGAATTCTGTTTTATTAAAAATTGAACGAGTTGTTTTATTTTCAATGATTTTTGGGGTTGATAAAACAATTGATTGAAATTCTAGTTTATTTTCACCAAATTGAAGTTCAAACTTATCATTGAAAACTTCTTCAAAATTATCGATTTCAAAATCAAAACGGTGATCGAAATTTTCCCCTTTAGAATTCAACAACTCATTTTCAAAAAGTCCATAAAACTCATGTTCGTTAAATTCGACTTGCTTTGTTGGATAATCAAAAACTTCATCATGTAAATCGAGTTTCAAAGTTGTCGTATTCAAATTTTCTGAAAAAGGAAGATCGAAGTTTAAATCGAGTTTCTCACCCTCAAAAGAATTGAAATCCAACTCAATTACCATATTTTCAACAACTTGATTAAGATCGTCATTATCAAATTCAAAAGTTGTTATTTGAAAATCGTCGATTTGGGTAAAAGGTGGATTATCACTTGACTCATCACACGTTGAGATTTGATTTTGTTGTTCACGTTGTTTCATATAAGTTTCAAACAACAAATCTGTGTGATCATCATAAATTTCATTCATTTGTTCAACAAAATGCAATTTATAGTTATTAAATTGAGAATTTTCGATTTGGATTTGTTGAGAACAAAATTTTTCACTCGTAACATGGTTAGGATTATTCCCATTACCAAATTCGTTTGAAAAGTTGTTCCCATTTTCATGTTGAGTTTGGAATTCATTTTGGAGTTCGAAATTAAATTGGCATGGGTTATAATCGTAATCGTTTGAATTTTGAATTGAATTCAAATTTTGAAATCCTTGACTCGCGTTATTACACAAATCAGAATTACATAAATCATTTATCGCTTGATTTTGTCGTGTAGAAAGTTCGAGTAAAGATGAAATCATTTCAATGTTATTTTCAAGAGTCGAACATTGGTCATCGTTTTGAAAATTTCGTTGTTCGAAATTTGAATTATTGACAAAATAGTTGTTGTTAAAATATCCATACGAATTTGGACTGAAATCATATGGATTATATTGATTTTCACAACTATTGTAAAATTCAAATGAATATTGAACTTCGGACATTTTCAAGAATGTTTTTAGTTTTTTTTTTGTAAAGGAAAAATATTTACAAAAAGAATTTATTTTTCAAAATGGAAAATCGACCTTTGTTTTGTTTTTGGTTTTTCTAATTTTTTTTAATGAAAAGATTTTATATTTTTTTGGATTTTTTTTTGAAATTTCAAAGAAAAGGATTTAAAAATTTCAAAGAAAAAGGAATATTTACAATTTTTTTTAGTTTTGGATTTTGAATTTTTTTGTTTTTTTTTAAATATGCATGAACTAATGCAACTAAATGACTGCAAGGGTTAATTACAAATGATTTATCCTAAGTTAACACAAAATTGTATAGTCACACACTGTCTTAAATCAACAAAAATATTTCTCAGCCAGGTAACGGGCAGGGGTTATCGGTGCATCACGAATCACCGTAGCAATGCAACCGAAGGTTTAAGTACCTTCAGAGGAACAACCACTATAATATTTACGAATTACCGTAATATTTATAAATGGTTATTACTCTGCCGTAGCCTAGACACCGAGAAATAAAATTGTTCAAAGAAAACAATTGTGAAAATACAATTAAAATTTATCGATGTCTACTTGTTATTATTAATCAAAATCTAAGATGAAATGTAAAACAGAAATTAAACGTGTATTAACAATGCAACTATGAATGGATTTTTGTTTTTGTTTTTGGATTTTTTTTAATGCAAGCAATCAACAATGCAATTCAAATAACATTAGAGATGAAAGCAGCAATTTTTTTTTAAGCAAGCATGCAGTTTATTTTTGGCGGCAATTCTTCAATTTTCAGCAAGCTAATCCCTTCTGCTTGGGCAACCTGAAATTAAAAACAAAACATATACAATTTTTTTTTTTGAAAGGAAACTTAAAAGTAGGGTTTTACTTAAAAAAAAAAAAAAAAAATTGAATGAAAACTAAATTGAACTAAACAAAAAAAAACAATTGGACCAATCCTAAAGCCCGGCCCAAATAACAGCAAAGTTCACAACTTACTTCCCCCCCCCCCTTTTTTTTCTTTATACGAAATCAACAGCTTCGTACTTCATATAATTCTTCGAATTCGAAAAATAATATCTCAATAACAATTCACAAAACTGACTCTCAACTCGAAATCAAAATCAGATCTCACACAACTCAATACAAGTAGATAACGACTTCAAGGGGATTGGGATTCGTGCACCGAATCGTGGTGGTTCGTGAATTTGATTTTGGTGATGGATGGGTTTGATTGTCGTATCAGGTCGCGGTGCTTAATGGTGATCTGTGGTTGTTCGATTTTTGGTTCGTGGATGATTGGAGCCGTGGCGGTGAGGATTTTGTCGAAGTGGTTGTAATTGGAGGTCGAGGTGATTGGCGAGATTGAGGGAGGCCGCGGTTTGAGTACTTCGATTTGGTGATTCAGGAGTTGGAGGAGGGTGGTTCGAAGTTGTTTGTTTGACTGGAAGATCAGTTTGATGTTTGACTGTTTTCAGGTTGTATGTGGTGGGTAGTGGGTTTGTTGCGAGTTCTTGTAATTGCCAAAGTGATGGAATAGCAGTTTAATCAGTGGGTTGTTGTATGATATGTAGGGATGTATGGGTAGGGGTAGTGTAGATATGAATGTCTGATGATCACTGGATGTGTGCAACAGTGAGGTGAACTGTTGAATGCAGGAGAAGTTTGCAATGGAAAGGGGAGAAGACTGGAAGTGCTTGTTTGTTGTGATACTATGTATGAAGTTGTATGGTGGGACTATTGTGACTGTTGTTGTTATTGTGAATGCTTGGGAGTGAACTGCGTGGTGGTTGAGTTTGGTATCAGAAGTGAAGATGTTGTATTGAATGATGGTGGTGGTGTTGCTCTGGAAGTTGGTGGAGATATGTTTGTGGCAGCTGCAGTGTTGATGGAGACTGAAGTGATGCTACAGGAGGTAGGAGGAGATGGATGGCAGTAGATGGAACTGGTGGTATGTATTGATGTTGTATTTGGGTATAGTTGTTTGTTGAAGGCAGTGTTGAAGCTGCTGTAGGAAGGACTGGTTTGGGCAGTGATGGTGTAGCGGGAAGTTGGATGAAGGCAGTAGATGGTGAATGGCAGTAATGTAGGAGGATGATTGGAGTAATGCTGTTGGATGAGTCGAGGGTGTTTGGAAAGGGGTTTCGGGAGGTGTTTGCTTAGTTGTAGCGGGATGTCTGGTTTTGAATGGCAGGTGCAATGATGTTGAAGTGTTCTGTGATGACTGATGATGCTCTGGCGTGTAGAAGAGGGAATGGACTTGGCAGAAAGAATGCGGTGGTCGTTGTTTGCAAGTTGTATTGGAGGCTGTGGTTTGGGGCAGAAGTAGTTGCAGTTTCTATGGTGATGTTTGCAGTTTCGATGGAGCAAAGGAGGGGCAGAGGGGAGATGAAACAGGAATGAGCAGTTCTAATGGTTTGTAGATGGTTCAGAGGTGACAGAATGTTGATGGAAGTATGAAATTGTAGGTGGTAGATTTGGCAAATTTGAATGTGGTTGTGATCAATGCAAGCATGTGAAACAAAGCACTGTGCAAGGGGAAGTCTAAGGATAGTTTTCACTGTATATTCACAGTGAACAGTGCACAGAAATGTGCAATGTAAGGTGTTTTTTAAAAAAAAAATAGAAATGTAAAATGTAAATGAAAAATTGCAAATGAAATAGAATTTTTTTTTTTGAATTTTATATGCTTTTTTTTTGTAGAAGTGCAAATGCAAAGGGCAAACTAGATCGATATGCACAAAACAAAAATAAAACAACAAAAACACACACACAATTTTCTTTTTAATTCGAAGAATAGAAAATAAAAATCAAAACAATTCCCCGGCAACGGCGCCAAAAACTTGTTCGTCGACGGAAATTCTATCGGTTTAGAAAACCGTCGAACGAATTTCAAAATTAAAAATAACCGCAAGCGCACGGTGTACGAATGTAGCACGTGGCGAATACGGGTCGATCCACAGGGAATTGATGATTTTAAAATTCTATTTAATCAAATTATACCGAAGTCGAGAGTGAATAACTAGAAATGTAAGAAACTAACAAAAACTAGCAAAAGAAAATGATAAAAATATGAGAGTTAAAAGAACAATTTAGAGATAAATCCACTCTCTAGATCACATAAATCAACAAAATGAAGTTATGATCTCTCTTTTCTTGTCATTAGTGAATTAGTTGATGTGCTTATCATAAGTATGGTATATTTGTGCTATTAATTAGCTCAATATAAACCATCAAACTATAACACAACCACTAATACACTTTTAAATCTCATGAAATATGACAACAAAGTTGAAATAAAAATCTATTTTAAGCATAGCCTGTTAACTATTGTTTAGAAATATAGGCTATCAAATTTCAATTTCAACATTCACTTCTTTGCCATAATCATATTTAGATGAAGAGGCAATTTGTGTTATGTTTGTTTAAGCATAGCCTATTTGTTATGAACAACATAGACTATCAAATTCAAAGTTAAACAACAAGTTAACCACTTCATACATTCTCATTAAAGCACAAAAAGAGAGTACAAAACATCAAAATGTTGTAGCTACATGATTAGAGGCTTCATTACCCCTAAATTGAAGGGATTAGCCTCTCATATTTGTCATCATATGAACAAATGTAGCAAGCAACATTGAATAAAAAGAAGAGGAAAAAGAGAGCAAAGAGAAAAACTATACTACTTGCATGAAAAATAAATCTACACTACAACATGAAAGTAAATAAGCATGAAAATAAAAAGAACATGTATTGAAGTTGCATAAAAAAAACTACATAAAGAGAAATGGCCAAGTAGCCATGAAAGAAAAAAGAGAACTTGTCTTTTATTTTGATCCTAAACTTATGAAGAGAGACTAAGAGAGGAGATGGCTACATGAAACATAAAGGGTATTTATACAAGTTAGAAACCCTAATGCATATTTTTGGGGAGTACCCAAAATGCCCTTGGAGGAAGTGTGGTCACCAAGTAACTATTAACTTCCACTAATCATCCATTAAGTATGCATGAAGATTTAATGGCCATAAGCATGTGGATTAGCTTCTACTTTGTACATGAAGAAAGGTGGGTAGGTGGGGTCCTCCATTATCATGCCTTTGAATTATTTCCATCTTCATTTGTTCTATTCACCCTTGTGCATACATATATTTTCATGAAGCCACTTGTGTTTGAATTTTAATTCCTACAAAATACATAGAAATTTTCAATTAAATTTTCACAAATTAATAAATGCACAAAAAAGACAATTTTGTCCCTATATGAAGATGAATATGTGACAATTTGAAAATAATTTGAATTTGGTTTAAACAAGTTAAAATACCCAATATGATCATTTATTCAATTTAAATAGAATAAATATGGTGGTAAAAATATGCACATTTACGTGCACATCAGTATGTTAGAACTATCACTGTCAATGAACTTTACGGAGAAGAATGATACAAATAAGATCCATGTACCTGTATAAACTTTCAACAATGGTATCTCACTTTATAAAACCCATTATAAAACCCAGTACAGTGAAACGTGGTACCCTTTTATAATATATATTGTAACCAGTGTATATGCATTAGAAAACTTTATACAAGAGAAGCAAACATCATACTGGAAAGAAAGATTTATAGTTATTTGCATACAATCTATACTATATAAGTTCACAACTGTATATAATATAACTAAGGTATATGAAAATATATATCACACCTGCATATAAAAAAAGGATGGGAAGGAGAGAAGTGGCGGTCGCCGGTGATTGTTTGAGCACGGGCTGGGCGGATCGGTGGCAAGGGTTCGAGACGAGGCCGAACAAGATGGGTACGGCGGCAGAGATAGGAGGCTGAGGGCGCGGAGTTTGGTGGGTAGTCGAGGCGGGTCGCTGCTGGCCGGGGAAAAGATCTACGATGGTGGAGGAAAGAGAGGAGGGGAGCGGAGCAGAGGTGGATAGGGTCTTAAATTTCCAGTAAATAAAATTTGTAGAAGGAGAGAAAAATGGAAGAGGAGAAGAAAAGTGGTCCGACCTTTACAGAGATGATGAAAATATCAACCGTTTCAAAATATTAAATACGTATACAAATTTGCTTGATTTTCGAAACAATAGTAACGGCTAAAAGGAAAAGAACAAAGAACGAGAGAAGGAATAGATCTGAATTTAGGGATGAATGGTATACGAAGAGAAATTCTAAAATAAATTATATCCACTGTCGAAAGCATAAAGTGGGCAATTAAATGTAGAGCGAAAGAAACGGCAAGTCACCCATCTTTTCAGCTAAGAATAAATGCAATTTTATGGTTTGATTGAATAGCATGTTTCAAATTTGAAACGTAATAGGAAAAGTTAAGAAGGCACAATTTATGGTGTCGTTACAACGAACAAATTTATTGCTTTCGTTGTACACTGGATCCCAAATACAGAAATAAATATATTGTTGAGATCAGTACGACGAGGCGATCACAACGGTATACAGTTATCAGTGGTACGATCATCCAATCAAAAGTCGATGATCGATACCAAAATGCTGCTAATTTGTCAGAAATAAGGTAAACGGAGCAGTAGACGTCCGAATTTGGAAAAACGAAAGATGATGTTTCACTCAGAAGAGGATTTAGAAATTTCCTATAGAAAAATATTCAGGCTTGAAAATAAATTTATTATCAGCAATTATTAGCTAGCTTGAATTAAATAGAATTTCACAATGAAATAAACTTTGATAAAATTAATTGAAAATTTAAAATCTGCTATATTTAAATATACGTATTCTAAATACATGAACATTTTATTTTTAAAGATTAAATAAAAAAAAGAATTTCACAAACATTCAATTAAATACGTTATAAAAATCAATTAAAAATTATTAAAAATTTTCGGGTCGTTACACTCTCCCCCACTCAAAACTTTTCATTCCCGAAAAGGAAGGAGGTAGGAGAATAGAAACAACCAGAAAGAAAGATAGATTGAAAGATAAGGATTAACAATTAATTTTAAAACTACACAAATTTTTTTTGAAATATCTATTCCGAAACTTCATTTGAAAATTAAATTTTCTATAATACCATAATATTTTAAAAATTTTCAAAACCCATTGGGATTAAATATGTTTAAGTAACACTTAATAAATATATGAAAACTATTTAAAAACAATTTATTTACATAATTAGTTATATTTACAAGGAAGTTATTTGAAAACATTAAATCCATAATTTATAAATTTACCAATGTTATCTCAAAATACTTTTCAAATATTATTAATAAATCAATAATCATTCACATTTTAAATATGTTATAATTAATTAATAACTTATGAAACACTAAAATTTTTCTATTATACCATGTAGTATACAAATAAGCAATATTTAAAAATGATATATCCAACAAGGAGGGAAGGTAGATTTGGAAAACAGAATCAAGGTGAATAACTAAACTGAGCAGATCAGGTAGATGCAAGGAATAGTATCGGGCACGAATAATTAATCTAGAACCATAAGAATTTCAATTTCGAATAATAATACAGAAATTTCTTGTTGGAGATATTTTTAAAATAAAATACCTTTATACTAAAATATTTTTATATCAAAACAAATTTTCCTTTCGAAAATACTTTTATAACTCGATGTTTCAACAAGTTTATCCTCGTTCTTGCAGACTCTGGCCATGCGTTGATCAGGCGCAAACTAGAATTCTTCAAGTACTTAGTAGACCTGTTTCAACACCTACTGAAAATACTTGAAAAACCTTTAAAAATAGATATGGAAAGTACAATCCAAACAAATAACCAAACCAAAACCTTTGTCCAACCATGGTTCGCAGATACACAATGGTTACGCCTGGGTCCCCCAGGAAACAATCCATATCCGTAAGCTTTCTCAGCCCTGCGAGTTACGCCATGATGACTAGTAGGGTGCAGGATACACAATGGTTACGCCTGGGTCCCCCAGGAAACAATCTGTACCCCTAGGCAAGACTCAGCCAGGCAGTTGCGCTACTATTCGTGACCTACACAAATTGCAGGATACACAATGGTTACGCCTGGATCCCCCAGGAAACAATCCGTACCCCTAGGCAAGATTCAGCCAGGCAGTTGCGCTATGCAGTCGCGAGAGAAAAAAAAACCATGGGTTACGCCACGGTGGGAACACTCGAGTATCACATCCGGAAAACCAAAAATCAGAGAGAATAATATCGATAGAATGAATCCACGATGTGGCCACTAAACGGATATCAAGCAGAAGGCACTTTCCATATCTTTACTTCGAAAATATATATCATATAGTACCTTTCAAATACTTTCAAATATCATACTTATATAAAGTCCATATATATAAGATTCCATTTTCAAATCTAATACTTTCCAAATCAATAGTATATCAAATCATACTTATATAGACTTCGATTATATAAAATTCTCTTTCCAAATTGAGTACCTTTCAAATCAATAGATTTCAAATCAATTTCATACTTATACAAATCCATTTTATATAAGTTCGACCACTCCCAAATCAAGTACTTAATAATATAAGGTTCTCAATTTCAAATTATTTCAATATCAATTCAGTTTCAAAGTCATATATGATTTCACCAATTTTCTTCCAAATCAAATATCTAAATTTCAAAGTTCCCAGAATAATAGGTTTAGAAAATTATCCCAGCTTCCAAATTAAAATAATTCAAGTCAAACAAATTCATTTCCAAAATCACCATATAAGTACTGGTTTTTAATTCCAATTTAATTTCAAAAACCAAATATTCTTCTCAAAATCAATTATACTCAAAATGGTTTCCAAATTTTTTTTATTATCCCTTTAAAACCTCTAAACTATTTATTTCTATTTGAAATATCCAATTTACCTTCCTAAAACCATTATTTAAAACAAATTTTTTTTTCAAAACATTCCAAAACTAAATTCCCTATTAGTATAATTGAAAATAGTCATATTTATTTACTTAACCAAAGGTTTCGACTCAAACATACAAAACTAAACTTATATGCATTATCAAATATTTTATACTTTTCGAAATTTCTTAGCTTTAAACTTTTAAACCTTGATTTGGAAGTGCTTGAACCTTCAAAATATTCGGTGAAATCAAATTTCAAATCCAAAGTTGGAAATCAGTTTTTATAAATAGAGTTATTCTAAGTCAAATCAAAAACTCGAGGATCGAACACCGGCACTTTAAATCATTTCAAATATATACATATTTCTTTCTAAAATATCAAATTATACTTCAGAATTTGAAATCAAAAACGGTTTTACATAATCATTCGCATAGCGAAGCTATTAAAGTGGCATCTCCCCCACTTTGAAACTCGAAAATCAATGTCGATGATGCGTGCACTCATCACCGAAATTTTTTTCCAGCGACATAAGTGAGTTCTGGACTTCTATTTTCTTGAAAACTTCTTTGAAATTTCTACAAAATTATTGGAATTCTTTTGAACTCATTCGAAACATTTCTTATTTGGAAAATACTTTTAAATCGTATTATTTTTATATATTTTCCAAAATCTTAAAACCAATTTCAAAATACCGGAATTCAATTCTCGAATTTCAAATTTAACTCTACAGCTATAAATCATTTTTATACAAATCAATTTATTATAAATTTTCAAAATTTCAAATCCTTTCAAAACTGTTATATATATAGAATAACATTTCTTATTTGTTTTATATATAGGTATAAAATCCTTATCGAAAACATTTTCTTTTTATATATAGAATAAAATCATAGTTATCAAAATAATAATTTCGATATATAAAACAATTTCAAAAATGCAAACACACCCGATTTTCAAAGGATAATTTTAAGAAAGGATTTCAAAACAAAGATAGAGATTTGAATTAGAGGAACTCCAATCAATAGAATTCTGATTCGAAGATAGACTCGATCGAAGATGAGATAATTAAATTACAAAATAGAAGATGGATATACTTCTATTAATCGTGGGCAACCTTAACCGGTCAACCGTGACTTCAGGAATATAATCGATGCGGAATTCCAAAACAATCGACATTCGATCGCCTGAGATAGAATTTGGCATATCAAGATATAGCAGCATCGTAAACCGAGGATACAGAAATCTTCGGTGAATCAATGCCAATTGAAAAGGAGTTTTCACCCCTTTTACAAATCATTCAGTGGAGTTATGGAATACTCCAAAATCGAACGAATATAAACGAGGAGAGACAAGAATGAATTTCGGAACCGAGGGACATTCCAAAATTCAAAGGAAATCGAGTCAAAAAGGAAGAGATTCAACTCGAACGAAAGTGATTCTGTAAATAAATTTACCATATATGCTAAGTATTGCCTAGAGCCAAAGCTCTGATACCAACTGTGACGACCCGCTATTTTGGACCATTCAAATCGACAATAAAACCATACATGTCTAACTTGAATAATTCAAAATACCGAATTGTTAATTAAATTTGGCAAACTCAGCATAAACAGTAAATAAATAATCACAGATCACAGACACAGAGTAATAAAATACAGCGGAATAGATAAAGAATAGTAGTTCATGAAGCTACTATATACATCAGAGTTAGAAATAAAATACATCAGAATATCTCAGAATATCCCAGATGCAGCGAAGTCTCCAGTACGAGCAGATGACTTCTCTGAACCAATCAACTGGATGACTGAAAGGATAGATAGCTGGATCTTCAAGCAAAGCTCCAACTTCGAAGATGAGTCTCAAATGTTGTATCACTCATTCTGACCCAAGGGTAAAGCAAAACACAAAACACTCGAGTCAGGATTAACATTCTTATATAAATAAATCCAACTCAAGTGAAATATCAACTAAAATATAAATAACTTAAAGGATGTTTGGGATAACCATCCTCTAAGGGTCCATAGAACTATCTACAAGGTAGAAATATACACTATAACACCGTGGCCATTTCAACTTAATTTATACTTCAAACCAAATATCATTTTACTTCAATTATCTCTATATTTCCCAAAATAGTATTTTATATAATAAATAATTTATAAAGTAAAGTATCCAATTCCCTCAACTTAACAAATCGTTTCAACATCAACCCGACCTTCCCATTCAAATTAAATTCAATCTCAATTTATCAATTTAAATTCAACTCAATTTCTAAAATAACCACTTCAATTTTATCGATCTCAAATTCAGATTTGTATTCACAGAATACCCTTTATATTTCAATATATTTCAACTTTAAGTATTCAACGTTTCAACTAAATTTTATTCAATTTAGTTTTCTAAATAATATATTCAATTTTTGTTCAACCTAAATTTTCATTTAATTCAATTTAGTTTCTAAATAACAAATTCAACTATATTGATTTCAAATACATATCCGAATCTCAAAATAAACCATTTAAATTCCATTATAGTCAAAGCTTTAATATTTAAATGTTCAATGTAATAGTTTCATATAGATCTCGATTTAACCACATTTTATTTAGTCTTGAAATACTCCCTCATTAGATTCAATATCATTTAAGTAACCTTAAATTACATTTTACTCAATATTTTCTTTAATTTATTTAAACTTGAAATATTCATTAATCGCTTAAATCAAAAATCCAGTTGCAAAATCATACCTTTAAATTTCACATTCAAAAATTTCAAATCGATTTAATTAAATAAATCCTTATTTAAATACCATGTTTAATAAACCCAAATTTATCACCCAATCTAAATTATTCAACTTATTACAAAAAAATCTATTCGAAATATAGATTTACATAAATACTCAACCATATTATATGTATTAAATCAATCTAATTTAAATCAAATATTACGACTAAATCTATATATAAAATTTTCATTTATATAATATCTTAAGAATCAAATTTATTAAACCATATATTTCTTTCCAAAATTATAGGAATTATTTTCAAAATATTTATATGGACCAAAGGTGTCTGTATATATTTCCTATCATATAGTTTAGTGCTACGGATATTTATCATTTCAATCCGTACACTAAATATATATGGGTGGATATCATTTCATCTCGTAATCCCAAATTCAATTAAATGAAAATCGCTTGGGTTTATCATTTCAACCCATAACGATTTTCTCCTATTCTAAAGTCCGTTCGGGTATGTATCATTTCAACCCATAGTAATTTCTATACTAACAGGGAACTTGCAGAGTGATAACAGATATGAAAATAATAATAACAACAGGCATATATCATCAAAAATAAATATAAACAATACGATATGGTGTCATATCCCATAAGTGAACAGTTTACAGATAATAACATATATAACAATTTAAATAACTACAACCTCGTATTTCAATTATCGTTTCAACTGAAATCAAATTTAATAAATAAAAGAACGTTAATCGTGAGTGATTGCTCACCTTTCGAGGTTAGAGACGAACGAGAATGGATTGAGTTACGGATCCAAGCATAAATTCCAAAGCAAAGCAAAATTGGCACGAATTCGATCAATGCTGATAAATTGGAAATTGAGAACTATAATCAGCTTGAGATAGACAGAAATGGGATATCTATTTTATTATTATTTCTTTGAAATCGATATTTTAATTTAAGATAAATATTCAAATAAAATAGACACACATATAATATATTTAATCATAATATATCTATAACAAAACATACAATTCAATACTGTTATAAAATAAATTTCATGCAACACTACAAATATGAAGTGCGAGCTATTTGTCAACCTAAATGCAGACCAGTGTTTATAAAAGTATAGAACAAAATAAGTATATTATACCCCATATTAAAACATGCTTGGACAAAGAACTTACGCAAACTGTATATATATTTGCAAGCTATCCCCTCAATAACTTATTATACAAACTTATGTATGAATTATACTTGTATAAATTTTCATTGTTATAAACGGCAACAGACTGATTTCAAAATAGACATATCAGGTACTGTACCAATGTATGACTAAACTTATACCATCTTCATATACCAACTTCCATAATATAAATATATGTAACAAATAATTAAAATTACATATAAAAATTTATATATACACGCGATATATACAAGCGGCTACTACTTAATATAAAATATATTGTACTAATTTTTATTTTTCTTTTTATACTATATAATATATCTATACCACTTACAACATTACTTTAAAACACTGTATGTTAGAACGGTCACTGTCAATGAACTTTACGGAGAAGAATGATACAAATAAAACCCATGTACTTGTATAAACTTTCAACAATGGTATCTCACTTTATAAAACCCATTATAAAACCCAGTACAGTGAAACGTGGTACCCTTTTATAATATATATTGTAACTAGTGTATATGCATTAGAAAACTTTATACAAGAGAAGCAAACATCATACTGGAAAGAAAGATTTATAGTTATTTGCATATAGTCTATACTATATAAGTTCACAACTGTATATAATATAACTAAGGTATATATAAATATATATCACACCTGCATATAAAAAAAGGATGGGAAGGAGAGAAGTGGCGGTCGTCGGTGATTGTTTGAGCACAGGCTGGGCAGATCGGTGGCAGGGCTTCGAGACGAGGCCGAACAAGATGGGTATGGCGGCGGAGGTAGGAGGCTGAGGGCGCGGAGTTTGGTGGGTAGTCAAGGCGGGTCGCTGCTGGCCGGGGAAAAGATCTATGATGGTGGAGGAAAGAGAGGAGGGAAGCGGAGCAGAGGTGGATAGGGTCTTAAATTTCCAGTAAATAAAATTTGTAGAAGGAGAGAAAAATGGAATGGGAGAAGAAAAGTGGTCCGAGCTTTATAGAGATGATGAAAATATCAACTGTTTCAATATATTAAATACGTATACAAATTTGCTTGATTTTCGAAACAATAGTAACGGCTAAAAGGAAAAGAATAAAGAAGGAGAGAAGGAATAGATCTGAATTTAGGGATGAATGGTATACGAAGAGAAATTCTGAAATAAATTATATCCACTGTCGAAAGCATAAAGTGGGCAATTAAATGTAGAGCGAAAGAAACGGCAAGTCACCCATCTTTTCAGCTAAGAATAAATGCGATTTAATGGTTTGATTGAATAGCACGTTTCAAATTTGAAACGTAATAGGAAAAGTTAAGAAGGCACAATTTATGGTGTCGTTACAACGAACAAATTTATTGCTTCCATTGTACACCGGATCCCAAAATACAAAAATAAATATACTGTTGAGATCAGCACGACGAGGCGATCACAACGGTATACAGTTATCAGTGGTACAATCATCCGATCAAAAGTCGATGATCGGTACCAAAATGCTGCTAATTTGTCAGAAATAAGGTAAACGGACCAGTAGACGTCCGAATTTGAAAAAACTAAAGATGATGTTTCACTCAGAAGAGGATTTAGAAATTTCCTATAGAAAAATATTCAGCCTTGAAAATAAATTTATTATCAGCAATTATTAGCTAGCTTGAATTAAATAGAATTTCACAATGAAATAAACTTTGATAAAATTAATTGAAAATTTAAAATCTGCTATATTTAAATATACGTATTCTAAATACATGAACATTTTACTTTTAAAGATTTAATAAAAAAAATTTCACAAATATTCAATTAAATACGTTATAAAAATCAATTAAAAATTGTTAAAATTTTCCGGGTCGTTACACATAGGCAGAACTCTCAGATGTTCTGACACGGGCGAAGATTTATATTATATTCCCGATATGCATTTCAAACCAAGGGACAATATAACACATCAAATATGGGAGGAAGAAATGCCTAAATTCGCATCCAAATTTCTATGACCTAAGGCGAGACTTCTTACTCGAATGATCATCAACACTATCATTCCTTGCCTAGGTAGTCATGAGCAGACAACGGAGCTAGAACACAAAGCCTTATATGCTCTATTCAGCGGAACAAGGGTGAATTGGGCCAAATTTATATTTGACAAGCTCAAACATTTCTGGACTCGATCACGGCCATCGATTATCTACCCCACATTCATCATGAGACTTCTACGTGCTCACAATATCCCCTTCTACTTATTCACTTTTGAAGAAATTTCTCCAAAATATGCTTCCACGAAGTTTTTCACACTAATGCACCTACCGAAAAATCCTCTGGAGTTTATATCTTTTGAAGACTGGACGCAACGTCGTCAAGCCAAAAAAGCTGGGCCTCCACCTCAACCACACCATGAACCATCACAAGAGGTGGAACAACATCGTCAGACAACTCCTCCTCCTCCTACACCATTTAATTATACGAGCCACGACGAGATTTTGGAAACTCGAACATAGACAAATCCAAATGAAAGTATTCGAGATCTCACTCTCCAAAATCAACATATCTTGTCTCGAAATCAAAAAGTTTTGGCTAAGCGTATTGACAGCTTTGAAACATCTTTTGCCACACGCCTAGCCACAGTTGAAACATCACTTTCAACTGTATTATCGGTTCTCAAAGAGGTTCTTCAAAGGGTTCGTGGCCCTACACCCCCTTCCGAAGATTGGCCAACCCCCGTGCCTTCTCCTCCTTCGAAACATTCCAAACTTCTTGAGGAGAACGAACCTCTAGAACAAGCTCCGACATCTCCTGCAAAGCCTAGCTCTTCCAAAAAAGAAGATAAAGGAGATGATCAAGAAAAGGCTTCCCCGAAAGACTCATAGATTTTTAGGACTTCATAATATGTACAATTGAAAAAATCTATGAACGTACTCGATTACAATTATTAATGAATTTCTCTTTTGGTGTGTTATCTCTGTATATATCTTTATCTTACAACGAGTGGTCAATATTTTTACATTTAAAGAGTTAGATATCCTTTTTGATAATCCAAAGGGGGAGAAATAAAAAAATATATATATATAATAAGCACATATTCAGTGGGAGATTTATAAAATTATATATAAGTACATTGTATAGTTGTCATCATCAAAAAGATGGAGATTGTTAGGAAATCAAATCTATGGTTTCAATGACAACAACTATACAATGGAAATCGAATATGCATATATATTTCTATTTACAGGTACTTGCTAGAGTAACATCACTAGAAAGACAAGAACAAGGTTCAAAGAACATTACAAGAGACTACAAGTCGATAGAATTAAAGAAGCAGCAAGAAAGATACACAAAGCAGACATGCACAATTTTCAAACATCTGGGTGCACTAGCCAGACGTCAAAAAAAACCCTCTGGAACAACAAAATAGACAGGATCAGACGTCTGGCAGATGCACTCAGACGTCTGAAGACCACTGTATACAAAAAATATATAGAGTCAGACGTCTGATACAAATACCAGACGTTTGATTTTGAACTCGGAATTTATATTCAAATTTCAACTGCCACATTTGAAAATACATCTTCGCTTCTCTTCGCCACAACTCTTCATCATCAACAGAAGCAACTGTAGAAGCACTTGTTAATGGATGCAACTACTCAAGTAACCTCTCTACAACTATATATATCATCAATAATCAAAGAGAACAATCACCTTACTTACGTGTGCTCTTTACTTACATACTCTATTATATTCTTGATCTTCAGCAATCTATACTTGTATTTTACTCTTCCATATATTCAGTTCTTCACAATCAATACTCTCTAGATATATATTGGAAGCATTTGTACTTATTAGTCAATATCCGTGTTATAGAACACATACTTGACAAGAACAAGCTATTGTAACCAAGCCTATTCCTCCGGGCGAAGTGAGGGTGTTTGATAGTCAAATTCCGAAGGGGAGCTTTGGGACTGGACGTAGGACGGGAGGTGCGAACCAGTATAAAATCCTGGTGTGCTTATTCTATATTTACTTAGATTAATATTGTTTTAGTTACATCATATATTTTGCCTCAAATACTTGCATATACACTACACGATCCACCCTGTAGACTTTCATTTCCTTGAAGAAGGATGGAGAAGAGCAACCTTCTTTAAAGAGTGCAAAAGATTTGTCATCGTAGAAAGGTTGGAGATGGAGAAAATGTTCTTTGGGTGGAGGATGTTCTTAACCCAGACGAGCCACTTTTTGATGCGCCTCAAAATGGTCATTATACATTGTTCGAGTTGGTTGATGGTGATTTTGTAGTTTGGTCGGGTGTCGTATTTGTTGTTTTAAGCTTCTAAATATGTTGTAGTAGTGAAATTTGAAGTTGTCACAATGAACTTTGTAGAATTTGATATGTACTATTTCGTACGTTTGATGTTTTTTATAATTTGATGAATGTCAGTTTTGAAATTTAGTTTTGTGTTTTCTATTGTTATAAATTCGTATAGATATAGTTTAATGAAATACTATTAGATGCTGAATAAGATATTGTTCAACTATACCAAATTTGCAACACTTATAAGTGTTGCAAATTTTGTTATTTACCTATTTATGCGAGGAATTCCCAATGGTTATAACCGTTGAAAATTAAAAAATTCCCAAACCGTTGGGAATATGAAAATAGTCGTAGGTAATAACCGTAATTTCGAAAGGTTATAACCGTTTGAAAAGAAAAAATTCCCAACGGTTATAACCGTTGGGAATACAAAAATCCCCAAGGGTTATAACCGTTGGGAATACCAAAATTTCCCAACGGTTATAACCGTTACAAAATATGTTATAAAAATTATAACGTACCTGCTACCAACGGTTATAACCATTGGGAATTTGACTACCAACAGTTATAACCGTTACAAAATGACAATTCTGGTGTTGTGTTAGTTAACTATTTATATCATAACAAATGTTTCTATTATTATTATTATTAGTTTCGTTAACCAATTTGGTTGCAGGAAAAGATTTGCAAAATATATGTTTTGAAAAGGATATTAGTAAGGGGAAATTCGTTCTGCTAAGCGGTGTGGTCTCACTTAATATCAGTAAACCGAGATGTAACAGTATCATTCACACCAGACTTTATGTCTGACTTGAATTTTATGTTTTTCCCCTTAAACTCTCGGGTGCTCAAAAATTGATTTGAGTATTGAGGTTTTCAGGTTTTAGTAATTTTGGCGAATAAAACTTCCGGAGATGAGATGGTGGCTGACGGATAGCTATTCAGGAGTTGCAGTTTATTCTGTTTATTTCCGCTGTATGTATTAATTCAGATATGACTAAATAGACTCTGTCAACCAAGGGGGCAACATCATATTTCGCTCTTGACATATCTTGTAATGATTATATTTGATCTTTACCTAAAAACGATTATGTGATTATGTAAATTTGAATGTGGAACATGTTTTGAAAATGACATCAAAAATATTGTCATTTTGAGAAATCTATGATTTCGTTTCATATTCAAGTGTCTCTGATATTATGGATACCATTAGCATTACCGTATTTTATCATCATAAGTTAATACTATAGTTGACTGCAGCATTTGTAGCGCTTAGCTTTTGGCCTCCAGATACATGATTTTACAGGGAGGAGGTGGACAAGTTGGGGGGAGACGTAGGGAATTAATGGAAATATTTTGGGACGATGAAGTCGCATTTTCAACGATCTTTTTCAAGAGTGAAAAATTTACAAACCTCTCTCTCAAAATTTTTTTATATGCAATTTTTTCATACGTTAGTGAAATAAATAAATTTGATAGTGTTTTTATGGTTGTTTTTGTGTCTATTTTTAATTTTGTCCTAACCTCTCTTTTCATTTTATTTTATTTGATTCTTTTTTCTAGCTTAGTTATTTTCGCTTTGAGAAAGAACGAACACCAGAAAGAAACGAAGAGCATGTGAGAACAATGCAATGGTCAATTTATTAAGGCTATTTTGGTAAAAGGGTTTCACTAGCTTTTAAAATCAATAACGAAACTATAAGTTCTGTTGATATCGATGTTTTGTCATTTTTGAAACAATATAAGAGTGTCTACAAAAGTTCCACTTAAAATGATCACCATTCTGATAAGAACAAAGTCTAAGAGGAGTGCAACTTGCACTTCGGATGGTGGAGCCTTATGTAGTTAATAAGTACCGACGTAATGCAATGACCAACTATTAGTTTCCTAGTTCATCCATTTAATGTTATACCTTTCATGGATACCATAGAAATTGTAATACTAAATCAAGTAAGAGAAAGAATATTTTAATAAATATACAAAGAAGAAGAAATTTTTTGAAGTTCCTCAAAATTAATATTGCATGTACGATATGCATATTATTATAAAAATGAAGATTTCCCTTTCCGACTTAAACACCAGGTCATTGGTTGTTACAAACGTAACATAGGTTTTACTAATTCTAGTGTGGAATACAGTGAGAAACTATGGAATGCTTTGGGTGTCTCTTTTATTCAAACTTTGTTCTTCTTCTACTATCACTAAGAAGTCATTGTCATAGAGGTCAACATGCGTTCTCAATCAAGGTTACCCATTAAACAATTATTTTCTCTACTTTCATTTGTTAGATTAATTGTTAACAATTATTTTTTAAAATCAACAAAGATGATGATTGGGTGGAATTTCGTGTACTTATTTTATTTTCAGTTGGTTTGTGTGTTTGGAATTATCACCACCATCATTTTATGTTTGAATATTATTTCCTAATCAAAATTATGTATATGATTAATATAAGATATTAAGATATACTTCTGCAATCTATTTATCCTTTGCTAGGTTTTGTGCTATTAAGGCCGCCATTGGTAACCAAAATCAAAAGTGTTTTTGTTTATTTCGAACATGCTATAGCTTTTAAGAAGCTATAAAATAATTATAAATAAACAAACAACTAAATAATGTCAATGGCCACTAGTTTAAGTGGCAACTTGTCTAGCACTTTAGACGGGGGCTTTGGAAGTCATGGGTTTGAACCCTCGAGACTTCAAAATGGGAGTTTTTCTTGAATTAAATACCACTCTTGTTATCAAATAAAAAAGAAAAAAAAATTCAAATAGAAAAATATTAAATTATGTACTAAAAAGGTAGATATTCAAGTTGAAACAAAATGGGCATTTGAGTACAAAAACATAATGAAAATATAAATTTAACAATTCAATATTTGAAAATTTTGAATTTGAAAATTAAGTTTAGGGACTCAGATTTCAAGAATTAAATTTTGAAATCCAAAATTTAAATGATTCAAATTATGAAATTTGAAATGCCAAAATTTCAAATTAGGAATTTTAATTTTTTAATTTAAAAATTCAAAATTTAAAATTTTGAACTAGAAAACACATTATAAATTTCAAATGGTTGAACTTCGATTTATTTTTTTGGAAAGTTCACAATTTTGATTTGAGACTTTTAAATTTGAAAATTTGTAAGCTCAAATTTTGATATTTGAATTTTGAAAAATTGAAATTCTTATTCTTAGAAACCCAAAATTCTATAAGTTCTAATTTTAAAACTTGAAATTTTGAATGGTCAGATTTTGAAATATTGAAATTTGAATCTTAAGTTTCAAATTTTGAACTTTTAAAAAAATATCATATATTTGAAAATTCTTTAAAATATGAAACTCTGAATTTTGAAAATTTGATTTCTAAAATATGGATTTTGAATTAAAAAAAATTTGGTTCAAAATTTTAGGTTTCAATTCTTTATTTGTCGATTTTATTTTAATTTTCATCGAAATTATTCTATTTTTTAAATTCACTTTCTAAAGTCAAAAAGCAAAAAAATTGCCTTCTAAGTAAGTTAAAAATGAGACTTATGACAGTTGTTAAGTTTTTGTCCATCCATGTAAACCTTTCGAATTTTACTTCTAAAATACAGAAACAACAACAACAACATCGTTCAAATGAAATACGGCAAAAACATTGTATGATAAAGGATATAACATTGTAGGATATTAAGATTACATGGGCATGGGCTAATGGGAATACTCTAAACACTTGCTTGGGCTAAGGGTAAAAATACATGGTGAAGTCTATCCATATACCTTTATCCCTTCTGATTAGTCAAGTTTAGTTGAACAATAGCTCTAGTCTTTAAGATTTGCTTTTAATGCTAGTTCAGTGAAAGGTGAATTTTACATGCCCTCTATGCTCAAATTTCTTAGTTAGTTCCGTAATATATAAACTTGATTTAAATAATATGATAATACATGTAATACACACACACACATATTCTAATGATATGGTTAGTGTAAAAGCGAGCAAATCCGAATATGAAAGCATTTCCTTTCTTATTAGATATTTACATATGCTCCAAATAAAATGTACATTTCATCATCTCTACATAGAAAAAAGGACTATCAACCAAAACAAAGATAAACAACATTAAATCCATATATTTTGTTCCCGAAAGGAAGTGCATGATATATTACTTAGAACTGAATTCATAATTTGGTTATATAAAACTGTCTTCTAATATAAGCGATTTCAAAATATTCCCTTATTTAGCCAGCAGGGTTGACATAGTTGTTTGATGGTCTGAATTATGGGACCAAAGGTTACATGTGCGAACCTCAAAACTGATAACCATGTAAAAAATACCCATATTTGGTAAATACATATTTCCCTAGAGTTTACAAACAAGTTTGGTTCTTTAGGTGTGTGTGTGTATGGCAAGGATCCCTAGAGTTACATGTGCTCGTCTAGTTATATAATTCAACCATATGCTTCGAATTAAATTATATACTTTCTCTCACTTGTAGTGAGAAGATATACTATTTGACTTAGAACATGTGGCTGAATTCAAAGAGAATTTAAGTTGTAGCAAAAGTGAGGTGTAGCCTATGCTTGCTCAGATATATATTAAAAATAGGTTCATTTATTGTTATCCCATTTTTTGGTCAAAACTAGGATATCCATGTTGTGTGCGTTTCCACCACGACCGGAGCAAAAAGAAGCAAGCAAGCATACATAAGTCGAAGATTTCATTCATAACCCAAGTGCAAAAGCTCATTCGGTATTAAGAAGTTTAAGATTTCATTCGGCAAAGCCTTATTCGGCAATTCAAGCATAGGTGCCCATCCGGCATTCTCAACACCAGTTCATTCGGCATAAGCCTCACCGGACCAGAGCCACTCCACATCAATACCGAACCAAACCCACTTCCTACGTACCAAACCAAACCCACCTGCATGTGCATACCGGACCAAACACATGCCGATCCAACCTTCTCCCCACACTCCACCGGACCAGACCATCTCCTACATCCGGTCAACACTCCTAACACCGGACCAGGTTGGTACCGGACCAACGTCCTACCGGTCCAGCACCACACACTCAAGACCGGACCAAGCTTCGCCGAACCAGATAATTGCCAGTTCAGATTGCTTCAGCCCGGGCCCACCAGCAGCTATATACATCCAAGACCCCTGCCCCCTACCTGACTCTATAAATAGAGGGGCAGGGGTACAACAATGGCAGAGAAGTTTGGGAGCTCAAGCCTGGAAGGAACTCTCAAACAACTTTATATACTTGTAATCAAAGCTTTGTACTTGTAATCTAAAGAAAAAAAGGAGAATAACATATAAAGTGGACGTAGGCACGTTCTGACCGAACCACTATAAATCTGTGTGTCTTTTACAGTTTAGTCCCTGCTTTTTATATATTTGCATAAATCATCCAAATCACTAAATACAACATAAAATCAACCAACTCATACGACTTTGGGTGTTTGCGGCCATTTTTTACGCAAACATTTTGGTGCTTTCACTGAGAAGGACCAGCTCCCGCTACATCGGATAGAAGTTGAATTTGAAAATCTAAAGTTCAGATCTAAGAGTTATGACGAGACAAACAAGTAGAAGGCAAAGGCCAGAAAGAAGTGAACACCAAGGAAGTCAAGAGGCTTCCTCAGGAGGGAATCAAGCGTCGATCTTCATCACTAGGGATGAGATGGAGGCCATGATGAGAAGACAAGAAGAAATGATCCAGAACTTACTTCAACAAATTGGGCAAATTGGAGCACAAATCCAAGGAGCAACTGGGGTTCAGAACGGGGCAGGACCATCTGGCGCAGCACCAGAGCTAGGGGGCACTCACGCAGAGCATGTTGATCCGACCCCGGGAAGTGAGATGGGGGCATCCGAACCACTTGGTAGCAATAGAGGAATGAACGTTCAGCCAGGGAGGCATACACATGAAAACTCCCGCGGACTTGGGGGGCAGGTCGAAGGCAGTGAACGAGAACTACAGCTTGGAGACAATGACAGATTAGCAGAGATGGTTAGAAGAGCTATGAGAGGCGGTTTAGTAAACAGAGACTTGGAAGATGTAAACAGGAGTCCTTTTTCTTCTGCGATTAGGATGGCTAGAAACCCACCAGAATTCAAGCTACCATCATTGGACATGTACAACGGGAAAACGGACCCCACGGTCCACCTAACGAAGTATATGAGACATATGGAAGTGCTGGGGGCATCAGAGGAGGTTATGGCCCGGTGCTTTCCACTGTATGTGACGGACATTGCAGCGTTATGGTTTAGGCAACTGGAGAGCGGCTCCATAGGAAAATGGGCAGATTTAACTGAGAGATTCATGAGGCAATTCAGGGTTCATATTGCGAGACCCAAGAATGTGATGACTTTGGCAACCTTGAAACAAAAAACTGGAGAGACTTTGAGGAGCTTTCTAACGCGATTTAATGCGGCGGCAGCATCAGTGGATCGACCAGATCCATCTATGGTCATGATGGCAGCTGTATCTGGAATAGCTGGTAATACAGAATTCAAGAATTCATTAACCAAGGACCCGCCTATGAATCTGGGAGAGTTCTATCATGAGGCTGAAAAATTTCTGCGTTTGGAAGATGCTAGTGCAGAAAGAGAGGAAGAAGATGACGTTTACGCAATCAAGAGCGGAAACCCACCTGGAAAGGGTGCGGAGACTAGCAAAGGAAAAAGAAAGGCTGAGGATAATGATGACAGGACAAAGTGGCTACGAAGAGAGCCACGATTCACCACCTATTCAGAGCTGAATGAGAGTTTGGAACGGATTTATCAGGATACCAAGGGGCAGGTTCCGTACCGTAGACCAATGCGAAGGGATCCAACCTCTGACGAAAGAAAATCAGATAAGTTTTGTGTATTTCATGAATTGAATGGTCATAGCACTAATGATTGTAGGCATTTGAAGGACGAGGTAGAAGGGCATATCAGGAACGGTATGCTCCTTCAGTATGTGAGGAGGCGAACTCCAGCGGTGGAGCCAGAGCGACCGCCCTTTACGTCAGCTAGAGGTGACCCTGGATCAAGGCACCATTTGATTATCCATTGATTGCTTGATTAAAATCATGATGAACAGGTCGTAAGCCTCCACTAACGCAATTAAATCGTTTACACATGTACGAGATCGCGAACGATCTCCAGGCATGCTCTGAATGATCATTGACTGCTTCGGAGTGGGAACTTACACTTTGACATCCTTGCTTTGCTTTTCTTTTTCGATTTGAACATTTGAATTCTTCCTGTTTGGACATTTCTGCTGTAAGGTACTATTGCTTTAACATTTACAATTCTATGAAAAAATTATTTACTTGTATGCCCGTTGGATCGCGAACGGTCCACGAGCACCTATTGCATGGCAACGAACTGCCGAAGTCTTTGATTCGAAAAATTCCCCCAAACAATGACTCCAACACTGATAATATTAAGTCCCCCCCGGGCACACTCATTTGCCTCGAACGGCACCCGACTTCGAACAGTCACAATTCGCCTCGAACGGCACTCGACTTCGAACAGTCACAATTCGCCTCGAACGGCACCCGACTTCGAACAGTCACAACTCGCCTCGAACGGCACCCGACCGCGAACGGTCACAAACTCGCCTCGAACGGCACAACTCGCCTCGAACGGCACAACTCGCCTCGAACGGCACAACTCACCTTACCTCAAATGGCTCGATCGCGAACGGTCGTCATTTGAGATCCGCCACCTGATCACTGACTGTTACACCTTACCTCAAATGGCTTGATCGCGTACGGTCGTCATTTGAGGACCACCACTTGACCGCGCACTGTCGCACTTTATCTCGAATGACTCGATCACGAACGATCGTCATTTGAAGTTAAGCGCTTGACCTTGAACGGTCCCCACTCGACCGCGCACTGTCGCACTTTACCTCGAATGACTCGATCCCGAACGGTCGTCATTTGAAGTAAAGCGCTTGACCTTGAACGGTCACATTTCACTGCAGATGACTCGATCCCGAACAATCGACGCACGGATTTATGCGCTTGACCGCGCACGGTCGCACTTCACCTCAAATGACTTGATCACGAACGATCGTCATTTGAAGTTAGGCGCTTGACCATGAACGGCCGCGCTTCATCCCAAATAGCTCGATCCCGAACGGTCGTCATTTGGGGCCATATAAAATATCAAGCTCTTTACAGGTTGTCAACAGGATACGAACATCCAACTCATGGCATTACAAAACACGCCTTCCTACCGCAAGGCATATTTTGGGGGGCAAAGTGTTATCCCATTTTTTGGTCAAAACTAGGATATCCGTGTTGTGTGCGTTTCCACCACGACCGGAGCAAAAAGAAGCAAGCAAGCATACATAAGTCGAAGATTTCATTCATAACCCAAGTGCAAAAGCTCATTCGGTATTAAGAAGTTTAAGGTTTCATTCGGCAAAGCCTTATTCGGCAATTCAAGCATAGGTGCCCATCCGGCATTCTCAACACCAGTTCATTCGGCATAAGCCTCACCGGACCAGAGCCACTCCACATCAATACCGAACCAAACCCACTTCCTACGTACCAAACCAAACCCACCTGCATGTGCATACCAGACCAAACACATGCCGATCCAACCTTCTCCCCACACTCCACCGGACCAGACCATCTCCTACATCCGGTCAACACTCCTAACACCGGACCAGGTTGGTACCGGACCAACGTCCTACCGGTCCAGCACCACACACTCAAGACCGGACCAAGCTTCGCCGAACCAGATAATTGCCAGTTCAGATTGCTTCAGCCCGGGCCCACCAGCAGCTATATACATCCAAGACCCCTGCCCCCTACCTGACTCTATAAATAGAGGGGCAGGGGTACAACAATGGCAGAGAAGTTTGGGAGCTCAAGCCTGGAAGGAACTCTCAAACAACTTTAGATACTTGTAATCAAAGCTTTGTACTTGTAATCTAAAGAAAAAAGGAGAATAACATATAAAGTGGACGTAGGCACGTTCTGGCCGAACCACTATAAATCTGTGTGTCTTTTACAGTTTAGTCCCTGCTTTTTATATATTTGCATAAATCACCCAAATTACTAAATACAACATAAAATCAACCAATTCATACGAATTTGGGTGTTTGCGGCCATTTTTTACGCAAACATTTATTAATAACCAACAAATAAAGTACACTCATAATTCAATGCATCAATACACAAATGTTGTAACGAACCACCTTTCTTACTCCGAAAGACGAGCCATTAAGGGTAGAAGAAAAGGAAAGATAAGAAGAAATTACATAATCACGAAATCTCACCACGAATCAGAACAACATATAATAGATAACATAGGATATTACATAGTCATTTCCATAATAATAATACATCAGAGTCATTACATTACAACTTTCAACCGGACAATTATAACTACCAGTCCATAAAAAATACATAGATCATACATACATACACGGCGGAAAATAGAAATAATTAGCTAACGGTGAAGCCACCTGCTCCAGCTCCTCCAAAATGCTTCCGTGAAAAACCTGGATCACTTGGCTACTCATACAAATTTGAGTACCCAAGAGTTTTAGTAATAAAATAGAACTTCGGGTCAGACATGAGTCTGGTATAAGTAAACTCAAACAACTTAGTTTTACTTTTATAACGCTTTGAAAATCAAAGGTATCTCGTAAGACCACGCCGTACATAAACACAGATGAGTTTTTACCTTACGATAACCAAAACACTGTATACAGAAATACAGTAATATTATGATAATGTCTAGAGTTTTTAAGTAAAATAGAACATAGCTGAAATGTTTGCATCTCACATTCCAGCATATTTGGGTACAACTAAATCCATATGGCACTTATTGGAGAATGAATTCCATACAATGACTGGGGTACCGCCCATCACAGTACCCTCTAGATTTGTGTAACGAGGTCGAACCTATCAACCATTTTCAACACAAGACCGACCTATCCTTTACTGGATAGTACCGAATATGACCACCCTTCGGTTGGGGATCAGCAACCGTACCGAAACATACATAAGTAAATATCTAGATGGCAATGATCGTATCATAATGGGAGCGACCCACCTAGCCTTGTTGTATCTTCCCTGTTTTAGTCATTCCCGGTTGATGAGGTCTGAAGCTACGTCTTTACATTTTTTACGTATAGCACTTGCCTCTCCAAATGCTAACATTGTCTTTCAAATGTCAACACAACGCCAGCATTCATCCATGCAAGTCCTTTCGAGGATGAACGAACCGAATGCACTATTTCCACTACATCGGTTTTGGAATCACCCTCAGAATTGGTAGCAAATAGCTCTTGCCCTTCAAAGTCTTCATCTTGGACCTAGCCTTCACTATTTCCAATTCCATGATCAGTTGGTTCGAAGTGGTTTTCGGATAATAACTGTGATTCAATCTTGGTCTTTCTAAATCAACGTTCGATAATTTAAAAGTTCATGTTGTTTATAGTGGACAATTCCACTATTATGGTGTAAAGGTTTACATATGAACATACGTTCCATATGCTTATATCATCATGGCCTGCTTATCGAAATTAACTCTTATATTCATCATGTTCCCGAAATGCGGTATTTGTGATAAATACAAGTCGACTTACTTTCAATAAAATATGTCAACGTTTTATTGCAACTACTTTAATTCATTTAGCCACTTAATAGCATCGACAAGAAATCCTTTGGTTTAAAACAATTTACTTAAAAGAAAGTTGGTTAATAATAAATAACCGATAAAGTTTTGGAAGAAACTTTAAAATAAATAACCTTAGTTAAATCATAAGTTTTAAAACTCAATTAAACTTTAATTGATCTTAATTATATGAAACTTAAATCATAAATAACCCTAATTTATCTTAGTTAGGTCTTAATTATCTAACTAAGAATTAAACCTTGATTAAGCTTGTTTAAGTCAAAATTAAACCTTAGTTACATAAGAATTTAATGGAAAAAAATAAAATTATAATCAAATTTAATTAAATAGCATTCGTTTATAATTGATCTCTAATTAAGTAATAATTAAGTAGATAATTGCCCCTTTTATTTAATAATAATTAAATAAATAATTAACTCTAATTAAAATAATTAACTTGATTACGTAAAAATTAATTACTTTTTATCTTAATTAATCATCATTTACAAACCTCCTTAGTTAAAAATGATTAACTTAGTTAATTAATTCTTAAACTCTAATTACTTAATTGATAAATTAATAGTTATCGTAATTAATAAATTAAATTAATTATTAAATGAAATTTTTTTTAACTTTTTTACTTACTTAATTAGTTTGAAATGAGTTTTCAAAAACAATAAAAAAGAAACACTTTAAAATTTGAAATCGTGAAATTTTCTAAACTGCATCCATAGCGACTATCACTGTGAGTGCAGTTCGCTAGAATTGATTTATGGGTGAAAACCTCACTTTAACTCTAGCTACTATATATTTTGAAAGACAAACGGAAGGGTTTTGGAAACTTAAACAAAAGGTGAAAATTTGAAAAACATTTATTAAATCCAAAACTAGAAAACAAACTTTTGTTTTCAAATCGGATCACAAGTCCTTTGCGACATTTAAAGGTGTTAACTTCATAATCGTTTCATCACATACACTTGGTTTTGGTTACAACCATCATAACATAAACCAAAGGTCATAGATTTATAACCAAACATATCAACATATCATCTCAATCACAAATCCAAGCTCAATCACAAACTTGTAATACATATATCATCAAATCCATATGATAATTCAACCAACATATTTTACGACAACCTTGTCCATACATACCCAGTTGTTTTCTTTTCCAAAAATAAGAGTTTATTTATCGAAACTTTTCTAACTCAAGGCGAACTTTTGCTAATACTTGAATATGAGCTAATACTTGGTCTTGACTTGCAAAAATGGAGTTGTTGAGTGGCTAAGAACCAAGATTGAGTTCGGCTAGTGGTGTTTGGGCTCGGCTATGTGGAGTTTGGGAGGATGGTGCTTGTATTTTGGAAGAGGGGGTGTTGTAATATGTGTAGAAGTGATTTTAAGCGGAAAATAAGTGTTTTTTCTTAAATTAGAAAATATGAAGAGATGCCATGAATATATTCACAAGCTCTTAGGAAATTTTTAAAGTGAGGATGGAGATTATAAAATGAGAAATATGAGAGGTAAGGGGTATATATCGACTTAGGAAAATATTTTGAAATATAAAGTGGTTATAATTAAATATGCATACATGCATGCATCTTCATTCCCCCTCCACCATTTTCGTCCTCACCATGTACACCCCCCCTTCCGTTATGCACTATTCATGCCATGCTCCATGTACTTTGTGTTGAAAAAAATATTTTTATATGATAATGTCTATGTACTTCTTTTATTAATAAAATCACACACACACACACACACACTCTTAAGTGAGAAAATATGTACATGCATATATACATGTACACACCATGTTAAGATAGTTGGTAGTGTGTGCATGTGTGTTTACAATAGTGCTATGACATTTTAGATAACTTTTAATCGATGAAAAATCAATATTTCAAAGAATAATTTCCAGTCACATTTCATATGTTTTTTCTAAACTATATATATTGGTAAACAAAATTTGAAAATAATTTTATCATCATTAGTTATTATTAAAAATAGTATTATTTGTTGATACAAATTGATTTATTTATTTTTTAAAAATATAATTAAATATTCATTTATTTATCGATTAAATTCTGGGTCGTTACACTCTCTCCCTTAAAAGAATTTCGTCCCGAAATTAGGAAACAATGAGATAATTCAAACTACGCGAAAAGTTATATATTCATATCAAAACACATACAAAGACATACACTATGCATCCATAGCAAACATGCGTACACTATACATACAATCTACGACTAGCTATCCTAACAACAACTCGGAATAGGCTTTTTTCATACGATCTGCGGTCTTCTAAGTGCAGTCTCTTGTATCCTCACTCCACTAAATCTTAACCAGTCGCACCACCTTGTTACGCAACCTCTTTTCCTCTTAATCCACAACATAAATTGGATGTCTAACCATTGCCTGGTTCGATTCTATCTTCAATTTCTCTTGGACCGATGGCTGCACAATCAAAGATGGGTCATGAACATATTTCCTCAAATGAGACACGTGGAACACATTATGAACACCTGCCAATCTCTCTGGCAACTTGACCCTATAAGCAAGTGATCTGATCCTCTCAAGAATACGGAAAGGTCCAACATACCTTGGAGCTAACTTTTCAGCTTTTCCAAATATAACACTCCTCTTATTGGCGAAATCTTTATAAACACCAAGTCTCCCACCATAAATTCCAAATCTCTCTGCCTCTTATCAGCATAACTCTTTTGGCGATCTTGGGCTTCCTTCGTTCTTTTCTTAATCACTGTAACTTTTTCGATAGCTTCTCGGATCATGTCCAGCCCAATTACTAGTCTATCTCCCGTCTGAACCCAACATGCCGGTGACTTGTACGGTCTTCCATATAAGGCTTCATAAGGTGCCATAACGATGCTCTCTTGGAAACTATTGTTATAGGAGAACTCAAATAAATGCAAATGATCCTCCCATGATCCACCAAAATCCAGAATACATGCTCTCAAGAGATCCTCTAGAATCTAATTCACTCACTCCGTTTGTCCGTTTGTTTGGGGGTGGCATGCTTCGCTTAAGCTCAACTTTGTTTCTAGAGTTGTTTGCAATGCCTCCCAAAATTGACAAACAAATATGGATCTCGATCACTTACGATACTCACGGGAACTCTATGAAATCTTATTATCTCACTCATAAAAATTTCAGCTAAAGAAGCGGCGGTCCTTATTAGTTTTACCGGAATGAAATGTGTGCTCTTCGTTAGCCAATCCACGATAACCCATACTCCTTCGTTCCTTTTATGGTTCTGGGTAAACCATCGATAAAATCCATTGATATCATTTCCCACTTCCAATTAGGCATCTCCAAGGGTTGTAATAGTCTGATGCCTTCTGATGATCGCCTTTGATTTGTTAACAGCTCGCACACCTGCTTACAAATACAGAGATGTCTTTCTTCATTCCCGGCCACCAGAAAATGCTTTTCATGTCTTTGTACATATTGTGAACTCCTGGATGAATACTTAACTTAGATTTACGACATTCTGACAAAACTTCCTACTTCATTCCATCCACATGTGGAACACACAATCGTTTGTTCATCCTTAAAACACCTCGACTATCCATCTCAAAATCCGAACATCTAACTCTTTTGACTCCTTGAATTAACCCTTTCAGTATCTCATCCTTTCTCTGATTTCTCTTAATCCTTTCCTGAAGCAACGGGTAACCTCCAAGAGAGTCAAAACAGCATTCTTGCTTAAAGCATCTGCCACCACATTAGCTTTCGTCATAAGCCACCAGGAACTCCAACCACCTTTGTTGCCTCAAGTTCACATCTTTTCGAGTAAAAAGATACTTCGGAGATTTATGATCCATTAAGAGCTCGAGTTTTTCACCTAAGTAAAGAAAGAAATTTTCTCCTAGAATCTCTAAAGATTAGAAAGAACTAAGAGAGATAGAAGGATTCTTACCCAACAAGTAGTGCCTCCACATTTTCAATACAAAGACAACAGCCAGCAACTTCATGTCATGCGTATCATAATTCTTCTCGTGAGGCTTCAACTGTTTGCTTGCATATGCAATCACCTTACCATGCTGCATCAAAACAGCACGTAGTTCCACTCCACAAGCATCTGTGTAAACCATGTATCCACCATTTCCATTTGGAACAACCAAAAATGGGGCATTGGTAAGGCTCTTCTTCAGTTCAAGAAATGCTTCTTCACACTTCGAAGTCCATACAAACTTCTCCCCCTTCTTAGTCAGTTTTGTCAAATAGGAGGAAATCCTAGAATATTCTTGAATAAACCTCCTACAGTTTCCAGCCAAACCTAATAAACCGCGAACCTCGATAGAAGTCTATAGTCGCTTCCATTCCTAAATAGCTTCCATCTTCATTGGATCCACTGAAATACCCTCTCCTGTCACAATAAGTCATAAGAATCTTACCTCCAATTTTCAAAAATGGCACTTAGAAAATTTCGCCTTTAGGACATGTAATGTCACCAATACCACTTTCAAATGATGTTTATGCTCTTCCTAAGATTTGGAGTAGATAAGGATGTCATTGATAAGAACTAACACAAACTTATTAAAAACATCTCTGAAAACACGGTTTATGGGGTCTACAAAATATACAGGTGCATTGGTTAGCCCGAAAGGCATAACCAACCACTCAAAGAAACGGTCCGGACCCTTAAACGCAGTCAAGGGCATACTATCTTCAGCAACCCTAAACCGATGGAATCTAGTAACTAGATCCATCTGAGAAGATGATGCAGCACGAGATGGCATGAGAGGGGGGGAATCGACACATACCTTAATTCGCGATCGGCCATCACCAATGCTCCACGACTTAACTCATATCCCATCACCGTCTACCGCGACTTATCCCATCACCGTATGCCGCGACCTAACTTCACCAACACCGCGACCTAACACCAAACCTCCTATGTCGCTACGCGACTTAACCCCAACCCCGCGACCTAATACCATACCTCCTATGTCGCTACGCGACTTAACCCCAACCCCGCGATCTAACTCCAACACCATGCCTCTTACGTCGCTACGCGACTTAACCCCAACCCCGCGACCTAACTCCAACACCATGCCTCCTACGTCGCGACTCAAAATTAGGTCGCGAACGACCTATTCCAATTCCCTAACTCGCGAGTTTCCTCCCCCCTCTATATGTCGCGAACGACCTATTCCAATTCCCTAACTCGCGAGTTTCCTCCCTCCTCTATATGTCGCGAACGACTTATTTCAATTCCAGTAAGTCGCGATCAATCTCCTCTGGGTCGCGAGTTTCTGGCTTCCTTAGGTCGCGCACGAGATACTCCAGAAGGCGAACGACATATGCAATTCCACCATAAGTCGCGTGCAGCCAATTCCATTAAGTCGCTCTTTCTCCTTTCTTAAGTCGCGAAGCTCCAGAATATCTTTCCATAAGTCGCTGCCGATTTTGTTTTAATTCGTTGCTTGTATTTCCTTATGTCGTTTGTTTGTAAACCGCTTGTGTTGTAATTTTCTTAAGTCGTGTGTTGAGTTGTAAGCCTATAAATAGGCAAGTCGTGTCATTTGTAAGGTGGTTGAATTTTGAATAGAATTTGTTTGTGAAGCTTTGTGCCTCCGTTAAAATTGGTAGTTGAGTGTAACCTCCTATCTCCATCTTCGGTATTCGAGTGCGCTCGAATCAACGATTTTGAAGCCGATTCACGGAATCTTGTGCGCAAGATCGACGTCGAAGAATCATAGATCTTTTAACACGGTATCGTGCGTGATCAACGTGTTAAAGATAGCTAGAATCCGGTATCTCTTGAGATCAACGGATTTGGGCATTTGGGTATTCTTAAATCCATCGATTTATCATCAATTTACCGATTATTTCCGCTAATCGTGTGAGATCCTGAACGGATTCGATTTACATTGTCGAATTCGCTTCCCATGCTGCATCAGTTTGGTATCAGAGCCAGATCGCAAGGAGTTTGCATCATTTGGAGACTTGGGTTTCGAGAATTTGAAGTTTGGAAATCGGATTTGCCATTGTTGAGAAATTTGGTGTTCATCGTGTTCATCGTGAAGTTGCAACAAGTTGGGAGTTTCGATCCATCTCACTTTGGATCAAAGTTCGGAAAGTGTTTGAATTTTTTTTGAAGTTTGTTTGAAGTTCAATCATGCCACCGAGACGAGCTCAACGTCATCGCAATATTAATGCTTTGTATGGAAGAGAAGAGGCCGATGAAATGGAGCAACGAATCAACGAGAGTTTCACTGAAAAGTTGAATGATGGAATTGGTCGATTAGAGAGAATGATGCTTGAAATGAATCAAAATCGAAGAAGGGTTTCACCTGAATCGAGCCATGGGAGAAGTAGAGTTTCACCACATTCATATCGGGAGAGAAGAGAAGATCATGATTGAAGAAGTGTTGATAATCATAGTAGGAATGATGATGATCGTGAAAGGAGGAATGAAGATCGGAGGAATGTTGGTGGTAGAAGCGGAAGTGGTAGAGATGTTGGTGGGCGTGAACAACAACGTTATACATCAGATTTTGAGGAGGACTTTGATGGAAAAAGAGGAAGTGCTCATGTCCGAGAATGAGATCAGGGACAACTTCAGTATCGGGATGTTGATGATGATCGACGTTGGAAATCAGGGATGAAGACAGAAATTCCGGAATTCAAAGAAGGAATGATTGCAGAGGAGTTTCTGGACTGGTTATCTAATGTAGAAGAAATTTTTGACTTTAAGAAGGTTCCGAAGCATCGGAGAGTGAAGTTAGTTGCTACAAGGCTGAGGGGGAGAGCTTTGGCGTGGTGACAGCAAACTAAACTTACGAGGGAGAGAATGGGGAAGTCAAAGGTTGTTGCTTGGGATAAGATGAAGAAGATGATGAGAGCTACATTTTTACCTTACAACTATCAGTCACTCATGTACCAGAGATTGCAGAATCTAAGGCAGGGGACAAAGTCAGTTAATAATTATGCAGATGAATTTTACCAACTCATTGCCAGGAATGATATAATGGAGACGGAAGAGCAGCTGACTGCTAGGTTTGTTGGAGGGCTGAGGATGCAGATCCAGTATATGGTTAATATGTTTGATCCAAGATCTGTGGCGGAGGCACATCAGAAAGTGTTGGCTTGGGAGAAGCAGGGAAGGCGAGGAGGCGGTGTGTTTACTAATTCCAACAATCAAGTGAAGGATGTTAGTGGAAATTCTAATGTTCCTAAACCTGTCAGTAAGCCCGTGGTGAAGGAGGGTGAGAAAGCGAAGGTTAACAATGGGTTCAAATGTTACAATTGTCAAGAGATGGGTCACAAAAGCAATGAATGTCCAAAGCCTAAGAAGCGGGTGATGGTTGCAGAAGCTGAGGATGATGAGGAAGATGCAGAATGTTCTAATTCATTACCGGTTGAGAAGACAGACTTGTTGTCGGGGGATGAAGGGTATTCATTGATGATGAGGAGGTCTTGTCTAACACCGAAACAGGAGGATGAAAATAGCTGGTTGAGGAATAACATTTTTCAGTCTACATGTACTATTCTAGGGAGAGTTTGCAAATTTGTTATTGATGATGGGAGTTGTGACAATATTATCTTTACAGAAGCGGTGAAGAAGCTGGAGTTGAAAACTGAAAAGCATCCTAAACCGTACAAGTTAGCATGGTTGAGGAAGGGTGGTGAGGTGAAAGTTGGACGAAGGGCTTGTGTGAATTTTTCGATTGGGAAGAAATACGAAGATGAAATTTGGTGTGATGTTGTAGACATGGATGTGTGTCATCTGTTGTTGGACAGACCATGGCAGTTTGATAGAGCAGTACAACACGATGGTCGTGCTAATAGCTATAATTTCGTGTTTGAAGGTACTAAAATCACTTTAGTTCCCAAGAAGCAACAACAGAAGGAAAGCAAGTTGGAGGAGATTGAAGAACTAAAAACTCTGTTGACTTTGAAGGAGTTTGTTAAGGAAGTTGAAGATGAGCCCGAAGTCTTTTTGTTGATTGGACGAGAGAGTAGTAAAGTGGTTGAAGTTCCTGAAGAAGTAAAACCAGTGTTGGAAGAATTTAACGATGTATTTCCTGAAGAGTTACCAACGGAACTACCACCGTTGAGGGATATTCAACATCAAATAGATCTTGTGCCAGGAGCTGTGTTGCCACATCGACCACATTATCGTATGAGTCCCAAGGAACATGAGGAGTTGCGAAGGTAAGTGGAAGAATTACTAGAACAAGGGCATGTGCAGGAAAGTCTAAGTCCTTGTGCGGTTCCAGCCCTGTTGGTGCCGAAGAAGGATGGAACATGGAGGATGTGTACCGATAGTCGGGCGCTGAATAAGATCACTGTGAGGTACAGATTCCCAATGCCCATATTGGATGATTTGTTGGATCAGTTGAGCGGGGCTACTATCTTTCCGAAGATTGATTTGAAGAGCGGTAATCATCAAATTCGAATTAGACCTGGAGATGAATGGAAGACAGCTTTCAAGACAAGAGAAGGGTTGTATGAATGGCTGGTTATGCCGTTTGGTCTTTCAAATGCGCCAAGTACGTTCATGCGGGTGATGAATCAAATCTTTAGACCTTTTATCGGGAAATTCGCGGTGGTGTATTTCGATGATATTCTGATATACAGTGGAAGTCCGGAGGAACACTTGCATCATTTGAAAGAAGTGTTGATGGTACTACGACAGGAACAATTTTATGCCGCAACGAAGAAATGTGTGTTTATGGCAAGGAGTGTTTTATTTTTGGGATATGTTGTATCAGAAGAAGGTATCCAGGTGGATCAGAATAAAGTTGAAGCAGTCAGAAACTGGCCACAGCTGAGGACAATTACAGAAGTGAGAAGTTTTCAGGGGCTAGCGTCATTCTACCGAAGATTCATTCCACACTTCAGTAGCGTGATGGCACCGGTTACTGATTGTATGAAGGGAAACAGTTTTCTGGGTCGGAAGAAGCAGGGGTTGCTTTTGAACGAATCAAAGAACTTTTGACGACAGCCTCAATTCTTGTTTTACCAGACTTTCAGTTGTTATTTGAGTTACACACTGATGCTTCTAAGGTTGGGATTGGAGGGGTGTCGAGTCAGAATGGGCGTCCTATTTCATATTTCAGTGAAAAGCTATCAGGAGCGAAGATGAGATATAGTACGTATGATGTGGAATTCTATGCCGTTGTACAAGCTGTTAAGCATTGGAGACACTATCTATTTCAGAAAGAGTTTGTTCTTTATACTGATCATGAGGCGTTGAAGCATATGCAAGGGCAGGACAAGATTTCAGCAAGGCATGCATCGTGGGTTGCCTATTTGCAGCAGTTTACTTTTGTCGTGAAATACAAATCAGGGGTGACAAATCGGGTAGCTGATGCTTTGAGCAAGCGGAGTCATTTATTGACGACAATGAAAGTTGAGATGACAGGTTTTGAACTATTACCCGAGTTGATTGAAGAAGATCCTTACTTTATGAAATTTGTTGAAAAAGTCAAGGAGGGAAGTGCTGATGAATTTGTGTTGGTGGATGGTTTTCTGTTTAAAGGAAATCGATTATGTATACTAGAGAGCAGCCTGAGAATGAAGATTATCAAGGAGTAGCACGAGGAAGGACATGTAGGACGGGATCGCACATTACATTTGATTTCTCAATCTTACTTTTGGCCGTCAATGAGGAAAGAGGTTGAAAGGTTTGTGGAAAGATGTCATATCTGTCAGGTTTCGAAGGGAACAGCGACCAATGCAGGATTATATATACCGTTACCTGTACCAACAAAACCTTGGGTTGATGTGAGTATGGATTTTGTTCTGGGGTTGCCTCGAACTCAAAGGGGGAACGATTCCATTTATGTGGTGGTTGATCGATTTTCGAAAATGGCACATTTTATAGCCTGTAAGAAGACAGCGGATGCAGTTCGAGTGGCTCAATTATTCTTTAAAGAGGTGTATCGATTGCATGGTTTACCAGAATCTATTGTTTCTGATCGAGATACCAGATTTCTAAGCCATTTTTGGTTGAGTTTGTGGAGGATGGTTGGAACGAAGCTGAATTTTAGTAGCGCTTATCATCCGCAGACAGATGGGCAAACAGAGGTGGTGAATAGATCGTTGGGAAATTTGTTACGATGTCTTGTGAAAGACAATTTGAAGAGTTGGGATTTGAAGTTATGTCAAGCTGAATTTGCTCACAATCATGCAATTAACCGAAGTACAGGTTTCAGTCCATTTCAGATTGTATATTCAAGCTTACCAAAGGGACCGCTGGATTTGACAATAGTGCCACAACCGAAAGAGACAGTTAAGCGGGCTGCTGATTTTGTTGATGGGTTGACGGAATGCCATAGAATCGTTCAGGAACGATTGGAGAAGACAAATGAGAAGTATAAACAAATGGCGGATAAGAAACGAAGAAGTGTTGTCTTCAAAGAGGGAGATTTTGTATATGTCGTTTTGACGAAAGATCGTTTTCCGGTTGGCACTTACAACAAGTTGAAAGCTCGGAAGATTGGTCCAGTGGAAATCTTAAAGAAGATAAATGATAACGCGTATAGGTTAAGGTTGCCGGAAGAGGTTCATACTTCTGATGTTTTCAATGTCAAACACTCAATACCGTATTATGGGGAAAAACTCATTGAAGAAGAGGAGAGCGTGAATTCGAGGTCGAATTCTTTCCAGCAAGGGGAGGATGATGCAGCACGAGATGGCATGAGAGGGGAGGAATCGACACATACCTTAATTCGCGATCGGCCATCACCAATGCTCCACGACCTAACTCATATCCCATCACCGTCTACCGCGACTTATCCCATCACCGTATGTCGTGACCTAACTTCACCAACACCGCGACCTAACACCATACCTCCTATGTCGCTACGCGACTTAACCCCAACCCCGCGACCTAATACCATACCTCCTATGTCGCTATGCGACTTAACCCCAACCCCGCGACCTAACTCCAACACCATGCCTCTTATGTCGCTACGCGACTTAACCCCATCCTCGCGACCTAACTCCAACACCATGCCTCCTACGTCGCGACTCAAAATTAGGCCGCGGACGACCTATTCCAATTCCCTAACTCGCGAGTTTCCTCCCTCCTCTATATGTCGCGAACGACCTATTCCAATTCCCTAACTCGCGAGTTTCCTCCCTCCTCTATATGTCGCGAACGACTTATTTCAATTCCAGTAAGTCGCGATCAATCTCCTCTGGGTCGCGAGTTTCTGGCTTCCTTAGGTCGCGTGCGAGATACTCCAGAAGGCGAACAACATATGCAATTCGACCATAAGTCGCGTGCAGCCAATTCCATTAAGTCGCTCTTTCTCCTTTCTTAAGTCGCGAAGCTCCAGAATATCTTTCCATAAGTCGCTGCCGAGTTTGTTTTAAGTCGTTGCTTGTATTTCCTTATGTCGTTTGTTTGTAAACCGCTTGTGTTGTAATTTTCTTAAGTCGTGTGTTGAGTTGTAAGTCTATAAATAGACAAGTCGTGTCATTTGTAAGGTGGTTGAATTTTGAATGAAATTTGTTTGTGAAGCTTTGTGCCTCCACTAAAATTGGTAGTTGAGTGTAACCTCCTATCTCCATCTTCGGTATTCGAGTGCGCTCGAATCAACGATTTTGAAGCCGATTCACGGAATCTTGTGCGCAAGATCAACGTCGAAGAATCGTAGATCTTTTAACACGGTATCGTGCGCGATCAACGTGTTAAAGATAGCTAGAATCCGGTATCTCTTGAGATCAACGGATTTGGGCATTTGGGTATTCTTAAATCCATCGATTTATCATCAATTCACCGATTATTTCCGCTAATCGTGTGAGATCCTGGACGGATTCGATTTACATCATCGAATTCGCTTCCCACGCTGCATCAGAAAATACCGTAGCTCGATGAAGTTGATCAAAAAGATCATCGACACGGGATAAAGGATACTTGTTCCTAATTGTCAGTTTATTCAACTCCTCATAATCCCCGCACAACCTTAAAGATCCATCAGACTTAGCCGCAAACAACACAGCTGATCCCCAATTTGAATGACTAGGTCTAATCAATCCTCTTCTTAACAAGTCATTGGTTTTCTTTTTTAATTCATCTACTCTTTCAAAGTCGTCCTTCTCTTAGGTTGAACCACGGGTCTTGCATGGGGGACTAAATCAATACGAAACTATATCTCTCGGTGCGAAGGTAAGCTATTGACTTCTTCAAACACATCCGTAAAATCCTCAATAGATTATATAGAACTTAATTCATCTTGGGATGATTTCAAGGCATACAAGAAACTACACATTAATACCAGGATTTTCGCATGATATTTTAGCAATTCTTCCCAACTTAGTTTCTAATGATACAGTCCTTTCAGCACAATCTAAGATTGCTCCATACTTTGATAATTAATCAATACAAAGAATAATGTCAAATCCTTTAAAGTCTAAGACAAACGGGTCGCAAGAAAAATGATAAGAAAGGTAGGAAATTGACACATTCTTACAAATCATATCCACATATGTTACACCACCTATGGAGTTAGACACACACACAAGGTATTCTACAATACTCGAAATAAGATAAAATTTATCTATTGATTCTAAAGAGATAAAACTATGAGAAGCACCAATACCAACCATGCATGAACAAAAATACCATTAATAGTAAGGTACCTTTAAGGACGCCTTTCCCCATCACATTCGTTGAAGTAGACGGTTCATTCTTAATGGCGTATACCTTAGTTGGCTGCACCTTCATGAGTGGGCAGTCTTTAATCATATGGTCGGGCTGATGACAATTGAAACAAAACGACTTCAGGATCATTTGAGAGTTGGGTCCACTTTATGGCTCAGGAGCTTCACGGTTCGGACAGGACCTTGAAATATGACATTTCTGCTTGCAAAGCTAACAACTAATATTCTTGAACGCTTTCCCTATTCTCTCCTAGACTGAGCTTCCCTTTAGTTGAATTTTTACCACTCGCATTCCAGTTGGTGCTACTGGAGCATGCTTCTTCTTTTCCAAGGCCTTGTACCTTAGAGTCATATCAACTAAATCCACAAAAGCACTCTTTACGTGAACAGTCATTCTCTCATGGTATTCTTTCCTCATACCCAAAACAAACATCTCATTTTTCTTTAACGGAGTGTTGGTCGATTCCAGTCCAAAACAAGATAACTCGATTAACTTTGTCTCATATTTGATACAGATAAATCCCCCCGCTTCAAATTCATGAAGTTCTTGTACATCTTGCTCCTTCCTACCGTTGGCAAGAGTTGATCCTCAAAAACTTCTTTAAATCGAGCCCATGAAAACTCTTCTTCTGGATCATTTACAGTAAGAGAGTCCCACTAAGCTGCTGCTCCCTCTTGCAATTGCCATGCTATTAAGAACCTTTATTGTTCATCTGATAAGTTGAGACCCTTAAAAATCTTTTCACAATATCGTAACCAAGCTTGCACTTCCATGATAGACTCGGTCCCTTTAAACGGTTTTCCTCCTAAATTGGTGTAATTCTTGCATAAAGTTGCAAAATTCACTCTTGCTGCTCTAGCGTTGCCTCTTCAGCGATCCGAACTCTTTCAGGATTTGGGGTTCGACCATTTGTAGTCGTAGCGCTACCTACTCCCCTACCTCGTCAACCTCGATTACTCATGTCTTATTACCTGAACATAGTAAGATAATTCTTAGAATATTTGAACGAGATAAATCTTGAAAGAAGGGTATTAATCAAACATATCAAACTGATCTATCTACCAATATATATATATATATATATATATACACACACACACATATACATATATATACACACACACATATATATGAATAAAAATTACAAATACACACTCTCAAAGTTGACCCCAACCTAAAGGCTAGGTGTTTCACTTAACCTAAGCTCTGATACCAAAATTGTAACGAATCGTCTTTCTTACTCTGAAAGACGAGTCATTAAGGTTAGAAGAAAAGGAAAGATAAGAAAAGACTACACAATTACAGAATCCCACCACGAATCAGAATAACATATAATAGATAACATAAGATATTACATAATCATTTCCATAATAATACATCAGAGTCATTACATTACAGCTTTCAATTGGACAGTTATAACCACCTGCTCATTAAATATATAGATCATACATACATACATACACGGCGAAAAATAGAAATAATTAGCTAACGGTGAAGCCACCTACTCCAGCTCCTCCAAAATGCTTTCGTGAGAAACCTAGATCACTGGCTACTCGTATAAATTTGAGTAGCCAAGAGTATTAGGAAAATAAAAAAATAAAACTCTTGATCAGACATGGATCTGGTGTGAGTAAACTCAAACAACTTAGTTTTTACTTTTATAGCACTTTGAAAATCAAAGATATCTCGTAAGACCACCTGCACATAAATACGGACGAGTTTCTATCTTACGATAACCAAACACTATATATAGAAATTCAATGGTATTATGATAATGTCTAGAGTTTTCAAGTAAAATAGAACATAGCTAAAATGCTTGCATCTCACACTTCAGCATATTTGGGTACAACTAAATCCGTACGACACTTATTGGAGAATGGATTCCAGACAATGACTGGGCTACTGGGGTACCGTCCGTCACAGCACACCTCTAAGTTTGTTTACCAAGATCGAACCTATCGACCCCTACCAACACAAGACCGACCTATCATTTACTGGATAGTACCGAATATGATCACCCCTCGATTGGGATCATCAACCGTACCGAAGCATATATGAGTAAATATCTAGATGGGGGTGATCATACCCTAATGGAAGCGACCCACCTAGCCTTGCTGCATCTCCCGTGTTTTAGTCATTCCTGGTTGCTGAGGCCCGAAGCTACGTCTTCACCTTTTTACATATAACAATTCCCTCTTAGAATGCTAGCATTGTCTTTCAAATGTCGACACAATGTCAGCATTCATCCATACAAGTCATTCAGGAGATGAACGAACCATAGACACTATTTTCACTACACTCATTTTGGAATCACCCTCAGAATTAGTAGCAAATATCCCTTGCAGTTCAAAGTCTTCATCTTGGACCTTGCCTTCACTATTTCCAATTCGATGTTTAAGTTGGTCTGAAGTGGTTTTCGAATAACAAATGTGATCCGATCCAGGTCTTTCTAAACCAAGGTTCGATAATTTTAAAGGGATAAGTTATTTATAATGGACCATTCCACCATTAGGGTGTAAAGATTTACATATGAACATATGTTCCATACACTTAGATTATTATGGTCCGCTTATCGATGTTAACTCTCTTGTATTAATCACGTTCCCGAAGTGCGGTACTTGTAATAAATACAAGTCGACTTACTTTCAATAAAACGCGTCAACGTTTTATTGCAACTACTTTAATTCATTTGGCTGCTTAATAGCATGGGCAAAAGATCCATTGGTTTAAAACAATTTACTTAAACGAAAGTTGGTTAATAATAAATAATCGATAGAGTTTTGAAAGAAACTTTAAAATAAATAAACCTTAATTAAATCATAAGTTTTAAAACTCAATTAAACTTTAATTAATCTTAATTAAATCAAAATTAAATCATAAATAATCCTAATTTATCTTAGTTAGGTCTTACTTTATCTAACTAAAAATTAAACCTTGATTAAGCTTGGTTAAGTCAAAATTATACCTTAAGTTAATAAAATTTTAATGAAAAATAAAATATAATTATAATTAACTTTAATTAAATAGCATTCATTTACAATTTAACTCTAATTGAGTAATAATGAAGTAGATAATTACCACTTTTATTTAATAATAATTAATTAATTAATTAACTCTAATTATTAATAATTAATTAAAAAATTAACTTGATTAAGTAAAAACTAATTACTTTTTATCTTAATTAATCATTATTTAAAAACTTAGCTAAAAATAATTAACTTAGTTAATAAATTCTTAAACTCTAATTACTTAACCTAATTACTTAATTAATAAATTAATAATTATCCCTAATTAATAAATTAAATAAATAAATTATTATTAAATAACAAAAACTTAACTTTTTTACTTAATTAGTTTGAAATGAGTTCAAAAACAATCCAAAAGAAAACATTTTAAAATTTGAAATCGTGAAAATTTTCAAATGTATCCATAGCAACTATCAAGCGCAGTTCGTTAGAATTGATTTCTAAATAAAAACCCCACTTTAACTCTAACTACTGCATATTTTGAAACACAAATGGAAGAGTTTTGGAAAATTAAACAAAAGGTGAAAACTTGGAAAACATTTACTAAATCCAAAACTAGAAAACAAGCTTTTGTTTTCAAGTCGGATCTCAAGTCCTTTGCGACATTTAAAGGTGTTAATTTCATAACTGTTTCATCAGATACACTTGGTTTTGGTTCGCAATCACACTACCATCATAACATAAACCAAAGGTCACATATTTGTAACCAAATATATCAACATATCATCCTAATCACAAATCCAGGCTCAACCACAAACTTATAACACATATATCATCAAATCAATATGATAATTCAACCAACATATCAACATATTTTACAATAACATTGTCCATATATACCCAGTTGTTTTCTTTTTCAAAAATAAGAGTTTTACTCACCGAAACTTTTTTAACTCAAGACAAACTTTTGCTAAAACTTGAATATGAGCTAACTTGGTCTTAACTTGCAAAAATGGAGTCGTTGAGTGGCTAAGCACCAAGATTGGACTCGGCCTAGTGGAGTTTGGGCTCGGCCATGTGGAGTTTAGGCTCGGCCATATAAGCTAGTAGAGGATGGTGCTTGTATTTTGAAAGAGGAGGCATTGTAATATGTGTAGAAGTGTTTTTAAGTGGAAAAAGTGCGCTTTTTCTCAAATTAGAAAATACGAGAGAAGCCATAGATGTATTTTCAAGCTCTTAGGAAATTTTTAAAGTGGAGATGGGAGATTGTAAAATGAGAAATATGAGAGGTAAGGGGTATATATAGGCTTAGGAAAATATTTTAAAATATAAATTGGTTATAATTAAATATGCATACATGCATGCATCTTCATTCCCCTTCCACCATTTTCGTCCTCACCATGTACACCCCCCCCCTTCCATTATAACTATTCATGCCATGATCCATGTACTTTGTGGTGAAAAAAATATTTTTATATGATAATGTCTATGTACTTCTTTTATTAATAAAATCTCCTTTGATCTCACACACACACACTCTTAAGTGAGAAAATATGTACATGCATATATACATGTACACACCATGTTAAGATAGTTGGTAGTGTGTGCATGTGTGTTTACAATAGTGTTATGACATTTTAGATAACTTTTAGCCGATGAAAAATCAATATTTTGAAAACTAATTTCCGGTCACGTTTTATATTTTTTTCTTCTAAACTATATGTGTGCGTGTTGGTAAACAAATTTTGAAAACAATTTTATCATCATTAGTTATTATTTAAAATAGTTTTATTTGTTAATAAAAATTCATTTATTTAGCGATTAACTTCCGGGTCGTTACAAATGCACCACCCTTACAATCACGAACACCTTCATCCATAAAAACTACCCAGTCTAGTCCAATAACTAAAACCTACACCATAAAAATCTAAGATCTAGAATGTTGCTGCTCTATCCTGGATCGAAGAGTGACTTCCGTTGTCGCGGCAAGTACGCATATTCTATCTCATGTTCATAGTAGAAGATGCTTGCCCGTCGTCCACCATTCAAGGATACATGGCTATATAATACAAATACTGTAATTGAGCCCGGCCCTTATCATCTCATGTCCATTGTACACGTGAATCCTTCTTCTCCATTCCAGCCGCAACCCAGATTTACCCTCTGTCATGTTGTCCACTTCTTATCACTAACTATATGGGATTGTACCGCAAAGAAACTTCGCCAACCTCAACTCAATTCCTCACACCAACCTTTGGTAAAAATCCAAACTGCTACCCCAACTTGGTCAGAGACTCAGACACTAACTAACCCAATTATCGGCAAATCTCGTGTATATGACAGATATATGTATATGTATATGTGTGGGGGGGGTTGGGTGGGAGTATGTAGGGGCATTTTGGGGTGGGGGGACTCTCCACACTAGACAAAAGAGGAACTCTCTTCACACAACAGAACACCTCCCCGAATAAATGTGCAAAAATGGGGAACTATTATTTAGTTTTCCTTCCCCTCTTGAAGTTAGATATTCCTAATCTACAAAGAATTCATTTTGGGACGATTTGAGTATAGTTCGTTTGTGCCTATCAAATTCAAACAATGGAAAATAAGGCATAAAAAAATTAGATCTGAAAATTAACATCGGATGGTTCTTCACTCACGAAATAGAAACGCAAAAATATCGCAAGTATAAACAAGACAGGCGGTTTCTTCAAACAGTATCGCGATCAGAATCGAACAAAATTTATGGGTGATGAGATTCAAATGGAAGAAAATTTCCAGATTCAAAAACATTAAGCTGTGATTATATGGGCCAAAGATCAAACAGAAGGCGGAGCAAAAAGACTTGCTTCTGGCTACGAGACCTATAAGCGCAAATACCCAAAAATTCCAACTGTTCTGATCGAGAACCATGAAATTTGAGGAACGTAGCGAAGTGGTTTATTGAGTACTTCAAGGACGGAACAACGTTAGCGTCAGCAAAAACATTAAAAAAATGTTCTCGATGTGGATCCGATAAACAGCTACAACGCAAGCAGTCATGTACCTATGTTTTGGCTTTTCCCTAAGGCATGATTTTAAGGCCTGAATGAGGTAGGCTGGTCGACTTGTATCCTAGGGAAGTTCTTTCAGTAATGATGTCATAGGCGATGGTAGTGTGCATTTGAAAACCTAGAGGCAATTGGTTCTAGACGGCGGTTACGATAACCGCTTGTAAAAGGAAGAAGATATCCTGGGAACCAACTAAAACGCGATGAACCGTTGAGACTTTAGTTAATTAATTTTTTGAAAGATAGCGGTTTCCAAAATTCAAAATGTTCAGACACAAGTTATGGAGACTCGTGATGTGTAGGGTGTGATAGGTGCTACAAGCCTATACCAAAAAAATTACATTCTCATAGTGCATAAAAATTGATGCAGTGGGCTTTATGCAAAAACCATATGGAGATCGAAAGAGCTATATTTCGACAAGAAGCGAGAAGGATTCGTGGAATATTATTTAGCAAATAAGTGTAATTTTATGTGTTATATTAGTTCTCTATTGTATATATACGTATGACTATATGTAAATAACTCAACATTGGTTGAGTAATGTATTGTTGTGTGTTCTATAATGTAATATATTTAGAAAAGCATTAAAATGAACCAACTTTCTAAAAAAAATATAGAAAAATTAACTGGACACAATTGGTGACACAAGAGATGTCAACCATTAAATATTCTCCTGCATTCAACCCCTAATAAGATCCAACGACCAATATCAGAGGACACAAAAGGGTGAGACAATGAATGTTGGTCATTAGATCCCATCGAGGGTTGGATTCAAAGGGATCTAATGGTTGACATCTTTTGTGTCACCACTTGTGTCTAAATAGATTTTTTCATATGTGTGTATACACACACAAACACACACGCATATTTATACATACATACATACATACACACACATATTTATATATATATATATATATATCCCCTTATTGTGTCCAACACAATTGTAAAATAGAATAAAAGGCGTTGTTGACTTTTTTAAATAATGATTGCATAAAATAAGAGAATTTGAAATTTATCATCATCGGGAAAATGGATAAATATCCGATATAGGGAAAAACGAATGTGAACATGAAGGTATCCACATACAGAAATCATCTATTCCGTTCTTATTAAAATAATACTTTATATTAGATGTGATTTATTATAATGAATGATATATATTTATTGTTTTATCCAGAAATAACTTCTATTATATGTAAACAATACCACCGCTCAAAACTATATTTTATTATTGTATATTTTTTTTCCTTTGTTATAACCATTAGGATTGGAACAATTTTATGTTGAATTAAAACATTTTATTTGTTATAATATATGTATATTATGAAGTGAATATGTCTGTACATTGTTTTGTTTAGTCTCACATCGTGGAATTGGTTAAGTTCTTTGCTCTGAAGCTTTTATATAAAGGAGGCTATGTAATGTAAATATACATCTATCTTCTGAGGAATGAATAATATATCTTCTGCCTCTCTCTCTAATGGCTTCTTCTTCTTTCATTCTATAACACGTTATCAGCACGATGTTTTATTTTTAAGATTTTCTTTATGCATTTAAGATCTATTTCTTTTCTCTTGGGATCTAATTTTATTTCGTAGATCAAATTTCGTTTTGTAAACATTTGTTTTGATCTCATTTCTTTTTCCTAGATCTCATTTTGTAAATCTTATAATGTTGATCTAATTATGTGAATCTAATATTATTTTATTTGTATAGATCTAACTTTGTAGACTTCATTTTTCAGATCTCATTTGTAGACTTATTAAATTGATTTTATTTGTATATGTTATTATGTTGATCTCAATATGATCTAATTCTTTTTTTTTGATCTAATTATATTATAGATCTAATTTTACAGATCTATAACATTTTATATTTTATATACTGTTGCTTTTCTTTTCGATCCACAACCTTGATATGGTATAATGATTGATTTTAGATCTCATTGATCTTTCATTATTTTTAATTGATATTCTTTGTTATGAAGGATTTTATATAAAAATTTCTACCAAATTAATGTTGATTATCAAATATCTACATGAGATAGTTTTGATATTTGTAGCATGTATAATTATATATATTATTGTTGATTTAATAATACAGAGAGGTTTGAGTTGCAGGAGAAGCAAACAGATTAATTTCCAATGACTCCAGTAATGAGAATCGAATCAATGGTACTTATATTTTTGACTTGTTCCATTTTTCATTCGTCGATGTATAAAACATGTTTCCTTTTATTGGAAACACACACTTTTGCTCTTGCTATGAGATTTCCGGTTTCATTCACGCGTTGAGTAAAACAAAGTTACATAATGTTCATATTTTCATTTAGAAATAATTTAGAATTTATATGATTATATCTATCTTTTTTTTTTGTTTAGGAATTAACCATATTCAGATGAGGTATTCCATTATGTTCAGCTTACAAAGTTCTGTTAAATTGATTCTTCATTCTTTATAAAAGCTGTGCATATATTATGGATATTATATTCCATTTCTAGCATTTGATTTGAATTATAAGGCTAATGGTAATAATTACCATACCATCTTGTTTTATTTGGTACTTGACATTCATTGAAGTATTAAAAAAAATGGTTAGTCCACTATTTGATCAATGAAATTAAGCAACACAAGAAACAATGTTTCATCAGGTTTCTATTTTATTGTATGGTACAAGTCATGTCATTTTTTTTCCTAATCATATGTTTCAGGGCACATACTCACATCATTCATATTAGTGAGTATTGAAATTGATTCCATGCAGATATATATTTTTATTCGACATTTTTTTTTTGTCGCCAAATTTTCTAGGTTAACTTGACTTGCATACTACACAGATTTAACTGAAAAAGATCATCTTTACCTATGGAACTCCCTGAAGGAGCGTTATGACCACCAAAATATGGTCACACTTTTAAACACTTGACATGAGTGGTTGAACTTGAAGTTTTAAGTCTTTAAATCTACTAGGAAATACAATTCCTCTACATTAAAATTACTTTTAAACTAAAATTATGTGAAATGATTGTCTAGTAATACTAACCTGAAGTTAGATCATTTCTTCGAAGATGAAGGAAACTTCATTAATGATAAAAATCTAAGTGCAGTAATAAATGATATGGTCGAATTGATCAATAATAGCAGCCTGAAGTCTGCTATGTGGATTTTATTTTATTTCAATTCAATAAATCAGTTTGAAGTTGGTAAAACCCAAGTTTGGATAATCTTTGGGTGTGTTTGCCAAACTATATATTTGAAGAAGTACATTTTAATATTCTCCAGAAGAGATAATCCATATGACATACTCTTGAAGAGATGTTGTAGAATTATGTCAATTATGTAGAAAAAGATATTGATTATTGATGACAACCTAAAAACAATGCATATAAAGTATCTTTAGAAGTGACATGTACCACTCTAGAAGCAGTGTTTATGAAATATCCCCAGAAGTGATATTATATCATCGTATAGCACTATAAGAGAAGTGCCTATAAATATTGTCAAATGTGATAATAAATTATCTAAAATTCAATCGTCTATTGTCATGGACCCGTAGCTCCATTAGACAAATAGTGATATGTAACCTTTTACTTTTCAGAACTTACGATGAATCAAATATTATATGCACAACTATTCTTGAAGAAATATCTTTAGACATGCTCCTGAAGAGATAATCTATATGTCGTATCATATTTTTCACTAAAGCTATATAAATACGGTCTTGAACAAATCGGTATGTGCAACCATTATAATTTCTTATTTTTATAACATTTCAAGAGTCCAGAAGATACTCTTATTTATGTTGTAAATATATCCATTTTACTGAACTCACTAGAGGAGATGTTTGAGAACCTGAAGTTCATAACAAATTAATGAACTAGAAGTTCATGAATTAGAAGCCCGAAGCTCTATTGAAATTATGTAAAATGATAAGGTTGTACTTCCTGAAGAAGTTAAAGAAAATTAATAAATAATCATATGAGAAAATGATGTTGCATTCAAGAGATTACAAAAATCTCCAAATGAGTTATGCCTTACCTTATATCTTTACATTTACATTATATTAACCAAATATCCTGAAGATATTATGTTATATGATATTTCAAACATCATTGGATGTGTGTGTGTATTAATCTGTTGAAAAGATGTTTTAGAGATTTATTTATATTTATATTGCAAAATCTAACATCCTAAAAGAGATGTTATAAGAATTTTATTTTTGTTACATTGCAATTCCTTGAAAGGAAACACTATATTCCCTTAAGGAATAACAATAATTTTTCAAAAAAAAAGAAAAAAAAAAGAGGATATTGTATGCCAATATTACACTCCAGAAGTAGTGGTTTTATCTCTTACATCTTACTTTCATTTGGTGAATCTAATTTTGTTACTGTATTTAAAGTTTGATATGCCATTTCAAAGACAGTTACAACAAAAATCTCCAACAGAGATATTTTATGCCACTGTAAAAGTAGTAATTATGTACTTTATATAAAAGAAATATTGTATATTAATATGGCATTCAAATAGTGCATATATATATATCTCTAGAAGAGAAAGTTCACTCTAGTAGTGGTGATACTAATATATCTCTAGAAGAGATTTATAAATTTGAAAATGATAACATATCTCTAGAAGAATTTGTTTATATATTTGGTAATTTTATTAAACCGAATAAATGCATAGAAATTTGATATTTGGGATATATTAAGGAATAAAACTTAACAACATTAAGTTGTGTGTATATTTTGTTCGAACCAGAAGTTCGATATGGTTCCAGACATTTGTTTTGAACATTATCATACGGTTTTGACGGATTCACATTGACATTGATCTATAAATAGAAATCAATAGATTGAATCCTTGCAATATTTTGTTTTAAAAATCACTAATTCAAAAGAGAAAGAATATGCAAAATTATAATATATATGCAATACGTGGACGCACGTATATATCCATATATGTAAATATTTAGCTAACATGAAGTTTGTTATAAGCTCATCTTATAGATTATGCATAGATATTATTTAGTGATTTAAAACTCAATCAACATAAATGTTGAATGACCTGAAGTCATGTATGTATTCAAATGATCTACACAATAAGTAAATTCCTCCAATTGGTTAGATCAATGAACGAGAACAAACTCTAATAACCTATATCAATTGAATGCATCTTATTAGCTAATAAAAGGATTATCCTCCTATTATTAATATGTATGATGTATTTGCTAGTAGCAATATCATAATGGATCAAAATGAGAGTCCAAAGATGATTATTATTTAATGTGACAATGTTTGTCAACATTGAGGGGGAGGATAACGGGATACAAGTTCATTTTGATCATCAATGTTAAATATTTATCAAAATATACAATGATGCAAAATATTATCAATATTATCCCTAGTAGACTTTCTCCAATATAGATTTGAATCCCTGAAGGATCAAAATTTGTAAACCACATCTAAAATATGGTTCAAAAGTCAGTTCAAAATACTTTTGGAGTAAGTAATAAAGATGCCAAATAAAGGAGGTGAGTGTTCTTGAAGAAACACTTAAGGATGCTCTGAAAGAGATCCATGACATGATTCTCAAATAACCCTAGAAGTGGGTTGGTTACCTAAAACATGATAATCAAAGAGATCTCAATAAATCATGTCTAGAACTGACAAGAAATAATCATCGATGATAAATTTATGAATAATAAAGCGCTTATGTTTATAAATGGATTAAAGATCCTGGATTGGAGAAAAACATGATTGGCCATCATGAAATTCTCATAAATAAGAAATGTAAACCTGTAGTTTGCAATATATATATATATATATATATATATATATATATATATATATATACGAGTGTAGTGGCACGCGCTTCGCGCGTAAATTGTTTTTCTTATAAATTATATATGTTTAAATCGGTAAAAAAAATGATTTTCTATTTTCAAGTGATATTTTTGTAAAAGAGTATTTTGAATCAATAATTAAAGTTTAATTTTAGATCCTATTTTTAGAAGCGTTTTGAATTTTGAAGTATGTTTAGTTATTAGATCCTACTTTTATGCGCATTTGAATTTGTAAACAAAATTTAGTATTAGATCCTACTTTTATGTGCATTTGTATTTGTAAACGAAATTTAGTATTAGATCCTATGTTTAAGTAATTAAGATTGGATAATATACAGAGGGGCATTTTTGGTAGTTCACGTTGATACCAAAAAAGTGTGACACCAAAGCTATTACAACTATTATTAAAGATATATATATATAATAGAAAAACACAGTGAAATTACTGAAGCACATGTAGTGCTACATCGTGTTAAATGCTCTGGGCATATGTTTTTTATAAATAATTGAATTCATTGAAACAGTGAAAGTGTTTGAAACACTTAAAATTAATTCATTGAAACAGTGAAAGTGTTTGAAACACTTAAAATACCCTGAAGGTATAAATACTGTTTAAAACATTATAAACAATGAAATTACACAAATTCCTGAAGAATATAAATAACTTTTATAGTTATAAAGAATGCAAAGAACTAGAAGCATAGATTACAACCTGCTTTTGAGTATTGTTGTAATGAAAATCTTGATATAATTCATGATGAGTAGATTACTTCCTATTTTTAAGTATCGTTGTAATATAACTTTTAATATACATTGAAATGTTAGTTGCGATATGCAAAAATTATTCCTGAAGAATATAAATAACTTTGATGATTACAAAGAATGCAAAGAACATGGAATGTAGACTACAACCTTCTTTTAAGTATTGTTGTAATGAAAATCTTGATGCACTTCAAGACAAGTAGATTACTTCCTGCTTTTGAGTGTTGTAATAAAAAAATTAATATTCATGGAAGATGTATATTTGCAATGTGCAAACCATATTTGAAAAAAACAATCTTAAAAAATTTGATTGTATCGAAGAAAACTATTAGTAAATTGTATTATTAACGAGATACGTATTTATAGATCCAGAAGTATCTATAATTAATTTGAGTTATTGAAAGACGAATATGAATTCAGAGGAAAATTTTAAATTAGGGGGAGCATCCATAAGTATTTTATAATGCACTCTTTTTCCTTAACTAAGATTTTTCCTACTGGGTTTTTATTAGTAAGGTTTTAATGAGGCATTATCTTAATCCAGAAGTATCAACTCCCCACTAAATTTTGAAATAAGTTATAATGTACTCTTTTTCCTTATTTAAGATTTTTCTCACTGGATTTTTCTTACTAAGGTTTTAACGAGGCATTGTCTTGATCCTGAAGAATCAGACATCTTTTTAAGAATTAAGTTAAATTGTATTTTTATCCTTGACTAAGGTTTTTCCCATCAGGTTTTCCTGTGTAAGGTTTTTAATGAAGTATTAAATTGATCCAGAAGTATCAAGCTCTATTTGATGCAGTAAATTATTGAAATATGACATACTATATTGTACTCTTTTTCCTTCACTAAGATTTTTCCCATAGGGTTTTACTTAGTAAGGTTTTAATGAGGCATTAATTTGATCCTGAAGTATCAAGCTTCATTTAAAGAAATAAGAAAATAAAATATGTCATTGTGCTCTTTTTCCTTCACTAAGATTTTTCCCATTGGGTTTTTCTCAGTAAGGTTTTAATGAGGCATTATTTTGATCCTGAAGTATCAAACTCTTAAAAGAAATATCATTTTTAGTATGATATTTATGATTTCACAAGTTGCACTATTTTCCCCTTTCAAGGTTTTTCCCATTGGATTTTCCTTATAGAGATTTTTAATGGGGCAACAGACAATATCTATATCGACTGAATCGATAAATGCAAGCAAGATAATAATGAGGGGGAGCAATCATCATACACGTTTAGAAATAGAAAATTTCAAATTATCCGAGCATTCAAGATTTTGAAGACGCATATTCAAGGAGGAGTGTTATAATATATGTATATTATGAAGTGAATATGCCTGTACATTGTTTTGTTTAGTCCCACATCGTGGAATTGGTTAAGTCCTTTGCTCTGAAGCCTTTATATAAAGGAGGCTATGTAATGTAAATATACATCTATCTTCTGAGGAATGAATAATATATCTTCTGCCTCTCTCTCTAATGGCTTCTTCTTCTTTCATTCTATAACATTATTTATAGACAAGCATCATTGTCCAAATGGTTAGGTAATTCGGTTTTGGTGCGAGGGGTTACAAGTTCGAAACTTGCATAGCGTGATTTGAACGTTTATTGACATGTGATATGTTGTCTCAGTGATTGTATATAAAGTACCTTTTCAAAAATAAAACATTTTATTTATATCTTTAGATTTATCAATTGTCAACGGTGGTATGATAGAGAAACATAGTATGATATCGGCTATTCGCGGATACAAAGATCATTCGAAAATGCTTTCGGATTCAGATGTAAATATGACAATATATATCTTTGAAATATCCGTTGACGTACCTATGTGAGATAGAGAAGGAAAAACAGCTTTATCTGTCCATTAGACGTGCATTAACCATTTGAATATTACCACCTTTGTTGCTCCCATTACATAACTAAAATTATATGCATGAGAAAAATCATTATTTTTATTGAATGTCGAAAATCTCCTGTAGCTATAAAAAAATCAATATAAATTGTGCAAATTAGACAAAAATGCTGAAGGTGTTACCCCATATTTTTGAGGAACTTTGTATACTGCTTTTCTTTTGCTACATATTTACTTGTAGACTACATGTGTGCCTTGTGTAGACTACTACATGACCATTGTGGATGCAGGAAACAACCGATCAAGCAGGGTATATAAACCTCCTCCAAGCAAAAGAGCCCCACTTCACAATTCAGTAATACAAAAGCTTTTCATATAGGAAGAGGATGTCTTTTCAAAAATGAACAAAGGTGCAAAAGTAATACAAATGCTTGTGTAATACCATACCTCATAGGATTAATCCAAGCTGAAAATTTCCGAAAAGAAAGCAAGCTCTGCAAGCAAAATGAAAGTACACATTTACAAGAACCAAATGTTAACAAGATAACAAGGCATTCAAGGTGCATGGGATGAAACATATTAATACTGGTAAGTATTGTAGTATTAACTTGTTATACTATTTTGGTGTAGTATGTTGTGCTATAATAACGACGACGACGATACAACTAACAATAATAGGATACAGATATTAACTGCACAGATTGTCAGAGAACAAAACGAAGAGGAAAAATCTCACCTGCAAAGCACCAGCAAAAGAAGCTGCAACTAAAAGGGGAGCAACATATCCAGTAGTATACGTCAGAAGTAGGCTCCCGCCTATTATCGGGTCCTGGTAACATCATCATTAAGAAAATCACCACCACAAACGTTAACAAATAAACATTGGGATACTAAAGAAAAGAAAAAAGACCAACAACAAAAGCATATAAGCATTAACAAAATATATGCAAACCTATTCAATAGGTAGTTATGCGTTAAATTTAAATGATAATCAATATAATTAAAGCCAAGTATTTCAGAAGGCCACTATGCACATATATTTGAATTTATATGTTATACCCTGGATGCGGCAACATATCCAAGAAGTGTAGCAAGCACAGGAGTACTACAAGGCGATGCAGCCAAGGCAAATGTAAGACCAGCCAAATACGCCTGTACACCTGACATGCAGTTATATGCTTCATTTATTTATTTATTATTTTATACATTTAATATCTTAGTGGGGAAAATTACTTGATGGGAAGTTAGCAGCAGCAGCTCGAGGATCAAAATTATCAAAGAATGATGGAAGTTGTATCTCGATCACCTGCGAATACAAAGAACTTTCAAACTTGAACTATAACTTACTAACCTTAGGGTTTCTTTCAGAAAATGAAAAACTATTAAATCATCAAGGTACCTCCAGGAGATTCAAACCCATAACCAAAGCCAATCCCGATGCAGCAATTGGGAGCCCTTGTCCTACTTGACCGTAAGCTTTTCCAGCAAAAGAAGCAGTGATGCCTAATAAAGCTAGCGTTGTTGCTAATCCTAATGCAAAAGCAACAGAGTCTGATATTATCTGGAAAGGTAGTGGGAAAAGAAGTATCAAAAACAACCAATGTCACCAAATATATATTAGTAAAATCGTAAATGTAGAGATTTGAATGAAAAAAACTAATTATACTTAGTTTGACTGTTGTTTACTGATATACGAGGAATACAGTTATCAAACAAACATATCTAATTGGTTTCGAATGCAATGTTCATCAAGAATTTAACACCAGCAACTCCACGTAGCAGTAGCTCCAAACATGCGTCGGTTTTGTACACTGAATTCAACTTAAGGGGTGACATTTAATCAAACTGACCGAGAGATGTTCACCTTATCATAGTATTGCAAAAATCTAAAGCCAAAGTGTATAGGTGAATTTTATCTCCTTATTCCACCACATGTTTCTCCTCCCTAATTTGACAACAAGCATCCCCCTTTAATTTCTTCCATAACATACCAAATTTATATCAAACAACCAAAAAAAATATTGTTGTTGTGCCAGTGACTACTAGCATAGTGCTAAGACTCTAGACGACCTGATCAAATCTCATTGGCACCATTAACCATGTTAACAAAAATTTATGTTCTTGTCAAAGGAAAAGGTTGAAACTTTTTTTAGGAGTAGAATAAGTGTTTTTATTCTAAATATAGAATTGGACAGACATTTTGCAATGGATTAGGTAAAGATTAAGCATGAAATTAAACGATAATGATTGATGATGAGAAGTCTGGTAACTTTTCCTCATTACATTAATTTTATTTCACGAACTTGGGATGTCGCCTCTTTTTCTTTTTCTTTTCTTCTTATTTTAGTTATAGACAAAGACCATAATTAATGTAATTAAATTGAACTTGCATATAGAAATATTGAGCTAATTCTGTCGCATCTAATCGTGTAATAATAATAATGAGTATCCCCCGCCAACAACAATTTATTGTTGTAATTGCAAATTTTGAAAGTACAGCTCTAACACTTTTGAACTACCTATATTAATTGAGATTTATAATTGAGCTTAAACTATAACATAGTGAACATGTAAGTGTACATTTTAGACGCATGCCTGAACTCAAATACAATATAATCAAAATCAACAAAATTTGTTTCACAATATTCAACTTGGGATCTTAAAGAGACCAAAATTTAGACACTGATCTAGGTTTAATTCTATAATCTAAAAATTTTAATCAACTAAGAAAATATTTGTTGATTTCCATTGGATAATTATTTTATAAGCGAAAATAAAATATCAAAGGCTCTGCTGCTTCACGAATGAATTTATTATAAATTAGGAAGGAAACAGATTGGAGGTTAGGAAATCAAACTAAGCATACGAATAATCTGAATTATTCAAAAATGATAACTAACTCAGGTTTAAATAACCAAGGTTCATAATGTGTGGTTTTTTATAGTATGATTTTCCCAAACCTCGGTTACCCAAGAATGAAACGGAAAGGTAGCGTATTTTTATACGGTCATGCAGATATAATAGTTCTTCACCAAGTATATCAATGACCTGTTTTGGTGCGGCCAGTTAATGATGTAGAAAGGTGATTTGGTTTCTCATACTATCATTTTCATGTTTGATTCAAAAATGTGTGTTACAAAAAATATGAATTTAACGAATGGGTCAGATTGGGATTATGTTTTGGGTATAAAGTATAATCAAACACTAATTACAAGCCTTGTTTTGGCAGATTGTTGTTACTTGTTAGTGCTTTTATGATTCAGGAAGCTATTCTTTCCAACTAAATGGGCCAAGAAAAAATTCTGGTGGAATTCCGGTGATTCCGTTCCGGTTTTGATCATAACCGAAACAAAATCCGGTCAAAATTGCGGTTCCGGTTAAAATTTCGAATTTGCTCCTCGAATATTGATACTAAAAATAATAATAATAATACAATAAACATATCGTAATTAAAAAAAGAAAACAAATTAAACAAGACAATAAATAAATGGACAAAAAATCAAGTAGTTTCATAAAAGAAATTATTTTACTTTTGTTAATTTACACCGAACCATTAAAAAAAATTCAAAATTTTCAAAATAGATCACAATCTCAAATGAACAAAACAAAATTTTAAACAGTGATTTTTTAATTAAAGCGTGTATTTCAAATGTAATGTAAAAAAAAATGCTATAAATTTATGACAGCATTAGATAATTATTAGCGTATATAGCAAATTAAAGTAAAAAAGGTACCAAAATTAGAAAACCGGAATTAAAGTGGAACTTTCGAAACGGAACCGGAAATTTAAAAATTACCAATGACCAGAACGGAAACGGAAAATAGAATTTTGGGTCTTGGTTTTAAAATGATTTACAGACAAGCACCTTCAACTATTGAAGATGATTGTCTCTAATCAACCTTATTATACAAGGCTCTGAAAATTCTAGCGAATATAATTAGTCTTTGCTAGCGAATATAATTAGGTTAGCGAAATCATAGTGAGGTAAAATGAACTGGAATATAGGGAGCTATGCTCATTTTTCACCAAATTTTCCATATGCTCATTTTTCACTTAAGTTTACGCATGTTCGTATTTTATGTTTGTAGTCAAAATGCAGGGAAATATCAGTGTAGTAAAAAAAAAAAAGGTATTGCAGTATGGTTCCATATTTTCTGGGGGTAATACATGAGCAAACTTAAAGAGGATCTAACCCCTAACATTCAATATCTTTAATGAAAAGTATTTAGAGTAAACATTGAAGATATAGTCTTGATTCCACTAACTCAGATTACTTTCTTTCTTTTCAGAATTAACTATTTTGATTCCAAAACAGTTAAATTTGAGCTCATGCTTCAAATTTTATTTAATCCCTTTGATTTGCAGGGTCAATGGCAAATGCAGACTCTGAAATCAGTCATAAATTAAAGGATTGAAGACTTATTTTTAATCAGTCATAAATTAAAGGATTGAAGACTTATTTTTAATCTTTCTTGATGTCCTTTGAAAGACTAGCCAAACAAACTAACATGAAGTTTGTTTGGTGTTCATGGTTATCCATATATTGGCTACTGCAATGCAGACAATCTCACAAAGCTACTTGTGATCATGTTCCTGCAAATTTTCTAATGTGTCTATGCATTTCTATGCATATTATTTCCTGTCAGTAATAATTATGTGAAAATGTATATTTTTTGTATGTTCCACGTTTCTACTTTACTAAAAAGTTGCTTGAAAGTTATTATACATTATTTTAAAATAATTTAACTAACTAATTAGTATCCTGTTCTTCCTTTAAAAGCTTACATCGACTCATTACTTGACTATGATTTATTTATATTTATATAAATCTACATGCTCAAAGTGATCTATTTAGTTCTAAGCTATTGAAAAGAGGAAACTTTGGTAATTTCTGTATGCTGCTTTACACACACTACTTGCTTTAATGCTTTTCTAAGATAGCCTTACTGAGACATGGTTGGACTTTGTAATTAACTAATACAGCATATTTCTATAAGCAAATTTAAAGAAAATATCTTTGCAATTCCCGCAATCCTAAATTATACAAGAACAACACAATATTTATCTGTCAACCACAATCTCTTACTAAAACCGTAAATACAACATCTATTAACAGTTGACATTAAGAGCACATTAATCATTTAATGCAATCAGAAATGATTCTAATTTGAAACAACAAAAAAGATATTGCAGTATTCAACCAGCCTTGCTCCGATGGGCAGATGTGTACAGTGTGGGAATAAACATAATAATAGAGGGGCTATGGGTTCTTCCTCGTACACACATACAAACACACGTGCACGCAGACGTGTGTATGTGTGTGTGAACTAATAAGATTTTTCTTTTCCCAGTGCAATAAACTTAATAACAGTAAAACTACCTGTTGAGCGGACTAGTAGGTTAATGTTTATGTTTAACAAGTTAAAACATGTTTAGCACACGTTAGCTATTTATTTATTAATTTCCAGTAACAACTATTGTGAGTGAATTAGTATTCAGGCACTGCTGGCTCTGTAGCCACTAAAAGAAAAAAACCATTTGTCAATCAAGAGTTATTTTCTTTTTCAAACATTAGTTTTTATGCCAAAAAAATTGATTCAACAGGTCTCGGGTAAAATGTTGAGGATTCCTAGAAGTACACTCATATTATTATTGATATGCGCTGGTTATACTTTATCGATTCGTATGTGACCTTGGCTCTAGGCATAACACTTCTTAAACTGTAACCAGAAACTTCATTTTAACTTTAGAAATTTTTCTACTGGAAACCCATTTCTCAAAATGATTCTAAAAGTAGTTATCAAACAGGGCCTGAATTCGGGACAATTTTTCCCCTTCTTTTTCAGTATCTTAAAAAAGTTCAAACGTGTTATTTATTTATAAGCATGGTACTAGTTATCAAAAAGAGTACCTGTGTTCGACTTTTTCCAGAACCAAAAGCTCCTAAAGCATTTATAGAATTAAGCTCAATCGATGGTTCCATTTTGTGTTCAAGTTAATATTGATGTCATTAAAAAATTCTCAGACATTAATTTACCCATACCTATATAACCAAGAGTTAAAGGCAAAACACTTAGCGTACAAGGTGATAGGCTAGTTATGAGTCCTGCACCAAAAATAACAGCAAGACTGCACAAGGCAAGCAGATGAATCAAAAAATAATAGTAAACTTGACTCCGGGCCGATATATTGTAGGGAAAATTTATTTACCTGGTGAAACTGAGAGCTGATAATTGATCCTGAACGGCTTCATTAGCTTGTTGATTAGCGGAATAAAGAAAATTGCCAACCCAGTCGCCAAAATTTACATCTGCCAAAATAGGTGCATGTATTCCTTCCTGAATTTATATACAAGTATTTCAAATTTATGTAACTGGGGCAGTTATATATGTAACTATATTACAAAATTAGGTAATCAGTATGCAAATACAGCGGTAATAATGCAATACAGATTTACATTAGACCGTAATAGGTTGTCCACGTATAATGCATCAATTCTGGTTACTTGCTGCTTGAGTAACTGATTATCACTGTCACTGACTCAATAAGAAAGTTAAAATTTTATTCAGTACAAAATTTGTTGCCACTAGAGGGTCAACCACATGCATCAGCTTCCAGTGTGCTATCTCAGCGCCATGCAAGGAAATGATACTTTTTATATTCTCTTAGAGAGCATTGGTTCATTGACTTTATTCACAATGACATGAAGAAACTAAATACACCAATAAGATATTATTGCAATATAAAAAGGTAAAATAGTCAATATAATCATCAGAAAGAATTATTTAACATAAGTCGGACAGAAGAACTCCCTTTTTTCTGAAAATATTAAAAGACGATTTTATCAAAAAATGATCATGATCGTCATTGCAAACAAATGTTAGTGTCTATAGGCAATGGTTACAATCTGATACAGTCATCCTTAGCCAAGGGAAAGTGGTTTATTAGTTGCTAAGCGCAGCAATAACTCAAATAATCTATAATCTGGAACTCACAAAAGAAATTACTAGCAATGAAGCTAAAACCAGATTAATAAGAAATAGAAATGTGCATTTGTTCATATGCATAACCGTCTAGGTCAAGAAAATTGACCACTAAAACAAACAAGTTTTCCAACTAATCGGTGCTTACAAGAACTCGACTATTTATCTTCATTCATAAGAGAATACATCATCAATTACAACCTCTTTAAAAAATTAACGAGCTATATGGTTGTATAAAAAATATCTGTAACTTGGACTGTGCTTAAAGACTAACTAGAAAATCTCTCCTAATGCAGTACTAAGGGTGTATCAACTATCAAATACATTTGCGATGCGTGTGGTGACATGGTTTAAAAGTTGGTCGTCATTCATTTACAATATGATCTAATATCTCTGGAAGAAAAAAGAAATACCAAATTACACAATATGCTAATTTGTTGTTTGTCAGTATGTAAGAGTGAGATCCATAATAACAGAAACACACAAGTTTAGGGACTACTATGACAATATCTCAACAACATCACTAACGAGATTCGAAGAAAACATACCAAAACATTCTGAGCAGTGGAAGCATGGGCAGGATCAATTGTAACAAAATATCCAACTGAGTTTAATAAAATGAAAATAGGGGTAGTAAGTATTTTATCAAACATATGTTCTTCGTAAAATTATGACAATAACGAAAAGTGCCAAACCAGCAGCAGTTAATGCAATTGGAACTGAAAGCTGATGAATTTTGTTGGATGCCTTCAGATAGGGCTTTTCATTTCCTGAAACATTAAACTATAAATTATTAAAATTAAAACATTGTATATAAACTAATAATAAATAAAATATTACGAAAATTGCCTTCGAGTTTGCGTCCTTTTGTAAAAGACGATGCTCTGATTGGAGCAGAGAAGCTGAAGCAGTGAGAATTCATTGCAGAAGCAAGGAAGTAATAAGTGGATGTTAGGAGAAGACATATCAGAGTATTAACGGGCTTATTTGCTGACGGGCTTGGATTAAGGGTCCGTTTCATTTTCAGCCCATTCCAACGCATCCGAAATTTTGGGACTCGGGGTCGGTTCGCCAAACAAATATGCCATGTTACCATTCTCCATGCGTCAGACGGAATGGTAATAGACAAATGTCTCGTTGGTTGAATGTAAACATTTGTCCTGTTCAAACTATTTCCTTTTCTTTCTTGCCAATGTTTCGCTCATATACTACACCATCAAATGCGTTCCTCTTTCAACCAACTTTTCATCTCAAATGTCGTGCTCGCTTCATAAAAAATGGGCTCTCAAAATCATGAGAAAAACTTGACTGTTTCATACACTTATTGCACATCATGGTAGTAATCAATTCCAACTATGAACACTTGATTGTAATAGATAAAATTTTCAATGAAAAAATAAACACGTCAATTCACACCTCAACTTTCACATACATGCATTGGGTTAGCGATATTCAGAGCATTGTCAATAAAACTTTTGTGCGAAAGGACTTTTTCATTACTGTAACGGCCCATGTTTTTTAGTGGCAAATCATAAAAATATTATTCTTATAGCTAAATTGGGTCCAAATTAAATATAACTTTGGAAAATGTCGAGTATTGACATTTTTGACCCATATGATAAATATTAGATGATTTTGTAAGTCCTGTAACTTCTGATAGAAGTCAAATGAGGATCTGAAGCTACTTCGAAATGAATGATATGATAGTTTCTCTTCGACCTCCCTTAGACATTCCTCTACCAAACTCCATCATTGTAACGACCTAGAATTTCTGTCATTCGATATTCGTATGTTTAATTGATTTTAAATATTCAAAAGTAAATTTAATAAGCTGAATAACCTATATTTCGAATATGATAATTAAATTGTTAAGTTAATATTTGAAATTGCAGAAATAATTGAAAATTGAATTGAATGTGAATAAAAGTGATTTATAAAGTTGAATTTAATTCTATTTGAATTAGAACGATGTTATTAAACTTTTAAACTTGAATTAAGGATTAATTTGTAGAAATTGAATATTTTAATACTTAATTGACGAGTGAAAATAGTCATTTTTCATATAGTCTCAGATTTTAACGAAACCAGTTTCATTGGATCTGTAATGTTATATTATTATAAGATTTCAAATTTCGTGTCAGTCGGATTTACGGTTGTCCGGGGCAAGCTAAAACGCGTAGAAATCTATTTAAGTGTATTTTAAATTTAAATAGTCGATAGAAAACCTATCTTCCAAATACGATCGAATTGGCTTTCGATATATATTACATTGCGTTCGAAATAGGGATAAAACATTATAAACGCCGGACGGCACGCTTCGTTTCGAGTTTGACAAAATTTCGGATGATAGTGCGCGTAAATTTTTTATAAAAGGACTTAGATTTTTCCATTTTACACTAAAACCTAAAGAATTAGGGCTGGCCGCCATTTTTATTTCGATGGCCATAAATTGCCAATCATCTTCATCGATTATCTTCAAATCTATGCATCTATACGAAAAACATTCAACTAGAGTGTTGTAGAGGCCAACGAGATCTGTAACTTCAACGGCTACGATCGTAAATAACGCAACGGATGTAACAACCCGCAAATTTTACGATTGAATGTTTAAATATTTAATTTAAATATTTCATCGTTAGTCGGATTTTAGTTCGAAAAGCTACTTTTTGCAAACAGTCGAATTAGGACTCGAGACCATCCCCATTGAGTTCAAAATGATGTTTGCAACCTTTTTGAGTATAAACATTGATATGTTTGAAGTTAGTAGAATTTTGCTACTTTTTCACTTAGGGCTTTGGTTTAGTTTCAGCCCATTATACCCAAGCTCCACCCCCTCTTCTCTTCATTCCTTCATAATTTCCTAATACTCAAGCTTTAGATAAAAATGGGGGAAGAGAAAAAGAATTAGATTTCCTAAGCCCTAGTTTCCATTAGCAAATCCAATTTCTAGCTCCAAATTCAAAGAGAAGCTTTGATTCAAGCTCATTTGGGTTGTGTTGAAGAGTGAATGATCTTCCTTTTGTTTTCAAGCTTCTTCTTCCTTGATTTTGTGTAAAAAGGCGAGATTTTTATCTCACATCTATGCTTATATCTATCTTTGTTGTTAGGTATGAATTCCTAACGCTTATTTATGTTCATTTGGTTTTGATTTGAATTGATTTGGCGAATATTCCAAATTTTGGTTTTAAAGTCAAATTTTTGTGAAAATCCTTTTATGGATGTTTGAACATGTTTTTGGTGATGCATAAAAGAGCCTATAGGGCCGGGTTGTCGATTGGCATAAACCCCTAGCGTCGTTGCTCGTCCGGTTGCAATTAGGAAGAGTTTGCTCTTTATTTGGATAGGCTGAAAAACAGCCACAGTGCCAGTCAGTCGACTGACCAGTCGACTGGCTGTAGCATATGCATGTTTCTGGGACTGTCTGCAAAGGCTGGAAATACTGGAAAACAGGCACCAGTCGACTGACCCTCTGAGATCAGTCGACTGACCTGTAACCCGAGAGTTTTTCAGGGTCTGGTCCAGTCGAATGTTCTCAGAGAACCAGTCGACTGACATGCTCATATTTGCCTATTATGCCTATTTTTGCTCGGTTTCCAAATTTAATCGATTCGTGTTGATTCCCCGTTTCATTGTTATCATTTATTATCGACTTTGATGACATTTTCTTCAGGATTTTTGGAACATCCACCTTGATGGATTCGATATCGATTTATTTGGATTTTATTCACGTCTTCGAATGTGAATCTAGATGATTGATTGTTTCTACAATCATTTTTGTGATTCGTCACTTTAAAAATATAAAGGTTTCAATACTAGTAGTAAATATCAAAACTCTTTCATTAAAACGACTTCAACACTATTTTATTACAAAGCTCGTTTCTTAATCCGTTTTCCAATCTATTAGTATACACAAACCTTTACCTCACTCGTATGAGAAATCTAATTAAACGACTTAGTAAAACAAGTGGTATGAAACGCTTGCGTTTACTTCATCGGTTAATTCTTGAACTTGTTCGATTGAATCTCTTGTGACAATTTTCTAGTGGAGATCTATAATTTGTTCGTAAATATTTAAGTTAAGCTAATGGTTATGAGACATGAAGCCAAACTCATATATTTACTAGCTTAGTGTAATTGACACTTCTTGATGATCGATGGTGATCATTTTTGTGATTTTATACTAGCATTGTGCAATGTCTCTTTGTCTGCGAGGGAGACTAAACCCCGTTCTTGTGGAGTTTCGACTCAAATTGGTGGGGTAGCGACCCATGGTCTTCGGGCTGTTTTGTGGAGCCTCGGCTCAAAATTAATGGTTAGCAACCATGGAATAGCGTTCTGTTTTGTGATACACGTGTTGAGAGTTTTCATGCTCTCGTTTTGTGATAGGCCTCCCCCCTCTTTTTTTTGTGATTTTTGGATTTCTAGTTGATGATTTCTAGAATTTGTGTTTCGCCAATTTTCGTGATTTATATTGATAAGTTTTATCAATACTTGTGCATTGGTGAATTTGTGTGTCATTAACTTTTTGTGATTGGCATTGATATAATTGCCAATATTTATGGTTTGGTGAACTAAATAAAGAATATGACATTATTTTCTGTGTTTTGAGATTTCTTGAGATGTTGTATGATTTTCGTGTTGTCTAAAAATATACTTGTCATGGAATGACATTATTGTTATCATACGTTTTTGTCATATCTCATATTCTATCTTATTTTTATCTGATATTTATAGTTAGACTGATCCGTTTATTATTTTCTTATTAAATAATACTCGGGTCAGACCGTGATGTTGCAGGTGCTTCTACTTGACTCCTCATCTGGGATTATTATTCTGACTTTTGGCTAACTACTTAGATTAGTAGTTTTTGGTTGTATACATTTGAGATATAGACTCCATGATGTATACTTATTCTTTTGCATAGCATTTGTATCTATTCTTTTGTGATATTGTGGATCTTGTTAGACCACTACTCTGATGTACACTTTTATGTGTAGTATTCATATCTGTTTCCGCCTTTAAGATATGAACTTCTGTGACTGATTTGTGTTATGCTTATTCCTATATTTGTTTCCGAAGATATTATAGCCACTGTGTAGTAGCTTTGAGTTTGCATCGGTATGTCGAATTTTATTTTATCTGGCATATCGGTACTCGCACAAAGCAATTATACAGATGGTCGCTCATCAATAGCCTTATTCTCCCCGCTAGTTGACGGCATTACCCTATAGTGTCCTTGGCTAGCGTGGGTCTAGAGGTGGGGCGTCACAGCTTGGTATCAAAGCCAAACTTCGGAACAATGTAGAATAATCTAGCAAGGATCATTGTCCTAAGTCTTTCTTAGGAGTCGTGCTTTAGGATTTAATTCGAGTCTTCGTACTGATTCATCCTATTTTCTTTATGATTCCTTGTTTTATCTATCAAGATTGCTTGATATTTATTTTGAGAATAACTTTTCTTCTTCTCTCTTTCTAAAAGAAGAAAAATGGTTAGACCAGGCCGCCCCAGCGCCGGTCAATCTAGTGCTACTCCCCAGGATGGAGTATTTATGTCTGCCCAGCAGCTTCTTGATCTTGTAAAGAATGCTCAAGCAGCCGGTCCTATTCCGGAGCCTACTCACCCTAAGTCTGTATTTGCACGCTTGTGCAACGATTATACCAACTTGGGTGGGAAGCCATTCAAAGGCTCTGAAGCCATTATTGAAGTCCAAGCTTGGCTCAGAACATGCGAATGAATCTTTTCTCGCATGAATCTCATTGATCTTCACCGAGTTCAGGTGGCCTCTAGTATGCTCCAAGAAAGAGCATTAGACTGGTACGAGCTTCTGATTTCTAAAATTAATGAAACGGATCTTACTTGGGAGCAATTCCGGGAACGATTCGAATTAAAGTTTGTGCCAGAAGCTGAGAAGGTGACTTTGGCCTGTCATTTCATAGACCTTGTTCAAGGTGAATCCTCCATGGCAGATTATGTCGCATCCTTCGAATCACTTTCTAAATACGGGGTCGAATACATAAACACCCCATTGAAGAAGAATCAAAGATTTGTCTATGGCTTGAACAAAAATCTCAGGAAGCCGTTACTTCTAAAATTATAAGTTTCTTTTGATCAACTCATTGATATCGCTCTTCGCCTTGAAGAGGCGGATAGAGAGAGTGATGTTGAGGTTGGGAGTGCCAAACCGAACTTCAATAACAACAAGAAAAGGCCTAATATATTCAAAGGTCCTTATCCCAATAAAAAAGGGAAACAAGCATCTCCGGCAGCGAAGACTTCTGCCTCTAGTGATGGGCAATGCTACAACTGTGGTTCTAAGGACCATTATGCGAATAAGTGTTCAAAGCCTCGTGCTTGTCGCTATTGCAAAAGCCCGGATCATTATTTATCTGCATGCCCCAAACTCCAAAACAAGAAGGAGGGAAAGCTTAATGTGGCACAAACCCCCTGCAACACTTCTCGTGGTCAAGGTATTTCTCATTCTATCCTTGATGGCATTATTGTATTTCGTGATCATCCTATTCGAGTTCTTTTTGATACGGGTGCGTCCCATTCTTTTATATCAAAGGAACTTGTTGATACTTTTTCTTTAAGTATTGTTGCTTTAATGACTTCTTTAAGAATCGTGAATTCGGTTGGTGGATCCGCAACCCTCAGTTTGCTTTGTAAGGATGTTGAGATTGTTTTATGTGATTTTTCTTTCCTGGCCGATTTGCATGTCATGCGTTACTTAGGCTTTGGAATGATTTTGGGAATGGATTGGATTAACCGTTATGAAGCTCATATCCTACGTCCTGAGGGACTATTTATCTTCGACATCCACAATCTGTTAATCAGATTTCTATTATTCTTAAAGATTCGGATACCACTTTGGCAGCATCCTTATATTCTCTAAATCCTCGTGATGACGATAACGATGATGAGGAAGATGTCATTTCTCTTATTCACGTTGTTCGTGAATTTTTCGACATATTTGATCCCGTTTTTGGATTGCCACCTAAGCGAGCAATTGATTTCAGAATTAATCTTATCCCTGGAGCTCAACCTATCACTCGTCCTCCTTATCGTATGTCCAATGAGGAAAATGAAGAGATGCGTAAGCAACTATCCGAATTAGAGATGAAGCAATTTATTCGTTCTAGTTTCTCTCCTTGGAGAGCTTCAGCTATTTTTGTGAAGAAATCTGATGGTACACTTTAGCTTTGCGTTGACTACCGCAAGCTTAATGATCTTACTATAAAGAAGAATATCCTTTACCTCGGATTGATGATCTATTTGATCAACTTAGCGGTGCTAGAGTCTTTTCACAATTGGACTTAGCAACCGGTTTTCATCAGCTTCGTATTGTAGAGGATAACATTCCTTTGACATCGTTCCGTTCCCGTTATGGATCTTATGAATGGCTAGTTACGCCATTTGGTTTGACGAATGCTCCAGCTTATTTCGTTGACCTTATGAATCGAGTTTTCAAATATTTCCTCGATCGATTTGTTCTCATCTTTATTGATGATATTCTTGTGTATTCAAAAACCGAGGAAGAACATGAAGAGCATCTTCAGATTGTGTTGGAAACTCTTAGGAGTAACCAATTAAAAGCAAAATTTTTCAAATGCCACTTTTGGCAATCTCGTGTGAAGTTTCTTGGTCATATTATTTCTGAATCCGGAATTTCCATGGATCCTTCAAAGATTGAAGCGATTCAAAATTGGAAGAGACTGGAGAGTGTGACGGAAATCCGTAGTTTCCTCGAATTGACGGGCTATTACCACCGTTTGATAAAAGACTTTTCTAAAATTTCCGTGCCTCTTACTAGTTTGACTAAGAAGGGAGTTAAAAACATTTGGTCGGACAAATGTGAAGCTTCTTTTCAGAAATTAAAAGAACTCCTTTCCGATGCTCCTATTCTTGTTATTCCCGAAGGGAATCAAGATTTTATTGTTTATACTGATGCTAGTCGTGTTGGTTTGGGAGCCGTTCTCATGCAAAGAGAACGTGTTATTGCTTATGCTTCGAGGCAATTGAAGCCAGCCGAGACTAGATATGCCACTCATGATTTAGAGCTCGTAGCTATTGTTTTCGCCCTTCGAATTTGGCGTTATTATCTTTTGGGAGAAAAATTTATTCTTTACACCGATCATAAATCTTTGAAGTATTTATTTTCTCAAAAGGAACTTAATTTGCGTCAACAGTGTTGGCTGGAGTTCCTTGCACCTTATGATCTTGATATTCTTTATACTCCAGGAAAGGGTAATCGTGTTGCCGATGCTCTTAGCCGTAAGCAACAAGCGGTTGTTTCTATGATGATCTCCGAATGGAATGATCTCGAGACTTTATCTACTTGTGAGATTCGAGATCGTGTATCCGATTTATGTTCATATCTTGTTTTGTGTAGCCTTGAGGCTCATCCCTCTCTTTTGGACCGCATTCTTGAAGCTCAAAAGCTAGATCTCGAATTGGCTCTTCTTGGCCAAAATTTTAGGGACAAAATTGATATTGAAGGTTTGAAATGTTGAATCACTAGTTTTGATTCATGACAAGACGATTCAGAAGCTAAAGGAGGATTTGCATTCAAACATGACAAAAAGAAGACAACAGAGGATCAAGACTACAACTCTATGCTTAAAGTAATTATTATATGTGTTGAGTCTTAGATGTATGTTAAAATCAATCCTCAAGTTCTCAATTTTTTAAATTTCTTTACAAACAGAAGTTCACTGTGCAATATATGCACAGCCAGTCGACTGACTGTTCGTGCCAGTCGACTGACTGTGCATATGCACAACAGTGAACACTGTTTTAAATTTTAAAACATGCAAATGGTTTTTAATTTTCAAACACCAGTCGACTGATCAAATTTTCCAGTCGACTGAACCGGCTTCAACTGTCAAAATTCTGAACGAACATCTTCTTCCATGAAGAGTTTCACTTCATCAACAATCATCTCTCTTGGCTGAAACTCTTCACTAAGAGTTGCATCTCTCAGATAACTATATATAGGAGTTATCTCATACTTCATAATCACCAATTTCTGATTCTAATTCTTTCTATTCTCACCTGTGATTACTCTAGTGCTTTCATACTCTTACATTGCTTTAAATCTTTGAATCATAATTCATATACTTTGATTCTTAGCAATATTCTTCCTTTCAAATCTTCACATACTATTAATACTCTTGAGGAATTGATTATAGGAAGTTTGTAATCTTAAAAGACAAATCAGTGTTATCAAGAACACATTAAGTCAACTACTTTTGTACTTTGTTAAAGTCTTGTTTTGCTGCTCAGGCAAGGGAAAGTTCTCTTCTGCTGCTGAGGCAAAAATCTTGTTCTACTGCTCCGGTGTCTGTTATGCTGCTCAGACCTATTCCTCCGAGTTAAGTGAGGGTATTGTTAGTTAAAGCCAGAAGTTAGTCTGGGACTGGACGTAGGACGGTGCTCCGAACCAGTATAAAATATCTGGTGTCATTTTACTTACTGCATTTATATTCCGCATTATTTACCATCTATACTCTGTATTACTGTTTATCCATATTATACGGTCCTACATACTTTCATTTGGTATTAGAGCAAGGCATCTTATAACCGTTACAAAGTTATCTGATATCTTGCTAATATGGAAAATAACACCAGCACTACCACTAACACTGTCACTAACTCTAGTTTTGTTGAAGGTCAATCCACTGCACGACCAATTTTTTAATGGTTTGAACTATAATTATTGGTCTACTCGTATGAGAATCTACATGCAATCTAATAGTTTTGAATCATGGAATATCACACAGACTGAATACACTCTTCCTACTGGAGAGTACTCCACTTGGTCAAACACACAAAAACTAGATGCTACTGCCAATGCTAAAGCTATGAACATGTTATTCTGTGCACTAGAAAGAAATGAATTTAATCGTGTTAGCATGTGTCAAACTGCTTATGAAATATGGAGAACACTGAAAATCACTCATGAAGGAACTAACAAGGTCAAACAAAGCAAAATCTCCATGCTCAAAAATCAGTTTCAAAACTTTAGAATGAAACAAGATGAATCCATCAATATTATGTACTTTAGATTTCAAGATATCTATCATTCACTATTAGGATTAGGAGAAAAGTACACTGATTTTGATATTGTATCAAAAATCCTAAACTCTTTAACGGATGAACGGGAAAGAAAAGTCTGGCTATTGAAAAAGCTAATGACCTCTCTACCATAAAACCTGAAGAGTTAATAGGAAATCCAATGTCCTATGAAGTGAATTTGCAGGCAAAACTAGTACAAGCACAAGACAAAAAGAACATAGCTTTCCATGCTGAAGAAGAAAAAGATGAAGATTCGGATGAAGAAGATCTAGCATTTATTGCCAAAAAATTCAAAAAATTCTTGAAATTCCGGAAAAATAACAAAATAATGGAAAAAGGAACCTCCCAATCAAACCATCATCTTCGGTTCTAGAATGTTATAATTGTCATAAGAAAGGTCACATTCAAAAGGAATGCCCAGAATTAAAGAAAAAATATTTCAAAGGCAGAAAAGACAAGAAAAAGAAAGCATTCTCAGTAACATGGGACGATTCAGACACTTCTTCCTCAGAGAAGAGTAGTGACAGTGAAAACGAGCAAGCAAATGTCTGCTTCATGGCTACTGAAAACGAGGTTAGTGATTTTACTTTTGATGATATGATTGAGATAAATTCAGAACTAGTTGATGCTCTAAAAAATCTCAAAAGAAAATATAAGGAGACTCGTGAACATCAGAACAAAGCAGAATTCGAAAGAGATATGCTTAAAGATGAGAAAAAAATACCAAAGGAAGAACTTGAAAAATTACAAGAATCGTTTTCTAACATAAATTCTCAACTCACTCTTTTGAGTTAAGAAATAAAAACTCAAAAAGAAAAGAATGGCGCTCTTGTTTCTGAAAATCATGAACTAAAAACAAAAGTAAAATTGATAGAATAGTTAATACTAGTCTTAAAACTAATTTAGAAAGCATTACCAAAAATGTTTCGAACTTTAATAAAGGAAGAGAAACTTTATCAAAAATTTTTGATAGCTCTCAATCTGTTTCAAGTAAGAAAGGATTAGGATATGTTAAGAAAACAACCGCTCCACCTAAAAAGAAAATTAGGAGAAATGTTAATCCTACTAAAGTACAGACAAAAAGGAATTCTTTCTCAAAAAGCATAAAAATATGGGTTCCTAAAACAAACAACAGTTTGATTAGGAAGAAATATATAAACACCTTTTTAGAAATTGTTTATAAAAATAAGGATTACATTTTTAAATGGGATACTGAGCCCTCTTGGGTTTGGTTTCCTAAGATTTAACTCGTAGGACCCTATTAAAAAGTGGGTACCAATATTATCTTATATTTTTTGTAGGTCCCACTCAAGAAAAGAGGAAAATGGATACTCGATAGTGGTTACTCAAAACACATGACAGGAGATAAAAATATGCTATCAAATATTATCTACTCATATGAAGGCTCTGTCAGATTTGGAGACAACTCCAAAGGATATATCATCGGCAAAGGCGATGTGAGCAACAATGGTATTTCAAATTTACCTCTTATTTCAAATGTTTTGCTTGTCAAAAATTTAAAACATAATTTACTTAGTATCAGCCAATTGTGTGACAAAGGATTCAAAATCACTTTTTCTGAAAACAAATGTAGTATTTTTGATCAAAATCAAAATCTTATTTTTGAAGGGAATAGAGACAGAAATATCTATGTTTTGAATATGAAAATAAATCATAATTCAGATATGTGTTTAATAGTCAAAGAAAATGATCCTTGGTTATGGCACAAACGATTCTATCATATTAATTTCCAAACTATAAATAAAATTTCTAAAAATAATTTAGTAAAAGGTCTACCAAAAATGAATTTTAAAATAAATAATATTTGTGATGCATGTCAATTAGGAAAATTAACTAAATCATCTTTTAAATCTAAAAAGGTTATTTCAACTTTAAAACCACTTGAATTACTACATATGGATTTATTTGGACCAACACAAGTACAATCCATTAATCATAGTAGATATGTGTTTGTAATTGTTGATGATTTTTCTAGATATACTTGGACTATCTTTATGAAAAATAAAAGTGATACCCTTGAAAAGTTTAAAACTTTTGTTAAAAGAATTCAGAATTTTAAAAATTTGAAAATAAAAAACATAAGAAGTGACCATGGAGGTGAATTCGAAAACGAAGCTTTTGAACATTTCTGTAAGAAAAAAGGAATATTCCATAATTTTTCGTTTCCTAGAACTCCACAACAAAATGAGGTTGTAGAATGCAAAAATAGAACATTACAAGAATGTGCAAGGACTTTGTTAAATGGAAGTACGTTACCAAAACATTTCTGGGCTGAAGCAGTTACAACAGCTTGTTATGTTTTGAATCGTGTTTCTATTCGACCACTAACTAAGAATACTCCTTACGAACTTCTTAATGGACGAAAACCAAATATTTCTTATTTTAGAGTTTTCGGTTCAAAATGTTTTGTTTTAAACACAAAGGATCAGCTTGGTAAATTTGATCCAAAATCCGATGAAGGAATCTTTCTAGGATATTCGGATCGAAGCAAAGCTTATCGAATTTATAATAAAAGAACAAATATTGTCATGACCCGAACTCGATGTCCGAAAAACAACATCAAATTCGTATCGCGGGAGCTTGCAACACCATTAAATGATAAATAACACAGCGGAAATAAAAGATGATATCACTGGTATAACATAAATACAATATCCGATACATCAATTTGATACAATGATAATCATCAACATCAGAGAATATACAACACAGAATACAGCGGAATATGATACAATATGAAATGAGTCTTCACAGAATCCAATACTGCAAACTGATCCAAAAGCTTCAAAGGCAAAGCTCCGAAACTCCTAGCTCGATCCACCATCAAGATTTGCAACTAGATAAGCAAGTCTCGTCCGCATCCAAAAACTGAACTAGCTCCAGATAATCTACTAAAACTAACTATCTGAAAAACCAAACTCTAGACTGCTCGTGTAGAAAAATTTTGAGCACCCAGAGTTTAGAAAATAAACAATAAACTCCGGGTCAGTCGTGGGACTTGTGTGAGCAAACAAAAACAGTTTGTCTTTTAAAACAATCAAAGATTTTAAAATCAATTCGCAATGCTTTTTGGAAAATGAGACTACCATAAGGCTTCCCGCACACACACACAATGCAAACGCAGAATCGGAGGAGATTTCTCCTTATGATAGTCAAATATGCTTGATACGCGAATTTCTTTGATATTATTATTATAAGTGCAAAGTGCAAAAAAGCATTTCGAAAGTAGAATATAAATCTTAGCCAGCATAGACATTTCAAACTATGCCTACTATAGCTACCATCCAAACAGTGGTGACCACCATAAGTGAATGGCAGGTTATACAACTAAAACCGTACAAGGTTCGTATTGGATGAATGGATTTCCAACAAATAGTCAGGCTAAGGAACTTCATATTGCCACATGGGAACACCTCTGGCGGGACGCCCCGAGAACCAAACCGTTCTCTGCCAAACAAGGCCGGTTACCCCCCTTCCCAGGGGATATTACAAAACCTCAGATATGCCACCCCTGGTCCTTTGGGACCTTTAAACGAGTGCTCTCTAACCAACATCACACAATAATAAAAATAGTGTGTCCACATGAGTAAGTATCTGGGCTCCATACCATGATACTACCCTTTTCCAGAAGAGATGGTCATACCCTAGGGAAGCTACCCCTGAAACCTTGCCGCACAATTCCTGTTTCGACCATTACCGGGTTGTGAGGCTCGACGAAGTCTCATCCACAAAGCTACGCTTTTTACAAAGCCATGCTTTGATCAACAAATGATCAACAGCACTCAGCATGCCACATTACCAAATTGGGAATATATCGCTGATAACCTTCAACTATATAACCTCTGAGCTCGTACGTCTCAGAGAAGGGTGTTAAGCTAAGAGAATAAATTCTCCGCCATCAACAGAAATGTATTTGAAAGAAATCTGCTTAATATCTCAAAATGTAATGTCAGACATACAATCCATACAAGTCTGTTCTGGATTTAGAACAGAACCGAAGGCACTTCCAAAGAAGCCCTTGCAATCCGAGTATTCACAATCCCGATCGAACTTCCCATCACTTAGGAAATCTCTATACCGGAGCAACTCGGTGCAGATACAATCGATAGGTCATCCTATCGTTCTCGCAAATACCCGGTCTTCACCACCGGTCTTCAAATGCTATCCATAACGACGTATCACATATTCAGAATGGCTTATACGACATAAAGGTCCTTTCCCGGCTAACCCAAATAGTGAGCGCAACATTTAAAACATATGGATATGGGATTTCAATTAAGTCACAACTTAATAATTCAAAATTTTCTTTCAAATGGTTTAAACCAATTACCATTTCTCATCTTTTAAATAAAAAGATTTACTTCACAAAGTTCATTCAGTTTCACCCGGATCCATTTACGGATTTCAAAGAAATTTTCATTTCAATTAGATTAATTTATTTAAATCTTAAAACCAAGATTTATCTCATAGCTTTCAAAACTGTTTCCAAAGATTTATCCCTAACTCGGAAAACCATTTTCATTTTAAACTTGAAATCCCTTAGATATAATTTCAAATTCATTTCTCCTATGAAAGCTTTTTTATCGTTTAGATACAATAGTTTTATTTTGGAAAAATTCGATTTCATTTATACAAGTTAACATCTTTTGGGTTAATTCAAATTCTCACAACAATACTTTAAACTGTTTAAAATCCATATAACTTGTATAATTCTTTTTAAATACTAAACATAGAATTCAATTTCAGATATTGAATTCCAATTTAAATCGAATTATTCAAAATTCCAAATCTCTATTAGTTATTCAAAATAACTTTTATTTTAAAACACCTTTTTGAAAAGCTTTTCACGTTAACTTAATTTATTTTCCAAAACTATTTGAATTTAAAAATTCAAATTCAAAACTTATTTTAAAATCCGTGACTTAACTGATTTCCACGTGAAACCCATATTTGTGTGTGTATAGTGTAGTCCAGGGATTTAACACAATAGTGCACAACATCAATTATTTCGGAGAATCAATATTGATAAGCGATATAATCCATAACGCTTATCTCTATTCACAGATTCATAGATAAATAAATTTATTAATCACAGAGATTCATCATTACTATTCGATGTGGGTTTCGGATAGCCAACTGGAATCCGAATCCCTGTCGCATCGAAATTCAAATGCCGTTTTACAGGTAAAGGGGGTTTCACATATATAAATAGAAACAAATCGCAATCACAGTTCAGCATAAGGCAGTTCACATCACGTAGCATCAAAATCACGAACAGAAACATCTATTCAATACACAACATCTGATGATAGTCGATCGTTTTCACTTTAAGGTAAAGGTGAAAAGAATTAACCACGTCACTATTTTTATTAATTTATTTAAATCAATGATTAATTATTCTTAATAATTAAATTAATTTAAACCAATTACCTTTACTAATTAATTATTCCTTAATTACTTTCATTTAATAATTACCCTCAAGTAATTAATTACCCTCATTAATTATCTTTATCAATTATCCTTAATTAAGAAATAAATTATCCTTTAAATAAATCCATTGAGTAATTATCCTTTAATTACTTTAATTTATTAATTATACTTTATCAAGTACCTTAAGTAATTGTACTTTAGTTACTTAAAACTTTAATAAAACAGAGATAAACCATTTATCTTCCTTAATCACTTCATCATCATTTTTTTAAATTAAATGCTTGAATCATTTTTTTTTATTTTGAAAACAATTAGAGATCAAATAAGATAACTAGTCTAATACGAAATTTTATAAACCAAAACAGTTTAAACATTTGCCTTTAAAAATTTAAAACTTGAATCTAGTTAAAATATTTTCAAAACTATTCTCGGCCCATGCCCAAAGATCACGACCAGGACCCTGAGCTACAACCCATTATTTCCTCTTTCTCTTCCATTTCCAAAACTTGGTTAAGTTTTTTTTAAAAATCCCGTAGGCTATCATTAACAAATCTACTCGAACCAAAACCTGTTCTTCCCAGTACCATCCCCCCTTCCCAAACGCTACAGCACCTCCAAATTTCACCGTGCACGTGCACGTGCACGGAGTGACGACGCCGCTCTGGCGATCGGTGAGGCCTCCCACAAGCCACAAATCGACACGTTAACCTCTGGTTCAACATCGAAACCCAAATCAACCTGAAAAGTACAAAAACGAAAAGAAACCCTGAAGCTCGAACGCGCAACACGAACACCTCACCGAAAACCACCACGTTCTGCCACCACGCTTCACCGAAGGCCAAGCCCCTTCGCCAACGCCATGGCCATACCTTCCTCGGCCTTCACCCAAAACCACTAGCCACTCGATCAAAGCAAGGCGACGAGAACCACAATTTACAGAGCATCGAAAAACATATGAACAAACCCTACTTTTATCTCAATCTCAAAATCCATGCATTCGAAATTTTTTTAAGCATTTTTCCTGAGTTACTTCACCTTCAAACTTGCTTCATATGAAATTTCAACAATTTAAATAAACCAAATCAACAGATATTGACAAAAATCAATTTTGGCTCCCTTTTAAAACCGCACCTATCATCTTTGCTTAAAAATCGTAATTTTTATGTTAAAAATCTTAACTTTGTATATGTAATCAAAATATGTTATTGAATTCACAAATTGAAACATTCAAATTTTGACTTTTAATTCCTTTTTACCTGTAACTTGAATAAACAGTGTTTATAAAATACTGTTAAACTTCAAACAAAGTTGCAGGCCTTTGATTTAAGATAAACAATTTGAATTAGAAATAATACCAAAGTTCAGAACATTTATATGAAGAAGTGTTTACACATTTCTTTGCTTTACTTTGTTCAGATACTCAAAAATTTTGAAGAACAGCTACATATGCTACCAGAGCAACAGGAAGTACTCAGGGCTAATTATTTAAGCAGATATTAAAGCACATACCATTTGTAAGCTAAAGATACAAGTTTAAATTGAAAATAGTAAGTTTACTCACAGGTAAAACGAGGAAGTCTAAAAAAAAATTTGCTCACAAAAAATTTGAAGAATAGAGGACAAAACAGAGGCCTGGAACTTGAAATCTTGATCCTACTTGCCTTTGAAACTTAGCTTTGATTTTCCTTTGAATGACTTTGATTTGTTTTCAGATTTATTTGATGGTAATGTTTACATTTTTTTTCCTCTGGTATACTTTTTTATGAACGAACTAATGTGTAAGGATGGGTATTTAATAAAGGCAATAGCTTGGTATAGGGTAATATCTTTGTACTTTAAGTAGAGATTTTCTTTCTTTTGCACAATCAAGGACAGATATTTTCATTGTTTGTTGGCTGCGTATGGTGGTTGAGATGTTTGCATTTATTACTTTGGTACTTTATGTTTTTGTTTGCAACCCATGCTTGTATACATTTCATTTGTTTACTTTGTATAAGTATGCACAAGTGTACTTTTGCCTACGTTTTATTTTTTTGTATTCGGCTGAGATGATGTCTCTACTTTTGTTTACACTTACTATTTGTTATGTATGTGCAGTTCTTTCTTTGCTTGGTACCTTTTCGTTTCAGATTTTGGTTTCTTTCTTTTGATGTTTACTTTACATCTTGCTTTCTTCTTGCCTGCATACTTGTTTACATTTACTTTTATTTTGTTTTGCAAATGCATGTACAGTTTGTACTTTTGCTTTGTATAAGTATGTAGATCTTATTCTAGTTTATTTCTTCTTTGTCTCATTTACTTTGTAATTTATTTTCTTGCTTTCCTATTTTATATGTATGTAGTTAGTTTTATGTTTGTAGAGTTTTGTGGATATTTTTTTTTTGTCTGTTTGTTTTGCTAGTGTATGTAGTTAGTTTACAGGGATTCTTTTGTTTGCATTTGTTAATTATTTTACCTAGACTTACTAATATCATGCTTATACAATTTATTTATGTATGTATACTTTGTTTGTTTTGTTTATTTTTATTTGCTTTGTAGATATTATTCCATAGTCTGATTACCAAACATTAATTTATAACTTATATTTTATTTTTATACTTTTTATTACTCTATAGTTTTATTTTAAACATTTTATTTATAATTCAATTCAATTTATTCGCTTTGAGTTTCAAATCAAATTTTAAAACAAATAAGTAAATACATCTTATTAAATTTGAAATTTTCAAACAAATTCGTAATTTCACCCAAAAATTAAATTAAATTACAATTTTAAACTCGTCATTAAATCAAGATCGTTACAAATATCATTGAAGAAACACTTCGTGTATCATTCGATGAGAATTTTAAACCAGTTCAAATAATAAGAGATGATGAAGATTTTCCTGAAAATAGCACAAATATTGAAATTTCAAATCTTGAAAATAATGGAAACATTGTTCATAATGAAAATGAATTAAGTTCTTCACCTAGATTATTAAAAGATCATCCTTTTGATAATGTTATTGGAGAACTCGATTCATCTGTTAGAACAAGAAGTCAATTAAATCAAATGAGACATGTAACATTCCTTTCTCATATTGAACCTAAAAATATTAAAGAAGCATCTACTGATGAAAATTGGTTAATTGCTATGCAAGAAGAACTAAACCAATTCGAAAGAAATAACGTTTAGTTCCACGGCCTAGTGATCAATCAGTTATTGGTACAAAATGGGTCTTTAAAAATAAAACAGATGAATAAGGAATTATTACTAGAAATAAAGCTAGATTAGTTGCTCAAGGCTATAATCAAGAAGAAGGAATTGACTATGAAGAAACGTTTGCTCCAGTCGCTAGACTAGAAGCAATACGAATCTTACTAGCATTTGCATGTTTTCATAATTTTAAATTATATCAAATGGATGTCAAAAGTGCCTTTTTAAATGGTTTTATAAAAGAAAATGTTTTTGTTGAACAACCTCCGTTATTTATACACGAACAATTTCCAGACCATGTCTATAAGCTTAAAAAGGCTTTATACGGTTTGAAACAAGCACCCCGTGCTTAGTACGATCGTCTTAAAAGTTATTAATAGATTCTGGTTTTGAAATTGGAAAGGTTGATCAAACTATTTTTATTAAAAGACATAAGCAGGATTTTTTAATTATCCAAATCCATGTTGATGATATTATTTTTGGTTCAACAAATGAAAAACTTTGTCAAGAATTTTCTAAAATAATGACCAATGAATTTGAAATGTCTCACATGGGAGAATTAAATTATTTTCTTGGTTTACAAATTAAACAACTTAAAAAGGAAATTTTTATAAATCAAGAAAAATACTGTAATAATCTAATTAAACGCTTTGGTATGGAAAATACTTCTGCTAAACCTACTCCTATGAGTACAACGATACATCTTGAAAAAGATGAAAATGGCAAAAGTGTGGACCAAAAATTATATCGAAGCATGATTGGATCATTACTTTACTTAACTGCAAGTAGGCCTGACATAATGATGAGTGTTTGTTTGTGTGCACGATTTCAAGCAGATCCCAAAGAATCACATATACGAGCCGTGAAACGCATACTACGGTATCTTAGTAAAACCAAGGACTTTGGACTATTCTATCCAAAGGAATGTCCTTTTGAATTAGAATCCTATAGTGATGCTGATTTTGGAGGAAGCCGGACAGATAGAAAAAGTACAAGTGGGACTTGTCACTTCATTGGACGGTCTCTTGTATCTTGGTTTAGTAAGAAACAAAACTGTGTTTCATTATCGACTTGTGAAGCAAAATATATTTCTACAGCTCTAGCATGTGCTCAAGTTATATACATGCAACAAACTCTAAAAGATTTTGGTTTTAATTTAACTGAATCAACCATTTACTGTGATAATACTAGTGCTATTAATTTATCTAAAAATCCTGTTAATCACTCACAAACAAAACACATTCACATTCGTCATCATTTTCTTCGTGATAATATTGAAAAGGATTTAATAAATTTAGAATTTATTTCCTCTGATAAACAATTGGCAGATATATTTACAAAACCTTTAAATGAAAACACTTTCATTAATTTAAGACGAGAACTTGGTATTATATCATATAAAAATTTATAGAATTTTATATATATCTTTCAAAAATTTTATCAAAATAAAAATAAATATTTTTATGACTTCAAACAGACTTGAACCTATGACCTCTACTTTATAGTATGTCAAATGCTTCCTACCATTTAAGCTATGATTGTTTCTTGTTTCATCAAGAAGATTATTTTTAATTATTCTGAATCATACCAGCTGTGTTGAGTTATGTGTTTCGTTAATCCTTAAAACATCTATTTTTCGAATAAATGTCATCCACTAATTTTTTTTCTTTGGCTATTAGCTATTGAATATTTATAACCACTCAATCTCAGCTAAATTTCATCTATATATTCTATATTCTTTTTACTTCTTAATCATCATTACAAACTTTTCAAACAAACTTTGAATTCAAGGTCCTCATCAATGGCCTCTCACGACTCTTATGATTCCACAAACTCAAAATTGTCCTTCGCTACTCCAACATCATCGAGTAGCTATAATTCATCCAGTAGTTCTACACCATCATTGCCAACTCCTACCCCTGTTCATGAACCATGTCGATATCACATCGGATTTTCACCAAAACCTAAGAAGTCTAAAAGATCATTTTTCTTTTCACCAAAAACAAAAGAGAAAATTGATGAAATCCATCATTACCAACAGGAACAAGTCAATCTGCAGAGAGAAATGTTTTATGAACAACGGATGAATTCCAATCGCCTTAGTCTAATTGAATATATTGCCCTTAAATTTTGTGGAAAATCAGCTAAGCGTGATGTTGTTCAACCTTCAACATCTCGTCAGCCAAGTTCTTCCGACTGGAACAAATGGGAACGAACTCCACCTCAACCTCCGGCATCTCCAAACTCATGGGAACGCCAAAATTATTGGTCGCCTTTGCGACCTTATGTTGAGAATACAAAGGTTGAACCTCAACAATCATCTCCAAAAACCCCTAAATGATCATCTTTTCTTGTATATTGTTGTTTCTAACTATTTGTATTTCAATTTTGTATATGTTTTTTTAATAAAATTTTACTTTCTAAGCTTCAATTCAATTTTACTTCCAGTCAGTCGACTGAAAATACAATTCAGTCGACTGTTGTCAGGTTCCAAAAACTCTCGGGAAACCATTCAGTCGACTGAATTGATATGTTCAGTCGACTGACTATGTAAAAATTTCGTATATTTCAGTGTACCAGTCGACTGGATACTTTTCTCAGTCGACTGGCTGTACGAAATTACTACTGTCTTCCCTATTTAGTTGCCATTTTTACAAATTTCACTTTACCTTTCTCAGTTTTTACCCAAATCTATTCTGACCACAAACCCTAAAATCCCAATTAAACTCATTTTTTCACTAAAAACTCAATCAAATGGCTCCTCCAAAACGTCATAGGCAAAGCTCTTCTTCCGTTGGTCCTACCGATGCCCAAAATTGCAAAATGGCTATACAATGATGTAGCAATAGAAAGATGGCATAAAATGAAAAACTCAAGGATAGTTGAAGGTTCATTCATGGTCTATAGCGATTTCACGGCTTACGGTTTACAAGAACTCATGCGTAGATCCGGATTGGAATCTCTACTTGACTTGAATGTCAATTCTCACAAGATAAACCATCTTATGGTAAAGTTATTTTATGCTAAGTTAAATCTTCCACATCAACGTCCATCGAATAGAGATGATTGTGTTTGGAGTTTAGTTTGTGGGCATCAAGTTTTCTTTTCCTTGGATCGAATGGCACACATACTTCAAACTCCCAATCATGGTATTCCAATAGATGATGTTGATCGTAATATTCGACAAAGGGATCGAGTTAGCCATATGTTCGTGGATGACCATATGATGGAACATAAATCTATCCTTCTTCGACCAAAAGCGAGAATTATTCACAAAGCTTTCATGAGGAGTATCCTTCCAAGAACAGGGTCATATGAACTTATCTACCCAGAAAATTTCAAAGCATTATATGCGGTATGGGGAGGAATTCAAGTAAATTGGCTACGAAGAATATTGGATGAGTTTCTCACCTTCAACAATGGTAACATGAGAACAATTTATTTCGGAGAATATATAATGCGATTGCTTTTAAATGTGGGTATACCTCAACCGGAATCCGAAACTTCTTCCGTTGGAGTTATCAACATTTGCACATTAAGCCTCATGAAACTACCGTCAGCTCCTCCAACATTTACCTCCTATGAAGAATGGCATCGCCAGCAACAACAACGTTTATCAGGCGGACCAGTTATTCGAGAACAAACATCTCATCCCGAAGAAGAAGAAGAAATCCGTCTTGCCAAATCGGCTAGTTTACGAGAATCCGTAGAGATCCTCTCTAGAAATCAACAAATACTAGGATCTCGTTTAACGAAAGCTGATAAAAAATTGGACAAAGTAAAAGGATTCTTCTCTATACTATGGGATGCAATTTCATGTTCGTCTTCCACCACTGCATCTTCAATAGCACATGGTAAACGTCCAGAACCAAGATTTACATGGTCAACTTCCGAAGAGCATACTAGTAGTGATACTAGTGGCACAGGCAGTGGTGCTCAAGGGACGTCTAGGCCAGGAAAGGAGCCCGCACTAGAGGAAGAATACAATTGGCATCTTGACGAGTAGGTATTATGGTGAGTAAGTTGGGTATGCATTATTTGTTTTTTCTACAACTTTATGTTCAATTTGAACATATTGAATCTTGCAACTTGTTTATCTATTGAGACTTGTACTACAAAGTCTTTCTTTTATATTCTTCATTTTACATTATTTTTTTGTATGCTGTATCTCCTTTTTTGTCGATGACAAAGGGGGAGAAAAAGTATGTGCAATAATATATTTGATGCAAAAAAAAAATTATTTGGTCGGATTTTATTTTATCTGGCATATCGGTACTCGCACAAAACAATTATCCAGATGGTCGCTCCTCAATAGCCTTATTCTCCCTGCTAGTTGACGGCATTACCCCGTAGTGTCCTTGACTAGCGTGGGTCTAGAGGTGGGGCATCCCAATGGATCAATGGAAAATCGAGCTTGAATGCCCGTAGTTTGCGAACGCTTTTCAACGCAGGGGAGGGGCCGAGCTTGCCGTGCTCGTGGCCGTGGATGAGGCTCAGGTAGGCGCACGCATGGATGGCCTTTGATCGTCATCACGATGAACGTGGAGAGAGCGGAAATTCGTTGAACACCGGTGGCTAGGTGGGTTGTTTGCTCATGGCTGAAACGAAGGGGGAAGAAATAGAATTTGCGGCCCAGATCTAGGGCAAAGGAATTGGACGGCCAGTATTTGTTCTAGGGTAAAATAAAAAAGAAATCTGTATATTAATTTATATTTATATTCGTATAAACTTTGTAACGCTATAACTTTGTCATACGAGGTTCGTTTCGTACGAAACGGATTGCGTTGGGTCCGTATTGACGAGCACTACATTATGGAGATGGATTGAGATTTATTTGAGCTGGTGAAAATTTTGATTGAAATTAAACGCTTGTTTAATTTTAATCGGAATAAATCGCTATCGCGACGACTGCAAGCAAAGTGAGTACAACTCACTCTTTCTGACTCACTGATATTTTTATATAAGTGAGAATAAATTTTATTTATGATGATTGATGACTGTTTGGATGATATATGATATATTATCTTTATATTGATTGGTATTTGGATATATACCTGCCTATTGGAGCAGGTGACCCTATATGTTCCTGTGTATGAGCGGATAACCCTTTGTACGTGCGTCTGCCTCGAAGCGGACATTGTATACATATTAGATAGGTTGGAGGGATCCAACTGGATTCCTCACCAGTATTGATTTTATTTACAGATATTGTGATATATTCTGTTATCGTATGATATATGACGTTTTGGTTGCCGTGATTGATGTATTTGGTGCTGTTGCAGCATTGGGCCTATTTTGGAAATTATAAATTGTTAAAGTGTTGATTTTGATTTAAAAAGGATTTTCAAGTGATTTTGAAAATATAAGTTTTGTTGAATTTTGAATTGTTAAGTAAATGAATTTATTTTAAATAAATAAAAGTTATAATTTTTATGTTATAAAAGTTATGATTTTTGTGAAATAATACTTAAGTATGATTTTGGAGTTATATAAGTTTAAATAATGATTTGTAAATTATTAAAAGAATTGGTTTATTTAAATTGGTATTTTTGAATTATTATAAATGGTTCATATATAAGATTTATAAAATTGATATTTTATAAATCAGGAATGATGGAATTATAAAGGAGTTTTATAAGTGTTAAAATGAAGTTATAAATGGATTTTATAAGTGAATAAGATTATAATTGTGAAGTTATACAATAAATGAATTTGTAAATAGATGATTTATAAGTAATTAACTTATAATTTGGATTTTGGCATGTAATTGAGTTATTAAATGGAATTGATTTATAAAAGGATTTTATAAATGGAAGTTTTATAAAAATAGAAATGTGAATTTATAAACATTGTTTACAAATGTGAAATCAATTGAATTTGATAAGTTAAGATATGAATGTTTATTAAAGGCATTATATCCACGATTTTGAACAGTGGATTATCCTTTAATAAATATATAGAAATATTGGATTTGGTAAATGGTCTAGATCCACGATTTTGGACAGTGGATAATTCTTTAATAAATGTATAGAAGTAATGAATGTGGTAAATGAACTATATTCATGATTTTGGACAGTGAATAATATATTAAATAAAATGAATATTTTTGGAAAGTGAATATTATTAAATGGAGTTAAATGATTAAAATATGTTTTAAAATGTTTTAGGTATTGAATACATAGATTTCAACATTCATTGTTGAAATAGACGTTTTCGAGAAGTAAGGAAATGATGGACTATAACACTATTTTTATAGTGAATGATTTTCGAAAGGAAATATTTTGTATAGTATTGGGGTTTATGTATCTATCTAATTTTCGAATCCCTATACTAGTGATTTTGGGTTGTCGTAACGATGTTTTATGCAACATTCGTTTTGACCCAAGTAAATATGTTTACGAGAATCTTTTCCTTAAAGAATAAAGCATATACTTAATTTCGATTTAAGTATATGTAATATTTTCCAAGTGTTGAAAATAAAATTGATTTGTTAATTACTTATTATTATATAAGTATATGGAAATGTTTTCCAATATAGAAGTGAAATGATTCTGAGAATATATCTTTTTAAAGATGATTTGAAGTGAATATTTGGCAAGTAATTTAATTAATAAAAGGGCCTAGTGATTGTATATGGTGCTAAATATTTGTTTGTTTGCTTTGATAGTTAAATAACCGACTATCAAACTTGGCCAAATTTTAGTTCCTCGACTTGATGTGGGAACTATTTAGTCGTACACTTAGTACGTAGCCTTCTGTGTAGGTTTGATTATCGTTTGTGTTGAGGATGTTGATTCGTATAGTGCGGGGTGTTACTCCAATCTATCGAGCTTCCTTCTTGGGCCGAAGGATAGCAAGTTGAAAGTGACGAGTCTATGAGACTTAGTTTCTACATGAGGTTGAGAAATGCTTTTGCGTTGTCAGTGCGAAGAGACCCGGATCAGATTTCTCTGAAAACCACTTCGGACCAACGTATATGCGACAATTATGCAGGTTGCTTTTGTTGATTTTGATATTTCGGATTTTTATAGTGAGGGACCGCTTGTTGATCGTTTGGGGTTAAAATCTCAATATACATCCAGTAGCAGTGGTCTATTCATTTATGAAATATCCAATGTGATGACTATTCGCTACTAATCCTAGGGATTTCCCGACAGGATGTGGTAGGAAAGTACCTTCGGTTTGTCCTATTTCTGGACAACTTGTATGGATGTTTGTCTGACATTGCATTTCTAAAGATTATGTATATTGGTTTTTACAAACGTACATCAGTGGTGGCGGAGAAGGCAATTTCTCTTAGCTTAACACCCTCCTTGAGACATATGAGCTTAAGGGTTGTATTTTTGTGGAAAGCAATTAGTAGTCAAATGGAAATGGCCGTGTGGCATTCAAAGTGACGTGATTGTGATTGTGAAAGATAATCATTACCTTTAGCCTCATAAACCGGAAATGACCGAAATAGGGTTAGATACGACAAGGCTGAGTAGGTCGCTTCCAAGTAGGATATGATCATCCTCTTCTAGACATATCTTTACACGCTATGACGTCATGTATCTAATTATTGTGGTTTGTATGCTTCGAGGGCCCTCGGTAAAGGTCGGTAACGACCGGAGGATGACATATTCGGTACCATCTAGTTATAGAGGTGGGCCGGTCTTATGTTGGTAGAGGATCCTTTGTGATGGTCCTCGGTACATTCTTCTAGAGATGTACTGCTGGAAAGTAGTCCCTTCACCTGGTCATTTGTATGGAAATCCAAACTCCACTACGTACCTGCCATTTTATTTGTAGAGCCTAGTATGCTGGAATTTAATAATGGTAACAATTTCGGCTATTTTGAATATTATTTGTGCAACAGACATTATTATAATATAAGAGGATTTGATATGAGATGTTTTAGTTATCGTAAGGTAAAAACATGTCTGTGTTTATGTGTGGACTTGTCTTACGAGATACTTTTGTTTTGATAAAGGAAAAGTTTGGTAATTTAATAAAATTCAGTTGAGTGTGTTTCTCACGCTGGTTTACCAGACTGATCCAAGTGTTCTTTCCTTTCAATGTCCGGGTCAGACCGAGTATATTTACAGGTTCAGTTTTGGTGCTTTTGGAGCTTCAGCAGTAGAGATGGAGATCTTCATTTTCGTACATACGTATTTTTTGATTATCCGCTGCATTGTTGCTTAGTTGTTGTTTAATATTATCAACAATTGTAAGGACAAGTTATTATAATTGTTTAGGCTAATAACTATTGATTGATTGTTGAACTCTGATTAATGTATATATATACAGTTTCTGTTTTGTAAAGATCATTGATATGATATAATATGTTTTCTACTGCGATGTGAGATTTTGTGTTGTTCTGTTTGGTTCTATCTTCTCTCTTTCTTCTCTTTTCTTCTTCTCTCTTCTTTTCTTTCTCTTGACTTTCCGTCAATAGGTGCTTTTTGGGTCGGACATATATGGATTATTGTCGATTCAAAGGGTATGGATTTACGGGTCGTCACAATCATTTTCTTAATTAAATTAGCCTAAATCAATTAATTAAAGGGTTATTAACCTAGAGATTAGCAAGGGGCTTTGGGGATTTCGAAATGTGTGCCTCAGGAGCTGTCCGGATTTGATCTACTCTTACTTTGGTGATTTTTGTCAACTCTACACCTATAGGTGAGTTATTGTATTCTCCCACTTTATATGTTGATACATGTTTTTAAATGTGTTTTAAAATGTTTTCAAACTTATAAATATATTTTTGGCTGGGTCTAAACCCATAATGGTTTTTAAATGAATTTAAAATGTTTTATCTTGGTTTTAATCCATGGATTTATGATTTGAACAATGAAATACCTGTTAGATTAGGATTTGCTGCTGTGTCACATGATTGTATTGATGTACTGTATGGATGTATTGTTATTTCATGTCGATGTATTGTTTTTTTGTATAGATATATTGTTGTTATATGGATGTATGGTTGAAAACGCTAATCGATGGCAAATTAAACTTAGGATTATTCTAGGAAATTGGACCTCATACATATGTGTTGGCTATATGATGAGTCATCCAAGATGGTTGTGCAAATGACGGAGACTCAAGTCAATGGAAGAAAGTTGGATGGAAGTACTTTGGAGTTGCAAATAGCGTATCGATCAGAGCTGGAGATTACACATAAAATGGAGCAGCAAAACTGAAGTTGATTGATGTGGAGGTTTTGGAGATTCACTTAGCTAAAAATTTGGTTGTGTATTGATCATTGTCGATCCATACAGATTGATAACGATTGATGTTTTAGGGTGTAAAATGCAAATGTGCACTTAGGTAAATGAAAAAAAGGATGGGTTGAGCTACTTCGAGCACACACAGTGTCGATTTCGAGTGAGCAAGGGAAAAAAAAAACTACTACTACCGAACAATTTGCATTAATGTACCACCGAACGATCTAGATGTGGGTAAGTTTAGAAGTTGACTTCGGGCTTGGAGGCTAGATACATGAGAGAATTCAGGGCATGCCTAGCTGATTGAAGAGGTTGGTATTTAGCCGATTTTTAGTCAAGTACTTAACCAAGTTGGTCGATATTAACCCATATGTCCCTATACCGAGCGATGCCAATTTTGGAATATTCAAGGGTTGATCGAGGTGCATGACTAGTTAATCGTGAGATGAATAGCTTGGGGGTTATGGCTACCACTGATCAATTTAGAAATGAATGAAGTGATGTGAATTCTACATGATGCAAGCTGAATTCTGCTTCGGGCTTAACATGGGCATGTAGTGAGACGACTTATGGGGTTGACATAAGGAGATTATATGATTGTTGAAAAGTGTCCAGAGATGTTATGAACTTCGACAACTTGATGATGAGAGTTGTTATGGTGACCGAATGAAGACAAGTTTGTTGATGTGGACTTATGGAACAGGATGTATGATGTGTTTACTATGGGGACTTACGTTAAGAGACTGTTGGTAGCTCGAAGCGTCTTATGTGTGCTCATAAAGAGGAGTATGCAAGAATGCTCACTTGGATTTGTTAATAAGTGACCCTGGATAAGTTATATGGATCTGTCATCCATGTACCCTGGATCATATTGATAAATGGATTTAGTTCCTTGCCTTCAAAGTGGCGTAGATTCGTGCATTGAGAAATTGAGATGTTCAGTAGTCTCCAATGATTGATATAATCATACGAGTTGTTGTATATTCAACTCACTTTAGTGGATGATGTGGGATATGCTTGATGGTTGCTATGTTTGCTATGTTATATTATGTTTGCCATATAATGCAGGTATTGTTGATTTATGTACCTAGACACTCATATTATACTTTGATTAATAGCACACCCCTATTATGATTAGTTTCAGATATACTTATTACATGTGTTAACTTGTTGGATATAGGAACAGGTTAGGTATAGTTCTCCATACCTTGTGTTCCTACTTGATATATTGACTTTTATAGTACATAGAGCTTATGGATCGCTCATACCAGACTACTGTCTAATTCAAGGTTTCATTCTTTGTTTCTTACTATCTCGAGTACTATTAATTGAATAGATTAAGGATAACAGGTATAAGATAGCGCATGAAGCTGTATGGAGGATGAGCATGTAACTAGCGCTTTCATATATTATATTTTAATGCTATTATTTTTGTTCCATTGTGTGGTATTTTGGAACTATTATTAGTACTATTTATCTATTAGAGATAGTTTTTTCCTTTAGAGTTTATTTTCTCTTATGTATTACTACTCTACTCCATTTGTTTTACATAGTTGCAGTGGATCTAATGCACTCTGATTGATTATGATTCATGTAGTTATATTATTATCACAACTATTTTATATCAATATTTATTATTATATTTTACCCTATGTGCTATGATATATACGATGGATTCTATTTTTGATTGATGCTACTTTACCTTGATAGTTCCTTTACATTGTTCGGGTATCATTGCAGCGTGCTCCTTAGTTTATTTGGGTATTGAATGTGTAGGTGGTGATCACATTTAGTATCAGGGATTAGGTTAAGATACGATCTAATTTGATTCCATGATCCATTAAAGATATGGTAAGTGGAATACCTTAGAATGGATCGAGCATATGAGAGAGCGTAATTATTCTATATTTTTAATTTCAAAACAATATAGTGGTATATATATAGTAGCAAGACACCTTGAACACACGAGTACCATTTATGCTGGTATTCCACTATAAGAGACTAACCATTCTTATTATATATATATATATATATTGTAAGAATGAGTAGGCATACAAAGAACACAATCAGGATATTCGCATCTAAAGGTAAGACTGGAGCGGGCAACGGAGCAGCTATGAACCTCGATATGCAAATGATGTTTAATACTATGATGATGAACATAATGAAGAGCACCCAAGGAGGAGCTTGTGGTCAAGTAGGTAGTAGTACTCCAGAGCAAGCGCCAAGGGATGATTTTGTCAAGCTGAATAAGGACTTAACCAGTCTTGATGGAAATCATTTCCTACAACAAGATCAGTCATCGAAATGCAGGATTGACTTGATACCTATAACGTAAAACTTATGACGCCCCATCTTTATACCTATATTATCTGATGTGCACGTAATTGTGCATATATTTACATCCACATTTTATCTCGTTTTATTTACATAATCATCATATTTGGGCATTTTAACACGTTTAAAACCAAAATTCAATTATTTCCAAACCATCATGTTTTCATCTTCATTCATGGGCAAAACGGTCATTTTTGTGCATGTGTCAATGTAAGAATTTTTACTTGGACAGTTTTTGATAATTTTTTATAGGAATTTGGATGCATATGGAAGAGGCTTATATGAAGATATATGCATGCACAAATGAATACAAAGGAAAGAAGAGGGAAATAATTCAAGCCATGAACATGGAGGACCCCACCCACTTACCTAAATGTACAATTTGGAGCTAATGGACAACTAAGTGGAGGTTAAAGCTTCATGCAAAACAAATGATAGATTAATTAGTGGATAATGGTTACTTGGTGGCCACACTTCCTAAAGGGCAATTTAGGAAGCCCCCTAAAAATAGAATTAGGGTTTTATGCATGTATAAATAGACCTCTTATGTACATGAAAAGATCATCTTCTACTCTTTCATTTTACTTAGGAAATTAAGAAATCAAAATGTAAGCTCAATGTTCTATGAAATAAAAATGTCTTTCAAGCCTCTTTCTTCTCTCTTTTCTACATGTTTTTCTTTATTTTATTGTTAATGTTTATTTTTATGCTCTCTTTCTCTTTATGCTCATAGCTTAGATTTACATTCATGCAAGTAGTTAGTAGCTAATCTCTTTGCTTTCTTTGCTTATTTTCTATTCTCTTTTCTTTTTAAATGTTGAAATTTACTTGTGTTGCTTCAATGCCACAAATGAGTAGCTAAACCCCTTCAATTTAGGGGTGATGAAGCTCTCTAACTTTATGTAATTTCAACATTTTTATGATTTATGATCTCTTTGTTTATGCTTCATGAATGTGAATTTTGATGTAAGTTTATACAAGTGGGTTTGATAGCTTATATTGCTTATGCAAATGAGCTATTCTTATTCGACATAAACACAATTTACATCATCATTTGCTAATTAATTTTTGATTATGAAATGAAAGTAAAAATGAAATTTGATGATCCATATTACTAGTTACAATAGTAAATAGATCATACTTAAAATAGCTTTTGCTTTGGCTTCATTTTCGTGAGAATTATAAGTAGTATAATTTTTGTATTATAGTTTGATGGTTTGAGGTATGTAAACTAATAACGTAAACAAACCATACTTATGATAAATGCAATGATTATTTCACTTAATATCAAAGTTAGAGATCATAAATTATGTGTTTGTTGATTTACAAAAATTTGAGAAGTGGATTTGCCTCTAAATTGTTCTCTAGTCCTATAGTTTTCTAATCACATTTTAATTCTAGTTTTAGCTTCATTTTAGTTCTAGCTAACAATTTCTCCTTCATTTGGTCTAATTTGATTGAATAGATTTTTAAAACTCTAACAACTCCCTGCGGATCGACCCGTATTTGCCACGTGCTACATTCGTACACCGTGCGCTTGCGGTTATTTTTATTATAAAATTCGTTCGGCTATTTTCTAGTTCATAGACATTTAGCCGTCCGAACATTATCCAAGTGTATTACAGAGTAACACCGTCAAATAATATGGAGAATGAGGTTGTATGGGTTACACACATGTATATTCTTTTGCACTGGCACTTGTATGTATTAAAACATCAAATAAGTAATTTATTTATACTTACATAGTATTGGTACGAACAATAAACACGTGTGCCTTTAAAATAGAATACTATACAATATGTAATAAATAACAGAGAACACGAAGTCAATATCAATGATGACATTCAATATAGTATATAAGTATATACTACTGTTTAAATACAAATATTTCAAATGTCAACTAGCTTGATAATATATATATATATATATATATATATATATATATATATATATATAAATAGTCCTCAAGGCATCATATCACTCAAATATCTCCAATCCTTATAAAACAAGTAGAGTTGATATCATGTCATCACCCATATAAAAAAAAAAAATAGAAATCGAGAAGACTATCTCCAATGGGTGAATCATTCATACAATACAACCTTATTGTTATCCACCTAATTTCAATATTGTAGGTAATGCTGCAAGTGGTGGTGTCATAAAGAAATCAATATTGCTATCTATTATGCCAAAGGCCAGCAACGTCGCAGGGATAAGTAATGTTACATGAACTGATGCTACGACAATAGAGCTAGGATAACGATGTCATAAATAAGCAATAACGCAAGGTAACCCAATGTTGCAAATGATGATACTGCAAATAATCAATGTCAAAAGAATGATGATGAACCAATGCCGAAAGAATGAAGATGGATCAACGACAAAAGCCTATAGTGCTGCATCTCAACAATGAAGGGCCATATACAATGCCATATACCATCTATAGAGTTGGATGATTAATATCGAATCTCTCACATCGCTAAGCAATGCCATTATTCATCAGAGTTATAGCGGCATAATTTATGCCGTATCTCATCAATGAAGAATAATATACGATGGCGCAACTCAACAATGCCACATCTTATTGATAATGCTCATCATTGATACCACCTGTTACCAATGCCGCTATATAATGATGCCCTGTATTACTGCTACCAAGGCCATCTGATTATCGATGCTACTTCAATAATGGCGTTATAAGACAATGCCACCCTTTGTCAATATCGCCGATAATTGATGCCGCACCTTATTGATGGTGCATCTCATCAATCGTTAGAGGGCGCCGCACATCTATAAATGTGGTATTGATGTCCGAAGTCATTAATATCCATGAAAGTTGCTATGCCATTCTTTCTCAATACTAGTCCATATAAATGCCACTCCTCATCAATGAATAATGTTGCTTCTAACTGGTGCCACCACCAACCAATTAAGAGTGTTTGATGTTGGAAGTTACTAATGACAAATGCCTTTACTATTGAGACAGGTTCGAAATTCCATTATTTACCAAGGAATGTCGAACGTCATCATTGAGCAAGGCCTAGCACCATGCGACATTAATGTTGTCGAAATCCATGCATACCGAAGCCAAGCTGCTAGACCACACTTCTACCCCTATAAATATAGACCTAGGGTATGGAAGAAGAAGTAATCATTTCTTTCCTCTACTCCCAAAATTAGATTCTTGTAATCTTAAATTAATTTGGAGAAAACTCTGATTTGATTGTAATCATTCCCAATTTAGATGAATAAGGACTTGGACATTCCTATTACCTTGATTATGCATTTTGGGCATTACTAGACATGAATATGTAAATAATGAAGCTCTTTGGGTTCAAAGCTATTGTGATGCTATTTCACATAGTATCACATGATCTTCAGTCCAAACTAGTGTTTATACGCATAGGCCTCTATATCGCCTATTACATATGGACATTGGACTATGAACACAACCACTCTTTATTTAGTTCATTAACACGCTTAATGGGCTACCGCACATATTTACCACCTATCTTCTCTCTCCTTTGGTTATATGACATAGGACTTTGAGTTTTTTATACCTAAAGACCATATAGGTTCTCGAATATATTATTCCAAGTAATCTTAAGGGCTCTCGAATATCTGGTTCTAAGTGACCTTAAGGGATCTCCAATATCGTATTCTAAAAAATCATATGGGTCTTTGGATGTAGAACATCTAAAGATCATATGCATTATGGATTCATTTCCAGATATCATCTTGTACTCAACCTTGAATGATAAGTTTATTCTTAATTTAATCAACACCAACTAAACCATGCATAATCGTGTCATTATATATGCTCAAATCAAGGATTGACTCATTATTCTCAGCATCATGGAAGTTATACCGATTATTGATTTAACATTTTGGTACTAGAAGCAGCGCTTGAACCTTCGACCCCTTATAATCCCTCTTTAAATCTAACTACGTGAAGTTATTGTGTTTCACAAAAATGGTGAGACTAAGACGAACTAATGAAGAAGTCACACAACAAGCAATGTTGGAAGAAAATGTTATTCCCAATTTCAACCGGGACAATGTAGAGGTTGCACAGCCATCAGAGCTGGCATAACCTGCCAATAACGAAGCTAAAATTAGAGACCTAAAACAATAAGTGCCAACGATGAAAGAACTTATGGAAGGAATTCTTGCTCAAAAATCTTCCAAAGCCACCAAGCTCACGGGAGGAGATGGGGTAGAGTCTCCAAGAAGGGGCTTGAATACCTCTTTACTTAAAAACAAATGCATAAGCAAAATCGTTATAACACCACAAAAGAAGAAAAGTCATCAACAACCTGAAGCAAATTAGCTTTCTCCAAGATCACTGACGGATAATAATGTTAAAGCAAATTACCAGGGGAGATTGGAGGAAAAGTTCAAGGAGTAATCTGGAAGTTCAACCTCCAAAGGATACAAACCAGTTAGAAGCAATTACCATAGCAACGAAGCTTATCTAAGAGATATGGCTGAGAAAATGGCATAGGACATGCTTAATCTTAAAGGAAAGAGAACTCTTGATGAGAAGATCAACAATAACCACCGAAAAGCCCCTTTTACAAACGAGATTATGTCCACCAAGATCCTATCGCACATCAAAATTCCATCCTTAAGGTATAATGGAACTACTGACCCCAGTGATCATTTAATGGTGTTCAAAAATCAGATGGACCATTACAACGCATTCAAAGTAGTGCGTTGCAAACTTTTCCCTACTACGTTCCAGAGCACAGCAGCCAAGTGGTATAAACATTATCGTGAAAAGACTATCTACTCCTGGAAATGATTTTTTTTATGAGTTCTTATCAAAGTTTTATATTTGTAAAGATCCCATAATTGAATACAACATACTGGCTGATATCAAGCAAAAGCCATGAGAGCTATTAGGTGATTATCTTAGGAGGTTCAACACAGAGGTATTAAAGGTAGAGGATACGACTGATAGGGATAAGTTGATGATAGTGCACTCAGGGCTGATTGATCAAACTCCGTTTTGGTGAGAACTCTATTTTCATAGCTATAGGGACTTACAGGATTTCCACTTCCAAGTCGATAAACTCATTAGTATGGATGAAATGTATTACACTAAGAAGAAAGCTCATATAAAGAAAGAAGTAGGAAAGCTAGCCTTAGCCGTAACAATAAAAAGCCAAGATGGGATGGAGACTCAAATACTAACTATATCGCTCTGAACAATCCTTTTCCTACATTTTCGCTGTTGCAAAAGAAAATGGAAGATTTCTAGTTTTATACAAAGCTAAAACCAATCTTAAATCTAGAAAAAAAAGACCTGTATGCCTATCATAAGTCAAACAACCATAAAACAGATGATTGTCATGTATTGGCAGGCATAATCCAATGCATTATTCATTTTGGACATTTGAAGGAATTACCAAAGATAATCAGAAAGCCGCTCATTCTGAAGATGATAGCCCAAAACTCCCAAACAACATTGCAAATCTGGTAGAAGGTGACATTCAACCTAATTTTACTCCACCCCTTAACAAAATTGATGTTATCCATTGAGGTCCACATCTAGCTGGAAGTAGAAAATGAGCTAGAAATCGCTACATTAGAGAAGCAAGAGATGAGGTTTTGTCCATTCAAGAAGAACCGCCACTTAAGAACCCCAGGTACCAAATCTTGATGCACAACTTCACCATCACCTCGTGAGAATTAATAGGAGTCCCCTATCCCTATAATGATATGCTTATGATCACTGCTCATATTGGGCTCTCGGTGGTTACCAAAATTCTTGTCGATACTGGAAGTGTTGTCAATGTAACCTTTAACCATGCCTTTGTTCAAATAGGAATCCTAAAGGAGACGCTAGAGCCAAGATTGGAGCCTATCTTAGGGTTCAACAACAAAGGATCAACCCCGATAGAACAAATAAAGCTTTTAGTACAAATGGAGTTTCACCACACTCCATGATCTTCAAAACTCTCTTTGTTATCATGGATCAACCTTCCTACTATAATGCCTTCTTTGGAAGGCCAACTTTAGATGAGGTTGATGCTTTTGTTTCACCAAAATATTTGATGGTGAAGTTCTAAACCAAATATTGTTAGGGAACAATAAGGGGAGAACAATTTAGCTCTCGTGAAATTTACTTTTCCACTCTTGAGCAATATGAACGAGATAATCTTTTTCGTTATGACTTAGAGATAATTAAGTTAATTGAAAATAATATTAATAAGCCTTTGGATTAGAGCATTTCAAACCAATCATCCAAAGCAAAAACAAAGCCTATTGAGAAAATAAAGCATAAATTAAGAAAATTCGATTTCTCTAGAAAGAAAAGGAAGAGGAAGGAAACAAACCCAGTGGAGGACGAAATAGAAGGTGAGAAAAATAGTCATTAAATTAGATTATAGAGGTGAGCAAGAATGAATGAAGCCTACGAAAGATCTTAAGGAAGTATACTTGGATCTAGTTGAGCCAACAAAGACAGTAAAAATTAGGAAAGAGCTAGATAGAAAACTCAAAAGGGAGCTAATTCAATTTCTTCAATCCAGTAGAGATGTATTCGCTTGGACCCATTCAGATATGATTGGAATAAATCTAGCCATTATGTGTCATGCTTTGAATGTAAACCCAAATTTCACATCTATCCAGCAGAAGCAAAGGCAATTTGATAAATTCAGTCTAAGCTTTGAAAGAAGAAGTTAAGAGGTTGCTCGAGAATGATTTCATCAAAGAGGTACTTTATCTGAAATGGTTAGCTAATACAATGCTAATCAATAAATCTAATAAGAAATGGAGGACATGTGTCGACTATACAAATTTAAATAAGGTATTTTATCTGGGTTTTTAACCCAACGTAATTCAAAGGAAGTCAGAACAGTTACATCGAGTCAAAGCAACTCAAGGGCTAACCAAAAGGACTAGAAGGATCAACCAAGAAAGATTAGAGGAAAAAAAGGAAAAAAATATGCTAAGATGATGGATCACTAGTGATCCATAAGCATAGCTTGTAGGTCCTTCAGTCCTCTTACATCATGATCTAATAGGTATTCTATGATTGATTGCTATGTTTAATGGAGTTCCAAGCTAATAAGGTCGAGAAGTGAGCATTCGTCTGATTCAATCAGCAATCCAATGCAACCAGTGTATGGATCATCATCACAATAAGGAGACAAGCTATGAAATGACATGGAGAACACCTACATGAGATAACAAGTGCAATCCAAAAGACGTAGTCCAAAAATTCCCTTAGTACTCCATGCACTATGGATCACTAGCTGTAACGATCTCGATTTTTCGTCGCTCGAAAACCGACATTAATACGTCCACTGTATCAACTGCCGAGAAATCGAAGGCCGGAAAACCGAAATGTTATGGTTAAAGAAAAAGAAAGAGGTAGAAGAAGAGAGAAAAAGATAGAAGAGAACAGAACAGAACAATAAAACAATATCAGAATCTCACAATCGCAGCGGAACAACATATAATAGATAAATGAATATCATTAAAACAAGAACCGTACATTTTATACATTACATCATTTATCAGAGGTTACAACAACAATAGACAACAGAGCTAATACATCAATGGACAGTTATATAAACTTGTCCTCATACAGAATACACAGCGGAATAATACATAGTATAATATCATATACAAGTGGTACGTCTCGATATGCAGCTCGCCTCCTTAGCTCCATAGCACTCCTAAATCCAGAATAACATGATAACCAAACTCTAGACTGTCCGTGTGGAAATTGGTGGGCACCCAGAGTTTAGGAAGGGAAACAATAAACTCCAGGTCAGTCATGGGACTGGTGTGAGAACTTAAAACAGTTATTTATCTTTAAACAAACAAATAAAGAAATATTTTGAAATAGATTCGCAATGCTTTTTAGAAAATGAGACTACCATAAGGCCTTCCGCACACATACACAATGCAAACGCAGAATCGGAGGAGATTTCTCCTTATGATAGTCAAAGATGCTTGATACGCATTAAAAAGAAACATTTGATATTATTACTAGTGCATAGTGTAGAAAACATTTCGAAAGTATAATATAAATCTTAGCCAGCATAGGCATTCCGCACTTATGCCTACTATAGCTACCATCTAAACAGTGGGGCGCCACCATAAGTGAATGATAGGTTCTACAACTAAATCCGTACAAGATCGTATTGTTTCTTTGGATTTCCAGCAAATGGTCAGGCCAAGGAACTTCCCATTGCCACATGGAAACGCCTCTGAAAAGACGCCTCGAGAACCTAACCGGATCTCTGCCAACACAAGGCTGGGTTACCCCTAACTGGGTAACAACTGACACGAATATGTCATTCCCCGATCGTAACCGATCTATATCCGAGGATCCTCGATTCCAGCAACCACGAAGTAATAAATTTGCAGCAACAACATAGGTTAAATATCTGGGCTCCATACCATGATACCACCTCTATCCACAAGGAATGACATACACTAAAGGGGCGCTACCCCCTAATAACCTTGCTGCATTCTTCCTGTTTTGACCATTTCCGGGGTGTGAGGTCCGACGAAATCTCATCCACAAAGCCACGCTTTATACAAAAGCAGTGCTTTGGGTCAACAAATGATCAAAGTAATGATCACCAAGATAAATGATCAAACAAATGATCCTATCACAAATGATCAAACAATGATCATCCTACAGCAACACTCAGCATGCCACATTACCAATTTGGGAATATATCACCAGTAACCATCAACTACATAACCTCTAGGGTGTTAAGCTAAGAGAATAAATTCTCCGCCACCAACGGAAATATATTTGATAGAAACCAGCTTTACATCTCAAATTGTAATGTCAGACACACATCCATACAAGTCCGTTCCGGGATCGAACAGAACCGAAGGCACTTCCAAAGAAGTCCTTGCAATCCGGATATTCACTAATCATGATCGGACTTCCCGTCACAAAGGGTGATAAAACCTCTGTACCGGAGATCAGCCGGTGTAGAGTAACTCGACGGTAATCCTTCCGTTTTCACAAATATCCGGTCTTCAGCACCGGTCATCAAATGCAATTCATAACGACGTATCACATATTCGGAATGGGTTATACGAGCCCAAGGTCCTTTCCCGGCTAACCCGAATAGTGAGCGCTTATTCAAAAATAAGTGTGGCATTCAAATTCAAGCAAATCACAACAAATACCTATTCAAAGGTAAATATTGATAGTCGGTTATTTAACTATCAATAGAGATGCGCAACATCATCAGATTCCAAATAATTTTTCAAATTATTTATTTTCCAAAATATCTTTACTAGATATATTTTTTAATACTTCAAAAATAAATCAACATTTATTTTTAAACAAATTTCCCTTTTCATTTATAAATTCCACAGTGAATTTATATTTTCAAAGTATCTACTGATATACGTTTTTCAATAGATTTCAAATATTCAAATCCAATTTACCTTCAAAAAGATAAATTCTCAAAAACGTTTCATTTCATATTGGAAAAGCATTTCCATACTTATTTAAAAATAAGTAATTCACAAATCTTATTTATTTTCAACATTTGAAAATATTCGATATACTTAAATCATAATAAAGTATATATTCATCTTTTGAGAAAAACATTCTTTTTAACACATTTATTTGGGTCAAAACGAATGTTGCGTAAAACATCGTTACGACGACCCAAAATCACTAGTATAAGGATTCGAAATTAAGATAAATATATAAATCCCAATACTATATAAAAATATTTCTTCTCGGAAATCATTTACTATAACAACAGTGTTATAGTCCACCATTTCCTTCTTTCTCGAAAACGTCTATTTCAACAATGAATGTTGAAATCTATGTTTTCGATGTTTAACACAATTTAAAACTTCTTTAAATCGTTTAACTTCATTTTATAATATTTCTTTCCCAAAACACATCCATTTTATTCAATAATATATTCGCTGTCAAAAAAATAGTAAATATACTTCATTTAACAAGCTATAGAAATTTACCTATTAAAATAAGTTGTTTCCGGATTTATAAACGACGTTTATAAATCCCATTTCTATTTATAAAGACTTCAATTTATAAAAAATCACTTTATTAACCCATTCCTTTTATAACTCAGTTTTATATCAAAAATTTAATTTATAAGTAAATTAGTTATAAATCTTTTATTTTACAACATCGATTCAATTTATAACTTCACCATTTTATTTCTGTAAATTATATTCATTTATGAAATCCATTTATACTTCATTTTAATACTTATAAAAACTCGTTTTATAATTCCAATATTTTTAATTTATAAAATATCAATTTTATAGATCTTTTATATAAACCGTTTATAATATTTTAAAAATCTCAATTTAAACCATTTTATAAATTAATCAATTATTTATTTCAAAGATCACCTTTTGGCTATATTTCACAAAAATCTTACTTTTTTATAACTTTAAAATTTTAACGTTTTAATTATTTAAACTGAATCAATTCAAAAATTTAATAAAAACGTATACTTTGAAAAATCACTTTAAAACCCTTTTAAAATAAAAATCGTTATTTTTAAACTTCGAAAATGGATCCGATGATGCAACAGCACCAAATAGTCAATCACGACAACAAACATCATATATCGATATGATAATCAATCTAGTAAATACTGGTGAGGAATCCAGTTGGATCCCTCCAACCTGTTTCCCTACATCCACAGATGTTAGCACAATACCAATTCCGCTCCAGTACGGAATTATCGCAATATATGGGATTTATAAAATATTATCCGCTATTATGCGGCGCAATAGGGTCTCATCCGCTATACAATGCGGGAAATCAACTCCAAGTACAATAATAATACCAATTTCACTGTACTGTGAAATATTCGCGGTATATGTTTTTAGTAAATAACCTCCGCTTACTAATAGCATATAATGTCTATTTTAACAATCAAAAGATAACAATTTATCAATCCAGGCATACAATCAACAATGTTAAATCTAACTATTTAAAATTAACATCGATACAATTCGATTGAGTGAGAAGTTCTCACCTTGATTTTTAATTCCGTTTCAGCTTTTATTTCGAATAAAATTAAACGTGCGTTTAATTTTATCCGAAATTTTCACTGACTCCAATTGACTCCAATCCAGTTGCATCGCGTAGTGCTCGACAAAACGAACGCAACGCAACTTGTTTCGTGCGTTTTCGACCTCGTACCAAAAAGATATCGCATTCAGAAGTTTATACAATTTAAAATAAATTGAATTTATTAATTCCCTTCTTATTTTCAACCTAAATCTCGGCCGTCCATCTCTGGAACAAATCAAGGCCGCAATTTTTTAGCTTCTTCCCTCCCAGCTTTTTTTGAACGCATGCTAACCCATTGCTTACGAACGATCCATGATGGCCGCACCACCATACGACGTCGAGAAGTTGATCAGAGACCGCCGAATGGAAGCTCATCTCCAGCTCAACCCACGCTATGAACGACGTACATCTCGGCCCCTTCCTTGCCTTGGTTTTCGTGCACAAACGCACGACCTTCCAGCTCCAATTGCCGTTGATCGGCTACGAATTTCCCGATCATAACCGTTGAAATTAAAGATCGCACTACCCTCCACGTTTTTGCAGTTGAACATTTCTCGTATTGATTCACGGTTCTGAAGAAAATAGAGGAGGAAGGATGGTGTTTTTCTGGCCATTGATAACAACAGAGGCGGCCGGCCATTAAACTAGGGTTTCTTTCTTTTTTTTTATTTTTTTTATTTTGTGAATAAAGGGCTATTTATAGAAAACGACGAATACTATTCATCCGGCTTTTCCAAACTCCAAACGAAGCATGCCGGCTGGCATTTCTAGGGTTTACCCCACGTTTCGGACACAATGGAACAGGTTTCGGAAGCTAATTCGGACATATATGCGAGTTATGGAAATAAACGATCGATTTTAAATTAAACCGATTTAACGATTTTCTATGCGTTTTGGCTTGCCCCGGACAAACGATAAATCCGATTGACTTGAAATTTGAAATATTACAATAATATCACATTACGGATCCGATGAAACTTGTTTCGTCGAAATCCGAGACCATTTGAAAAATGACTATTTTAACTCGCCAAATTAATATTAAAACAATTTCGATGCGTTTCGAGCTGCCACGGTCAAACGACAACTCCGATTGCTACGAAAATTGAAATCCGATAATAACAAACTATAACGGATCCAATGGAACTAGTTCGTCCAATTCTGAGACTGTTCGAAAATTGGCTATTTTCAATCGATAATTAAATATTAAAATATTCAATTTTCACGGTTTAACCTAAAATTCAATTTTAAAAGTCCTGTAACATTTCTATAACTTCAATATGATAAAATAAAATTTTACAAATCATTTTCAATCATATTAAACTCGATTTTCAATTATTTCTGAAATTTAACTTATTAAATTATCGATTTAATTGTCAAATTAAATCCAATATTCGATAAATAAATTATTTGACTTATTAATTTCATATATTAATATTTAAAATTAATTAAATATTCAAATTTAAATTATCAAAAATTCTGGGTCGTTACAATCTTTTCCCCTTAAAAGAATTTCGTCCTCGAAATTACAAAGTAAGAAAGAGTTACAAAATTCATTAACTTTCCCAAACCATAGTTAAACTTCTTGCAAAATCTTTGCTAAGTTTCAAATCATACTTAGTTATTATTTTTCAAAACCAACTATTACTGTTTAACTTTCAATTTCAAATCAAAACTTAGTTTTTCTAAATTTTCCCAAAATTTTCAAAATTTTTCTAACGCCTTAAATTTTCGAGAAAATTCGCCATAGTCTCCTTTGCGCGGCTTGATCTGAAAAAAAAAATGACAGTGTATATATATCACAAATATACATCTCATCAAGTGATGAGGCATCCCGTAGGGAAAAAAGTGTAAACGTACGGTATGTAATCTGAGATATGTACCTTATTATATTATTAGCGAGCATATACGGCTAATATAGCGCGAAAACGAGCTCCAAATGCGAAGCAAACGCCATCCACACCTACTAAACACTAAATCAAACATATGAGAACATGTAGATATGAAAATAATATTAATATACATCATATAGCAGCATAGCAACTACATGTGCCAACATAGCAATGCAACAAAACAACAAATGCAACTACCAAATCAATATAAATTTACTTCTCATTAACATTTAATGAATTTGTTTTCCAATTGATTCATTAACATTGGACTTTTACTAACCTTCATTCATTCGTTTCCAATTAGTTTACGTTCACTAATTTTCATTCAAGTTCATTTCCAAATCAAATTCAATTCTATTTAAGATTCACTTAACTTCCAATTTGATTTCAATTACATAGCTTTTTAAATTTTGCTAATTTACTTTCATTAACACTTAATGAATTTATATACAATCAATTAACAATCAAATAACAACCAATGTATATTCAACACATTTAATTTCAATTGTTTCAATATTAAATTGATTTTCATTCAATTATTCAACTTCCAATTACATTAGCTTTTAGTGAATTAACACTTATATTCGTTGTTTCATTTCAATTCATTTACATTAGATTGATTGAACATTCAATTAGTTCAATAGCTAATTAATTTATCAATCCAATTCAGATTTCTAATTTTGATTAACTCTTACCAAAGTCAAATTTCATCACTTAATCAAAATCACATTTTGTTTTGCTCAACAAAATTGTTTAACCATTTTTAACAATTTGTTTCACTTACCTTTTCTCATTTTATAAGTTATACAACTTATATTCAACAATTACCCTTGGATTTTTATTGATTTACTTATACTTACTTTAATTTAACTCCGTTCTTTTAAGTTAAATTTATTCTATCAAAATTCAAATTGTATAAGTTATCAACTCATTTATTATTCCCATAAATATTTAAAAATGGGATTCCATAGTCTTTTCAACCTTTCAAAACCATTTTTGAAATTAATTCAAATTTTCTTTTGAATTTCCAAAACCAAATACCTTATTTTCCAAACAACTTTCTTTTTTAAAATAATTTGGCAGCAATCCCTCTTTTGGAAACTCGAAAATGAACACCAATGATGTTGCAATCATCATCGGAATTTATTTTCCAACGACCGAAAAGAGTTTAGAGCTTTCATCTCTCCAAATTTTTTTTCCAAAATATCAAATCCTTTCAAAACACTTCTCTGGAATTTTATTTTAGACTATAAATCACATTTACAAATCTTTTACTTATATATTTTCACTTCTTATGTATATAAGATTATTTCACAATTGTAAATCATATTGATTATAACTTCATATTTATAATACATTGGCTTATACAATTCATTCTTTTACAATAAGTTTTATTTAACTTATTCAAACAACTCTGATTGACTTATATATATTTATATTTTTAACAACCAAGCAATCAATTATATACACTTTAATAATTCTGAAAAATTATTCTTTTATATATAAAATATAATCAAGGTAAAATTATTTCATTTACCCAATTTAAAACGATACTATGTCGACTTGCCACGTTTATGTGTTTAGAAATCCCTATCGATAATATGGCGTCCCACATACCGACCAAAATTCACAAACAGCTCAACGGATAAGCAAACACAATATAAAACAATTTATATTCACTAACAAATACGCGCTCATATCTATTATTATACTCAAACTCATTCTAGAGTACTACTGACTCTATCTCTAATGAGTAATTCCCAACAGAGCCATGGTTGTCGCTTAACCATATGCTCTGATACCAAATGTAACGATCTTGATTTTTCGTCGCTCGAAAACCGACATTAATACGTCCAATGTATCAATTGCTGAGAAATCGAAGGCCGGAAAACCGAAATGCTATGGTTAAAGAAAAAGAAAGAGGTAGAAGAAGAGAGAAAAAGATAGAAGAGAACAGAACAGAATAATAAAACAATATCAGAATCTCACAATCGCAGCGGAACAACATATAATAGATAAATGAATATCATTAAAACAAGAACTGTACAATTTATACATTACATCATTTATCAGAGTTTACAACAACAATAGACAACAGAGTTAATACATCAATGGACAGTTATATAAACTTGTCCTCATACAGAATACACAGCGGAATAATACATAGTATAATATCATATACAAGTGGTATGTCTTGATATGCAGCTCGCTTCCTGAGCTCCATAGCACTCCTAAATCCAGAATAACCTGATAACCAAACTCTAGACTGCCCGTGTGGAAATTGGTGGGCACTCAGAGTTTAGGAAGGGAAACAATAAACTCCAGGTCAGTCATGGGACTGGTGTGAGAACTTAAAACAGTTATTTATCTTTAAACAAACAAATAAAGAAATATTTTAAAATAGATTTGCAATGCTTTTTAGAAAATGAGACTACCACAAGGCCTCCCGCACACACACACAATGCAAACGCAGAATCGGAGGAGATTTCTCCTTATGATAGTCAAAGATGCTTGATACGCATTAAAAAGAAACATTTGATATTATTACTAGTGCATAGTGTAGAAAACATTTAGAAAGTATAATATAAATCTTAGCCAGCATAGGCATTCCGCACTTATGCCTACTATAGCTACCATCCAAACAGTGGGGCGCCACCATAAGTGAATGATAGGTTCTACAACTAAATCTGTACAAGATTGTATTGTTTCTTTGGATTTCCAACAAATGGTCAGGCCAAGGAACTTCCCATTGCCACATGGAAACGCCTCTGGAAAGACGCCCCGAGAACCTAACCGGATCTCTGCCAACACAAGGCCGAGTTACCCCTAACTGGGTAACAACTGACACGAATATGTCATTCCCCGATCGTAACCGATCTATATCCGAGGATCCACGATTCCAACAACCACAAAATAATAAATTTGCAGCAACAACATAGGTTAAATATCTGGGATCCATACCATGATACCACCTCTATCCAGAAGGAATGACATACACTAAAGGGGCGCTACCCCCTAATAACCTTGCTGCATTCTTCCTGTTTTGACCATTTCCAGGGTGTGAGGTCCGACGAAGTCTCGTCCACAAAGCCACGCTTTATACAAAAGCAGTGCTTTGGGTCAACAAATGATCAAAGTAATGATCACCAAGATAAATGATCAAACAAATGATCCTATCACAAATGATCAAACAATGATCATCCTACAGCAACACTCAGCATGCCACATTACCAATTTGGGAATATATCACCAGTAACCATCAACTACATAACCTCTAGGGTGTTAAGCTAAGAGAATAAATTCTCCGCCACCAACGGAAATATATTTGATAGAAACCAGCTTTACATCTCAAATTGTAATGTCAGACACACATCCATACAAGTCCGTTCCGGGATCGAACAGAACCGAAGGCACTTCCAAAGAAGTCCTTGCAATCCGGATATTCACTAATCACGATCGGACTTCCCATCACAAAGGATGATAAAACCTCTGTACCGGAGATCAGCCGATGCAGAGTAACTCGACGGTAATCCTTCCGTTTTCACAAATATCCGGTCTTCAACACCGGTCATCAAATGCAATTCATAACGACGTATCACATATTCGGAATGGGTTATACGACCCCAAGGTCCTTTCCCGGCTAACCCGAATAGTGAGCGCTTATTCAAAAATAAGTGTGGCATTCAAATTCAAGCAAATCACAACAAATACCTATTCAAAGGTAAATATTGATAGTCGGTTATTTAACTATCAATAGAGATGCGCAACATCATCAGATTCCAAATAATTTTTCAAATAATTTATTTTCCAAAATATCTTTACTAGATATATTTTTCAATGCTTCAAAAATAAATCAACATTTATTTTTAAACAAATTTCCCTTTTCATTTATAGATTCCATAGTGAATTTATATTTTCAAAGTATCTACTGATATACGTTTTTCAATAGATTTCAAATATTCAAATCCAATTTACCTTCAAAAAGATAAATTCTCAAAAACATTTCATTTCTTATTGGAAAAGCATTTCCATACTTATTTAATAATAAGTAATTCACAAATCTTATTTATTTTCGACATTTGAAAATATTCGATATACTTAAATCATAATCAAGTATATATTTATCTTTTAAGAAAAACATTCTTTTTAACACATTTATTTGGGTCAAAACGAATGTTGCGTAAAACATCGTTACAACGACCCAAAATCACTAGTATAGGGATTCGAAATTAAGATAGATACATAAATCCCAATACTATATAAAAATATTTCTTCTCGGAAATCATTTACTATAACAACAGTGTTATAGTCAACCATTTCCTTCTTTCTCGAAAACGTCTATTTCAACAATGAATGTTTAAAAATATATTTTCGATGTTTAACACAATTTAAAACTTCTTTAAATCGTTTAACTTTATTTTATAATATTTCTTTCCCAAAACACATCCATTTTATTCAATAATATATTCGCTGTCAAAAAAATAGTAAATATACTTCATTTAACAAGCTATAGATATTTACCTATTAAAATAAGTTGTTTCCGGATTTATAAACGACGTTTATAAATCCCATTTCTATTTATAAAGACTTCAATTTATAAAAAATCACTTTATTAACCCATTCCTTTTATAACTCAGTTTTATATCAAAAATTTAATTTATAAGTAAATTACTTATAAATCTTTTATTTTACAACATCGATTCAATTTATAACTTCACCATTTTATTTCTGTAAATTATATTCATTTATGAAATCCATTTATACTTCATTTTAATACTTATAAAAACTCGTTTTATAATTCCAATATTTTTAATTTATAAAATATCAATTTTATAGATCTTTTATATAAACCGTTTATAATATTTTAAAAATCTCAATTTAAACCATTTTATAAATTAATCAATTATTTATTTCAAAGATCACCTTTTGGCTATATTTCACAAAAATCTTACTTTTTTATAACTTTAAAATTTTAACGTTTTAATTATTTAAACTGAATCAATTCAAAAATTTAATAAAAACGTATACTTTGAAAAATCACTTTAAAACCCTTTTAAAATAAAAATCGTTATTTTTAAACTTCGAAAATGGATCCGATGATGCAACAGCACCAAATAGTCAATCACGACAACAAACATCATATATCGATATGATAATCAATCTAGTAAATACTGGTGAGGAATCCAGTTGGATCCCTCCAACCTGTTTCCCTACATCCACAGATGTTAGCACAATACCAATTCCGCTCCAGTACGGAATTATCGCAATATATGGGATTTATAAAATATTATCCGCTATTATGCGGCGCAATAGGGTCTCATCCGCTATACAATGCGGGAAATCAACTCCAAGTACAATAATAATACCAATTTCACTGTACTGTGAAATATTCGCGGTATATGTTTTTAGTAAATAACCTCCGCTTACTAATAGCATATAATGTCTATTTTAACAATCAAAAGATAACAATTTATCAATCCAGGCATACAATCAACAATGTTAAATCTAACTATTTAAAATTAACATCGATACAATTCGATTGAGTGAGAAGTTCTCACCTTGATTTTTAATTCCGTTTCAGCTTTTATTTCGAATAAAATTAAACGTGCGTTTAATTTTATCCGAAATTTTCACTGACTCCAATTGACTCCAATCCAGTTGCATCGCGTAGTGCTCGACAAAACGCAACGCAACTTGTTTCGTGCGTTTTCGACCTCGTACCAAAAAGATATCGCATTCAGAAGTTTATACAATTTAAAATAAATTGAATTTACTAATTCCCTTCTTATTTTCAACCTAAATCTCGGCCGTCCATCTCTGGAACAAATCAAGGCCACAAGTTTTTATTTTGTGAATAAAGGGCTATTTATAGAAAACGACGAATACTATTCATCCGGCTTTTCCAAACTCCAAACGAAGCATGCCGGCTGGCGTTTCTAAGGTTTACCCCGCATTCCGGACACAATGGAACATGTTTCGATAGCTAATTCGGACATATATGCGAGTTATGGAAATAAACGATCGATTTTAAATTAAACTGATTTAACGATTTTCTATGCGTTTTGGCTTGCCCCGGACAAACGATAAATCCGATTGACTTGAAATTTGAAATCTTACAATAATATCACATTACGGATCCGATAAAACTGTTTTCGTCGAAATCCGAGACCATTTGAAAAATGACTTTTTTAACTCGCCAAATTAATATTAAAACAATTTCGATGCGTTTCGAGCTGCCACGGTCAAACGACAACTCCGATTGCTACGAAAATTGATATCCGATAATAACAAACTATTACGGATCCAATGGAACTAGTTTCGTCCAATTCTGAGACTGTTCGATAATTGGCTATTTTCAATCGATAATTAAATATTAAAATATTCAATTTTCACGGTTTAACCTTAAATTCAATTTTAAAAGTCCTGTAACATTTCTATAACTTCAATATGATAAAATAAAATTTTACAAATCATTTTCAATCATATTAAACTCGATTTTCAATTATTTCTGGAATTTAACTTATTAAATTATCGATTTAATTGTCAAATTAAATCCAATATTCGATAAATAAATTATTTGACTTATTAATTTCACATATTAATATTTAAAATTAATTAAATATTCAAATTTAAATTATCAAAAATTCTGAGTCGTTACACTAGCGATCCATAGGATCGTGTTAGAGTGTTATGAATTTAAGGAAGAGACAAAGGAGAGTATCCCAAGTAATTGGATTGTTAGCACCCCAAAAACTATGGATCACTAGCGATCCATCAAATTGGCTCAGATCATTCTGAAATTTTTAGAGCATCTTTATATTTCCAAATGCATGCTCCTGGCAAGGCAGCCTAGCTCAATAGCTTTCCAGCCCCTATAACTACGATCCTACCTACGACATAAACAGGATCTTCTTGACTGGCTACCGAAACTCTGCAGAAACTACTCTTCTCCTCCGACACAACAGTCATCTAAAGGGTTCACTGTGATTCTCCAGTTAATTCTAATACTAGTGACTTGATCTAACTTATAGAATTCAATCGCGTTGTAATCATATTCAATTTGTAATTGAAGTTAGTCAATAATAAAAGTTATAAAGTGGGTGTAGGTTTTGTTAATAGCCGAACCACTATAATATTCTCTTGTTCAATAACTTTCTCTGTGATTTACTATTGTGTTTTCTACTTTATTTTCTTTGATAAACAAGGCTAGTGCTTCATACTCAATCCATGGTGTTGATCAATTTTTTGGGTTAACATTTTAGTGCTTTTACTAAGAACCTAGTTCGGTCAGAAATCTAGCTATCTACTTTGGATTAGACAGGTTCAAAAGTTAGATCCTTAATTTCTGTTTGAAAGATCTGCTGCTAAGAATCAATGGCTCTAGGAAGAAAGAGAACTGCTTTTGGAAGATCCATAGGGGCGATAATTGCTGAAGAAGAGATGAATCATCAGAAAATCAAAGTCAATGGTGCTAATTCAAGAGATCAGGTAACAGGATCCTCTAATCAATGCGAAGTTGTTACTAGAGATGAATTGGATAAAATGGTTAACGAAATCAATCAAAAAATGGAAAGTGGTTAAAGAGCTCTTACGGACAAACTTAATGCCCTCTTGACCTTACAATCACATCTTACTCCAAGAACTATGGCAGAACCTATGGTTGTCGTAGAACAACCAAATTCTTCCATTTTTGGCCTAAATAGAAGGAACGGGAAGCAGCCGTAGAAAGAAGTGATAGCTGGAACTATGGGAATCAATATAGAAGCAAACACAAGCACTCCATCAACCGTGAGGAAACCAGCTATGAACTTAAATCTAAGAGTGAAGAACCACAGTAGGATATAGCCATAGACCTCTTCGATTTAGAAGATGGAGAGCCACTCAACGATGGCAAGTTGGAACGAAATGCCAATGCATTCGATAATGCCAGGGAGATCCAAACTGCCTCAATCAGGCCAACCGTAAGCCAACGAAATCCTGAGGGAGTGGCTCTCCCGAAGATAGGGGAGCCTAGGCTTCAGCCTACTTACCAAGGTCGTTTGCAAAGACAACCACTCGGTGTAGTTACTGACAGCCGAACCCCAGTTTACCGGACATCTGAAGCGTACATCACAGACATGGTCAAGCAACTGATGGATAAGAGTAGGAACAGAAGGGATGATGAATGGTGATCCGCTCCAAGTTGGACTCGTTTCACTAATGAGATTTTGAATGAGCGGTACCCAGAAAAGTTCACTATGCTAATTATTTCGTCATATGACAGAACGAGAGACTCGAAATGCCATTTATATAAGTACACTTGGTGCATGGATGGAGCGAATTCTTCGCACGCCATTCGATCTAGATATTCCTGATTTTTGTAGATAGAATTGCTTCCATGTGGTTCACTAGACTTCCGTCGAGATCCATCTCCACTTTCAATCAACTAACAACAAGATTCCTTGATTAATTCATACTTCACATGGCACAACCTAAAGATGTGATGTCCTTGTCCGGTCTATTCCAGGGAAAAAATGAATCTCTGAAGTCTTTCATGAATTGGTTCAACACCATGGTGATAGAAGTAAGCAATCCAAATGAGGATATGGTTTTTATAACCTTGGTCCACGCCATCCAAGTCGAAACTGAGTTTGGAAAATGGATCAAAATAAAACAACCTACCACTAGGAAGGACTTCAACCGTAAGGCGAGTCAATACTTGAGATGGCGACTGAAGAGTCGCCCTCATCCAAATTTTCATGATCGTAGATGAAGCTTCTACATACAATGCCTTCTTGGGATAGCCCGCACTAGTAGATTTCAAAATTGCTTTATTCCAATGGTGCCTTACCATGAAATTCCCAACACAGAATGGAGTTGGAGCGATCAAAGGAGACCAAAGTGCCGGCAGGGAGTGTTATATCGTAGAACTGTATGAATCCAAAAGAAGAGAAAATGGGAAGAATGTGGGGGAGAAATCTCCAAATTCGCGAACCTGCCAAATAGAAACTACAGTTGCGCCTCTGGGTTAGGAACCATAACCGATTCGATAAGGATTTGGACCCTAGAAAGAAGAGTTCAGAGGAGGATTAGGCAACACCGGTAGAATTGACGGTGTTTGTCCCAGTCGACATGGATGACCCAACGTGGGTCTTGAAAATTGGATCGCACCTTGGAAACAAGATGCGAATGGAACTCACTAAATTTTTTCGTGCCAACTTAGATGTGTTCGCTTAGACACATTCTGATATTTGTGGGGTATCATCGAAAATTGCATGTCACACACTTAACATCGATCCCAAATATGCACTGGTAAAACAGAAGAGGCGCAGCTTGGGCCCCAAACATTCTAAGGCATTGAGAGAAGAAGTGGACACGCTGACGGCCAATGGTTTTATCCATGATGCGACCTATCCTGAATAGGTATCTAACTCAGTTTTGGTCAAGAAGTCCAATGGGAAATGGAGAACCTGTATCAACTACTCGGACTTAAACAAAGCCTGCCCGAAAGAAAGCTTTCCCTTACCCAGAATTGACCAGCTTGTATACGGGACTGCTGGACATGAATTTCTATCATTTATGGATGAATATTTGGGGTACAACCAGATCTGATGCACGAACCTAATCAAGAGAACACCAGCTTCATCATCGATCTAGGATTGTACTTGTACAGGGTAATGTCATTCGGTTTAAAGAATGTTAGGGCAACCTACCAAAGATTAGAGAATGCCATGTTTAACCGTCAGATTGGGAAACCATGGAAATCTATATGGATGGCATGTTGATTAAATCATGAATAGATGCCAACCACTTGGATAATCTCATCGAAATGTTTGAAATACTCTAAAAATACGAGATGAAGCTGAATCCACTCAAATGTCACTTCAGGGTAGCCTCTAGAAAGTTCTTGGGATTCACATTAAGTGCTAGAGGCATTGAAGCAAATCTAGAGCAAATTACTGCTGTACGAGAAGTCGAAGCCCCAAAGAATAAAAAGGAGTTACAAACACTACAAGAAAAATTCTTATTCATAGCACAAAAAAATTGAATAAAATAGCGTTGTAACACTGGATGCTATTATTGGGTATGTAATTAAAAAAACCAAAATAATGACACGCTATCGAAGGATTCCCTCTTAAACCTCCGTGAAATTTCAGTGAAATATTTTGCAGGCCGCTCATTTCTCTATTTCAATGCTTTCTCCCCAAATACGAGGAAAACCCTCCTTCTCCACCTTCGCTGCCCCTAATTCTCATTTTCATCTGCAAATTATTTGAAAATTTCACTCTATTACCATCAACCACCATCCATCGCACAAACTTTTCGCTATACCGACGATTTGCGAAAAACAAGCTCCAATTAATCCAGCGACGAACGATAACCACCTGTCCTCAATATCTACACCATGATCTGCTTGTGAGCTGTAAGGTAATAATTATTGAGTCAATTCCTTTTATTATGCATGCTTAGTCATTGAATTTCCGTCTAATCCTATGTTTCAAAGGCCATTATTTTCATGCCTGTAGTAGTGTACAACCGGGGGTTTTAGGGGTACCCCAAACTATCATTCTTGTTTTCTGAAATGATTATTTAACAAGTTGTTTGCAATGAAATCTATTGATGCCTACTGCTAATTGATTTATCACACATTTAATCATACTTATGTGTGTTTACCGCTGACCAAAAACTTTTCTTTATTTATTCCAGCAAACCGATTGATTTATATTGTAATTCAAATATATTATGATGTGGTGTTATTGGCATACAATTATTTGCACATTAGTTCTTAAGTAAATAGTTTGTTATCGTAATTTGGTAATAGATAATTCTGTTAGGTAAGGCTTATTTCATATGTTCAGAATGCATCATGTTAATATCTATGTAAATTGAAGTGGTTTGCTGGTATGTTGTCAAATTGTTAAAGCCGAGTAATTACTACTGCGATAGGAGTGAAATTAATATTACAACACTATAATCATGTTCCCTTTACTAAAAACTTTTTGATCCTACTAATTGCATATGACGTGAATCGTACTACGGTAATTGCTGAGTTTTTATTTACTTTAATCCAGATATTGCTAATTGTGTTCTTGAATCATGTATGTTAACTTTACTTATGTGATGATTGGTTTTGTTTATTAACATTTTAAAGTTTGAAATTAATGAAGCTTGGAAAGTAAAGGCCAAAGTTGACCATACAGTCCTCTCAAAATAAAAAACTCAAGCAAATTATGTTGTTATATTAAGAGAAATAAATTCTTTTATTTTCAAGTTGATTTTATATATTTCATTGTTTTGTCTTTCTAAAAATTTAAAGTGCATAATGCAGGTTTGAAGCTGTCACACTTTCGAAGGCAGTTGATATGTAAGATGAACAATCCATGAATTTCTCAAATGCAGCTAATAATTTCCAGTGAATGGTATATACTTTTTAGTTATGGATCATGTACATTTTTAGTACTAATATAAACTACACTATTATCTTAACCTATTAAGATACCTCTGTGTACTCTAATAATCCAATAAACTAGCAAACCTCTGCATGATTTTGAAACTTAATTTATGATATTCAAAAAGTGAACAAACAGTGGATATTAGTCTGCATCTTTTTGACTACACTTTTTTTAGCCAATTCAATTTCTCACCTTCCCAGCCTGCAATTTATGTTTGCTCTACTTTCACTACCAGTCTTGCAGGCCACTGCATCACTTAACCTCACCATTCTTTTTCCAACAGTTTCTCACATTAAACATCTTTATATAATTCTTTTTTCAACAGTTGTGAATCAATGTGGAATGAAGAAAACTTGTTTACGGGAAGTGTTGATGTACCTCAAAGCTCAAACCATGAAGGATTTAGCAGAAGCAATTGGAGCTGGAAAAAGAATAAGTAAAGTTCCAATTGATTTGATATATACCTCATCTTTAATTTGGGCTCAAATGACTAGTGTTATTGCTATAACACATAGTTCCAAGAAGGTTGGTCCCTTCTCATTTCTCATATTATCCTTTCTGTGCATTTGATGTGCCTATATACAAGCTTTGTTGATTATATGTTCTAATAATTGTACACAATGAGAGTGATCAAGCAAAGATATGGAGTGAGATATATAATGAAACTGTGATAAAAGAATTTATTTCAGTAATACCGGCTTAGCAACTCAATGAAAGAACATATGTCTTTATTTATTTTCTTTTATTATTTTGTTTCTCTCATATTGATACTGTGCATAGTTTACTATGGTTAATATAATTCTATTTTTTGTAATATATAAGGTATGGGGATTTACAAAGGTCTAAACAAGCAAGAAATAGCTAAAAAATTAGGAAATGTGATTGTTCATGCATGGTAGTGCATATGTTTTACTTGACCACCTGATGGTGAGAATCTTAAAATGTGTGGAGAAAGTGTTGTTTCTTATTTTGTTGAGAATGTGAGTATTTTTAAAGAATTCATTATTTATCGCCATTTACTTATTTCATTGAGAATATGGTATAACTTCTGCTATTTTGTATCATTTTCAGTCTGGTTATCATAGTATAAGAAAAACAAGTGAGAGTAGTATAAGAAGTATAATGAATATCATAGTACAATATTCAACAGATTAGGTAAGTGGCATAATATTTTAATATTAACCTAGGTAAGTGGCATAATATTCATCAGACTGCATTTCTTAGCTGCATTTTCTCTTTGATGTTATATTTACATTATGACAATGATGTTATTGTGTAGTTTAATATCCATCAAACTGCAGTAAACAATAAACACTTCCTAGGAAAGCAGCAAGCATCATAAATTGGGCAAAGTGTTATTTGATCATATATAACATGTACAAACTTTTTTTACTATTTAATCGACTTACATATCCTTAGTAAAAGAGATTGCAAAGGGGTTCCCCCATTTAGTTTGAAAATGCTTAAACAGTTGAATTGAATGTTTTATAAGAGCAGTTGAACTGAATGTTTTAGAAAAGCAGCTATTAATTTTATAAGGTTATATGTAAATGCTTAAACAGTTGAATCGAATCTTTTATAAGAGCAGCTGTTAATTTTATACCCATCAAGTGTTCCGACTTTGTCATTTACATTTAGATAGATATCTTTAAGTGTAATCAATATGGGCATTTGTTATTGGAAGTTTGGCATATACCTGTTGATATAAATGATGTGCATGAACAAGCTATGTCATATACTCATATCCCATAGCAGCAGTAGCAATTCAATCTTTCCCACAGCTTCTCAGTAATAACTCCAAGTTGCTTACATTTTCCTCAGTGCTGCCTCTTAAGAGCCAGTTGCTCCACCGCCAACTTCACCTCATTCTCGGTCCATACCTAAAATCAATACTCACGCAAGCGCAAGTTTAAAAGCTCCAGGTATCAAAATCCTATAACTGTGAATCTATATAAATTTTTATCTCCTCTATCCCATGACTTTGAATCTATTTAAGGTTTTAAAGTTTTTACTATGTTTGATCATGCCATTCACAAAACCACTCCTTTGTTTTCATGTTGGTACCCTATTGAAAAATTTAATTTTTTTTACAGTACTATACGTTTACAATAATCTTATACAATACAATTTCTATCATGATTAATCAACAGACTTACTAATTATATGTAAAATGCATCAAGTTATTGCAAACTTTAGTAGAAAAATGACAGTTGAAACAATTTGTATACTTTTAGAATGCATCAATTAGACGAAACTGCAAAACAAAGAGGACTTCGCATTAGTGAGGCAATTTCCTCATTCAAAACTGAAGCAATCACCTCAGTATTGACCGAGGCAATCCCTCAGTGAATACCGAGGCAATGCCTCAGTTTCACTAAGGCAATGCGTCAGTTAATATGGAGGCAATGCCTCAGTTAAAACTGAGGCTAATTGCCTCAGTTTAATTGGGGCATTTGTGGATGCCTCAGTTTAAATATGGCAGCCTAGGTTCTTTTTCCATCTTAACAATCGATTAATATGTATGTGAAGATCCTTTTGATGTGGCAAATGCTGGCTACTCTGGTGTTATAACAAAAGAGTACATGTATGTGTGCATATAACAACGCAACGGCAGAAAGAGTCTGACAACTATGCAAGGATTAAACAAAGAGTTCAAATACAACAAAATCCTTAAAGACCTCAAAAAGGAGTTTTTCCATAATGGGTTGTAGTCCAAGATTCTGAATTTGGTCAAGTAAGTTCTATATCATACTCTTAATCATCACGTCAACTCTTTTTTGTCACTGATGATATGCATGCAATGTGTGTTTTAGCTTATTTAGCTTCGATATGATCAAAGGAAGAACATCGCTGCATTCCTTATTCAGTTATAATCTAAGTATTTTGTATCTGTATGGACATATTGGTCAGGGGTAGATATGCAATATTTAATTTATATTATGCAATATTGGTCGGTAGTATTTTATAAAATTTGGTCATGGGTATTTTATAAAAATTTAACCAAGTCGACTATAAGTTCATAAAAGTAAACTATTTTTTATAAAATTTAACTAAGTTAACATTTATAAAAATTAACTAAGTTAATCAATTTTTATTAAAATGAATAATTTTCTAAAAATAATTAAGTTTTATAAAACTTAAATAAATTTATAAAATTTAACAAAGTTTTATAAAAATTAACCACGCCAACTAAGTTTTATAAAAATTAAACAAGATTATGTTACCAAGTATGCTGTTAGTTGGAACATTCGTGATCTTAAATTATGTTGTTAGTTGGAAGTTGGAACATTCGCGATGTTACCAAAATTTTCAACTCATTTATGTTACTATGTATGTGTTAGTTGGAACATTCGTGATATTAGTTTTGAGATAAAATTTGACTAACCTAGATAAGTTTTAAGAAAATTAACTAAATTATATAAAAATTAACTTAGTTAATCAATTTTTATAAAAATTAACTAAATTTATAAAATTTTAATTAAGTTAACTAAAATTTATGAATATTAACTATGTTCATAAAAATTAAGTGAGTCTTGTAAAAATTAATTACATTAACTTAAGTTTTATAAAAAAATAACTTAGTTAACTAAATTTTATAAAAATTTGATAAGTTTATATAAATTAACTAATTTTATTATAATTAAAATTAACTAACTTCATAAAAATTAAGTAAGATAACTAAACTCAAGTTCTATAAAAATCATGTTCTCTATTTTGAAATCTTTGTTAAATTGTTATAAAAATCATACGTTATCTGATCATTTCGAGCTATACCCAACGTGTCTAGCTCGTATCCAAGGAAAACGTTTTATTCCTATATTCCTTCTTCCATGTCAACTCACTGAATTAAAACAGTTTTGACGTGGCTTGTTTGAGTCAACACTGAAAAATTAAACATGGAATACACAAATACTCCGTAGTAATTTGTTTAAAACCAATGTTGTATGAACATCACAAAAAAAATCTGTTTGCATCAAATTGATGATCATATCAAAGCAAACGTATGCACTAGGCTGAAAAGGATTTCAAATCTCGTGGTTTCAATTCTTTTAGCAACCCATTTTTCCTATTGAATGGAGTCACTTAAATGGTCCATTGGAACCTGATACCATGAACCCACATGTGGCATCAGCCATAGAGATATCCCAATCCACGTTCATACATTCACAATGGTGCAATTGACATAAATTAGTATTGTAGTCAAAATCATCAAAATTTGTATAATTGTTGTGGTTTTGATTATTTTCAAAATTTTGAATTTGATTATTTTGAAATTTTTACGACTTTAAGGGCTTATTCGAATATCAATATGATAATCATATGATGTGGAAAGGAGTTTATCATAGAGATATTCAAAACTGTTATAGCTAGGTGTACATAAGCTTTGAAACAATTTGAAACACTTATTTACGCACATATGAAAGCATTGGCATTTTTTCATTTCGAAACAATTAGAAAAACCAATTGATAAGTCCACCACTAACGAAAAATAGTCTTACAATGCCCGATCACTAAAATGTGAAATTACCTAATGTTCTATTTGAGCATAAAAATTTCCAATCAATATTTGATTGGCAACAACAGAAGCATAATGATCTTAGTAGTCTTATCATCCATAATGTAAAAGCCATTAGTTAAACTTCTCCATGGAAAGTAACTATCTAAAATGAAAATAAATAGAGAAGAGTACTTGATATAAAAAGGAAGTACATTTGTGCTGTCACCATGATCATCGGTGTAACTTGCAGCATAACAGTCTGTACTAAATTAATTCCTTACAAAGAGGGAAATATTAGTAGATTGTACATTTACCGTGTAAAATTTTATCTTTGACTTAATATTGCGATCATGTTTAACCTCAGGCTCTAGTTGACAGAGCCCATAACTTTGTGCTAGTAATATCAGAAAACCTTTTATTTTGCCTACATATGTTCAATATATATTTGCATAAAGAATGTACACTAGTAATGACTTATCATCGTTATTCAAATTGATGACGACCGAAAGTGAAAAGTAAAAAATAAATTTTAGTGAAATCGAACAAAATCAATAGAAGAGAAATGTATTGATTAAAAGCAATTAGTTTAATTTTGACTTCAATTTAAAATTTAATTTAAAATTTAGGTCAACTCGGTGTTAAATAAATCATTCAGGCCAAAAATAGAAGTTTTCTATTGGTGAATAACAAATGTGTTGTGGGACCATTTGAACATGTTCAGATGGATTTGTGGTAATCTGATAATTACTGTTGAAACACTAATTGAACATTTGTAAAATGGAAAAATAAACACTAGAAAGTCCCACGAGAAGAGTAAATCAAAATTTGTTGAAACCAGAAAAGGATAATCACTTGATGTTAAAAGGCCAGCAATCTTCAAAATACTAGAATGGAACACTGTAAATTGTATTCTTATTAGTTTTATATCACCTTTCTCACAATGGGATATCTCAGTTGCTGAAATTTTATTTAAGTTCAATCGATTATAAACGTAAGCTGATTGAACCTAATGTTTATCATATAATCAGCTCATGAATTTCTGCTTTTGTGTTTTTAACTTTGTAGAGTTTGATGCTTGTAAGGACTTGATTGTTAAGACCATTGCAATCAGTCTAATGCTTTTTTTAAATGTAATAAAAGGTAAAGTGTGTAAGTAGTATTAGTTCTAATAAAATTATTGTTGTTATATTAATAATAAATAATAGGTAGTGACAACAGAAACTTAAATACCTGTAGTTGTTCACCTAGAACAAGCGAAACTCCCTTTTCCACCTCGACTGATTAACTTAGATAGCCAATTAACTTGAATGCAAGTTAAAAAAATAAAAAGCTAATAAAACAGATTTTTTTTACAATATCAGATCAAAAGCATTTGGATAAACTATAAATCGAGGTAAAACAAGTATAAACCCTGAAAAGATGAACATCTTCTACAATGCAATTGAAATTACTGAGATTAGAAGCATCAGAGAGCAAGCTAAGCTCTTCTGGTTTCCTGCTTTTACTTACAATAAACAATAGTTATTATTATATAATGGAAAAAGATGCAAGAATGAAACCTTGTAGTTAAATTGCCAAAATCAATCAATTGCCTCAGCATTTTCGCCAGTTGCACCCTTTCCAGAAGCTTCTTTCATTATTTCATCTGATGTAATGAGACATAAGCATAAAACTCAAAAGCCAAAAGTGCAGAATTGCTAATTTACTATCAGTTACTAATGGTCATATAAGCATTATTAAAAAAATTGTTTAAATATGACAATCAAGTGTGTGTTTGCAATAAGTGGCACTTGTAGTACAAAAATAACTGTGACAAAAAATGTTAATAAGTTGTTTGTTTAGAACAAGTGTTGTGAAATACTAGAAACAACTTATTAACTTGGACAGTCCATGATATCATTTTTGCTGTATTATAACTAATGCTTTGAAAATGAGAGAAGATTTTGCACTGCACTTAATACTTTTGCTGTCTCATTTTGTAGAGAACGTGTAAAAAATGGGACTGGCTCATATCCTTTAAGTCCATAGTATATCGAATACTTATGGATATGAGTCTGACTCATATCACTTAATTTTACTGTCTTATTTTTTTATTTTGCTGACTCATATCCCATGTTGACTGACTCATCCCTGGATTTTACTGTCTCATTTTTTTAACTTTGCTGACTCATATCCTACATTGACTCACATCCCTTAATTTTGTTGTCTTGTTTTTTACAATTAAGGATATGAGTCTGACTCTACTTAATACTTTGAAAATGTGTGAATAGCTTATCGAATACTTATGGACATAATACTTTGAAAATGATTCTCTTACAACCAGTGTATACAGTTGTACACCCATGTATGATGGATTTTGGTTGGATATTGATTCTATTTTGCCGTCTTATAACTAATAGTTATATATTTGATTTTTTTTTGCAGCATTGTTAGATTTTGGTTGCAGCTCGTATTCATGAAGTTGAAGTTGAGATTTAGTTGACAATGGTGGGATGAAGTTGAGATGTACACAACAGAGATGAAATGTGGAAGTGGCAAGAAAAGTTGATTACAAGGTGGTCAGGGGATGCTTTAGGTTGACAGAAGTGGGGAAGTAGTGAGTGGATGTTAATGTGCACAGAGAAGTGCACCCGGGAGGGGGGGGGGTTGTGTTACAAGCAGAGAATGGGTATTTGCTTGACAATAGGGGTTGAAGGGGATATTTGGTATGGGGGTATTTTGACAGGCAAGGGTAATGAGTTTGTGGTGAAGGGTATGTGGTTGGAGAGGAGGCAGTAGTATGTGCAGTTGTATAAGGAAGCGAATAGTGGCTTTGTGATGTGCACAGTGATGGTTGAAGGCTGTGCACAGGGTGGATGGCTGAAATGAACAAGGTGGTATTGTAGTATCAATGTCTGGGGCTAACAGCAAGGAGGTGAAGGGGATGCAGGAAGTACAGTGTCAGTTTGTAAATATGAAATTTGTAAAAATGTGAAATGCGAATGTATTTGAAAATGGAATAAAAATAATTTCTTTTTCGAATGAAATTGTGTGTATATTTTTTTTCAATAGAAATGCTAGTAGAAAAACAACAAGCGATTCAAAATGCAAGCAACAACCACAAAAAAAATGCTGAAAATTAATATTATATAGAATAGCGTTTTAAAAACGCTATTGATTCATCAAACGCTATCGCAATCCTATATGAGATGTAAGATTTATGCATCAAAAACGCTATAATAGAATCAAAAACGCTATAGTAGAAAATAAAAACGCTATACAAACATGACAAGAAATGCCATCAAAAAACATTGTAACGCTATAACATGGTTTGATGAAACGCTATAAAATGTGCTCAAAAACGCTATAGAAGTTAAATGAAGGATTATATTCCCTATAGCGTATAAGTTTAATAACAGAGAAAAAACGCTATGGTAGGTTGCAAACGCTATGCCCTTTTGTAAACGCTATTAGCTATTATAGCGTTTTCCTTCCTGCTATATAATGCTGCCGGCCTACCATAGCTTGTGGTTCCATGGCGTTCTCTGAAACGCTATGGTAGCCTGTTATAGCGTTTTTCAAACGCTATAAAACCCATAAACTGTTGTAGTGAAAGCTTGAATGGGAAAGTCGCAATGCTAAGCCGGTTCGTCTCAAAAGCCACCGACAAATGTATACCGTTCTTTGATGCACTAAAGAAAGGAAAGAAGAACTTCGAATGGAGTGAGGCTTGTCAAACCGCGTTTGAAGAGTTGTTATGACATATGGAAACCCCGCCGATCCTATCAAAGCCAGTAAATGTAGAGGACTTGTTCATGTGCTTAGCAGTCTCACCTCACGCATTAGGTTCTTCTCTTGTATGTGAAGAAGCTAGGATCCAGCGACCCATATACAACATTAGTAAACAGTTCACTAGAGCCGAGAAAAATTATCTAAAACTGGAAAAGCTAGCATATTGTCTCTTGATCACATACAGGAAGTTACAGACGTATTTCCAAGCACACCCGATCTAAGTATTGACTGATCAACCCTTAAAGCAAGTATTGTATCGCCTCCAGACTTTTGGGCTACTCATCAAGTGGAATATTGAATTGAGTCAATATAAAATCACTTACCATCCTAGAAGGGCAATCAATGGCGAGCGTTGGTAGATTTCATTACCAAATTTACCATATGGGATGATGAAGAAGAAATTACACAGGAAGTGGAAGCACGATGGAAGCTCTTCATCGATGGTGCATCTAATAACTTTTGTTAAGGAGTAGTGGTAGTGCTTGAGACTCTCGAACGACGAGCCGTTTGCTACGCCTTACGATTAAAATTCCTATTGACAAAAAACAAAGCAAAATATGAGGCATTGATAGCAGAGCTAAAAATTTTGAAAGAGCTGGAGATAAAATCCACACACATCTATAGTGATTCTCAGTTAGTCATCTATCAGGTGAAAGGCGAATACCCTCATGAAGGGGGAACCTTGCCCCGTATCTATCTAAAGTGCAGGAGTTGCTAAACGACATCGAACAATACACCATAAATCATGTACCGAGGGAACGGAACACAAAAGCTGACTACTTGGCTAAACTGGCCAGTTACGGGGAAGCTCAATCATTGAGACTAGTCCTGGTTGAAACCCTGACCACTCAAAGCATAATCAAAATGGACGTCAACTAGATTTTTGAGACCACCACTGAATCAGAAATGTGGATGATGCCAATCAAAGACTACTTGCTTACAGGAACTCTTCCTGCAGATAGGAACCATCGAACAAGGCTTCTCCGGAGGGCACCATGATTTATAATACAGGATGGGATGCTCTACCGAAGGGGGTTCTTTACCTCCTTACTCAGATGTGTGACTGATGACAAAACTCAAAGAATCCTGAGAGAAGTTCATGAATGCGACTGTTGAGACCATACTGGGGGCAAACCCTTGTAAATAAAATCCTCTAATATAGGTATTTCTGGCCAACAGTAAACCCACGATGCTGTAGATTATGCCAGATGATGCGATCGATGCCAAAGATTCAGCAAGATCAAAAGAACTCCCTTAATAAAGCTAACACAGATGGTCAACCCATGGCCATTCGTAATATGGGTAATTGATCTGATCGGCGTATTGCCAATAGCTAAATGAGGGGCTAAATATGCTATAACTGCCATTGACTATTTCACCAAATGAGCCGAAGTGGAATCGCCGGCCACCATTACCACGAAGGAAGTCATTAACTTTGTTACTAAAAACAGTATTCACAGGTGTAGTGTGCCATAGAAAATCATCACTGATAATGGGATGCAGTTCGAAAGCGCCAAGTTCAAAGACTTTTACAAATGCTTTCGAATCGAAAAAAGATTTTCCACGGTAGCTCATCCATAAGCAAACGTGAAAGAAGAAGCAATAAACAAGATCATCAAGTCCACCATCAAAAGCGGATAACTAAAGCTTAGGGCTGTCAATGAGTACCCGAAAAATCCGAAATCCATCCGTATCCGTATCCGAAATATGAAAAATTATCCAATATTCGAAAAACGGATACGGATACGGATATGGCCATATCCATATCCGATAATTATCCGTTCAGTTTTTATCAAGATTATAGTTATTTTTTTATGTAATTTAGTACATAAAAAAATTGTCTTTTACTATTATATCCTAGTAAAAAAATTAATATGTATATGAAAATCAATTTTTACAGCTTAAAATTATTTTTCTTAGTGTATTTATTATTTCTACATATTTAGTACAAAAACGAATTTATAATAAATCAAAATTCTCTATTTAATTGCTTAGATTTATCGGTTGTGAACTGATCGAAGAATATCAGATATCCGTCCGCATCCATGGATACAGATATCCGAAAATGATTTTGGATACGGATACGGATATAGCACTATCCACTCGTGCTATGGGCTCACAGAACAACACACAAAGCAGCAACCGGGCCACCCAGTTTGCCTTAGCATACTGTTCAGAAGCAATGATTCCCATTGAACTAGAAGTCCCCTCTCATCGAAGGCAGAATTTCAATCAGAGGTAAAATGGGCAGCTCCTACTCGAGTCGCTTGATATGATAGACGAGAAAAGGGAAGAAGCTGAATTAAGGACCGTTGCTTACCAAAAAAGGGTTGCATTGTACTTCAACTTCAAAGTTCACAACCGAACCATCGAGGTGGGAGACCTTGTCCTCAAGCGAGTCTATTTCGTACTGGGAACCTTTGGACCAAACTGAGAAGGGCCGTATGTGATCAGTCAAAAGGTAGGGGACGGAACATTCAAACTTACAATCGTCGATAGAATCCAAATTCCCCGAGCATGGAATATTGAATCGTTGCATCGTTACTTTATCTAAGACTATCTTATGTACTTCTTATTTTTAGCAAATAGGCTATCCTAGATTACCGGGGGCACTGTAAATAGGCAGAATTTGCCCAATTTTTCTTAATAAATCTGCTTTGCTTTTTGAACCAATAAAACTATGTTCATAAAGTAACATGTTGAGTCGATGAGGTCAAATTGAGTCAAAACCATCCTATTGCCGCTTGAGATAGTGGAACCATGCTCAAGTACCCCACACTAACCCGCCGGGTCGATGGAAGCAAATCGACTCAAACCGTTGGATTGAAGGAACCTGATCCCTGCCTTCTATGAACCGGTGTTGCTCCGGCGATGCTGGGAAGACCCAAATCAAAGTCACGCATCATGTCATAGGTTATGGAATCACATCCAGGCAAGCCAACCTTAAAAGCCATGCATTCCCATAAGTTGTGCATTACTTCTTAAGCCGTGGAACCGTGCCCCTGAAAAATGAACCTCTCACGTTAGTTGAAGATTGGCAATGTCAAGAAATTCCAAACCGTTTTGGATCGACAGGTCATATCGATCCCAAAAGCTATGCATCCCATAAGCCGCGCACACTCTCAAAAGCCACACATTTCATAATCCACGTACACTCTTAAGTAGCAGCATTGCCCCTACAATGCTGGAAAACTAATCCATTGCAGGACTAACAAAATCGACCCACTTCCACTATTGGAAGTAACAAATATGAGTCCAACAATGTCAAATAGCTACAAGTTAGCAAGAATCCCAATTGTTGACCGGCAATATATCTAAAATCAAGTCATTCAAATCACAAGTTCCCAAAGATAGGAACCGCAAAATAGGTCCGATTATAGACATCCAAAAAATCATTCAGATCACCTGGTCATCTGTCAAGTGTTCGAAGTAAGCAGTCCCGTGAACATGGAGCACACAATGATACTCAAATAAAAAAAATACTAAAAAACAAAAACTAAGTACTTCATAGTTCTATTACTCCAAACAAGAATTTTGACGGTAATTACAGGACTAGATAAAATAGAAGTAAATAAAATTGACATAAGTGCATGAAACGCAGATAAGTAGACAGGAATAGTTACAATCAAAATGTCAACATTGTATTACTTATAACATTTTCTATACAAAGTCAAAAATGTAGGGGCTGTACCCACACAATATTGGCCAACAAAAAGAAAATACGAATGCTACAACAATCAAAGCAGTAAGTGCAGACTCTGCACTTGAACAAAACACGTATCAAACAAAACAAAATGTCTCATAAACTGGTCCACTGTTACCCAAACCTGTCAATGCCTCTTTCCACCGCTCCCTTCCCATCTTTAGTTGAGAGCTTCTACTTTCCTTCAGAATCCCAGCCTGGGGTAGTTTCGCTGCCTGTATATCAACTATCTCCATGGCGCTGGCATCTCCTCCTTACTCTCCAACTTTCTCGAAAGACTTCCCTTTGGCCTTTCACTTTCAAGATTTGTGGGAGCTCCTCAAAGGTTTTATCACTTCAACCTTTTCCTTCTAAACGACAACTATTTGCTATTCAGATTTATGCAGCCAATCAGTCTGGTCCTCCTGCTCTCGAGATTTAACTACCATGAAGTCGCCCTCTAAAGATATAGAAGGGTCGTCTAGGCCATACAATGCAACAATCTTCTTGGATTCCGGCCCTGGCTACGAGCAAGATGCCGGCACAACAATTGGAGTGGTTACGGAGATAAGCGTCGAGACGGTTAAAATAGCGGCAAGCCCAGGAATCGAGGAAACCAGTGGGTCAGTAGGTAAAGAGTATGGACCTATAAGATCAAAAATGAAAGCATTAAGTTCGTCTTGTTCTTGTGGCATGAGCTGAAAATTCTCAAACTCGGGGGAAACAAGAAGTTACCTTATCAGAGGAATGGCCGAGAATGTCAATCTCGTGTTCCCCACATTCTCCTTCTTTTGATGGCTGTACGATCTTCGAAGAAGTTACGGGGCCACCTGAAGTTTCAAAGACAGCTGCTGGAGGAACAGGTGACGAAGTAGCACCGGCATAACTCGGCAATTGATTGCGAGGCTGTCTTGACGGTCCGTCAGGCCCAAATGAAAGGCTCCAGCAATGTTTTGGTAGTTGCAGTCATAGCAACATCGGAAGCCTCCTGTTCCTTCTCATTTCGATGGACCTGTCGACCCTCTATTAGTGATTTCTTCGATTCCTCATTAAGGTAGGCATCCTCCAACTCTTGCTCGTTATATACATCCCTGTTTTCTTGGAAACGGGTCGAGATTTCTTTCCAAACTATAGCAAGATTGCGTGGAAATTTGGGGCCTAAATAACTGAGACTTCCCTGATGCAACAAGGAATTAACATAGAAATTTAAGATGGTATCATCCATATTCTCCATCTTTTTCTCGAAAGTGTCCTGCAGCTCCAGGTAATCCACTGTTATGACGGCCTTCTCAACTTCAACTGAGTCCTCTTGGCACTAAGCTACACAACTCTTTCTTAGAGCGAATCGATAGTCTGGATTGATCGAAAATGATCTTGTCACGGGATTCCACAATCCCCACACATTCAATAATTGTCTTGTTGTGCCCTTCAACGATTTTGTCATGATCAACAATAGTCTTCTTTTGATCTTCAATAATCATGTCATGAACTTTGAACTCCTCTTTCAACTTAACTTCATCCACATAGGCCTTCTTAATTTCGTCTCGAAATACAATCTTTATTTTTGCATAGGCCTCTTTCAACTCCTTCTACAAGCCAGTGTTGTTCTTACTCTCCCGGAGTGTCGCATCCCTCTTTTGTATTAGTCGATCAATTTTATTGTCACATTCCGTTAACGCCTTCTCGAAATAATCTTTCTCTGATTCAAAGGAGAGGATCTCTTGATAATTATTGCGGTTTGTGTTGAGCTTGCATAACTTTTTCCATCCTTCGGCTTAATCTAAATCACTTTGAATCACCTAAAGGTTGGGCATATAGGAATCGTCGCGGACTGGCCTAAGGTCACGGTCAAACTTAACTCCCTTTAAAAACAACCCGAGGAGCTTATCTTTGAGTCTAGGGGGACCGAACGAAAGAATGTAAGCTGGCCTCTTATGAGGATGCGAGGAACCAAAAGCGGGCACCACGTAGAGTCGATGGGGCTTGAGATAAAAACGAAGCCTGAACGGAAGAAACTGAAACTTCAAGACCGATAGAAATTGAGGTCGCGGCAAAAGCACGATGCTCAAAAGGATGCGAACCACGATCAAACTTCAACTTCTTGGACGGTTTCTCTCAGTCGTTGGGGTTTTTACTCTTCTCATAACCACTCTTATAGGTCCGACCCCATTCTCTGTCATTCTAGCGATAAGCCTCGACTTCCTAGTCTTTCTGCCTTCTCCACATTTCCTCAGTTTCATGGGCCTAGTGTCGGCTTGAGGATCGTCTTGACAAGCGTTGTGAATTAGTGAATTGTTCAAGATCGTCGTAAAGTCCATAACCTCATGATACTTGACATGAAAAATAAATAAAGAGCTTTAGCAACGAGAAATAGGCCTAAATAATGCATGTGTAAGTGAATGTGATTCTAGTGAAATGTGTAATGTGTCTTAGGGGGGGACCTAAAAGGACGTCACAAACCGGATCAGAAAGCCATCGTGGTAGAAATCGGGCTAACTCTAAACACGATATGACTAATGTCCTGTATTTATTAGCATACTAGAGATCAATAAAAAAATCAGGGGATAGTTAGTAACACCAAGGTACACAAAAGATTAGTAATGGAGATAATTTAAGATAAAAAAGGATTTTTTACATAAAGCTTTGGATAAAACGAATCATAATAAGGACTTTATGTTGGTAGAAATGACCAAGTAGTACTTTTCCACGATTCCAATCTCGAGTATGCTCCTATTCACTTATTAAAGAAATGACTATAAAAAATGAATTAATCCTTTTTTTTCTAGAGTACCTCCTCTCCTCTGAGAAATAAGAATAGGACAGGAGCAAATGAAATAGAATGCAAAATATTGAATGGGAAAAATGAAATAAAAAATACGATACATGATATTTATTTCTTTTCCCCATTCAATATTCATATCTACTATATACATACATGGAATTCTTAATCATAAATTTGGAATTAATGATCAATTATTTCTAACTAATTCTTTCTTTAGAGTTATTGATAAAACCTAATTTATTAATATAACGAGTATTTTATTTAAGGATTAAGTTATTACCAAATAAAGAGAAATTGTAAATTTAATGGAAAAGATCAAATCAGAAGCGCTTTTTTATTCTAGCAGACAGAATTTTGTTGTTCTAATTTTGGACTTCCCGATGTTAGAATTAGAATCTAAAAATTACAATAATACCAAAAATGAAGAAACTAATAAATTTTGGTAAGAAGTAAGATAAAATAGAGCATATTTAATACCCGAACATTCTGTTTGATAACCTGCTACTAATTCCTCCTCTACTTCTGGTAAATCAAAAGGTAATCTCTCACATTCTACTAGGGAAGAAATTAGAAAAACAACAAACCCTATAGGCTGACGCCACAGATTCCACCCCCAAAAACTATATTTTGACCGTGACCCAACTATATCAACTGTACTTGAATTGTTAGATAATCATAGTCGATAATAATAGTACGAAATAGGCAGAGTCTCAAAAACTATAGCCGGAGTAGCAATTTCAATAGTTGCGTGCAAAATGCGTATAAAAACTCAATTTGTTATTTCATGATAGGGGTGTAGAACTAAATATAAAAAAGGTATGAAAAAACAACCTTTCCTCTCTCTATTTCACAAATCGGAAGTTAGAGATAAATTAGGATACCAGAGGAGGATCACCATATATAGCACAAAATTTTTCCTCCAATTTTTTCTAGTCTAGCTTCTCGATCTGTCATTATGCCTCGAGAAGTGGAAAAAATTACAATTCCCATTCCACCTAAAATTTTAGGAATTTTTTTATAGTTGGAATAAATTCGTAGACCGAGTCGACTTATACGTTTTAAAATCATTTTATATATTCCTTTCCTAGTTCTTTTATGGTGCAAGGTTGAAGCCAAGAAATTTTTATTACTTTCCTGATGTTTTCGAACATTTTCAATAAAACCCTCTCGTAGGAGTATTTTAACAATGTTTTCGATGATATTTGTGGATATTATTTGAACCGTTCCATTTTTACTCATATTAGCATTTCTTATAGAAGTTATTATATTAGCAATAGTGTCTCTGCCCATGACGAATTATAATTATTGATGCTTCTTAATTTTGATATAATCAACATGTTTAAGAGATGAAATAGAACCAAGGTCTATATTTTTGATCAGAGGCTGAATCAATCATCAAAAGAAAAATTATGGCAAAAATTAGGATACATTCTGGGAAAATGACTTTAGAAGCGACTATTCACTAGATATCTACATCGTGGTATTTCACAGTTGAATCAATTTGAAAAAGACCTAAAGTTAGAGATTTATGGAAGCTATCATATCTCATTTAAGTTGGGCCAGTCTCTTTCTAGGGTTCCATACCTTAGGTCTTTATGTTCATAATGACGTCATGCTTGCTTTTGGTAGTCCGAAAAAACAAATCATGATCGAACCTATATTTGCCTAATGGATACAATCTGCTCATGGTAAGACTTCCTATAGGTTTGATGTACTCATATCTTCAACAACTGGACCAGCATTCAATGCAGGTCGAAGCATATGGTTACCCGGTTGGTTAAATGCTATCAATGAAAATAATAATTCACTCTTCTTAACAATAGGTCCGGGAGATTTCTTGGTTCATCATGCAATTGCTCTAGGTTTGCATACAACTACATTGATTTTAGTAATAGGTGCTTTAGATGCACGTGGTTCTAAATTAATGCCAGATAAAAGGGATTTCGGTTATAGTTTTCCTTGCGACGGCCCGGGACGTGGGGGGTACTTGTGATATTTCTGCTTGGGACGCGTTTTATTTGGCAGTGGTGTGGTTCCTCTACGCCTAGGACACCAGAATATCGAATCATAAACAAAGAAAGGCATGAGAATGAGAGAAATATTGGCTAGTGATTGTGAGGCCCCAATTCTTGACTGGAAGGAACACCAAAGGCCTCCGCCCTTCCTTATCTATCCAAGGGAGGGAAGGGCAAAGCTTTTGGTTTTTTCATGTTGTCAAATAGTTGAACAATGAAAATAGATGGAAGAAAAAGGGAAATTTAGTTGCACCAAAAGCCTTTTCTTTAGCAAAGAATTTTCAATGTTCTTGGGGAGCCTGTTGATAATTTAAGTCCTGTAGGTACTCGTACAACATCGCCTAACTCAATTTGTTATTTCAGGATAGGGGTGTAGAACTAAATATAAAAAAGGGATGAAAAAACAACCACGAGTTTCTTTATTTCTAGACAAATAATATTTCTTCTTTTTCCTCAAAGCACTTCTTTTTACATTACACTATTTCGGAAACCTAAGGACTCAATCGTATGGATATGTAAAATACAGGATTTCCAATCCTAGCAGGAAAAGAAGGAAAACAGATACTCAATTTAAAGTGAGTAAACAGAATTCCATAATACAAGCTATAAATTCTTTTTCTAGATCGGAATCATTAAAAGAAGTCTATGGACTAATATGGATCTTTGTTCTTATTTTCACCCTTATATTGGGAATAACAATAGGGGTACTAGTAATTGTGTGGTTAGAAAGAGAAATATCTGCGGCAATACAACAATGCATTGGGCCTGAATATGCCGGTCCATTGGTTAATGTTGGGGTGAATCAACAAAGATTGGGTAGAGCCGAATCGAAGTGTTGGATAGATAAGTGTCCTGTAGTATGAGGAGTAGTTACGATCCCTGTAGGCCATCCCCATGGAGGTGGGGAAGGGAAAGCCCCAGTTGGTAGAAAAAAACCCACAACTCCTTGGGGTTATCCAGTGCTTGGAAGAAGAAGTTGGAAAAGAAAAAAATATAGTGATAGCTTTATTCTTCGTCGTTGTAAATAAGAATATTAAAAATAGAAGTTTTTGAATTTGAAATAATGTGATGGGCGAATGACGGGAATTGAACCCGCGCGTGGTGGATTCACAATCCACTGCCTTGATCCACTTGGCTACATCCGCCCCTTATCTAGCTAAAAGATTTTCACTTTTTTCCTTTCATCATTATTGTATTTATTCTTACCTTCATACTTAGATCAAGATATTCTATTGGACATAGAATGCAATCTTTAAAATGTAAAAAAAGGAGTAATCAGCCGTGGCACGTTCACTAAAAAAACCCTATTGTAGCTAATCATTTATCAAGAAAAATTGAAAAACTCAACATGAGGGAGGAGAAAGAAATAATAGTAACTTGGTCTCGGGCATCTACCATTATACCCAAAATGATTGGCCATACAATCGCTATTCATACTGGAAAGGAACATTTATCTATTTATATAACAGATCGTATGGTAGGTCATAAATTGGGAGAATTCGTGCCGACTCTGACTTTCGCGAGACATGCGAGAAAAGATAATAAATTTCGTCGTTAATTTGGAAATAATATAAATGTTGGCCTACTTCAACACCTGATATATCATAGAATCCTTTGAGTGTTTTAATGGAACATGGTATAACATTCATATTGCCCTTTGATAGAAATCAAACTAAAATAAAATTATTTTGATTCCAGATCTTACCTATATAAACAAGATCTAAATACAAGATTAACTATGAAAGTGAAGAATAAAAAATGCAAGAGTTCTTTTCTTTATTGTTGGATCCTTAATTATGGACCTTGAGGTTGGTATAGATCGTTTTTTATCCTACAGTTTCGGGTCGTAGAAAACTACGGTAGAGAAGTTTACGAATGTCTACGTGGTGGACTTGATTTTACCAAGGATGATGAAAATGTGAACTCCCAGCCTTTTATGCATTGGAGAGACCGTTTCTTATTTTGTACTGAAGCTATTTATAAAGCTCAAGATGAAACACGCGAAATCAAAGGGCATTACTTGAATGCAACTGCAGGTACATGTGAAGAAATGATCAAAAGGGCTGTATTTTCCAAAGAATTAGGAGTTCCTATCATAATGCATGACTACATAACCGGAGGATTCACTGCAAATACTAGTTCGGCTCATTATTGCAGAGATAATGGTCTACTTCTTTATATCCACTGTGCAATGCATGCAGTTATTGATAGACAGAAAAATCATGGTATGCATTTTCGTGTACTAGCTAAAGCATTACGTACGTCTGGTGGAGATCATATTCACGCTGGTACAGTAGTAGGTAAACTGGAAGGGGAACGTGAGATGACTTTAGGTTTTTTGATTTATTACGTGATGATTTTATTAAAAAAGACCGAAGTCGCGGTATTTTTTTCACTCAAGATTGGGTTTCTATGCCAGGTGTTATTCCCGTGGCTTCCGGGGGTATTCATGTGTAACATATGCCTGCCTTAATTGAAATCTTTGGAGATGATTCCGTCCTACAGTTCGGTGGAGGAACTTTAGGGCACCCTTGGGGAAATGCACCTTGTGCGGTAGCTAATCGAGTAGCTTTAGAAGCGCGTGTACAAGCTCGTAATGAAGGACGTGATCTTGCTCGTGAAGGAAATGAGATTATCCACGAAGCTTGCAAATGGAGTCCCGAACTTGCGGCTGCTTGTGAAGTATGGAAAGAGATCAAATTCGAGTTCGAACCAATAGATAAGATAGATAAATAGAAATAGATAAACATAAAATATAAGAACTAAGTGCACATAATTCATCAATTGCTGTTTGTTCACCTAATTGATTGCAATTAAACTCGGCTCAATCCCTTTTTTTAGGAAAAGGATTGGGCCGAATAAAGAATAAGTATCCTGTACTATCTATTTGTATAGATCTTTCATATGTATAGATCTTACCTATATAAACAAGATCTAAATATAAGATTAACTATGAAATTGAAGAATAAAAAATGTAAGAGTTCTTTTCTTTATTGTTGGATCCTTAATTATGGACCTTGAGGTTGGCGTAGATCGTTTTTTATCCCGCAATTTCGGGCCATAGATCAAGCCAAGGGGTCTCCTCCTACTCACACCCTTTATATTGTCTATTTCATGAAGAAGATACAAGATAAGGACTGGATAAATGAAATGAAAGGAACAATCTATGAAGGACTATAAGTTTTCCTAATCTTCTATTCGACACAAGAAAAAGGAGTTATACCTTTTCCTGTGACTCGATTGGTGAAATAGTCTCTCTCTCCAAAAAAAAATGTTTTTTTACCAAAAAAAGAAAAAGAAAGGAAAATGTTATATTGAGATAGTTATGAATTTGATTGATTTTCCATTACTTGACCAAACAACCCCGAATTCCGTTATTTCGACTATATTAAATGATCTTTCGAATTGGGCAAGACTCTCCAGTTTATGGCCACTTCTCTATAGTACCAGTTGTTGTATCATTGAATTTGCTTCACTAATAGGCTCACGATTCGACTTCGATCGTTATGGATTAGTACCAAGATCGATCCCTAGGAAAGCAGACCTAATTTTAACAGCCGATACAGTAACAATGAAAATGGCTCCATCTTTAGTACGATTATATGAACAAATGCCTAAACCAAAATATGTCATTGCTATGGGAGCTTGTACTATTACAGGAGGAATGTTCAGTACTGATTCTTATAGTACTGTTCGGGGAGTCGATAAGTTAATTCCCGTGGATGTCTATTTGCCGGGCTGCCCTCCTAAACCAGAAGCAATTATAGATGTTATAACGAAACTTCGTAAGAAGATATCCCGAGAAATCTTTGAAGATAGAACTTTGTCCCAACAGGAAAAATTGATGTTTTACTACTAATCACAAGTTTTATGTTCGACATAGTACTCATACTGTAAATTATGATCAAGGATTACCCTATCAATCACCATCTACTTCAGAAAGTATCTCTGAAGTATTTTTCAAATCAAAAAATTTAGTATCTTCACGTGAATTAGCGAATTAGGCAATGTTCCTTTGTGCAGAATAAGAAAGAGTGGGTCAAGTCAATCTTTCAAAATTTCATTGGAAATTTTAAATACTCATACAAATACGAATGTGGGAGAAATCGGGAAGATGGGGGTTCGTTTATCTGATTGGCTAGTCAAGCATGAACTAATTCATAGATCTTTGGGTTTCGATTGCCGAGGAATAGAGACTCTACAAATAAAAACAGAGGATTGGGACTCCATTGCTATCATGGCATATATATATGGTTACATTATTTACGCTCCCAATGTGCCTATGATGTAGCACCTGGCGGATTTTTAGCTAGTGTGTATCATCTTACGAAAATACGGTATGGTATAGATAAGCCGGAAGAGGTATGCATAAAAGTATTTGCTCAAAGAAGTAATCCTAGAATCCCGTCTGTTTTTTGGATTTGGAGAAGTGCCGATTTTCAAGAATGGGAATCTTATGATATGTTGGGAATCTCTTATGATAATCATCCACAATTTAAATGTATCTTGATGCCTAAAAGTTGGATAGGCTGGCCCTTACGTAAGGACTATATTACCCCCAATTTTTATGAAATACAAAATGCTCATTGAATGATAAGAAACAAATGTTCACTTATATGACATGACTCCAGATTTTTTTTATTCAAGTCAAGGAATATTTTTCATTTTTTTAGATGAAAGTGAATAGCTGGATTCTAATTCGTATTAAGACTAAGCTAAAAAAGACTTCATTGGTATTATCCAATTCTGAAGATATTATGAATTTCATTTGAGCAGAAACAATATAATAGATAAATCAAAAAAGTTCTGCACTATGAACTTTGTACCGTGCATGTCACTTAGATGAACCCTTGAAAGTAGCATAAACAAGAATGAAGAAATAGAATAAATAGGAAGGAAAATACTAAATGAAAAAAGAACAGATTTTTTTACTATGTATAAAATATATCCTTACTTTTTCTATCCTTCAACTCCTATAAAATAAACTTGGAAGTTTTTTAGACAACTTGTTTTTTTTTATTACCATCTCCAAACATAGATAGATCTATACATCTATATAAAAAATATGTATTGCGCTCTAGATTATTAATATGTATTGTATACTGGCCCGCTTCAATTAGATTTTGTTGAGTCATTACATCCACTCATTGAAATAAAATAATTGATGATCAAATGGTTTTTACTCAAAGAACCCTTTTATTTAGCCTGGGATTAAATCATCATGGTTCTTGTATGAATATGAGGTTTTAATTGGACGATAGTAAAAAGTCATAGCAAAACCCGTAGCTACTTTTACTAAAAAACAAGTAAGCGTGATTCCTCCTAGACAATAAAATATGTTTGGTATTATTGTAATTTTTAGATTCTAATTCTAATACCGGGAAGTCTAAAATTAGAGTAACGAAATTCCGTCTGCTAGAATAAAAAAGCGCTTCTAAATTGATCTTTTCCATTAAAATTACAATTTCTCTTTACGATAGATCGACGAAACAATAGCTAGCCCAATAGCAGCTGAATCCATGGGTAGGCATGATACAACCTGGCGAACTGAAACATCTTAGTAGCCAGAGGAAAAGAAAGCAAAAGCGATTCCCGTAGTAGCGGCGAGCGAAATGGGAGGTCTACGAAAATTCTGGGAAAACGTCAACGGCTGTTGGATTATTTGTCAAAAAAATCGAGTACGTTATAAGAAATTGATTAACCAGTTGGGTATTCGGGAGTCAAAAACTCGTTAATTGAAAAATTCAGTATAGTTTATTATGATACTATTATGATACTTACTATAATGATATTATAGTAGTCACTATAG